>CM036587.1:102312386-103748636 GCA_020745705.1 Hemiprocne comata | reverse complement strand
AGGGAAGGCAGGCAGCGCTGAGAGGCAGCGAGCGAGAGGGGATTTATTACTGGGGTTGCTTTGTTGCCGACGGCTTTTTTCTTCTTTTTTTTCTTTCTCTTCCCCCCGTCCCCTCCCTCCCCCCAGTGTTGTCCTAGAGATGCTGGATGCGGTTTTGTTTGTAAAGCAACTGACCTGCCAAGTCTCACTCATTACGGATTAACTTTAAAGGCAGTTTTGTTTTGTTTTCGAAAGAGGGGAAGTCTCTTTGAGTCTGGTGATGAAGGATTTTCCAATATGATTTAAAAATCAGTATTTTTACAACTCGCTCATCTTTTATTTTAAAATGTTAAGCCGCTTAAATTACCACGGGCTGGCAACCCCTGAAATAACTTTTCCTTTTTAAAGCTCTTTGTGAGAGGTAAGAAAACATGCTATCCTCGGTAACTAAATAATGTATTGTCAGGAGAATTGTTTCTAAAATTGATTGCACTGTTTTCCAGATACAGTTTTGTTTACCAAGACTCCCCTCCTCCCAACAAGAACCAGCTCTGTGATTCACTCTGCGGAGCAGGGGTATTTATTTATTTACTAATTGATTGGAGGAAATATACATGACATACAGTACATCAGAAGCTATGAACAGAGGACCTTAAAAACTGCCGGGACCTACATTTTGCTGTATAGAGGTTTAATATAAATTAAGCGGGATGATTAACTGTGTCAGTATCTGAAGCACGTTGAGGAGAAAGCCTTGCTCTGCGATTGGAAATCAAAGCAATCTCACTCCGCTTAGGAAGGGAGACGTACACACGTAGACGTTAACACACAGCATCATTAACCCAGCCAAGTCCTTTCACTGAGTTAACTCATTTCCATGCTGAAATCTGATATTTAAAAGTAGAAGTGTAGTGCAAAAGCCCTCGGTATTTTTTTTTTCTGCTGTTCTTATTTTTATTAACTGAGCTTCACCAGTTTCAAAGTTACAGGTGGTATTTACTATGGTTTACATTCATGCTGTCAGTCAAACAAGTGTCCCTATATATCACTGTGTGTTAAGAAAACATACTTTGTGATTGGAGAACGGAGTTGTGTTTGGACATGCATTTCACAAGTAACAAAATCCATTTAATTGACATAAAAAACACGGCTGCTGCTAGTAACTTTTGGGCAGAGTCCTGCTCGTAGTCATAAAAATAACTCCAAAGAGAACAAAGCGCTTCAGTCCGGAGGAATGGCTGTTTAGGTAGCCGTGTGGGTGCCATGCTTGCACATAATGATTGTGTTTATACATGACAGGAAGCATCTGTAATCCACAGCTGCGGGTGCTCCAGCCCTAAGTCCTGATAAAATCTACACCTATGCTTCTGCATGAATGAAAACAGACTTCTTGAGCAGACCAGAAAAGCAGCCTGTATTTCTAAAGTTTTTAGCTCTCGGTAGCCACCATAGGTCTTCTCCCTAGTTTTCTGCACACACTCCGATCTGTGTTTTGCCGGCATCTCTAACAACTCTACGGTGCTCGCTCCTATTACACTTTTTGCTTGAATGCTGTCTTCCCCCCCCCCCCCCCCCCCGCTGCTTTGGCCAATAGAAACACATTTGCACTGTCTTCTCCCCCCTTCTCTATGTCTCCCCCCTGCATCCCTCCTCATTGCAGAGAGGCACAAAACAACCCAACTGCTTGCATACTTTTTTTTCACTCGCTTGCACCCTTTTTTTTTTTTACTAGTTTAGCATTCCGTGTTCAGTCTTTTGCCAAAGTGAGACACACTGTTTCACTGAAGTTTCCTTGTTTCAAGAGGCACACAGATGCGACAAAAACAAGTCTGTATCAAACCGTCTCAGCCCAGTCTCATCAATAACTTCTCTTTATTTCCATTGCGACAGTATACACAGACTTCTTAAAATATTTTTAGATTATCTGCTGTCCTTTCTCACTCCCTCTGTGGAAGTAGTGTGCAACAGTTTAAGTTGGAACCGGGCAAACTGAAGTTACAGTTGAAGAGCACGTGTAATACCTTCGCAAGGATGACCTGGAACACAAGGTCTGCTACATTTCACAGTTAGACCTGTAGAATTAACAGCCTGAGGTTTCCAGGCACTAATGACATCTGCTTTCTGTGGGTCTGTTCCTTAAAGATAGAGCTATCATTTAAGAAATCGTACTCCAGCTTCTAATTTATATATCCTGATTTTCTTTCCTGCTGCTGCATATGAATGCACCGACACAGAAGACAGATAAATAGGAATTGTTTAAATAGGATTATATTTTTTTTTTATTTCTTTGTTTTTGAGAAGACTGGATTAGAATAGCGGTAAAGGAAAACAACTGTCTTAAATTAATTACTATCCTAATTTGAAAAATACCCTTCCTTTTTCCAGTAATTAATTTCAGTTTAAGAATTAAAAAAATCAGCTGCAGTGAAGCTTAATCCATATCTATAAATGCACAAAAAAATGAAAAAAACATGAAGCTTTTCCTAGGCTTCTAGCAATACGTAAAAATACATGTATAAATTTCCAAAAAGCAAATTAAAAAAGCTCACATATAAGAGAAAAAAAATAAATCTTGAATTAAAACTCTCTGCTTGTTACTGGTGCATGAGTTATATAGTATCAGATGTCACTCACTTTTGTTTGCTACAGCCTAATAGCATATACAAGTGGAAAATATTAGGTACCTAGTGAAAATGTTACACAATGCAACTCAACAGCAATTTCATGATGGAAGTCCCTTTACAATGAATAAAATTATTTCTGTATTTATATTTTAAAATATTCTAACAATACAAAATCTTGCTACAGTAGATTAAACAGAAAAATAACGGTTTATGAAATATGACCTCCAAAAAACTAATTGCAGAAGAAATTTTCATTCCCAGTCCAATCAATCCTTAATTTTAAATGTCAGCTGCAAAACATAAATCCCTTTATTAGATTTCAAACTGTGGTGACAAAGTTGTAATTGTAGGACCCAGCCCACTCAAAATCAGCCCAATGCTCTCATTTTGCATTAGCCAGTCTTCTGGTTATTTTTTTTGTCATATTTTAATCTCATCTCTGATCTTTTAGGAATTTTCCATTGCATTCCTGAACCTGGTTCTGGATTACTTTTGGCTCAGGTGGAATTGAATCTTGTGGCTATTCCTCAATACATGTCTGAAGTGCAAAGTCTACTTGATCATAGCTTTCTGTGTGGCTTACTGCAGGGTAGCATGCACATAAAGACCCTCAAGTCATGTGAAATAGGAGCCTTGACCTCAAGACACAATAAAGTTGGCTAGTTCAGCTGTAGCTCAAAAGGTCACTTTTTCTGGGACTGCCTCTGAGGGCTGTTTTAAACTAATTATTACAGAAAGAAAGAAAGAAAGAAAGAAAGAAAGAAAGAAAGAAAGAAAGAAAAAGAAAGAAAGAAAGAAAGAAAGAAAGAAAGAAAGAAAGAAAGAAAGAAAGAAAGAAAGAAAGAAAGAAAGAAAGAAAGAAAGAAAGAAAGAAAGAAAGAAAGAAAGAAAGAAAGAAAGAAAGAAAAGAAAGAAAGAAAGAAAAGAAAGAGAAAAGAAAGAGAGAAAGAAATCTATTTTTTAAAATCCTCAGTTGTTGTACTTTCAACAGTTTGACTGGCATGTACTTGACATTATGGACATATTAAAAGACAAGGTCCCTACCTGAGGAGCTTATGGTATAAATTAGACAGGGAGCAGTGTGAATGATAAAAGCAGACAGAGGAGAGATTTGCGTAAGTATGAGAGAAGAGTGGGGAGGTACACAGAGAAATATGCAGAGTTGAGAAATATTCTACCAATTGACACTAGTTATAATACTTTTCTTTCTTGCTCTGTTTTCATGTAAGTATGGTGATAGTTTTGGTTTTCTCTATTTGCTTGCTTGTCAGTGAGCTATTGCACTGCAGAAGCTTGCCTTCTGATTTCTTTTTTTTCGTTCTAGAATCTGGTACCATAGGTAATATAGTATATCTTTATTCTTCTGCTCAGCCAGAGCAAATAGCACTGAAATTCCCCCAAATGTTATATATACTTCCCTTGGCAGTTTTTCCACAGCAGTCCACTGAAAAGTGTGATTCTCTATTAATAGAAAATACAAATGAGCTTGAAATTCTGAGCTTCTTGTACCATTATCCCCTAACAAATCTCTGACACATCTTGAGGGCTTTTTTGGTAATAAAACGTTTATAAACAAAAAAGATATTTTCTCTGAATTTCTTTTTCCTTATAATTAGCTGCATTAGACAATCAAAAATACAAAAGAAAAAACAGAGCCAGTTTCTTTCCACTGTTCTTTAACAAAGAGGATGCAATACTACACAGGGTTTATTCTTTAGGTGTTGAAAGTGAGATGCTATCAGAAATAGGAATATCAGAAAAGGTGATGGATCAACTCGAGAAATTAAACTGCAGTCATTCAGTAGGACCAGATGGTATTCATCCAAGGGAACCGAAGACCAATGCAAGTGAGCTGCTAACAAAAAATATGTAATTTTATCATTAAAAACAGCTACTGTACTGGAAGACTGGAGAGTGGCCAAGGTTTTACCCATCTCTTAAAAAGGTGCTAATGATGATCCTGGGAATTATAAACCAGTAAGTCTTAGTACTTGGAAACTATTTGGAGAATCAGTAAAAATATGGTTAAGCAAACAGATAGCAAGGAAAAGCTGCAATGCTTCTATGCACATTCTCTCAATCTTCCTAGAACTACAGGAAAGAGTTAATTAAGTAGTTGATAAAGTAGAACCAGAAGATACCATTTCTTGTTTCCAAAAGCTTATGGTAAGGTCTTTCACAACAAAAAAAATAGCAGCTCCAGAATTAAAGGCAGGTATGGTGTAAAAACTGGATAAAAGATGGAAAACAAAACCTGAAATGTCAGAATTGTTAGAATTTTGCCCCCTGGAAGCGTTTTATAAACACTGGCAGAATACCACAACTTCTTAGTGAGCTGGTTATATTAGAGGTGAAGTAACTTACCTATAACTGTAAAAGCAAGCTGTCAGAACCAGGACTTCGGTTCATGAGCACTCAAGTTCCAGAGCTGTGTTTAGATGACTAGACAGCATCCCTTTCTTGAGGTACTGCAGAAGAATCGGTGGTCAATTGAAGCAGAGAAAGAGGTTAACTCTGAATTGCCCTTGGGATCAATAGCAGCAATAAAGATGGTTTTGTTCAACTTATTCATTAGCAATCTTGAAAAAAGCTTCTGAAATGAAGATGGTAAAATTTGTTTTAACTACAACATTGACAGGCTGCTTTCTGGTATTTAGACCCAATGCCCATCGCTCTAAACACGAAAATTCGTAAGAGTATTTTTGGCCATTTATAAAGTTAACTGAATTTAGGCAAAATCTGAAGTAATTCCAGAGCAAGCCAGTGAACTAAGATAAAATGGTGACATGATATCATGTAAAATTAAACAGACTAATGCCAATGAATACATGCTGGAAAACATTTTCAAGAACTGGTGGCTGTTAATTAGCATGGGAAAATCTAGGCATCATTCACTGAAAAATGCTATCCAGCATATTGCAGGAGCTTAGAAAACACACAAAAGCAGAGAAGACACTCAGATGCACTCAGAACAAAAAAGATGGTTAAACATAAATTATTACTATGAGATTTCATGAGTAAAAGCTGCATTTCTGGACATCCAGTTGTATTTTAGTCTGTGGATTGTAGGCAAGACACAGCAAATGAAGGGAACAGAGAAATGCAGTAAACATGATTAATGAAATGGGGGACAGGAATGAGTTAGAAGGCAGATTTAGAAGAAGAGATAATTTAATTTAGAAACATGAAGAGGATGAGGAGTTTTAGGACCAAATAAAATTTCAGTTGATACAGAACAGTTCAGGTGTGCCTGCCTATTCCCTTGCATTTCACAGAAAGTAAGTGGGAAGTGCATTTAGATGAATACATGGAGGTGCTTTTTTCATCAGAATATGTAGTTAAATTGTGGGATTTATTGCTGCTGCATAGGATTGAGGAAAACAGCTTTGGGGCAATTGCTAAAGGATGGAATAAAAGATTAGAAAACAAAAACAGTAGCAAAATAAAAGAGGAGGACTAACTCTTTGTCATGTTTTCCAGTTCCCTGAGACTCTTCAGCTGCTCCTCCACACAAAGAGCACATGGCCAGTACTATGCAGGTTTGGTGAAAGGGCACCTAAGGTTGCAAAGGAGGACCTTTGGCTGTCCTGTGCAACACAGTTTCCCCTCTAAAACTGTTTTTTTTTCAGGCAGAAATCCAAATAGCTGCTGCTATACATCTCCCTAACTCCCACTTTTCAGTCTAAACAGCCCTCTCGGTCCAGGGTAAGGGACAAAATGAGGGAGGAGGAAAGAGAAGCCAAACTTGGAGCCCTACTCCCCTACAAAGCCTAGGACTGTGTTGCTTGACATCCTTTCCAGCCCTGCCAGCCTCTCTGCAAGCATGCAAACTGTACTCCCCTGAGAGGGGAGAAAGCAGTGGGAACTTGATGTGATTCTCCTGGTGGAATTTCTCAGCACTTTTTCCTTCCTCGGCATTTTTCCCAAGAGATGGGAGTATTTAGCCCTTACTTAGCTTTACCAAACTATTAGACATTTATTTGATTAAGTATAGCATCTGCAGCCACACTAGCTAGAATAAAAATTATAAGGGCTATCAATCCTCATACTTCAGGGCATAAGTTGATCACCAGCTGGGGTAGAAAAGAAATTTCCCTCAGTGGTATAGTATTGCAATTAGGTGCGTTAGGGGGGGGTTATGCCTTCCTCGGTAGCCTGAGGCATTGGCCAGTGTGAGAGGCAGAGAGATACCAGACTAGATGGACCACTGGTCTGCTCCAATATGGCAATTCCTTTGTTCTTAAGGCTGAATGTTTCTGCTGCCGAGCTGCCCTACTTTGTCATAATGTCAAAAATCCAGCATTAATTATAATTCTGAAAATGAAGGAATATTCATGAATTATTATGTTGGCAATAACTGTGTGTAATACAATACAGACAAAAACAGTGTCTGCTGCAGAGTAAAAGGAAGTTGACAGCTTCAAGCACAAGGCAGTTTCTGTTTCCAGTTACCCTCCAGAACTCCCTGCACCCGAGAGTCAACACCTTTGAGAATAATAAAGTAATTACAATTTTATTTTATAGTATTCTGACAACAAATTTGATTCAATAGTGTCTATACAGTTCAGATAAAGCAAAACGCTCCAACAGTTTGATTGTGCAATGCTGATATTTTTTAGGGACTCAAATTAAATCCCCCAAATGGCACAATAGTCTTGGTGAACATATTTTAAATACAATTTCCTTCTGGTCCCATCAGCATTTTGATAGAACTAAAAAAAAAAAAAAAAAAAAAAAAAAAAAATCAAATCCAATAGCTGCTTTATTCCTGTCATGTTCTTTTTCTAAAGCAACTCTCGAAGATGATTGCAAGAGTACATTAAAGGCATGCATTTTTGAAGTTAGTCAGTTGTCAAAGTGATTCTGAGGGTTGACAATCACATTTAAGGCAAATATAGAAATCTGAAAGAAATGCTTACAAGCAACTCCATATTCTGAGCAATGATTTAGTTTGGAAATACACCCAGTTCAAGGGTTAAATGAAAGCAAAAGCAATCACTTGAACCATGTTTTTGAAGAAAATAAAACAGCTTGATGTAAGCTAAATGAAGGGGGTCTGTGACTTAAAAGGAATGGACAGATAGAGAAAAAGGTCAGAAGATTAAATTTTCCCTAAGGGAAAAGTCATTCTTTGGAATCATTAACCTCCTTCTAGGTCACTACTGAAAAAAACAGCAGGAAATCCTACTGCTCCTAGAAAGATGGGTGCATCGTATACCTCCCACTGACCTAGCAACTCTATGGCAAACATAACTGTGCTTACAAATTCTCCTCCAGGCATGCTTGGTTTTACTATGCCCATTTTAAAGCAATATGATCTTTTAGGTGAACTCTGAAATGTATCCATAAAGACAATATTCTAGGGGCCTGGGATGTTAACAAAAAGAATCACTCGCTTAAATGTCTTTTCTTTTAACAGACAGAAATCTAGAAGCACAGTTCGTGAATTTAAAACTTGGTCAGTGATATGTATTATCCATTAGCAGTTTCTCTTCAGGACCAAAATTAGTCATCATCATCATTGTTTCAATGCATTTTAGTGCCTGTTTGGAACCTAAAACATGTTGTCAGGATGCCAGGATGAACTGTGTGTTTCAAAATATGTTTTTGTCTCAAAGCCACATCAGAGTGTGTTTTCCAGGTTTTCTTGTAAGCCAACTCAGCTTCCTCTTAGACAAGCCAGAGAGTGAACATCACACCAAAGAGGAGGACTGGGCCCTTGAATAAGAAATGCAATCTTCCATAAAGCATTTGGAGGATGTTCTGTAGCATTTGTTCAACCATATGCATTTTGTTATAGTCAAGCCCCCAAATAAGTGAGGGAGAATACTTCTGGTCAGTTTGTACCACAGAATACTGTACAGAAACACATTGTCATCGAAATGTGACCTCTTTTTCTTCCTCTCTTGCAACAGAAATCAAACTCTTGATTAACAAAAATGCTAATTCATACTTGCTTGATAGATGCCCCAATCCAGCAAGGGTTGGCAGGAAGTTGGATGCCTGTAGCTCTTCAAAGCCCCGTGTCTGCCTATTTGGAGGCCACAGGCAAAGCCCCTACCCTGTTGCAGAAACAAGGACTTAATCTTAAAAATGTGTATAATTGGAAAATATTCTGACAGCTATCTTCAAATCTCTTGTCTCTGCTAAGTAAAATTTGTAAAAAGGCATATTCAGAAGAGAATTTCAACATGGAAATAAGTATTCAACAACTTAAAGAATATTACGTAGTAAAAAAACAAGAGAAGCTTGTGTCATCTATTAAGATGTCTCAAATCTCAGGCCCGCTGAATGAACATTGAGCAATAATTTTTCTTAATTTGATGTTATTTCCATTATTTTTATGTATATGAATTAAAAAAAAAAATACACAGAAATTATCAGAGTGAATTTACTGCCTTGGAAGAAGCAGGTCCCTTGATTGACTCTAATTTCTGAAGTTGTGCATTTCATAAAAAGCCACTTTTCACATGTAAGCAAGATCTTTCAAGATTTCAGAAGACAATGATGTGACCTCTGGAGAATAAAGGCATTGAAAGAAGTAGCTAAGAGAAGGAGATATAAAGCATAGTTTGTAGAAAATAGTACCCTTTACAGAGCCTATATGAGGACAGAATAACATGGAGTTCACATTCTTCAAGAAATTATAATTTTCACTCATATTCACACAGTGACTGAATACGCAATAAGCAAGAAACTCTTCCAAAATATTAGCAGCCCAGTTACCTAATGTGAGCAGGGTACACGTGTAACAACTTCCTGATATTTGTATGGCAAGGAGGAGAATCATATACCTCACTTGTTTTCCAGCCAAAATGCATTTCGGAGGCAGGAAATCAAAAACACATCACAAACCTTGCAAGTAGAGTACACACATTCACTTGGCCGGTATTAGTAACTGTCAAGAAGCTGTCAGACTCTAGGAGTCACAGCTACCCAAAGGAGCACTTCCCTAATACCTCCTCCCCAAAAGTGTGTTTTTGAATCATGCTTTGGTAGGAAATAGCGAGGAAATGCTACAGTGTCGGTGCAGCTGCTTGGAGAACTCCCCAAATTCAATGCAAACTGTGCTCCAAAACAAAGCAAACAAGGACTGTTGCGGCAGAGCCCTCAGCTGAGCAACAAGATGCAAGATTTATTATAACACAGTGCAGGGCATATCTGAAAGGGAAGTCAAACCATTAAGGTGTCTTTTCCTCCTTCTTCCCTCATCTTCTTTTTTCTTTGTAATTCATATACATGCGTGTGTGTATACACACACACACACATATAAATAATTAAAATTGTTTCTTTTCTCAAGTGAAATGGCATCTATAATGATAAAAAAATTTAGGAGGTGAGGGTTTCCTAAGATCTTTTCTACTTGTTTTTCCTGTGTTCCAGTGTTCTCTACCCACAGGACTCTGAAATGCTGAAATTTCAGCAGTTCATATGTCTGCCTGCCCACCTCTTTTATTAAAGGGTTGTGTTTCTTTTCTGTCAACACCTATTCTTTAACACACATCTCTGCCATCATTCAGGAAAATGTTGGCACAGCCTTTTTTTCTTCTTTTCCTTCTTTCAAATTCATTTCTATAGCTGGGCTTTTCCTTTTAAGTCCCCTTAATTTCTGTCATCAGTTTCAGCCCTGAAGTTCTCACTTTCGCAAGACAATGAGCTATCTTCACACATGTAAAATGCTCCATGAAGTGGAATCGCGGATGTCACATTTGTGTTTATGTTTTCTGTTTCTTTTTCTTCAGTCTGTCGTGCAGTTCAGCTTTCAAACTCCAAGGTATTTCGTAAGACCTGAGAGACTCTCTCAGTTCCTCTGCCCGGACCTCTAGCTTTACAAAATAAGCAGGTATCTTGAAATACGTGGCAGTTCCAGTTCCAAGGATAAAAGCAACTGCTGTAAAATCCAACAGTGACCCTGTGCACAAACGCTCACAGCCTCTTACACACGTGACCCCGTAAACAGTGCAGTTAATTTTCCATACGGTCTTGTCCCCTTCTGTGTGGAAAAGAAAAAAGAAAGAAGAAGAAGAAAAAAAAAAGGCCTTGAAAGGTGAGTTTTGAGGAAGGAATTCCTCTGAGGCTCCCCTTGCCGAGATTCCCTGCCAGGATTGCAGGGGGCAAGAGAAGACCTGCTTTTGGCTCAGTGCAGTAAAGGCCGTGGGATCTGCCCCCAAATCTGGCGGCTCGGTGGGACGCCGTGACCTCTCGCCCTGGCGCCTAGGCAGCTCAGCCCCATTGTTCCCGGGGGCAGGCGGGCTGGCAAAGCCAGGAATGGGGGGAGCATCGCTGCAAATTCTGTGAAGCTGGGAAAGGAGACCACCTCCACGTGGAGATGTTATAAGATGTGAGCTAGCCCTTATTTATTGATATTATTCAAGATTTCCAGGGTGCTCAATTTATATAAAAAAGAGCCGTGCAAATAAAAAGATGCAGTCACTGGAAGTGGCATATGCAAATCTAATTTGCCTCCTCCAAGCATTGTGTACCCATATGTACATGAGCTTGTGGTATTCTCGCTTCAGCTCAGGGAAGCAGAGAGCCCAGAAGTGAATTGCTCTGCCTTGAGCTCCAGGTACTTGCCCCATGCTAACCTGCAGCTACCCACTTCTCAGATATTTCAAAGGCTTGTAATTTGGCCAGATCAGGATCTTTTTTTCACAAGAACAAAAAAAGGCTCATGGCTGTCACCAAAAGTGACGCCCTCCCAGTACATCTCCCTCCCCCTCTTACACATCCAATTATCAAGTCTCTTTTCCAAAGTATGAGATCTCTAGAGCTTCTCAATGAAGGGTTTGTAATAATTCTTTTAACATGGCAAAACACCACATTATTCCCTAAACATTAATGTTGCATGAATGCAGACTTCTTTTCCCCATGAAATTTCCTTTTTGATTTTACAAAACAGAAAGTGCAATTTAAAACAATGCTAATGGAGTGCCTATATTCCGTAATCTAAAATTATTTGGTGTGGTGCCAATAACTAGCTTGCTCAAATGCTTGTCTGAGGAACCCAGCTGACCTCAAACAAGAGCACTTGAGTCCTTTCTTTCATGACAGTGTCCTTCTGAGTGCCCAGTAAAATATATCACATTGAATTTGGCCATTTGTGTACAGAAAGACCAGAGCTCCATATCTCAGACTGGTTTAAACACCTTGTAAAACACCACTGAGGCACTAGGCACTAGCTAAATTCCTGCCTATTAAAATGATTACATCCTACCCATAGTGTCTTTCAGTTGCTTTTTGGGGCAGAGACCTTTTTGCCCTTTCTGGTGCTTCATTCAAGCACAAGCCTTAAAGCTCTTGAGAAACCTGGGGTGCTAGAGCATTTCTGGAGGAGGGGGCCATGGTGCATTCAGGAGCGCAGACAGAGAAATGATCGAGAGGCTGCAGAAGTTCTCATAATTTGCACCCTCTTGGAGATGTGAAGTTGAAGGTGGCTGCTTGAAGGCTGCCCAGCAAAACAGATAGCCAAGGGAGGATTTACTGAGCAAAGGCAATGTAGATATGCACAATCAACTACAGTCATAATGCATGATATAAGGAACTGTATTATTTCTTGTTGAAAACAGCATCTTACTGTTTCTGTCTTTGGAGTTAATATTTAAAGACTAGAGCTGAAATACACTCCAAGTCACTTTTGTATTTCCTTGCATGAGGTCACTTTACTATATTTTCTTGTTTATATAAGTTGTAAATGATGTATCTGGTACATTCACCTTGAAAACTGAGTTTTTAACCAGTTTGTGTCATTAGTCAACCCTAGCACTATATTCCACATTGACATCCCATAAAAACACCTCCATGCCCAGTTTTCTGCTTGGGTGTCATCACTCAGGGACCATGAAAGCATGGAACCAGATACTATTCCAACAGGCCAGTGTAACTACAATATGGCTAAACAAAAATAAAATAGCTTTTCATGCTTATTGATCTTGAATCTTTTTTTTTGGCCATTTTTGTACTTCATTGACTATAAGCTCAGTAAGGATGTTTTGTAAAAGGAACTGAAGTTTCTCTTTTCAGTGGATTAGACATTTTGCATTTTAGTGACTCCCACTAATGTTTCCCTTCCCCCCTCCTAAAAGCAGCCCTTTCCAATGACTTAAAAAAAAAAACAACAAAAAGGTTGATCTTTAAGTAATACATATGATATTAGTTTTTCCGTTTTAAAATAATCACATTATTGCAGACATTTTAATAGCTGTAGAGGTTGCTATGTATTAACATGATTCATGGTCCTTGACAGCAGTGTCTCTGAAAATCCCACAGGAATGCAAAATACAAAACTCCATACACGTTCAAATTTTACTGCCTGCAGCTAAAAGAGGGGAAAAAAAACTTAAAACTGTTGAAACCCTTCAACTTTAAAAGCATTAATAGATGGTCCCAGGGGATTAAATCTAAATCTTAATGTGTAAAAATCAAGTTAATAACCACAGAGATTAATATGGTTGCATTTGATTATTGTGATAATGCAAACAATTAGTACTGCTAAAGTGAGATATATTAGCCTCCTACTTGCCCCACACACATCTGCAAAACATTGGAAATAAATGGAAATAAAACATTCTGCTCTGAAAGGTTGTTCTTTTTTCTTTTTGCCTTTGTCTTATTTTCTCTGTAGCTGACTCATTTTAAAATTGTAATTGTTAACATTTTATTATTAAGCCTCTATTTTTATAAGACTCTCATAAAATTGGTTGCCATAATCTTCCATTCCATATTTTCTGCAACTTATGCATTCCACGCCAATGCTAGTAAATAAATAAATCTTCTAGATAAATGACATGGCTTTTTTTCCCTTTCTTTCTTTTAAGGACAAAAATGCCATACGAATGTATTAACTGGAGAAAAAGAAGAGCTTCTTCCTAGTCCACTGTGGGTTAGTTGGTTTAATCCAGACTGCCTTGGGAACAGAACCAGGCATCTAATCCAACCTATATTATAGGCGGAGCTGGAAGTGCCACCTATACTTAATGCTTGACACTTCCCATTATAAAACCCTTTTTTCAATTGCATATAACTGTGCCAGACTTTAAGTGTTCAACTAAAATTCCCCATGCTGGATGTCTGCCTCACTTTGATTTATTTGTTGTTCTAAAATTTTAGTGAAAATAGTTCAGCAATTTCCAAGAACAAGATTATAGAAAATATTTTATTTTGCCCACATCAAAAAGAAGTCTTTGCAACCATTTAATCGATTAACTCTAATATATCCATCCCTTGGAGCACAGACATCACATTTGGATAGAAAAGGACCTACCCTGATGTCAAGAATGTGAAAACAGACCAGCTTTGGCCAAATCCTTAGCTTTTGCTCAAGTTCAGTAGATACTTCTGAGGAATTTGGCAGTGATGTCCTCCAAAGGTTCTGTCTGTAGAAAGCACATGCCAGCCCCCAGGTTGCAGGCTCTGGGCAAAACTTGCCCTGCTATTACTGCTCCCAAATACTGTGGTTGCACATGTTTAGGCATAGGATGCGGGACTGCAGAAAAGTGGAGGCAGAAACCTGAGGTCAGATGTCAACAATTTGAGAATGTGGAAGACTTTCATCCTAGCTCGGTGAGAAGCACATGTGTGGCAGGACAGGTAGCTCAGGAATCTAGCCTAGGAGAGCAGCTTTGTGACTTACTTCCTCATGGGATGGCAGAGGGACTGAAACCAGGATGAGGAGCAAGAAGATGAGAAGCTGGGGCTGGGACTGAGGTGGAAAAAAAGCAGACTGCAGGTGAGAAACCCAGTGAGAAAAACAAACTGGTTGGTGGCACAGAGAGGGGGTACTGGGATTCCCAGTCATGGGACCAGGGAACTCTAGACCAGGGAACTCATGGGGTGTAGGTTAAAGAGCATGGGTTGGGAGGGGAGAGAATGGGCCACCGGCTGCTCAGCTCCAGGACCTAGCATGGACCCCAAGCATCTGGGTTCATCCCTTATGCTCCTATGAAACCACCCACAAAGCCAGTGTCTCATTCCCCTTAAGCATTGGTGTGCATACAGGATAGCCTTAGCCTCCTTCTAGCTCCAGCGGTTGAGGTTAGAACTGTGATTCTAAAGATGTTTAGTTCTGCTGCTGACCCACCATGGTGGCACTTCAGTGGCATTTTCAGATCAACTTTTTAAAGTAAGATACAAGATAGACACAGAAAATTTTAAAAGGCTGGTATAGCACTATAAGCCATTCACAGAATCACCAAATCACAGAATCCTAGGGGTTGGAAGGGACCTCGAAAGATCATCTAGTCCAACCCCCCTGCCAGGCAAGGTCACCTAGAGTACATCACACTGGAATGTGTCCTGGGGGGTTTTGAATGTCTCCAGTGAAGGAGACTCCACAACCTCTCTGGGCAACCTGTTCCAGTGCTCTGTCACTCTCACAGTAAAGAAGTTTTTTCTGATGTTTACATGGAACCTCCTATGCTCCAGTTTGCACCCATTGCCCCATGTCCTATCACTGGACGTCACTGAAAAAAGCCTGGCTCCATCATCCTGACACTCCCCCTTAACATATTTGTAAACTTTGATGAGGTCGCCTCTCAGTCTCCCCTTCTCCAAGCTAAAGAGCTTGGAGCTAAGAGCTCCCTCAGCCTTTCCTCATAAGGGAGATGTTCTATTCCATTAATCATCTCTGTGGCTCTGCGCTGGACTCTTTCAAGCAGTTCCCTGTCCTTCTTGAACTGTGGGGCCCAGAACTGGACACAATACTTCAGATGTGGACTCACCAATGCAGAATAGAGGGGGAGGAGAACCTCTCTTGACCTACTAACCACACCCTTTCTAATGCACCCCAGGATGCCATTGGCCTTCCTAGCCACAAGGGCACATTGCTGGCTCATGGTCATCCTCCTGTCCACCAGGACCCCCAGGTCCCTTTCTCCTACACTGCTCTCCAGCAGGTCAGCCCCCAACCTGTACTGGCACACGGGGTTGTTCTTCCCCAGATGCAAGACTCTACACTTGTTGAATTTCATCAAGTTTCTCCCTGCCCAACTCTCCAGCCTGTCCAGGTCTCGCTGAATCACAGCCTTCTGGTGTGTCAGCCACTCCTCCCAGTTTAGTGTCATCAGCGAACTTGCTGAGGGCACACTCTGTTCCCTCATCCAGGTTGTTGATGAAGATGTTGAACAACACGAGTCCCAGTACCGACCCCTGAGGGACTCCACTAGTCACAGACCTCCAACTGGATTCTGTCCCATTGACCACAACTCTCTGACTTCTTCCTTTCAACCAATTCACGATCCATCTCACTACCTGATCATCAAGACCACACTTCCTTAGCTTATCTACGAGGATGCTGTGGGAGACAGTGTCAAATGCTTTACTGAAATCAAGATAAACCACATCTACCACTCTACCATCATCTATCCACCTAGTTACTTCCTCATAGAATGCTATAAGGTTTGTCAAACATGACTTCCCCTTGTTAAAACCATGTTGACTGCTCTTAATGACCCCCTCATCCTTGATATGCCTAGAGACAGTGCCAAGAATAAGTTGTTCCATCACCTTTCCAGGGATGGAGGTGAGGCTGACCAGTCTATAGTTACCCGGGTCCTCCTTCTTGCCTTTCTTGTAGACTGGTGTGACATTTGCTATCCTCCAGTCCTCAGGCACCTCTCCTGTCACCCATGACTTACCAAAGATGATGGAGAGTGGCCTAGCAATGACCTTTGCCAGCTCCCTCAGCACCCACGGGTGCATTCCATCTGGACTCATCGATTTATGGATGTCCAGATTGCTTAATTGATCCCTAACCCAATCCTCATCTACCAAAGCAAACTCCTCCTTTATCCTGACTCCTTCTGGGGCTATAGGGATCTGGGGCTCCTGGGGAGAGTCTGCAGGATTAAAGACAGAGGCAAAGAAGGCATTCAGCACCTCTGCCTTCTTTATATCCTCTGTCACCAGGGCACCCACCTCATTCAGCAGTGGGCCTATATTGCCTCTAGTGTCAGTTTTATCTGCAATGTATTTGAAGAAGCCCTTTCGATTGTCTTTGACCTCACTTGCAAGATGAAGTTCCAAGGAGGCCTTAGCTTTCCTAATTGCCTCCCTACATCCTCTGACAAAAGTCCTATATTCCTCCCAAGTGGCCAGCCCCTCCTTCCATGATCCATAGATTCTCTTTTTCCACTTGAGTTTGCCCAGCAGTTCCTTGTTTAACCATGCTGGTCTCCTGGCTCCCTTACTAGATTTCCTACCCATTGGGATGCTCTGATCCTGAGCTTGGAAGAAGTGGTCCTTGAATGTTGACCAACTATCTTGGGCCCCTTTACCACCTAGTACCCTTTCCCATGAGACTTCCCATAACGATTGTTTGAAGAGGCTAAAGTTGGCCCTGCGGAAGTCCAGGGTTGTGGTCTTGCTAGGTATTCTATTCCTCCCACACAGGATCCTGAACTCCACCATCTCGTGATCACTGCAGCCAAGGCTGCCATTGACCATCACCGCTTCAACTAGACCCTCCTTGTTGGAGAGTACGAGATCCAGCAGCATTATTCAAGTCATAGGAATAATTAAAATTACTTATGCGGCCCTAATTTGCCCTCCTCTTGTTATTTATCTTCAGTATGATGTGGATGACTTGTCTGAGGACCAGTTAGGAAAAGTGGCACATTAAAAATCACGTATTATGTGTTGCATGGCTGGAAGGTTAGAAAGAAGTACACAGGAAGAGAAAGGAGGGCTTCCTACTTGATGTATTTGAATGTTGTTCTACACTGTGGGGCCTGTCCTTTCCTCTCCTCATCTGTGATGCTGCAGGAACACCAAGAGTGGGCTGTTCCTATATGGTCTCTTACTACGTTTTGAGAGCATTTGACTTGACACTGCAGTGGTCTGTCCTCCCAGGTGCCAGTTGCTTATGGCTACATCTGAGCTGTGCACCAACAATAAATGTGGCAGTGCAATAGCAAGTGCAGTCAAGCCAGGGTGAAGTGACATAGCTTGGCCAGCTATAATTAGGGTGAATGCTGGCCTTAGTTAAAAGTCTGGTTGCCTCTGTTCCCCTTTTGAAAAATGGGAATAACACCAACTTACCTCTCGCATGAGTGTTGTGAAAATGAATGAATTACTATTTATGAAGTACTGTAATGATGAGTGCCCATGAGGAACAGCCCATGAGGAAATTAATTATTCTATCTTTGGAACAGGGTTTGAATAGTGAGCAGTAAATAGGATGTAGGGCCATTACACTGAATAATGAGAATGAAGCAGATGAATAACATCCACTCTGTGCAGTGAATGAGGCAGGGACTTGATGAAGAAAACAGTAGGAAATAATGTGGTTAAAGACCATATCAAGGTGTATGGTACAAGAAGGTAACTCTGCCATAGACTACCCCCAGAGTGCTTGGGTCCATGTCATGGACACCCCAAAACCTTCCCAGCTCTGACAAGGCAGAAGTGTCATACAACCACTCCCCCTGTGACCTCTCCTCTCTCCAATGGTTCCTAACCCAGTTTCTGAGTCCAGCCAGCCCTATTCTCCTCCCATCTGACTCATAGCTCTAGTTTCCTTGCTTGGCCAGGCCCTGACTCAAAACCCGGTTCAGCTTCCCTCCCTTCATCCACAGCCATTAACCTCAGTTCCTATAAAAACAGGAAAAAGCACATTCCTAACACCGAGACACCTTCCTCTACCAAAATCCTAGCACAGCTCAAAAGAAGAGGGATAGCAGAGCTTCAAAAAAAGACAAATCATAGTCAGAAAATACGCAAAAATACGTGCATATATGCAAAGATACATGCATTTTCTAGCCTCAGCAATAGCTATAGGTTTACAATGTAATGAGAAGTTTTCCAAAATAAATTCAATATGATTGCAGCCCAGTATTTATCTGGAGTGGTTTAGGTTGAAAATTACAACTTAAAACAAGATTTTTCCCTAAAATATATTAGCAACCACGATTGCAATGGCTGGCAGTCCCTACCCTCCTTGTATAATATTGTTAATATGGAGATGTATAAGAAGAGAATCTAAATACTAATTTCCTGGGCTCTGTACCTGAAAAACATATTATCTATATGATACACTTTTTTTTTTTCATTAAATTACCTCAGAAGTAAGAACCAGTCAGAAACTAATCTGAATGTAGCTGATCCTAACTTTGGGTATGCCAAACATTAAAGAAATCAATGGAAAAAAAATTATCAAGGAATACCTTTTAGCTAGCAAGCTCAGGTTTGAAAAGATATTTTCAGATCAGTTCCCCATTTGTTTCATTACCCTTCAAGACATATGTCTCTCAAGATAATTTATGCCAAGGGATAAAACAAGATTTCTCATTTTAGGTGCTGAGTTTGTAGCTCATTGACTGAGATTCTCTCCCAGATTCAAGATTTTACAAAGGTTAAGTTTGTCCATTTTGGAATTGGCTACAAAGGTTTAGAGACTATTTTGTACCATTGACATTAATGAAGCCATTATGCTTAGTGAGAGAAAGAAACTTAAAAGAAAAAAGAAACACTGAGGAAAGTATTTTTCTTTATGCTGTGCAAGCCATTTTGTGAAAGTGAAGGCAAAACCCCAAGCTTTTGGCTAAAGCTGGCTGGGTGGGAGAGCCACCAGACCAGCAACTGCACTTACTTCCCCTTGGCTGTTCAGAAGAGTATGTGTAGTTCATGCCAATGTGACCATTTATAGAATGCAGGATACTTAAGAAGTAAGACATGAGTAAAGGAGCAGAAAAGGAAAAGAGAAAGAGGCCTGGCTTCATGTCTCCAAATAATTATTCCTGCCTTGGCAAAGTAATAAACAGATGGAAGGAAAACAGCAAACCAAGCTGAAGCTCTTTTGTTCTTCCACCTTGACAGGCATGGAGCCAGAAAGAATTAAATACCAGCCAGCAACAACCATTGAGGCTCACATGGAGCAATGGAGTAGCTGTACAGTCAGGAGCAAAGATCAGAGGCTCTTAATATTGTGGCACTCTGCTTTATGGTTGTGCACTGCAAAACCAGTAATATAACGTGGCACAGTCTGAGCTCCATGTAACTAGTGTCACAAAAGCAGTGTTCATACCTTCACTGTGTAATTGGTGTGTTAGTATTACTAGCCGTAGTGGAAACCTATGAAACCTGGTGATCAGTTCTTCCAGAGATAACCCAGATGGGTACCATTACCCTGCTTTTACATACTAGCTAATACCTAGTGCAACTGAGGTGGCACAGTCTGCCCCAAGAAGTACGTGAATAAATGACTCTGATGATCTGACAAACCCATCTCTATTTCACACATTTCAGTCTTTTACACTGTCTCAGCTGGTCACTCCATACCTTGTAGCATTCAGGCAGTATGAGCCTCCTGTTTGTCTTTGAATGTGTGATGCTGCTCTGCTGTCAGTGCTCCATCACTGTGGTGAAGGTCTTAGTCCCATGCACAGTAGGCAGAAGGGAAGATATGTGTTGGAGGGTCAGCTAACTTATTGCTAATGATGGGGCAGATCTGTTCTAATAATGAGATTAACAATACATGAGATTAATTTCATGTATTGTTGCAGCATCTCTTGGACTGATCTGCCCAGGAATCATTATTACTGGGAGAGACTCTGCACACAGAGTTTGTGGATGATCTTCATGCTTGCTGACCTTTGCTGTGACATATCAGGTCATAATCCAGTACAGAACAAGGACCACTTTGTGACAATCGTTTAACAGACTCAGCACCTGGAATGTGTGGGCAAGGGCATGGAAGGAAGGCAGTCCATCACAAGGGAATCCTGACAGGGTGAAAACACAGGACTCCTTTGCATCCACATTGAATGACCTTGGCATCCTCTAACTCAGCCAATTCACCAGTCTATCAATCTACATGTATTATTTACTCATTCCAGTGCAGCAGTGTGTGGTCAGTCCCTATTTCATCCCAGCTAAACTCTTACTCTGCTTCCCGTGCAGTGCTGATGGCTGGGGCAGCAGGTTAGGTTTCTTGGAAATGGAAAACATCCTAAACCAGCCAGAAAGTGTGCCCTGGAAGCTAATAAAAATTGTCTGTTAGCTATTAGGAATGGGGCACAACTGTTTCACTGGGGTTTGGTTGTTTTTTTCTTCTCTTTTTCCTTCCTTGTTCAGATTTAAGAAGTCGGGACTGTCATTCCTTTTACACTAAGCTGCCAGGTCTCTAGTGTTCCCATGGATGTTGTCCTATATCCTCTAGCTTGTAGGAACAAACTGAGCCTCGTGGGTTGACCCCAGGAGTAAGAGGAAAATTGGGCAGCTGGGTGAATGATGTGGGACCTGGAGCAGCAGGTAGCTCTAAGCTGCCATGAGTGAGCACCAGGACAGGAATGCTGCAGATTCACTGAAGTCTCTGCTGAGTGGGGTCCAAGGTTCTTGGTGGGTAGGGGGAGGTGGGCAGGGTGGGCAGGGTGGGCATGGAGTGCAAGGGTATGCTTTATGGAAATGGGAGCCTAGGAGTTGGGAGATAACACCAGAGGACACAGGGTTGGTTAGGTGAAGTAGATGATGGAGGTGGTGATTAATGGGGAAACAAATGTTCAAATGCTGCAAAAGAGATGCTCCCTCCCACCTTGGTGCAGCTCTGTGGTGCCTGTGAGCTGGTGATGGGCAGCAAAGCAGCATGGCACCTTCTCTCAAGCAGCCAGAGAGGTCCCTAGGAGCCATACCTTATTGTCTACTTCCTCCATCACGGGTGCCTGAGGTCCCTTTGAGCTGTGGGTGGAGGTCACAGGCAGAGGCTGGGGGCTCGATGTCTGCATACCCTGTGAGATGGGTAACGCTTGATACACCCAAGTACTTATCTCTGGAGAATTTGACACTTCTCTTTTATAAGCACATAAGAAGAGAGATGCCTGGGTAACCTGGATGGTGCTGTCTTTGCAGGAGAGAGTGGGGACTATGGAAGAGGGGGCTTTCACCCCAGCTGGCAAAGAGGAGGAAAACCCTTGGCACAACACAGGCCAGGTTCCCAGCCAGGGCTCTGAGCCGCTTCCCTGCCAGAAACCAGGCATTAGGGATTTCACACTGGGGAATTCTGTCAGTGTCTGTGTGTTTAGTCAGATTTTCCTGTAATAAAACAACATTTTAGGCACTCTGATTCTGATAACATAGGAACTGGCACATAGTTTATGTTTCCAGAGCTGTTTTTCCTGATTCTGAAGGATCTCCTTCCCCAATATTTTTCATGAAAAAAATCTCCTTCTTTTTGTCTTTCAGCACTTTTTTTTTTTTGTAATTTTTAACCACTGTTTCCAGTGCCCTTTTCCCTGGAATATGCCCAGCCACAGTGGCCTGGGTTTGTAATTATGGCAAAAACTTGTCTCATGACTAGGCGATGACTAGAGATAATTCCCCAGAAGAAACACCTACAGATGAATGCCATTTCTGCTCTTTTCCTCTCCTTTTGCTTGGGTTTGTCAGGCTGCTGCTCATCCATTACTTATTTTTTTAACCCCTCAGCTATATCTTTACTTTTGCATGAAGATAATTCCAGATATTAGAAAGCATTTACAATATGAAAACATTGTCATATTTACCATAATGCTCCCTAAACTCCTAATGTGACTATAATTAACAAATTAAAATCAGCCTACTTGCCTGTCCCTGAGTTTGTCAGTAACAACAGTATGTGGGTCTGAGTTATTCTGTATGAACAATGAAAATATGTGAACCTCTTCCAGCAGAATGGCAGGACTCAGCAGGAAAAATTGTTGGAGCTGTGTCTTTTCTTTTGGGGCAGTTTTCTTCATAGTCTAGTGCCTCAATGGTGAATATGAATGGCTTTTTTTTTATGGTCAATATTTATGATCTAGGGATTTAGTTCTCAAATATTCATGAAATCATCTGGGTATAATTAGAATAAGAAACTAACATATTTTCACAAAATAACAACATGCATTTTAATGCATTTCTTGGATTTCTTTTCAGATGTCTATGTTGGAGAAGAATAGAACCAAGTCATACCTCTCTACAGGGTGAAAAGCTTCTCACAAGACACATGTTTGGCTGTGACTTACTTATCATTTCCAAGTTAGGGACATGTTTGGGCCCCTCAATATGCTATAGAGCATTAAACATCGCAACCTGTTTTGAAGCTAACACCTTAGTGCTAGTGAATTGGATTTAGAGACTTCAGCAAAGAAGTGACATGGCTTCCTTTGGGATGGAGAGTGCTGTATTTCCATGTGCTTTCCATGTGTATTTCCATCTCTTCCCTCAGTGTGAATACAGAAGTTCCTACAATGTGCCAGTCTTTATATATATATGTGTGTGTCTGCATGTGTCAGAAAACCTGGCGCAGAATATCATGCCTGGGTTTGTGAGCCTGTTGACACATGAGCTAAGGGTGAAAAAAATGCTATTGCTCCAGTTAGGAAGCAGCAACCATTAGTCACCCTTAGGCATCCTTGTCTGGGGAGAAGGGAGAACGACACCGTAGCTGTGGAACGACCAATTCTACTTGAGCTGTAAGAGCAGAACTGCAAAGGTGTCCCCTGGGGAATCCTCAGCAAACTCAATGGGTACTTTCAGCTGGCTTTCGAGTGACTCTGTGTAACTGCTTAGTCATAGCTCCTCTGTGGGATTGAAACTAAAATGTGTATGTGGGGATGCAGGTGGATGTGGGTGTGTAGTTTAAATTCACAGCAAAATTTGCAGTTTCTATAACATAAACAGGAATTAGCTTTTTTTTTTTTTTTTTTTTTTTTTTTTTTTTTTTTTTTTTTGTGTCCTTCGGTAAAAAGCCAGCTTGATTTTTTGGGGAAAAAAGAGAACAGCAGCAGAAGGATCCTCTATCTGCCATCTTCACCTCTGCACAGTGCTCACACATAGGGCGTTGGCCACACCTTGAATACTGTGTTCAGTTCTGGGCCCCTCACTACAAGAAGGATGTCGAGTTGCTGGAGCATGTCCAGAGAAGAGCTACCAGGCTGGTGAAAGGCCTGGAGGATAAGTCCTACAAGGAGAGGCTGAAGGAACTGGGCTTGTTTAGTTTGAAGAAGAGGAGGCTGAGGGGTGACCTCATTGCTCTCTACAACTACCTGAAAGGAGGCTGTAGGGAGGTGGGAGTTGGTCTCTTCTTTCCAGTGAATAATGACAAGACAAGAGGAAATGGCCTGAAGTTGCACCAGGGGAGGTTTAGACTGGATATTAGGAAGAATTTCTTTACTGAAAGAGTGGTTGGACAGTGGAACAGGCTGCCCAGGGAGGTGGTGGAGTCACCATCCCTGGAAGTGTTTAAAAGAAATATAGATATAATGCTTAGGGACATGATTTAAGCACTGAAGTGTAGAAAAAGGTTATGGTGAGTGGATTTAGGTTATGGTTAGACTTGATGATCTTCGAGGTCTTTTCCAACCAGGATGATTCTGTGATTGCTGTTGAGAGTGTACTTCTAAGTCGTGTAACTGAGTTATTCTGAAGTATTCATTAATGTTCTGGACTCTGAGTCAGCCTCAAAGGTCCACAGAGGATAAGTGGAACTTCTGAATATTTTGGTCAACTCGGGGGGGTTAACATAATGTGGTATTTTTAATACTGCTGTACATCTAAGTACTGTTGGATGTTAATTGTAGCATTGCATCAGTGGCCTTAATTCTAGTAACTAAAAAAAGGTCGGCTTCCTCTTGATAGTGTTGCACCCTCAATACTCAGGTGTGCTGTCTCTTGCAGGAGTGCCTGGAACAACAGTGTTGAGCAAGCAAGCAAGAAATTAAAGGCTTGATCATCTACTAAGAAGCAGTCTATTTATGCTGCTGAGATACGACAAAGTGACTGGAACCTGTAATTCTCTCCTCTTTTCCTTCAAGCCAGTGATGTTTCTTCTGCACCAGCTGCCATCTGTAGTATAAAGTGGAGCCACTGGACTCTCCAATGGTTATAATGAAGCTTAGTCTCAGACTGAGTCCAGAATCAGGCCAAGGCTGCATCAGGGACCCAGAAAGCACAACATCATTTCTGGCTCCCACATAGCCTTCACCTGCAATGCACTGAGCAGAGTCCAAAATATATTTTGCATACAAATTAATGAGATACATTTATAGCACCCCTTAGACAGCTTTATTCTGTTAGTGCTTACCTTTATTACTGTGTAACATACTCAGATCTCATTGTCATAAATTGTGCTCTACTTTTGAAGAGGGAAAATAATTCCTTATAAAAAATAAATATGAAGAACAAAATGTTGCTAATTCCTATGTGTTTACCAAAAAAATGGCAAAGTCATCCCATACATAAGTAAATCATCAGATCCTGACATTTAGTAATTAGAATCTTTTGACCGACTTTGATGTGCCCAAAGTCAGCACACCTGGGATCATCCCCATGCCTCACTTGTGCATGAAGTAGTAGGACAGGGCATGCACCATTGTGGTTTAGGGGCTTCTGCAGGCCTAAAGGCTGCTGGGGAAGGTGGTGTGGTGACCTTAAAGTCTACAGCAGTATCCAGATGATTCCACCAGTCATATGTATTTTGCTTCCAAAGATAGGTAGCGAAGTTAAAAACAAATGGATAGAAAATATCTTTCCCCTGCAGTTGCCAACCTAACCTGTGGGGTTTTTCCCCGTGATACAGTGATTTCCCCAAGCTAGTGCAGGTGCTGTTGGCAGGATATTAGCAGTGTTTGATTTTGTGCATTTTCATACACACATATTTAACAGACAAGGGTCACTGGTTCTTGCTGTGCCCAGGTCACTTCCACATTGCTCCATCTCTCTTGACTTCCATTTGCTCTGGAGCAAGTGACAGCAGAAGCACAGCTCTGCTGCCTAGTCAGCCCTGCACCCGTCTCTGCTAAATCACAAGTCCCATCCCAGCAGATTAAGGTGAATTTCAATCAACTGCTGTTTAAATGAGTAAATTGGGTGATGAACTGCAACAGCTGAGGAAAGGTGAACACAGCCATTTCACCACTTCTGAGGTACCCTCCAGGTGGGAAGAGGGGCAGGGAGTCTGGGGGTAACCTCCCACCTCTTGCCCCCTGTGATTCACCAGGGCTTATGAGTCACAGCCATTAGACATCAGGGGAACATCTTCTGTGAAAAGGTATTATTAAATGTGAGTGAAGGTTGCAAAATTGGATTCTATTGTAGGAAGGCTTTTCAGTTATATTAGCCTATGTCTGCTATGCATTTGTGAAAAAATTCACTTTTTGTAACAAAAAATTTGATTTCATTTTTCACAAATACACAGAAAATTTGAGCAACCTGGAGCCCATAGCAGTTCTCTGAACACACCATTTTGAGTACAAGTTCCCTCATTTTGTGGACGTTTCCCTGTACTTTACAACAGTACAAACTGCAGTGACAGACATGGGTGCCAGAAGTGACCTGCATACCATAGGGGACACAGGCACCTTCTGGGCCATGTCATGGAGACCTCTGCTCTCTACAGGCAGAGTGACTGGCTATTAGGGAATGCTTTTGAATAGCTCATCAAACTAGGTATATTTATTAACCAGTTTAATCTTTTATTATAGTTGTGCTCTGCCCAGCATAGGTTCTACAATGTATTCCTGTATTACACTCTCCTCACCTGTCCTACAGATGTTTAATGATATATAGTCAAAATATCATAGATGATACCCCAGTGCAGAAAAGGTAGACCTGTATTTACTGCAAAATTATGTTTTTGGGATATATGATACAAAAAAAAAAAAACAAACAACAAACAAAAAACTAACTGCATTTATAAGTAATAGAATAATTCCTTAAGTTCCTTACATGTGAGGAAAAATGTACAGTATTATGGCATAATCAGCTAGGCTGTATTTCAGCAGAGCTTTGAGTAAGTGAAACATTGCAATTTGGAGGTTATCTTGAAGATCAAATCCCCAGTCAGAAAGCTATATTGTTGCCTTCACTTTCCTCTCTCAACCCCATGAAGGCTTAATTGGCAGCTAGCTTACATTGTGATCTCCTAGCTTCTTAGAATTTTCTTTTTTGTAACAGATTTTTTTTAATGAGCATTTTCTCAAGGGAATTAATTATTACTTTGACTGGTATATTCCTATATTTCTATCAAGAAGTTTTATATATTACCAAACTCTTGACACCATGTGCAACCATAAAAATCACAAAGAGTATCTGTAGTTCTTTCTAATCCCATTAAATCATTTTTTTCATCTGAAGCTTATTCTCCTCATTGTTAAATGACAACATTGAGATTCAATTGCAGCTAATGTCTAATGTGCTTGTGCTGTGACACTGCTATGGATTTATAGAAGCTGCACCATAAGAAAAAATAGATGTCACGAAGTGAGATAAGCTCAGATGAATGAAGAGTTTCATCACTGCGTGAGCATCGTTTCTGCAGAGAGAATGCTCATTACAGACTAGACTTTTCTACCTTGTTTACATTTTATGCAGAGCTTTTAGAAACATGCTCACTGTGAGGCACTCTGTGGGAAAACCTAGTGTCAGTATCAGTCACCATATTAACAGGAGGCCATATCCCAGGGCCTCAACTCTGTCTATAGACAAGGAAACTTCAGTCAGGTTAAGGACTGAGACAAGCCCAAAGGCTTTGGCAGTCACTTAGCTGAAGACCCTTAAGAAAGAAAATCCTGCATAGCTGTCTTGCTCCAGAGCCAAGACAAAAAGCCAAACACAGCAGCCACAAGCCTGTCTATGAGTCCATCCTTGACCCACAGGGAGGCTTCTCTGTTCCATCCCCACACCTAGCAAAACATCTCCTTTGCCTCCAGGTGCATCTCTTTCCTTGGGCTCCTTCCTGCTATTGCTTTAAATTTGCACAATTTTTATTATTTTTTTTTCTGGGTGGAAGTAACTCTCACAAAGACTTTGAGTTTAAGGCATATTCATCACCATTTGGTGCCTTCCACAGATGAGGCTCAGGGACACCAAGCCCTGTACTTGCTTTGGTTTTGCTTACAGTAAGCTCTCCATCTAGCTAGTCAGCATGAGGAGGAGCATGGGGATGCAGGTTCTGCTGACAGACTGTGGGGGGGGTGGACTTTCCCCACCAGCACCCTTTCCACAGAGAAGACTGAAAGCCACCAACGTGCCTGAGTCAGGAGGCACCTTTTTCCCTTCTACTTATTCTCCTTTCTGCCTGAATTAGCTTGCCAGAGTTAAACTTACCCTCAGTGTTCAAGTTACAACTTTGTAACAAATGAAAATAGCAATTAAGGCTGCCACTTCATTCCTAAGTCACACCATTTTGTCTAATTGCAATATATATAATACATAAGATCATGCTGTGCTGGGGGATATATATGCAATAACTGAACACAGTGGCATGATTTAGGACAGACTGGCTTTGAATTTCTGTGAGCAGGTGGTGTTTCTACACTGCCTCAAATATATTCAACGTGACACTATAAGGTCAAACTTACCCCTTCTGAGGGCTTGCCTTTATTAGTAGCCCAAATAATAAATAACAAAACACAAACTTCAGCCAAAGCTCTCTTTCTAAATTTTCCAGAAGGAGTTCCCTGGATTTGCTCTCAGCATGTACATCCAGCGGGTGTTTACACAGGTCTTATGTTTTAAGGGACTTCCCAGGACTACTTTAAGAAAAGCTGCAATAGGTTAACTAGTTCCTGCTAGGAAGTTACTGTCCATCAGCTGAGAGGGGGTAGCTGCCCGTGTGCTCCTTGCCCATGCCATCTGTCAAAGACAGTATTACCTTACACCCTCACACGCCTTATAATGGAAGAAAGGCAAATACAGAACCCCTAACACCCACTTTGAGAAAGGGGAGAAAGTGTTTGCTGCAGCTATGTGCCCTATTTTAATATATTCTCAACAGTATGATATCCTCTAGGACAAAGGCACTGAGGTGAATGAAAGATGGGACAGACTGCAATGTACGTTTGCCAAAGGCTGATTGTGGCAGAGTAACTGGATAGCTTTCTTCCCTGAGAGAACAGATTTTCTTGACTAAAGAAATGCAGTAGGTCTCGTCTCTATGGACTTCTGAAAAGTAGGTAATAAGGTGCCACATGGGAAATTATTAGTTAAGCTGAAGAAGATGGGAATTAGTTCAAAAAGTATAACGTGGATAAGAAACTAACTAAAGGGAGATGCCAATGCTTGTGTTGAAGAGGGAGATTCAGTCCGGGAATGAGGTTACCTGTTGCAAGGTTGTGGGCTTACAAGGTTACTAGGACCTAGCCTTTATTTGTGAGCTTCATTTTGAAACTGTGGTGCAAAAAGTAGGACTGTGCTAAAAAAAAATAAAATTCCTGGTCACAAAAATCTGGGAGATATGATAAATGCAGAAAGATCTAGAAGAACAGAAACACACCCAAAGTGCAGAGTTTCCTACTTGGAGGTAATTTTGGTCATCAGCTAGAAGAGGGGAAGAGGGAAGACTGTGAAGTTCTTGGTGACACCCTGGCACTAAATTGGCAGACTGATGGAAATGGTAGCCATAATCCCCACATAGCTGATAGTTTCCATGGAGGCACAGGAGTGTCAGCAGCCCACTACAAGGGGCCCTCCTCTAAGTTCAGCAAGCAGTCCCTGCATTCAGGAGGGATGACTGGCACCTGGAAGAGAGGCATGGAAAGGCTAAAGGGCACAAGGGGAAATGAGAACCCCTCTGACTTTGGGGCCACACAAAAACATCGACTCTGCAGTACAGAAAAACACAGGCTGAAAGGGAAGCTAACTGTTCCCTTTAAAAACATTAAGAGGGTAAAGGCCAGGCAAGAAAAATGGCTATTTTGCCTAAAGGACAATATTGTCACAAATATGAATATATGTATACAAATGGAATAAACCCAAGTTGACTATTAGTACCAGCTTCTAAGAGTAAAAACCTAAAAGCATATCAAATATTAAAAGCAAATTCTAACAGTTACAGAGCTTCTAAAACAGTCTTTTTCCTGAACATGTGAATATTTATCTGAATACTTTTTAATAGGGAATCTGATCAGGTTATAGCAGGGGGTAAGACTTAGTGACCAAAGACATCTTTTCTAGTTTTCTGCTCCTATGAACTGTTTGATTTTCCCAGGTTAAAAATTGTATTTTTCTGTCTAAAGCTGTTTAACAGACTCAATCCAGAAATTCTTTTAAAAATACATTGCATTAATAAAAAGAAAAAATTGTTAAAAATGTATCCAGTTTTACCTACATGCTTGTTTGGTGATGATTTGTTTCCTGCCATCTCTATGCAAAGTTACTTGTGTTAAGGGGATTCTTAGTCTTTTATTTCTACCTTCAACGCAGCATTAAAAACTTAGGGCCCAAGGGGAATAATGTCATTCTACTATGAAAAATATACTAAATAAGGGTGGAAATATTCATGGAGATAACTCTCCTAAATGCAGATGCCATGGAAATATCTCCTTTTAACATTTGTGTCAAATGTTTCAAAGTTGGAGCAGTGCAACTTCATGCCCATTTTTGTCATTTTGAATTATCATATTCTGACTTTTGCTATATCTGTACCAATCTTTCCTCCCCAGATTGTCTACCCCAGTTCAGGCTGATTCAGATTCTGTCCCCACACATTGCTGAAATGATCCAATGTCAAGCTAGAACTTGCACAAGGAAACGAGGTGGGTAGAAACATGCTGAAATTTTAACCTTTCTGTGCTGGCACTACCTCTAGCCAAAATAAATGAAAAAAAAAAGAGTACAAATATGTGATTTTAGCACAGGCTGATTCGTGGACATTTAAATACAAGGATGGTAAATTCAGTCCAAAGGTTTTTCACAATGTATGCTGTCACCAAGGCTGGCTTTTACACAGCAGTTGCGTGCTAATCAGTGATCAGGGAACAGAGAAAGCATGACTGGTAAAAGATAACTGGAGAAAGCTGTTAAAAAATTCTAGGCATCTTCCCATGTGTGATTTTTCCTCAACGACTTTGGCTTGTTCCTTTCTGAGGTGCGTTGCAGGGGAAGGGTTTGAAGTTCTCCAAATTTGCATGTCTTTTCTGGCCAAAGGCAGAATTCGTTGTTTTCTGTACATAATGGGAGCACTTAAAATAAAAAAAAAACACCCCTACCCACTCACACACACACAGAGTGGGCCTAGGGCACTCAATACTTTATTCTCATGAACAAGTTAAAAACAACAAAAAAAAAAGAGTTAACAAGTTAAACAAGTTAAATAATAATAATAATAATAATAAAAAGCCTTCCTGTGATGTGAACCAGTCAGTTTGCCAGTTTGAGCTGTGGAGCTGGAGCGACTGAAGCAAATTGGTTTCCATCAGCTGTGAGAGAAACCTCAGGAGATGGCTGGCTCTGCACAAGCAAGCTAAGCTCTGCTTTACAGTTATGGCATTAAAGTCCAAACCTCAGAGAAGTGAATGAGCATCTGAGGAAAGCTAATCAGAACTCCAGGTAAAGGACCTTAAATCTGCACCACACAGACTTTGACCCGGACTTTCCTCTGAAGATTTAGTAAGTCTTGAATGTCCACAGTGTCAAGCAGAGTAAAATTCATTACATGGTGGTAAAAGTAATCAGCTGAGCATCTGGTTAAATTGTTCCAGGCAGAAGAGTGAAGGTAAAATATAGAGGAGCATATTAGGGTTTTATTTCATATTGCTCTGCGTAGGCTGAATACAACTTAAACTGCTTTATCTTCTGCATGATTTAACCTTAACTCTTTCAAGCCGCTGTGCGGTGACCACATCTCTTACAGAATGCTACAGGGTGAAATATGAATTCAAATATGAATTCATTACTGAATCTACAGAATCACCATGAAATGAGTAAACCTATCACATTTATAATCTATATGCATAGAAAGATCATTATTTTACCACTTAGTTTGATAGCAAACATTTATTTGAAAGAGCACTGTTATTAGCAGCCTGCTTTCAATTAAGAATCTGTTCCTTTACGACTGTTTTTTGAAGACTTAACATCATGGCTGTTATGTAAGTCTCATCAGCTTTTTGGCATAAGCATTCTTAGACCAGATGCAATAAGGTTTCATTTGGGTAAATTGTGCTTTTAGTAAAAGACACAGTTAAAAAAATAAAACAGATTTGGGTTTCATCCCATCTTTCTCACTTTTGGAAGGGACAGAAAAAATGTAAATTCAATAATGAAAAGTAATGGTGATATTTACAAAGATAATGCTAATTTGTGCTGTGAGCTCAAGTGGTGGTGTGAGGTGAACATTTGTCTTTTCTAACTGAAGCAGAACAACTAAACCTCTTTCACACAGGCTGTCAACCATCCTCCCAGTGGCAAGGCTTTTTAGTCACAATTAAGTGGGCTACTTTAAGCTTTGTCATTTGTTTTACTTAAATAAAAAAATAATAATCAAACTTTGGTTGCTAAAATGAATTAAAGTAGGAGAAATATTTCATTTCATTTTTGAGTGATAGATCAGCCTGTTAACAGCTGGAGACAGAGCAAAGAGATGCTGGGAGGTAAGACCAACTCAGCTGGGGAGCAGCATGAAAACCCACAGCAGAAACATTCCCCCCAACCCCTCAGCTTCTTTCCCTCCTTCCACACCCCTCCTCATCCCGCAGCTGCATCCTCCAAAGCATCCTCCCACCACTGCCGTGTGAGTTGCTGGGGTGTCTGACCCATCTGTCAGCTATGCCCTCCTCCCCACTTCCATACTGTCATCACCCTCAGGAGCGGGAACAGGCACCAGAAGGCTGAGGGTGCAGACCCAGCAATGCTGCTTTGTGCCCAGTTGAAGAACAGTGGAGACAGGGAACTACTGGAGAGAGTCCAGTGGAGGGCAACAAAGATAATTGGGGGATTGGAGCATCTCTCTTATGAGGGAAGGCTGAGAGAGCTGGGACTCTTTAGCCTGGAGAATAAAAAGAAGGCTGAGGGGAGACCTTATTAATGCCCACAAGTATCTAAAGGGTGGGCACAGGGAGGATGGAGCCAGTGTCTTTTCAGTAGTTCCCAGTGACAGGATGAGGGGCAACGGGCACAAGCTGGAACATAGAGAGTTCCATTTAAATATAAGGAAAAACTTCTTTACAGTGAGGGTGACAGAGCAGTGGAACAGGCTGCCCAGGGAGGTTGTGGAGTCCCCTTTTCTGGAGATATTCAAAACCCACCTGGATGCAGCCCTGTGTGATGTGCTCTAGGTGATCCTGCTTTAGCAAAGCAGTTGGACTAGATGATCTCTAGAGGTCTCTTCTAACTGTGACAATTCCGTGATTCCCTGTGCACTTGAGCAAGGCAATTCCCTGGCTGCTTCTCTGCCTGCCTTGCACAAACCTACTATGTGGAGAGGCGATGATGGAAAGAGAAGGCAGAAGAAATGGTGGGGACTTAGATGCCCAGACTAATGCATGTGTTATTATTATCATCATTTTATTGACCGTCTATCAGGTTGGGATGAAAAATTCGAAGATAATGCAAGTATCATGTTAATGAGAAGTTCTGTAGGATATTTTATAGGCATTGTAAGGCTGCCAGAGCAAATCCTGTGTCAGTGGTGAATCGGGTAATCTGTTGAATTTTTAAAGGCCATTTTTCCTGAGAGATTATGAATTTATATTGCCTAAGGTTGTATTCCATCATTACAAAAGTGCTCGAATCCTCCTTAAAATTTGTTTTACCTGTAGCAGCACTGGGAATTTTGTCTCCTGCACTACATTCACTAACACTGGCGTTTTGACATTTGAGACTTATCTCTTGGTTTTACCTGCCACAGGAAAAATTAGAGGCACAACTTCTTTTAATAATGCAACTAGTGGTTCTACTTATTCTGTAGCCTCAAGCCAATGACATCTTTCTTTACTTTCTATACAATCATCTTCACATAAAAAGGTCTACTCTTAAATGATTAAATTGGTGATCAAACTGTGATCTGTTTAACTTAATCAGGATTTTCTCAATAAAAGGAGATGTCACTTTATACTTTCTCCAACAAAAATTTGTATATGCTATATTCTGTTAGTAGAAGGAAATGTAAAGATAAAAGGTAAATGTAATTACTGTATACTGCTACCATGCAGTAGTCTATTATTTCAACAAAAAAAATACACGCATCCCAAACATATCTCTTTTCAACATAGAATCCCTTTTATTTACAGCCATTCTGAACCTGGGCTTGGCAACTAACTCACTATTGTTTGTGTGAATTCAATTTTGAAAGAATTTAAGAGCTGATGTAACCTTGCCTGTATCCCTGCCCATTTTTTCTGTTACATTTCCCTCTGCTATTCTAAGGAATTCTTTTGCTGCCAGGAAAATTTGCAGAAAAAGTACCTTCTGAGCAAAAGGAAGAAAATGCTGTAAGTAGTGAAGCTTAAGTCCACTTCAGATTTGGCTGAGAAACGGTAGAAAGGACATGCCCCCAGGAAGGAACAAGCCCCAGCTGTGGTGACTCACGGTAGAAGTGATTTGCCACAAGGACTGATATTCTTGCATGCTTATCAACACCCCACATTCTCTTCCTCAGCCTGCCTTCAGACAAAGGAGCATTTAATGTTTCTGTATTAACTCTAAATAATGTCAGCATTCCTGGTTATGCTGGACCTTCCAGGCCATCTTCTGTAGGGTCTGAGGGTGTTTGTTGGGGATGTAGGTGGTTCCTGGGGGCAACACAGAGGACATATAATTGGAAACACAGGTTTGAATGAACTTGGAGTGTAATCTAAAACTGGGGACCATTAAGGTATTTTAGCCATAGCCTGGCTTTACTGAAAGTGAAAAACAGAGTGGTAGAAATACTTAGGATTATTTTGAACAGGATATGAAATAGAAATTAATCTAAAGCAGGTTGCAGGATCAACACTAGATAGAAGAAAAAAATAAATTAAAAAAAAAGCATTCAGGCAACCTAAAAGTATAAATTATCTGTGGCTCTGTTCTGCTCAGCCAGTTGAACTGTAGGATTTTGCTGAGGATATTAACCATCTTTTAGGTTTTAGCCCTGTTTTATTTTTTTGTTTATAGCATTCTTGGGTCTGCAGAGCATGGCTGTTGGGACGATGGATGCATGAGATTTGTAAAATGCTGGACCTTCATAAAAGAGGTGATGGCTTTGTAAGAGAATATTTACCAGGACTCAAACAGGATCTTGTAGCACTTGTGCTTGAGAAGGCGTTAGAGGTGGGGAGACACATAAAACCCCAGATCTGTGGGATGTTGTAAGTCTTTCTGATGGTCAGTGAGTGTCAGTGACATGAGCCTGTTTCTCATCCTCTTAACACCAGATGGAAATGCCAGAAATAAACAAATATTTCAGTTCTGTGTAAAAGTCCTTGGGAAAGGCCAGGACAGATAAAATACTGGGGCGGGGGAAGAAGCACAATGGAGAATGAACCAAACAATAAATGTGACCATGTGCACTGTGAACCACCTGACTAAACCAGATGCCTCTGGAGAGGAAATGGCAAAATACCTTTATATCCCCTGGAGCCATCAAAGGAAGCCTGCAATGCAGGGCATCAGCACTATCCTCTCAGGTTTAATATCTGATGTGTTTGCATTTGTGATGGGGGAGCAAGGCAGAATTCCTGTTACAAGAACACAATAGTTACAGCTCTGCTACAGGTTAACACTGCACAGACCGATCATTATATTGGGGCATATGCTGGACTCGGATGTGTCAGGAGAAGGCTTGGGATTTTTTTCCCTTGGTATTGGAAAAAGCCATAAACAGAGTCAGACTCATACTTTCTATCTGCTGCACCATGAGAGGCAAGCTTCAGCCTTGCCTGAGACACACTGCTGCTCATAAACAATTCTGCTAGCTCAATTTCATTCTCCTTCTGGTTCATTGTTATTTTAATAACTTTTTTATTTGCAATATTATTTTAAGACAGCGAGTCAGCTGGTAAATAACTTGACAGTATTCATTTAAGCTTTCTGAATGCAAAAAGTTTCTAATAACTGTACCAATGGGTCAGTTCATTCCCTACTCACAACAACTAGCAAAAAAGGACAGGAAACTCCCTCGAGGAATTTTCTGCAGACGGTTCCATCAGGAATGCATTAAGTGTATATTTATCTCTTGCCTCCCCCTGTTCTTTTTGGAACAGGCAAAGCAGTTCAGATCTGGGAACCAGGATATCTCAAGGGATCTGCCAGAGGTCAGGCGTTTCTGCCTAGAAACCCAGCGCCTCTGCGCTACCCATACTGCCCGTGGTTCTTTCTTAGACCTGGCAGTGCAGCTCCAGAATGCAGCCAAGGCATGGAGGGGACTTCACACAATGGGTATTTACTTTTGGGTAGATTACTGATTATTTCTGGATGAGAATCACATGAGATATACCAAACCTTCTGGCCTGCGTATATATCCCACTCTTTTTGCACAAAGCAGACACCTTCAGGCTCAGGAGCAGGCTGGGAAGAGAGGACCCTGCAGCTTCCTGTCACGGGCTGATTCACACAGAAAATCACTCACAGTTTTTGAGGGGTACGTGTCTTAAACACACGATACCTTTATCAACTTCCCAAAATTTTAAAGCAAAACAAGTGATATAAATGGTACTGTGTTCTTCTGATATATTCCACAACATTGATTTGATTGGAAATTAGTCAGAACTTACTCAAATCATTTGTCATTGTCTCTTTGTTAGCATCACTGCATACATTTGCAAGTTGTTGACCCAGTTAAACTTTGGTTTTCTATGCCTCACATCACTGGGAAGGAGGTTTTTCAAAAGAAGGAGAGGAACAAATACTCCGTGGTGGTTCATAAACCCGAGGCACACGGAGAAGTCAGTCAAAACAAAATAACACAACGGTAAGGTAGCACAGTAGCTTGAAATGCCAAGAGAAATAGAGTATAGACCTCTTTTATATGAATCTCAAGGGGTGTCCTGAGTATAAGATTTGTCCCTTTGGTCATGGTAAAGTTAGAGATTCCTCAAGAACCAAGAATGTGGATGAAGGGTTGTATCACCAGAGGAAAAGGGATATGGCAAAGAATTGAGGTATTTACTTCCTCTCCAAAGGCAGAATTCTGTTTTCTTGAGGCTAGTCTGTCCCTCATTCAACTCCATTTTCTTTTCTCACAGTAAAAAGCTGTCACAGACAACAGGTATCTTATCATCATATAAAATGCAACAGCAAATACGGGGGAAAAAAAAGTTTGGGGATAAATAATTGATTGCTTGAGGAGATGTTGACAAGAAACAAGTATTTTTTCTGTAAATACATTATATGTTAGAAAGGAAGAAGGCACTGCTCTGGAAGGACAAGGACAAAAGAGAAATCCCAGCAGAGGGTGGGGGAGAGCACTTACCGTATTTTGCCTGAGGGGCAAGAAGTTTCTCCCCATAGGTGTCTATAGGAAAAGGACTATTCTTGTTTCCTCTGTGATTCCCAGTTATAGTCTTGTAGAGCAGTTCTGGGATTGTCGGGCAGGAAATCATAATGGGGGCAGCATTCAATCTTCGAGACCAAGGGGGAGCTAGAGAAAAACCTCTCACCACCCGCGTGCTGTTCAGAAGACAGATGCAGAGCTGGATGCTTCCCCCGCACCTCGCTGGCTGTGAACTGAGGGATGGAAATCAGTCAGAGGACGGACAGATCCCAGGCAGAAGCACAGCCCTCAGAGCAAGTGCTCCGGGGGCAGACACGAGTGCCTGGGACATGTTTGGCCATCAGCATCTTGGAGTTCAGATTTCAAAGCGGGACCTGGGGACAGGCTTTTGCTGGGTCTGGTCCAGTACCAGCAGTCAGAAAATAAACTGTTTCTTTTTATCTTGCATCCACAGCTGAGCGGTACCTGGCAGTTATGACAGATTCTTAGTATTGAATTTATAGAAAGGAAAGACTTGGGGGCAAACTTGCTTGGCTGTGGGGACATGGCAATCATAGGTTGTTACAAATCCTCTCTCCTAATCTGAATAAATTATCTGAGGAAAAAAATACATAAACTACAGCAGGCATTATAATACAAATACTGTATTATGGAAGAAGGTAGATTCACAACTCACAGTCTAGCTGGATTTTTTCTTCAGGAAAAAAATGACCAGAAATAAATTTCCTGGGTGTTTTCCAGAGCAACTTAGTGATTATCTCCCTACTACAGAACAAGAGCATCTCATTTAGTTTCATCCACTTGATTAAGATAAACTGGAATATGGAGTTCTCTTTCTTGGAATAATTAATCCAGTGAATTGAATTTGAAAGGGGAAGAGAACACTCTGCTGCCAGAACTGAAAATGTCTACAACAGGGAACTATTCAAGAAGAGACTTTGCGCTGTTGAGTCTGAATTAACTTGTCTCTTGACATGAGATGGTAAGACCCCTGACAGACAGGAGAAGAAGAAAAGCTCAGAATCTGGCTTTTGTACTTGACTAAGCCTCCTGGGACCCTTCCTATGAGTAACACATGTGTAGCCACTGAGCAGGGGAGGCAATGCTCCAGTTCAGGTCTGTAGGTGTTGTGTGGTGGGAAGCAGGAGTGCCCTGACCCACCTGATGGGAAGCAGTGGGGTGAGTCACTTTGCCAGTGACAAACACTCTGGGCACTTTGTCTCTGTTTGGTTTTGCCAAGATTTATATTTTATTTGGTTTTTTCTTTGCTGTTTTCTGTACCCAGTCATCAGCCTGAAAGCAGCTGTTTTGATCCTCGTGTTAGGTGAAAGGAAACACAGTTGGGCTCTTCACATGGGTAGGGATTACTTACCTGAGCTGAAGGAAAAGCCTGCCTGACTCAGGCTTGGATTCCCTGAGGAGAGGCTACTTGTCAAAATTAATGATAATGATACCTTTCAAATTAAGGCAAGAGTCAATGAACATCCTGTGTTGTAGAAACTGTTTGCTATGTAAGGGTTTTTTCAGGCAAATGCCTTTGACTCATATCTGCTCCTCTTTAATCCTTTGCTATTGGAAATGAGAATTTAGCAGAGGGCAGAATTCCTCTTGTTTTTGCTAACCTCTGAAGAATACAAAGCCAAGACCAGGAAATCCCAGCACTGAAAAAAAATATTTAATCTTTTATTTTTTCCTGACCCAGCTTGCAAAGTGTTTGGTGTCTTCTAATTGCATTTCTCACTTGCAGTATTTGCATTATTGGCTGTAATTATGCTGTATCTGCTAAAAGTATTAAAAATCAATAATGCACAGTTAACGTACAGACCATTAAAAAGTAGTATTGTTCTGGACTGCAAAGAGAATAAGAAAGCAGCTGAAATTCTTGCTTTCTCTTCTGGATAGAATAATGATCCAAAGATCTATTTATATTTTACATTATTATTGGCTTTTCCATTCTTAGATTAATATTCAAAATCAATTCACATAAGGTTGGGATGATACTGCTGGTGCATGTAGTAAAATATCTGTTGCAGAAAAAATTACACCTCTCTCTTCTTTGAAAGTCATAGTTAAAGGTGCTGATAGCAAAAGGGTCTTTGGCAAAGTGGAAATCTCAGCTGCAGATGGGAGGTTTATTGCTTTCCTTTGCATTTTATAGCATATTCTGTAAGTCATCTGGGGAAAGCAATGGACATTTGCCAAAGCAGAACCCCATTTGTCTAATCACCAAGTATACCCACAAGCTCCACAAGAGAATATACCCATGAAGCTCTTTGCATGACTGTCTGGAGTATAAAACAGAAGAAATTAGGGAGCACTAGAGTTACTGTAAATGCTTGAGTATTTCTGCAAGTGTACTTTTTCTTTTTCCCTCGAAATGGTGCATGACAAACTCATACTGTTAAGATCTCTGCACTCACTTTATCTTCCCAATGGCCTTCTGGGGTGCATTAGAAAGGGTGTGGTTAGTAGGTCAAGAGAGGTTCTCCTCCCCCTCTATTCTGCATTGGTGAGGCCGCATCTGGAGTATTGTGTCCAGTTCTGGGCTCCTCAGTTCAAGAAGGACAGGGAACTGCTTGAAAGAGTCCAGCGCAGAGCCACAAAGATGATTAAGGGAGTGGAACATCTCCCTTATGAGGAAAGGCTGAGGGAGCTGGGTCTCTTTAGCTTGGAAAAAAGGAGGCTGAGGGGTGACCTCATCAATGTTTACAAATATGTAAGGGGTGAGTGTCAGGGAGATGGAGTTAGGCTCTTCTCAGTGATGACCAGTGATAGGACAAGGGGTAATGGGTGTAAATTGGAGCATAGGAGGTTCAAGGTGAATATCAGAAAAAACTTCTTTACTGTGAGAGTGACAGAGCACTGGAACAGGCTGCCCAGGGAGGTTGTGGAGTCTCCTTCACTGGAGACATTCAAAACCCACCTGGATGCGTTCCTATGTGATGTGCTCTAGGTGACCCTGCTCTGGCAGGGGGGGTTGGACTAGATGATCTTTCGAGGTCCCTTCCAACCCCTAGGATTCTATGATTCTATGATTCTATGATTCCCCTCCCCCCATACTAAATAAACCTCAGAAGATACTAAGGAAATAGCAAAAATCACAGAGAAGGTATTTCTTAAGGCATCTAACCAAAAATGATAGAAAAGAGACTCACCATCCCCTTTCTTTCCCTTGTTCCCCAGGAAACCTCATTGAATTTAGTGTTGGGTAAATTTACTGGATCCAAAACCAGAGCAGATTCTGCTCAGCACAACACATGAAATGGTAGAAAGGCATCTTCCAAACATCCTGGACATCCTGAGCTGAAGAGAGCATCCCTAGGGGTGAAACAGTGCTTTGGTCTCAGTGCTAATTCTGTTCTTGTCCTCTCTGCTGTGACTGCCAACAACTGTATCAATTAGTCGTACCAATTGTGATGGTGATTTCTGTGATGTGAACACCTGTCCTCTAGGAACTGGGCGAAGGCGACCAAACAGTTGTCAGATGGTAAGTGTAATGCTAATTGATCCAATCCATAGATCTGTCTCTATATAATGCTTAGTGCCAGAAAGTTACACAGCCAGACATCTGGCAACTAGATGATCGTCTAACTCTCTATCAGTTTGACTTTGGCAGGCAACAAAGTTTGTCTAGTTGTGTATGCTGTGGGCAGCTTAAGAAAGTTAAAGCATTGCTTTATGCCTGTTGAAGGCCCGTCTCTGTCTTGGTCCTTATTAAAATTATAATGCTAAAGTGACCTTCGGTCAGTACCAACCTGTCTCAGACATGAACTGATGACCTAAGAGTGAAAGGTTCCTTACCTACTTAATCCAGTTGTGCTGCATTGGCTAAAACACTGAAAAATCAATGAAGTAGTGATAAAGTGTAGACTGTAAAGAAAATAAAAAAGCTGTTTCATTGTTGTCTTGAATATATTCACTGTTTATCATGATTGTAAAGCAAAAGGGGCAGTGCTGAAACTTCCTGATTACAGAGGCAATACTGGATTAATATTCACAGCCAGTTTATTAGCAGTTGCACTTGCAGCTTAATGTTCATGAGTCTATATTTGGGAGCAGAGCATTCCTTTATGTTAAATGCACGCTAGTAGCGCTTGCCTATTACATTCAGTGCTGCATGTCTAAGTGGTATGAGCATCGTTAGTGAAATGGAAAGATAAATTGGATGGTTTTTTCCATCTATTACTTATCCTCCTAGTTTAAGTGCTGGCAACTTTCTTGGAACACTGGATGGCAAAAATAAAGGTAGCTTCTATCCCAAGGAAATCTGAAAGACCAGTAATACCACATAAGTTTGGAGCAGGCTACTAGAAAAATTTATTTCATTCCTTCCTTTATGGTGTTGAAATAGAGTGTGGATTGGTATGAGTTAACTTCTGTGGACCTTAAAAAAGAAGAGCTGACACAAGGAGGCAGGTTCATAATTTGCACGTGGAACATACAATCTCTACATAGACCAGAGCACTAGAAGATGCGTATGAATGCAGAAATGACCTTGCAGGGTTGCAGACTGCACTGAGGGAAGCACTAAGAAAGGAAATGCAGAGTGTAGACCTGCACGGAGCTGTGAGAGCTCACATGACTCATGAAGGAAGGCATGAGAAACTGGAATTTGCTGTGCTCAAAGATATTATGGAAAAAGGTAACATAGTTTAAAAGAGGGTTTAACAAGATAGTATTGGCAAGTAGATTTTGAATGGGGTGAACTGGATAGAGGCAGCAGAGAGGGCAAAAGGAAAGATGTTGCAGACAGCAGGGATGTGGTTATTGAAACACAAAGAAAGTAACTTAATTTCTGGAGACAATGGCAGCACATATTTTAGAGAAGATGGAAGTCTGGGGGGAATGAAAGAGAAGTTCTGAAAATGGTCTTGTTTTGGTTTGAGCAGTGGTAGTGGTCAACAGAAAGAGAGGAGAACAGAGGCAGAAACTTAAACCTAAAAACATTTGCTTTTAGCAATGTGTTTAATCTAATGACAATTATCTACCAGAAAGACACATACAAAGACCCATGGGAAAAACAGACAAGTAAATTTGTGAGCTGTCAGCACTGAGATAAATCTTAAAGAAAGGCCAGTCTGAAGCCACACAGATGTGTATGCACATGCACAGAGTGCCTGGGGTAGGTGAGGGGCCTTCCTGGTGCTTTTCCCCAAATGATCAGTCCCACATCCCCATGCCTCCTCAGGATGCAATGTGAATACTTGAAGGAACTGAGCAAGAGTCAATGCTGCCCAGAGAGGAAGGGTAGAACTGATGAACTGCTACACTCATAGCTTCAGCTCCTATTTCTGCTCTGTCTTGGCAAACCACAGTTGACTGACTGGTTACATCTTGCCTTCCTGTGGGGCACTCACTGAGTTTTTGCTCTACCAGCTTAAAACCATACCCTCAAACAAGAGCAATTCATGCATGTGAAGATGAGAAGGAAATCAAGGAGTTGGAAAAGATTCAGTCAAAACAGGAGAAGAGATGAGAAAGGGCAAAGGTAGACCAGTGCCTTTTGACACAGACTACTGTTCGCATTTCATCTCTGCTTTTGTGACCTTTACCAGTGGTTTAAGGATGGAAGAACAGGTTTGCTGCTTTGCCTGGGTCAGAAATCTGCAAATTGGAGCACAACTTACTGCCTCAGTCTGTGTCAGCCTAACGGTCCTGTCTTTTGGATAGCTGTTGGAGGTGGGTAATTTTCATGAAAGTTCATTTTGCTTCAGAGACTTCCTGGGAAGGTGTCAAGGCCAGTGTCCTTTCCTCACCTAACCATGAACAGAATATCAGATACCAGTGAGCTTGGCCTGCAGAAGGCACTCGGCGCCAACAGCTGGAAGCCACTTTTATTAGAAAGAGGATGATCCAAACCATGCCCTTTGTACTCTCTGCAAAACACAGATAATTTAAGGGGAGAAGTGAGTAATCTTTAATGTACTCATCCAAACCAAATATTTGTCTCTGTGGTTTTGGAGGCTATCTCGCCTACACCATCTGCTGAATAAGAGCTCGGGAAAGCTTTTACTGAAGGAGATGAGTAGCCCAGGGAAGAGGATTCCCTCTGGGTTTGCAGCTTTGCACTTCAGCAGTATTTTCTCTGTGTGACCGGCACAAGGCAGTAGTGGGGTCAGGTTGTCCACCATCCCTAAACAGGAGGGGAAAACAGGGTTTTGTTTGCACAAGGCTTGAGGGTAAAGTGATTTTTAAAAGAACACCCTGCAATGCTGTTCTGATGCAGGAAGTGGCAGAGATGATTGCCCTGAGTTTATAGCTCTGAAGGTAATCTAACTTCCAAAAGCTCTTACGCTGTAAGGAATCGATGACACTGTAATGATTCTGCTTCATCATTGTTAAGTCCTGCATAGGCACAGTGTCATGAAAATAAGACATATTCAGACATGTTGAGGATAAGTTCCTGTATTTACCTCCAATATATGAACAGGAAGCAAAATGACAGTATATCTTTTGCTTAGTCAAGCTTCAAAACTGATAGATGGAAATATTCTGCAATCACCTTCACTGAAACTATTCCCCCTGAAGCTGTAGTGTCATCAGTTCAGATTATAAGCAAACTGTCAGGACTGGGCTGGGCCAGCCCTTACCTGGGAAACGACTAAGAAAGACCCAAAACACTGCAAGATTCAGACAGTAAAAACTCCTTGCAACAACCAGGGTAATAATTCTGGTAAAGCTTATTTTTCCTCTGATTTCTTGAGGTGTTTGTCACAATGTTTTGGCACATAAGATGAGAAGATGTTAACTCCAATGCCTTGACCCCATCTCCATCTTTCTTTTGCTCCAATCCATCCCTCCTACAGCCTCAATGAATTTTTAATGCTTTTTTTTTGGTGTCTTACCCTGAGTGCAGAGTGTCTGTCTACCTAAAATGGCAGCCACTGTTCTACATCACAGACTGCAATTGTCACAGGCCACTGAAGATCTCTCAGCTGACAATAATTTTCAGTAATTTCATTAGCCATTCAGGCTCAACTTCAGCCACTGACTTGGATGTGACAGGTTTTGTAATATCACACTAAGTTCTGGAACCATCTAGCCCCAGATACTTTGGAGGTGTATTTTGTCAAAAAATAAATTAAAAATGTTGGACTTTTTCTCTCTCTTTGATCTATAAGGCACAGTTGATGCATTTTACTTGAAATTTTGAAATTACATTGCATTAGAATAAGCAATAATGTTGGAAGCATTTGGTAACATCTGCTTCTCTCCATTTTCTTTTCCACTTATAAAAGCTTTAGTGCAAAGCCTTTCTCTCTTCAGCTTGACTGAAGCTTAAACTATGTTCAATATTTACAAACTGTGCTGCTAATCTATGCTCAGTTTAATTTTAACAAACTTACTATGTCCTTAACCTTTTTGCCTTCTCACAGGTCAAGTAGTGTAGCCTCAGAAGTAGTCACATTGTAAGTCATATCATTAGTGACACTAATTAGTCTGCAATACAATGATAATTGTCACCTGCATTCTGCACAGAGCCCTGGGGAAACCCTTCTCAGACAATGTGCTTCTCTTGTAAGCACTGGGGTCAGTGTCTGAAGCAGGCTGTACCCATTATATCTCAAGGAGAGTGGAAGGCCATCTTGTCCAGCAATCCTTGATGGTCATGTGTTTTTGTATTGCTACAAAGTCCACCATCGTGGTAGCAATTGTTTTTCATGTTCATCTGGATAACTGATAAACTTCTGTATGTAAAATGAACATGAAAACATTTCAGGAGTAAGCGAATGGGTTTTTGGACTTTACACAGAGCTTTACAAGCACCTCAGTAATATTAAAGCACTTCACAGGTGGCCTAGTCACCACGGTCACAGAAGATGAGTGTGTTCATCTCCCTTCTTCTAGGGACTGAGTTCTCTCTCTCAGCACGGAGAGGCTCAGTGGTCCTTCTGCCAGGTCCAGAGGCAGCTTGCAGGAGCGGGTTGACTCACTTCCCCAGCAGTCAGTCCCCTGGGTGCAGGGGGAGTCGGGCTGCACAGGGGAGAGGGATGGACAAGGGGCCATTGTCCCTGACAGCAGCTGAGGGAATGTTGTAGGAAAGGGCATAGCAATGGGACAAGGCAACACCAATACTTACCTACATATCCTAGAACTGACCTCTTTATCTCATTGTCTCTCATTAGCCCCTCAAAAGCTGCAGCAAACAGCTTGGTTGTCTTCTTGACTTGCAGCTGTGCTTGATGCCGGCTCTGTCAGGGCTTCCTACCTAGGGCTCCATCCTTTCTGCTAGGAAGATGGACAGGGCCTGTCACTGAATGCAACAGCATCCCACACTCCAATAGGTCTATTCATTTTGTGACATTAAGCTTCAACAACCAAGGTCATGTCTATGTAAGGGCTTAATTTATTTATGTTTTTTTTTAATTTCCCAGTGTTCCTAATTCTGGCTTAGCTCCACCAGCACTAGCAACATGAGGATCCCGGAGGTAAACCAGTTGCCAGCACAACTAATACCACATAATTTCATCCCACTCATAGCAGTTTAATCAATATAGCATTAAAAATTCTGGCAGCGGCCAGGCTACAGTAGGTCTCCCCATATTGCTTATATTGATGGAGATGAACTTGCAAGAGCAGGAAATCTTCAGAGGGTCCTCTGAACATAAACAGGGCCTGAGGAACTGCCCCAGTTTTGTTGAGGGAGTGAGAGCTGGTTTGCAGGGGTCTTCTCATACTGAGTGTGGCATGCTTTAACCCAGTTTTCGTGGGTAGAACAGGGAGATCACAGCCATAAGGGTGTCACAGAGTGGGTGGAATTAGTGTTGTGCTGTTTTTGTGGTCCTTTAACACTGCCTAGAATTTTTAAGCCAGAAAAAGGGGCACTTGTCTCCAAAAATGCTGAAAATTGACCATCACAGTATCACATCTATTAAGTGATGATCTACTATCTTAAGTTCTGATTTATACCAAGAGATTCTAGAATAAGGGAAAAACAAACAAACAAACAAAACGAGCAAACAAAGAAATAAAAACCCCCACAAAAAGATAAGGGAAATAATTCTGAGTGGAAAAAAAACCCCAAACAAATGAAGCAACTCTAGAAAAAGTCCCCGTTATTTTCTATGTGTCTCAAACTTCACCAAAGAAGACCATTCCACCTGCCAGCTATTCACAATACAACTGCAACAGCAGTTTTTGTCTGAAAGCATTGATGTCCATTTTATTAGTATGAATAAAGGGAGTTCTTTCACATTTAGCTATATCCAGAAGGGCAATAGTCCATAAATCAATACATGGCATGGCTTTGCTTTTCCAGTCCATCAGTATAATTCTTTTGGCTGCCAGTGCTACTCTCAGGAGTCATCTCTTTTCCCATTTATTCAAATTATGTAGCAAGTTGGTGAATTCCAATACCAGCACTGCTGCAGCTTTGTCTAAATTGATTTCCAGGACTAACTCCATTTATCTAAGAACATCATTCCATAAACTAGCTGTTCTACAGACATTTCACATCTAAAATATGCGGGTATTTTAGTCAGCACTGAATCTACAATCTACAACTCTGATCACAGGTTGAAGCTGATGAGTATGTGCAGAGCTTGTAAACTATTTTTCATGTTGGGCCGAACTGTTCTGGTCAAAAGAATTCTTCGGAGAGCTGGAAAACAAATCTATTCCAATCATATGGTTTTCTCTCTGACTTTTGGAAAGTAGAGGTTGGTTGGGGTTTTTGATCCAAACTTGGAGGTTGAATGCAAGTAGCCAGCAGAATGAGAGATTGCTCAGTATCTTTTATTGAAAAAGCACAGCTACACCTCTAGGTGAGTAGCTAATTATGCCACATCTGGTTGATCGGTTCTGGTGAGGACAATGAGAGTGCCAACTGAACAGAGGTAATTCTTGGTAATAGACTGTCTAATCCATCTGCTGGCATATTTTATTAATATAGACATTCACAGGTCTGAAAATGTGTAGAACATACAACACAGAAATATACAGAAGTTTCTATAATATATTAGAAATGTGACTTTTTTTGACCATGTGAGATTACTGCCACTTTAATTATTTTCTCTCAGATTTTATTAGGACTCTTAGATCTTCTAAAATAGCTTTATGTGTATGTAGCCTTGTAACCATTGTTGTTCCACTGTGGTAAGATTTCATAAGCTAAGTTCAGGAACAAGCCTCCTGGACTCATTGTAGAATATAAACCAGGTAAATATTTCAAAGAATTATTAAAAATTAGGATCATAATCTTTAATTTTGCTTGTAACTCTAAAAATTAGTGAAGCTGTGAAAGCTCCATTACATAGCAGATGATTCTGTGCAGGCTTATTCCTGGTTTCCCTGGCTTTTTGTACAGTAGGTGTTTGTCTAGCATTGTCACTGCAATTTTTATTGTAGCACATGATGTGTGCAGATGTGCTTCATCAACATCCCATGGGGAAAACGTTCTCTGCTCAGTATTGTTGCTCCCAGATGACGTCTACCTTATAGAATAAGTTTCTGGGCTACCTCCTCTGGGACTAGGTAACCACTTAAATTTGCTGGATTTTGGTGTTTTAACAAGGATTTAATTACAAAGGTAAGTGTATGCACCTGCTAAGGCAGCCCTAATTATTTGATAATGGGGCAATCTTTCTCAATACAACCAGGTTTTGCGGTGGTAAGCTACACTAATGAAGCACACCGAGAGAACAAATCCTCTCTACATTAAAAGGCTTACTTAAATTGAAGAAATCTGTGAAGATTAAGAGGCTTTTTTTCATCACAGATATTGACAACTGTGGAGCTAACACTCATGGAGTACCCCCATTACTACTGGAGGATGCTTGGTGCTGTTTTTGCTGTGTGTGACTTCATTAAGTAATATATGGCATCATGTTTTAACGATTCTTTCTGACATTTTTATCTCATCTGTTGCTTTTGAAAGCTGGTTTATATCTAGAGCTACTCAGTTGGAACAAATCAGTAACATTTCAGCAGTGCTACTGTATTTCCTTCATCCACTACATCTGCTGCAGGCCTGTGTGGTATGCGCTGGGTCAGTATCATATTTTAGTTTTCAGAAACTCACACCTTATAGTTAGCCCTTTGCCAATTTACAATTGCAGAAGCCAGAAGCTAAACTACAGTGTTACAACTTTATAATCTCAGGCTAATAAAAAAAAGTGGGGGATCCATAAGCCAGATGGGTTCCAATGCCCCTGTCAGAAGCTGTGTTGATCATATACCACTTGTTTTTTTGTTTCTTAATAACCAAAAACATGTTAGCATTAAAAAAGCAAATGCTCTTGACAGCATCAATTCCATTATGGTTCCCAGTCATCTGCTTTATTGGGTTTGAAGGAATTTAGCCAGAGCACTCTATTTTCACTAGGATGTCATTAAAAACTTTGCAGCTTAGGCAAATGGTAAGCAATTTGGAGGGAAATATTTTTAACTCTCTCTTTTTTGCAAGAAGGTTTTCTTTTTGAATTTATTTCCCTTTAAAATATTTTTGCCCTTTTTCTTTGTTCTTCTTTTGCACTAAGGAAACATCATTTTTGAAAACTTCAGTGCTTTTCAGCAGCGAGATGAAAAATATTGACAAATTACAGATGATGAAACATGGCCAAATTTTATTCCATTTGCTGCTGAATGGTAGTTGTGCCAGTGGAATGGATGAAAACAATTTGAAGTTCCAACCCTGAGGCAGACCCCAGATTATTGGAGCCCAAGCAGAATTTTCAGTATTTGGCCCATAAATATCTGAAGCTAAAAAAAAAAAATAAATTAATTAAAGCCACTGCTTAGAAACTGTGTACAAAATCCACAGACTAAACCTTCGATGTCTATTCTTCAACACTTCTTAGGCAAGACTAAGTAAGCAAGTCCTCTCTTCTTCTTCTGCCCTCTTTTTGCCCATCTTAAAAAAATACAAGAGGTAAGACCACCCCCTCCCTCAAAATAATCGCACAGGAAAGAAAAGGAATTTGTCTTTCAGTGCAATCCAAGTAGCAAAGTGAATCTTTTCAGCCAATTCCTCAGTGTCCTAGACATTGCTGTTATTAATGTGGCTGGGGGTGCATGCTGCTGATAATTACTGTTAGCTGGAATAATTAATAAGAATAATTGCTTGGTATGGTAAGAGAAGGGGAAGCTCTGGGAAGGGGAAGGAATAGGCTGGAAGAGTGATAGACTCCCTGAGCGCATTTTTATAGACAGGAAGTTCAGCAGAAAGCATCCTGAGAATAGAAGAATTGTCTGGATGCCAAGGACAAAAGTTAAGACATATAAGGCTTGAGTGAGATAGGGGTATCCTGGAATGCTGCAGTAAGACCTTATCATGGATGTGTAGGAGAAATGAATGGCTATACGTTTTAAGGAGGTACAATACATTAGTGATTTTGGGGTGGTCTAAAATTAGTAGAGTAGGCTTTATTTCTGGTGCAGAACCATTAGAGACAGCCAGAAGTCAGGCAGAATAGAGAGAAGTGGTGCCTGTGAGAGAGTTTTTGTGAAGTTTATCCCAGCTAGAGAGAGGACAAACTAGTCATTATAAACAAAATATGGGTGCCCGGGGTGTGGAGAATGACCATGATTTTGGTATAATAGGATAAATTTCCTGCACATTTTGCACTTAGGGAATGGCAGGCACAGCTCTCAGTGCTGTTATCAGCAGCAGTGCCTGCAGCAGGGCTAGATGCAGCCCTCGGGGGTGTGGAGGCTGCTCTGTGATGCAACTCTGCCCTCCCAATGCCTGCCACAGTACCCATTACTCTGGGAGATGCTGCTGCTGGACCACCGCCTCCTCGGGGAGCATGCCCCAATACCTTCTCCTGCAAAGAGCCATGCTGACCAAAGTGCTGGCTGCCCACAGCTCATCCCCAGCTGCCTGGTCACTCCTGCCCCAGCCCAGCCAGCTGAACTCCTCATGCAACTGCTCTTAATCTGGTCTTGAAGCACATAAGCTTTAATAGCAGCTTGTTACTGGTCTTGATGGATACATGAAGATGAGCTAGGGAACAATCATGTTGAGCTGGACGGACTGGAGGGGAGAGGGACAAAAGCTGTCTCCAGAGAGAGGGTGACAAGGTCCTGGATTATATCCTCTTTGGCCAGCACAGCTGAGACTGGGACAGAAGAAAGAATTGTCCTTGAACTCTCTCCTGACACCCACCAGCCACAGCCCAGAGTCTTCAACAGGCAGAAAAAGTCTATTTGCTAACCCTCAAAGGACAAACTTAGGAGCTAAAAATCCGATCCTTTTTATTTATTTTGGTGTTAATTCTTATAGATTTTTAACAACAAGGATTTTCACAGCTCTGCTATGGCTTCTGTGAAGACGTATTCTCCTTTCATTAGTTCAGAAGAGCACTTGTGTTCTCCTTCTTCTCTCTTGCTCTTTTCTGATGAGTTTGGCACTGCCTGTACACATATACTATACATAAATACGCTCCCTACCTGCCATACACTCAATAGGATATACCTACAGAAATTAAAGCAAGCAAGGAAAGAAGAAATGAAAGTGAATATGAGGTGGTAGAGGCTATCTAACAATCAGAGTGATGATAATGTCATACAGAACAAGTGTGCTCAGAGTGACTTTTAGTTTGATGCTAGTCAGAGGGTTATTACTGTTTGCTAGAGAGAAAGTAAGGCATTTAATTCTGTCACAGGAGATAAGAAAAGCTTGTACAGACAAGGTGTGACTGTGTATGATTTCACCTTCCTAATATAAATCTTTTCGGGAAGAGCAACTGAAACTGAAAAAGATAGATACAGTTAATTACTTCTGTCTGGCACAGGGTAAAATCCCATTACAATGGCTTCAGTCTGGATCTTGTCTTCCCCCATGATGCATGCTACATAAATTAATTAGGGTCATGCAACAAGAAGACATTCCAGCCTACCAATGCAGAAGACTGACATACTAACTTTCCTGAAATAATGCTGAAATTGCTGCTGTCATCAAAGGCCCCATCCTGTTCCCATTCCTACTTTAGTGGATTCTCAAGTCCAAGATCAGTAGAAATTATTTTAAAGACCCATTCCTAGCAGCCACCATCTAGAAGAGGATAGAAACTGTTAAAAGCTTTTCCTTCACCGGCTGAAGGGAAATGTTGGTACAGCACCAGTACAACTGGATCTTGGTCTCTGATGGAGCCTCTTGGCTGCTACCCCAGTATGAATAAGGGATCTTATGACTGCTGCCAGCTGAAGGAATTCCTCCCTGAGCTTAAAAGGACACATTTTCTGTGTACAGTCTCTAACAAACAGAGAAACCTCTAGAGAGGTGACTGGCATGAAGCAGCCTTTGTGTAAAGAACTTTCAAGCCCATATCTGTGAGGAACACCAAAATGTCTTGTCAAGGGGAACATTTCATAGTTTATTTCAAGCCTATCCCATTTACTTAGTGAGGATGGTTTTTTCATCTGGCCAGGCCTCAGAGAAAGCAATGTCCCAAGGACTAACTGACTTGACAGAGCATGCAGAACTGCCAAGCAGCTCGTTCACCATCTCCAAACCATCATGACTAGAGCCAGATTGTTTAGCTGATACAGGAGTCTACCTTGCACAATGTTATAAAGCAATAATAGAGGTTCATATCTATCCAGAAAAGCCTTTCCCAGGTGTTTGAATGCAGTCCCTCGTTCAGATTAACTTCTGAGCACCCAGACTGCTACTGACACCCTAACTCCCTGGTAAGGGCATGTCCTTTGGTGCCACAAAACAGCTGCAGCAACAGCTCAGTTCCCAGGTAGGTGGAAACAGCCAGGAGAAATCTGTGATGAGATAGTGCTGCTATGCCAGTGTACTTCCTCTGCCTGAAGCCAAAGAGGATTTGCCTTCTGTTTTGTGGCCTTGGTCTCAAGCAGTTGGAAGAGTGCCTTTTTATGCTGGATGTAGTGGGTAGACACTAAGGCAGGCAATAACATGCCAACAGCCTGGTGAGGATGGGCTAGCTGGGGAGGTGGGTCATTGTCCAACTGCTAAGCAGCAAAGCAAAGAATATGAGCAGCTGAAAGAGGTGAGTTAGATAAATGAATGAATCCATAAATAAATAAATAAGATCAGGGTGTGATCCTGCAAGATGCTAAATACTTCCAGGGTAAGACTGAGCACTCAAGGGTCTCTCTGGAACAGGGGAAGAAGTGCAACAAGCTTCATGTCCTTGTGAAATCAGACCTGTGAGGTTGTCTTTATATCATCTTTCTTGTTTCATCTGTTTTGGTTCCTCTCCTCCTTGGCCCATGTCTGTATCACTTAAATCACAGGCACTTCGAGGTCAGAAGGCACCATGCACAAAGGGACAAGTTATATTAAAATCCGTCACTGAAAAGAAAGGTATTCTCCTAAAACGTTTGGGAGGATCACGTGCTGTAGGATCCTCCCCTCTCTACTACAATGCCTGCCTCTCGAGTGCAGCAAAAGTACCAGCCAGCTTGGTAGCTCTGCCGAGGTAGTTGGTGAAGGGGCTCCTGGGGAACGGTGCTCTGCAAGGCCAGCCAAACAAAGCACTTCATCATCTGCTTAACTTTAAGCACCTGACTAGCTCCATGGAGTTCAATGCAACCTCTCATGTGTCTGAAGTTAAGCACATGCTTAAAAGATTCGTTGGATTCGGGCCCAAAAGAGCTCTATAAAAGTAGCTGTGCTCTTTAAAATGACAAAACTCCTTTCTCAATGGTAAAGAGAAAAATATTAACAACTCTGGAGAAATCTGAAGGTAAAAAAAAAAAGCCCTTTAAGTTTTTCTCATGTATCTTATGTATGAACAGCTGAGGAAAAGCTCATAAAAATTTTAAAGGACCTATAGCAAAGAAAAAAAAAGAAAGAAAACAAATACACAGAGATTTTTCTCGTCACCTGCAAGACAGTGACAATCAGTCAGGGAGAAAGTTAGAGTACAATGGCACAGGAAATTAAAACGAAGAAGCTAGTGAAGGCTTTCCTTCACTCCCACCCCTTCTCCCCCTCCCTCTTTAAATGAAGTATTGACTGACTTTTTCAAACCGAATCTTAAAAAGAGAGGCACAGGTCAGCCTGTGTCAGGGTCACTAAGGCCAATGGAGGAAATTACCTAAGGAAACTAAAATCTAGGACATATCCAGGACTTGGAGAAAAGGCTGCTGGGTGTTAAAAGACATCTGGAAGGAAATATTTTATTTATTGTCATAATTTAAGTGAGTTCTTAGAAAACAAGCAACCACAGCATAAAATACAGGAGGGAGAAACTAAGCCCTTAAACCATCACCCTGCTACCTTGTATAAGACACAATACAAGATATATTCAGAGTTTTTTTTCCATTAGTCACCAAGACAGGGCTGAAGGCAGGAAAACAAGGTAGTGAGAGCAGGAGAGGCTTCATCTCTAACGTCCTAAACTTTTGAACAGGTTGTGGTGCACAGTAAAGGGGCATGGCTACTGTGGTGCTCTGGACAGCCCATGATAAAGTGCCACGTGACAGTCTGCTACTGAAGCTAAAAGCAGCAGGAGCTCAGAACAGAAGAAGGGAGAAGATAAAAACACAGCTGAAAAACAATGTCACACTGCAGAGAAGTGCTGAGTGGGGCCCCCGCAGGGACCATTGCGTGGACCTTTAAGGATTTCATGTTCGCATGATTAACTAAGATGAAGAGGCCAGCTGCAAACTTTAATTTCCTGATGACACAAAGGGCCATGAACAATATATATATATAGGGTTTGAATTTGTAATGGCACTGGGTTAATACATAGCAAAGGCTATTCAGTGTAGACAAAAAAAATGCTGTTCAGGTTTATTGGTTCTTCATAACCACATGATGAGGTTGTTTCCCAGATAATTTTGCTCATGGACAATCCCAGGGAGACACAAACATAAAAAACAAAACAAAACAAAACAAAAAACAATGAAAAAATTACAATTAAACCAAAGAATAAAATGCAATTACCTACAAATCTTCATTATTATCAGTCTCAGGTAGTGATTAAAAATCATAAGTACTTAAAACTGATCAGGAACAGACAAACATAACTTAAGAGAATTAAAAGCCACTACAAGACTGTTTGCACATGTTGGTCCATGGAATGAAGAAGTAGGATGAATGCTTATGTTTGGCAACTTTACACGAAGCTCATGCCTACACATACTGGGGCAGATACTAGCCCTACTCTGAAGCTTCAAAGGTGCAGTAATGATGGGCTAGGATTGTCTTTGGATCTGCAGTCTCCAAAGAGCACAGCAGGTCCCAAGTCACCTGATTCATTAAATCGTAACTGGCATACGGGAGTAGAAAGCATACCCTTATTTTATGAAAAAGCAAGTCTAATGTTATTTGTATAATACACCAGCAATGCCAGGCACTCTTTGCCTTTTAGATTCTCCCTCTGTATTCAGTTCATATTCGTATTGCTAGCTTTGCTTTTGTAACTTCATATGCAGAGTCCAAGGTTAGGGAGCCTGCTAAGAAAACTGGTATTGGTAAAGGCTACATCTCTTTAGTATGCTCTGCAGTTTAAAACCCCAAGGAAAAAGCAAACCCCACACTTTTTCATACATAACTAGCTTCATATAATTTAGTATTATCTGGGAGGTGACACGAAACAATTAACCTATTTTGAGAAAGCGCAGGAATTTATAGGAGCAATGTAACTCATGAAGCAATAATTTAAAATTGTCCATCTAATGCATTTCAACAACCCAGAGATAAACACTGTGGAATGTTTCACATTATACAAGAGTCTGCCTTGATCTAAGTGGGTTGAAGAATGAGACTAAAAGCATCTCGCATGAAGTCAAACCACAGTTACAAATATTCCTACTGCAATTCTCATACATTAATATAAAACTTTTGGCTGGAAATTTTTAGAAGGAAAAATGTCAGTTGATAAAAAGCAAGCACTTTTGCAACAGTGTGTTGATTTCAATGAAATGTTGTTTGGAAAGAATAACTGAAATATTCCATTAAACTTTTTTGGAATGGTGTGTTACTTTTTCTTTTTTTCTTTTTTTCTTTGGTCCAGGCACTTTTTCCTTCATTTGAAAATGTTCTCTTACAAAATAGCTCAAATCAGAATGACACATCTCCGTTAAGTCAATTTGTGAAACACTGTTTCATAAGAAATGTTAGATCTTTTCATTTTCATGGTGTGCCAGAGCAGAAACAACAATTTCTCCCTGAAGATGGTAAGTGTAACTGGGTTACGGAGGCTCTCTGGCAGCAAGCTTGGGTTTCCTGTTCACACTGGTGGCATTTTCTCACCGCCCAAGAGTTCCTGAAGACCACAGGTAGCTTATCCACCTATGAGTACAGTCTGTGTTTCCCCACAAAGAACGTTGCTTAGATCCTGAAGTATCCAAACAAGCTGGAAAGTACTGGTTATTAAACCAGCAGCAATCTATGATAGAGAGCAGGTACCTGTCAAATATTTCTTGAACGGTTCTTGAAACCATCCATCAGGCCCTTTCTGAAATTAGGCAATGGGTGGGCGTGCTAAATGAGAGACAGAAGCTCATCGTGTACTGAAGCCTAGCATAACATTTTAATTGCCACTTAAATCACACTTAACCAAGAGCTGGGATTTGGGGCAGCAATCTTAGACTCTTAACCTATCCTCCTGACCAAATTATAAGATGAAAAACAAGAGCTCTCAGATATTTCCCTGGAAAGTATTAAGGATAAATAATAGGTACCAAGAAGGGGAGAAAATGTTATCTTTCTATCACAGGTTAATAATTGGCTGAAGATGTTTACCTGAGTTGTTGGTAATGATAGCCTCTGGCGCATCGATACAAGTGGAATACATGCTGTCCTGAATGAAATACTGAACAAAAACCTTTTATAGCTCCCCCTACCCCCCAGAAAAGAGTGGCCTGATAGCCAGAGGCTGTTAAAGGCAAAGTGTCATCCTCAAGCCTTTTGTTTTAGAGTGAACCGGCCTGAGTGGACCAAGATTGTTGTCAAGAAACCCTGTGCCAGTATTATCTGCATTCGCCTTGAAGGTGTCAAACACCCAGTGCTTGGGGGGAATAGAGCAGGGGAGGAAGGGAGCATGCTCCTACATGTTTTATTTTCCCTGGGTCCCTTTGCAGGGCTTTGCCACAGTGTGTTTCCTTTGTTTGGAGGGGTATCCCTCACACACGGCTTTCTGCCAAGGCACTTCTGTGTGAAGCTCAGAAGAAAATGGCCCATCAGGTCCTGAGTTCCTATCACTATCAACACTCTCCATATAATGGAAGTGACGGCAAGACTCCTGGAGTAACAGATGCTCCATACGTGTACATGAAATTGCATCAAAGAAGCCGCGCTGCTCCAGCCCTTCCTCACATCCATGGAGATTGAACTAATTGACGGGAATGAAAATAGCTGAACTGTGAATGTGAGCCAAGGAAGTGTTGGGGGTCCAAGAAAAACTGCTCTTGGCTTATGTCACCAAACAGCTTAAGTTTCAATTTTGAAAATTACTTCAGTTTTACTTAAATAATTCTGTCTGCCAAGCAGCCAATTTGGGGAACTGATGAATGACAATGTTGCCCCATCTGCACTGAACGCAATATCCATTTTATATGACCTGTAGCAAAAAGGGAGGAAAGCATTATACTCCCAGCTTCTCCCTGGCACTGTCTATAAGACTAAATGGGGATAGGGTAGAGAATCAATAAAGACTAGTTTGTTCACATGGGAATGGAACAAAGGCGACGATTGCCTCCTGCACTGGAGCTGTGCTGAGTGCATCGCTGTGCAGTTTCTTTTATCTGCGTGCTTTGGGACTAGCACGGCCATACGAAACAAGTCTGATGCTTTTATTCTATACAGGTCTTATATAATACTAAAGAAAGAAGGAGATTTAGTATGAGAAGACTACAGGAGACTGCTAAAAAACCTAACTGAGCATGCGTGTGCATGAGAAGGATGGACAATCCAGCAGCAGGTTATCCATACACCATCATGCCAAAGCTCCAAGAGCTCAAACTAAAATTTGTTTAAACCAATTTTGCCAGATTCTGAGTTGCCCCTTTCCAACTATCAGGCATAAACCCGATATTACAGTCCCAGAGATTGTAAGTGAAATATGGATATCCATCTAGTCGAGTGAATAATTTTTACTTAATTTATGGGTTAGCTGGGCTGGGGTGGAGCTGCAGAACTTCCACTCAGCATTTTGACCTACATTTTTTCTGCCTGTTTTTGTTTTTTTCTTTTTCTGAAAGCATAAAATTTCAACATCAGGCCTCCACCTAGGAGTGCAGACAAAGGCTTATACTTCAATGCCTTTCATCCCAATCTCTACATGTGGCCTTGGTGCTGGTGTGGGAATATCAGAGGGTGTTTTTTCTTCTGGTGTGTGCTGTTTTCTTAGCTTTCATTTTTGATTTTGCTTTTTTGTTTGTTTATTGGATTTTTTGTTGTGGTTTTTTGTTTGTTTGTTTGCTGGTTTTGTTGGTTTGGTTGTTGGTTGTTGTTTTTTTTCAGTAGAAGAATAAGGATGCCAGCATCTTCTCAGATGTCAGTATTGAGATTGGTATTAAGAGATGCCTTGAAAATATTTGGGATTATACTCTTGACATTAAAATGGTGGTAGAAAAAAAATTAAAGCTTGTGCTCTGAGATTTACAATGCAATAAATCTACCCAAGGTCAGGGAAGACAGACACCAGTTTTGGACCAGGGACTATTGAGATGTATTCTTATTATAACTTTATTTGAGTGCAATAAGCAATGAGTGGAGAACTACTCACTATGAAAAAGCAAACCCCATGTGTAAATCAGATGACCGCATTAAAAAGATTAAAATGTCAATGGCTGCTGAAGTCCGAAAAAGGAGTCTACAGAGACCTATAAAATTATAACTAAGAGCAGGAGGTAGCCCTTAAACTTTTAACCAGATATTCTAGTGTATGAATGACCACATTAGTTAATTTTCATCATGACAATCTAATTTTGTATTGATTATTTGCTTTTATTAGTTGGCCCTCCTAAGAGATTAATAAAGTCTGAAAGGGCCCTTTCCCCCTTACCCTTGGAATCTGAAGAGATCTGGCATTACAAAAAGCAGGAGGTCATCCTGGTTTTCACAACGTTGCCTGGGAATTATGTCCGCGGGGAAGCCTTGCACTGTTATGTCTCAAGGTTCTCAGTCAGGCAACTGGGAGTTTTATGAGGAAGGATGGAGAGAGGACTTCAAGAATTGGTCCCTGGTGAAGAACCTTATACAACGTGAGCACTGTGCTGTGTGCACTGCCAAAGGCCCGCAGAGAGCTGTCTGAAACAGCAATAGACACAAGGATTTACGACAAGAAGCAGCAATTGCAATATCTGGCGCTAAACATTTAATCTATGGTTACAGTTTCTACTTCAGATCAGAGCTGAAGTCAGCAGAATTAAATCTTCAAGTGTATTTCAGCAGCCCTAAATCCTTTTGATACTGTTAACAGTGGCAGACTTCCAAAATGCATTCTGTTAATAAGACAGTAAAGTATAAAACCGAGTTATCTTCTTCAAGGAAAAAAAAAAAAAAAAAAAAGGAAAGGAAGAAGAAAGTGTCTTATAAAACTGCATTTGTGGTGTCCTGGCCATTTTCTAGCTGAATTTCTTTCCAAATTATTTTTTTAACCTACTGTCCTTGATGAGTAAGAGAAAACTCTACTAGGAGTGAAATTCTTCCCCCAAAGCTTTAATTTTTCTTCCTATTTTTACAGGTTAGAAGAGGTTAAGAAATCACCAATCAGCTGGTAACATGCAGTACCAATTCTCCGTAGGCCAGCAAAAGGGATTCAGCAGCTGTTACCTTCACTTTTGCACTTAACATAACTTTTTGTTCACCTGCAGCTAAAGAAGATTTATGCTGAGCACACTGGGAGGTTGCTCAACTCCCCAAGGCAACTCCATTAGCTTTCCCAGGAGCTGTATTAAATGCATGTTAAACCACACACATACAATCCCTTCAGCTAATGCACTGGTTCCAGCTTTAAATGAACAAAAGTGAGGATACTCACAGTAAAGGCCCTGATATCATCCTTAAGTCCCTGCATTATGTCCCAAAATTACAGAGTATATGGTAAATAAGACTGACTGCTGCCCTGAGGTCTCCATGGGCACAACTAGGTGCTGTGTACTTCATTTCATCCTTTGGTCCAAATGTCTTTGCTTCTGTGAGTTTCGTTCAAACTCTTCTTTGGTTGTAAGTCCTGAGTGCTGCATGTCTGTGTGTGAGGGGCTTAAATAGGCAAATTAAAGAAAAAAGAAAAGGGTAGCATCTCTTATTTGGAATAAGCGTTCATATGAACCATTAATTAATTTGTGCTGTCCTGAATGAGTGGAATTGTGGTGTACCTTGAGAACAATATACCTGAGTCTATGTAAGCTATATTATGTTCACGATAGCAAACACTCCGGAAAAGGAGCTGTGGAAATCAATGCCCAAATGTCATTTGCTTGAGGCCTCCTCCCTGCAGAGGCTCTGGTAGCAGATGCGCTTGGGAGCACATGTGGAAAAGGAACAGCTGTGACACAGGCCCTAGTCTTCCAGAATGGCAGTTCTGGTGGAGAAGTCCTTGAAAATGTTAGGTGGGATTTAACAGTGAATTGTGGTCAATGGTTCAGTGTCCAAGTGGAGGCAAGTGACGAGTGGTGTTCCTCAGGGGTCAGTATTGGGACCAGTGCTGTTTAACATCTTTGTTGGAGATATGGACAGTGGGATTGAGTGCATCCTCAGCAAGTTTGCTGACAATACCAAGCTGTGTGGTGTGGTTGACACTCTAGAAGGAAGGGATGCCATCCAGAGGGACCTTGATAGGCTGGAGAGGTGGGCCAATGCCAACCTCAGGAGGTTCAACGAGGCCAAGTGCAAGGTCCTGCACCTGGGTAGGTGCAACCCCAGGCTCAAATACAGGCTGGGGGGAGAATGGCTAGGGAGAAGGACTTAAGGGTGGTAGTAAATGAGAAGCTTGACATGAGCTGCCAGTGTGCACTCGCAGCCCAGAGGGCCAACAGCATCCTGGGCTGCAGCAAAAGAAGTGGCCAGCAGGGCCAGGGAGGTGATTCTGTCCCTCTGCTCTGGTGAGACCCCACCTGGAGTACTGTGTACAGCTCTGGAGCCCTCAGCACAGGAAGAATATAGACCTGTCAGAGGGGGTACAGAGAAGGGCCACAAAGATGATCAAAGGGCTGCAGCACCTCTGCTATCGAGACAGGCTGAGTCAGTTGGGGCTGTTCAGTCTGGAGAAGAGAAGGCTCTGGGGAGACCTTATAGCAGCCTTCCAGTACTGGAAGGGGCCTACAGGAAAGCTGAGGAGGGCCTTTTAATCAGAGGAGATAGCGATAGGACAAGGGGTAATGGTTTTAAACTGAAAGAGGGGAGATTTAGGTTAGATATTAGGAAGAAATTATTCACTATAAGGGTGGTGAGGTACTGGAATAGGTTGCCCAGAGAAGTTGTGGATGCCCCATCCCTGGAGGTTTGTAAGGCCAGGTTGGATGAGGTTTTGTGCAGCCTAGTCTAGTGTGAGGTGTCCCTGCTTATAGCAGGGGGGTTGGAACTAGGTGTTCTTTAAGGTCCCCTTCCAACACAAACCATTCTATGATTCTGTTAATCAATGATTCTGCATTTCAGTTTCTGAAGGATCCCACAGGGTCCAGAGTAGGAGAAGTTGTTCTCAAATGGAAGCTGTCACAGAGATTGCTGACTGCTGTCATTGTCATGATTTCACATTGCTTCACTCTTCAAGCATATGAATATCCCCAGCATGACCTCTGCTTTCCAACAAGGTAAACCTATACAATGGGATTTTGGTAAAGGAAAGCAAATGGGAAGTTCTCTGGACTCTGACTCTCCCTTTGAACAACCACCAAGATCAGTGAAAAGACACTTTATGCCAAAAATTGTAGTTAATTATGTTATTAAAGTTGTACAAAGGTTAAATAATTAGGATATGCGAGACTGCCCAACCTTATTTCCACTACTACAGGTGGGTGCTTGCACATGACCCAGTTTTCAATTACCTGGCCAGGCAATTTTTTTTCTCCACTAGTTCTCTCCTTAATATAACCCTCCTGGCAAATTTTAGGTCTTCTCCCCATGGTATGGGGACAGTATATTCAAACTGAAAGAAATTCCTGTTAACTGAAACGTGTTTTGCTTAAGCGCATTTCAGAAAATGGTTAATTTCTTCTAGATTAAAGTTACTCTTAATAGTGCATTTGAAGTGGGCAGCTTCCATGGAAATCTTTGGTCTACAATGTTAAAGCTCAACATATTTACAAAGAACATGGAATTTTACCTAGTGAAGTGTTGGCCATTTACCAGCCTTCCAGTTTTAGTAGTTCTTAATAGAATTGTGTTCCCTGCAGAGAAATAATCAGAATCATTGCAAAGCCTTACAGATCTTCATGCCAACCTTTTGATATGGAAGCCTCTGCTATGATGGTGACAGTCAGATCATATCACAAAGCCCATTTATTCAGATTTTAACTGAGTGATATCATCTAAATTAGCCAAGATCCTTGGAGAATTGCTCTGGTCAGTCAAACTTTCTGCTTGTAGTATTTCCTATCATCTGATGTGGTGGGAGACATGGGGCATGGGAAAGTCCTCCAGATGAAGGTTTAGTTGGGCAGATGGTGATGGTCATTCAGCATAAAGTTCCTGGCAGCTCTAAGGCGGTTTGAAGCAATACAGATCAGAACCAGGGAGCCAGATCCAGCTTGCTGAGAACTCTGCTCTTTCCTGTGGACAGTACAGGTCTAGAAAAACTACTTAATTCTTTGTTTGTCCAGACTTCATGGCTTGGGACAAGTTTTCATTAGAGAAAAGGACACAGAGTAAGTTTCAAAATTTTAGTGAAGGAACAGACTCAAACCTTTACTCAGTTTTCTGCAAACACTTACGTCTCAGTGTCCTGAATAAAAATTAGAGGCTTTCTTGCAGTGAATCTTGTGATGAAACTCTGCCTGGGGTTACTCACTTCTAAGTCATAGTTAATTCAAGGAAACATTAAGTAGAGGCAATTTTTTTTTTTTGTTTGGTGGTTTGGACAGTGGCCTTTGTAAGTTTGAAAAAAAATCTGCCAACATTTCCTCTGTCTCTTTTTCCAATTTTCAATAAAAAGTTGTCAGATTTACAGGTTTTCAATATATTTCTCTGTCACAGGTGCAAAAGAATAATAGAAGGTGATGTGAACAGCTGGATAGTTCTATCTGCATGATCCTATTTCTGTTCAAACAGCAAAAGATCAGCCCTGTAAAACAACATGTATATCAAAAATAATTTAAAATAAGCTTAGGAAGAGAGAGGAGGGTAACATAGCAGGGGAGCTAGGCACAAAATCATGGAGTTGTTTTTCAAAATGTCCATGTCAGAGAAAAGATTTTTGATCGGTTATCACCAAGGCACAAGGAGCAGATTTCTACAAGAAGCAGGAGTCACTTCAACATTTTTCCTGGAAACATTTTGTTTTTTGACGTTTCTGCCCTGAGCTTGGTTTCAGAATAGCAGCCCTGAAGACCCTTAAAGAGAGTCAGGTTTGTGGGCACGGATATAATTCCTACTGCTGTGCAAACAGTAAAACAAAGATAGCATCTCTTCAGTTGCAACCCTACAGATCACTGAATGATAACAAGGTAGAGGATTTACAGTGGATGCAAGGTGCTTCTCTGCTCTGGAATTCCTTCCGACTCGTCAAAGAGATGACAAACAAGTCCCTCACTCCTGAGGTGTCACACATGACTTTGAGGAGCATAAATATCCTGTTGCATTTCCCCTTTCAGCAGTTTACTGTGTGGCATATTTCAGCCATGTATTTGGCATATCATTCACTGCACCTTTCTCAGACCTGTAGATAAGGTCCAGTTCTCTGATGAGTGAAGTTCTGGGATGTTCTTCCATGTTCTGAGAGACTTAATTAAAAATGAGCTTTTCTAATGAACTAAGTGAATAAAAGCCAGTTCTGCAGAACATGCCATTATCCCTCTGTTTTTTATTTCCATATGGATTTCTGTAGGTCTGGATCTATTCTCTTTTTGACAGTCATACAACTCTCTTGAGGTAATAGAGTTACTCCTCAATGCTGTCTCAACATTTTCAGTTTTATGAATGTTACCAATTTTATACTAAAAGAACTTTGGGGCATTGTTGGTGTTGGCAATGGGAAAACTAAGGTTTTGGCAATTTTGTGGGGTAGCTGGGTTTTGGCCCACAGGAAGACCTTATGATTTAGGTCTGTTGAACAGGCACATTACAGAGAGTTTTCTATTACAGTTATAAGCAAGTAGCTTAATAGTGCTGACATTTCCATGGTATATAATAACTGAAACCTAATCTAGAAAGACATATTGACTTAGAGAGTCATAAAATAACAACAGACCACCTTCCATGGCTTGGTACTCCACTTCTGGCCACTGTTTGTCTCCACAGTCAACAGTACACAGTCTGTGTAAGCCATCAGGGAGAAGCCTGTTGTGATAACATCATGTTGTGAAATGCTCCAGCTGTGATGGTGCCACGTTCCTGCCTGCAGTGTTCATAGCATTTAGCAATAGAAGGGTGACAAGTTTAGGTCGTAAGATACTGCTGGATGCAGAGTGAAATGGGTGGGAATTGGCTGGTCCTCACAGTGATGGTGAAGGACAAACATTGACTTACCCCTAAGGTGATGTAGCTGTTCATCTAAAAATCACCTAGCCAAAAAGGTGTCTCATAGAGTGCTGCAGATTTTATCTTACACTAAGCTATGCTGTAGCTTTCTGACAAAGACTGAGCCACTAACTTAAGGTAAACTTTAGTTTTAGAAACTAGAGTTAGAACTAAAATAAGCTTGATTTCTCTTTGCAGAGTCTGAAATCAAAATTTCTCCTCCCTCCAAAATCGCTATTACCAAAATGTCGCTTTCTAAATCCAAATCAGCACTACAATTTTTGTTAGTTTGTAAATGAAGAACAGAATATAGCCTCTAAACATTTCAAAATAAACCAACCTATTGAAAGCTTTCACTTCTATTAATCATGCTATATAATGGGCTCAATTGAGACTCTATATTTATTTCACTCCAGAGGAAAGAGCTCCATAACTCAACTGCATCTTTGCCACTCATGAATTATCAAGTCTTACTTCACTTGTGGGATAAATATATCTCAGTTATGTATGCTCTCTTTTCATCTCAGTGTATCTATATATTTTTCTGTGTCAATTTTTATTTATATGCACATACCTGCAACGCTCACTGTGGAGATTGTTACTTTGCAATAAGTCGAAGCAAATCAATTTGGTCTACACACACAATTTATTTTCCTACTGCAGCATTCTCCAGTATCATCACAGGAGATACCTCCACAGCCTTCACTATAAATGTTAGTGTACCACATGGCAAAAATGTGAGGAGCTCTAGCATTTGATCAAGTTGACAGGGAGTGTCAGGTTCTTGCTGTTAGCTGAGACACCAGCATGATGACATGTATTTGATGTCATTTCAATGTAGATTCTGACATAGGCCAATTTATGGTCCAATTTATGTCTTGACTCTCATACCAAGGCCAAACAAGCTATAAAATGTAATAAGAATTTCTTCAATCAATGTCCAGACAAAAACCAAATCACTTGGTTACTGACACAATATCGCATCAACACTCTGGTAAAGTTCTCACAAGTGTGTGACATGCCCCTAAGCTACAGCAAACATGTGGAGTAAAAGGCTGGGCATGACAACAACACGTCCCTGAAATGGGAACTCCTCAACTTTATGGCCATTGCCAGGTCAGTCCTTCATCCCTGCAGCTTTCCAGTTTGTTAAGAAGAAAATCCTTCTCTCTGTGCTTTGCCATCTCTTCTGAGCTTAAGTCTTTCCTCCCCACCACTACTTCTTTTACTCTGTCTTGCACACTGTAGCTAGTTACCTAACAAGTCTCAGCACAAAATATTCAAACAAGGTTTAGTGGCCAGACACTGGCCATGTAGCCTGACTTGTGAGTCTCATAAAGGCTTATGTTTTTTCACTTTCAGATCTCAAATCAGATAGAAAATTCTGCCCTCCTCTTCAGCTCTTCATAATTGAGACACTAACCCTATCTCAGTCAGCTGTGAGAAGAAGCTGTCAATGGGTAATAGGCATGTACAGCACATATTTTTAATTGGATGTGGGATATGGGATGATGTGTTTTTTCAAAAGCACTGTTACTGCCTCTATAATGTGGAACAAATGGTCTTGCCCTGTGGACAACATAAACCAGGCATGAGAAAATGTGTGCATGGTCTATATGGTGTACCTTCATTCCAATATTCCTCTGATTTTGTACATTTAGGTCTGGGAGTATGAGTATTTTGTCTTTCTGTACTGAAGCAGAACAGCTGACAGGGGAATTATTTGGGAAGGTCTTTGCCCTGGTAATTTCAGGAAAGTTGTGCAGATGTGGCTGACTCTTTAGGTGGCTGCAAAAATGAAACCAAGGTGAAGGGACAGTGCTCTACCTGAACATTTCTCTGCACACATCAAAAAAATTGGCCTCTGAAGCTTGCCCAGGTACACCTACAGTGCTGTTACACTGCCAGCAAAATGTCAGTGCAGCCACTGCGCATAAAACAGGCTCTGACCTGATGAAGGGCAGGGCATGGAGCTTCGTGTAGGTTGTCCTGTCCCATCTCAGAACCATTGTGGGGCAGGGGCTGGGGCTCATCCTTAGGTGGCAGAGTAGTTGCAAGACCCCAAAGAACTTCTGCTGCCACTATGGTTCTGGCAGACAGAGAGCCAAGTGATTTGCAGAGCCCTCATTCCTAGACATATAATTCTGCCAAACTCTGTTCTCAGCATGGCCTCAGGGAGGCTGTATTGCTTACACATGGTTTAGGCATCTCATACTAATACTATTCACACCTCCTTAGGTTTGGTCATCTGGGTATCCACAAAGGTTTTCTCTAGTATTTCCCTGGTACGACAACTAAAACATCTTTGGTCATAATTCAAGGTATGTTATCCTTCTATTAGCATCCCTTTGGTCTCCAAGCTACCTCTTGCTCTTGTTCATACACCTTCCTCCTTTCCCTGCTACTTTCTTTACCAACTTACTTGTTCTGCCCTCCTCACCCAAATATGTCAAATACAGCACCTCCCAGTAGTGCAGTATACAAACTGAGCAATATCTGTCAAACATGATTCAGTGACACTTCCAAAAAACAAAACTGTAAATGTGGATTTTTTTTTTAACAGACATTGTTATTTTATTTGAGGTTTTTTTAGATGTTTGCTTGGTGGTGGGTTTTTTTAAGAAAGAGTCGTATGTTTTGGTGTTTTTATGTTATAAAGGGCAAACATATGTGTTCTATTGGAAGAAAAAAGGAAGGGACTATGAAAAACGTAGAAATTTGTTTTTCCTGAAGATTCTAAATTGTTGATATTTGATCTTGTTACATCTTAGAGCAGCCTTCAAGTTTCAAAGTTGCATTTAAAATGAAGATGGTTTGCTTTCAAAAAGACAAATAAAAATGAAGGTTATTGGAACAATAATTGCAGATGAGTAACACAATGCATTTTTTAATGAAAAGGGTTTCATTGAGAAAGACTGAACCAAACATTCATGTTGTTGCTAGAACTCTATAATGTCTCCTGCCCCAACATAAATTGAAATGCTGGTTAAATTTTTATCATCTCATGCTGTGTTTTGCTTGAAATTGGTTTGCCAAACATCATTGCAGAATAGCTTTTCTTATCAACTCTAAGATGCCTAGAAAAGGAGTTGGTTCCTAGCTCACAGACGTGACTGAACTCCTTGCTCTTCTGGAAAGAGTGGTGTTGTGTCTGGGAGCAAAAAGGTTTCCTCTGCTTTCTCACCCACCTACTCCTTACTTCTGTTTGCTACCATATCATTATTTGTCATCATACATTAGTTTGAATGTGTCTTGGAGAAGAGGCATTGGGCCATATTCAGGCTCCCTACTGTGGTCCCTGAATTTTAAAAAGGAAAAATCAACTGGGACCATCTATTTACACTCCCTAAAGAGAACTAGACAAGGTTTGCTTGGCCCAAAGTAGTTGTCGCTCCTTTGAACTTCAGCAACGTTGTACTCACCTGAGATTGTTTTGGGCCTCATGATGTGACATTTGAATATGTCTCCCTGTCACGGACCGTGCTTTTAAGTTTCTGTAATGAGCCTGTCACTGTGCCAATTCTACCACAGTACACTTTGGCAGTCTAGTACAAATATCAAATGATGGCAAAAATAGTGATTTTTACATAATAGAGTAAATCTTACTGTACCCTTAGCTAAAAAAAACACCATGGCATGTGCGCTTCAGTTCAGTGCTACACCTGATGTCATTGGAAGCACTTGTGTGTGCAGGGGTGCACGGAAAGCTTTTACTTCAAAAACAGTTCTTTCCACTTCATTGCGGTTTCTAGTATTACTGTGCTGCACGAAGTTCTAAAAGTCACCTCTAAAATGTTGTGCCTTGTCTATATTTACAATAACTGGTGTACAAGTGATTATCTACCCATAGTGTATATCACTGCGAGCCCTTGATGACTGGGGAGATGGCATTATTGGCCCATTTCTCTTCCCAGCATAGAATACTTAGAGGGCTCTCCTGTATGCACTAACAACAGGGACACCACAGATAAGAGACTATGAGCAATATTTGATCCCATGGGAACTCCACAGAGAAATCTGCCTTGGGAATTAAGTTTTGCTGTCAGTAGTATCCTTGCATCCTCAGTGAATGCACGATTGCAGCCAGCCTCCCTTAAAAACTGAAACCAGTTCAATATAATCAAACAACCCCCAATCTACCCAAGAAAATCTTGCAAAACTAAATCTAGGAAATTATTTTTAATAGCCTTGTTTATAGCCCAATTTTTTATGCAGACATAGGTCAGGTGAATTTAAATCTTTAAACCCTTAATTGTCATGTACGATGTTAGCTTGCAAAAAAAAGTGGGGAAAAAAAAAAGATCAGGACTTGTTGCACTTTCACTTCCAAGCATGAGATTTGAACAACCTTTTTAAAAAGCACACATAATTGATATCCACTTCTATTCAAAATCTAAATTAATTTCCTCTCTCTCTAGTGTACCACCACTCTGAATACTTTCATCAGAGAGTGGTAAACCAGACACTTGCTGTGTTTGCACAAAATAACTGCTGCGCTGTGCTGAAAAATATCCAACCTGTGCTTCCGCTCAGAGTATGTTGTTTCATGCTGTATGGTCAGTAAGTGTATGGATAATCAGGAAGCTTGGCCCTTCTGTTACCCAAAGCTGTTTTTTCCTGAACCAAGAAGCCTCTGTATAAAAACACAGTTTTGCACTGATGAAGAAATCACAGTGTGAAGTGACATTACAGAAAGCTGTTTGCCTTCTGAGATTAGATGGGAATCTTTCATGATATAAGGGATGGCACTATCAGGCAACATAAATATGTAAGTATAAAGCATACTAATGATGTGCAATGAAAATTCTGTGACCTCACAGTTGCTTTTTAGAAAGAGAACTGCAGAGGACTTCAAAGGTGGTTACAGCTCCCTGCCAGGTCAGGGTGGAGATTATGTGAAGAGTGCCTTTCCAAACAGAAAAGAAAAGGAAATAAATTGGACTAGCAGGGAAGTAAATTGCAAAATATGTGCTGTGAGTTGTTATGGAGTCTCACTGTTTGATCGGCCCTGTGATAAACCAAAGATTTGCTGACACTTCGGGAGCAGCACTGACAAGGTAATATGGGCCTTCCCACCCTAAAAGTAGCAATCTGACCAACACAATGTTAATTTATCAGAGCCTGCAAAAAAAAAAGCACTGGGGGAGACAGTAAGAAAAGAGAAGCATCTTACTGGGATATTCACCATAAAGAAAACCAGAATCATGCTTTTTGCAGCCACTGGAGAAGTATTCTGGAAAAGATATTGTTGCTCAGGGAGTCTCGTCTTTTCACAGGCAGCTTGGCCCAGCTTTAAATTGTTGTCCATACGGTGATGTTTGAAACTATCTACGTGCATTCACCTTGAATGGTTCTTTCCTGGTAGTTAGCCTAGAGACCTTCCCTTGTGGAATAAAGTCTTATGAAAGTTTATCTTATATTAAATCATCTTGATCAGATAGGGGAATAGGATGAAAATATTTTCCTTCTATTTTCTTTTACTAATTGGGTGATCTTTGAACTCAGACTTGGCTGCGGAGGAGCTGAAGTAGTAAGGGGAGAACTGAGGAAAACCAGGGTGTCTTCAAATCACTCTGAGACACAAGAACATAATGTCATGGCAACAGCTTCCTTGTAGCAAGCATGCATGTTTTGTACATACAGTCTCCTAAAAATGACCAGATGTAGTTTTCTTCTCTCCTTGAGCATGTGTTTTGGAATCCATCCCAAGCTGCCCAGAGTTTCTCTGAATTCCTCGCCTGGGATTTTCCTTGAGAAGACATGGAGTAATTTCAGTACTTTGCTGAACTAACTGGACCAAACAGGGCTTCACCAAAATGTGTATGTTAACTGGACTAGGTTTGTTGGAGTTACATTAGCACGTATCTCTGGGATTTTGGCACCTTTTTTTTTTTGTGTGCTCAACTGAACTCAGTGCCTTTCCTTTGCTTGCTGCCTCTGTAGGTGAAACCAAAACAAAAGCAAACCAAGATATTCCCATCAGATCTCTGTTACGCTAAGCACATCCACTCATGAAGCCAAAGGGAGTCCCAGCTGTTACCACATATGCAGATTCCCCTGGCTGTGTCCATGCTCTTCCTTCTCATGTAGACAGTAGCACAATAGGTCACTATACTGACAAGAAACTTATAATGCAGCTTCAGTGATGAACTTGAGATGGTTTGAGGGAGTCCATGTCCTCAGGACCACTGTCTCAGGTTCTCTGCTGACTCAGGAAGACAGTTCATGTTTCAGGGTTATCTGGAGTGCTGAAAGAATTTTCCCTTTTACCTAAGGAACAGATTTTGGAGAGAAGGACTGACTCATGAAAAAGAAAAAAAAAAAAAGAGATAGATTTCATTGCATGGTTTTTTTAGGAGTTTGGTATGCAGCTGAGCATATTACTCTAGAGCGAGGATCCCTGCGTAAAGCCATTTCATACAGGAAATCACTGATGGTCTAATACAAGGGCAATATACAACATGATACGTACAAGTGGCTGTGCAATGATCCAGTGATCCAGAGCACTCAGGATATGACTCTTCTTTGAGTTACACTCACAGCAATTGCATGGAAGGTCAGGGAATTACACCAGTGTAAAATTAGTCTGGGATCATAAGCAGGTGGGGAGACTTTAATTAAGTTACCTTCCAAATTAGTACTGAAATCTTTGTAACAAGAAAGTAGTTTTCTGCAAAACCAATTCTCCATGTGACTGCATATCTCCCTTGCTATGAATTTCTTCTGAAATTCAGTCTGGTTTATATACTGTGTGGATCTGTGTGAACTACAGCTATCCTACATGGTATATAGTCTCACTTTCTCATGCTAAGGAGACTGGGTTAGGCCTGCTTGTCCATTGCTGAGCAGGTTGTGATTTGCAAGATATTGGCACATAAAGGATGTTTCCTCCAATCCTTGACAAACATTAATTTCTAGATTTCGATGACTTAGAAGGGTACACATCCAAAAGAAACGGAAATAAATTGGTCTTCAATGACATCAAGCTTAAGCTGGAAAGATACATGGAGGGATCAGGAAATAAAGTGTAAATGTCATTTGTTTCATTAGAATTCAACACTTCTTGTGTTAGTCTAGTAGTCTACTAGTAAATAGTAATTGGGTTTTGAAACCTTTTGCAAGGTGTCTGTGCAACTCTACTATCAACCAAAGTGGTTAATTTCAAATCCAGAGTTCTCACAAAACTGGAGTTCTGGAAAAGGAGATATTTGGCATATGGGAAATTAGAAGTGTTACTTCTGCTCCTGGGACATAAACTGCATGAACTGTGAAGTCCTACATTTTGAGAGGATATAAAAAGATATTGTGGGCCCACAATGTGCAGCAGGTAAGTTGAAAAAAGAGCCAGGGCTATTTCTCCTCAAACTGCCATCCATGGGGCCAACGAGTCAGTGTCAGGGACATTTAGCAGGGAAACAAGTGACAGGTTCCTTTAGGAACATTTTTGACAGCCACAGAACAAAACTGCATTAATAACAGCAATACTGACAGGTGGATTGTGAAGAGCAAAATTTTACATTAACCAGGTATGTTATCAGTAGCCCAAGTACCTGTGGTTGTGTGAACATTACTTCATTCAATTTTCTTCAAATAACACCCTTTCCTGTATATACATCCCTGAATCAATGGAAGAACTATTTTTCACAGAAGAGCTTGAGAGAAACAAGCATCAGTTGTGGCCATTAATTTTATGAATGATTTGTTGGAAACTGTATTAAACAGCAATATCAGCCCACAAATGAGCTTTGAAATGTTCTTATTCCGAGTCTGTGCAGATGGACAACTTGCTGTGTACTCAGTTTTCACAGCCACCTGTTTGATCAGGGTCGCCCGTCTTATAACCATGTTCTTGTTTTGTAGTTTTATATTCCACAACATCTCAGAAATGCTGCATGTACAAGTCCAGTCATCAAAAAAGAGATAACTCAGAAAGTACTGCAAGATTATGTCCATAGGCACTTTGAATGGAGATTTCAACAAATCTAATACTCAGGCAGTGTCAATAAAAAACAGAGATACAGCTGAAATGGAGCTATCTAGAAACCAGTAAGTGACAGGGCTTGAGACTATTATTCTGGCTACTCTATGAAATTTGCACTTGTGCTGTAACCCAAGAGGATTACAGCAGCAGTATTCTGGTATGCAATTGAAAAGAAGTCTCATATAAATGTAGAAAAGTGATATGGCAACTATGTAAATCTAGGACAATGCCACCTAGAACACTTTATGGTCTTCCTTACACGTAGATACCATGCTGGCGAACATACAGAGATTAACCACCAAACTGATACAGAGATCAGAGTATAAAACATGTGAGAAAATATCAGAGGAACTGAATTTATACAGAGATCACTCACTGGAGACATTACCATTATGTAGAAGTGCGTTTAATGAATTAAGGGAATTCTTCACATAAGTACAAGAAGGTAGAACAAGAAGCAGCAGCCTCAAACAAAGGAATAGAAGTTTAGGCTAGATACCATGATTTTTTTCCTTAAAACAGACAAGCTGGGTATGAAAATTGGCTGCCCAGTGAGAGGCTATCTCCTTAAGATATGAGTGTGAGAAGATAAAACTTAACATGGGAGAGGATGGCACAGCCACACAAGGCCGAGGCATCAGTTAGAGCCCTGCCAGCTGTCCTAAAGCAATAAGCCACCTCTGAAAGTAATGGAGAGCGATGACACACGTGCTGTGTCCCTCAGCCACCCGTAGCCTGAGGAAATTCTGCCAGCTGCTCGCAGGAGGGGGGTGATGCTGGGTCACCAGTAGTTCCTACAGCCTCCGTACTGGTCAGCTGAGGCAGATCCACACATTTCTGAGGATTTAGATGACTCCGGAGTTTTCTGCCAGTTCTTTGTCCCTGGTTCACTGTGGTCTATAAATTACAAATCTTATTTAGTATATAAAGACTAAAGTTATACTACTATTAACTCACTCCATGATCAATATAGCGATAAAATGGAGAAATGGACTAGTTTTCAACAAAATGAAGACTTGCATCTGGCACCTATATTGAAATTTCTCATGTAGGGATCTCAAAGTGCCTTAAAATAGCATACTAAAGTCTTGAGAGACTAATTTTGAGGCCATCTTCATTGTGAGTTGAGGATGGCCAGATTAGTTCCACATAAAGAAAAAACATATACATAATCTCAAGAAGAGGTGCAGGTTTTTCCTGCTGCTGTGCACCATTTGTGGTTCCCTACACACAAATTCTGAAGGGCTTCTGTAGATTTTTTGTGTGTCCTTGTAATAATGCCTATTCCCTTAACAAAAGAGTTTCCCTTTAGTTTTAACAAGTCTCGTTAAACAGAACTCAAAAGGCTGCAGAAAGAAAACTGGTGTTGTAGAAACCTTTAGAAAGTACAAAAGAGTCTCATATTAAGAACTGATACCTCAGTCGTAAAAGCTTGACTGTGCCCCATTAGAAATCTTCCACTTCCAGTTACACCTTTCAGCAGCACTTTCTAACCCTGCTGGGTTGCAAAATACTGGACCTTAAATGGGTTGTTCTGTGCATGCTGTTAGTCCTGTGACGAATTGGTTGTATTTTTTTGGAGGAGGTGAAGAGGAACAAGGCAGCTTCCACTTAAGGAGAAAAAGTAATGTTAGTCTGCTAGTTACTTTTTTTAATTATTATTATTGTTTGAACAGCAACCTTTCCAAAGCTATGCTCAAAGGTTCAAAACACTAGAACAAATCTGGGCAGAGAGCTTATCAGGTAGGATAGTGCGGATGAGGCACTGAAAGGCCCAGGATAAGTACAATTTATCACATGAATTTAGCCAGAGCTAGAAGGTATCTCTCTTCCAAGTGTGATTTGATTCATGTGGACACATGCACATACATGTGTGCACACATAGATGTGAGTATGTGCATGTGTGTAAGAGGGAAATTTCTTCTGTAGTTTGTACTGAGGGTCTTCACTGGAAATTATGTATGAAATGAAATCCCCATGCTCACGGCATGCAGGGAATATCAGACAGAACTTCACAATCACTGCAGAGATGGGCTTTGCTATTGGCAGATCAAAGACAGCCAGCAGAACAAACCAACCTGAAAGACTCTGGGGAAAACAAATATTTTTTTTTAAAGTTCTAAAATAACGTTCCCACCATTTTAGTATCATTTCTCCCATTTTCTCTCCCTCTGGCATTCCCCTGGGCAGCCAGCTACATTAGCTGGAGCCTTCGAGACATAAGAGCCCTCCCCACACAGATTTCCCCTTAAAAGCCCTTCACAATGTGTTAAAATTACACTTTGCATAACAGTTTCTAGCTTTTTTATTAATTTTTTAATGTGTTTTTACCATCTGAGAGCTTCTTTGTAGCAATAGTAGTGGGTGGTTGTATGGGAAACAAGGCATTGTGCTCTTTTCTCCTCTATGCTCACAAGTACCACACATTTGATGTTACATCTTTGGGAATCCAAAATAAATTAAACCATCTCTCAGCTATGCCATGAGCTGTAAGGGGAATCTATCACAAAAGGAGCTCCTTCTCCAGGACTTCCCATCAGCTATTCCTGGGCTGCAATAAACTTTCTCAGGGAAGGAGCAGGTATGGACATACCCTTTTCTGGAGTGGTGGGGTTTCCCTCCAGCCATCATTGATGTTCAAATGCACCTTCACATTTCTAGACTGCTCTGTTCATGGTGAGATCATTTCAGCTTGGCTATAGTTTGCTGAAGGAGGACGTTTATTTATAATACGCAGCGTAGGAAATTAGGCCATTGTACTTCTGCACAGGGGAAAGATTCATAAAAAGTCACACAGAATTATTCTTATATAAGTGACAATGACATCGTTGTAAGGAGGAAGCAGAACTTTATTTGTCTTACTTAAAATGATATATAGAGCACTTGTCTGTTTATTCCACTGCAAACAGCTTCTGCAAAAACAGCGGTAATTCCCTGGGGGGTTCTGCTGATAGTTATAAGTTACTTGAGCAAAATCTCTCAAGTGAGCTACTGCCTTACAGGTAGCCATTATTCTAGATTCAAAGGGCTTTTTGTTGTTGTTTGTTTGTTTGTTTTTAAAAATTATGTTCCGTGCAATATTGCTTTTTAAAATATAATTTGTGTCATAACAACACTACTTTTCAAGTAGGTAAGTATCTATCTCTAAATCAAAGCATGCACTATCAAAAGGGAAACTAGTCAATAAATTGGCTCCATAATCAAATCTGGCTCAGGTTAAAGCAAAGTTAGTTTGATGGATTCAGCTGAAACCTAGTAAATAGCAGCCTATATAATTAAGCTGCTCTACCTTCGTGTAGTCTCCCTGGAAGCTTATGGGCATCTCAAAGGCACAAGAGTGACAATCAGTAGCTAAGCCGAGGAAATGAACAGGCAATATTGCCCACCCAGATGTCATTCCTTACCCCCCATTACCATTGTCTCACCTCTCAAAAGGATTAGCAGAATTTGTCTTTGATTCTTTGATGGGACCACAACATCTTCCTCTAATTTAAGGATGGATTCTGGGTCGGAAAATCAAATAACTAATACTATGCAACGGGCAAAAATCAACACTGAAACTTGGTCTTGCTCTCTTTTTCTCATTTATGCAAGCTTATGAGCCTATTGTCTATGAAGTCTCAGCCTTCAGCAGCACATTTAGAGGATGTTTTCAAACAGATGACGGCAGAAAAAATAATAGAAAAGCAGTACAAAAACAAGCCTTGTAGTCCTTTACAAACAGTTTGCTTTTATTTTCCAGGGGGGAGGAAAGGGAGTAATGGAAGTAATGAACTATTTGATGAGGTTGAAATGAGAGGGAATTGGCACTGAAGCTGACAGGGGTTTGCACCATATTCTTATTATTAATTAGTTGCAATCATCAGACTATTTTTTCAACTAACTCAGCTTTCCACAGCCTATTTTCATTCTTGATTGATATTTTTCTGGTTGTTCAGAAAGAAAGTGAAAAGTGAAAGGTCTCTTTTTAGTGTTTTAGTCACAAAAAGAGGTTTGTGAAAGTTGAAAATGTGTGAAGCTTGGCTTAATTTATTCATTGTGGAAAAAAAAAACTAAACCAAATTAATTTCCAGGAAATTAATGCAAAGTTTCCAATTTACTATGAGAAATTATCATTTCTTTACTATTTTTGGTTCTTTGGTGACCCAGAGAAATTCTCTTTCGCTATGACAAAGCTTTTTTTTTGTGCAAAAAATGGTAATAATAATTACCTGCTTCACAGCAGTGCAGTAAGATTCAGTTAATTAGTGTTTTCAAAGTGCTTTGAGATCCTAGGATGGAAAATGCAATAGAAATGCAAAGTATTATTATTATTCAGAGTTAACAACCAAATTTCAACCATTTGCACTTATCCATCTTAACAGCATGTACTCGAGGGAAGAAAACACATAACTTGTCAGCAGACAGTCCTCTTAATGTGGGTTATAAAACCACCTTCTTGATTACCATCTGGAGTAACATTCACAAGTGAGGGATAGCAGATGTGTGTGCATGGAGAGATGCATCCCACTTTCCCAATCCATTGGACACATGAGTGTTGCCATACTGTATCCACCCAGCCCAGTATTATGCCTCTGACGCCAGCTCTTGGTGCTTAAGGGCAAGCAAGAGCCACTCTTGTCTGTCCCCTCTATCTCTTCAGGAAAAATAAAACCCCAAGCAAACTCCCCCTTCCTCCTTCCACTTCCCTCTCTCATAATAACAAGGCAGCAGCCAACTGTGCAATACGCTACAGTGGATGAAAATGTCTTCCTGACCCCTGTGTGCAATTAGTTTCCTCCCAGGAGCATGAGATTTGATTATTTTTGCCGTTATCTTCACTTGTACAGCCACAAGTGTTATTATCTCTTATCCATTTTTCAGATAAGCTTTTTTTTCCCCCTTGAAGATTAGCCTGAACCTCCCAGGGCCCTTGCAGCAAGGTGCCCCATGGTGCCCCATAGAGGTGTTCTGCCTCTCCAAGTGGGGAGCAGTGTCAGCCAAAGCTCAGCTTTCACATCCCTGCTGGCCCTTTGGATGTTTCCAGAGGCTGGGCAGGGGTGGGGAACCCTACAAAGACATGGAGGTGGAAAAGTGTCGTGAACAACCTGCAGAAGAGAAATTTGCTGGGGTTTAATGGGCAGAAATGGGTGGCATTAATTAATTTAATTATATTTAGACTCTGCAGCCCTCCTGCCCCTTTTTACAGGATGAGAAAGCAGGCACCTGAGAAAAGCTTCTTTGCAATGCTCACCAGTGGAAAGCCAGCATTGAGCACACATGGTTTCATGGAATATTAAATGCTTCCTGGTGTAATTACATACCTTGGTCAGAAATAAAATGAAAGCAATCCTGCCCTTGGGACAGGAACATAGAATTATAGAATCGTTTGGGTTGGAAGGAACCTTAAAGGTCATCTAGTTCCAATTCCTTGCCATGGGCAGGGACACCTCCACTAGACCAGCTTGCTCAAAGCCCCATCCAACCTGGCCTGGAACACTTCCAGGGACGAGGCATCTACAACTTCCCTGGGTAAGCTGTGCCAGTGTCTCACCAGCTTCACAGTAAGGAATTTCTTCCTAATATATAATCTAAATCTACCTTCTTTCAGTTTGAAAATGTTCCCCCTCATCCTATCACTCCATGCCCCTGTAAAAAGTCCATCTCCAGCTTTCCTGTAGGCCCCTTCAGGTACTGGAAGGCTGCTATGAGGTCTCCCCACACAGCATGCTAAAGGGTCTACCTCAAAAAGCAGTGTAGGCAAAAGGCTAGCATGCATGTCAGAAAGGCTCATGCAATGTTATCCACTAGTTTGGGGTGGCACAGCAATTCCCAGAGACACCACATCCCAGATGCCTTCCATTTCATAGCTGGTCTCTGTGCTGCTCTGTGTTTTATGGGCAGGTGGGGCCAATAAAACACCTCCTGCATTTAGTGGGAGCCTTTCTGCTGGCACTGGTGGGCTTTGGGTCAGGCCCCCCATGGTCTGTTCTTAGTTAAATACTGACATGCTCAAACTTCAGAGGTGGAAGTGCTGGAAAACTTAACTAAATTCATATGAACTGCTGTAAAAAATGCACTAACAAAATACTTAGGAGCTACTTCTTTATCTTACTTGCAAATTGCGCTGAAGAGGAAAAGATGGATAAGTGACAGAAAACAATATTAAAGTCAATCAATTGCACACAGCTCTCTGGATCCCCAGGACAACGCTCAGGGCAGTGACAAGCGATTTTAAGTCAGCAAACCTGCTTTATTGCAATGGTCTCAAAAAAAGTGGGAGAAAAGCCTGTTTTGGCCTAACAGGTCTTTTTGTACTGCCATGTGCCTTTTTTGGTGGTGAGCTGGGGTCCAAAGGAGCACGGTGTACCTGTCACTGCCATAGTTAATCCTATCATGTGAAGGTATAAACAACCTTCTCCCACATTAGCAATGTTTACCTCATATTGCTCTAGCATTCATTTTCACTAATATGATACAAAAGTGTAATGATGTATAAGTGTTTTTTAATGTTAAGTAAGTGAAAACAGGTGGGTAATTTACTACTGGCTCTATACAGATTGGAGCTGGCACTTCACAAGGAAGATGCTGGACTCTTTCTTCTGTTCTTTAGTATATAATATTTTTTATTTTCCCTGTGTCTGCTGCTACTCTTTATAATTTATGCCACCAAGTCAAAGCCATAGGTGCCAGTGCTATTTTGGAGACAGCAGAAGCAAACATTTGTTTAGAAAGCTTTCAATTAGCCATGGAATGAGCAGGTTTGATGCAAAGATGGATATTCTTTACTTGTATTGGTGTTAAGGCTGAAAGTTTTGCTTGTGTGGGTTATTTAGGAGCTGGTGTGTGCTCCTAGGGCATGATCTCTGTTGGAAATACGAACCTTAAAGTGGAGGAGATGATCAGTGCTGATCAATGGTTTCTGTGTTGTAGAACAGGGGACATGCAGGTTTCACATCAGATTTACTGGATATCCCATTTCCACTTGCACCATTGAGTACACCATTCATTCATTCCTATGAATACAGTAATGACCAGAAACCTCAAATGAGAGATGTCATACTATGAAAAAAAAACTATTAAAGCGTGGACAGAGAGCGTTTTGACCCAGCAAGCAGCCCATCCACACATGGACGGTCCCTGACATAAGAGATGGGAAAGGGCTCAGGAAGCAATGAAGTCAATGGGCTTTCCAGAGCCTCACAGGTCAGACCCGGCGGGGACTCCACAGGCAGACCAAGTGCTCTTGTACACAGGATCAGGCTTAATTTCCACTTCAATGGAGTTTTGACTCCCAGCCTAGTGTTACAAGATTATGTCTTTTGATCTTTGCTCCTTTTTTTTAGAATTCCTTTCTTTGAAGCATTTTGCTTAGTAGTAATTGCAGTTAAAATTTCACAGCACATTTGCAAAAGTGACAGCCTAATTCTAGAAAATTTGAAACATTTAAAAGGCATTTGTATAGAATTTTGTTGCTGAAAACCTTTGTTGGTGAAGTTTTGTTCACTGAAGTTAGCTAGGTAATTTTTGCAAAGCGAGGGCGTCAAATTTGAGTATGCTCCCCTTCCATGTATTTCCTTGCTATATTTGGCATAACTAGAGGAAAAATTGTATATCAGAGATTCTGTTTTAAGGCACCAGATGGGGATTTCAGAGACCTTAGAAACGGTGTGGAAAACATTTGCTGAAAATTAAGAAATTTCCAGTGAAAACCCTAGGAAAAAAAAATAAAAATCTGGTAACATAAAATGCTTATTAACATTTGCTTTTACACTAAATCAGGGCACTAATTAGCTCTTAGTGTTGGAAAAACAGCAGAGTTTTACGGAGTCTCCCTGTTTCCTGTTCGTAATAGACCTAGACATTTCCAGGTGGGCCTCTCCTTCAGGGGGATCGGAGAAGTCCACCCATGAGGGACTTCCTGTAGCTTTCTCTGGGGAAGCCCATGTACCCATGGCCACTGTGTGCTCATCCACTCCAGTGAGCTCAAGAGCAGAAAGGGCAACAAAACTAGCCACATGTGAGTGTGACCACGGATATTTAAAGATTTTATCCTTTTAGGATAGTGGGAAAGGGTCCACAGCTCTGTGGGGCTGGTGGGGGCTGCAGGTTCCCGCCACTGAGGCGGCGTGTGGAGCTGTTGGGGAGCGAGGACCTCCGTCCCTGCTCCCAGCCCAGCTAACAGCTCTGTTCCACTCCCAGCCCTCTCCTTCCTTTCCTTTGGGCTGTAGCCTTTCTTCCTTATTTTCCTCTGGGGCTGCAATTTTTCCCGGTTAGCCACAGACAGTATATAAAACACATTTTACTAAAGTTCTTCCAACAAAAACTTCATTGAAACAACTTTTAAAGTTGTGAAAAAAATAACAGGAAATTCACACTTAGGCCCTTGAGGATGAAACATGACATATGTCTTCCAACACATAGGCACAATGGGGTGCACTATAAAAGTAAATAAGGATCACACCATGGTGCCTAGCTGTTGGAGGACATGCCTTTTGCCATTAAGTTATCATTTCCTTACTTTTTTGTCCAAACTCCAATATACTTTTAATTGTTGACTCCAGTGGCTAAATTAATCTTCTTTCTTTTATTTTAATAAAGCAATGTGTGACCTGCCTTAAGGTTAGAGACTAAAAATTAGCACAAGCATTAACATTTAATATACTAACCAAAATTAAGATTTACATTGCAAACAGATAGGCAGTCTAAATTTAGGCTGCTCACAAAATGAGGCTATATACAAATGTATTTCATTAATTATATATGTCTAGGAGAACTTAAATACAGCCAACATTTATGCATGCTGAGTACATGTGCCAAAAATGTTATAGTCTTTTATGGTGAATGCAGCTTTAATTTGCATGTGCAGTGTGTTTTTTCAATAAAAAGGGAAAAAAATTCCCTAAAATCTGCACATGCTTTCATTCTCCATTTAAAATACTGGCAAAGTAGATCTTCAGAGTAATAATCATAGACTTCACTATTAATATCCAAGATGTATTTCATTCATTTGAAAGCTTCCCTTGTGAAATATTATCACCCATTTGGATGCTTTTCATTCTCCAAAATGATCAGCTCTTGGGATTTCCTTCCCTTCGGGGGCTCTGGTGTATTTTTAGGGCCAAGTCCTTACTCAGAATATGATGGAGAGGTAGAAACACCATTGACTGTGGGGGTTCATTGATTTGTTCTCTCACAAGACGAAACAGGACACAGACCATGGATAGAGTTACATTACTTATTACTGGAACACATTTGTGAATCTCGTTTTAAGAGATGCATTTACAGATGAAAGGGTGAACCCCAGGAGCCTCAGCCTTCTGCAGGAAAGCCAGCCTTGGTACCAAAAGGTCTCTGCAGAGATTCATTGCACCTTGCAGTTCCTGCAAACTATGAACCCTTACAAGCCCCAGATTTTCGCCAGATAGTGAAACAGCAGCTTACTCTTGAGCTAAACTGAGGCACTATGCTGTCAGATTAAAACAGGTATATCCAGATTCCTACCTGACTGTGCCCATTTTTCACATCAGAAGGGGTTAGCTATTGAACCAAAGAAACCATATTGAGCCAAAATCTGTTGCTAGTTCTGGGTTACTTGCCCTGGGAAGAGGTGGCGCTGCATTTGTAACCAATCTAATTTCCATGCCCGTTCCACAAAGGGACATAACCTTCCACTCAGCTGGGGCTCAGGGGCTAGAAAGGAAGATAACTGACAACTTCAACTGAAGGGGAACACAAATATACCTGTGAATTGTGGAGTAAACATCTGCTGAGTGATTAAAAGCTAAGTAAAGCTGAACCATTTAATCAGTTTTTAAAGCTGTTTGTTGCAAGCATCCTGCAAAGTGACAGATTTTTTTCTACTGTATAACAAAACATAAAATGAAAGGAGCTTTTCTTCCCTCATGACAGCTTAAAAGTGCTGTGCTGTCTCTTTTTCCCTCAGACTCTGAAGTGGTGACACTTCAGGAGAATAGCTGTGCCCAGGAGGGACCAGCGTGTGAGAGGGGCCTATCTCCTCCCCGACTGGCACACTGCATTGCAGTCCCACACTGGTGGGACTGACGTTTCTGCAAAGGAAACTGAAGGTTAAATACTGGTGATGAAAAATCCTCAGGGTCAAGTCTTTTGTGGGAAAGCATGTTTTGCAAGAGTGTGCCCAAAAAGAGGGATGCCCAGGCTAGCACAGACAGACCAAGTTTCCAGTGATCATAGAATCATAGAATCATAGAATCCTAGGGGTTGGAAGGGACCTCGAAAGATCATCTAGTCCAATCCCCCCTGCCAGAGCAGGGTCACCTAGAGCACATCACACAGGAACTTGTCCAGGCGGGTTTTGAATGTCTCCAGTGAAGGAGACTCCACAACCTCTCTGGGCAGCCTGTTCCAGTGCTCTGTCACTCTCACAGTAAAAAAATTTTTTTTTCTGATATTCACCTTGAACCTCCTATGCTCCAGTTTGCACCCATTACCCCTTGTCCTATCACTGGTCATCACTGAGAAAAGCTTAACTCTATCTTCCTGACACTCACCCCTTACATATTTGTAAACATTGATGAGGTCACCCCTCAGTCTCCTCTTCTCCAAGCTAAAGAGACCCAGCTCCCTCAGCCTTTCCTCATAAGGGAGATGTTCCACTCCCTTAATCATCTTTGTGGCTCTGCGCTGGACTCTTTCAAGCAGATCCCTGTCCTTCTTGAACTGAGGGGCCCAGAACTGGACACAATACTCCAGATGCGGCCTCACCAATGCAGAATAGAGGGGGAGGAGAACCTCTCTTGATCGACTAACCACACCCTTTCTAATGCACCCCAGGATGCCATTGGCCTTCCTAGCCACAAGGGCATTCCTGGCTCATGGTCATCCTCCTGTCTACCAAGACCCCCAAGTCCCTTTCACCTGCATTGCTCTCCAGCAGGTCAGCCCCCAACCTGTGCTGGTACATGGGGTTGTTCTTCCCCAGATGCAAGACTCTACACGTGCCATTGTTGAATTTCATCAAGTTTCTCTCCGCCCAACTATCCAGCCTGTCTAGGTCACTCTGAATGGCAGCATAGCCTTCTGGTGTGTCAGCCACTCCTCCCAGCTTAGTGTCATCAGCAAACTTGCTGAAGGTGCATTCTGTACCCTCATCCAGGTCGTTGATGAAGATGTTGAACAACACCGGTCCCAGTACCGACCCCTGAGGGACTCCACTAGTCACAGACCTCCAACTAGATTCTGCCCCATTGACTACAACTCTCTGACTCCTTCCTTTCAACCAGTTCTTGATCCATCTCACTACCTGATCACCAAACCCATACTTGATCAACTTGTCTACAAGGATGCTGTGGGAGACGGTGTCAAATGCTTTACTGAAATCAAGATAAACCACATCTACAGCTCTACCATCATCTATCCACCTAGTAATTTCCTCATAGAAGGCTATGAGGTTAGTCAAACATGACTTACCCTTGATAAAACCATGCTGACTGCTCTTGATGACCCCCATGTCCTTGATATGCCTAGAGATAGTGACAAGAACAAGTTGTTCCATCACCTTTCCAGGGATGGAGGTGAGGCTGACCGGTATATAGTTACCCGGGTCCTCCTTCTTGCCCTTCTTGTAGACTGGTGTGACATTTGCTATCCTCCAGTCCTCAGGCACCTCTCCTGTTACCCATGACTTACTGAAGATGATGGAGAGTGGCCTAGCAATGACCTCTGCCAGCTCCCTCAGCACCCTTGGATGCATTCCATCTGGACCCATCGATTTCTGGATGTCCAGATTACTCAACTGATCCCTAACCCAATCCTCATCTACCATGGCAAACTCCTCTTTTATCTTGACTTCTTCTAGGGCTATATGAATCTGGGGCTCATGGGGAAAGCCTGCAGGAGTAAAGACAGAGGCAAAGAAGGCATTCAGCACCTCTGCCTTCTTTATATCCTCTGTTACCAGGGCACCCACCTCATTCAACAGTGGGCCAATATTGCCTCTAGTGTTAGTTTTGTTAGCTATGTATTTGAAAAAGCCCTTTCTATTATCCTTAACCTGACTTGCAAGGTTAAGTTCCAAGGAGGCCTTAGCTTTCCTAATTGCCTCCCTACATCCTCTGACAACAGTCCTATATTCCTCCCAAGTGACCAGCCCCTCCTTCCATGATCTGTAGATTTTCCTTTTCCACTTAAGTTTGCCCAGCAGTTCCTTTTTTAACCATGCTGGTCTCCTGGCTCCCTTACTAGATTTCCTACCCATTGGGATGCTCTGATCCTGTGCTTGCAAGAAGTGGTCCTTGAATGTTGACCAGCTATCTTGAGCCCCTTTACCTTCTAGCACCCTGTCCCATGGGACTTCCCTTAACAGTTGATTGAGGAGGCCAAAGTTTGCCCTGTGGAAGTCCAGGGTTCTGGTCCTGCTGGGTATTCTGTTCCTTCCACACAGGATCCTGAACTCCACCATTTCGTGATCACTGCAGCCAAGGCTGCCATTGACCATCACCGCTTCAACAAGGCCCTCCTTGTTGGTGAGTACAAGATCCAGCAGCGCTCCTCTTCTAGTCAGCTTGTCCACCATTTGCATTAAGAAGTTATCATCAATGCACTGGAGGAACCTCCTAGACTGTGAAAGGCTGGCTGTGTGAGTCTTCCAGCAGATATCGGGGTAGTTAAAATCTCCCATGAGGACTAGGGACTGCAGTTGTGAGGCTACTTTCAGCTGCCTGTAGAAAGCCTCATCAACTTCCTCGTCTTGATCAGGAGGTCTGTAGTGGACCCCCACCACTGTATCACCCACACCAGCCTGCCCCTTAATTCTTACCCACAGACTTTCAACTTGCCCCTCATCAGCCCCTGGACAGAACTCAATACATTCTAGTTGCTCTCTCACATAAAGAGCAACTCCACCACCTCGCTTCCCCAACCGATCTTTCCTAAAAAGCACATAACCATCCATGACTACATTCCAGTCATGTGACCTGTCCCACCATGTCTCTGTTATTGCTACCAGATCATAACCCTTAGCCCACACACTGACCTCTAACTCTTCCTGTTTATTCCCCATGCTGCGTGCATTGGTGTACAGGCATTTCAGGAAGCAAGCAGAGCACACTGGTGGGACCAAATCCTCCTTAGACCACCTGCCTTCGGGCCCTGGTATGTTCCTCTTGGGCTTGTCCCTAACAGACCCAGTTTTCTCCCCTTCACATCTAGTTTAAAGCTCTCTCAATGAGCCCTGCTAAGTCCTGCCCCAAAAGCTTTTTCCCCCTCTGAGACAGTTGCATCCCACCTGCCACCATTAGGCCAGGTGTCTCATATAGCAGCCCATAATCAAAAAAACCAAAACCCTGTCTTTGGCACCAGTCTCATAGCCATTCATTGACCTGTAAACTCCTCCTATTTACCTCCCCACCCATTCTTGCAGGAGGGATGGAGGCAAACACTACTTGCGCTCCAGACCCCCTAACTAGCCATCCCAGGGCCCTGAAGTCTCTCTTCATTGCCCTTACATTTCTTGTGATAATTTCATCACTGCCAACCTGAAAAATCAGCAGTGGGTAGTAATCAGAGGAATTTACAAGATTAGAGAGTTTCCTTTTAACATCTCTAATCCGAGCCCCAGGGAGGCAACAGACCCCCCTGTGGGATGGGTCTGGTCGACAGATGGGCCCTTCTGTTCCCCTCAGAAGGGAGTCACCCACCACAATTACTTTCCTTTTCTTCTTGAATGAAGAAGTCCTAAGGCATTGGGGTGACTGATGAGTCCTAGGTGCTTCACTAGATAACTCTACCCTTCCAACTTCATTTTCCTCTCTCTGAATTTCCAAGGCCTCACACCTATTCTTCAAGGGCAATTGGGAGGGTGGAGGGGGTTGGGAGGGTTTTTGCTTGCCTCTCCGAGGTCGCACCTCCCTCCATTCCTTCATGTCTCTTAAGTCCTCTCCTTATGTCTGGTAACAGGAGGGGAGGGGATCCATCACTTTCTCAACCTCTTCCATCTGCCCCTGCCTCAGGGTACAACTCTACCAATCTATTTCCCTCTCACATTCTCTGATGGTTCTTAGTCTTTCAACCTCCTCCATCAGTATAACCACCTGCCCGAGGAGATAATTTATTTGTTTGTACCACACACATGCAATGTCATGGCTCCCTCCGGTACCAGTGCCAGGCTCAGGCATTCACTGCATCCAGAGACCTGCACTGCTGCGTGCCTGCTTGGAAGCTCTGTCTGAGTTCCCACATTCTTTTTCACTATGGTTTTTGGGCGCGTTGTGACCATGATCTATCTGGCTAATTTGCCTGTCTTGCTATGAGAAAGCGACCAGTGTTCTCTGTTCCCTGCTCCCTGCCTCCCGTCGCACAGCTCTCCGCCTGCCCTCACGCCTTCCTTGCGACAGCTGCCGCTCTCTGCTCCGCGCTGCCGCGTGCTCTGAGGAGGCTGCCAAATGGCCGCTTTTAAACCTTGCCGCCGTTCACAGTCACTCCCCCTGCACGTCAGCCTTCCTGTTCCTCGCAGGATTCCCGCTCAGACTCGAGTCTCCTCGCTCTGCCCCGGCTTCACCGTCTCCGGGAAGCCCGGCCCCTTCTCAAATCCTCAGCAATTTAAAGGAACAGCTCTCAGCGGTGCCGCTGCCGCGCTCTGCTCCCCTGAAAGCCACCCCACACATGAATGCGGCCCCTAGGGCAAGTGTCTGCTATAACCAGCAGGTTGCAGTGTAGCTCTGAAAGGCAACAGTATGTTTTCTGTATTACCCAGAAAAGTCCTAATACCCTTTGTATTGTCTTTATGACACACAGAGGAACCAGGGCCCTCACCATGGAAATACTAAGAGGCAGAAGAAAGCTGTCCATCAAAACAGAGAAATACTAGACACAAGCTTTACCATAAACAATCAGAGAGATGTTTATGAAGACAAAAGCAAGGTTTCTAATCTCTCTGTAGCATCCTTTCTATTTTAAGCTCTTTTTATCGATTCCTCATAAATTATGCAGAGGGAAAGACATAAAGACCTGGTCCTTCGACTCTCAGGTTAGAACAAAACACCCTCCTCTGAGAGAGTAAAGCAATCTTCTGTCTTTGGAGGATGGGTGCACTTCCCCACAGGAAACGAATGATGCCACTGATTTATACTTAGGCTGCCAGGAGAAAGCGTGGGCCATCAGATAAGGAAGAAATCCTTCTTCCTCTCCACCCCTGCAACAGCAATGCAGAGCCAGACCGAGTGGTCAGGGCTGAGCAGCATCTGCTTATCTTTGTGGCCAACTCTACAGTAGCTCTAAAGCAGTATTTCTAGAGGAAATGAATGCATCTGGGAAAGCAGCTAGATCGCCAAAGAAAAAGTTTGCTGTTCATCTGTAAGGCTGTTTCTTGAGAAAGAGATAAGCAGAGCAGCTGAAACATCAGAAGGAGAATCATGGGATGTGAAGGGTCCTTTCTGAAACTACTTGCAAGTCAAGACACTGGGAGCCAATCGTTGACATTTCTATCTTATTGCTAGCAGATGTGTAGAGAGGCTTGGTTTGACAGAGGGATGAGCATGAGATAAAGTAATGGGAAACTGTCCAAAGGAATTTAAAGAGGTATTTGGAGCTGGAGTGACATGATACTTTCTATTTAAGAGGAATTCTGATCAGAATCTTAAGCAAATCAGACTTCAGGACTGTTTGAAAAAGTTTGGAATTGCACTTTTAAGTTTTGATTCAAATCAGCTCCAGGTCTGAAGGAGTTCACATCAAGAACTTCTACACAGACAAACTTTGCTGAGTTTCATGTTGAATCTGTAATGCTGCATGACACCAACATTATTTAGTTTCTCTTTCATACTGTCTCTTAAACTTGGGACATCTTTCTGACTGATGGACAAAGCTTCTACCCTCTCCTTCAAGCCTCTCCTTAAGACAAATCTTCACATCACTTTTATAAAAGTTAAGCAATAACAAGTCAGGGAAATAGGTAGGGAAAAGGAATATTCGATATATATGTAATTGGGCCTATTATGAAACTCCTTGCATACACTCCTGAGAAATAATCTACTGTACACTCGTCTCCCAGACATTCATGCATTACTCATCTGCCTAATTTGCCTTCCTTCTACATGTTAGCATCTAGCTCAGTGACTAAGGATTTTCTTCTGTTTTGTAACAGCTGGATGTGAGGACTGTATTACATGCAAAGGACTTGCACTGGGTAACAGCCTTTCAGAGATGGCTCAAGGTGAGACTAGGCTCTAGACCTCACAGTCCCCACAAATGGAAGATCTGAGCCTCCAAGAGGATGGGAAAAAGGATTCTCTGCCAGGCCATCTTTCAGGAGTGTCATGAAGAGCTAAATTGGAGGGGCAGGATAGGCTTCTGCTCCTTCTCCTGTGTGTGTGGAATGGGAAGAGCTTTACCACCACAGCTGCCCTCATAATTCTCATAACCAGCTGCCTCATGGGGCTCTCCATGCTTGCTCAGCCACTGCCTGATATTTATCTATGCCTGGAGAAGAGAATGGGTCCCTCTATCTTTAGCTCCTTCTCTTCCTCCTGTACCACTAGAGTGGTTTCTTCACACCCTTGCTGGAGCCCTGGAGCTTTAACAGCTGGGTTCCTGCTGGGTACTTTCTCAGAGGTGATCAGTCACCCCCTTCCACTGGCCTCTCCTTCCCACCCCTCTGTCTGGCTTCACGGCTGTCTCTCAGGCAGCTCCTGCCTCTGTGCTCTGCTGCTGCTCACAGACTGTCCTGCCATCCCAGTACTTTATTTCTTTCTGTGGGTGGTGGATGGTTATGAAGAGCCCCTGCTGCTCTTTCCTGCTCTGGAGATGTATTTTCTAGGGCACTTCTCTGACCTCAAGTTGTTTGTGGGTGGAAGAGTTGGTCCTGCTGGATATTTGGCTTCGCTCCCAAGGAGGCATGCCTTCCCTGGGACCTTTTTCTGAAGAGTTGTCAGTTTTTATGTCAACCTACTGCTCTTATATTCTGAATAACTGACCAGCTCCCCAGAGCACATGTAGTTCTTCAGGTAGAGTGGGATGAGTACAACGGCCCCAGCTGGTCTGACTGCACTCCAAGCATGGTAAGTTAGTATTATTACTGCTCTTTAAAACAGCAAATAAATAAAAAATAGGGAAATTATATTGACTTCACATTTAATGTCCTTTCATGAACTGGGTCTCTTGTTTTATAACCCAGTACACATCTTGTCCCTATAAATAACTTGGTGATCCACTATGAAAAAAGTGTACATCAGAGACATGAGGGTTTTGTCTTCTTTGTGCTCACCAAGAAAAGTATGATTTACAACGACAGCAGCATTGTTACACATTTAAAGCAGGCAGTCCTTGTAGTCAGCAGCTTGTGATGGTAAAATACGAGTGCTGCCTCCATATTCTCCATGGTAGAAGAGTGCAGGCTGCAGCCCCAACCCGTGCAGTGGGGATGAAGAATACAAAAGGAGAGAGGGAAGCATCACAGGATGGCCATGTCTGGCCTTGGACTGGACTGGTGTCAACAATGCCTTTTGTATTCCCTCCCCCCAGTCCTTGAGAGTTGCTAGAAGTTTTAGGAGGGAGATGTTGGGATTGATAGGGCTGCAATGACAGCTGTGTGTGCTGGTTATTAATGCACTTGTTATCACAGATACCTCAGATTTTGTTGCTACCATAAGTGCTCTTTCAAGCAGAGTTATTGATGTTTACGTGGCCTTGCTTACAGAGGTTTAGGCCATTGGTGATCTTTTATACTAGAAGACATAAAGGATAACTTTGAATTACAATAAATTATAACACTTTCATTCCTGTTTCAGCTCTATGCTAATTGTCTACAATGTGGTGAGTGTCTCTGATAACAGCCTTTCAACCACTTAAAAATATATGTTCTGTTTTTTCGGAGCTGTTTGCTGAAAATATGTCTTTGTGGAGACCCTTAGGAGAAACCTTATAACTTCACTGTTGCCTTAGTTTGTGTTTAAACATGAAGCTAAGAAGGTTGAACTATGCACAGCCTATGCTCAGATTGCAACAGTGCTCAGATTTAAGGCTGAAAAAATAATCGCTGACTCTTTAAAAAGCTTAATTCAATTCCATGAACAGGAAAACTGGAATGTATTGTTTCTTTCTGGAGCTCCTTTCTGAGCTCCCATGCAGATAAGGCAATTTGCTCTCAGACTGCAGCACAGGTGAAAATTTGTTCTTGCCTGTACCAGCTGGGTGTGAGCTCTGTATTATGAGGCCTGTATTAAAAGAGCTCACACTGCAGTGCTAGTTGTTGAGGGAGATTTCAGAGGGGGCTGGGCAGGTAAACCACAGAGAACTAATATAAGGAGCAGAATGTTCACCTAGAAATATCTGTTTAACATTTTCATAGTGCCAGATAGCCATAAAGGTCAGACTCTAAAGGAGGAACCTTACTTTTGGAAAGGCCTGATCTGTTGGAGCAAAGATACTGAGAACAGCACCCAGGGGAGCCTGGAGCAGGACAGCAGGACAAGGGAAATCTGTCCCCCCCAGTGATGATACTGGTGCACGGTGAACCTGTGTCATTCTTACTTAGCAACAGTCTGATAGACTAATGCCAACAGTGGCAATTAAAATACTGTCTCTTCAAATACTCCCATTTCTTAGCTTGTGCTCTTGATCATTTTTATTTAGGGCTATTGAGAAAAAGGAACAAAAAGCACAAAATACGTAAAACTTACTGAGCTGCATAGGAAAATACCCTTGCTAAACCATATTTTCCTTTTTTTTTTTTACCCACCTGTGTTTGTCTTGTCTATTTTGACCATAGGTATCTTTGGAGCAATTCCCATTTGCTAATCTGTGTTGATATTTCCTTATAAAAAAACCGCAAAAGTACACCACCCTTTTTTTCCACTGGAACTTAGACACTTTCTTTACTACAGACAGCTAGGGTTGAAGACGACAAAGCCATGTTGAAACAACTTTTGTTCTAGTTACCATCACACGGGAATTTGCTAGATCAAAGCAAACTCAATATTCTTCCTTCAATTTTTCTAGTCTGTTTCAGTACAGATGCTGCAATGTGAGCAGGCATCATTGTGGCCCAGTAGAAACTCAAAGATTGGAGGCTGGAAAGAAACTCTGTTTTGGCAGAAAACGTCTGAGGAAGTCTTTAGTCCTTCTGATATTCCAGGAAAAGTGGGATTCATCTCACCTGACTTATGTTGTAGACATGCACTTTTGGTTATGCAGGCACCCTTTGGAGTTAAAGGAAGGAAATAGGCATTTCAACAGTCTATCTTATTGCCCCTGTTTTTGACATCTACCTTAGGAACTGCAATTTGGAGTTGTTTTTTTTTTTCTTCTTACAGAGTGGGTCTAGACATCTAACTCAGATCTCGATGTTGGGACTGAGAATACCTAAAGCTGAACAGAGGAGTCTCACTCCAGCAGTATGTGTAACAGCCCCTTTATAATTTGGAAAAACACATGTGGGTTGTGGGAGGGAAGACTTTGGAAGAGAAACCATTATGTCAACCTGTATGTCCGCTGTGAGGATGCCACAGATGTGGCTGTACAGTAAGTGATAATGTTAATAAGGAGGTTTACTCCTACTGACATGGAATCCATATGGTACTTGAATATGATGCCAGTGAGATCCACAGGATACAAGAAAATGTGATTAACTGCTCAACACAACAACATGGAAGAGGAGCAGCACAATCCACTCTCTCAAATTGTCTTGGTATTGTTCTAATGACCCACCTGATATTTCACAGACTTTGATGACATCCATGTTCTCTTGTACTCTCCCTCTCTCCATGGCATGTTATAGGTTTTGGCCTTCTGCTATTATACCTATAATGTGCTGCAAGGTGGTAAAAAACCTCTTTCTGCCTGAGTGAAGCAGATGTTCTGTTAATCCTTCCGGGTGAGCTGTTGATTGCAGGGGTGGATGCGTACTCTTGAAAAAGGCTGGACAGAATGATACTGGTGATTCCTTTAGTGTTCCTAGGTCTTGATGTTCCTAGATGCTGGAAGAGAGGACAGATATGAACCAAATATTGCCCTCGTGGTCCAGAATAAACATTGTGACAGGCAGTACTCACACCAGGAAAAAACCTCAGCCTACGAACAGCAGGAAAGGGATAAATAATCATGTAATGTCTTAATGTGTCAGCTCTCAGAAAGGGAGGAAAATAGCAGTGCTTGCAGAATCTAAGGGCATGGAGCTGCACAGTGCACAGAAGGCTGTCTACCAACAGGCTGCTGACAGAATTGGAGACTCATGGTAAAAGAAATAAACTAGCCATTTGCAGCTGTGGTATTAGACTGATGACTGATTAGATCCCAGCTGGATTGTACAACAACTGCAAGATATTTCCAACAACACTGATGAGTCATGGTATTTAGGCAGAAGAAGTGTGACCCAATGCTGGCAATATACAGTCTAAACCATTTTGACACCAATGGGAAAGGCACCTTTCCGAAGAGAAAGGAATAGACATAAGCCATCATTACTCCACCTTTTCAGATGATAGACTGGGTAAAAGGGGAAGGAGGTCACCTACTGCTGGGTCACTGGTAGAGCAGTGCATAGGTTTAGTCACAGCCCGTCACCAAAATGCACTTGAGAGAGGAGGCACAGCCCAAGCCAGAGTTCTAGCAGCTGATAGGGACATATTTCTCAGACATTGGCAACTTGAGGGCAATATGAAGTTTGATCACCAAGTGAATCCCTTGGAAATTGTGAAAACAGAATGCCATTGTCTCTGGTTGACCTTCTGCAGAAGGAAGCAGCAACACCACAAAGGTACTTCTGTACAGCCACTAAGATTAGCAGATCACAGGTCAGCAGCCCTGGGATGATGCAGACACTCAGAGACAAACTGAGAAAAATAGTTGGAAAGAAGTGGCTTTCCATGACCATCTGCTGAGAATAATGTCTGAGTTCTGAAAGGTGAAAATGTTACTATTGGTGCAGCCAGAAGCCTGCTCTGGCACACTCTTGAGGGTAGGAGAGTGGGGTTAGCTGTTCACCTACCTGATCATCTTTTGTTCACTTTTTGGTAGGATGTTATAAGGCAAGACCTCTGCAGACAGGTAAATGGACCCAGAGCACTTCCAATAGGACCTGCACAAAATGAGCTGCAAGACAGAAGAATGTGAAGGAGGCTCCAGAAAATCAATATATATCCACACAGCTGTAATGTTAACAGAAGTTGCTTCAACTCTTTTGTTAGATCCCTTAACCAAAAAACAGCCTCATTTTACAAGTGTGAACCTTTTATGTGGTATTACCCAGCCTGCAATTTATGGGACAGGCTAATCTAACAGTGTTAAATGGGTGCAAATGTTTTTCTGCCTTCCAATACACGAGTTTCCAAACTGTGGCATGTGGTAGAGACAACAGGTTATACTTTATTGGCTCTTTTCCCCGTTTTTCAGCTACTGAATTTCATTAAAAGATGGCTAAAATACATTAATTACTTCCCTAATATTCCTGTAATTGCTATTGCTTTGCCATAGGGAGGATGTATGATAGGAAGTGGAAGAGGAGGTGATCTTTTTAGATGTGAGAATGGGAAGGGAGGTTTTCATCAGTCAGCCCTTCTATTAAGATGTGATCCCAGATGATAAAGAAGTTTAAGGACCCCTGCTGCTTTAGCACGTCTCTGTGTTTTCATTATTGGAGCTAGAGAATGAACTGCCAAGCTCGTGGTGAGATTGTGTTATTGCTGAGCTGGTTTCTTACTTTGACTAGTTTTACATCTTTGTAACACTGCTGATTTCAGCAGAGCTGCCCCTGATTTTTACCAGGATAAAGGAAGGGGAAGTTTGTCACCCTGCTTTTATGGAAATTGAAGCCCAGTAATACCTTTTAGTGCTGATTTTATTTTTTCAGAAGGTGGTGACACAGAGCTGTGGCAGCACAGGAGGCAACAACCCTCCTGTGGCATTAGCTGTCAACATCAAATGTTCTGTCCATCCTCACTAGTTTGTACCTCCCCACTAGCTCCAGGAGGAATTACTTTGCTCCTGACTAGGTGCATGGCTGGACTGTACAGGCACAAAGCAAAGAGCTCGATGTGTGCTGCTCAGCAGCTCACACCGGTGAAGGTCTCCTGACCTTCACAGCCTCGAGGAAGGGTGCAGCCTTCTTGCTCGGTGGACAGTGCTGCTAGTGGGTTGCAGAAGCTGCAGTCTTGAGGTGGGTCATTTCAAAATTCATCCTTAGCCTTGTATCCTAGAGTAGAGCTTGGATGAACCAGTTTGCAAAAGTCTGAAGGCTCTGCCATTGCCTCACGAATGATCACTTCTATAACTAAAAAAGGTGTTTTAGCTGGAAGGTTATGCCAATAAACCTTTATTAAATGTTAAAAGGAGTGAAAAAAACCCCTGCCTTTTTGGATTCTGCTTATTGAATATACATATAAGCATATTTTAAAAACCTTCCTGCCTTTTTCAGTACATTTATTTCTGGTAGTGATGTTGATTTCTGATGGTAATAAAAATACAGCTTTTTTGCATGCAGAAAAAGGACAATGCAGTTTTGGAAGTGTGCTTAACCTGCTCCTCTCACTTCTTTCACCAGTCTGCTACATCTTTGTGTGTGGTGAGCTTCCTGGAACAGCAGCTCTCTCTATATTTGCAACTGTGCTTCACTTATTTAAAAAAGGAATCATTAAACAGCACAGTTGTGATATAGTAACAAACAAAAAGGGCAAGCTTTGGAGGCCTTGGACCTCCAGGATTTTCCTCTCAACCTGTGTTCAGTTAATGATGTTAAATTATCTGAGGCGTCACCCATTGCCATAATTCTAAGACAAAGCCTTGTTACTCATAAATTAAGTTATAGATAACAGCTATTTGAGTTGCAATATGAGACTACCAAAACAGCTTTAGAAATTTAGGAATATCTCAGAACCAGGGCAGTTTTGAAAATCCTGCCTTATTGGAGGCTTTCTTTTTTGTTTTCTTTGTTCATATTTCTTTCAGTATCAGTGTTTACAAACATTGTACACACTTCTGGGCACATTTTTTTTGCTACATGTGTACAGAGATTAACATAGTTGTGGGCCCTCCTCTTGTTGAGAAACACTGGTCACAACTCAGCAAACAACAAAACCAAGGGAAATCGTAATACCTGTAAGTGGATGCCCATAACCAGATAAATCAGTTCCCCTTGTGACTGCAGCCCAGACACTGGTTTTTATGCTGTGGCTTCAGCAGGAACAGCAAAATGCTCTCAGGGCACAAGACTGAGCCCAGAGGCCAGACTTCTCGTTCTGGTGGAGGAGGGTCAAGGTTTGGAAAGGAGAGCAGCGACCTCAAAGGAGACCCCAGACTGCCACCTCATTCTCACAATTGGAAACAGGAAACCTTTTGAAGCTTTTCACTGTCACTCATTTTAATATCTAGGTATGTTTTGATTCACTTCCAATTCAAACAGCATAGCAATATTCTAGAAATTAATAAATGTGAGAGTGAGGAATGTTTCTTGGCAAAATACTGTGCATACCTATTGCATGGCATAAATAATACATTGGGATAATTAATAATTATAAATAATAAATAATGCAGTCAGTTGTAGCACTGGGGACTGTGAATAGACCCACATTTATAAAAGCTGAAATTCTAAGATAAAAGGATAATGTTTCAAGCACTAAGCTGTGACACTTTGTATTGTTGCACAATTCAGATCATTTTAGAATGAAGTAAAAATATTTGGTCACCCACCTTGTCTTTCAGTGCCTAACACCCAGTGACATCAATGACAGCTACGTGCCTGCGTAACTTTTAGCGTCAGGTTTACATGTCTGCAAATCAACTCCAGTGACTCCTAAGCAGGAGTGGGCATGCAATTGCACCAATAATTGTGAGTGTCTTTAGAACTAGGGGCACACTGATGTAGCTGAAAAGGAGACACAGAAAACTTCTCGTTGCACACTACTTACTTAATATTTACCATTCTATACTATTCATAGCCCTGCATTGCCTCTCCTCTTTCACTGAACTCGTTTATTGGTCCTGCATATTAGCCCCCGTTCTGATAGCAAGTGGGACAGCTGATTGACAGTTCATTGAGTCAGATACTTCTTAAGGGAAAAATCTAAGAGGTTAATTATAATATCTCTTACTGCTTTAGTATTTCAGTGAGCCACAGTGTAAATATAATGTAAACCTAGAATGGGAACCAATATTTTCCTGACACCTCCCCAAGCAGGCACTCCAGATTTTACGATGCTGAGGAGTCAGAGAATTCAGATTCTATTCCTCTGTATAGCAAAACAGGGACTTCCAAACAGAAAAATAAATTTGCTGGCTTTAACAATATATATTTTTAGTTAACTTAGCAGTTTCAAAAGTCCCCGCTTTCCCATTAATTCAAATGGGAGCTGAATTCTCTGAGTTCTGCTCTGCTGCAGACTGTCATGTTGGCAATCTGTAAGTCATTTATGTATTATTTTTCACTGTAAGTGCAGCACCTTTTTCAGTGATTTGATTTTTTAGTCAATTATATATAGTGGTTAGAATGGCTGCTGCATTCCACTATTCCATACTGCTATTTTATTTGAAGATACATCGGTTGGGCCTCAGTTCAGCCAAGTACTTAGGCAGGTGCCCAACTTAAAGTGCACCACATCAACACTGAGTCATCTGTTTTAAATTAGGCACTCTAGCTGAACCAGAACCTTAATTAGGCAAGTACAGTTTTAAGGACTCCTTTGCCTTTTGTCATGAAGTAGACCCACTGTCGTAAATGGCAAGTTTGCTTGAGTGCAGACTTTGTCCCCATATTTCCAAGGCACGGGTCTCCCCAGTGATGCTGTTTTATCATGTGTTGTTGTTACTCCATCCCAAATGTGTTTCACTGCACAAGAAGAAGAGAAATAAAAAGAAAAATACAGAGAAAGGAAGGTGGCAATTTAGGGACTGTGCATCTGTGTGGAAAGGCATCCTAAGGGAGAAGAAAGAAAAACATTTAGGAAATTCTGTACAACCACTGTTCAACTACAAGACCACCCCACTGCAGGTAAGAAATGAGAAATTTTGAGGGCTACTGAGCACTGACTCTTCACAGTGGATCAACGCTCAAAGTTATTTAGCACAAGTGTTTCTGTAATTGTGACACATGGATAAAATTTCGTGTTCACTGACTCTCAAGCAGTTCCCTTCCACCTGCACAATGGCCTGGTATAAGTATGCTGGGGCTGTAATCAAAGCTATCATCAGCTGGGCTGTGTCAGACTCTGCATTGTCCTTCTCCTCTGCATGCTTCTCCCCTTGCCTTGGCATCAGTCTGTGCATTTGCAGCTTATATATGTTTTGAAGGGAGTTAGATGGGTTTTGGTGGTCATTGTGTGTGACTGTATTATCTCTACACAGCTAAGAAGTTATTTTTTCTGCATTTGTACAGTATGAACACCTTTTTTGCATCCCAACTCCAGCTTAGGATTCCAGGTGGGGAGGTAATGCATGTGTGTTGTGCAAGAGAGAGACACAAGGCACTGACGCTCCAAGTAGTTTTCCATGCAGGCTGAGAACCAGCCTGTCTGTGGAGAAGGAAGGCTCAGATTTCTGTTTCTTTCATGTGGCAGTTGACACAGCATCCCTTGGTCTTTGACCCAGGGTCTCCTATTATCCCTTTACACAGACATCAGATGGGAGTGAGGGGGTGGGGAGGGAGAGGAGGGGCTAGAGACAGAGATACGAAAGGAGAGAGGGAGGGATGGAAGTCTGCGGGGTGGGGAGAGGGAGAGAAAGGAAAGAAGGAAGAAGGGAAGGGAAAAAGAAAATAAAAAGAAAATGGAAGAGGTAATCAAAGATGTGAGATTTTTAAGAGGACATAATAATTTTATACCAACCTTTTATGAACATCCTTCGGAAAAGCCTACAAGTGACAAGTTACTTCACATCCAACAGAGAAGCAGCAAACTTCAAACTAAATATCTTTTGGGAACATTTGCCTAAGTTTAATTTAATTATGTTAATCAATTAGACATGCTGAGAGAAAATGGTGGCTGGCACCAGTGTCAGTGGTGCTACTCAGTGTCACTGAGGGGACTTTCCAAGGCATTAAGGTTTCTTTCTTTTGTTCTAGCCTTGAGGAGAGGTTCATGACTGCCCCATGGATGGAGAAGCAGCTGGTCAGATATTACATGTCTTTTAATGCAAGGCTGGCTTGTCAAAAATTCAATAAGCCACTCTCTCCCCAAACTGAAGTTCCCAGAAGGGAGAGCCACTTGAGAAAGCTTTGCAGGAAGCAGCTCAGCTTTGATGGCAGCAGCACAGCATTTAGGTAGCTCTCAGTTTTGCTGAATCCTGCCCAGCCTCACTGCCATGTGGGGAGGTCTCCTAGTCCCACTCCCCAGTGGTCCTGGATCTGCTCTTATTCCATGCAGCACAACACTGGGTGTCCCCACAAGCCCAGCACAGTTAATCTGCCACCTGATTCCGTGCTATGTGGATACTCAAGAACTGACTGTAATATAAAGCCATTTTTATAAAACAGGATTTTATCGCTTTTTCCCTTTTTAGAGTATTGGAGTGACATTTTTGTTCCACTTCTCTCAAGTACAGGAGACTTAGCCTGCTGCACTCAAGTTTCTAATTCTTTCCCCATCCCTTCCTAAGAATCATAAGGTTTTTCACCTCTTGTTCCACTTATGCACAACACACAGCTGGGATACTTCTTCATTTACACTATTTTGCACATCTTTAAGAAGTGCTGCCTATGCTACCAAGCCAATACACATGTCCCACATAGATGTGAGAGCTCTTGGACCCGAAGAAAATGTGTCTGAGAAAATTCAAGAGCAGGGCATGCAAAGAAGCAGTCTCTCTTCCCTTCATTCCTAAGGAGAGTATCAGCAAGTATACTACCGTAAAATTAAAACCAAAGCCAACATGCAGGGAAAAAAGAATCTACCATTTGACAGACAGACATGGTTATGGCATAGAAAGTGTTTGAATAAATAATATTAATTATAACACTTCATCATCACCATATCGGCCAAACGCTTTGTTGGTGGGAAGAAGAGAAAAAATAAAATTTATCTTGCCATTTTTGCTTTACTAGGGAATATGTAACAGTTGGCAGTGTAATACACTTTTTATTTTCATGAGTTATGGATGTGCATGGCCATCCCTAAAAAATTGAAATAAAAACTGTATTACACTGCCAAGTCTCATATATTATATTTATACCATACCAGAGGAGGTGTCTGCAGAGCAACTATAGGTATAAACTTTTATTATATCTATAGTTTCTCATGTTATTAGTATAGTTGTGAAAATAATAGGATTTACTGAAGGTTGTTATTCCCCCTAGCATCACTGATGTGGTATAAACCATATATTGACCTTTTGGATATTTTTGAACCATTGCAATGGATTTGAAAACGCGGTCACCTGACGTGAATAGCCTGAGCTCTTGTCCCCAGTCTAAGACAATGGGCTGATAGGGTCTTTGTAAGGCAATATTCAGATTAGCCTCCTAACATACGCCCTGGTACTAACCACAGCGTTTCCCTTTTCTCCTCTGTGTGCAGGGAGCACTAACCACACTCTAGCCCAATAAATAAATGCAGAGAGGGTGTGAAGGCTTTAGGCTGCAGCAGACTGCAGCCTGGCACGGCGCTCCATCACTGTGCTTAAGTTCCTACAGGAGAATGACAAAGAAATTTGCCATTGAAACAGGTAAAGCCCAGAGACCTTGTTAAGCAAGGTCCTTTCCAGGTTTTCCAGGTGGCATTCATGCTTCTTGACTGATTTCTCAGCTTCTACCCAAGGAAACACCCTTCCCTTGTGGGAACGGATTGTGTGCTCCCTTTTCCTTATCTCTACAGAGTATAACAGAAGAGCAGGCAGGAGCAAGCACCTACTCAGTCCTACCACAGCCGTCTAGTGGAACTCGACATTGCAAGGCCAAGGCAAAGGATCCACCCAGGAGGAGCCTCCGGGCACTGAATAAGCCCTGCTGGTGGCCACAGATATTAGGGAAAAGTATGGAGGAAGAAACCTGCCACAGATGCTTGCTGTAAGGTGGGTGTGCTCCACTGTCTTGTACATGCCATGGAAATAAAAGCTCCCTCCAAAGCAAGGGAAATAAACCCATTGACAAGTTGCATTTGCTTCCTGTAGGTTCACAAAGGTTCCTGCTCAAGTTTTCTGAGCTCAGAGGCACAGGAGAAGCCAGGAGCACCTGTTTACTGATGGGAAATGTCATTAGAAATGGGTCTGAGAGAGCAGCGTATTTATAGCCTCACACAGCACCATATGGTGCATGGTAGCAGAAAACTTCAATTGAGATAGATGAGCAAATGCAAATTTCAGCTTACATTTGATTATTTTTTTAATTTTTTTTTAAACAATAATTCTGTTTGATTTGCTGTCCTTGTCTCTGAGTGCTCAGGCTGACTTGGTTGTATCTTGCCCCTTGCTTTTTGGAGAAGGCTGTAGTGCACAGAGCTTTAATTATTTAAATAAGCCTATATCCACTGGAAGAAGAGGTGAAGGAAGCGTGGAGGAAAGGATATGCCTGGGAGCGACAGACTGAGAAGCTGAAGTAAGGACACATAGCTCAGGCTCTCAGGACTGGAAAAGAAGCCCTTAGAAATTTGAGGTTAGTCAGGTCAGAGGCAAAACTGACTTCTTTTAAGTCAAGCTTAATTGTTTATACTAATGCATTAATTTGTGCACAGTGATTCAACTCACCTTTTTAGCAGATCTTTAAAGGAATCCTTCTTTTTTACTTTTTTTCTTTTTTTTTGGCAAGTGTACTCCTAGGTCTCAGCCTGTAAATGACATTTGGGTTTATAAAGGGCTGATGTAGTCCTTTGAAAATGCAGCAGTTATCTTGCTATTAATGCATATCCAGCCCTACCCAGAAGATTCTTAATATCCTACCCTATTGCCATTCCCCTGTTCATTGATTTAAAACCAGTGCAGCTCTTTTCTATAAAGCCTACAAGCTCAGTCTTCTCAGAAGTGACCATGGAGCACTGCCTTTTATGTCAGGCTGTACCCTGGCTGGCACAACCCTGTGTCACCACAGTGCAAGTGTTTGATAACCCCTACTAACACAAAATCCTCTAAACTAGAAGTCCGAGTAGTCCTACATCAATCTTTCCCACCATTCTTTGCACCTCAGCTTGAGAGATACCAGATGGAGAATGACCTTCACAGAATCACAGAATGGTAGAAGTTGGAAGGGATCTCCGAAGACCGTCTAGTCCAAACCCTTGTATCCGCTGTGGGACCATATCTCTGGGTCAGGATAGAAGTGTTTGAGGAGGTTTCCACAGTGATGCCTGCAATGATCCAGGGCTTCCTTGGTGAGCAAATAGCATCCTCCAAAATCTGGGGCACTCAGTCTGCTGTCACACCGCACACCCCTCACAAGCCACACACTCAAATGCAAAGGACGTGCTTTTGTTAATGTGTTAAGGTAACTGATGGCTCACTGAGGCCTATGTAACGATTGTAGTTTTGCTGATTTATTAAGTGCCAATGGTGTTTTAATAAGGTTTGTGTTTCAGAAATAAAGATAGTCACTGCCCTGAAGGCTTACAGTCTGAAAGACAAATACACACAATACACAACTCCCTATGGATACTCAGAAGAAAGATTTTTTTTTATTAAGGAGCTATTCTGATTTAATTTGCTTCTTTAATGTGATATTGGAGCAGTGCGGGGTTGAGCATCAGCCAGCTGAAAACACTCCTCTGCTGGGCTGCAAGGACTGCAAGAGGAGCATCAGCATGTTGAGAGAGGGGACATGCAGCCCCAGACTGATTCCATCAGAGGTTCAGGATGTGGATTCCTGGTGTTTCAGTCCTTGACCAGCAACCTCCATCAACCTGAGACTCATCCATCAGACCGAGCCAGGAAAATTAAGCTACAGGGAATGTGCTAAACAAAACTTGGTGTTAAAGGATGTGGTGGTGATGTGATGGGAGTTTCTGGCTGTTTCCCAGTGGGGTCATTGAAGCAGGCAGTGCACGTGGTACAGGGAGGCAGAAGGCCTTAAGATTTTATAGGTCCCTTCTGTACAGTGAATTTGGCACCTACCTAGAGGTTCTGCTTTACCCTGCAGTTGGGACTGCTGGGATGGATGATGTTAATGGTCACCCAGTCCCTGTGGGCCAGGAAATGCTCACATGCTGCCAGAAAGTAGTCCAGGAGGTAAAAGGGCACAGCTGGTCCCTCCAAGAGATCCCACATCCAGGCAACTGTGCCTGTGCATGCATCTGGATGCGTGTACAGATATGTGAGCCCCTGTCAGCCTAAAACAGCCTGGAGAGTCAGGAATTTAAGAGGCTGACAGCAAATTCTGTGGCATCGTGCAAGGTTAGCGCTGATAAAAGGCAAACTCAGGTGGGCATCCCCCCTCTGGCATTTAGGCAGGCTGGGAAAGCTGCCTCCTGAGGAGCACGTATGGCTTCCTCCACTGCAGTGGCCAGGAGGACTCTGCCACTCATTTCCTGTCATTCTGCCCAGGGCCCCATACGCCCACATGGACTGAGCGAAGAGGGGAGAGACATTAGTCCTTATTCTTCCACTTAAACCAGTGCCAAAATCAATTTTGAAAAATTATCTCAAAGTTGCTTTCAACTCGATCCGGGTGTTTCTTTACTGCTAGAATATTACCTCGTGCACTGGAATCGTTATTACATCACACTAATCTAATTTAAATGCATTTTTACTGTACTTGGTTTAATGAATGTGGAATGTGTCACTATGAAATTGCACCATTAATTTGATAAATAGGACTTGAAGGTATAATTTTTTCCAGCATTGCAGACTAATGAAGCTAAAATACATATATAATAAGAAGTGTAAATAATAAATTATTCTTAGGAGCAAAAAAATTAATTAGATCTTAGCACAAATTGCATCTCAATGTCAAAGTTTTTTTTACACTACTGACTTTCAAACTAGTTGGAACATGACTGTGATCCTTGGAAAGTTTCTCAAGTAATTACTGTGTGTACACATATTTGGGAATATACCTTAAGAAACTACTTTAGTTTGTACCGGTTCTTCACATACAGATTTCTCATGTTCCCTGCCGTCACACCTGAATTTTAATGCCATTTAGAGGACTTGCTGTTATTGTTTGTTCTAAATTTCAGCATGTTATTTATTCTTAAAGACTTGAGGTAACTTTTCTTTAAATTTTTCGACAGTGATGAGAGTGCAAAATCAGGACAGACTGCATGCAAATTCTCTGCAGAAGCAACTGTGCCCCCGCAGCTAGCTTGCTGCTGCTGCTGCTGCTGCTGCTGAAATCAATGGGAGTTTTTGCCACCAACTTCAATAGGAGAAGAGACTTCTGTACAAAGCAGACTACTTTTCACCGGTAATGGAAATGTCACAGCGGTGCCATTCAGGAAGGAAACCAAGTGGAGGGAAATTAAAGAGGAAACTCCAGTCTTGTGCAGTTTAGTTGCTGATAGCTCATCTTGCTCAGCCTACTGCACCCTCAGCCGGTTACTCAGTGCTGCCTGGTTTAGCATTCCCTGCCTCTTTGTCATTTCTTATTGAGCCCACAAAGAAAGGTTTTATCTCACTCCTTTGGAAAAGAAAGCACCTAGAGATTGAAGAGATCAGGTGGCATTTCACCTCTAGTTTTCTTCATTCCCAGCTGGAGAGCTTTGAATGCTCTGCGCAGCAAACTATTCTCTGACTGTTCTATAGCTAGATGAAGGACCATTGGCCAAAATGTCATATTTAACCTTATTTTCTGTTCCTAGTCTGTACCTTAACAACCAACATTTTTACTTCACGTTGCTTGATTTGCAGACAGAATTCTGACGTGTTATCAGTTGTGTTGCCAGATAACACATTAAGCCTTACTAAGGGGTAAACATAATGATCTTCATTAAACCCTCTAAATGAACCCACCTCCTGCTTCTTCAGGTGGAGGAAGGCATTGACGAGGAACACTGCTGAAGTGTCGTACAGCTATTTTCCCCTTGCAAACAGAAGGAGGGAGAAATGAGTGGCAGCTTATAAAGAAGGAAAGAAGTTAGATAAACATGAAAAGGTTTGTGAGATTTCCTCTCCTAATGACAAAGTTTTCCAGCAATAAATCACAATTCAGTCCATGCCATTAGTTTTGGGGGCATTATATACCCTCATTAAAGTGCATAAACAATTATATTTATTGAAGGTAATGTACTGTGTAGTGCATTATAACGACACTCATTAACATATGTAATCATCATTTGAATGGGCTTTACTACAATGTAAACTGATAATGGCATGATTACCCACTGGGTTATTAACTTTTCAGTCCTATGATAATAAAAGGTGATACAAGAAACAAAAAGCACATATGCATTGCCCTTCACACGTGATTTATGTGTTTCACCGTGGAGCTATGAACACAGGTACCCATCTTTGGGGAGAATGGCTCTTTATTGCACATTGTATTTGACAGAATAATAAATGTAGCTGAATGGTTCTGGGGTGGGTGTCTGGGGAAAAAAAGTCCTGCGAATAAGGCAGCCACTACTCCGAACTGCAACACCCAGCAAAGGAAATAATTTTGTCTCTCTCTCTGTCTCACTGGCACTCTGTGGCTTACAGATCTTCATATGCTCTGTCAGACTCACATAGATTAAGGAGAAAAAAATCCATCTTTTTTATATATTTCTCCTCCTCCCTCTTTCTCAGCCCACCACACACTCCTCTCTGCCTGGGCTATAATTGCTGGTTATGAGAAAATGAAGGGATGCACTATGCTAAGGTACCTGTGATCTAAGGTGTTCAGATTATGCTAAGTCTATGCTTGTATCAAACAGATGGTTTCAGGTATTGAAATGCAGCTTAGCTGCAGTATCAGAGAACAGATTTATCAGTTTGCTGGAGCTTCTCTTCTATAAAATGCCTATTTGGTGGCATCAGAGGTATTATAAATACAGCCTATTTGTGTAATTTATCAGTCCTCTCTGGGGTTTGTCTCTGTGGAATCTTAGTGCCTTAATTTTAATGAATGAATCTGAGTTTGTTTTAGGAGAGGACGAGTTAAGAAATATTAAAATAAAGAATACTCACAAGCAGCCATTCAGAGAAGCACCAGTTACCAATAGACAAGACCTCTCCAACATTAAGTGGTGTATATATATGTTAAAGTGAAAAATGATGGGTAAGTCTGCAGTCTCTACAGTGATTTGAAATACATGGCGTATGCCTGATGAGATGTTGTAGCGGTTGCAGGACCCATTTCTCCACTATATTTTTACTTATGGACAAGGTACAGAGAGGATAATAGATGATACAAGTTTGCAGAAATGTATGGAGCCAGCCACTGGAGAGCTCCCAAGTGGCAGAGAAACAGTCCAATAGGTCTGAGCCAAGCTCTAGACTGCTTATAGCATCGAGGATGTGACAAGGACAACAAAGGGGGTGGCCAGAGCATATTTGGGTCCAGCTGCTGTGCACACCTTTAGGGCTATGTGCAACTTGCAGCCATGCCAGTTGGTGTTAGCAGCCAAACAGACCTCGCCACAGAGGCAGCATATAAAAAACCATGTCCAGAAAAAAAACCCCAGCCTACAACCCTGAGTTCAGTGGCAGGCATGACCAAGCAGAGAAACAGAAGGGAACACCACTGAGTAAGAGTTTATGCTGCCATTAAATCATATTCATGTTAATATAGTAATCTCTTCCTTTGGAAATTGTTTGAAACTAAATTGTTTGGAACTTCTGTTAGCTTGGCATTCCTTTAAGGAGTCCTCTGTCAGTTCCTGGCCCTTGAAGAGGCTAAATATCTGCACTTTCAGCTCTCCATGGAGTTCTAGAAAGCTCTGGGATGGTTTATGGTTTTCCATTAGCCAAGGGTCTAATAGAGTCCTGAGATCCGTTAAGTGGGAAATTCTTCTCATGGAAAGCAATATACCGTAACTCTTTGCTAAAATCTGAGCCCACACAAGAAATTTGAGCTTGTGGTAAAGACTGGGGTGCAGTAAGTTTGTGCAGGAAATTACTTCATAGTGTTTGTTATTAGACTATTTATCCATGACTTTTTAGACAACAGACGTGAATGGACTTGGTTCACTCTTGAACCAAAATGGGGAAGATGCTCCTTAGATAACTGGCTCCTGTGGATGGGAGTTTTAAATCACGTTCCGGTACTGCTTATGCCTGGTTAGTGATTTGGAAACTGCTGAGGGGCTAAGGAGAAGGAGAACACCCTTCTCTGGTCTGGCAACAGCATTTTTCCACATCAGCTGTACTCATTTAGGGAGACAGAGACGGCTCTGAACCTTGCACCACTCTGACCTCCCCCTGCTCAGGCAGACTTTCTGCCATGGTAGTGCCACAAACAGCAAACGTGAATCAAACCTATTGTTATTTCTGGGCCATGCTAAGTTGACTTGCTCTTATGACTGAACAGTTTCTACAGTGTATGAAAACTCACAGTGAAAAATATTAAATAAAAGAAATATAGCGTGTGAAAATACTCTATACTACATGAAAGCTCAAAGAATCAATGGCTGCTTTTGCTGTTGTCAGTTCCAGCTGGTAACATCAATGCTTATTCCCACAATCTTTCTTTTCTTATTTCCATCTGTTCAAATTTCTGTTTTAGCCAGGCAAAGATTAGAGATAAAAATCGTTATGTTTGGTATCGTTTACAACATCTTGGAATTTTTAAGGTCTCTGTATTTCCTTCAAAGCATCATCCAGCATCACGGGTTTCCAGATACTTCACTATTCCGTAACTACTTCATGAAAACAGAGTGGTTTAATTGGAGAACTTTTAAAGAGAGGAAAGCAGGGAGAATTAGCATGTGCCATGCAGAAGTTTGCCAGCTGTTATGCCTTACTGTCTCTCTAGCAGACTGGGAAGTCAACTGATTTCAAAGGTCTGACCTTCCCCAGGGCAGTTTGCTCAGCCCCCCTAGAGAGGAGGAAATACCTGGCATGGCTCTGGAGTAACTCCTGCTGCTTCACATTCACAGCAGTGCTGGTAGGGACAGGGGGAGCAAATCCTCCTGCAACTACTGCAGAAGTTGTGCTCATGGAGAGGAGCTCCCAATGGGTGAAGGGAATCAAAACTGGGCAAGTGACTAACTCCTCTGATACCACCTGTGGCAATGCACTTACGTAGCCCTGATTTCAGAGCAGTGCAAACACTGAATTTACTTGGCTCAGGAAAGCAAACTGTGGGCAAGCATTTACTGATGAGGAGGAGGTGTAAAACTTGGCATCTGGTCTTTGCTCTCAGATAGTTTTGTAGTCCTTTGTCACAGGGAACAACTGTCGAGCAACTTGAGGATTGTGGTTAATCCAGGGAAGACTTGAAAATGAAAGAAGGGAAGACCTCATGATAGTTTTCACGCTAAGGAGGTATTTTCTTTCCCCTTGTGCCATTGTTCCTCTTGTTTTCAAAGTCTCAACACAAATCTAAGAGCTCTGCATGAAAGGTACAGTAGTCTGGGTATAATTACCACAGCTGCCACAGATGGCTCATTTTAACAAGAGACCCTAGGTAAACTTAGTTGTTTAGCCTGCAGCATAAACAAAAAAAATATTCTATTTAAGCAAGTGGATCTGGGTCTGCAAAGGTGAAGCTTGAATCTGCCTTGCTAAGTTCTGTCATTAAAGAAGTGCAAAAGACATTGATGGGACATGGGTCAGTTCAAAGCTCAGTTTTAATGGGTACCTGGGTAGCCTCCAAGGAGGAGGAGGTCTGAATGTTGGGATGTACTTTGCCCTTCAGCTGGGGTCCCCTGAGCACTGCCTGTGAAGTGCAAAGCATCCCCCATTCCCTGGGAAGGGAAATTTTAAGACTTGTGAAATTTTCCCGTGGCATCTGCTAAGTCCCTCTAACGAATCTAATTTCAGGAGAAATACTCAAAAAAATCACATTCTGTTGTACACTACTAGTTGCACCCTGCCAGGATTGAGGTTGGTATTTTTTGTGGATGAAGAGCCAGAAAGACTCCTCCTGACTGGCAAACAAGCAGTACTCCAAATCAGGTCAAAGAAGATGGGGGTGCAGAAGAGTCAGTAGAGAGGACATTAACACCTAAAACTGCTTTTCTTCTAGGAGAAAATAAGAGAGAAGAAATTATTTTTAGCTTTCTGTATCTGTTCACATTTGTGAACCGGAGCTCCAAATCAATACATGTATTCTTTCTGAAAGCTCACAAATTGGTATCTGCAGGATACCATTATTCCTTCCAGCCCTGTATCTCTACCTGCATCAGCAAACTCTCCTCACAGAGGTCCTGCTGGCACCACCTCATTAGCAAGGAGCTCCTAATTTTCCTTTCCCAGACCCCTCTGCTTCTTCCTCTTCCTGATGATAATGTCATTAACCCTACAGTCATTTAGACCCATGTTGCACTGGCTATTTTCATTTTTCCCTCCAGAAACTGTTGCCTGTGGCTGCACAGCATTTCCTAGGTACCACACTTAGCTAAGCTTCTGCTGTTGACTATCACAACCTTTTTCCCATGTCCTTCACTGCTGCAGCCACTCTCCTCCCAGTCCTCGCCAGTGCTGCCACCAGAGCTGTCAGGTCCTGCTCCATGCTTCAGTCACTTTACCAGCAGCTTTGGTTTCCTTCTAGACTCCTAAAATACATTTTCTGCATCATTACAAATGTGGAGATGGACACTTCTGTCTTCATACCAGGGCTCACCACAGATCACCTCTTCCGTATGTCTCACTTTTCCCACAGGACTGCAAATCCCAGTCTGGCAGCCTCCATCGCTCTCCCAGTTTCTTCCACAACCACCTTTTCTACACAACCTCCCATAGAGGTAGATAGCCCCATGCTGTGTACTCTTCTAGATCCCATCCCATGTCTGTTACAACACTGGTGTCAAACAACCTCACCCTAACACCTCTGTGGGATGTCTACTGTCTGTATATTTGTCTCCTTTTTCAAAAAAAGAAATGCCAGCCTGCAAACATTTTGTTGTGCCTCAGACAAGAAATAAGAGGTTTATGTTACAACAAGGAACATTCAGGTTCATGTTAATGGTCAGGGAACAGTACAGTGTAAGGAGAAGTTGCCTCAGAATACTGTAACTTCTCCACAAGTGGAGATCACTAGGAGCGAGTTACAGAAATGTCTATTAGTGATTAAATAGTTAGAAATGAACCTGCCTTACAAGAGAAGAGTGTACGGGATAACATCACAGGTCCTTTCCAATCCCATTACTTTATTATGTCTTTCAAATCTATGCAATTGTTTACATATTTATCCATCACTCTCTTTTTCTTCCTACTTTTCCTTTAGCATTCTTTCTACAGTTTCCTGTTCCCTGGTTCTCTTTCAATAACCTTACTTCTCATTTCACCCAGCCCAAAAGGGGCATTTGTCCCTCTTGGTACTTCTGGGCATTACTGTAACAGAACCACAAAGATGCAATAACATTAGACCTTTGATGTATTCCCTATCCTAGGCTGTTGTGCTAGTGCTGCTGTGTGCCAGTGAAGCAGCTGTGTTTTTTCCTTGGTGAAGGGATTCCTGTATACACAAGTTTTGGAAAGCATTTGGGCAGTCCTTGGGGAAGAAGAGCACTTAATAAATTATTATTTATTATTATTATTATTATTTCACCAACAGTAGTTGCAGAATCTTCAACTGGTCTCTCTGTTTTAAGAAAATATCCAAGTGGGAAATTAGTGGGATGTGGTCACACTAGGCCATGTGAAAATTAAATTCTAGCAAAATGAACTGAAATGAGATTGATCATTATATGCTAAGGCACCACAGCCCTGCCATACTGTAGCTGTCAGCACTAAGACAGGAAAACTCTGACTGTGGCTGCTCCTGTAAACAGTAAAGGCAACAAAAAGCTCATTCAGCCTGATTCACTGGAGACCTCTTGAGAAATCAGAAAGGCAGTCGGCTACAATCTGAGTCACTTCTTTGTGTCTTTCTTTATACAACTGTTTTCTGAACTCTGCATAGCTGACCCTGCCATGACATGTGAGGCTGGAGTCTGCTCTTCTCCTTACACAGAATTGAACTGCAAGAAGAGTTTGGTTTTAGGAGTCTCTCCTTCTGTGGCAGTTATAGGTGTTTTCAGAGAGCTTCAGAGACCTGGAACCCCTCGTGTGTGATACCTATGCAAGGAGCTTGGCCCAGGTGTAGCTTTTGGAGGAAGTCCTGGACATGACTTCTAGGGCTTCAGGTCACAGGGACCTCTTGCTGGGAAAATCACTGCTCAACTCAGGGACTGGTGGGCAAGCGAGAGGGTCATAGCACAGGGCCTGCAACTGGGTCCTGTACTGTCAGGGCTGTTTGGGGTGGGAAACTGGGCATGGGGTGAATATCAGGCCTGGTTGTGCTTCCAGGGCAATAAAAATGCTGTAGATTGTCTGGGGAGGTGGGGAATGAGGTCAACTTAGGAGGACTGTGTAGGGTCAGCCACCACCCAGATAGAAAGCATACAAAAATATACTCAGCCTTCTCAACAGTCACTGCCATGGGGTGGGGGATAGGAGCATACGGGTCACCTTCCCAGCTCAGCACATGATGGGGAAGGATGGCTGCCCCTGGACACAGAGTTCTATCATGGCACTGAGAGCTGCCCCATGTGCAGCTGCAGGAGATACAGCTGCCTGCTCTGAGATGCTGTAGAAATCCAGCAAGAAACGGAAAGGAGGAATGGGTTAACCTGTGTACCAACAGATCTCTTATCTGAGAAGGTTTTTCCTTTTTCTTTCTTTTTCTGTTCCTGTCTTTAATACACAATGATCCACAATGTGTAACATGTATATACATGTATATGGAAATAGATTTGGGTATGAAAATATGGACTGCAGGAGCCTGTGGACAATGCTCCATTTTTAGTTGTTACAAAAATGAAAATAATTGTGAAAGCAGAGAGAAATCTGCAGCTGCTCCAGGCTATTCATACCATAAGAGATCCCATCAGGCCTTCTTTATTGTTGCAGTTTTGGCAAATTATTTTCTTATCACACACAACCTATTCACTTCTGTTCCTGGATAAGCACTTAGGCTCATAAAGCAGTGGGTCAGCAACAGTTTAGCATAGAGCACATGGAACTGCTGACCTTGGGGACTGTTGGTGCCTGCCCCTCCAAAAAGCAGCAACTGGAGTCAATAAAAAACTGGCCAGGCCAGGCCATTAGTGAGCCCAGCTCTGTCACTGCTCGCATGGATTACTCGGTGGCTGTGTAGCCTCCTCCTCCTCCTGCCATTGCGTCTCACCTTCTGAAATGCTCCTTCCCCAGGAAAGTGGGATGTATGGCTGGCTGCCTCCCTGGAGAGCTACATTTTCCTAGGGGAGGTAAAAGTACCTATCTGTGTGCATATATGCCTGCATCCATCGTGTGATTGTGCCCAAGGAATGCACGATATAGATTAGATCAGCAGCAGCGTGGCACTGTCCCCAGGCCAGGCAATGAGTTTATTGTGCCCAACACACATGTGCACTGGACAAATGCTCTGGCATCTTCGGTGTGGGCAGAGAGCATGCTGCTCCTATTATACTAGCCCATTAGGGAAGCAATTTGAAGAAAAATATTTAGCAATTTGGAAGGAAGCAAGGTTCCAGAATGGCTTGTTTCTGTGTGACAGCCTGCCATGTACAGATGAAAGGGAAGGCTTATAACAAATTTTCATTACCCGCAAAGAAAAAAAAAAGCAACAGCAGGCAGAGCAAGTGCTTTCAGGCTGAGAGGTATGGCCAGAAATCCCCCCAGGAGACCACAAAGGAGTCTCAGCAAAATAAATCAATCAATCTATCAATCACTTACACTTGCATAGCGTCCTTTATGAAAATAGCAATCAGTGCCTGACAGCCTGTCAGGCTTTGGCCTTCAAGTCTTTCCCTCAAAACTAGTCATTAAGTTCACCAAAATACAAGCTGCAGCTCACTGCTCTCACTTGGCATCCATGCTCACCTTCCTGAAGCAGCCATCATTTCTCCATAGAAAACATTCTTTGCTCAGAGCAACTGTGACCAGGGTAGGTGACACCATGCAGCAGAGGAAGGACTGTAAACGCAGGCATTTCAGATTTGCTTTGTTCCCATTCTCTGCTGCAAATTTGGATCCAGCATTTAGCATCTGAACTTGTCCTGAAGGGAGTGGTGCCATCAGAAGAAGAGTGCATTGCTCCAGGACAGACAATGTTTTGCATCTCTTGCCTTTGCTTGGGAATTTCTCTCCAAAGCAGAGTTCAGGGAGCAAATCGAATACTTCTGTGGAAAGTGTTGGTCGTTAACACACCATTGCTCTTTGCAGTCATATGGAAATCTGCCTGCTGTGTGTATAGGTGAAGGTAGCCCTCTAGATACAACTTTTAGGTATGTCAGTTATTTGGCTCTCACATGTTGAAGTGTGGCACAAAGGGTTCATCTGACAATGTACAGCTTTCCCCCACCAAAAAAAAAAAAGGCAAACCAATCTCTGTGCTAAATCTCCACACAAATAAAACTCTTCACTTGAAGAGACTTGTTTTTAGAGAAAGCACAAGAACTTTAGGCTGAGGCATCCTTAGGCTTTAGCTTCACTAATAAAAATAGGATTCCAGTTCAGACTCTGGTGATGTGAAAATTGCAGAGTTGCTAGAATTTAATCACCCATGTTCTCAAAATAACTGCAGGTATTTAAAGCTGTGCACTTCCTACTTTTCAGAGGAAGCTGACCCCTGCTTTTATCAGCTATTAAATAAGCTGTTTTTAAAATACGTGTATTTAATATATGTATTTAATATATGTATTTAAAATATGTATATAATATATATCCTTGCCAAGTCTTAGAAAAGCAGTGCAATTGCAGAACAGAGAACTTTTCCTCCTGGTCCAGGATCTCTATCTATGTATGCTGAGGAAATGGATGACTGAGCAGGAATATCCTGTCTTTTCTTTACTACACATCTCTGTTGCATGGGTTCCACCAAACTGAGCGTGCCTTCTTCATAACACACACACTAAATATGTATTTACACAGCAAATATATAAATATCAACTCAAAATACAGACATCTGTGTGCACACACATACACATATACATCCTCCTACACTGTCTGAACTTGAAGACCAATACAGATACACTTTCATATATGAAGGTGACTCTTAATACCAGAAGACTATTTTTAGTATTGACCCTGTGTCTAGGAATCAGGTCCTGGTCCATAAAACAGAAAGATGCTCCCTTCTCAAAAAGTTTACAGCCTCAATATTGCCAACATGCTCTCAATGAGCTCATTCCAAGTGCCAGTCTATGAAAGAAAAAATACATTATTAGTGTAATAGACATATAGTTGGGAGATACTGAGTTTTAAATATGTCCAGCTCCAGATACTACGAGAAAGGTTCCAAGGAGGGGAGAACGCTGCCTATTTTTAACTCCTGTATTTTCTCAATGCCTTGTCCAATTTGTCTTACACCTTCCTGAAAAAATTAGTTTTGCCGTAAGACTCCAAAAATGTTGAAATTTAATTTCATTGAAGAGTGGAAAACAGAGGACAAGAGAAAATAGAAGTCTGGTTTCTATTAGAAGGTTCATGCAATGCCTAACTGGTGGAAAGACTAGTGTCATTCCATAGTGTGTTCAACATTTAAGGATCAGGAAAACGACTGTGAATTTTCTTCCTTTTTGAATTTTGAATTTAATTTTACAGCATTTTTTTTTCCCTTTATGAATTCTGGTAGCTGAATAATATGGAAAAATCACCTTCTGACAGAAAAATGCAAAGTTGTTGCTATAACCATTGGGGTTCTGTCAAATTTTTTGGAAAAAAAAAAAGAAAATATTAAAAACCTACACATTTTGTTACCATTTTCAATTGTATCATCCATTCAGATGATGAACTGCACTTCCTTTGTCTGTATTTACATCAGATGTTGATATGCCACCTTCCTACATGATTTTTAATTATTTTTTATTATATTTTCAGCCATTTTCTCTGTAATTTTATGTTTTATGTTATACTTTATCTTCAATGAACTGCCTATTAGCTTGCCTCTCTATATGGAAGCTGATGCATTCTAAGATCTCCTCCGGGTCCTCCATATAGCTCTGTTCCAGTGGTGGTAGTTTTATTTTATTTTTTTGCAACGACTTTTGATTCATTCTGTACATCTAATTTTCTCCACATAACATCAGTAGCAGAGAATATAGGAGGGGGATGGTTTGCTCCAAACAGGGGGTCTCCCTCTTGGCTTTGATTTGCTTAGCAATCAGAGATTTTGTGTACAATCTCTTGCAGCAAAAGGTGAGAAATGCAGAAGCACTGGCTTTTAACAAAAATACAGGCGGCAGCAGGAAGTCTTCTCTGCCCAATTACGAGGTGATCCCAGTTCATTTTTATGGTTTGATTTTTTTTTATCACATATGTTTCCAAACACAGTCCTGATATCCTGTGGGGATGCTTTTGTAAAGAGCCAGAGCTTCTGATTTAAGGAGCTTCAAAAATAGATCTCTGCCTCTTCTGTCTGGAAAAGAGCAGTCATGTAACAACACATTTATTCCCTTTGAAAAATAGAAGGATGTCAGAAGAAAAGTTCACAGTGAAATTAGGCTGATTTGTTTTGTGGTCCTGTGATTTTGACTCCAGACATAGGAGGGAAAAAAAACAACAGTTTGTTTAATCGGCAAAAATTACTACTAAAATGAATCTAGTGCTCAGAAAATTCCTTTGCCAAATAGGCAGCATCATCAATTATACAAGAACCCCAGAAAAAAACATAAATAAAAAAGGCAAACTAGATATCCATGGATGAATTTTTTTCCCCTGTAGTCAGCATACAACTCAGCCCTCGTGTTCAGAGAGGGAAAACCTCATTAATTTTGATATAAATGATCAGCAGTTCCCACAGATTTCCTCTCTGTTGTGACGGATGCTAACTGGGAGTCTTCTAATATCATCCTCGCCTAGTTAGAACAGCTCCCACTGACGCCGGTCAGGAGGAGCTGCCATTTGGGACCAGGCGAGAAGTCATCAAGGCATTCCTAGGTGTGATTTTTTTCAGGCAGGACCACCCAGAAAAGCACTGCCCGGGGTACCAGCAGAACTCACTCTGCAAATTCTGTACAGCTTCTTCCCACAGCATCATCTGAATAATTACATCCTGCATATCTGCATTAATGAATTCCCTCTCTATGAAACTCAGAGTAAATTACCCAGATGGTAGAAGAGAATGGCATGGCCATCTTCCTCCTCAGCATGCTAAGTCAGCCCAACATGTATATAATGATGCTAACGCAGGTGGGAGGTGGACACCCAGATGGTGCGGTGGCTCATCCTCAGCATTTCCACTCGTGTGGCAAGTATGACTGTATATCCCCTGGAGACTTATTTCAGGCACACAGGGTGCGCTAGGTAGCGCTTAATGATAGACAACTTTCTCCTAATGATGTGGCTTGCACCAATTTGTGTTTCTCCAGCAACATTTCCCTTTTAAGCAGGTTGGCCTCCTCTGTCTCCAGGTAGCATTCCATTCCCTTTCTCCCTATCTCATGCTCGCAGTGTCTCAAACCACCACACTAGAAACAAAATACAAATCCAACCGAAAATGAAAAGCAAAAGGTCCTGTCTATTGAAACTGAGACCTACCCCAGAACACACAGTGCCCACTGTGTCCAGGCGCCCGATGCAAAGTGCTCTGTCTTCTCAGTGCAGGAGGGGACAAGTAGTCCTTTTGGGGTTGTCAGTGCTCCAAATGAGGTCAAAAGCCAGAAATACTGAGCTCTGATACTTGCTCCACAAATACACTTCCTCCGTCATTTCAGAAAATTGCTAACAATGCCACCTCATGCCTAACAGCATCAGGGTCAAAATTCCTACTAGCTTTAGAGTTGAGCCTAGAATTTCTCCAGCTTTTGTCCAGCCTGTCTGTGCAATGGAGATCATAACACCACAGGTAATGTTATTGTTAGGCTTCCATTTGAGATTCTCCAACAGAGGTCGACAGAAAAAACAGCCAAGTATTAATAGTGATTTTTGATGGTGCTGAAGATTTTTAAAAATGTAAAAACAAACCTAAAAGTCCACTCCCAAGAGCTCCCTGTTGTTCTTTCCCTCTGGCCTACTGATTTCTTTACATGGCATGTCCAAGAAAAGCACCATGAATATCTCCATAAATAATCAATGACTCATAATGTAAATAGTTCCAGGATAAAGGAAAAAGCCACACAGAGCATAATAATTTACAGTGAAGAGTTAGCACATTTGTTAATACTGTACTGAATTCTTAAATAGTACAGCTAGCAAGAAATCTAGCAACCAAACTTAACAGAAAATACTGCTTCCTTGTAACAGTTTTCATTAAAAAAACCCAGCCAAACAAAAAAACAACAAAGAACCTCTGAAATGCCACCTCAAAACACAGATGGTTATGCCAAGAGCCATACAAAAGCACATGGCTGGGCAACAGTAAGTGGCTAGAACAGCTGTACCAAATTTCAGGAAAAGAAAACCACTACCTGGGAAATAGAAAATATTTCAGTATTTCAACCAGAAATTGAATAGTACAGCATTGGGTGGCATTTCTATTTATGCTGCAGTCCCCCCTTCAGTCACGAGGTGGTGTGTGAGGAGCTTGTGTAGGAAATATTATGAGTTGTTGCTCTTAGGAAATGTGGAAGAAAGACAAATAGGCTCTGCTGCTGCAAAAAAAGTGCTCCAGCTAATGCACTGAAATCTGTCATTGTTTTGAAACACACTTACTCAGACAGCACAGTAAACAAATTCATTTATTCATATATGAAGGGAGGGTGGGAGCTTCAGTGCTTCAGATGTGCCTCATATTTAAAAGGCCCATTGATTTTCTATTACCTAAAGAAACAGGAGGGAACAGGGAAAATATGGCTCTCTCCACAGTGAAGATTTGTACTTTTTTTTGTTCTTCTCATTGTTATGATATTAAATGTAATATATGGAAATACATAAGAAGAGCAGAAGAATCTCTTTCGCAGCTCTCTTACACTCTTCATGTTCCATAAACCAGCTGTTCTCTCTGTGTGTCTATCGAAACACCAAGACCTTTGTGAGGAAGGGAAGATTTCTGCCTGTGTCCTGGACATATGGTCATGGGTCCTCTCCCTTGAACACACAAGCAATAGTAGCATGTACCCTGACCATTATTTGAGAATGCAAATTAAAACGGAATGTTCCTAATAGCAAACAAAGAAGTAAAATCAGGGCAGATAGTCAACATCTTCCATGGTGTTGTGTACAACACACATAAGTGACATCTAAGTAATGTGAAAACATTCCAGTTTGTTTTCATGGTGGATATACTACTGTCTCCCATGTGATTTAATGAAGTAGTAATCCAGCCTCTTGCTAGGAGTGTGGTATCCTACTTGCACCAAGCCCGGTCCTTTTTTCTCTGTTACCTGGTGCAAGTTTCCAATATGCTGTCATCTCCTCTGGGAGATCAGCATAATCCAAACAGGAGAAGTGGTGATGTTGGAAACATAGATCATATAGGTCACTGCCAGAACAGCAATATATGTCAGGAATGCAAGAAATGTTATAAAAAACTCTCTGATATTTTTATGATTTTTAGAATTATACATGCCACACTGTGTCACTGATCTTGTTGGAGAGAGATGAATAAGTTCTAAGTGAAAAGACCTCCATGAAACCACCCTGTACCTTCAACATATTTATACACTTACTTAATATTTGTTGTATAGTAAAAAAGCTTTGCCTACACCTTTCTGATTTGGGCACCACTCCAGCTCCTGTTAAAGACCAAAGAAAATTTCAGATTGAAGGACCAAGCTCACAAACACTTGTTTTTTTTAGCTGGTACAAGGTCTTTATACAGCACTTCAGCTAAACTTCCACAAATGTTGTAAACCAGAATTTCGCCATACCAAGGCATCACTGTCTGACGTCAGTAGCAGGCCACCAGAACTCAGGATGTTTCCATGACTTTCTCTCTTATTGAGAGGTTTGATTAAAAAAGGACCGAGGGTTGCACATGGCGGTTGCCTTGCACAGAGGAACGGCCACTACTGAACCATGTCTTAGAGTGGAAACTAAGATACCGCCCTCACCACGCTCACAGTCTGTTACTGACACCAATACTTAAATTTACCAATTAACTGGTTTATTAGAGGAAAAGCCAAATGAAAGGACAAGGGTTCAGGAAAAGTAAGTTGAGGAATATATCAGAGAAATAATTAAAAAGTAATATGCTCTTATTAAATAACAATGTACACTCCCGAGGAGGGGTGCAAGGATCAAGGGACTAAAAGGGAGGAGGACGAGCCCCACGAAAAATCCTCTTTTAGATGTTGCGATGTGCGTGAGTGTAAGTTGGAGGGACCAGGACCACCAGTAAGGGGAGGAGCAAGTGCAGTAGGGTACACAGCCTTACTCTATTCCTGAGACAGTCCAGCATGAGAGAATTTATATGGGCAATCTCTCCTTCGGCACGGCTACCAGCTTCATGTGCCTGCGCCACGCCTTAGTTGATTTGCAGTGGTAGTTTGGTCCCTCGCTGCGATGAGCCCCTCATTGTCGTCACGTAGCTTGTCCAACATTTGTGGGCAGCACGTCTCCCAGTGAGCTCCAAAGCTAAGTTCTAGACAGCCTTTTCTTCAATCAAGCAGTGAAATCCCCGACACCAACCAGCTACAGCAAGCGAACCTCCAGCAGACAGGTAGTGATGGCACGCAGCGTCTCTCTAGCCACTGCAAATCTGTCTGCAAATCTTCTGTCTGGCTCCCAGCAGCTGGTTCCCAGCAAGCAGCTCCCACCAGGTGGCTAAGAACCAGCAAGAGCCACTACCTTTTATAGTCCAAGGTCCACTGTCCATGTTGGTGCTGCATTGCGTTCTCTCGTTTGCATATAGGCCTTAGCCAATCAGAGTTCTGTATCCATGGTTCCAGAGCCAGGGTGGGGACTGCCAGGTGCAGTTGGCAGCATTGTATCCATTTTCCCACCTTTGGATCTGTCAGTCAAAGGGGCAGGTTTGCCCTTGTGTTTGTCCTCGAACAGTCAGCAAGAAGGCAGGGGGCAGCAGCCATTTTGCCCGTAGTGCCTGCTGGCTCAAAAGGCATTTTATATAGTCTTATGTGGGGGGAGATGGGCCGTTCACCACACAAGGCAATGCACTGTAATGCCCAACACTGGTGTTGATTTCACCTGTAACTTTACGCCTGTGATGAAACTCTGAGTGTGTGCTGCCAATCTGCATATAGTTAAAGATGAAGTACAAAACCCCTCTTTCAGCTGCTGGAGAAACAGAAAATCCCCTACTAAAGCAGAGTCCCTTATAGGTTAGAATTACAAATACATTAATAATAACACTTAGCACTTATACAGACCTTTTTCTTTTTCTTTTCAAAGAGCCTTAGAAACATTAACTGGCCTTTCCAGCCTCCCCAGTGAACTAGGTCATTACCATTATTCCTGTTTTACACAGGGAGAAAATGGGACATAGAACCATGACTCTGGCCTGCATTGCTCTTTCCCAGAGAAATATGCAGGCATGGATGGATTCCACAGACACCCATATGCATCTGTATTGCTTCTCTGCATCTCTCCTCAGAAACTCTACCACAGTGGTTTGAGAGAAACAAAGCTTTCCTTCTTTGTCTGAGCAGGGCAAAGAACTGATGGCATGAGCACAGAGGCAACCAGAGGGTGGCCAAGGTCTGTATGAGGGCCGTTGGAGGAGGCACGCTAGAGCAACAAAAGAAGGTGTGATGATAGAAGGGGCAGACATGGACATGGACTGGAGCACCTCTCCTATGAAGACAGGCTGAGAGAGTTAGGATTGTTTAGCCTGGAGAAGAGAAGGCTCCAGGGAGACCTCATGGTGGCTTTCCAGTACCTGAAGGGGCCTACAGGAATGCTGGGAAGGGACTGTTTACAAAGGTGTGTAGTGACAAGGGGTAATGGCTTTAAACTGGAAGAGGGTAGATTTAGGTTAGACGTTAGGAAGAAATAGTCTATGTAAATTATTTCCTGTGAGGGGGGTGAGACACTGGCATAGGTTGCCCAGTGAAGCTGTGGCTGCCCCCTCCCTGCAAGTGTTCAAGGCCAGGCTGGATGGGGTTTTAAGCAACTTGGTCTAGTGGTTGGTGTCCCTGCCCATGCACGGGGATTGGAAGTAAATGATCTTTAATGTCCCTTCCAAACCATTCTATGATTCTACGGTTCTATTCTTTCATCTTCCCTGTGCCAGCTTGTGCAGCAACATCAGGAATGTTAGAATGGCACAAAATCTAGTGATGGACTTGCTGCCTGTCTTAGTGGCCATTGGCATTGTTTGTTCTCACCCACTGGTGCTCTGCTCTGTGCAGATGTACCCAACAACTGAGCTGGGACAAAGCTCAGAAATGCACCAATCAGCTTGTTTGCCCTCAGCTGGCAAAAGGAAACTCACCACAAAATTATCCAGTTCTCTGCACTTTGCTAGGGCTTGGTACAAATCATCTTAACTTACATAGCCCTTGCCACGTACTTAGATCATGAGAAGTTTTCCTAAATCCTCATGGATCTTTCTGGTGGGACGTTTCTGTGCTCAGTTTTTTGCAGTTTTCTGGAAGCACTCTTTAAATTTCGTTCCGCTGATAACATCTATATACTTTAACTCTCCTTACCCACATCTGTCCCCATACATAGGTATTCACAAACCATTTCCTTAACTTCTTTAACATAGCTGTAGAAGTGGTTGTGTGGCCATTCCCCTTCATAATCTGCTTGTGTCATATCTGTACCTGAAGGCTTGGTAGAGGTTTTATGTACCTGCACCAAACAACCCACTTCAGCCAAGCACAAGTGGAACAAAGAACCCACACTCTATCCTGCAATGGTCTGTCCCTCTCTCAAATCCTTGAGGCCACAGAACCAGGGTGAGGCTTCAAAATTATCCCTAATCCATACCCTGGCATGGTGCTCTACAGTATATGTTGTGGGATTTTTCCTGCTGCTGTTGTGAGGCAGTGCCTGGCAGGTAATGCTATTCTTCTCCAAGGTCTTTTCTGGCAGGGGACAGCTGTGGCCCAGCTCACCCACGCAGCATCAAGCAGTGATTAAGGAGATGTTGCAAATCCAAAGTGAGCAAAAGCAGAAGCCAGACTTCAGCACATTAAAAATTATTTTCTGCAAGGCTGTGCAGAGCTCACTTCAGAGCTTAGTGACAGAAAGTCTCCCAGGGAGTTCTTACCTGCAAGAGTACTGACTGAGCTAACAAGCTGGGGGATTAAATGCTGTGGTTATCGTAAGGAAGATGCACGCTGCTATCCAGAAGGTACTGTTGCATCAGGTCGTAAGGCTGGCCATTACAAAGGGCCTCAGGGTTCATAGGCTGTGATGAAGCCATAGAGGACCTCATATGTCTGTTCTCTGTCCTCTTGTATCATGATTCATGAACACTTCATGTTGCAATGAGTATTTTGCTGTAATGCCTCAAAGGCCGAGTAGATCACCATAGATCCCACCACTATGTATAGTATCTTTCCACTGGTATTGGAAGGCCAGTAATACTGGCACCTATAGGAGTTTTGGGCTGTTTTGCTCCAGTGACCACTACGGAAATCTTTAACCCAATAATTTTGGGAGACCCTCCCCACCTTTCCTCTCTGTTACTCCAGTTTGCAGACTGTATCAGTGGGACAAGAAATCTGAGATGTCTCATAGAAGCTGCAGATTACATTAGAAGATGGTGAAACATACATTTGGGAAACTGACAGAGGAGGGTGGTGGACTTGTCACCTGGAGGCTGATGAGTGATTAGCCTCCAAATACTGCATTCCCAGTTTCACACCGCCTTTGTGAGCCAGGGAAGGGAACCTGGAGCACACCTGCTAGGAGTGGTTTGCTGAACTGGAAGAACATTTTACAAGGCCAAGGAGGAGTCCTCGATGAAGGGTTACAGTTATTCATAATCAGAGAGACAGGGCTGCGTTGTGTTCCCTGTTTGAGTTTTCCACTGCCTCTGAATACAGCATGTGCTTTCTCGTAAGGCTTCATCCAGGCTTGCTGCACATCTCTAATTCATGCGAATGTGCAGCATAGTGGTGCACAAGTTTTATCAAGATTCATATGTCCATTTTATTATATTTTTGTGGGGATTTTTACTGTACTGCGTAGCTGGATTTTATTACCTTCAGTGTGTGTATTTTATGGCAGTGATGCCAAGCATTCCAATGACTTGTGCAAGACTCAGACCCATGAATGCAAAGACACTTGCAATGATTTTTTAATAAATAACAATAAATACACTAAATTGGTCATTGTGGACTGTCATTGTCTTTTACTGAGTGCACACACTACAATGCAAAATTAAAAAACCCTGCAATTAGACAAGCAGTTGTGTGCAAGTAGTCTTTGTTTCCAGGGCTTAGGTGCAGCTGCAGTGTGGCTATTTATCTGTCCATTATCAACATATTTGGCACAACAATCATTTTTAGAGGCTTGTCTCCTCTTTTCATCAGGTTGGTGTTATGGGAGGGTGGAGGAAAGGAAAGAGATTTGAAAAAATACTGAAAGAATGAGAAGATATTATTTTCCCAATTATTTTCCCCAAGCAGTATAATGATGCTTTTATCCTTGTTCTGGAGTTTCCTTCCCACAAGTCCATCACACTCCACTGAGCCTGGAGCAGCTTTAACTCCTCTGAGTGTCTGTGATGCTGCCCTCCTCAGCAGTACATTTCTGCTGTCTTCCTCCCTGAGCCAGCATTAGCCTTCAAGGTTACACGTGGTGTGTCCCTGGAGGAGGCCTGTGGACCTGGCTGAAAGTCAGTGACAGATTTCTGGTGGGATGAGGAATAGGTAAGATGTTTCCACAGCCCATTCATGTGGGATCTCCAGGCTTGCAGGGCTGGACAGTGGTTCACAGTTAGGGATTGCTGGGGCAGTCTGGTGAGAAGATGAGCAAGTGTCTGCAAACTGCAGTTGCTTCTGCTTGCCAAAACATGTCTCACCAAGAGCTGGTAGGAGCATAGAAACTGTCCCGACAAAGCTGCTCTCCTGGGGTGATCTCTGAGCCAGAGTAGAGAACCATCTTTGTCTGAAACTTCCTTCTGCAATTCAATGATCTGCAAAGCAAAGAGCTCTGTGATGGGATCCTGGGGAAGGGTGGGAAAGCTTTAATTTTTTTTTGTTTGTTTTAAACTGAGTCCTTATGGAGCATGAACCAGGTGATTTACCTTGTGCTTGGCTCCTAGCCAAGAGTGTTAATGGCACAATATGCCAGATACTCAGTTCCACAGTCTTTTCTCTTTCTGGTCCACCAGTAAAAGTGTCACTAGTTTGAAACCATCTCCTCATTAAGCCATTTGGCACTTCTGTCTTGGGTGGAGGTGGACCTTGGCCAGATGACAGGAAAGGCAGCTGTAAGCAGCACAGGAGGGACAACACAAGAGCACTGAGTGGGATGCACAACCACACAGCACATTGGGGCATGCTGGGCCATTTAGAGAAGAAAAACAGGGCACATAAATTGTGCAAGACACTAGTATGAATGCCATTTTAACCAACACATCAGCAAGGGTCTTAAAAGATAAAAAGAAGATTGACAAATACAACATTCCCACAGTGCTACCCAAATTATCTTATTGCCCAGTCCCCCTCTATGGCTCTATTGCAATGCATCATATAATGTTTAGTAGGTGTCATCCCCTCTGTGGCCTCTGGCTCCAGCTAGGGTTTGATGCAGGACTTTCAGCTCCACCTGGCTCATCTTACTGAGAAGATTTTGTATTTCAGGGAATCCACAAAAGAGAGTGAGTGAATCTCTTAGATTTTCTCAGAGGTATGTGCTGGAGGCTGGGTTCCTTCTGTACCTTGCAGGCATGCACAATGAGATGGAAAGGAGAATCTCTCCCTGTGGAGGACTTGACTTCAGTGCAGAGAGGGGGAGGACATGCGACAGATGCAAACCCATCTAGCAAGGCTGTGGACAGGACTATGACTTCAGCCATGCTTCTGCATCCATCTCTGCTATGATGGGCAGAAGCACAGTTCAAGGGAGAGCAGGAACTACTCAGTGTTAAGTCATCCAGGCATGCAAATTACTTGAAAGGACAAGAAGGACCACAGACCATGGCTCTGCTCTCCTTGGGACTGACTGTCACAGAACAATGTCATCCCTCCCAAGCAAGACAGAAACATTGGTCACTGTTCCCAGGGTGAGCACAATGCCATCTCCCTTGGCTATTTTGTCCCAGAGCAGTCTGCCCATAAATTACAGTCTGGCCTAAATTTTCCACAATGGCATCTCTACCATGGCAGTCTTTCCGGACCACCTCTGCACAGATGTTGCAAAGTCCAAGCTCTGAGCCCTTCCTCCACCACAGCCAACTCACATCAGCTCAAGCACTGGAGAGGCAAGAATTAGGCCTTTTTTCCCCTACCCTTCAGAGTCTGTAAGAATTCACTTGTCCAAAGTATTTTTATTTCTGCTCCACCCTGCTATTTTTCTAGAGGTTAGTTGTTTTTTTTCTCCCCTTCGAACCCACCCAGCCTTCTCCTTATTCTGAGCTTTTGTTTTCTCTCTTCACACTCCCACACTTGAGGCCAGACCTGCTGAGATACTGACTTTTGCTTTGACAATATGGTTTGCTTTTTATTTAAGACTCTGTGTTATGGGTCAATGCTAGTACACCCAAGACGATAAAGGCTCTGTTCTGAGATTACAACACAGAGCTGCAGTGTCCAATTGGGGTTGCACAAAAGGCCATCAAGTTTGTGGTTTTATCTTGTTTTGCACTGGTTAAAGATTTTTTTTTTCTGTTTTTTTTGCGAAGTTAGTAAAGCTACAAGTTTGACAGGTTTGCTTTTTGTGTAAAATGTTTTTCTGCAGCTCCAGTAAGACATTGCAATGCATTAGCTAATGCAATACAAGTTCTTCCAAGAAGTTTGCAGGGGTCAGGTGATTAACCTGTATATTTTATAGAACATTGAAAGACACTGTGGTCTGAGGCCTCATAAAATCATAAAACTACCACTCAGTTGTGAACCATGGGTTGAAGCACAACACTGAAATATTGCTGCCTTAGAAATGGGAGGAAACAGAGTGAAATTTCTTCTGATCTGCACAGCTGATAAAAGCTCCACAGTGTAGCCTCCTACTGCATTTTCCACAGACAGAGCTCATGTTGGGCGGAGTTCAGCATGTTTGCAGAAGGCAGAAGTTGTCATGCTGAGTCCTGCTCCACTTAAGCTGTTCTGTTGGAAGAAATCATACCTTCACTCGGAAGCCAGAGACAAGTCCTTCCAGCCTCTGCACCGGCAAGGGAGTAGGGGCTGGAGCTGGCAAGGCACTAGCAGGGTCTCCTGCCAGCCATGGAGGCTTCTCTCCTCTCCTTCCGTCCTGCCTCTTGTGATGGAGGAGGAACAGCCAGTAGCAAGTAGTTGCAGGGGATGGCTTCAGATTATGAGCCAACTGAGCCTATAACCCTCTCATACTCCCACCAGCATCACCCCACTAAAATTCAGTTGGTTGCTGGTGAAGATGGAAGGAAGAAGATCGAAAAGAGATTGCATTGTATGACAAAAAGCAGTTTCCACCCAAGTACAATTTCCCAGGCAGTATTGGTCTTCCTTTAGCAGTCTCAGCCAGGCCACCAGTCAGGTTTCCTTTTTTGTTGTTGTTGTCGGGTGAGTCTCTGTACCATGGTTTTTTCTAGGGGATGCAAGCAAGCTCTGCAGAGGCTCCAAGCTGATGGAAATCCAGATAGCCAAACTCACCCCATCACCCTGTTTTTGTAATCCCTGATCTATCACAGCATCCCAGTTTTCAAGGGCTTTGGTCTTTGAAATGTGGCCTGTGCCACACAGCTTACCAAATGCCTGGCTGCAACGGCTGCTGGAGGACAGTGGTGGCAAATGAGGTAACGTGTTGGAAGCTGGGAAGTGCATCAGCATGCAAAGGGCTCCACAGCACCTACTCCCATTAGGAGCACTGAGGGATGCCACTGTGGCCAGGGGACAGTTGCCAGAAGTAGGACTGCAAGGCTCATTGCTTTGCAGTCCAGACATATGGTTGCTATCAGGAGTAGGGCGGTGTAAGTAATTGTTTCACTCCCTAAACCAGAAGAAGAAAAAAAAAAAAGAGAAGAAAAAAAATTGCCTCAGATCTGACTGAAACCATTTTTTTGCTAGCCAAATGAGAAGTGGAGAAAAGCATAGTATCAGGCTGCAAGAAACATTTTAGTGCCTTTTGGGTAAGATCCAGCAAGATAGATGTTTTCCACCTGTAAATAATTCAGGAGAAGAAAACAGCCATTGCAACTAATTTTTTTCCGGCAAGACCATCAAGTCAATTAGGAGAAGCTGGACTGTCTTGTAGCCCAAGAAGAAGAAAGAGCAGAATGTCAAGTCAGAAGAGTAACTCTCATCAGATTTCTGGCATCTTCATGTGTGTTGCACATCCAAAAAGTTTTCCACCACCCCCTTAGCAAGGTCAGCAGTGACTGAGCTGGGCACAAGTGCAGAAGTCCACCTACAATGAGTAAGACTGAACCTTAAATCATTATTTAGAATTCCTTGGCCCTCTTTTCCCCCCAGTATTGAATGTTTGAATTTTCTGCCATTTCCAGATATCAGGCTGGGTGGTTATGTTCTCCTTATGAAAAAGCCTTCCTCTCCCTTCCCCAGAACAGAACCACTCTGGATCTTACCCCAAAGCCTGCTCTAATCAGTTGAGCCACCATGAATGTGGGGCTCCTATGCGCTCTGGTACCACCTTCCAGCCTCCTCTGGTAAAATTATATCTAGGGTGACTGGCTCATCCTCAATTCATAGAAGCAAGATGCCTGTGAAGAGGAAATATATTTCATAAATCTTTAGTTTTTATTCTGTTGTATTCTACCACAGCTATTAGTTCTTGGGTATCAGAATTATTTTAATAAATTTAATTCACCATGCATCTGTCCCTACCACAAGAAAACACAGGCTTTCTGAAAAAAAAATCAGGATAAAGGAAAAAGACTGGAGGGTGTTTCCATCAAAAAATAGAGATGTATTGGAAGTGCTGCTAGATATATTTACAAAGTGGGTATATACTGCAAGTAAAAATTATGTATTTAAGTGTGGTGACAAATATAACTAGTATGAGAGATGAGCTACACAAAGCTTGCATTTGAAAATGCTTGCATTTGATTTTTGCCTATTGACTTCTTTAAAAAAGAAAAAAAGAGAGCAAAGAAAAAAAGGTTGAAAAGAAAACCTTGATATTATTGACTTATAAATAAAAAGGATGGTTATATCTGTGGCACTCAGAAATTTCATGTAAATAGGTACTTCTTGTAATAAGGTAGACACAGAAAAGTCTGTATTTCTAGAAAGCCTAAAAAATGAGCACAGAGTCCCCAGATATGCCCATTAAGATGCACTGGAGACAATACGATACAAAGGACCTACAGAAATTGAATCCATTACCTGTATATCTATGGTATATTAGACATATTTCCCAAACATGGCACGCTTTGAAATAAAGTTACTTCATCTGAAGTAGTCAGTGGTCACAGAAAGCATTTCAAAGGAATGAAGTTCAATTGTAAAAAGCCCATTTCAAACATGACTCTCAAAACTATTTCATTGCTCCTTCTGAGAAAAAAAAAAAAAAATCACATACAGCTTTATGTTCGGGTTGTTGGGTTTTTTTCAAATCAGACCTCAGGGGGGAAATTTGTTTTCACTCTTAAAAGATTCCAGGGTTTTTCAGGCCTCACCCACCTCTAACCCAAGGCAGAGAAAAACTGTTATTCCTGTTTTGATGATCGGGAAATTGGAGAATGGAAAGATCCTGTGTGCAACGCACTTTCCCACTGAAACTGGTGGAAATCCCAGATTTCCATGGATGATTGAAGTCACTGGCCAGCAGCACAGATGAAGAAAGAAAAAGAGCCAAACACAGAGTGCTGTTTTGCTGTTTGTTTCTGTAGCCACAAAACCCATTCCTTTTTCTCCATTCTGGTGCTATTTCTTTATGTGGTACGTAACTGGAGATTCCTCTGGAGCTTGTTTGTTTTTTCCTTTTTTTAATGTCTCATCTTTAATCATCAGGAACTCTTGTCCTTTGGGTCAAGTTCTGTACCACTAGACTCAGTGACTATTTTGTCATGGAGGAGAAAAAGCTTCATGGGAGTCAGGCTGAGACCCAAAACCAAACAGATCCCAAAAGTCGGCGAAGGAAAGCAAGCGGGAAAGGAAGGGCGAGGGTTAAAACAAATAAAACTGATGTGAGTTTATTATATGGTGAGTGAATCACATGGATTATGGACCGAGGACTACATAATTAAACATGTAAGGTATCAAGGTAAAGTACCAGAATACATAAAGAGGATAATTTCTTTAGTCAGCAAATGGGCAATAACAGGAAAGAATTTTTGTCTTGGGATAGTGAGCAGTTGTATAAACATATGATGCAAAGGCTTTTTCAAATAGACATAACATTGCCATATGTTCCATCAAAAAACTGCAGAGGGACCTGGGAAAATCAGAATGATTTAAGAGGGACTATTCACATCTCTGCCACCACTTGGTTAGCTGAGCACAGGCAGCCAAAGGTAAGGAGTGCCGTTAAACAAGGACATGTTAAGAGACCAGAGTGTGCCCCAGAGATTCTTGCACTGAGATAATGAAAGCTCTCAAATGTCACCACCGAACTGCAGCTCCCCTTAAAACATGGCAGAGAGACTGTGGTTTCTCGAGGTGCTGGGAGCTGACATTGCGTATGGGATAGCTCATCCCGATGGACACGAGAAGCCCATTAAAGTGGCTGGCTATGATTGGGATTATAGTTATTGCAGCAGCTGAGACACACTGAGGCACAAACCGATTTGCAGAAAGGAGAGATGATGGGTTGAAGGTTCAGGGAACATACATACTGTGCTTGCTGATTTTTGACCTATAAGCAAAAACAAAGGAGAGAACCAAAAAGATATGTTTATGCTTTTCATTTCCTTTAGAAACTTTTGGCATTAAGAAAAGGGACATGTGTGTGGTCCTCTACTCTCAGGGGCAATACTGTCATGCAGCCCTTGAGTGGATTTGCTAAGATCCCATGTAAAAAACAACAAAGAATTTGCCCCTGCTGCTCCTGCAGGAAGGCTGCTCTTGGACACCTCTCCTCGGTGGGCACAAACCAAGGATACAAAAGTCCTCAGTCTCTGAAGCAGGTCAAATGTGGCTACAGGCTGATTCCCAAAAGGGTCAGTCTGAATCAAAGCCCAGCTTTGGATATTGCCTCTTGGGCACACAGCCTCATCTTTACCCATAGATAGCAAACTCAATTATCTAAAATCCATGTCCTCTGATTGATTCTTCTCTGATAGATGTGAGAATGCAGCTTCCCAAATCCTTGGGACTACTTTTATGTTTCAGAGGGACTATTATAGTAAAAAAGAGAAAATTCAGGATTTTTTAAAATTTCCTGACCTGTAAAGACCACTCCAGTTAGCAGGTGGCACCGAGAGATCATGCTCTGAAGACAGTTGCAAGAGAAACAGTCTGCAGCACCAAACAGAAGTTACCCACTGGGGGAACTATCTTCTTTTTTTTTTCCCCCTATATTGAAATATTAATTGATTCTTTTATATTCAGAAGCTATTTTCACTTATACCAGACACTTAAGAGAAAACTAAAAAAGAAATAATGAGGAGTATTGGTGTAAAAACACATTTCACCATAAAACAGGTTGATTAACTTGCAGACTTTAAAAAATTAATGTCCACTGGAAGGAACTGCTGACTGGTTAAATTAGATCTACTTATTACAGCACTACCATAGAAACTAAATTAATGTTAAGCTTTGGAATGACTTTTTTTTTTATTATTTTTGTGGGTTGTGGAGTTGGAGGGACTGGATACTTGGGAAATTAAAAGTCCTCTATTTATCATAGGCTAGATGCAGTACAGCCAGCTGTAATGCAGGTTTTTCTTGTAGTCTGAAGTCTCTTGGCATTTAACACAGAAGAGCTGTCAGGAATTCTAGTTCAGCTATAAACATTTTCATGATAGTGCAGCCACACAAATAAGAAGTCATCTCAGATGTAAACACTTTTAACCAAGATTACAGAAAAACGACAAGTCTTTCTGAAGTTACAGATAAGATTTATATATGTTCTTTGAAGAGTAGCTTTGGTTTTCAACTAGAAAGCTGGTCAAATCATTAACATGTCACCACCAGCATCTATATGTGGATAAGAAACAAATTGACCTTTGGAGACTGTTTGCAAGCAACAAAGACAAAGAAGGTTTATTCTGGTATAAACACATGAAAATATCAGTTCTCTTCCTTCGTAATTTTTTGAGAGATTTTAAGTGAGAAAAAAAGTTTTTCCTAGGATATCCATTAAGCAAAGAGTGACAGAATGTTACATGAACCTATGACAGATGATTTGTCCATAGGGACAGGTTCCATTTTCTGCTTTCACTTAAAGCAGCCCATGGTCACCTCCTTGGGGAAGGTCAGTGAGGAAAGGGAGAAGACTCAAGATAAACTCGGTAGGTAAACAAAAAACAAAGTGAACGGACTAAAAAAACAATCCCAAAGCCCCAAACCCACACCGAAGTGAGTGAGCAAAAAAGAGGGTGAACACAAAATCCAGTGCCAGACAAGAAGACACATCTCCAAAACAACTGCCAAGACCTAAATTATTTCTGATGCCTTTGATCATTCATATGTTTTCCCTGGGTTAAGCTAGAGCTTTTGTAGTTTTACATCTTTTGTCTGAAAGGCATTTCTTTTGTTATAGAGGTGTTATGTTGTTTATGAGGCTGTATTGTTGCAGGGCTGTGTGGAGCGGATGCCACGAGGACTCTGCAGGGGCACAGCCTCCATGACCAAGGAGCCCTTTTGACTCCTGCCCATAACGATCACTCATCCCTACTGACTCTCCAAGCAAAACAGAGCTATTAAATGCTGGGTCTCAAGCCTTTGTTGCAACTCTGCCTCTGAATCTTCACTAGATTTTTTTCCTTAATTAATATTTCAAGAGGTCCTATGAGCTGCTGAATGCACAGCCCAAGGAGAAGGCAGAATTCCCTTTCCTCCCCCATCAGACACTGGAAGGAGGATATCTATTACACCTGCTCCAAACCACCCCATGCATGAGCTACTGTCACAGGAGAGAAGATGGGGTTAGATCACTTATTTTGCTCATTTAATGCTTAGTCTTCTGCTGGCAGCACCAACGGCACCACTGAGCGACAGCTGCAGCGTGTCATTTAAATACTTGCATGGGGATTAGGACGAGGTCAGGTACTTCCTTCCTTAGTCATCGCCTAATATTAACAACTTTCGGTCACTATCTAATCAGGGCTGGATCCAAACCTGTGACTGACAGATTTTTAATTGCTAGTCTTCTAAGTCATACAGTTCTTCTCTCTCACTGGGAGGTGTTACCTTCAGCTATTACTATGATGGATAAGGGCAAATTCTATGCTGTTAAAATAGATATGTTGAGGTAGATATCTGAGGTGTTACTTTGTCTCTTTCATTTGGGGAGATTTTTATTTTTTTTAAGTGAGAATGAAGGAGATAAGCATATTGAAAGAATATATTTCCAAAAGAAAAAGGAAATATATCTATGTGTGCATACATCTTTCTTTGAAATCATACTGTTCTCTCCTGCTTTACTGCAAAAATAAAGAACATAAGAATGCAGGAACAGTCTATCATGCCTCACCTCTTTTGCTTTCCAGTTTCTATTTGCTCCTTTATTTTCCATACTTTAAAATCTCATTTAGCATTCTCTTGAGAAGGAAAGCACAAGATTACAATCTAACGATTGTAATGAGAATGGGTTACGTTTGTGCCATTTCCCATTTTCATTACAATCTTTGTGGCAAGAGTAATGTAACAGAATTTTTAATGTCTTATATATTGCATGAACATTTTTTTTCCAGTGAGCTCCTGCTACATTTCAATGGATGATGCTGTTGCAGAGCATTGCAACTTTGATCTTTTTATAGCTTGCATTACGATCACATTGGCCATTTCACCCACTTCCCCAAAGTGGAAAATATTTTGATATACAGCTTGCTCCTACAAAAGCCAGTCATCTACAGATACTACACATACCTAGAAAATTGTTTTCCTCCAAATCCCAGCTGTGACTGAGTACAAGATACTGACATCACCAAAGCTGTGTGTTTCTCTGAGTGGTACTACGGGAATTGTAGTTTGCAGAATCCGAGCAGAACAGAGCAGTTTGTTCCTTAAAAAGTAAGAACAGTTCTTGGAGAAAAGTGTGCTTCATGTCTTTGGCATGGCACTGACTGCAAGAGGACTAAAAGATTTTTCCAAAGCATTTAAACTGTTCTGTAAAGCTTCCCATAGTGAAGGAAAAGAAGGGAGATGGATCAGGACAAAATCTCATTAAACAAGGTATCAAGATGGGTTCAGCAAGAGAACCAAATGGTGAAGCTATGCTACAGAAGCAGCAAGCACAAGCTAGGAGTTTGTCTGGATCTGTTCATGCAAGTGGGTAACAGGAGTGATTCTTAACACAAGAGCTCAATAGGGGAAATAAGAGTGCTGAGATAGCTAGCTCAAGGGCAACATCCCTGAGGGGATCTGCACAGACTTGGTGTGACCAGCAAGGCTTCAAAGGGAAAGGCAGCTAAAGCTAAGGGAAGTTCCTACCTCAAATTCCTTGCCTACCTCAGAAGAGCAGCAAGAGAAGGATAACATTGACAAAAAACTGAGAAATCCTCAGGTCATTAGATCACAGAGGGCTGCAGACTCACAACCTCAATCTAAGGGGGTAGTGAGGGACCCAGCATCAGGCGTACCAAAGACAGCAAGCACAGGGGGTATGGAATAACACTGACTGGGTGTTGGTGGCTATACCTTTTGGTGACTATAAATACTCCCCTATTGACAATGCAGCCTGGTCAAAACAAACAAACAAAAACCAACAACAACAACAAGAAACAAAACCAAAAACAAAAAACAACAAACAAAAAACAAACAAACAAAAACAAAACAAAACAAAACAAAACAAAAATGAAACAAAACAACAAAAGAAAAACAGAGAGAAAATGTCAGGAAAAGGAATGGGCTTTAATTTAAGCATAAACTTAAGCTTAGACCAGTAGTACAAATTCTACTGATGTGTAGATTAATACAGAGTAACACCACTGAACTTCAAAAAATAATAATAAAAAAGTAATTTCAAGAGTCACACCTCCTTGCAGGATCAGAAGAGAAGACAATGACAACTTATCTCTGTGAGACAGCCTGAACGTGGCAGATTCATATTCTTGGCTGAGAAGCTTTATTTCCGTGATGCATAGGGTGGAATCCAGCATCCTTCAGATCAGTGCCTGTGGAGATATCCACAGCTCATCAAGGCAACAGGTGAGGGAGAATGGCATCCTCATTGTGATAACATTCAACCGACAGCCTGCAGAATCTGAAAACTCTGGACAAAGCCATTCATGAAAAGATGCACAAGGCTAGATTTCACACTTTACTGACTGGAACTGAGTTTTAACCCTGCCACTTGGCTCTGCGGCTTCTGCTGCACTTGATATAAGCTGGGCACATCTACACTGAGGCTTGATTCTTTTCCCTTTGAGTCTAAATTTAATACTGCAGACCCTGAGGATAAAACCAGTTGAGCCCTTTGGAGGGAAAACGTTCATCCTCTTTATCAGAGTGGCTTTCCCGGTGGCTTTCACTTCAGCGAGAAGAGTGTCTGGGATAATTGCTCTTTCCACAGAGGATCAATACTGTGTAATTAATCAAGATGAAATCATTCTTTGCACTTCTCCAAGTTTCATCCTTGAGACATATTCTCAGATTCACTGGCTCCTGGAGATAGCAACACTCTCCTACTGCAATACCCCACAACATCCTGGGGGCAAAAACATCACAATCCAGCTGTCCAGAGCCTAGCCTGACATATCTTAATAGAAGAAAAGAGACAAGAAGGCCCAGATGCCTCTTTATTAGGACCATCCTCTCTGCAGAGACAACAAGCCCTCAAAATCTACCACAGTCAGAGTAACATTTGCATCAAGGGACCTTTTTTTTCCCTCCCAGGAAAAATGCCACCAGACTTGCAGTCATTACAACGCAGAAGCACGCACAGTAGAAATACACCTAGCAGAACCCCAGGTCACAGAGAGAATAATTCAGTTAACATTTCTGCAGTTTGCAGAGTTTGCCTAGCCATGATTGATCACATGCATCTCACACTCCTGTTTAATTTCTGTTACAAGGTGAGCATATTTTTAATCCTCTGTCTGGTATGAAACAGCATAGGAAGTCTTTTAAAAACACTTCCTAGGAAGAACCAAAATATGAAAATTTAATATTAAAGTAATTTTCATCTCAAGCAGGTCAGATTATTTCTTGTTTGGTTTTTTTTTTTTCTTTTCAAAATGCCAGAGGGGAAAAACAAATCAAAAGACTCCTGAATCAGCTCTAATGGATTTGAGACAAAATGAAACATTTCAAGCAGTTCATTTGACCTGGAAGCATTTCCCTCTATATATATATATACACTTCTATGTTTCATCCTAATTTGGGCTAAAAAGTTTGGAATTTGTTACAGTCAAGTATCAATCATCTTCACTTAGATTTAGGATCCCTCTTGCCTACCAGCCTCTCTATCCTTCTCTACTAAGTACAATCAAGACAAAATGCCTCCTAAAAAGATTGCTGGCCATTCTGGCATCACTGAAATTAAGTACCTGGTGAAGACAATTATAAATAATACATACAGCTGTGTTTATTACAGAAAGATATTAAAAGAATGAGTGGAATTTTCCATTGGTTTGGGTAAGCAATGAAGACATTTTAGTAGACCTGGGCTGAGAAACAGCATTGGTCTACATGATTGTACCTTGATTCAGTTTACATTAAATGGAAGAATAAAAAGGAGTAAGGCTGGAACTAATGTTCTGTTTCAAAAGGGCAAGCTCTGATGGACTAAGTGCTCTGGGTGCCCTAGGCACTGAAGTCAACACACTGTGTGTCTCCAGGCCTTGGATGAGGAAGAGGCCAGTGGATTCTTCAAGTCACTGATGTTAATAAGATCTCAAAGTTGTATTCCTAGCAGGAGGGAAAAAAGAAGGATCTATGGACCTGCTGGATCAAGAGCCATTCAAAGAGCCGGTAGCTCAATCTTTAATAAGAGTAAAGGCATTGAACAAAAGGGCAAAGGGAAGATAGATAATGGGAATGAAATTTTACTACACTGGAAACAATTGCAAAAAATCTAAGAGCTTAATTGTCTCCAGTTGGGAGGACCTGGATAATCTCATTCTGAATTCAGACAGAACTGGCACATGGAACTAGAGGAACAGTTGCAAGTAGTCATGACAAGCTTATCAACTCATGGGATTGAAAAACTGCAAATGCAGTACCTACAGTTAAGAGGGAGAAGAAAAAAGATCTGACAATTACAAGCTAGTCTGATCTCAAATGTCTGAAGGCTTTGGAACAAATTTTGAAAGGAAGAAGTAATTTAATTCATGGAGATAAACTGGGAATGGACTATAACACCTACCAAAGGGTTTGGGTGTGCTAATGATAGGTTGTTTTAGGCTAACTTGATAGGATTTTTTAAAGATTAATGATTTTCTAGACAAAGGAAATATGGTAGGTATCATTTATCTGGGTTTCAGCAAAGCATTTAATAAGGTGCCAGATGGGAAATAATTTCTTATAACAGAGAAAATAGGGATGCACAGAGGAACTGTTGAGTGGGAGCCTGCTAAAAGGAAGACAACCACTGGCAGTACTGCAAAAAGAACTGTTGGGCTGAAGGAGGAACATGAATGAAGTTTCTCCGGGATCAGTTTTGGGATCTTTCTTCTTTCTCTGTTTCCTGATGGCCCAGATATGAATAGGGAGAGTGTGTACTTTTGGGACCCTGAGTGGGATACTAATGATTGTCCATAGGTAAAAGGAAGTGTTAAAACAGAGAGGATCAGGGCAGTAGATAGAAAGAACAGATGCACTCGAGGAATAGAATGAAATAAAAATCATTCAGTAATATGCAAGACAAGCTCATGCATTGAGGGACTGATACCATAGCTGCTGTAAAAGGAGTTCTCGTCAGTTGAAAATTACTGAGATGTGGTTATGCTGGTAAAGCAGCCAATGAGAGTGGGAATGACTCTAAGCTGCCAATGAGACCCACCCTTGCAAAGGCAAAATCTAGCCCATGACAGTCCCCACAGGAGCGGGGAAGTATTAAGATAACTGTACAAACCAGTGCTGCAACAAGATCTGAAATAGTATCTACTCCTCTGGCTACCCACACTCCAAAACCAGAAGTTCAAACTGAAATTGATGTTGAAAATGCTACTAAGATGCCTGCAGAATAGGCCGTTAGTAGAGAAGCTGGAACTTGGCATATTCAGTTAGGAAAACGAAATATGATGGCCTACAGAACTGTCCTCTATGGATACACAGCATGTAAATACCTGTGTATTGACGTCCCTGGATGACAGCATTTATGTGACAGGGGGCCTGCATAGCAAGGTGATTCCTAATTTCCTGCCACACTGATGCTCCTATTTCCAGCTACACTTTGAAACAGAAGTATTTCCCTCTCCCACAGGAAAGGATTACAGTTCTGCATACACAGTCTTGCGAGCTATAATGAACAGAAAATTTTGCTTGTGATTGAGAAACTAGCAGCAGGAATTTATCCAGGCAGTGAAGGACAAGGTCACTGTGAAGGGCACAGAAAGGCACTGCAGAGGTGGCTGTGTTGGGGAGCATTGGCTGAAGTGGTTTTTACCATTATTATCAACTCTGCTTATGAGCCCTCAGCACTACAAGGAGTAAAATGCAAGTTACGGATGGTCTTACAAAAGACTATTGAAAAAAAACTTTTTTTCATGACATTGAAGTCCCTTTAAGGCATTTTTTTTTTCAGATGCTAGAAATTAAACAACCTCAAACACAGGTGGGAATGACATTTGATGTCATGAATATTGGAAGCATCCATAAAATCTGTTGGTTAGATGGCTGCAGGAGAAAATAGGTGTAGTAGAGAAGTGACAAAACAGCTTAGAAACAACCCTGCTATTGGCAGAGAGGAAAGAAGAGGTAATAAAATTAGGAAGCCAATTAGGCAGGAAAAGGACACAAAAATGCTATAGGAGAGGGAAAGGATAAGCAGAAAAAAAAGCAGTCAATGGAATACTACAGAAATATCCAAGGTAATTCTGCCATGAAACACCTAATCAACTCCCATGGCTTCTCTTGGGGAACCTGAGGGGGACCTGTCAAAGGAGAATGGAGACAGTGGAGGCTTCCCAGTAACTCAGCTGTGCCTCTTTTTACCCCTAGTAATTTCAGCTGAGATGCTAGGCTGGTGGCTGAGTTACAGGTGTGAATCCACTTCTGCTGGTGCTACTACAGGGCACTTAGCTTTAGCAGAGGTACAGGACAGGTAGCTAAGGAGGAAGAGGGAGAGAAACTGAGAGAGATGTTAAAATTCTGGAGCAAGATGCCCTAAATTTACCCAAGAGCACCTCTGATGAACACACCAGGACACAGGGAACTGGAGCATTGCCATGAGAACAAGAGAGAAAAAGGATTTTGGAAGCTCCACAGAGGGTGAGGTAAACAAGCAGTCAGCTGTGACAGAGAGCCAAAGCAATGAAGAGGCATAATAATATATAATGCTAGTTCAAAACAACAGATGGGAATAGAGAATTGATAGTGAAGCGATTAATACTGAATATAATGAAATAATGAAATAACTAAACACTTTTAAAATGCACAATATTTAATAAGAGTCAAGCCAAAGACTCACAGCAATTCATAAATTAACACAAAATAACATATACAGTGGCAAAAAGGGAGAAAGAGCAAAATGAACCCAATTATATGACAAGTGAGAGAAAGGAGGATGGCTTCAAGGGGTAAGGCTGAACTGTGGGGTCAGACTTGTGAGTGCAACATGAGTGCTGTGTCTCCTGACCTGGTTGGCAGCTGGGAAGTCCCTGTAACAGCATGGGAAAGAAAGGACCACCTTCACTGCTGCCCCAGTTGCACCCAACCCCCACCAGCTGTCCCCAGATCTGCAAAGCAGCCCCAAATGTCAGGCTGGCATTAGCTATGTGGGACCTGCTCTAATGCCAGAACATTGCCAGTTCATTCCTCTGAGCTCTGTCTCTTCCTGGGGCTTGGCAGGGATGCTCAGGTCCAAGTCGCAGCCCCAGAAGACTGGCATCCCCCCCTCACCCAGCAAAACAGCATGGGCCAGGGCCAGAGCCCCGTGGGCCAAGTGGTTTGGGTTTCTGCCGCTGATCCCTTGAAGTGTAGTTTCCTACAGGGGCTTTGGAGTTCTTCATGGTTTTCACTCCTCCATAGTTCCCTGGCATTAATTTCTCCTGCACTACAAGTTTTAGACTGAATTTGTGGTGTAGTCCCAGTAGCTAGTGTTGACATTATAAACTGCATGTACAAACTCACTGATTCCATACACAAATTAACCCATTGGTGTGCAGCTTTAAACTCAAGGTTTATTAACACACTCTATAGAACTATTTGGGAGTTGACTGAAGGGAAGCAGCAATGAAGGCAAGAAAGAGAAAGGGCTGGAGTTGCGCATTTTTGCCCAGCTCCTGGTGAAGCTGTGGGTGTATCATGAGTTTTTATGCACTTGTTATTGAAAACTTGGCTATAGAAAATCCTGCGCACAATTGTCTGCCAGCATTGGGCAGAGAAACAGGGGCAAGGATGCAGAAGATTAGAGGTGATACATATTGACAGCATCTTATTAGAAAGCCTAAGGATAAAGGGTGTTGATCACAAGCAAATTAAGGATTTGAAGTTACAATTTCTCAGCTGAGCTTCAGCAACTGCCCTTTTATTTCCCAGGCACTTCTAAATGCAAAGAAAAAGATTAATGTAAACCACCAGCATCAACTAGTGCAACTCTAATTGGTTGAGCTATCCTTGGATTGGGACACCTGGGGATGAAGAGGCTCAACAGAGGTGTTTCCCAGCAGCCTAGGGTGAAGACAGCTTTGGTTGTATTTGGTTTGCTTCTCTTTTTTTGTTTGTTCGTTTCCCAACAGATAGCAAATTCTACATCAGGTTGCCAAGATTTTCGATATGACAAGAGTAATTTTGTGTGGTTTTGCTTGTTGGATATGCTTGTAAATTGCTGTAATGGAACCACTTGAGAAAACAATAGGGAGAAATTAAAAATATGTATTTAAAAAAGAATTGAAAATCAAAGGAACAGATGTGTACCGTGCATGACATCTGAACTTTCAAATGTGAAGGAAATGCATCTATTACAATAACTGGCTAAGCAACACATATACATCAGCATTTTCCTTTCTTTTTTTCTTTAGACACGCGTTTTAGATATACATAAATTATTTTCCTTTTATTTTTTCCCTTTTTTAAAATCAGAGTATTCAAACATCCTCTTTAAGAAGCAGAAAAGGATGAAAGATTGCATTTGGCAGGTCTCTTTTGTGCTGTAATTTGTTTCTTTGTGGAAATGCAGCAAAGGGTGACTTTTATTATGTGTTAGGTAAGAATCTGCATAGAGCAACTTCCAGCTGTTGACCAGGCGATTAGGCCATTAAAGTGCAAAAATCGCTGTTTACAAATACCCATAATTACTATAATTTTCATGCAAAAAACTACGCTCACCTAAAACCAGACTGCATGCCAGTTCTTCCCTGGCCAAAATGGCCATTTCTTTCTGTCTTGAAGTCTCAGTCACATATTGAAAAAATATCTGCAGAACAGAATATATTTTGACTGCAGAAATAGATTTTGCATGAATAGACTCCTGAGGCATCCAACAGTTTCAATAATGTTTTCTATTCCAGGGGAGCAAAAAATATTTTTCCTTGATAGCATTTATTTTATATTCACTGCACTGGAATTACTTTTTCAAAATTCTGCCAGCGAAGACTTATCGTATGTGGGTGCCATTGCTGTAACATAAAGATAAGGATGGAGGCTTATTCCACTCATAAGCTCATGAGTCTGTAAATTGGAACTATCCTTCATAGTACAATGCATTTTACCAGTCCAAATATTTTTCTTAAAGACAAGACAGGAGTTTTTTCTTGGAAGTATTTGCCTTCAGTGACTTAAGGAAGCATATTCATGGACTACTTATGAAAGGAAAGACACAAACAATGTGGTACAGCTGGTTTCTCTGGATGGGGGAAGACTTTGCATTATTTCAGCAGCTTCAGAATCAGTCATTGGAGCAGCTGCCCTAAGCAGGAAAAATGTTGTCTGGGGAGCAGGAGATAAGGTAAGATAGAAGCAAGGACCTCAGAGGACAGAGTTGCATCCTAATTTGATGATCCAGGTGCAAATAACGGGCTCCACTCATTTTGAAAATGGGACAGGCGATGCATCTGGATCTGAATTTGGATTAAATCGTCAGGAACGTTCAGGCCTGTGATTTTGTTGCTGGCCAAATGACTACGATTATTACAATCAAACGTGACAATACAATGACATTTTACCTAGGGGCAGGCACGTAGGTGAGATTAAAATGAGAACTGACTCGCGCCTTCACCAGGAAATTGAATCTAACCCTTTTTGAAGTTAAACATTTTGATATAAAATTTTTCATCGTAAGGCTGACCTGCATAAAACGACTGAATTCCCGGTGTACTGTGAACGCTTTGTGTGCTACAGTTAAATAGTTCCAGAGATGGGAACCAGATTAACTTTGAAATTTCCATCCTCCGCTCACAAACAGCAGTTCAGCTCCTCTCATGGCAGCTGAAGTTTGCTGGCAGCCCGTGGTATTTTGATCATGGCCCTGTCTAGATCTACTACGAGCAGAAATAATGATACAGTGGCAAGAGTCCTAGTGGTTGGTCTACGCTGGATCCCTCTCCAATGCCATTAGTGATGAGGCTCGAACAATAGCCACCGCGATGGGGAATTGAAGGGAAGAAAAGGCTGATGATGTCAAGACCCATCTGGTTCTCTTCAAGCCATTGTGTTGCATGTTGTAATATTAAACCTCTCCTACATTATGGGCTTCTCAGAAGTCTTTGCCCAGCGAGGGACAACGTATTGTTCCACAGATTTCCGGCCAAAAGGGAACTGTAAATTGTCCAGTCTGATCTCCCCTTTAATCGTTACAAAGCTGCTACATTCCATCTGTGCACCCCTGCATTAGCCCAAAGATGTTAGACAAAAATATCTCAGCTTTTTGGAGACTCAGTGCTGGCAAAACATGGGAGATACCAACATGCTACCAACCCATGAAGAATCTGCAGTCTTGCCAATCTGTCCTAGAAGGAAATGTCCTGCTTATGAGTCTGATCAATCCATGGCTGAGCTCTCTTAAAACTGAACTGGAGGTACATCCAAGCCTCCTCTTTTTCCTGTGGATTCTTGCACCACCTCACCTGGTATGTCCCTACATCCACAGCATAGTTACCTGTATTTTGAGGCAGAGCAGAGATGTTCCCTGCTCATTCCTGTAACATGCTGCCATGTACAGCTTGGCCCGTGTTTGCCCCTTCAACAGCTACCAGATCCCAGGAGGACACATTCAACACAGCAGCATTTGCCTTTCCAAAAGACCTGCCATTAAACCACGCATCTGTTGGCCCTCTTTCTAAAAGCTGTATTGCTGCTCCTATAGGCCTTGATGTAAAGTCCCATTGTTGTAGATCTGGACCACCAAACCACCAGATCTGCCCCAAACAGCTTACAGCAGGCATATGAGATGGAGAGAAGAGATGATAAACCAGTGGGGGAAGCCCAAGGTCATGGTGAGATGATAATGATAGATGTAATAAGCAGCAGTAACAACACACAAACTATCACACCGCTGCCCTTTGTTAGCTCAGATTTGAACCCTTGGGCTTTGCTAATTATAATGACACACTAAGAACTAAAAGGGGAAATTACCCATACACACACATAAAAAAAAAAAAAAGAAAAAAAAAGAAAAAAAGGAATTTTTTAAAACAGAAGGATGGTAACCACTTCGCCTCTACAACCATACTGCGTATTTCATTCTTTGCTCTAATCACTCAGTAAAGGCTCCATTAAAGTCAATGGAAAGTCAGGGTGCCCCTGGTGGATTATGCTGTAGCAAAGTAGTTGAAATTTAATCTAGGGTCGGATTTAACACATTTAAAAGATAGCAAATTCACTGTTAAGACTAACAGTCCAGTCAATACTTCAAGCTGATGGTTCTAACCCTGGCACTGCATTTTATATTCTGACAGAAGGCAGAAATAATGTCCGTGATCATCCCATCATTACTGGCTCCAGTTGGTTTTTCAAAAACACAAAAGAAAGCCAGATGCCCTGAGCTCAAAGAACAGCCATGGGATTTTGGTGCTTCTTTGGAAATCCCATATCTGTTCAGCAAAAAGTAGAAAAACTCACCAGAAACACAATTTATGGAATATTACATTTGAAAGTATAGAGTTGGAAGAGCTATTCCCTGGCACCAACGACCAGTTCCAAAACACTAACGGGTGATTCAATAAATAAATCAGTTCAGCTCCATCTTCAGAATACTTTTTTCTTCCGCTGCCCTAGCTGGAAGGTCATTTCTGAACCTCACTGCTCTGCTGTTTAGTTAAGCTGTACCCAATTTCCAGCCTGAATCAATTCAAGGCCAATTTATGCCCATGTATTCTCATGTGAATTTTGCCTTTTTGCTGTCATGGGTCCCCAGTTTCTCTTGGTGCTGAGCCCTCCTCACCTTTATGGATAAATGTCACCTGTGTGAATGCACAGTAATACAGAAACGGCCTTCCCTTTAATGCTGATCAGCACAAGACGTGCTGGGGAGGGAGCAGAAACTGGTGGAAGCTGGGCAGAAGTTGGGAAGGGTCACTGGGGCTTCCCTGGAGAGGAAAAAATTGAGCAGAGTGGGAATGGGTCTGTGAATTTCTCTTTCTCCTTCAAATCCCCTTCCTCCAGAGTCAGCTGGGGGATCCTACTTCTTCATCCTCCTCCACCTTCCTCCACCTGCTTGCACCCTGTCTTTGCAGTACCCCCCAAGAGCTGGTGCCTGGCTGGAGCCATTGCTCCTGCTGCAAGTCAGTCACTGCCTCTTTGGGCAAGGATGCAGCCCATCACCCTAGGCTTGTGCCTGAAGATTTCTCAGGCTCCTGCCATCTGCTTCTGCTTTTCCAGACAAAGTACTCTGTGTTTCTGAGTTTGCCATAATAGAATAGGCTTCCCCCCTGGTCATTCTGGCAGATTGTCCCTCCTCTGGTTCCAACTCCAGACCGCTTCTCCTTACGCATATTTCTGAGAGCTTCTCTGTGCCCTGAGCAGGCACACACCTGATACGCCCTGAAACCACCTTCAGTTTCTCACCAGCCCCACCACACAGGTAAGATGTGCCGGGTGAGGGCAGATGTGTCCCCTTTGCCTGCGTTCTGAGCTACACTTGCTCTGATCCAGAAGCTGTTTGGAGGCATAAGGGTTATATTATTCCTGAATTAACACGCTCTGTCTCCCAGTGGGCCTTATTAGCTCAGGCACAAACCTCGCTAACACGGCTGTACGGTTTCTGTCCCGGAGAAGGTTTGTATCTGGCCAGTTTGCAGTATCCATCCATCTGCCCCCTCCACACAGATACAGCATAGTACTCCTGTGATTAGACAGGATACCTCATCTCTTGCCTTTTCAACACTTTCTAGCTGATTATAGTGGATACTATCAGAGCCTGAAGTGCATGACCCTGTACGGTGTAGGCATGTGCTGCACGCCAGTGCACAGCTATACCTCACATCACTGTTTGACTCTACCTGTATATCGCTCTTTCAGCAGCTACACAGTTAGTCAGAAGAGAATTTTTTTTACAGAAAACCCTGCCATTCATGTAAAGCTATCCCCAAAAACCAACTCAGAACTACCATGTGGAATCCAGACACTTCCCCCTGACCTTGCCGTGGTGGGGCTGCTACCTCCAAGGTATGAATCACACATGACTGTGCAACAAAACTTCAAAGATTAATGTCATAGTCTGAAGATCATGCCACGTATTTCAAATCTCAGCCACATCAGATCCTGCTTCACAGTCTTAGAGCTGTGTGGACAGAAAAGACCTGTGCTCTGGACATGCATATCTTTGCTGTGGTTGTGCCCGCACTTAACCATTTCTGTACCTTTCGAGTTAATATTACCTGGGTTCAGGTTTTCCCTCCCCCTATTTCTATATATGAAATAGAAATATATCTCTTCATTTAAAACTGGAACCTTTCTAATGATTACATTAATACCCAGGGTCCCATGGACACCTGAGACATCCTTGGTCCTAAGCAGTACAACCTGAAGAGCCTGCTAGTCAATAAAATAAAATACCCGTTCTCTTTAATTAACATATGAAATAAACACAATCTGTGACACCTAGTGTGCAGCAGCAATTAAGAGGCATTGCTTAGTTAAACCTCCTAATACCTCATTTAAATATGCAATTAAGGGATAATTGCCTTCAATCAATAAAAAATTGAAATATTTTGCAGGGATCTCAGTTATTTTTTGTGAAGCTTTCTACTTTGAACACAGCCTGGGCTAAGCCTTCAAGTCTTACACCACTTTTTAAAGAAGCATTCTTTTCAGCATACCGTTGATTTATGGCTTTTATGCACCCTACCAGCATCATAAGAGTCCAGAGATAATACTAAGCTCATGCAAAGCCCTTATTTTTGTGTTATCAATTATTTCCATTTGCTTCAAACTACGAATTCTGAGTTCTCCTTGGATCATCTCCCTTTTCTGGTCCACACAGGTGAAAGGCATCTCTTTGTGCAAGTCTCTACACACTGAGCTTCCTCACAGGTACCTTAACAATCATTTTGTAATGCAATTATTTTCCTGTTTTTCAATATCTGCTTGCAAACAAGCAGTACATCACTTGTGCACGAGTGCTAGCAATTCAGACCATACATCCAGCCCCTCTTCTTGCCTACACACAAATCAATCCTTGGTAAAATGAGACAGATCTATGAATCAAACAAGGAACAAAGTCAACCATCACCTTCCCTCTCAAGGCAGGAAATAAGCAATGCAAATACATAGGCTCATCTAAGAGGTCCTTGAGTGCACTCCATCATGGCAACTCACACCATCATCAGCCACAGAACAATTAGAATAAATGGGGAAGTATTTTCATGCTCAATAATTTAATTATGTGGTTAAAGAGACAAGACCTGTGAAAGTAAGTGAGATTAAAAAAAAAAAAAAAGAAAGAAAAAGCAACAAAAACCCCAAAACCAACCACATAAGCAAAACCAAACAAAAAGCAGGAGATAAATTTTGACAGGCATTTACATGCATCTAATGAGCACCACAGAAAGCAGTGTACTATACTAACAGGGAAACCTTGGTGCAGGCTAGGACCCATGTTATTTTCCAGCTAGCTTTGTAGGGCACTAACATCACACTATCTGATTGTGGCAATCATTGCTGAAGTCAAAACTTCCACCTCAACTATTTCTATCTTGGGGAAAGGCCAGTGAGGAAGTGTTCCTAGTGTTGCTTGGGTTTAAGACAAAAGGGCTCAAAACCGATCTCTTCTGTGACTGCAATTAAAAATTTCACCTCTTCATGCTTCTCTTTCCCACCACACTAGCTCTCTGGGCCTGAAAGGCTTGCTGAGCTGGCTTCAAACAAGGATCACATCCTTGTTACAGCTTTTCACTTATCTAAGTGATAAAACCAAGCCTGGATGTAAGACATGCCCTTATAAAAACAAGACTAGATGCTGCAGTCTCTACAAGGTGCACACATTCACTGTTGGAAATCTTTGGAGGTGTTCAGAGGTTTTAGACTTTGCAATCATGACATCAGTGTAGCCTTTATGGTTCCACCTCCAGACGTAGTCCACTGCATAATGTAAACCAAAAAGCACAGCTGAAGCTTTTTTACCCAGCTTTTTAATCAAGACAGTCTTGCTCAAGTGCTATATTACTTTGTGCTTCTTTTCTCTTGCTCCATTATAATATGCTGTCACTGAGTGGTTCAGTGACATCTACCCACTGTCCTGAAATATGGGCATAAAAACATAGTAAGTGTGGAAATCATGTATATGAACATAAAGATGATGCAAAGGCACTACTTAGGAAGGAAGTCCTTGATTGCAAGAAATACAAATTGTTATAATTAGGAAGACTTGGAAATAATTTAAGTAATTATGAACTTCCATCACTTTTGGAACATCCATTTCTTCTACTATCTGACTCACTCAGGGGTTTACACCCTCCAGTCAGTAGGTGACTCCTAGATTTAGTTAGGTGATTGTTCCTGCTCCAGGGATGTTTTTTTCAATATAAGCAACCAATTACTTGACTAATCAATATATTTTGCCCCCTTCTTGGCCGTACACAATGGCTGCTATTAGGCATCCACCATCACTCTCAGACACTTATAATAACAGATGTCCTGTGAAGAGCAAATGATGCTATGTTAGATGATGCACGGAGAACCAGGATACAGAAACTGCGGTTCTCCAGAATAACAGACACATTATGAACTGAGCAAAAGATCTCTTTGAGTTCATAGTACTTGGTACTGAGGTTTTTCTTACCATGTTATCTATTTTCTCATCTCAACCAGCTCTTGAAAGATCACAGGCTGTGAGCTTTTTTTATTTATGTATTCATGTTAAAATTTCTGGTAGTGGTGAACATGGGTCTGCAGCCATAAATCTTTCTAAAAAGAAGACTTTATCAAGAGCTGCTTCCAAGTAACATGTTCAAACCAAGCAGAAAGCTTCACTAAATATTAGGCAAGAATTAACTGTTAAGATGCATACAATATTTGCCCCTTCTTGGGCTTATTCTTGTCTTTATATTGTCCAGGTTTTTGTGTGTAGGTTTACTGTAAGCTTCAGAAAGGTTTTTCAGGAGCCCTGGAAGAAGATTCTGGAGTGCAGCCTGGGATTGCTGCCTTCCCCAGTGTAGATTCACTCATCTGCCTCAGTCTGGACATGAGGGAAATGAAGAGTTCAGCCTGATCACTGTGATCACTGTGGTTGCTTTATTATTATGAATGTACAGGCAACCAAGTCCTGGAGGATCTAATTCTTTTCCCCATAAGGTCACAAAGAAAAAATTGGCTGCTCTCATTTACACCTGTCAACCCCAGTGAAAGGAGTGGAATGGAATGGATATAACTGAAAGCAAAATTAGCCTACAGAACATAAACATTGTCCTGTGTTGCTTGCACACAGCTTTTCAAGTGCAAATTGATACATCAGCTGGGTAAATGATGCATCAGTTGAGACTGAGACAGGGAAGAACATGTGTATTTTTGCTCTGTCATCTGCCATTAGTTTGCATCAAAAGTAAAATGACTGACCTGAAATCAAACCAGTTTTCAGGAATCAAGCTGCAAAATGTCATTATCCATCTCATATCTCCAGTAACTCTCCAGGAAGATGTAGTAGCCTCAGAAAAACTGCTTTCCATCTGCTCCTAAATTTTCATAGAGAATCAAAACAAACAATATTCTGAGTACAGGAAGAATTTATTGCTTGATAACAATGAAACTGGCTTTCACAGTGGAATTCAAATGTACTATCCCTTCATGACAACACCAGCCTGGATCATTACAACACCAGCCTGGATCATTACAACACCAGCCTGGTATTTCCAATAGACATATAGGACAAGAAGTAGTTTCTTGTTCCTTGAAAGCCTAAAGCTTTCCCTCGGTGATGTGTTGCATCTACCAACCCTGGTGAGTGACACAGAAGCCATGGGGCATCTTAAACAGCATTTGACATTTTTAATTACTTAACTGCACTGATCTCTCATGGTGAGACATGTCTTAAGTAGTGCGCTAGAGAAACAGTAAAAATATTATGTCTATTCAAGATTGGTCTTCATGGAAAAGCTAAATAAAACTGAATTAGGAACCCCAGGGCATATGGAGTGGGCCCACAGAGGGGACTGCATTATAGAATTGGTCTTTTGTTCAGGTCTGAAAGCATGGCTAGATTAGATGATTTAATGCCATAAACCCTTTGGCAAGGTACATTAATTCGATGTCCTGGCCAAATTGTGTTTGTACTTTAATGCAAATTTGTGTCCAAAATTATTTTAATTAATTACTCTTCCTTTCTTACACTGCTAGGTGGTATTCCTGTGCTCTTTCAAGCAGTTTTCTATTGCAATTCAAAGAATATGAGACTATTCTCCTACGTCAATATTCTTACCATACCTACTTCCACAGTAACTTAGCTTCTCCTTCTGAGGGAAATATGCTATGAGAATGAGGGATTAAAATAGACAGGCTGAGAGGGGTGTATTTTTTTCTTTTTAAAGTGAAGCACATCTCCATTCTCAGTCCTACACCACTAACAGTACTAAAACACAGGAATGGTACTTTGCAGTTTGGATGTACAGACTGATGCCTCTGAAGCACAAATAATCTGCTTTGGTCCCCAGCTCTGATTAGGAAGCCTCACACATCCCTGGTGCATAGCACAGCAGCAGAAAATAGCTCCTAAAGGGCTGCAGATTTGCTGTTTAATTTTTTTAATTACTGCTTATTTAGGAAACATAAATACTTTTACAAATCATTACCATATAAGTATGAAGCATGCACTATTTTTAATTAAAAAAAATGAAGCTAGCACTTTTTCACTGAAAGAAACACTAAGAGACACACTCTTTCATAAGGACTTTGCAAGGACAAATATCTATCTTCATCACCTAGGATGTCTTCATTCAGAGGTTTTCTTTGTCCTGACAGGCAATGCCTTTTGCAGTTCAGGAAATCCTGAGTTGTGGTAAATGTTGTATGAAATCTAAAGCAAAGGTGAATGACAAAGGGCTACCTGGTTTGTCTTCACCAGAAGAGACCAGACCCAGTGTTCAAGAAACAAATGCTGCCCTAGCACTTAAGCACCTCCTCAGAGAGTTGCTGCCTCTGTGTGAGAGGAGTTGATATTAGTTGCTATTAAGATACAGCTGGGCTTGGAGCCTTCCAAGATGTACACCTAAAAGAGATTAGTCAGCTAGTGTTAAAACTCTGCATGAAAATGTGGGTGGTTTTCTCAAGAGCTGCTTATGGCTGAAACAGCCAACTCTCCCCCACCACTGGGGAATTTTAAAATTTTTTTTACGTGATTTTTTGCTTTGTTTTAGTTTTATTTTTATTCTACTTTTTGCCACTTGCATTCAGCTTAATTGATTGGAAAGGAATAAGAGTGCTGGAGGACCTAAAACCCTGAGGAAGCCCGAGCTGTATGCTAAGTTGGTGCCTACCAGCAGCTTTAATCTCAATTAGTCCAATTTGTGAATGTTTGTTTGTTTTTTCTCCTTCACAGCCAAGCTAAAAACAAAACATAACTCTGAATAGTAACAATAAAAGAAACACTTCAGCTTCCCAATTTATCTTTAAAGGGTGACTCCATACTCAATTGAATCACCTTTTTGTTAAAGCATCACAGACCTGGCCAGCCTGTCCCACAAACTCTTAGTTTACAGAGTCCTAACTGAAATGGGATGAAACAGGATAAAGGAAGTAGGAAGCTGAGAGATCTCCAGGGCCACTTCTCCACTCCCCAGAGCCATGGTATGGAAGGCTGCTCCTTCAAATTGATGTGCTTCCTCAGAAAGCAGGGATGTTTTCCCATCTCAGCTCTTCTGAAAGCTACATGAGAAGATAATGAGAGACCTCAGCTGTCCCCAGGACCCTGCTGCACAGCATGTGCTCAGGGAAGAAGAGTGACAGAGTACTGGAACAGGCTGCCCAGAGAGGTTGTAGTGTCTCCTTCTCTGGAGACATTCAAAACCCACCTGGACATGATACTGTGCAACCTGCTCTAGGTGAACCTGCTTTAGCAGTTGGGTTTGACTAGATGATCTCCAGAGATCCCTTCCAACCCCTACCATTCTGTGATTCTATGAAGATGGCAGATCTCTCAAAAATGTTTTGTCCTACTGTCCAGTGCAGAACTTGGAGAGTAAAATTCAACCTCTTCCCTGCAAGGGCTACTCTGTAGAAGTATAATTCAACTTTATATGTTCTTGCTGTTACTAATCCTGTCTTAGTATGCACAAAGAGTCATCATCAGAGAGGACAAGGTGTGTGTACTCTACTCCCCTATAGGAAGAGGCTCATGCTGAGCTGCAGGCAAGGTCCCACAGGAGGCCACCTGGTCATGGATGGACCTCAGCAGGCATTCACCCCCTCTTTTGTCTCTGTGTAAAGCTTGTCCTTCACACTGCAAGGGCAAGGCCAGCAGCTGGTAAGTGCAATCACAGCCCAAGTATTTGCATGGAGTGCTGCTAGCTATGTTCTAAAGCATGCAGAGAAGCACAGCTTTGCCTTAATACATATGAAAATGGTGAGTGCTAACTGCAGAAAGAGTTTGACAACCCAGAGGTTTCAGCTCTTCCGTTGGTCCAGAAAAGATCCTTCTACAAGAGGTGAAACACCATTCAAACTGCTTTGCTGCTGAGCCAGAGCAGCCCCCAACTCTTAGCACACCTGAAATGTGTAAATAGAGCAGGGAATGTGTGAATCCAATTGGGGGTCCACAGCTGTGCTAAACATTTACTGGCTAGAGAAAAACACCCTCTGCAAAGGCTTCTTCTCCTTCCATGTCTCTTTCCCCTCTCCAAAAAAAAGGAACTCATTCTGGGCTACCCAGCTGTTGCTTTTACTGCTCCAGCCACCACCATCCTCCTCCCACGGCCCCAGATTAATGCTCCTACTAAAGCTGTTACCCTTTGCAAATTCTGCCATTTCCAATGAGTCTTGTGCTGTAATTTAAAAGATAACTCACTCCTTTTCCCAGCATTTTAATGCATTTTATTTTTTTCTACAAGCAATATACGTGTGTAATTAATAAACAATTTAGTATGTTGAAGAACCTAGGAACTTGGCAAATGTTCTGGGGATATGAAATCTCAGGAAAAGCAGCACATTATAAAAAATAGTAAGTAATTACTTATGTAAGCTTTTCTTTTTAAATTCTAAGAACATTAGCTACTAATTACCTACTAATTACCAGTACTTCAGCAGGTGTTTGCACTTAACTGTAGGCTAAAGCCCCTGTGAAAAACAAACCCCTCACACTCCCTCTCAAGATTAAAGCAGAATCCCACTGGACTTCATAATACAGCATAGGTGTAGCAGAGCTGTTTCCATGCCAGTCCTTTAACCACTTGGCTGCTTAAGGTGAAAAAAGGCTGCAGTTTGTTTCCCTTTTTTTTCTGCCAGAGTCAAGGTGATTTGCTAGGATGAATAACTCGAGGTAACAAACAAAATCAAAGGGTTAAAAGTAAAGTATGATTAAGACTACTTCATCATCTGCACATTTATCTTCCTTCTGTAGGGGCCTGGCAGATGAACACTCTATTTCTGATCATGGATAGAGCTGGCTGAACAGGGAGAGAATAAAACCCTTTCTGTGAAAAGTTGCCTGAATTTAAAAAAAACAGACACAGAGCCCTCAGCTGGTGTAAAATGGTTTAGTTTAACCAGTGTCGATACATGAGTCAATGCTTATGCCACTTGAGGAACTTATGCCTGCACTTCAGATCCAATCTGTTCATGCCTCTTTTGGAAGACTAATTCATACAGCCCTTTACTCAAACAAGCATTTATAAACAATGAATTTCAAGTTTATAAGCAGAGGTTCAAGCTTATACCCCTGAATGCTTACAATTCAGAATTTCAGTTTACCCGTTTACCAAAAAAGACTTTACTATTAATGGAAGAAATGTGTCAGACATCAAGAAGTCCAGTTAGAGAATGAAAAAGATAACAAGCACCTTCAGCAACCTGCCACAGTGCCCAGGTTACAATTTCTTCAGGGCACCTAAGGGACAGATGAAGGCACTGAGAGGCTCACCTCAGGGCTGCATTTTTCAACAAAGCAGTTCACAAATGAATAATTCCAACAGTGCTACTATCACATTTTTGCCTTTCACCTTTCCTGAGATTTGTAACATATATTAAAAATGTACAGTTGCTTGTTTCATTTTTGCACAGATTACTTATTTTTCACTGAAAAATAAGACTCAAAAGTTGGCAGTGGAGGTAGTTCAAACCATCACCATTTTTCTGTGGGTGCCAGCTAGACTACAAGTCCCATCCAGATCCATTTTTCACTGAGGTGATAGAAGTAGTGACTGTGCTGTGAAGCAGTAGAAGTGCTCATGCCTGCAGCTGGGAGCTAAGTTTTTTGAACAGCACATATCTATTAAAACAATATGAGCTGCAGGAGACTAGAAACAGTTGAAAACCCAACCCTTTCATTCAAGTACTTATAGGGGAGCTTCTGGCTGCTAGTGTATTTTAAGACTTGAGTCCTAAAAACTGGGAAATTAAAAGCTGCTTTGACATATAAGTGAACCAAATGAGACCATGACGCTTCTGAAAAAAATATACAGTTCAGTCTTGGTGCCTTCCATCTGAGGCTCTCAAAACCATATATAAAAATTAACAAAATAACACGTTTGGGATGTAAGTCATTGATGTTTCGCCAGTCAGTAAGCTGAGGCTTTGTACAGCAAAATATCCTGACATCATTAAAAAAAATGAATTAAATGTTATTTGTTCTTCATACGAAAATACTTTCTTCTCACTTCTTTTTCTCTGCTGGAGGTTAGTGGCAAGGTTTTCAGAGGACCTGAATGATGGGAAGTGTAGCAGTGCTCTGGTCACCAGCCTGCTCCAAGGCAGTAAGTGAAGCTATTTCAGTCCTGACAAAGGACTTGTGTGCCTAAAAGCTGTTCTGTTTTTTACCATCCTGCACCTGGGTTGGCACAATCCCAGGCACAAATACAGGTTGGGGGGAGAATGGATAGAGAGCAACCCTGAGGAAAAGGACTTAGGGGTGGTAGTAGATGAGAAGCTCAACTTGAGCCACCAGTGTGTGCTCGCAGCGCAGAGGGACAACCACATCCTGGGCTGCATCAAAAGAAGTATGGGCAGCAGGGCCAGGGAGGTGATTCTGTCCCTCTAGTCTGCTCTAGTGAGACCCCACCTGCAGTACTGTGTACAGCTCTGGAGCCCTCAGCACAGGGAAGATATAGACCTGTTGGAGGGGCTCCAGAGAAGGGCCACAAAGATGATCAAAGGCCTGGAGCAGCTCTGCTATGAAGACAGGCTGAGAGAGTTGGGGTTATTTGGCCTGGAGAAGAGAAGGCTTTGGGGAGACCTTATTTTGGCCTTCCAGGACTTGAAGGGGCCTACAGGAAAGCTGTAGGGGCTTTTCACCAGAGAGCATAGTGATAGGACAAGGGATAATGGTTTCAAACTGGAAGGGGGTAGAGTTAGTTAGATGTTAGGAAGAAATTCTTCTCCTTAAGGGTAGTAAGGTACTGGAATAGGTTGCCCGCAGAGGTTGTGGAAGCCCCCTCCCTGGAGTTGTTCAAGGCCAGGCTGGATGAGGCCTTGTGCAGCCTGGTCTAGTGTGAGGTCTCCCTGCTCATAGCAGGGAGGTTGGAACCTGATGATCTTTAAGGTCCCTTCCAACCTTAACCATTCTATGATTCTATAATAAAGGGTATTGCTTCTCTATATAGGCTTAGCCCCACTGACTGCTGAAATGGCACAAATGTAGCTGGTTCATCACATGCATTTATAAGGTAACACCATTTATGTCCTCAAATGAGTACCTTACCAAAAATCATCATGAAAAAGGGGAAGCTAAGAACCAGAATTTCTTGGACACAGCCAGCTGACTTGCTGCTGCTCCGAAAAGGTGAGCTCTCAGCTCCATCCTTCTCCTCTCTCCCCTCCCCTTTATACGCTATTCCTCCTTCCTCTCTAGCTCCTTGTGCCATGGTCCTCCTCCTCTGCTTCCACTGGCTCTAGGAATGGCCAGGTCCTTCAGAGGTTTGTTTCAGTTTGCTAACCAAGCAGAAAGCTATCCTTTTTAGGGGGAGGAATTAGTTTTATGCTGGCACAATGAGTTACTTGAGCTCACAGAGGTGTCTGGCAAGCACCAGAGCTAACACAAGTAAGGGGTGTCTGGGCTCTGCTGTGCCATGAGGCTCTGTAACTTCTTCCTCGACCCCTGGTTTGGATGCCGGTGCTCCAGGTGAGGCTGTGGGATGTGGGACCAGGCTGTGAGAGATCAGTGTGAGACAAGCAGGGAGAAGACCTACTGGGGTGTCCCACCTTGTCCCAGGTGCTAGAGTTCGGTAAAGCCTTTGACACCGTCTCCCACAGCATTCTCCTAGAGATGCTGGTGGCACATAGCTTAGACAGGTATGCTCTCTGCTGGGTAAATAACTGGCTGGCTGGCCGAGCCCAGAGAGTTGTAGTGAATGGGGCTGGATCCAGTTGGCAGCCGGTCACCAGTAGTGTCCCCCAGGGCTCAGTTTTGGGACCAGCCTAGTTCAATATCTTTATTAATGACCTAGATGAGGGAATTGAGTCCTTCCTAAGTAAGTTTGCAGATGACACTAAACTGGGTGGAAGTGTCGATTTCCTTGAGGGTAGGAAGGCTCTGCAGAGAGACCTGGACAGGCTGGATCAATGGCCAAGGCCAATTGTATGAGGTTTAACAAGGTCAAGTGCCAGGTCCTGAACTTTGGTCACAATAACCCCATGCAAAGGTACAAGCTTGGGGATGAGTGGTTGGAAAGCTCCATGGTGAAGAAGGACCTGGGGGTGCTGGTTGACAGCTGACTTAACATGAGCCAGCAGTGTGCCCAGGTGGCCAAGAAGGCCAACAGCATCCTGGTCCACATCAGGAATAGCATGGCCAGAAGGAGTAAAGAGGTGATTGTACCCCTGCACTCAGCATTGGTGAGGCCACACTTCAAGTACTGTGTCCAGTTCTGGGCCCCCCACTACAAGAAGGATGTCGAGTTGCTGGACCATGTCCAGAGAAGCTGGTGAAAGGTCTGGAGAATGAGTCTTATGAGGAGAGGCTGAGGGGACTGGGCTTATTTAGTTTGAAGAAGAGGAGGCTGAGCGGTGACCTCATTGCTCTCTACAACTACCTGAAAGGAGGTTGTAGGGAGGTGGGAGTTGGTCTCTTCTCTCCAGTGAATAATGACAGGATGAGAGGGAATGGCCTGAAGTTGCAGCAGGGGAGTTTTAGACTAGATTTTAGGAAGAATTTCTTTACTGAAAAAGTGGTTGGACACTGGAACAGGCTGCCCAGAGAAGTGGTGGAGTCACCATCCCTGGAAGTGTTTAAAAGAAATATAGATATAGTACTTAGGGACATGACTTAAGCACTGAAGGAGTAGGTTAGGTTATGGTTGGTGGATTTAGGTTACAATTGGACTTGATGATCTTCAAGGTCCTTTCCAACCAGGATGATTCTATGATTTGGACCCTGGTGACCTGGGCTGTGGCCGACCCTGGTGCCATCACCAGACCTGCTCTGCTCTTCTTCCTAGGATACAGTGGGGCTGCATCCCATGTGAGTGAGGGCACTGCCATGTCAGCCATGCTGCTACCCCTGCCCCCTCCTTCCCCAGTACCCTGCAACACAGCCTAACAAAGCATGGGAGCACTGGGGAAAGGGAGAGCAGCTGAAGTGGAAAAGTGACACTCCCTTCTGTCAGAAATTAGTTACCCCACCACCCTATTAGAGAACTCTTAGGTGTTGGGCACTGGAGACGTAGAGGGAAATACCTATGATGCCATCAAGGAGCAAAGGAGTGTTTGAGGCATCTTGAGCTTCATGGTTGAATTTGTTAAATATTTTTGCTACTTTTTAATCTATTTTGCCCTTTCTCACTATCTTCCAGGTGTTTCTCTTTGGTGGGATTTCACAGTCCCAGCAGCACCTTGATAACATCAAGGCTGAACACCATCTCCTGCAGGCATCATGGGTACTGTTGGATGCCATGGTCCACAGGCATAATTTCAGGGGGTATAGGAGTAAACTGCAGAGATGGTTTTTCTTATTTCTTTTCTTTAGTCTCAAAGAGGAGAGGAAAAGATGGAGAGGCAGGATTTTAGCCCTTCATTTTATAATATAATTGAAATGCCAAGAGACTGAAAAAATTCAATGTTGATGAAGAAACGGATGTTAGTGCAATGAAGAATAGCTCTGTCTTTGTCAGTCTGCAGTCTTTTATGTGTCACAGGCTGTCACTTTCTATTGCATTTCAACTGACTAATTACCCCAGTTTATTAAAAGTGAATATGAATTCACATTTTTTACTTTGCCGTGTTCCAAGTGTTAGTGTTATCAGGAGCTATTACTGAATGATAGATCCCACAGTTCTAGGCTTCCTCATGTGAGCAAGTACAGAGCAAATCTACCTCAATATCAATGAAAACCAGATACATTCATTTAAGGGGGAAATATATACTCTATGTAGTGTATGTTCACATCTAAGCATTAATCACCCTGGTGTGTCCCACATGGCTCAGTGTATTATTAGAACCTCACTTACAGAGCAGAAGAGTGTCTGTAAGTGATGGTGTTGGAAGGGTTGGACTTGAATTAAATGTACTCATCTCTTCCTAATGGGGAGGTATTTTCTGACAGCTGTAATGAAAACTGCTGCTCATCAAAAGGTACTCTGTGTCCTAGCTCACAAATCCAACCTCAGCTGCAAGTTGCACATTTAAATTTCAAAGTTTTTATCTCTAGCCACACTGGAGTGCACTTATAAGTGCGGTGGAAGGGTCAAATTAGATGAAATCAAAGCCCTGCTTCTACTGAAGAGGCAATTTTAAGCTTTTGCAATTGGATCTGTGTGTTGTTATAGGCTTAAAAAACCTCATCATCAAAAACAGGGATTTCTAGAACATGGTAATTATCACTTTGATCTGCCCAACTCAGTTTCAGCAGTTACTACAATGTCAGAATTTCCTCATTCTGTCTAAAAGATCACATTCAGATAAACAGGTGCACAGACTACAATAATTTTTTATACAGTTGTTACCCCCATTAATTAATGCTGGTCCTTCACACCTTCCCCTTTGATGGTGAATGAGTGGTCAGATTTCTTCTGAGGATGTTTGCGCTGCCTTTGAAGGAGCTGGATGCTGGTATAAGCCTTCCACAAATTGGCAATAATAATCAATAAGAGGAATAACAATAACTTAGGAAGTTATGTCAGTAGCAAGTGCTGGGAAAGAATGGAGCATTGGATCTTGGAGAGAAATGCCATTTTGCCTGAAAGCATAGCACACACAATCAACAGGAAAAGGAAGAGGGTTTCATTCTTCTAGTATTTTCCTAGTGGGTACTCATTGTTTATAACAAAATGCAACTATTGTATGTTTTCCTATGATTTGACATATTTACCATTTCACATGCTAAACAAAATGTTCTTCAAGTAGGACCTAATAGGAGGGAAAAAATTATCTCAAGACTTCACTGGCAACATTTTCATCTTGTACTTTCACAAAAATGAGGTTGAAGTGTATTTTTTACAGTATGCCTGAACAAAGAGAGGCGGGGGGACATACATTCACATTGCCTGGACTTCAAGCAGGTCAGTTTGAAGAGCTAGCTGTGATGTGGAAGCTGTAAGGCTCCCTTCTCCAGTGCTTTCAAGTCCTCTGGGTATGATGAATTTTGTATGGAATATTTAAAGGACTGGCTGAAGCAATCTCATCATGTGTTTGTACCCAGGCTGGTACACTGATGGCCATTAACAGAAGATATGCCCTGAAGCATCTCTCTCATGCCCAGAGAAGAGCAGTTCCCTACCTCTGGGTTTAAGGGTGGAGTGAGATCAGTCTGGCTGCACCCATTCCTGAAGACAAGCATTGATGTTGATTTGCAGCAGGGAGATGCATCTCAGGTGGGGAATGTTGATCCTTGATTTTTCAGCCCCTGTACTGGGTTAGATTTGCAAGGAATGTGGCTGCTCTCTCCTTTCCAGTGGGGAAGGGTAGACAAACAGTGGGCAAGGTGCCTGAGATATCCCTGGGGTTACTTCGATGGCAAGTCAGGGAGCTGCAGGGAAGGGAACCAGAAGAGCCCAAGGATACAGTGTGTGAGGACATCTCCCAGTACGAAGAGGCTGGCTAACTAGAGTAGGGAGCAGCACCAGCCATGGAAGTGGAAACAGCTTCTCCACAGGTAGTGATGCAGAAGTTGGCTCCATCCTGAGGCAGATGTTACCTGTGGAAATGAAGAACAGATGTTATCCAGGCAGAAAGTGATATTAGAAACATGGAATGGTTTGGGTTGGAAGGGATAATAAAGGTCATCTAGTTCCAACCCCCCTGCATGGGCAGGGACACCTCCCACTAGACCAGGTTGCTCAAATCCCCACCCAACCTGGCCTTGAACACTTCCAGGGAGGGAACATCCACAGCTTCCCTGGGCATCCTGTGCCAGTGTCTCACCACCCTCACAGTGAAGAATTTCTTCCTAATATCTAATCTAAATCTACCCTCTTTCATCTTAAAACCATTCCCCATCATCCTATCACTCCATGCCCTTGTAAAAAGTCCCTCCCCAACTTTCCTGTAGGCTCCTTCAAGTACTGGAAGGCTGCTATAAGGTCTCCCTAGAGCCTTCTCTTCTTCAGGCTGAACAACCCCAACTCTCTCAGCCTGTCTTCATAGGAGAGGTGCTCCAGCCCTCTGATCATCTTTGTGACCCTCCTCTGGACTTGCTCCAACAGCTCCATCTCCTTCTTCTGTTGGGGGCTCCAGAACTGGACACAGTACTCCAGATGGGATCTCACAAGAGCTGAGTAGTGGGGGAGAGTCTCCTTCCTTGACCTGCTGGCCACATTTCTTATGATGCAGCCCAGGACATGGTTGGCTTTCTGGAGTGGATCTTAAATCCCAGTGCTACTGAAAAATCACACACACCACCAGCTGCAAGATTTGTAGCCTGCCCTCCTCAAATTAAAAGAGTAGCTGAGCAAGCTGATAGTCCTCTTCTGATGGGAAGAGAGGAGATTCTCTCCTGGCTGGATCTGCTTTTCAGGGGAAGCAGGTCAGGGGAGGAAAGGTGTTGCCTGCCATAAACTGAGACGCTACTGGAGGGTGTTCAGGTTTTTCTGCAGCACTGGCTCCATGCTGTTCATCCAACAAACTGCTAACCTAGTTAGAAGGGCTTTAAAGTAGAATCGAGGGAGGAGTTGTCTAGGGAAAAAAACAACAAAAGTGAGCATAAACAAGAGCATCCTGATACAGGCCTAACATTTTGGAGGTTTTGGTATTCATGATAGGGTCACAGGAGAGACACAGAGGATATAGTGAATGAATGCACTGAAAACTTGAGATGTCTGTGTAGTAATGGAAGAAATATTTGGGATAAACAGGCAGAGCTGGAAGTCTTAATACAAGATAAAAATTATTATTTAATTGGCATAACAGAGTCTTGGTGGGATAATTTGCATGACTGGAATAATAATATGAAAGGAAGAACAGGCAGGGGGAAAACAGGAGGGATGTTGCCTCAGCCTGGATACATTTACTTGCTGGAAGCCTGTCATGTAGGGAAGACTAATATTGCCTGAAAATTGTATAGGTAATAATTATAGAGTAAACCAACCCAGATACTTTCATGGTGGGAGGGTCACTGCAACTGGCCACAAAACTTACCAAGTGAGTGAAGCTTCCAGTGGTAGTGAGGGGGCTTTGACGATGCTGGAAATGGAAAGTCCCTGCATTAGGAGACAGACTGACCAGTGTGTGCATGGGGTGCACAGAAGGAAGAAGCCCTGTTCAGATACTATGGACTGAGTATGAAAGATTACCAGGAGCATGTAAGGACAGAAAAAGAAAAGCCGGAACACAGACTGAAACACCATTAGACAGAGGCACCAAGGGTAAGAAGAAATCATTCTACATGTGCGTTGGGACCAAGAGGTAAGGCAAGAGCAGTGTTGACTGAACTATCATGAGGCAGAAAAGTCTCAAAAGAGATGCAGAGAGGGACTATGTGTGAAGCGAGGTTCCTCCATCCTCATTACTTAAAAGATCATTTGTGAACATGGGGCTGGCATGATTAAAATTAGAAACAAAAAGTGTTTGCCTAGAAAAGGGAAAGAATAGGTAAAGAGTATTCAAGTTCAACGTTTTTTAAAATCCTTTGTATCTGATGAATTTTGTATTGGACACTTAAAGGACTGGCTGAAGCTATCTCAGAACTAGTTCTGTTCCTGGGAACTTGTGGAGAGGGAATGAAGGACTAGACAGCTGGAGAAGCACAATTTTGTGCTTTTAATTAAGCAAAAGGGGGAATGGAGGAGTTACTGAAGAATTCAAATTAACTCAAATCCTGAGAAAAATTCTGTAAGAAGTAAAGCATCTAGAAATCAATATTTAAGTTTCATACTATGTTAAATGAACCTTATTTTCTTTTCTGACTGTGTAATGGGCCTTGTGGGTAATGGGAATTAGTAGATGATATGCACCTTGACTTTAGTAAGGTTTGACAGTATTCTGATACCCTCATAAGAGATTATAGAGGAGATAGAGAATATTTTGGATTGCAATTACACTGGTATATGATCAAAAGAAAAGTATTTATTGTTAAATTCTGTAAAGGTCTGATCCAGGTCTGGTTCAGCTCAGTGCAGTGCTTACACAGTTGCAGATGAAATGGCAAGTTGCAAGAGCAATTTTAACCAAAATCCTGTTTCTCCATTACAAAGTCATCTTGCAGCTCTTCTCAGAACTGATAAGCCTCTGCTGAAATGCTGGGTCTAGCCTCAGGTGGGAACAGGGAAAGCAACCTTTAGAAAAAAAAAGGTAAAAAGGAGGGAAGGGTCAAGCAAAGGGTGACTTTGGAAGAAAGATTTTAAAAATTAGGATTGTTAATCGAAAGAAGAAAAGGCTGAGGATGGATTTAATAGTTTTAATACTTATTTAATACTTAGGCCTGTAAGAACTATTTGAAAGGCATAGGAATGCTCTGTCACATCCATGGTAAAGGACTTGAATAACAGAAGCAGTGAATTTCAGGTTTGACTTTAGGAAACCTTTTTAACAAAGACTAATGAAATGGGAGAGGTTCCTTGTTGAGGTTGTAGTATTTCTTTCAGTAGAGATCCTTAAGCCCTTTTCAGAAGTGGCATAAGTAGGGCAACATGCTATAAATTTACAGAGAAGATAGAGTAGCATAGGTGACTTCCCAAGATCTTTTCCTGACTTTTTTTTCCCTAGATTTGTGTTATTTCAAGTTTTCAGCTACAGGAGAGCAAAGTGCTCCAGGTAGCTTCACCCACCTCCTGCAAAACTCTTTACTTGTACCCCAGATTTTAAAAGACTTTACAGGGTTGAGTTTAAAGTTAAGGACAGTTGTATTAACAGAGAGGTACCACCTGAGGAGCTCAGGCATGAACCGGCATCAGATGATGCTAGGTGCTGTACAAATCTAACTGCCCATTCCAGCAATGTAGAATGGCCACCATTTCCTTCTACTCAGGACCTGGGAGACAGGAGGAATGAGCCCTCCCAGCCCCTTCTGAAGCCCAGTCCCATATCAGTGTTAAGTTCTGACTTCCTACAATGCTCCTCAAGCAAAATTTTCCCCTTTAATTTTTGTAGTAATCAATTGCAGCACCCATTTCATTTGTCTTTCTCATAAGAGTAGTTCCATAGAAGCTCCATGTCATGACTTTTTTGCAAGAGTAGAGATTTTAATGTGGTCATCAGATCTCTTTTCATGCAGTAAAACTACGATGTACACAAGGCAATAGACTCTGTAAAACAAGTGGTGAGGAGAAGACAAAGTCTTGAGCATGGGAGCATTAGTCTAAGCTGTGGGAGAGCAAGGCCCAAAGGTGAGTAACTTGTGTGGCACTGCACAAGCCAATGTCTCCACTGAGCTGACAGTTCTGCAGGATTAGCAGCACTGCCTCACCTCATGAAGTAGTTCTGAGGATAAATACATGGGTAGTAGTACTATTAAATTCAGTAATAACTGAACTTGGGTGTTATAAACCCCTAAGGTGGACTTGCTAGTGCAGATGCAAGAAGATAGTTTTGTTTCCCATTCCTTTTAAGTTTTGTATTTGGCACATTGACCACTTGGCCCATATAGGAGCAGAAGTGAGTACAGTAGTGTCACAGAAGCCCACCATTCTCCTTGTAAGAAGGACTCAGTCTTTAACTAGGCAAAAAAGGGCTTACTTTTGTACTTAGCTTTAAGCATCTGGGGGGTTCCAGGGTCCCTTCAGCAAAGTGCACAAGGGATGATTTCTTGCTTTGTTGAAATCAACAAAAGTTTCACCCTGGACTCCAGTGGGGCTGGGGTCTCTCCCCAGCTCCGGTCCCGTTCATCTCAGGGTTGTGCAAATACATGCTTTAGTGCTCCAATGAATCAAGACTTTTTTCTGGAGGATTTACATGGAGAATAAACAGACATGCTTCTTGCCCCAAGTCTTTGCCAGCTCAGTGGATTCCTGCCTTTAGAGCACCCCAGCGGCACGGTCCTTTTCTCTGCTGGAGCACAGTGCCCCTTCAGACCTATTAGAAGGGCTGCAGGAGCTCTCCCAAATCTGACTCACTAATATCTAGCTGTGCCAGTGAAGACCTATGTCAATGGCACTAGTTAACATGGTTCATTCAGATCGACAGAAGCTGGGGAGGAGTTGGAGGAGCAGCTTTGCTGCTAGAGCCTAGAAGACAGTAACTTCCAACCAACCATGCCAGGCAGGTTAGTGAGGGAATGGGACAGTACCTGGTACATCTGGGATCAGAAGGAAAAGTGGCCACAGCCACAGGGGTTTTCTTGAACTCCTTTGGTGAATTGCTAACTTAGCAACAGAAACTGACTCTTTTTTCAATATTTCTGTGTAGAAATCTTTGCTAAAACGAAGCAGTATGCAGCTCTTTTTAAAATTTGGCACTGCCATGAGGAGATGGTTAATACACATCTCTCCAAAGGTATTGGCTAAATGTGTGTATACTCCATAGTGGAGCCTTTTAGGAAGTTTCTGCTTCGTGTGAAAAAAATGCAATATATAATTATTCTTCTTTGGTCTTCTGGCTATATTTAACACATGCATTTTATGGCATGTGTCCATAACAGCAGTGCAGTTACATTAGCTAGTCAGAATGTCACAGGAAACAGCCAAGACACTGCTCAGGTTTCAGATTCACAATGGAGGGAAAAATGCTTCTAACATTCATAAAATTAATATTGCTTGATTACATAAGAGACTTTTTTTGGAGGAGAACTCTGGTAATGAACACAGAGCCTTAACTTTTATCCAAAAGTGTGTGAGCCAAACGTTATTTGGTTGTCATGAAACATTTCCAGGAGAACATAAACATTCAGACAAACTTGCAAGTGGGGAAACCAATGTTTCTTGACCTTCTCAGTCCACACCTCACTTCAATTGACTATGGATGTTTCTCACCTTGTGTATAAATGTGGCTTCTTTGGATTCTGTGCCTCCTGAGCTCACTCCAGAATAGCAGTTACTGTGGAAAGAGAGACCTGGATACAGTTGACTTCAGAAATAAAGTGTTCCAGAGGCCACATTATCATTGTTCCATCACAACATGCAACTACACAAACATTTTTCTTGATAGAAGTGGTTCAATAAGCAACTTACGTTTTTTCCTACACCTGCTTCTTCCTCCCTTTCTCTTGAATCTGTTTGCAGGTCCTGTGAGTTGCCCTGTGTTAAAAACAACCCTGCGATACAAAAGGGCATTGAGGCTGAGCCAGGTGCCCATGAAAGCACAGACTGACGTGATGTTCCTAAAAAAAGATGCTCAAGAACATAAAACTGGAGTGACTTAAAAGATTTGAAAAAAACATTCACTGGAATGCAGTTTTCTGTCAAAAAGAAAATATTTTATGGAAACATACCAGTTTTGGCAAAAATTCTGTAGGAAGGAGGAGAAGTGGTCAGAGAAAGAAAGATCATGTGTGTTTCTATATATCCATGTAACAGAATAAGACCATTTCAAAACCCAAGTGAATATCCTCAAAACAAAATGATGCCACATCTGCCCTGAAATCACTCACAAAAATAGTGAACAGCCTCGTTTTCATTCCCACCAAATAAAAAAATAAACATTTTGACCTTATCACTCTCTTCAACTACCTGAAGGGAGGTTGTAGTCAGGTGTGGGCTGGGCTCTTTTTCCAGGCAACCAGTAACATGACAAGAGGGCACAGCCTGAAGCTACTCCAGGGGAGGTTTAGGTTGGATATTAGGAAGTACTTCCTCACAGAGAGGGTGATTAGACATTGGAATAGACTTCCCAGGGAAGTGGTGGAGGCACCGTCCCTGGATGTGTTCAAGGCAAGGCTGGATGTGGCACTTAGTGCCATAGTCTAGATGGTGTGGTGGTGTTGGGCATAGGCTGGACTTGATGATCTTAAAGGTCTTTTCCAGCCTTGGTAGTTCTGTGATTCTGTGATTCTGTGATTCTGTGACATTTTCCATGCAATAATGGTTTCCCAAGCCCCTCTAAGAAGTACTGTGGAAAGATACGCAACATCACTCAGAAAAATTATTCATGGCTTATTCATCTTCTGTGAATAAATTTATTCCTGTCAACTCCAGAAATCTTTGATTAAGTCCAAAATCCCTAACAAGATCAGCAGTAGTAAAGTGAATTTTGTGTTTCAGCGGTAGGAGACACATGTAAGTTGAACTAGTTGAAAAGGGTTGTTCTTCCAGCACCGTACCTTTATGCATGACAGGTATCAGCGTTCAGAGGTTTTCCAAATTTTATGACTTCATCTTACTCTTGGACACATTAACCAATGTCTAAATATCAGTTGCCTGTAAAAACACACACAGACTTGTCATTACACAGCAGCTGATATAACTGCTGATAATTTGGGAAATCTTTGACCTTGTAAGTTACTTTGACTTAAAGCCTCAGCTAAAAATACACAGTCCTTTTTAACTGAGGAACAGTAGTTAACACCTGGGACAGCAGGAGCTGGTAGGTCTTGACTGATACGACAGCAGCTAAATGAAGTGCAGTAACTTAGAAAATTTATTGAAAAGGCGTTAAAATAGTTATCTGATGATGCCAATAATTTTCCAACAGTTTTTGTATTTACACATTTTATTGTTGGGGGGGGATTTTTTTAATTATTAAAGAGCTATAATATTTTATTCATTCTTGTGTCTCTCATTGCCACTCTTCTTGCTATTTCCATGAGCCAAGTAACTTTCCTATAGAAAAAATTAATGTAAGAATTCAGTTCTGTAAAGCTTCTTTCACATACCCTCCTACCTGGAGATTATAATTTTCAGTATCTTCTTGACTTTCCTTCATCATTAGGAAACATATTTATTTACTTTATTTTAAATACTAGCAGTGGCCTTCAGAAATCTGGACTCTTTTTTTTCCTTTGCCTGACAATCCTATTGCCTGCTTTCCAAGTCCATTTCTTATCCTTTTTACTCCTTGTTTCTGTCACTATTTTACAGTTAGCCATTTAAAAATATATATAATTAAAGTGCCAAAGCACCTGCTAGCCTCATGCATATGCATAAAATAGAATTATGTCTCCTCCGGGACACTGGTGTTGTGACTCTGGGGAAACGGCTAAGTAACCATGACAACATGTCTCCACCACATCTTATTTCCAGCGATAAAAGCATGATTTACCCTGTTAAACAAACCATATTACAACTGGCCCACAGCACGTGGTGTCAGCTTTCCAGTAGAGGCACCAAGTCAGGAGGGAGAGCAGCCCAAAACTCCATGCAAGCCTTCCCCCCTTTGACACTGCTTCAAGGTTGTGTTGACGGCAAGAGGCAGGATGAGATTCAACGTACAGTATTTCACATTTTCATCTTGATAGGTGAGATGAAATGAGAGGAGGAAATGCAGTATTCATTAGCTGCAGGCACCAGCCCAAACCCCCGCATGGCAGTGATGGACGGTGCAGAAGAACCTGGGGGTAGGACATAAAGATTGGTGGAGCCAACGTGCAATGATTCAGATGTTTGAATTAGATAATTTCTGCATCCTCTTTCCTGCCAGCTTGCCAAGGCTGCCAATACTTAGTGAATGCCAGGGAAGGCTACCAGGAACTGTTTTTCAAAGGTGCTGCCAAAACAAAAAGTTAAATATTACTTTTTTATAATATTTCTTATGCTGCTGATCAGGTACTCTCTTATTTAAAGGGATTTTTACAATCAAGTGCACTCTTTTTTTTTTTTTTATTTACACCATGCTTAATTAAAGAAAACGCCTCACTATTATAGTTACAATAATTTTATTGGAAAACTCTCATCACTGGATTTTGTCTACTAGCATAATTCAGCAATATTAGTATTGCTAACACTTTGAAGAAGTATTTACATCAACCAAACTAATAATTTGAATTTTTAAAGCATTGGCTTGAAAGTGCTTGTGTTAACCCTCTTCTCCCCATCACATACTTAAAGAGAAGTACGAAACCTTAATTTGAGTCCTTAATCACTTGAGGGCACAATTTGATTAAGAACAATAAACAGAGAGGTGGAGAAATTAAAAATACAAAAGTCTCAGAGAGAAAACAGAACTGGTGTTTAAAGGTCAAGTACATACACGTAATTGGTTTTACTTACATGAAGAATTGCAATTAGTTTTATGAATTGCATTTTGAAATTGCCGGGTCTTGTGAATCCTGGGGGTTTCTTAAAGCATCAGCTGTCAGCAGCATGTGTTTGGATCAGATTCCTAGCTAAGAATGAAAAAAAGCTAAATTATACTTTCAGTGCAAACAACTGCAAAGCTAAGGCTGAAAATACTATCTGGGCATACCAAAAGCTGACTAGGAAATCATAACCTAGTATTCATCAGATGATTTTGGGGCCCGACTTACAATCACTAAATTCTTGGCAAGGACCCTTTCCCAGTTCTGAATATAACCCTTACAAATCAAAGTAGAGGGATTCTCCATGTACTGTCTATTGTCAGATTATTTCCTCTTCAACAATATCCAAGAGGAGGTCAGAGCCCTACAAGTAAGAAAATATTCACGGAAGTATCATTCACAGATTCAAGTAGTTCCAAACATCTCAATCCTGAAGCATGTCTTTCATCATTTAATATTTTGGACCATTTTCATTAAAACACCTATGTATGTTCTGTCACACTCACTTAACATTTGCAGTGTTCTCATCCCAGACAGCGTGATGTTGAGGGTGCTCCACCTCTAGCCACCTTAGAGCTCCCACATTTCAGAACCATTTCATTATCAGAAAATGGAGTAATTTAGTGGGTGCTCAGTGTATCAGCCTTGCCTTTTTGTTCTGGGCTGTAATTGCAATAGCATGTAGAAAACACCCCAATCCCTCTTGCAGGATTCAGATTGAAGGCTTTTACTTCATAAACAAGGTTCAGCACTCAAAAGGGGGATTAAACTGAACACAGTAGCAGACTGAAAGGAAAAGCCAAGGGCTGCTGAAAACCATAAAGTTTGCTGCTGAAGTGGTCGGGTGGTTTTGTAAACTCCAAAACTTCTTGACCTATGCCAATGCTGTCATGTTTTAAAATACCTACCAATGTTCTTGGCTCACTAATGCACCTCATAGAGGGAGCAAAGGGCCACATCTCCAAGTGCTAGCAAGCCCCTGAGAGTTGTTCCCAAAAACCCACAAGCCCAGTAGAAATTTGATTTCTGCTAGAACCTGGATTTGAGCAACAAAGTCAGTGTTTGGAATTTAGGGCCATTTCCAGAGATTTGAATGCTGAATTGTATGACACTGTGGAAAGCTTTCAGAAATACTGTTGAGTTTTCAGGTATCCCTGTCCCATCACAGCTCTGGCCTTCCCAATGGCAGGTTCACCTAAAAGCACAGCTCCTGTTTCTTGCAAGGTTCTCTAGTTACCTCTGGATGCCTATTCAAAAGTCATTGCACATCTACCCTGTTTCTGGTGCTCTATGGAAAACCTGTAGTAGAGGTAGCAGAGTACCCAGCTAAGTTACTTGGAGCTCTGGACAGAGCAGATCTGTCGGAGGACTGGGTTTGTTGCTTTAGGTCTGATTTGTTTGCTTTTTTGTGTGTGATTTCTGCAATGTACCGGTCTCCTTACCATCCAGAAAGAGACCATGTAGTACATGGAGGAATGAGCAAGAGACAGGGAACCAGAAGTCCAATATTCTAATACTGCTTAGGCCCCCAACTTGTGCAGTGGCTTTGGACAAGCAACTTGCTGCAAACTCTAAAGAGTGTCTGGAGCTTTAGAGAATGCAGTAGAAAAATAAAAGGGGAAAACACTGCATCTCAGTTTTCCTATCTGTAACATGGGACTAATACTTGCCAACCGACCCACCTCACAAGGGAGATGCAATAATTAATTAGCTAATGTTCCTACAGCACTTTAACTCTGTAAAGTGTAAAATAAATGTTAAGCATTATTGGCACTTAGATTCTACAGTGATTGGTGCCCTACAATTCCCTAAGCCAGGCAGCTAGTTATTGCTGCTCAGAGCAACAGTAGCTTCCAATACACCCTGCATTATCAGCTAGTTTCTCGATGGTTACAAGCCAGTGTGGCTGTACATACACCATCCCACACATGCCAGACGCCACACTGGGGAATTCTGATGTGGAGGTCCAGGATGTGACTAAGCAGCATGGGAAGACAACTCTGCAGCCACTATAACTAAGCAATCCCTTTTTGCTGTAGTTTTTTCCTCTTCTCTGAAGTAGGTTATTAGGTACTAACCAGTACTGGCAACCTGCTGCCCTGCTATTTAAGTACTACATTATCTAATTTTGTCAGGTGACTCATTAATATCACTGAAAATATCCGGAATTCAATGTCAAAGAAGCTTATTGCTAAACTACGCAGAACAATTTGAGAGAAAAAAGGGCTTTCTCTTTTTGCACTTCATTGCTTTAGGCTTCTTAGCTAAATTCTGTTGTCAGCGAACAAGAAGACAGCAGCTTCTAAAATTATGTCTGAGAGATGGCTATGTAGGTAATATTGTTTAATATTAACTGCTGCTACATAAGTTCATGAATTCCCATCAGTCATGGTTTTTATGGAGTTCTTTATGCTAACATCTTTTTCCACAAAGATAGTGGAAGAAGACTGGTTTGCAGCTCAGTAATTCAAGAAAGAGTTGCAGCTTTGCCCCCGCAGACATAGCCTGAAAAGTCGGCATTGAAATCTCTGCATTTACACTATATACAATTACAGGATTTTAGTTCAGGTCAGATTCAGCCTGGTCCTCTGGGTTGAACTTCCCTGTCATGCCTGTGTTTCAAATCACCAGTCAGCTTTTTGTAGCCTTATGACTCCAATTGGATTTCAAGTGCATCTAATACAAACCAGGAGGAGAGTTTCTTATTTAGTTTGCTCTCAAATAAATCTTACATACACCAAAGCCGCATTGTGAATTGAATCTGTACATGGTAAAAGGAGACAACTGGAAATTCTGTAAAAATCTGATTATTGCTTTCAAGCAAAACACTAGTGTAGATGCAACCTCAGCTCATATGGTATTCTTTCTTCTGACTTTGTAGAAAGCCTTCTGGACAATAAGCAACCAAGTAACACCAGACCAGAGTTCAGGAGTATGTCCCAATGCAAAGATCATTTGATTCTTTCCCACTTTCTTATACTGTTTCCCTGACTATCTCCTATTTGGCTACTGGACTAGATAGACATTCAGTATGAGCGAGTCAGGATGTTCTTATACTTTATTCTGATACAGCCAGCAACATAAAGAGGATTAAAATACAGATACACATTTACACATTACACAATTCCAGCAATTTACCACTTTATTATGGGATATTGTACATTATGTTATTTAACTAGTGGCATCCATGGGAGCTGTGATTGTTATCAGTAAGAAATGGTGAAACCTGGGTGGAAAATCAGAGCCTTAAATTTGACATTGGGTCCTAATAGTTATATTTCATATTTAGAATCCACCATAATAAATATGTAAAATCTCATAAAATCTGTTCGTGATGGAGGTGAAAAGCATCTGAACTATGTATTATTCATGTATACTCGCTCATCTTGTTAATGTAATTAGTGAGCTGGGTAAGATTGTCTCTTTTTGTGATCTTTCTATGAAAGCAAGCAAATGTTCTTTGTGTAAGACTAGCTGGTTACCACCAACACTGGATCACTTCACTTTTGAAGTTTCTGAGAGTGAATGACTTAATTTATCTTTATTTAGTCTACCACTGGAGAGCGCCTAGAGCAATACAAAACAAAATTATAAAATGTTTTGATACTGGGGTAAAAATCAATAGCTCAGTAATTTTTTGCTTTGTTTCAGATGAGCAGATACATGAACATATACCTTCAAAAACTTGCTGATCTTTAAGGTATGTCCTAAGCAATTTCTGTTCCTGTTTTGCCCATGCCCATAGAGAGGATGTTTAAAAGCTAATACCATCTCTTTGCAAAACTCTTCCCCCTCATCAAAATCCATTATACTGATCTTTGCAAGTTTCTCTCAGAAACTGTCAGCAGTCTGAGAACACCTCTATTGCAGTCTTCTTTATCTTCAGGGTTACTATTAATTTATGAACTTTCAAGGTCAGGAAAAGACAGACAAGAGTTATACATACATTTTTTGTGTGCCCCCTTTTTTTTTTTTTTTTTTGTAAACCTGTAAATTAATATCCAAAATAATTCTTGGCTGGAAAACAATCTAACTTTGCCACCCAGTCCAGGACATCTAAAAACAAATCCAGACTGGTTCTCCCAACCCCCCTCCCTCCTATTTAGCAAAAGTTTTTGTTTTCCCTCCTTGGAAAGCAAAGAAGCATGATAGGGAAGGAAATGGGAAGGAAATTATTATGTCTTTTTAGAAGTTTTCAATGTTGGTCTTTTGTACAGTTTCTTCATAGAAGACAAAAATTCAGTCATATACTGCCTTCAAAATCTTTAACAGGAGGTAACTAATGCCAGAAAAGCACATAAGAAGATACCATTGCTGGAGCGAGATATTATTTAAAAAATCAATCCAGAAATGAGAAGTGCATTTTTAATTATGAGTAATTACCTAACAAAAAAGATTACCTTCAGGTGAGCAAACTTGCAGTACAGGCATTGAAGATGTCCGGTAAAGGCTGAAATGTTCTTTAACTGACCATATATCAATTATTAGTTCTTGCTTTTCACAGTGAGTCTTGTAATATGTGGTATTTTCTGAAAGCCATCCATGCCAGGTAGAAGTGATTTGCAGTAAGTTCTCAGTTTTTCATTAAAAATAAAGTTTAACTTACAGTTAAAGAGGAAGCCTTGATGTGCATACCACACATTTTATAAGTTGTATGTTAAATACTTACAAGCATCAGACATTTACTACTACTATTTTTATATTTCATGATTTTAAGATCAGTTGTATGTCTCTCAAGAGGTCTTTCTGATGGTTCTGAACACTGCAGCAGGTAGCTGCCATTTTCTACTGAAAATGAAAATATAGCTACACAATCCTCTTAGAAGACCCTGATTTTGTCAATCTCTTCTTTGCATTTTTCTGGAACATACAGCATCTGCTGGCAGGACTAAGTGACCTTTCACATATTACTTGAGGTGGATGTCTGGGGAAAAAAAGCACCCTTTTTTGCACAATGAACCTGTTACGAACACAAATAAAAATTTTTCTCTATTTAGTATTGTCAGAGCTTGATATCTTTTAATTTCTGTCCTTTATGTCCTCTGTAGTGACTGCTGTGCAGTGGACAGGGTCATGGATGTGGAAGCAGCATCCTTGGTGAGAACTACGAGTGTTATCCCAGGCAAATCGCTTTATCTCTTTTCAAGCTCTGCTTCTTCCTCAAAACTGTAGACTCTTCAGGGTCTGTCACTCAGTGTGCCTTTGCTCTTTGCCTAGTGCAAAGGGTCTCCACTTTTCCTCAAATATTTAAGTCAGGCCTGTAATGTGTATAATAAATGGTATCAGGAACATACTATCTTCTTCCCATCAATTTATAGCCCCTTTTACAATTTAATTATCAACGCAAAATGTTTAAAGTCATTAGAGACTTTTATTATTAATTTATGTCTGTAAATCAAAACTGGGCAATTTTAGAGTCTATTATCTCTAAATGAAAGTAAGTACTCAGCATAGTCCACCTTAAAAATGACAGAAACTTGGTGACTTCATCCAGTGCAGAGCTGCCCTGCTCCAGCTGCAAACAATAAAAATGCACACACAAAAATTAAGCAACGATTGCATAATTTATTCTTATTTATCAGCTTCAAAAGAGCTGTTGGATTCCAAAGCAAAGGAAGAAACATGGAGATTTGTTAATGTGACTTTGACTTAACTTCAGGGAAATTAAAGCTGGATCTAAAGCAGGCTTGGAAGGGCATTTTAGTCCTAAGACTTGATAGCACTGATTCCATAGGAATCTGAACAGCTGTTTAGTTTCATTTCCCTTGGCATTAAGAAGACAAAATCCTTGGGATCTCTTGAAAGCATCCCAGCAAGCACCCAGTTTGGCACTGGGGTTTTGTGCTCCTCCCAGGCATCTCCACATCCTCACGGCAGGTCTGGTGCCATGGACAGGGGCTTGACACCATGCAGCATCGTCATAGGAGCACTAATGGATATCTCAGGGAACAAGATGAGAGATCACAGCAATTCAGCCTTCCTGTCAAAAGCTTCAGGAAAACATTTCCTGACCCAGCTGTAGAAGAAAAGCCACTTGCTGAAACATGACCTCAAACAGGCATTCCTAATCCATGGAGCTCAGCACATTATGTGCTCGAGCAGCCCCAGGAACAGCAAAATGCTCTGCCAGGTTCTGCAGACCATTGTCAGATACCTGGAGGTACTCTCCTAACCTTTGCACAGTGGTATCCTGGCAGCTGCTCTGGCAGCTGTCCTTGAGAAGCTGACATTGACAAGCCTCTGCAGCCACAAGGGCCAAATGCTGAAATCCTGACCAATTTGGACACATTCTTAACCCAGACAAGCCCCCTGCAAATTAAACAGAAGTTCTGTTAGAGGAAGAACAAGGGAAGGAACGCTTTGCTATGTCAAACACCAAAGCAAGTTGGAAGAGAAGGAGATTATATTACTCTAATATCAGCTACTGAAAGTGTAGACTAACTTAGAAACATACACAGGCTTCCCAAAGCAGTTATTTTTTATTTATAGTATGTTTTTCATTCTAGAATATGCAAGCATAATAATTTAATAAAGAGCCCGGCAAACAATGATCTTTTTTTCCTTAAAATTAAAGGAAGCCATCAGATGTACCTGCTGCTTAATAATTGGAGTAATAGAGAATGATTAAGAACTGAATGCTTTTTTTCTTATTTTTTGGCACAGTAGGGTGAATTTAGCGTCAGGCAAAATTTGATTTCCCGAAATGGAATTTAGCCAGAGCCCATCCCTTACCCTTAGCTTGTGCTGCACCAAGTAAAGGGGAAGGAAAAAAAAAACCCTGCTTCAATACTTTGCAATAAACTGTATTCTAATACTTAGAATAAATCATATCATATCAGATAGAAATGTAGTTATTTTTGCACCACGCTGCTTTGTATTTTCCATCTAAAATCCGAGCACCCTAAGTTTAGCATGTTCTCTTTGTCTTATGCAGGGTTTGGCCATGCTCAGAATCCTAGTGAAATCCAGAAAAAAAATCTCCATGACATAGCAAGATTTGGATAGCAGAATAATTCCATCTGATATCAATATCCAATGGATATTGAAAACATAATTTATTTTGGTGACTTTTGCAGAGACTCCACTCTAAGGGCCTAGCAGATAATAAACAATAATTTCTTTATATTAGTTACAAAAGATGTTTCACAGTTGAACATACATCAAAGTCAGTTGCTGAGGGCATTATATATAATGCACTAAATCTTTAACAGATGGGCTATACAAGGGGCTGAAAAAGTCCTTGATTAGAGCTGTGCCTCTATTGCTCTACAAAATTTCCAGATGCCATCATGTTGTTAATAATCTGGGGATCTCTCTTCACCATATTGGACCTGCTTGTCAGCTCTGCCCAATTAGCAGAGATAGCTCCAAGGTACGAGCACAATTCCTAGGGCGGTGGTTTTCAACATTTTTCAATTTGTGGACCCTTAAGGATTTATCACTGGAGATGTGGATCTCTGCACAGCTAATGAAAATCTACTGGCAGTGGGCATGCTGGGTTTGCTTACCTTTTGTGGTCCCCATTGTAGGAGTGCTGGGACCCACAGAAGCCTGCAAACACACCAGACTGAAAAAAAGTCTTAGGATAATGTGTTTCTCATAAGGAGGTTTATGTTTTTCTTGGATCTTCATAGCTGAGACTTGCAACTCTCTGCCACATAAGAGCAATGACCAGTCCTAAAAAATCAGAGTTTGTGAATAAAGCAAATGTTTGGGAAGCATGTTCAAGTAATAATCTGTGGTGGGTTTGGGGTTTTCTTTTCTTTTCTCTTTTCTTTCTTTTCTTTTCTTTTCTTTTCTTTTCTTTTCTTTTCTTTTCTTTTCTTTTCTTTTCTTTTCTTTTCTTTTCTTTTCTTTTCTTTTCTTTTCTTTTCTTTTCTTTTCTTTTCTTTTCTTTTCTTTTCTTTTCTTTTCTTTTCTTTTCTTTTTTCTTTTTCTTGACCACAGGAAACTTATAGCTTCATTTAATATTTTGAAAACATTTTCAGAACATTCATGAATTCAAAGCTGAATAAATACCAGTACCTCAGCAGAACTGCCATTTAAATCAAATTAACTTTACTAATTAGGGGGGAAAAAAAGAAGGCATCTCAGTATCAGGCATAATTTGTGCTTATAGAACTTCACACTTCAGGTGATATACTCTGCCTGAGAGATAGCTAAAAGAGCAATGTACCCATCAAAATGGGAAATCAACCATGGCTACTAAATTTTTCAATTCGCAAAGATTTAAAAAAATATCCGATTTGCCCAGAGGAATTTTAAGTCTTCAAATTAAACCAAAGTCATTTTATTCAAATGAGTGAGTATATAGAGTTAGCCAGTGATACTGAAATGATTTCTTGTTGGGTAGCTGAAAATAATGGATGGAAATATCCTTGTCATAACACAGTACCCAAGCAGTCGTGTTTAATTCACATTTGCCTAAACTCTCAGTCTTCTTCCTTTTTTGACAGCTGAGACTGTGTAGTGGCTTATCTGCTGACAGAAGAAAACTTTCTACCATCAGTTGATGTGGGAAGAGCCACAATGCTTGGATGCAACCTCTGTCACCTGGCCACATCGCAGGTACACCCACATCTGCTGAGGGCTCTCCAGCCCTCTTCTCCCTCAGGGGGATCATGTCCAGCATACAACTGGTTGGCATCCCACTGGGATCTGCCAGGGCATTGCATTAGGTCATGGAGGTGAGGAGCAGCAGTTTGTGCAGCACGTATTCTGGAGATACAGGAAAGTGTGAGCCTGTGTGTCCATTCGGTGCTTGGGACTTTACGGGTTTTATGCCTGCGTGATAGCATAATGATGCTGTAAATCATGCATAGGGGCCTCTGGAGAATTTACCTTATGTAAGGGATTTCTCAGGCTGGTTAAAGACACTTCCACCAGGCTTTGGCATACACAACAGGAGAAAACAGACGGAGAAGCCTGGCCGGTAAGCCATGGCCGTTGGCTGTCATTGTTCAAATGAGCTAGAGCAGTGAAGAGCCAGTCTCAAGATGAATCCTTGCCAAGGATCTCGAGTAGCCTGAGAATATGGTGCAGAGGCAGCTTAAAGTGATTATTAACCTCTCTCCTCATTCTGCTCTTGGTTGCTATGCTGAGTCCAGGAAAGGGGGAAAGGAGAATTAGGGAATCTCTGCCTCCACAAATGTGAGCTGATAATGACTTGTCCAAGAGGTTAAACAGCACAGGTTCTGTCCCTGTTTTACCTGAACATGTTAACTGTTCTTAAGCAACCTATGTCCACAGTAAGGTTGCTTACTTGACTTCAGGCTGCAAGTATCTCTGCACGTTGCCCATGCGTGCTGACCATGGCAGACAGAAAAGTCCAGAGGACTCCACAGCATCACTTCCAGCAAATGTAACTCTTCTCTCTACTGACACCCCCTTACAGATTGGATTTCTACTCCTTGTGCCAGCTACCAAACGTTTCATCAGCACATATTTGGTATATAAGTTTCTGTTTTTGACTTTTGATATTACTACATCATGCTAATAAAATCCAAGGGTTTTTTTCAGCAGGAGTGGCACTTGAGCTTGGCACAGATTTTCAGCTAATGATGCCTTTTTTGGGGAGAGAAAGAGAGTTGAGCTTTGGTTACTTACTTGCTTAGTGAGCCATCCATCATTTTGAATTGTGAAACCTGGCCTAAGTCTTTCTTCTTCAAGGCATTAATTTTCCATCTCCCCTTCCTTGCTCAGAGCAGGCCCGATCCTGCTTTTGTGGAAATCAATGGCAAAAATCCCACTAATTTCAGTGGATTAGTTCCAGTATCTCAATTTACATGTGATTAACAGTAATTTTGTCTACTTAGTGCCTAAAAAATTCATAATCAAATTTACAATAAGCTGTGCACTGATTTTCTAGGGATCCCAGCTTATTTCATATTTCAATGTTTAATCACTTTTGGTTCTAGCCCAATATGCAATCATCTGACCACGGAATATGTTCTTAAAAGCTTCCCACAAAGTCGCTGGATTTGTAGCTGATGGAATGTTTATTTGAAGGATTTCTTTAATACTGACGAATTGCTTTGCTCAAAAGACAGACAGACATTCATCCTCCAAACTATACTGAAAGCCTTTTTATACTTTATCTGCATTAGCTGAGGTGAAATGGGCCGAGCGATCCACAATTATGTGATAAGCCCTAGGAACGTGGGACAAGCGTGGGTTTAAAGAACATGGATTTGCCCTTGAAAATAGATGCATACTTAAATGGAAAGAGATTTCTATGAGTTAATCTAAAACCAACTGTCTGGAATGGCCACACTGCCATTTTGGGCCACCCTAGGTCAACTGGTCTACCCTCCCGGCAGATGGGGGAAGGTCCCTCCGAGAGTTCTGTTTACAGCCAAAGTCGACCCTGAAAACTATGAACAAGAAGCCATACAGACCTGGCCTGATCTTGCGAGGTGCTCAGCACACTTGAGTAGTGTACTGTAGGCCATTCCCTCACTGATCTTGCTGGTAGTGGAGGATTAACAGCACTTCAAAGAATAAAATCACTAAGGGGTGATTTAAAAAAGATGTGACTGACTCTGGTGCCCATTAAAATGAGGGACTAATTGCAGTGGTTCAACTCCAGTCAGGTAGTGCCTGAGCAGGTGTTTTGTGTGCTTCCCCAGGTAGCTCAGGCAATGCACCTGCTGAAGATCTACCATCCCAGTCTTGCCTAACTCTGGATTTATTCCGTGAGAAAGATTGCTAACAAGTGTTTAGCATCCTTTAGGATAGGTTCTTCTGAGAACATTTTTGGAAACAGCTGACATCCATTGTCCTAAGATAGACTTTTAGTGCCCCAAACATGATTTGGACATAGGTTTCCATAAGTGAAAGGCTACTGCATAAGGATGAGCAGTGAAATATTTCATTACAGGCTGTTGGCGTTAACACGTCAAGGGCTGAAGAATCAGAACCTCCACTTCAAGTGTGGCATTTTGGCCTCCCCAAGCCTAACCTCTCCCTTCTTCCCTAGCACTGTTCTCTGCTGGTGGCTCTCAGAGCTACTGTTCCCAAGATGCACCATGGAAACAGCAAGAAACTTTCAAAATTGCTTTGTTTTGTTTTTTTTTACTTTTTGCAAATGCTGGCCTGGCTAGATGCATTATTTGATACTTATTCTCTAATTTATGGTATTGAAAAAACTATTCTAAGCCCTGCATATCTGAGCTCATTGCTGAGACTCTTTCTGATCACTTTATCAAATGGAACCTTTTCTTTTAAGCTGTTAGCTAAATGTCGCGTGAAGTTCTGAGAACAAATTGTGCTGCTTTGGGACATTAACTTCACATTAATTTGGCTAATCACTTCTACTTGATAGAAGTTTGTTTGAAAAACAGGATACTTTGGCTGCAGTGAAACCTGTATGAAGAGTCACGTAATAACTGCATTTATCTCTGGTAGTGGGCAGTGAAATCTCAGGATGAGCAAATGTGGAGTAAAGATGAAAATACATGGAAAGCGTGTTTTTCTGGGCAGTTGTGTGTAACAGAATGGACATTGGGATCAGGAGGAATTATAGAATCATAGAGTCATAGAATGGTTTGGGTCGAAAGGTACCTTAATGATCATCTAGTTTCAAACCCCCTGAATGGGCAGGGACATCTCCCAGTAGAACTGGTTGCTCAAAGCTCCATCCAACCTGGCCTTGCACCCTTCCAGGGAGGGGGCATCCACAACTTCCCTGGGTGACCTGTGCCAGTGTCTCACCACCCTCACACTAAAGAATTTCTTCCTACTGTCTAATCTAAATCTTCCCTCTTCCAGTTTTAATCCATTATTCTTTGTCCTCTCGCTACAAGCCTGCGTTGGTTTGGCACTGAGTTGGCAGTCTCTCGATTCACCCCTCCCCCCCCTCCTCCCCCAAGGTAGGGAAAGAGGGAGAAAAATGAGAAAGAGAGGCTCTCTGGGTTGCTAAAAAGTTCACTGAAAGGAAGAAAAAAAATCAGCAAAGAGCTTGCTCAAACCAAAACAAAGCCCTTGCAAAAAGTCCCTCCCCAGCTTTCCTGTAAGCCCCTTCAGGTACTGGAAGGACACTAGAAGGTCTCCCCAGAGCCTTCTCTTCTCCAGGCTGAACAACCCCAACACTCTCAGCCTGTCGTCATAGTGCTCCAGCCCATGTCAATGTCTGCTCCTTCTATCCTCACACTTTTTTTGCTACTATTTGTTACACTAACTTGTCCCCTCCCAAGGCCCTCACACAGACCCTGGCCAGCCTAACTGCCTCTGTGCTCACGTCATCATTTATTTGCACTGCTCAGACACAGAAGTGAAACTTTATTTCTTTGAGACCACAGTGCTCTGAGGAATCTGTCCGTGCCTGCATATTTCTCTGGGAAAGGGCAATGCAGGCCAGTGGCATGGTACAATGTCCCACTTTATCCCTGTGTAAAACAGAGCCTTCTCTTCTCCAGGCTGAACAACCCCAACTCTCTCAGCCTGTCTTCATAGAAGAGGTGCTCCAGCTCTCTGATCATTTTCATGACCCTCCTTTGGACTTGCTCCAACAGCTCCATGTCTTTCTTATGTTGGGGGCTCATGAATTGGACACAGTACTCCAGGTGGGGTCTCACAAGAGTGGAGTAGAGGGGGAGGATCTCTTCCCTTGACCTGCAGGCCACACTTCTTTTGATGCAGCCCAGGATACAGTTGGCTTTCTGGGCTGCAAGAGCACATTGCCGGCTCATGTTGAACTTCTCGTCAACCAACCAATTAGAAAAAACATATTCAACAGGAAGAAACGAAAGCTTCAGTTAGGCTCAGCCCTTTCTTGCCTGTTTTATTCTGCCCACCGACAAAAACAGGTGCAGCATTGCCAAGTTTTATAATCAATTCCATAACCTTTGTTGTCTGTTTCTTGCAGTCCTAGTCCCTGAAGTCAGAAGACTTCTGTGCGAGTACTCCCTTCATCTCTGCCTTTCTCCTCTCCAGCTGTGTCTAATGCTTGCAGAAAAGCCCTGGAGACCCTGACCTCTGGTGGTTCCAGAACCACAAGGCACAAAGTGCTAGCCTTAGTATCTTGTGATTTTAATGCCAATCCCACGATTATTAAGCACTAAACACGTGATTTCTGATGTTAGGTTGCCAGTACTGAGTGTGACTCACATCTCCAGGGGAGAGGGGAGGTGGGCAGATTTACCAGTGCAGCTGCGGCTCTGGGCACATGCTGAGCACCCTTTCCAGTCAACTCCCCACCCTTTACACAGCAGACGTGAAAGTGGCTGAAAGGACTGTGTGTGTATCGCAAAGGTTCCTCTGGATTTGTGCATGCAACCAGGCTCCTTCCACATTTCACCATCTACACTTCTTACCCAGATAGGTGTCATGACAGCAGAGACTATCAATGGGAGAGGACTATAAGCATGAAGCAGGAGAAATTTAATGTTGCACCCAGCGCTTTCAGCTTCTAGAAGAAAGGAACAGTTCCCCAAAAAGAATGAGAACAGCTCCACTCCTCTGGCAGCTCATGGTCAGCATAAAGGAAAAGAGAAACATAAGGCAACGTTTCTGCTGAGGTGGAGTCACCTCCCCTGAACTCCAGCCACTGTGCTTAGCTCTCATGCTTGCTAAACCATATTTCCTAATAGGAAAGTTGCTAGATGGTGTGGCGGATGTATCCCAGGAAGGAAAGGTGAGAGGCTGTGGCCAAACCCAATAGGTTAGTTATCTCAGGAACACCACTAACTAGAAGCAATTGGGAGAGTCTGAAATCTGAAGGGAAAAAAAGAAAATGAAGGGGCTGTAAGTGACACTATCCTAGAAGGCAGAAAAGGCACTCTAGCAGGATCAGCTGGAGGCAAACAAATCCTCACCCTGCCCTCCCTCAGGACATGAGGGGCAGCCAGGATGCCCTGCTCTCTGCTCTGTGGTAGCAAGTAGAAGGTAAGACAGGGAGGAGCTGTATCCCTCCTGCAGCAAATGTAGCTGAAACTGTGGAGACTGGACCCCTGGGCAAGTGAGATGAGTTCTAAACATTTTTAGAAGTGTGGGGCATGGGAGAACCTCAACTTCAACATGTTTTGTTCTTACTCATGGCACTGCCAAGGTCTGCAATATGTATCTTCAACTACCATTCCAGGGGTTTGGCACTTTGCCTTTCTTACTGAATGGACTAGACATTGCTTCTATGTTTAGGAAAGGTCTGCAGGTCTCCATCAATTTTTTTATGGCTTCTCTTACAGATCACAGAGGGTTGCCAGTTATGACTGGTCCCCAGAAATCTCCTTTGCACTCCTGCAACATGCTTTCCCTCAAAAAGCCTCTACTTGTGTTCAAAACTAATTCAGCAGTCTTACCTGCAAAGAGAAATGTAGACTTCTTCTAGTACCAAGTTTGGAGACAACCATCCCAAGCTGCGGCTTGAAGCAGGAGCCAGCATCCAGAGTACAGCCAATGCTAGCCAGCATCTATGGAGCATCCTCCAGCATCTTTTAGAAGCGTCAGGGCTAGGCTCAGGCTTGCAAGTACCATATGCTAATGACTCATTATAATATGTAAATGACACACTAGGTCAGAACTGCACGCCCATTTAAACTAATGAACTGTGCACTTTTTTTTTTAAGTGGCACTGGTAATTAGGTGCTTCCCTTTTCTGTCACTGCTAGGCAGAGAATAAGGAAGCCGTCTGTAACGATAGGCCAATGTTTGTAGCAATCCCATTGAGAAGTAAAGGCAAGGACTGCTAATTTCCAAGTGTCCAGCAGGGAACCAGTACACTTGCCTCCAGTCACCATTGTCACAATTCTTAGTATCTGAGCATGTAATTATATGGTCGTATTTTTAGAAGAGATCAGCATCTAATATAACTGTTGAAAACTCCAAGCCAGAGCAGCATGCACAGTCTTATTGGAGCATCTACTGCCTAAAGTGCAGAACACCTGGGTTTGGAAATGCAGCTGCATGTGACCTTGCTGTAATGGAGACAATATTAGTATCTCATTTACGGGGTCTGCTCTTCCCCCCAAATACAAATAATGTGTAAAGTTACACCACTCTCTCTGAAGCAGACAAGTGCCCAGTTTAATATCAGCCCCTGAAAATGGACAGACTATGAAACTTGCTAAAACCGATTTATTTCAACCCTAACAATCGGATTATTTACTTATTCTCTCTATTAATTAAAATCCTTACTCAGAATCTTTATCAAGAATAAATTAATAAATAAGTATTCAAATATCAGTATCATCTTACAAAGGGATATGATGATTCTTTTATCCTAATTTTAGACATGAAAACAAAGAACTGAAACAATTTGTGTTAAATGTCACACTGTAGACAGTCACCAGAGCTTGCAATAGAAACACAATCATCTGGCTCTGCATCTCTCCAGCAGATATTGCCCACAATAGCACTAGAACTATGGCAGAACGACGTGTGCAGACTCCAAAGGTTCTGTGTACAAGGCAGATTTTTATGAGCCTCAGGTTCAGTGCAGCATCAATGCAGGGTATCCACTGAAGCCCAAGCGGGTAATTCCCCACAACTTTGCGCTGCGCCACATGGATTTGCTTCTTCAGGTTTTTGATAGCTTGCGCATCCCTGCAGCAGGTTCTCAGTTTTGGTGTTGATAAACCTCATCCTCATTAAAGCGTCCCATTGATGTCACTTTTGGGATTCGCTCTTCGACGCAGTGATTTTCAGATTCTTCTAGTTTGTTATCTCTCTTATACAAACTACCTATTTACATAAAGTCATTTGTGTCCAATCTTTGCTCTTTTCCATCTTTCCCATGCTGGGGTGGCATTGTGGGGACACGTGCATGCTATAATGCCTTCTTTATTATAACCAATTTAGAAAGCTCATTAAAAATGGCTATTAATTCTAATTCATCCATTCACATAGCCATTCTGATAGTGAAGGTATTTCCCTTCTGGCACTTTTACTAAGAGAGGACGCTATCAGCTCCGAGTTCCACTGCTCATAAGCAGTCCTAGAACACAGGACATGCACATCATCTTCAATAGCCTTGTGCTTCTTTGACTCAGATTGGCTGCTCAGAGTCTCCTCATGGGTAGAAAGGTTAATAATGAAGCATGATGACAAAAAAGGATATTTTGTCAAAACTGACTTAGTGTTTAAAGCCCGGAGGAACATTCCGAGAAAAACTCCACCAGAGGATGTCCAGCAGACTTTTGGGTAAGCAGCAGTGAATGGAAAGGGCAACAACTTCATTGTTGTGATATACTAAGTGAAAACACAGGAATGCAACAGTGAGAAAACAAAGCAAATTTGATAGCAACCTGCAGATGGTGATGTTAAGCACTTTGCATATGGCTCTCACTTTTGATGTCAATAGAAATATCAAAGAGATCAGGATTGGACCAGAGTTTCACTGTTCAATATCTCTGGACACACGGTCTTGTTATTAGCATTACAAAAAACATCTTACGTTCCCAAAACCTAAATACATAATTTGTGAATGATATGTGTTTCCAGCTGGCAGTGAAGGGTGATATATTGTTAATGTCTTTCTGCAAATGTTAGATGAATAGCTATCAAAACTCTATCGTCTATATTGGCATTCATGTAGCATAGTCTACAGACACTTCAATCTCCCACTAAACTAGAGCTTTTACTATTTTTCACATCATTTGAATTTTTATTACATATAAATAATAAAATGCATTATTAGGATCTATCTAAATCCACAGTATTTGCAATTTTAGGATTTTCTTCACAGATTTGGCTCTACGCTCCAGAACCTAAGCCTTCACTTTACAGAACTGAACTTTCTCTTGCCCTTCTGGTTGCAAAGGTATCTTGGCAACATTTAAATGCTGTATCTCTCCAATATATGGCTTAGTGCTGAGCTGAGAAGAATTGAATTCAGACTTGCAAGCCACATTCCACTTACAAAATGTAGCCTAATAAAAAAAATGCTTATTTGGCTGTAGATAGGGTAGTCATGCTAACAATTATGTTTCAAACTCTTAATAACATTTGTAGGGCTTATTTAAAAGAAAACAAATAGAAAAAGAATGTGATAGATGCATTATTTTCCAGTTGCAATTGATTTGAATAACATGTAATAATGTATATAAAGAATAATTTCTGCTCTTAATCATGAGTTTTGCTTCAGCACTATCTGCTTAAATGACCCTGAGTCACAGAGTACTTTTGAGTGTCTCTTTCCATTTCTTAAAAATTGAATTGCTCTTGCTAAATGAGTGGTGGCTGTCTGTATTCCCTCCCCACAGACCACAGAGGATGGGAAAGGAAATACTAGCTTGTTTCTATTTTACAGCCATCAGCTAGCTTGAGAAATCTTCTTGACTATCCACCTAGGAAAAGCCCTCGTCGGAGAGGCTGTGCTGCACCTGTCTGGGTGGAAGAGCCAGGTTCCTGTATAAGCAACTTGTAAATGGTGTCCGAGTCATGCAATTCACCAAGAATAGCTTGGAAGACCATGAGGCACCACCTCCCCAGGGTGAAAATTTAGGGGACCCATCTGTGGGCTCTGCCTGTGGTTCTCAGTCTTCCTCAAGGCCCTGACAGTGGGCATGAAGTCAGTGAGTGGCAGTGAGTGGAAACCCATCACAGCCCCTAGGCTTTGGCATCCAGCCCCAAATCTCATCTGACTCCTACAGTATCTGGTCCAAGCAGTAAAATCTGGAGAAAAAGATATTACCACCTACTGTGGTAATAAGACAGAGACGCTGAGGTTTTGCAGAGTCTCTTAAGGTCAGAAGGGGGCTATACAACAGGCAAAGGCCCTGTCTCTCTACAAACATCACATGGATGAATCCATCCCTGTCTCTGCATGGACGCAGCTAAGCCAAGTGACATGGGGCTGGACACCAATGCCAAGCAGCAGTCACACAGCAGGAGAAAGAAGACCAAAGCTCCCATGGATCACCTGATAATAGACACCTGACAAGAACCCTGGAGGCAAAAGGGATTATTTCTCCAAGGACAATACAGTCCTAAAGCATAGATAGGACAGTGCAAAGGTACTTAAACTGGTCAGGTTGGACAATGGTAGCAGTTCAGCCATGCTAGCAAAGAGTCTTGCACTGACAAACTTACCCTGTGGCATATCTAGCTTAAGTTTTGCTTTGCTGCATGAGCACAAGCCCATTAAAGGTCATAGTCCAGGGGCTTTGTATACCCACCACCCTCCCTACTGGGAAATGCACAACCTCTTCTCCATCACCCATTAGTGCTCACCCACACTTCAAAGTCCCAAGTTCACCAAGAGCTACAGGCAGAGGTCTGCTTACAGCCAGGGGCTTTCAAGCTGCCTTACAGTCTTTTAAAAAGCTGTGTCTTTTGCTGTCACAAAAACTTGCAGCTTTTACTAGGGCAGGGGTGAAGTGTAGACAAGACTTTGGGTCTTCCATTTGGGAAGAGAAGGAAACCAGACAAACAGCCTCCATGCTCCCAAGCTGTGGGGACTGGCTTGCAAGGACCTACACTTTGGGCTTTCAGGAAGCCAGTCCCAAAAGGTCCACGTAAAGCCTGGATGCCTAGCAGACCCCATTCATCCATAGTGTTGGCTTCATCCCACACTATTACTCTTGGCAGTAATGTGTGCTATGTATTTTAATGGTGAGTTTTATTTGCTGAAAGGGCTAAACATTAAAAAAATATTTGACAAATCAAACTTTGATTCAAATAATTAGGATAAGATGGCTAAAGCAATGCATATATGCAATTGCATGGATGTTGACATGCATTTTAGCTCCACAAAGACTGCAAACCCACAACATATTGTTTTTCTTTGCAAAGGTTTCTAAGGACTCTTCAAACGAGTACCAGATGCCACTACAAAATTACACAAAGTGAATCGCTAAACCCACAGAGCTCACAAGTTAGAGCGTAGGCAACATTAAACAACCAAATAAACATGCAAAGGGTAGGAAGATAACTGATCAAAGACAGGAGAGTTCTATAAATCAATAATTACAGAGTTATCAATGTTCACAGTAGGCTGCCATTCCTGCCAACCCAAGCCTGTCATGATTCATTCCAGAGAAGCGGGGTCAATTTTACCCCATGTTTATCACTGATTTAGCGTGAAGTACCTATTAAAAGGATTTTGTATCATGTGCTCTGGCTTCAGTTAAGTGAGAAAATGAGAGATGCCAAGCAGCCTTCAGACCTAGAAAGCAAAAAAAAAAAAAAAAAAAAAAAAAAAAAGAGATGTTCATTGGAAAACTAAGCTACTATCAGATGGGTTTTCTGAAGTTTCGTTGCATGAGCCAGAATCTGAAAATTCATCAGAATACTGATATACCAAAGTACTTAGATGGTTGGATAAATCAGTAAGTTGTTTACATTTTTAACATTTCCTGCAGAATGTTGGGGCACACACATAGACTGGGGGGAATTACACAGAGCTCCTGTTTTCTGGGAAAAGCCGTGACAGCATCCAGTTGCCTTTTCCCGGTACAGGCTTTGCAGTGTGTGCCAATTCTGAGCAAAAACAGTTTGGACAGGTTGGATGCTGTTCACTTCTTCTTTGTTTTACTGTATGACCCTGGAAAACAGCCAGGTGATAAATACATTGACTAGTCATGGTTCTTGCCATCCACACAAAGTTTATTTCATTTTTCCCTCTTTACTGTGACCTAGCGATCCAGTCAGCCTCAGGCTACGTAACGCAGCCTTTTGGCCCTCTCTGACTTTGGCTGTGTTGTGTTACCTGGGATATACTCCACAACCAAGAGAGAATTGCAGAGCTATTGAGAGGTGGTACATTGGCTTGTCCCACCCCGGCAGCCTGCTTCCTGAGAAGCCAGCAGTTCTAGCCACGCTGAAAGTGCAATTTTAATATGGCCTTGGCAGTGCTCCATTGGCACGTCCCCAAATTTACACTAGTGTAACCAAGATCAGAGCCTGTGCCAACGTCTGTATTATATCAAAGATAAATTGGACAAGATGTGCTCCTATCTGAACTAAACTCAGCAAATAAAAAATGGACTTAAGAAAATAAAATCAGATGGGCTGACTCATTCTGTTTTGAGAGATCCTGATAAAATATGGCAGTTGCAGAAGTGCTAATGTGATCTTAATAAAAGATGACACTGAGGAAAAGACTGGGGGGAAGAAAGTACTTGACAAAAAGTTTTCACTGTGACTGGATCAGCCTCATAGATCCCATCTCATATAAATGGAAATAGATGAGAAACATCAGATTCCTTCATTGACATACTCAGAATGAAATCACTGCATAGGGAGAACACTGTGAGCATGCACAGTAGGCAGGTACCAGACTACAATTTCTTGTTCAAAATACCAAAATGCACCAGTGTAACTGAAAGAATGAGGACATGATATGAAACAGGCATGAGCTAAAGCACAGAACAGGAGGAATGACTGGAGCCTACCTCCTCCCACTTCTGAAAAAGCTGCCTAATCATTAGCCTGGGGAGTCATGCTTTCACTCACCCTTTCTCCTTCTCTCAGTGAATTCAAACCATTTTTCTGCACAGTGGTGCAGCTTCACGAGGACTGGTGAAGCATTCCTAGAAAAACCTATAGTCTAATGACTAGAAGTGTGTTTGAATTCTTTCTGACAAGGCTAGGAACTGAATATGAACTTCCTACTTCCTAACCCCTGGGCTGATGCAAGATAGAAATGGTAGTGATTGCTTTTCCAGAAGTGTTTCAAAAGAAAGTGAAGTCTTCAGAGAGTTTTACAAGGAACTTAGTCTAGCCATGCTGGGCACACTTAGACAGCATTTCCAGAGCCCATCAAGGGGCAGCCATATTCTGTTGTTTGTTTATTACTGTGGAGGAAGGGGTCAGTCAGACAACCTGTTTTCATACCCTGATGGTTGAAGGGATGGTAGTTAAGGAGAGGATGTGAGCATAGTATTAGAGGGGGAATTTGTGGTCTGTCTTCAGAACTACAGAAAATACCTTTGGATGCCAGGAAAAGGGCAGTTACAGTTCTGCAGCCATGTCCCCAAATGCCTTATTGAATTGCCTGCTTGGCAAGTATTTGGCCAAGTCATTTGAACAGCAATGTTCCTTCATCTGTCTTATTGTATATAGAATCATAGAGTCACTTAGGTTGGAAAAGACATTTAAGATCATTGAGTCCAACCGTTAACCCCACTCTACCAAGTCCAGCACTAAGCCATATTCCCAAAAGCCACATCTAGATGACTTTTAAACACATCCAGGGATGGTGACTCAACCACCTCCCTGGGCAGCCTGTTCCAATGTCTGACCACCTTTTCAGTGAAGTTCTTCCTAATGTCTACTCTAAACCTCCCCTGGCACAACTTGAGGCCATTTCCTCTTGTTCTATCACCAGTTACGTGTGAGAAGAGACCAGCACCTACCTCTTTACAATGTCCTTTCAGGTAGTTGTAGAGGGGGATGAGGTCTCCCCTCAGCCTCCTTTTCTTCACACTAAATAGTCCCAGTTCCCTCAGCCTCTCCTCATAAGACTTGTTCTCAAGGCGCTTCACCAGTTTTGTTGGCTTCTCTGGACACACTCCAGCACCTCAATGTCTTTCTTGTACTGAGGTGCCCAAAACTGGACACAGTATTCAACATGTGGCCTCACCAATGCTGAGTACAGAGGGATGATCACCTCCTTAGTCCTGCTTGCCACCTGATTTCTAATATAGGCCAGGATGCCATTGGCCTTCTTGGCCACCTGGGCACACTGCTGGCTCATATTCAGCTGCCTATCCATCAGAATCCCCAGGTCCCTTTCTGCTGGACAGCCTTCCAGCCACTCTTATAGAATCATAGAATGTCTTGGGTTGGAAGGGACCTCTAAAGGTCATCTTGTCCAACCCCCCTACAATAAGCAGGGACATCTCCAACTAGACCAGACTGATCAGAGCCCCATCAAGCCTGACCTTGAATGTCTCCAGGGATGGGGTCCCCACAACCTCTCTAGGCAACCTGTCCCAGTGATCCACCACTCAAATTAAAGAACTTTCTTCTCTTCCCCAAGCCTGTAGCACTGCATGTGGTTGTTGTGGCGCAAGTGCAGGACCTGGCACTTGGCCTTGTTGAACTTCATACAATTGACCTCAGCCCATCAATCTAGTCTGTCCAAGTCTCTCTGTAGAGCCTCCCTACCCTCAGGCAGATCAACACTCCCTCCCAACTTGGTATTCCCTGCAAACTTACTGAGGGTGCATCAAGATCATTGATAAAGATGTTAAAAAGCAGTGGTCCCAACACTGAGCCCTGAGGAACACCACTTCTGACCAGCTGCCAGCTGGATTTAACTCCATTCACCACCACTGTCTGGGCCCGGCGTTCCAGCCAGTGTTTTACCCAGCACAGCATGTGCTTGTCCAAGCCACGAGCAGCCAGTTTTTTCATCAGAATGCTGTGGGAAACAGTATCAAAGGCCTTACAGAAGTCCAGGTAGGCAACATCCACAGCCTTTCCCTCATCAGCCAGGAGGGTCATCTTGTCATAGAAAGAGATCAGGTTTGTCAAGCAAGACCTTACTTTCATAAACTCATGCTGACTGGAGCTGATCACCTGGTTGTTCTGTATATGGTACATGATGGCACTCAAGATTATCTGCTCCATGACCTTCCCTGGCACTGAGGTCAGACTGACAGGTCTGTGGTTCCCTGGATCCTCCTTTTGGCCTTTCTTGTGGGTGGGTGCCACATTTGCTACCCTCCAGCCCACTAGGACCTCCTCAGTTAGCCACGACTGCTGGTAAATGATGGGAAGAGGCTTGTCGAATGCATTTGCCAACTCCTTCAGTATTCTTGGGTGCAACTATCCAGCCCCATAGACTTATGGATGTTTAGGTGGTATAGCAGGTCACTGACCATTTCCTCTTGGATTATGAAGGTCTCATTCTGCCCCACCTCCCCGTTTTCCAGCTCAAGGGACTGGGTGTCTAGGGAACAACCAGTTCAACCGCTAAAGACTGAGGCCAAGAAGGCATTTAGCACCTCAGCCTTTTCCTCATCTGTTGTCACTATGTTTCCCCCTGTATCCAGTAAAAGATGGAGATTCTCCCTAGTCCTCCTGTTGTTATTAATGCATTTATAGAAAGATTTTTTATTGTCTTTCACAGCAGTAGCCAAGCTGAGTTCAAGTTGGGCTTTGGCCCTCCTAATGTTCTCCCTGCATCACCTTACTACATCTCTGTTTTCCTCATGAGAAGCCTGTCCTCTCTTCCAGAGGCCACAAACTCTCCAGCCAAATCTTTCTATTCAGCCAAGCCAGTCTTCTTCCCTGACGGCTCGTCTTCCGGTACATGGGGACAGCCTGCTCCTGGGCCATTAAGACTTCCTTCTTGAAGTATGTCCAGCCTTCCTGGACTCCTTTAGCATTCATGACAGTCTCTCTAGGGACTTTGTCGATCAGCCTCCTGAACAGATCAAAGTCTACCCTCTGGAAGTCCAAGGTGGCAGTTTTACTGACCCCCCCTCCTTACTTGTCCAAGAATTGAAAACTCTGTAAGTTCATGGCCACTATGCCCTCAACTTCCTCCAACTGTTAATTCCCTTCTGTTAATTCCTTCTCTGTTCAAGAGCAGCAAGTCCAGAAGGGCACCCTCCTGATTTGGCTCCCTCACCAGCTGCGTTAGGAAGTTATCTTCCATACACTCCAGGAACCTCCAGGACTGTTCTCTCTCTGCTGTATTGTACTTCCAGCAGACATCTGGGAAGTTGAAGTCTGCCATTAGAAAAAGGGGTAGTGATTGTGAAACCTCTCCCAACTGCTTAAAGAATATTTCATCCACCTCCTCATCCTGGTTGGATGGTCTGTAACAGACTCCAACCACTATATCCCTTGATTCTTATCCCTAGGGACTCAACCCTATCATCATTTTCATTAATTTTTAGGCATTCGTATGTCTCTCTAATATAGAGGGCCACCCCACTGCCTCTTCTTCCTCACCTATCCCTTTTGAAGAGTTGGTAGCCATTGATTGTAGCACGCCAGCTGTGTGAGTCATCCCACCAGGTTTCCGGGATGGCAACTATGTCATAGTTTTCTTGCTGCACAATGGCCTCTAGCTCCTCCTGTTAATTGCCCATGCTGCGTGCATTGGTGTAGATGCACTTCAGCTGGGCTAACAAACCTGCCATCATTTTGGGCAGAGAAGTCCTAATTGCTGTCTGACCATTCTCAGCCACTTCCATGGTTACTAACCTATTAGTGAGCCTGTGTCTTCTGTATGGGCTGTGTCCTGACACCTGGGCCCATGCCTTCACTCTAGGACACAACCTCTCCTGCTGCTTGTCCTGGCTTCCATGGACATCTAGCTCAGGAGCAGCAGGCAAAGCAAGACCACACCGTTCTTGAAACTATTCCCCTGCATGGACATGGCTGAGTGATGCATGAGACACACAGCAGGGTGCACAATATACATGGGCCACAGGTGACACCAGACGCAGCCAGAGAAGCCAAAGGATCACTCTCACATGGTCTCATATGGGGAACCCACTTCTCCAATGTCAGTCACAGCCATGCCAGTAAAGCCAACATCCTTTTAGGGCTTGCACCAAGGACACTGAGTGCAATAGTGTTCCCAGGTGAACTCTTGACAGCTATTTCTCAGTAAAGTCAAGGAAAGAGAGACAATAACACAGCAAGGCATGAGAAGACCTTTGTAATGGGGTCATTAAGATCAACTTGAGAGTACATTCACAAATATCATGACAACATTGTGGATGCTAAGTGCTATCTAAAAAATGCACTCCTGTCTAAGTGCTAGTATTAGACAAGGTGCATTCTTGTCAAATACTGTTTGGTCCAGTAATTGAAAAGGATCATTAAACATTTACTGAAAGTCAAACTGGAAACACATGGATGAACAGAGCTGTACTTGAATACCCCATAGCTGTCACTGATATCACAGATTTAGTGGCAGCATGCTACAGGTTTTCAGGAGAGCAGAGACAGCCTCCACATACACACACACACACAGAGCTAAGGAAGGTGACAGTGGAGGAGAACACTTTTGCACGTGGTCAACCTCTGTGCTCTTGCCTTAGAGCACTGGCCATCAAGTTGTAGCAAAGCATCGACACTCACACTTCCACTCCATTCATACAGACACACCTACAGATTTATTTTGCATGAATATTTGATACAACAACAGATTTGATATCAAGAAGGCAGAGTTTGAATTATTTAACTGTTTTCCTAGAGTATTTTATTTTTATTATTTAATGAGTTCTTTGTGATCAGTGCTAGACAGCCGTGAAGCAAACCTTAACTCCAGTATGCTCAGGGACTGACCTTAAGAAGTCCTTCATGGCTTTGAAGAATCTCAGCCTCCACTAAATTCTGACCCTGTGCATGATGTTGACCCAATACAGTCTTCAAGATTAACTAGACCAGAACTAAACCTACATCTGTACATTGTGGTGGTCTCCTGGTAAAATGGGCCATGGATCTGTCTCAGACCCAGGATCAAGGGTATATTCTGCAAACTCCCTTCTCCTCTCTTCTTGTCAACCCCCTTGCTGCAGAGGACAGAACTTTTGTCCAGATTCGGTGTGGCATATTTAAGATGTGAAAACAACACAGAGGAAAAAGATGTTTGGGATCCATTATACAGAAGGAGCATATCCTACATGAAAATATTATTTACTTAATTTTTCTATTCTAAAACTTGATTTTGTATTCAGGATTTAAAGTCTCCATGGATGTGGAAAAATACTATGAGACTCTGAGGCTTTGAAATGTCGAATTGCCTTGTAGAAGATAAAATCGATATTTTGAAAAAAAAAAGTAAAGGGGAAATTAATGTTCTTCTAATAGGTGAGGAGCTTTTACACAATTATTTCATGGTGATAGACCTGGTTTTGATGTAGCTTAATTAGCAGAATATAAATTATATATTTTTTTTAAAGATGTGCATATGTATATTACAAGATTTTTTTATTTCATTGTGGAGCAAACCATTTGATGTGGGTCTGCAAAAAGCTCTAATACACATCAAAAAGCAATCAACAAACTCTTTGAGTACATCAAGCAGGATAATTTAGATGGTTTTTAATCATGATTATGAAAATATAATTAGGTGGTTTCATGTTCGTTGGTGAGTGAGTAGGGAAAAGTGATTCTCCAAACAGAAAAATATGGATAACATTACCCAGGAGCCACAAAACAACCACACACACACGCATACACAAACCAAACAAAAAACCTGCTGGCCTGCCTCTCTAGTAGATCAGCAGGTAACATGTTTAAATAGAATGTCATTTCCTTTAGGATACCAGGAAGATTCTTATTTAACAGATTACACAGAAGTGGCTTCTGAAAAATCACAGAATCACAGAATCAACCTGGTTGGAAAAGACCTCAGAGATCATCAAGTCCAACCATAACCTAAATCCACCCACCATAACCTTTATCCACCCGTTAATGCTTAGATCATGTCCCTAAATGCTCCTTTTTAATGTGCTAGAAATCATCAGTTTGTGATTTAATAAAATAAAATCCTCTTTTCAGAATTTAGGCAACAAGCTGAAGATGCACTTTGGGTCTAATCAAACCAGAGTTTTACTGAAAGAAACAGAGGTACTGATGAGAGTGTTTTAACTCTGCCTGGGCCTTGAGTACTGGAGAGAAATGCCATGTGTCTGTGTGCACGGTCTTCAGATGAAGACTCCTCTAGATGCTTAACTGCCTTAAGTGCCCTGCCATTATTCAATCCCATAGAAGGGTGACTAAAGACTCCTTACTTAAGACCTGCCACATTTAAACAGCCTCATCTTTGCAGGTTCTCTTTGCGTAAAGCCTCCCTATGCTTTCAGGCCTTAGATCCATCTCCTGGCTGGGTGTAGGTAATCTATAACCCCACAGTGCCCTCAGCACATGCCTGCCTGTACATAATCCTCACAATGCTCCTCTCTCGTGGTCTCCACTCATCTGTTCAGTTCTGGCAAAACAAGGTTACCACTATCAACTTGCCAAAACATTAAAGAATTAGAAAGACACTTTTTTTTACATTTTGCTATAGAGAAAACTGCCTGGTTTATCCTTTCTCTTTTTTCCCCCTCCTTACTGGGTCCTATTTCTTGGAGGGCTTTATCTCATGCTCTGAGGGAGTGATTATCACTATAGTGATGGCTAGAGATATCTCAATAATCTCCTGCCATCTCATGTAGATCCCTAACAAATACTCCCCTCTCTCCACTTCATACCAAAGGCTAGATCTGTTTTCAGTGACTTAGTGGAAATGCATTTCATACTGTTTTAGTGATAAAAGAATTATTCCAGGTTCTTTTTAAGCACTTTGATCACTTCCCCCCCCCCCTTAATTTAGATAAATAGTTTTAATAGAAATTCTATAGAGTCACGTATTGGGGAAGAAAAAATAGCAACTTGGTAGAAGGTGTGTGGAAACGTTTTGGGTTTTTTTTGTCGGCTAAACACAAATTACCAGTGTGCCCTTAAAGGGTCTTAGGGAAGTAAACAGTGCCCTCCAGTCAGTCAGTCCGAAGTCAACAATAATGCACTGATGTGCTGAAATCACAAAACGAAGGTGGGTGAAAGTCAGAAGTTTTTTTTAATGAACTTTTTAAAAGACTAACCGGAACGACAATTAAGTGCCCTTAATTTAGTGGCAACAGAAACAGTGGAAGTCATTGCCCAGAGTATGGCTCAGCTTGATAAGGCGAGAGCAGAAAGGGCAGGAGTGGATAGCAAATCCAGCAGTTCTCCTGGGTCAAGACTGTGAATAAAATAGCTGGGGGGTTATATGCTTGCAGGTGGATGTGTGAGGGATTGAGAAACAATGAGAAAAGAGAAGACATTGGGAAAACCACCTGCTAGAGTAATTAACAACGGTGCATTGTCGTGGGGTGAAACCAAAATGTAGCTCTTCCTGGCTGAGTGCTCACTAGGAAGAGACTTACACTTCCACACAAGAAACTACCTTACTTGCTCCTGCCTTGCTGTGCATTCTCTGTAAATAAACAGGGCCATTCCAAAAGAAATCTTAGGTTCCTATCATCTGCTTCCCCTCTTAAAGTAACGAAGCCAGAAAGACCCAGATTTTGGCTAAGTACTTGCACCATGGGGACAAAAATATTAGCTGGCATCAAAGTCTGTACTGCACAAATTAGATCTACTTATCAAGAGTTAGAGAGAGAAAGAACTATTGCTCTCTGCCTGGGAGGCTGGGGTCCATGCCTTCCCATGTGCTGCTGCAGGCAGCATTGCCTCCTTCCCTTTGGAAGACTGCTACAAACTCTGGACTGATCCTGTTACTGCTTAAGCGAATGGGAGTTTTGCCATTGACTTCAATGAGATGACAAGCAGGCCCTCTGCTAGCAAATCCAATCTTTATAGTCCTTTCCAGATACTAAATAAAACTGTGCTTGGAAGTAATTTGGATGCCAGCAAGCTGGCCCAGTTTGCCATGAAATTCAAAGATGCCCAACAATGTGGTGTTTATTAGGATACAATTAAAGTATCTTCTTCACAGTGCAATGTGTAATTTCCTTTCCAATAAAAATATAAACTTCCCTTTTGTGCAAACAATTTTAGCATTTCTGTTTTTATGCCATCTTACTGACAAGAAACTCCCAGCTGTTATAATTTGTCTCATCCTTCTCTCTCTTGTAGAACCAGCCTTTGTTCCTTTTTGCAGTGCCAGGGACTTGCTGAGCTCCACCTGATGTGATTTGTCCAGGCATTAATAATGCATCTTCAAGATGCAAGACGCATGAATTCCTTTAGTAACAGACCTGCCAGCAGACTGCTGCACCGTATTGTGCCACTTTCCCGAGACGAGGGAAGCAATAGGACCCACACAAGCATGCACGCACCTGCACAGGTCATAAGGCTTGGGAGCAAGGGGTGTCCTGTTATTACGAGGGGGTCACTGCATCCTCACGCTGAGGTCAGGCTGAGGATAATGAATAATACAGGAGCCGTTTCTCCAGCAAGAAGGTCCTTACCCGCCATTCAAGGAATTCCTGTGGGACGATCTGAGGTGCCCACAGACTGACAGTGACTTTAGGAGGCCTGGCAAACAGGGCTCGAGTGTTGTCCCGCTGGCAAGTGCTGTCCTTAAACAGTTTATTTACTGTGTGTAGTGCAAAGGGGAGACTTCACCTTCGAGAACAACGGCACAAGCTGGGTCGCCCACTCCTGGGGATGGCAAAGGGCCCTGACACACACCCTCCGTATCAGCTCCACTCAGTGCTTTCTCCACACGTGGCTTGCAGGGGGCCGCCTGCCCTGCTGCCCCTCCATCCTAAAATAAAATAAAATAAAAAAATAATAACATAGAAAGCTCGTTTAATCGATACAATCACTCGCAGGGCCGCGCTCCCGCACCGCGGCTCTGCTCTGCCGGCGTCGCCATGGCAACGGCTCCCAGCTCCCGACGTGAGGCCGCCCCGCGGCCCCCCGGCCCCGCCGGCACAGCCCAGCCCCGCCGGCGCCGCCCCGACCAGGCCGATGCCCGGGCAAAGCGGAAGGGGTCGGTGGGCTGCTGCCGTCGTGGCGGAGAGGGGCAAGGCAGAAAGCACAGGCTGTTCCTAATTTTTTAACGGCACCACGTTTTCATGGCCTCCAGACTAGCGAGTGCTGACATTAGTGATCCACCAGGTTGCAGGCCCAAGACCCAGCTGTGGCTCATATATATATATATAAAGACATATATATATAAATATAAAAATATATTATATAAATATATATATATATTTATATACACACCCCTATACACACATTTCCAAATAACATGCTTCCAAAATAACATTTCCAGTGCCATTTCCAAGCTGTCTGGCCCATGGCCATGGTGGAACATCATTTGGGCCCCTTAGGCAGAAGACTTCTTTCCTCACAGATCTTGGTAGTTGGTGAGAGAATCATCACACAGCTCCAGAGTAGCACAATAATAACAGCTGGCCCATGCCACCATAAAAAGAAATACACAACGTTTGCCATTAAAAGCCATCAATGCCTGTGGGGCAAAGCTGTTTCTGCAAAGGCTGCAGTCAGCGGTGACCTCGGGTTGGTGGTCTGCTGTAGTGTCCCCCAGCACACAAGTAGCTGTGGGTGTCTGGTGGGCTGTACTTACTGTTGTGCTTATCTTTGAATGCATCAGGAAAAGACAGCAACTTCTTTTATCATTCTTTTTACATTTCTCAAATAGCATTGCAATGGTGAGGGTTTTTTTTAAAAAAAGCTCAGCCATCCCCCGTGCTGTCATTTGGGAAGAAAATAAAACAATTTAGAAGAGATGTCTCTGAGACCAGAGAGATGCCCACAGGTGGGTGAATAATGAGAGAAGGGAGGAAAGAAGGACAATTTTTTCTGGGGATAAGTTTTAAGACTACAAGGAAGCCAAAAATTAACTAAAAATCTCCACCCATTTAATTGGACAATAATTTCTCCCACAGTGAACTTCACAGGGTTCTTTTTTATTTCAGTGAGAATATTTCTGTTGTTTTCAGTAGGACTTCACCAGGATTTTTTGTATGCACATATATAGGAGAAATGTTTGTACATTTATATTAAAAAAGACAGTGAAACAAATACTCTGTGACTCTCATTTCCAACAAGCTTCCAAACTGCCTGCAGAAGTCATCTTGAAATCACTTTATATTTTAAAGACTGTTTACCTAGAGAGCAGAAACAATAGACTGGGGCTCAAATGAACCTTCTCATACAAGCCGAATAGTGAATTACAACTCAAAAACACTGATACGCCATCCAGTCTGTAAGCAATACATAGACTGAAATATATTCACATGAACAAGTCACAGAAGAATTCATACGGTGAATAAAATTAATAGAAATTAAAATGTGGTCGTTGATCAACCACAATCAGGAAAGAGAGCTAAATTCAACAAATCAGCTGTTTGCAACTAATAGTTTTCCTAGGTCTCATGATAGATGTGGGTAAATGTTGACTTTCTAATTATGACAACAGAACCGAAGAGAGCTCTGAGAAATCAAAATTAACTAGTGCCTTTCCTGAATTAGAGTCAGAATCTGTTGGCACAGAGCTGGAGCAATACTGTGAAACATCCTGAGTTCACAAATAGGGGTTTTTTCAATATGTGGTTTATGAAAGCGCTCAAAATCTTGACTTTCTGTCTTGATATAAGCAGAAAAGGTATTCTTCTTTAATATTAAAGTTTGGCAACCCAAGAAGGGTTTCATACTAGGAGGGAGATTTCAAGCAATCTTTCTAGCTGTATCGCTCACTGCATTTCAAAGAGAAAGATGCACTGTGTTCTCGTGGGTGGTGGGATGGCCTTGGAAGTCCTCTGAGCTGCTGAAGGAAGGGAAACTTTCCACCAGGAGAGGCAAGGAGGCAGCCAAAATATTACCTGCCATATCTGGCCTTGTGTCATGGTTTTGGGCCTAACACGACAACAAAGAAACAGCCACATGGCCGCTCACCCAACTCCCCCCACACACACACACTGTGGGGTGGGGGAGGACAAAGGCCAACTAGAAGCTCACAGGTTGAGACAAAGGGCAAGGAGGGTTCTTCACCGATTAAGGTCACAGGCAAAACAGACTCAGCTTGGGGAAAAAATAATAGTGTAATTTCACACTAATCAAAATGCACACAGGACACAGACAACACAAAGTGCAGTGCTTACATACGTTACCCCCACCCCTCCCTTCTTCCCGGGCCCAAATTAGTTTGTTCCCAGTTTCTCTACCTCCTCCCTCCAGCGGCACAGGGGGACGGGATGGGGTTTAGAGTCAGTTCACAGTCTGGTGGTTCCTGCTGCTCCTTTCTCCTCAGGGAGAATGATTCCTTACAGTCCTCCCCTGCTTCCCCAAGGGGTCCCTCCCATGGGAAAGAGTCCTCCATGAGCATCTCCTTCATGGATCCTTCCCACGAGGTCCGGAGTAAGCTGCTCCAGCACGGGCTTCCCACAGAGTCACAGGCTGCTTCGGGAACAGTCACCTCCCCTGGCACCGCAGTCTTCCACAGCTGCATAATCCGAGTCCACTGGCAGCAAATCCGAGTCCACTGGCCAAGTTCATCCCTCCTGGCGCTGTCAGGGAAATGTTCCACTGCATTCCTCCATGAATGCAGGGGGACAGCTTTCGCTATAGGTTGCAGGGATACTTCTGCTTGTGCACCTTCTTCCCTTTCTTCCTCACCAACCACCCAGAATCTTCACCCCAGCACTGCCTTTCACCTTTCCAGCTCAGCTCTTCTTTCTCTCTCAGTGCTCGCTCTGCTCAGGTCTTATATCAGTTCTTTTTTATGTTAATTGCAGAGGCGCATCTATTGTCCCTCTGATGGTTCCTTGACTGGTTTTGGAGCAGGGGGAGCTTCTCAGCTTCTTACTGGATCCGCTCCTGGAGCCCTTCCCCCATTGCCAAAAATCCCACTAAACCAAACCAGCACACCTTGCATCGGACTCAGTTCAAGCTCAGAAATCATCAGAGGCTGCTTAGTTTGAAGATAATTTCTACAGGTGCCAAGGAGTGTTTCAGCAATCCTCCACACTGGATCCACTGCAAGAAGTTTTGTGTATGGAAATCTAGATATTGTAAGTTCAGAGGGACTCAGACAGACTGGATTGATGGGCTGAAGCAAATTGTATGAGCTTCAACAAGACCAAGTGCTGGATCCTGCACCTGGGCCACAACAACCCCATGCACCGCTACAGGCTGGGGAAAGAGTGGTTGGAAAGGTGCCCAGAGGAAAAGGACCTGGGGGTGTTGATCAACGGCCAGCTGAATATGAGCCAGCAGTGTTCCCAGGTGGCCAAGAAGGCCAACAGCATCCTGGCTTGTATCAGAAATAGCGTGGCCAACAGGACTAGGGAAGTGATTGTCACCCTGCATTCGGCCTTGTTGAGGCCCCACCTCGAGTACTGTTTAGTTTTGGGTCCCTCACTACAAGAAAGAGATCGAGGTGCTAGAGCGGGTGCAGAGAAGAGCAGCTAGGTTGGTGAAGGGCCTAGAGAACAAGTCTTACAAGTGACATCTGAGGGAACTGGGGCTATTTAGTGTAAAGGGGAGATGTTATCGCTGTCCATAACTACCTCTAAGGACATTGTAGAGAGATAGGTGCTGGTCTCTTCTCACAAGTAAATAGTGATAAGACAGGAAGGAACAGCCTAAAGCTACACCGTGGGAAGGTTTAGACTGGACATTAGGACAGGTTTTTCTCTTAAAGGGTTGCCAGGCATTGGAGCAGGCTGTCCAGAGAGGTGGTTGAGTCACCATCCCTGGATATGTTTAAAAGTCATATAGATGTGGTGCTTGGGGATATGGTTTAGGGGTGAACATGGCAGAGTAAGGTTGAAGGTTGGACTTGATGATCTTAAAGGTCTTTTCCAACCTAAGTGATTCTGTGATTCTGTGAAATGCAATTTGAAAGTCCTCATTGATCAACATGATTTTGCTGTTGCTCCAAGAGGCTGGGAAGGACACTACCATTTTCTTCATATTAATTATGGCAATATGTCCACTGAAAAATGTCTATCATCAGTAAGTTGTCAAAAAGGATTTTAAAGCTGGATGAAAGGATCATGGAAAGTGCCTTGTGATCTCCTATGTCACATATAGGACTATTGAGGAAACAAGCTTTCTGTTGTGTCAATATTGGAGATTTTGAGATATTTTCCTGTCACAACCTCAGATCTCAAAAATTTTGCACAAACCACTAATCCAAGAACAACCCACTATGGATAAAGCTGAATATTGTGGGCTGAAGTTTTTGTAAAAATTTCAACTTCAGTTTTCATAAAACATCAGTAGCCTTTACTGGCACTTCAATTAAGCAGAATGGTTTGACAGTTACGACACTTTTTTTCCAAAAACAGTTTCCATATGATTATTCAACAAAGCTCTTGCTTTGTGAACACTTCTGATTTAACAATTTCTGCTTTTAGCACTTTTCAGAGCAGGGAGGTAATGTTTAACATTTCTTCTTAGTGCTAGTTGCCCACGTATAAATTGGAGCTCCAGTTTACACCTGGCAGACAGGACTCCCACCATTTACATCACAGGAGAGGTGGAGCCATCCCCAGTGAGTCCTCTCCTGTTCTCTCCAGGATGTTTCCTAGAATTGCCAAAATTGTCTGCCTCCCATCATCTTCTGTGATTCTTGTATCACTGAGCGATGGTCTCGGCTGTTTGTTGCACCCATTGAAACGTTTCTTAGACCCATCTCATGCAAAGTAAACCCCATACTGTCTTACTGAGGAAATGTGACTAAAAATCCTCAACTGACAACACCATTTGCAAAATGTGTTCCTTGAGAGGGGTGAGCTCAAGGGGAAGTACCAAGGGGACACTTTGCAGAGCACGAGACAGAGGCAGCCCCACTGCAAACACACCAAGGCACTGACCTAGACCAGCAGCTCCCTTGACCAGGGAGTTTAGAGTATTAGTGGGCAATTTCAAGACTTCTGTGTCCTATATATGCCCTCTTCCCCTTCTTGAAGAGTTAGACATAGCTGCAGCTAAAACCAGGGATCTATAATCTGCTGTTGCAGTCCCAGTCTGTACCCCATTGCTCAGGCATAACCCCATGAAAGCCAAATGTGGGGAGGCTCAGTGCCTTGCCTCTGCATGTTGTGCTATTGATAGTCATGGGAACGCCCAGGAGGATAAGCAGTGAGAAACTGAAAAGCATCAGGAGCTGGGCAGAACACCTGATTACAGCTGCCTGCGCCAGGTCCCAGTGGTAGCAAAGCCGATGCACTCAGGCAAGGTGATGCAGGTCACCCTTGCTGGGGAAGTGAGGGAAAGATAAGAAAGTAGGAAGAGAAGAGTGGCTTTGCTGTGCTGCCTGGGCCCGTCAGGCAGATAGACCACATGCACGCATGCATCCGGGAGAGTCTCTCTGGCCCTGGTGGAGGTGGTCCCTCACCATCCCTGAGGCAGCCTGAGCCATGGCAGAGGATCCAACCAGCAAGGAAGCAGCTGGCCTTAGCAGACAAACAAAACCCAGAGCCTGAGGCAGCAGCATTTGAAGAGATAGGGCAGGACTAGTCAGCTGTTTATTTAGAGACACCACCTCTGATCCTTCCGCCAGCTGAAAATACAATCTATTTATGTAGGTATACACATATTTAGGAAGCTTGATATTTTCTCATTAAAAGTTATGAGGCTTTAATGTTTGCTTAACTGTTCTCATCAATAAATAATAATAGGTAGGCTGTCCTTTGTATATACACAGTTTCATAACAACAGAGTGTATCCCAGCTTTGCAAAGTCCTAGTCATCTATTTGCCTGTGCTAAGTAATTTCTTTTCAGAGGCAAAAGTATTCAGGGTTGATTACTCAACCTTTATAGAAAAACAGGGAGATTCTCACAGAATCATTCTGAAAGGAAAAGACCCTTAAGATTTAGTCCAACTGTTAACCTAACTCTACCGAGTTCAGTGCTAAACTGTATTCCTGAGCACCACATCTACTCCTCTTTTAAACACCTCCAGGGATGGTGATTCAAACGTCTCCCTGGGCAGCCTTTCCCAATGTTTAATAACACTTTTAGTCAAGACGTTTCTTTGAATATCTAATATCTAATCTAAACCTTCCTGGTGCAACTTGAGACCATTTCCTGTTGTCCTGTGTCTTGTTACTAAGGGAGAAGAGACCGATCCCCACCTCCCTACAAACTCCTTTCAGGTAGTTGTAGAGAGCGATAAGGTCTCCCCTCAGCTTCTTTTTCTCCAGGCCAAACAGCCCCAGTTCCCTCAGATGTCACTTGCAAGACTTGTTCTCTAGACCCTTCACCAGCTTTGTCACCCTTCACTTGCCCCACTCCAGCACCTCAAAGTTCTTCTTGTAGTGAGGGGCCCAGAACTGAACACAGTACTTGAGGTGGGGCCTCACCAGTGCTGAGTACAGGGTGACAATCACTTCCTTAGTCCTGCTGGCCACACTATTTCTGATACAAGCCAGGATGCTTTGGCCTTCTTGGCCACCTGGGCCCACTGCTGGCTCATATTCAGCCGGCTTTCGATCAACACCTCCAGGTCCTTTTCCTCTGGGCAGCTTTCCAGCCATTCTTCCTCCAGCCTGTAGCATTGCATGGGGTTGTTGTGACCCAAGTGCAGGACCCAACCCTTGCTCGGGGGCTTGCCGAGGTAAATATTCAAGATTTCAAGAAACTCACATTATTTCAATATTCTAATGATCTTAAGGTTTCTCAGTTATAATTTTTTGTTTATTTGTTTATTTGTTTGGGTTTACCTCATTATGAAACCTAGTATAGTATAATGCAGAACTTAGACCATTTGCTTTATGCCATAGAGTATCAAACTACAATATGTACAAAGGAAGTAATGGCAACAGCTTATGCTAACAGTTCAGTACTTTACACAATTTCTGCCATATCATGTGTGATTTTTTTAATCACTGAACTATTAGATGAAAGAACAGTAAAGTTAATTCCCCCTTTCCTCCCCTTGCCTGTAGTCTGCACTGCAGATATCTACAGAAGCGTTTCACTCAGAGACTGAGAAAACCCTTCATTTGTGGATCTCAAAAAAGATCATACTGATACAGAAGCCAGACACTGCCAAAGATGATTAGAGGTGTTTCTGGCCATACAGAGAAGCTGAACTTTAGATATCCACTATGAGCTGCATTTTAATATCAACATAGAATCATAGAATCATTAAGGTTGGAAGAGACCTTCAAGGTCATTGAGTCCAACCGTAATCGAACTGTGACAACCACTAAACTATATCCTGGAGTGCCACATCTAAACGCTTCTCGAACACTTTCCATTCCAATGCTTCACCAGTCTTTCAGTAAATAATTTTTTCTTAATATCCAACCTAAACCTCCCCTGGCACAACTTAAAGCCATCTTTAGCCTGCACCTCCAGAATTATCCAGGTGTTTTAGGATCACAAGTCCAGACTTGGGCACCTGGGGTTAGAGTCAGGCCAGTATTAGATAGGTACCTGAATCTCTTTGTGTATTTAGATGCATTTTAAAGGAACACAGGATACAGCTCCTCAGCTTAGACTGTGAACTTGACTTAAGAACTTCTTGCACCCTGAGGGCATTTGTTCTTAGGCCAAAATTCATTATCTCTGCAGTCATGATGGTACCACTGCCATCCTTTGAACTGGTACACTAGAATTAAGTCTCCACATAAAAGAAAAAAAAAAGAGTTTTACCTGGTTTTGTTGCTAAGGCCAATTTATTGCATAACTGAATCCTTGGTCCCTTCAATTGTTAAGTTGCTTGAGAAAAAGTTATTCTTTATCCCTGAACTGATGAACTGATGTGGTGAGTGTGACAGCAGCCTTTTCAGAAGTCTGATGATCTTACTGTCTCTAGCCTCAGATCAGCAAGGCAGTCAAGCATGTGCTTACCTTTAGGTATGTACTTAGTCCCTTAACTTGCTGGTTTCACAGCAGGTTAGAAAGGCTAAGCACATGCTTAAAGACAGGCATACACCTACCTACCTTTCCCCTTCAAGCAGTGAAGAACCCTAACTGTAGCAAAATTCCTGTTTCTACTAATGCTGAAAGCAAGCACAAATATTTACTTAAAATATTAATATGCTTACTGTATCTTATCTTTGACATAATTACTTTAATTAAAGGAATTTATAAAAACTAATGTTATGCCTACATGCCCTAGCAGTAAAATGTGAGAATAGTAGAATTTAGAGTGACTGATTTATTAATCTTAAAATATGTGCTTGGAATGAAACAGGTAAAATTCAATACTGGGAAACAATACACATGAATATTGTGTTTTATAATTTAGACTTGGGTGTGTTGTGTTTACACATATAAAAAGCATACACTAGCTGATTATCATTAATATATTTTTTCATTTTTATATTCTGCAAAATGTAAAAACATATATAAATCATGACATTCTACTGCTTCTTGATAGAATTTTTGTAGGTTGTATTGACCTTTGATATGGGCAAAATTTACGTAGCAAACATTATCATCTTTACTACTATATATACACTAATACTAATATTATGTACTTCATAAATATGTATACCTGACCCCAGTTGCCACTACAGCTACTACTCTGTCTCTAGACACATTGGACGCATCATTCCAGTGTTTTCCCTTCTCCCCTCCCCAGAAAACTTCGTTCAACCTGTCTCCAGTGCTTTGTGGTCAGCTGAAGTCTTCATTGACCTCTTCATAGCCAGCTCTGCCCTCCTTAACCTGTAAGCAACTTCAGACATCACTCCCCTACCTTTTTCTTGAAATCTTATTTTTCTTTGGCTCTCACTGTCTTTCTGAATGTCCTTCTGCCTCTATAATTTCTTTTTTTGCCATGTAGTAGCGCTTTGCAATGACTACTGACCATGTTATCCAACACTGCCTCATTGGCTACTTTTACTCCCTGCCAGCATCCATCAGTCATCTCCTGGCTGTTAAGTATATTGCAAACACATGGGAAGAACCATTTTTGTCTTCCACATTGATATAGCACTGAGTACTGGTTTGAATTTTAATAAATATATGTTAATGTCTGTTTGCCGTGACACGGGAACTAGCTGAAGCTAAGGGTATATTTTACTTGTTGATTTGTTAAACAATTGGTATAGGAATGGCAATGTATTGTTTACATATGGTTGTTCGGTGTCATCTTTATGACATTGCCTCATCTAATGTGATTACACAGCAAAATAAACAATGTCAAACCATGACTTCTTTGTAGGGAAGTCTGGTCTTTTAGACTACAAGTCTGGCATACTAGCCAAAAGCATACATAATTTAAAAGGCACTTTGAATACTGCCAGAAAAAAATTGTGTGAAATATGGGTGAGCTTGAAGGGAAGAAACTACACAGAGGGTAAGTTGCATAAGAAAACATTTATCCCAACTATGATCCTATTAGAAAATAAAGGGCCTTTTTTTCTATTGTGCATATATGAATGTCAATGACGTGGTGCAGCACACGGACTAGAAGAGACCGTATGTCAGGAAGGTATTTGTTTGTGTCCCTGCCTATTTGGAAAAGCATGCAATTGATTACTGAAATAAATATGATTCTGTATTCAAAATAGGAATGCTATGAGGTTCAAAGTTAGTTGGTCATCTGTGTTTGATTCTAATGTGCTCACCCAAGCACCTTCTCTCCTTATCACCATGCTCTGCTAGATGAAGAAATAATAGACCAACAAGAGCTGCGTAAGACACAAAGGCAAATGCACCTTTACTTCAACCTGGAGTCAGCCTACACATCATAACTGCATGGAGAAATTTAATTTGTCAATTACAGATTTTGAGTTTAGAAAACATTTTGCTGTTGCTTATATCTGCCCTTGCCTGTAAGTTCTGAACTGGAGTTCATAAGGTTGTTAATTCTAATAGCAATGGGAAAGCAGGAGAAGGAGACATGTCATGGCATGAAACAAAAATCCTTAGAGCAAGGAAGATTTAATGTTTAAATCCAATCTCCTTTATATTATGTTAGGGAGTTTGAGATGTGCTTTTTTAATCTTAACTTCCAGGATTTTTTTTCCACAGGAAAACTTCCCCGTAAATTCACAAAACGTTCTGGCACTTCGTATGGTTTTACACCCTAGGAATTTATTATTCATGAAATAAGTCTTTTGAAGTACAATTTCTAAGTATTGATGTTTTATCTTTAAACAGCAAACGTGAGCACTGGCTTAAAGGCCCACTGACAATCACTCAGGAATAGCTCAATTGTTGATGTCTAGGTGAGGTCTTCTCCATACAGGGAATCTTTTGTAAATATTAATTCCTAGAATTGCAATACTAATGCTTGTAGCTAATAATTATCACAAAGTGCCAAAACTGCACAGTTTTCTCCCTGATTACAATATTAAATTGCTATTGAGCTGTGGTATTTGCTCCAGGCAATACTACTGAGAAGCCTCCAAAGACTTTGTTTGGCCTCCCCGCACAACCATGGGAAATGTATGCCTGCACAGAAAGCAGAGGCAGTACTGGGGTTTGCCAGAAAACAAACACAACTCAGACAATAAAAGGAAAGTTTTATCAGAGTCAAAGTGTCCTTTCACTTGGGAACTGTCATCTCATGAAAAAAACCCACACATGCTCACTTGATTAGAGCCTCTGTGGCAGACCACTGCCATAAGCCAGGTGATTCAAGCTGGTCATGGAAGGTACTGCTCAGCCAGCTCTGAAAGCTTTGTTTTAGTGGCTTTTGATGGCATCTAAAAAGGAGCTAAGCCATTTCAGAAAAGTTCAGAGGTTCCACCTGACATGTTTGTGCACCTCTATCAGTGTGTATTTTCTGCTGATACTGTTGCCCATTGCCCTACAGACCAAGTAGTTGTGGATGAGGAGCCACAGTTTCTGGTGCCATTTTTCATCTTGGTCATTCAGTACAAATTCATGAAGACTCTAAGCCTAATCCCCAGTTTCAGGTCTTGATACTTCGTCTCTCTAAACCCATGAACCATACTTCCCAATCGCAAGAGTTTACTGTAAAATTCAGAAACTGTTCAAGCTGTCTCCTTAAATTTCAGTTGTTTGGGGCTGATATCAACATTTAGACAAGCTCAGGGAAGGGTCTGAGAGGTACAGTGATGTCTGAGCACAGACCCAGGCCTAAATTAAGGTTACTGCTTGAGAATAGGAGTTAGAAAATGCTTTTGTGATGTCTGCTAACTAGTGCTCAGTAATCTGGTACATAAATGTAACCCTTATTTGATGGGAGAAGGGGTGTGACAAATATATCGGGAGCAAAGGTTCAGACTCAGGATTTGTTTCTTCTTTGCCTGTGATTGAAGACTTCTCTGTGATTTTTCTAAAGTGAGTGCATTTAACATTTAGTGAAGTACTGAAGACAGCATAGCCAGAAGAAGGATTGCAGTTCTTAGGGTATCAGTAGGAGTAGTCCAGGAATGTGATTTGCAGGTACAGATTCCAATCCTTGCACTTACAAAAGGCCGTTGAAAGACAGCAGGCAGGCTTGTGACTCTTTCTATAAAGCAAAACCAGGTGTGTTTGCACTTGGAAAGCACAGGTGCAAGTTTATGCACTTGAATTTATCAGGCCCAGGCTGAAACTGTATCCCTTACGAGGTCATATGCTATTGTCCAGCTTCTGCATCATTAAGGCATGCTATTCATGAAGGTTCTGGGAGTTGCTTTTGAAATCACCGTGCTGGGTTTTCTAACTAATTTTTTTTGTGAGCTTTATGGTCTCTTTAACAGCGGCATGTGAGTTACATTGGGCAAGGCTTCCATCTTCTTTCAGAAAACATATGTTAAATTGAAATAGTAATAATACTATAAACCCTAGAAGGGGAACCGAAGAAGGGACACTCATTTGCTTGATGCTTGCCTGAAACTGTGCATGGGTATCAGCTGAATTTAGTATTTTATTTCAGCATTTACAACTTACCTCAGAGAAGATGGTAATGTTAAGTTGTCCTTTTTATTTATGCACTTGCTGAATTGCAGAATGTTTGTTTCAGATCTCAGCTGTCAGCCTTATGCCATAGTCCTCTTTGTCTAGAATGAAATGTCATTCTTAAATTAAATCACAAAGGTGTTACAAAGAAAAATAAAAAAGGGAAAATACTCCAGAATGTTTTCCGGGTTTTTCTGAAATCCAGATAATAAAATCACATAGAAAGCAACTGTTGTGCCATTTAGTCTATCCTGCTATCAACTCCTGCTTGTTTCCTAGCACCTATTTTATGAGACATTGCAGTACCCAATTTTACATGTCCCAAGCAAAAATTGTATCTGTGGTTTCTTTTGGTTCATCCACCAAACTAAGATGAAGGTAACAAGATACTGCTTTTTCTGCTGATTTCATTCTGCCAGGCACTGCTGAGATATATTATATCCTGTCAACAACCCCTCTTCAAGAATAACCTGAGAAAGCAGGTAGACTATTTCACAAGTAACAGGGGTCTGCTCTCTTTCTTCCAGCTTCTTCTTCTACAACAGCTAACACAGAAGAAGATCAAGGCTTGTTGTAGAAAACAAAAAAGCAAAGAACTACCTCAGGTTGTATGTTACATTGGGAGGTACAATTAATTATTTATGCAGTACCATTGGTAGAGCAGCAGACAGGTCAGGTTCCTGATTATGCTGTCTGAGGGCATTTTGCTGATGCATGTCAGCTCCATTCTTGGTCAAATATTATGGTCCCATCCTGCAGCCAAATGTATCTGTCTTTTGTTTGTGAATCACCACTAAAAGAAAAGGCATAGAGACGGTAGGGAAAATGGCGTCTCAAGCAGCACATACATGTTTTGTTAATTCTGGATTGTGCAATAATTTTTACCTGATCTTTCAGCCTTGATTGTGGACAAAACTGATTGGATTTGAAACTTTAACACAAGAGCTGGAATAACTATATGAGTGTGTATTATTCCCAAGGAAAAACTACGAATCTAGAATATTTTAAAAGGCTAAAATTAAGAGAAAGAGACAAGCTGGCATTGGTATTATTTTGCAAGTTTTATTTATAAGTTGTTGGTGTATATTTTTTTCTAACTCTTCCTCTTCTCAACTTTTCTGATAGATCTTCCACTGACCTCTAGCCAAATTTAGAGGATAATTTCTCATCTGTGCTATTAAAACTCATGCCCTGTATTTCACAATCAACCTGTTACCACAGCACGCCTGGGCTGAGATGGGCTATGACTTCTCTATCTGCTCCTCCTAGCTAACATTTGCTGTCAGTGCTGACAAGCCAGCAGCAGCCTTTCCAGCTGCAAGGAACATCTCTCCTCACTGACAAAATACCTTGTCAGCCAGTATTAGTCTGGAGAGTGTGTCTCCCCCAAAAAGCCCTACATCTTTGCCACGAGTCACAATGTGAAAGCCCTACCATCAGGGCAGCAGTCAAAATTTATTCTCAGGCTGGCCTCACATGTTAACTTACCACCAAACTAAACTCTTCGCTGAAAGGCTGAAGCTTGTATTCACAGAGGGTGAAAATTGGTTCCACTGGGAAAGCTTCAAAGTCATTCCAGCCATTAAACTGTGGCTGGATGTATCATAAGTACAGGAGAGGTCGAGGCACTGCCTGTGAACCACGGGGACTTGGTAAAGAAGTTCCTGCTGAAATTGGCAGCGCGATTGTGTATTCTGTTTCAGTCCGGCTCTGCAGCAGGAGCAAGTTGCGTTTGTACATGAAACTCATTATGCTTCCCCTGTTTAACATGCCAATTACTTTCTGTATTTACCATGTTTAGAGTGACTTCATGTCAAAAATTAATAACGCTAAAATAAAGAGCTGTGCTGATGTATGCTAAAGGGGAAGCACGGCAGACTAATAGAATGTGTAATGGAAACGGAAGGTGGATTTGCAGCTGTGGGGATCACAGCCAGATGAATTTCATGGTATGCAATGGGGAGGGTCCCACAGATGCCCGTGTGCTCTTTAAGGCACACTTCAGACTGTGATTAAGTGTATCTTGAGAGGTCGCAGCGCCAAGTAATTTCACCCTGTAAGCAGTGTAAACACTTAGTGGTACCAGTCAGTCCCTCTAAAAGCTTTGCTCCTCTAAATTTTGTCTGTCTCTCCATATTGGACAGAAGTGTTTGAGGGACAAGGAATTACGTTCAGAGGAGAAGATGACTGGGAAATGTTTTTGTCTTTTTTGACTCACCTTTGCACAAGCTTGGACAAGTGAGGAAACCTTCCTTCACCCTTGATGGTCCTAAGCAAACCCCTGTAATAGCAGCAGATCTCTGATCTTCCTTTTCAAAGCTCAGGAGTCCACAAAGGATTTTACCTGGATTCCCCAGAGCCTGACAACTCCAGTGCATTAACCCTTTCTTACAGCATTTGAATTCAGCATCTGTCTTGTACTAGGACTTGAAATGTTGTCAAAGTCTCTAGTAGGCAGCATTTAATCACATCAATGAGTACTTCCTTACTCACATTGATCACTGTAGACAACAGACTGGACAATCTCCTAATGGGAAATAACAGTAAAAGGACCATATTGATTAGTGCTGTTGGAACCATTGTCATTAATGGAGATCACAAAACCAGTTACAATATCTGTAACCAAAAGTGATGGAAATACTGTGTTCACTAAAAGAAGGCCTCTGCATATGAAGACCTCAACAAGCAAGTAGTGTACACACAGGGACTGTTATTTGTCACCTCTGGTTTCAGTGGGGCATTTTCTCCAGGCTGGCATGGGGAAGGTCCTGGTTTCTGCATCACTTTGCTCACAAAAATTGCTATTTCTTTATGGGGAACTGCGTGAGGGAAAAAACAGAGAAGCTCTGAATCTGCCTACTAGCTCCAGCAGTAATGGATGGTGTTTTAACATTTTCCTGTTTTTCTTGCTTTGGAAAGCTAATCCATACCTAAGCAAACAAGTTGTTTTTACAATAAAAACACACTCAGTGCTGAGAGTTTGCCTTGCATGTTTGCCCTCTTGTAAAAGACAACCTCCACTATGAAATCTGCACTTCATTTGGTACAGTTTTAAGAGATGCTTCACATGAATAGACTTTCTCAAGGTGAAATCCTGAGCTCTTTGCTTACTTCTTTTCCATTTAAATTCCCATTTATGTCAGTAGAAGTTTGCTTTTTTGTGGATTTCCACTATTTACTTGTCATTTGTTTTCCACTGCAAACTCAGTCATGCTCTGAAAGCAAACTTCTTTCATTCCAATGCATCACCCACAGGTTAGGAAATCTCTTCCAGACCAAATATGAAAGAATTATCACTGTGCACTTCCACAAGGAGAAATTCCACTCATGCCAACACTAAAGGTGAAAAAGGGAAAGACCCAGGAACACTTGTTAACAATCGGTGTGCACACTGACTGGTCTGGTAACTGATAAGGAGTACAGAGTTTATTAATAATACAATAAAGAGGAACCAACTCACTTGTCCTGAAGAGGGCTGGTTTTGTAGGGCTAAAAACCATAAACTTTTTTGTTTTGAACGCAAGCAGCAATGATTCTCAATACACAAAGGAACAGATCTGCTGTGTAAGAAGGTACCACTTTAACAACATTGCTTTCAGAACAAGACATACCTCAACCTTATACTCTTAAACAAGCTTTTTGTTATTCTTCCAACAGCAAGGTTAAAAATACATGGTACAAAATCTAAATCACTCTGTTTCATTCTGCTTTCACTGGATTTAGGGTTGCCTCTCACTGACTGTGTGAAAGGTAATACAAGTGCAGGAATATCTCAGGTTTAAATGCCCTCCAGATGGCCCCCTTCTCAAGGTACGGTGAATGAGGGGGTATGGCTACTAGCAGACAGAGGCTGAAGTCATCTTTACTGCAGCTAGGAAGCACAAAAATGCAAACCAGTTTCATGCCCAGCTGCTGTGCCCAGCCACGGAAGATACTTTGCAATACTTTATGTGCTTAACTCCACCACCATGAATTAGAAAAATAAACCAAACAGCTTGGATATGTTTGTTTTTACAACTAAAGTAGTCTAATTTTTTTTTAAGTGCTTTCTACAATCAAGACACATCAAAAGGCATGGCACAGAAGGGGTGACCCAGTGGTGCCAGCACTAGCTGAATAGTGAAAAGGAGCAGCCAGTCTGCAGTGTTGCATTTCTGCTTGGTGACAACACAGCTATTGGACACCTGTGCTGAGGTGCTCTGAGGTCTCTGCTTGCTCTGTGATATGGTCCCTGAACCCAGTACTCCAGGGTTTACCTCAAAGGGATTATCTAGAGTTCATCAGCAACTTCTTGATGTTACAGGCCAATTGTCAAAATAAACTTTGTGGAGAGAAGCCTTCAAGGAGAATCTTCTTCATTCATGGTGAAAAACAGTCGTCCAGTGACAGCACTCACTTGGACTAGTAACTCACCATTCCTCCACTGTTTTAATCAGAGTAAGGACTTGTCTCTGATTGAAGGTGAATGTTTTATTTCATCATTATCTATAGCAGATCCAGTTTAGGAAACATCAAGTATTTTTATAGGAACAAAACTGCCATTTTTCTGCATGCCTCCCTAGGACATGCACTAAAAACTATCTAAACCAGAAATCATACTACAAGACCTAGGTTCTTGCTGTAATTACAGGGTTCAGTTAATAGCAGTAATTTGTAACTGCTTGAAGTTATGAGTAACTCAATAATTTCAGGGCAGTTCATTGCCCGAACCTGGAGGAACCACCTTCTTTGAATCCTAATAGGTATTTTTAAGTAATCTCATCACTTGCCAGATGCTTAGCAAAGATTATATATCATAGGATGGAAGGGTAGGGATTTCAGAGATCCACATAAGAATAGCAAAGACTGTGTTGGGATACCAGAAAAAATAAAAATCCTCACACCAAAGGTCTGATAAATAACTCAGGGACAAGTAACATTCTACTGATCAAAAGCATACTGTAATTTCCATGGGTCATGTCAGGAACATGCAACTGACTCCATGCAACTGAAGCTGATCAAGGAGTCTGAATCTGGAATTGGTTTCCAGCAAGTAATGTGCACCTTCCTATGTCATAATTGTACAACTCGAGGCCATCTGCAAAATACAAACAGAATAATTAATATCTCCCTCATAACATTAAATGGTGGGATGGACTAATGTTGTTTGATCTCCTTGAGTCTTCTCCTTGTAATAAGCTCTTATTTTGTATTGCATTATGCATAGTATATTCACTCACGTCTCACCGTTGCACTGTTTTCTACCAAGGCAATGAAGATATAGGCCCCCTTTTATATGAAGCCACACCACATATTGCCAGAAGTAGCTTACATCTAACCTGAGGCCAATAGCTGCTGGGAAGTAATTAGTTGTAGTGCTGCTATAATCCCTTAGTAAATGTAAGCACAACTCCTATTTGTGCTGAAGGTGAAATGTTTGTGGTAACAAATGCCCTTTTCTCTGAATAAAAATGTATTTACTTTTAATCAATCAGGGACTCATTACCAGCGTTGTCTTCATCCCCCTAAACCTTGGCCTTTCGTGTATGATTTCTGCATTGAAGGAGACTGTGTGCAGTTTATTAAGAGAACGTTGCAAAATAACTCTAATGACCTGAATAAGCTAGGGATAGACTGTCAGAAATTACGAGGCAGTTCCATTGTCTCCTGGCACCTTCAGGCTCTCACCAGACCCTCGCAGTCCTCAAAACAAAAGGAGGAGTTGTTGCCACAACTATTCAATCGGTGGTTACAATCATATGTATGACCCGTGTGCACGTGCACTTCATGTTTGGGAAGAGCAGCCTCCAAAGGGGGAGAGGGATCTCTAGGGCTTTGCTGCTGCAGAGGAAGTTTGCAGATGACACCAAATTGGGTGGGAGTGTTGATCTGCCTGAAGGTAAGAAGGGCTTGCAGAGGGACCTGGAAAGGCTGGATCAATGGTACGAGGCCAATTGTATGAGGTTCAATAAAGCTAAGTGCCGAGTCCTGCACTTGGTCACAACAACCCCATGCAATGCTACAGGCTGGGGGAAGAATGGCTGGAAAGCTTCCCAGAGGAAAAGGACCTGAAGGTGTTGATTGACAGCCAGCTGAATATGAGCCAGCAGTGTGCCCAGGTGGCCAAGAAGGCCAACAGTATCCTGGATTGAATCAGAAATAATGTGGCCAGCAGGACTAAGGAAGTGATTGTCACCCTGTACTCGGCACTGGTGAGGCCCCACCTCAAGTACTGTGTTCAGTTCTGGGCCCCTCACTACAAGAAGGACTTTGAGGTGCTGGAGTGGGGCAAGTGAAGGGTGACAAAGCTGGTGAAGGGTCTAGAGAACAAGTCTTACAAGTGACATCTGAGGGAACTGGGGCTGTTTGGCCTGGAGAAAAAGAAGCTGAGGGGAGACCTTATCGCTCTCTACAACTACCTGAAAGGAGGTTTTAGTGAGGTGGATGATGGCCTCTTCTCTCAGGTGGATAATGATAAGACTAGAGGAAATGGCCTGAAGTTGGGAGTTTAGACTATATATGAGGAAGAATTTATTTACTGAAACAGCCTGCCCAGGGAGGTGGTGGAGTCACCAACCTTGGAGGTGTTAAAAAAACGTGTAGACGTGGCACTTCAGGGCATGCTTTACTGGGTTGACAGTTGCACTCGGTAGTCTTGGAGGTCTTTTCCAACTGTGACAATTCTGTGATTTTGTGACTACAACCTTTGGACTTTGGAAAGCAACATGGAGAAATGGCTGCCTTAATTTAGGGAGTGGAGCTGGCTGAGGAGCAGGGGGATGACAGGGTGAGCTCTGTGGGAGTCTCACTGTGCAACCCAGGGGCCAGGGCTGGCCAGAAGACTGCACAATGCCTGCTGGGCTGCATGACTCTGAAGCACTGAGTCAACAACATCCCACAGCTGTATAGAGGGATGGGGAGCCACCAGCTGGCTTCTCTCCCAGGGCACCCCAAGGGTATCTCTCCCTAAAAGTGCTGCCAAGCCAGGGGGTGCAGCTGAGCAGAGGTCTTCTAGCCACAAACAGCTCTTGAATACCCTCTAGATGGCTACGGCCCTTTCCCCTCTACCTCTCTTTGCAGAGACAAAGCATCCAAAGCAGGGTTGAAGGTCTGAGTCATAAACTTTTGCTGCTTTTAAAGGCTGAGGAGGGAACTCTGGGAATTTGTTGCCATGAACTAGGGCAGTTGCTTTATTTATTTTCCATTTCCCCAATGTGCTTCTCTTGGCCAACACTGGAAATAAAAGTTACAAAATTCAGCTGTTATGGTAAGTAACTTCCCAACAGGGGCCCTGCTATGTGATCAGGCAGAGGGTCTTTCCAACAGGCTTTTCCAGGATATATATGACAATGGAGGAGGATCCTGTGCTCGAAAATGTGTGAGCAGTTCTCTCATTCATTGTCTTGGTCTTCATGTTTGGCTCCAGAAAAGTGCCTGCTCCAACAGGCATGTCATCAGCAATGCAAGAAGTAAGAGGAAAATAATCATGGCAATCTACCAGGAAAAAATAAAAGGATTTTCTAACTTTGTGTCTTCCTCAGCTGGCTGTAGGATAGTCTGTTTGCCTGCACAGTTAGTTTGCCAAGTCATTTCTCCCTCCTTGTTCTTTGGTGTCCAACTCACAGTAAGCAGGGAAGGGACTAATGTTGCTGAATATAAGAAAGTGGGACTGACTTCAGGTATGGCTGCAGTACCTGGAGTTACCTTGGCAATTTTTTTTAAATTTTTTCATTTGTTGAGATTTTGACATTGACTGAAATATTAAGACCAATGAGAATGGGAAAATCTCAATAGCAAGCTCATTTTAGAGAGGAAAAACTCAGAACCAGTGTCTTTTCCCTGGGTAGGTAATCTGTTATCCCTCAATATACAGGCAAGGCTTCCATAGACAAATAAAATGGCAGTGCACAGCATCTGTTTGCTATGGAAGCAGCACAGACTTCAGGTAAAAAGTATGTGTGTTGCAGGGGGAAATTTCTATTCTGAACACGTGAGGTTAGCTTTTGATACCAAACTCCACCACTACAGTGATCTGGACTCCATTATTACCTGCTTTAAAGATCTCTTTCTATTACATCAGCAATCTGAATCAAGCCAGAATATTTGTCATACAAGAGCAGCTTTAGAAAGGGTAGGTTGTGTCAAAAATTGTCTCCTTCCTTGTTTCTTTGTACAGTGCAGATCAAGTGATACACCCTCAGCAGTAATGCAGCCTGATCATTACTGAGCACTCCCTGGCATGCCTATGAGCAAACTTTCTATTGTTTCAATTAGATGATCTTGGGCATTCAGGGAATTTAATACTGATGGAGCTCAGCTCCTAAAATCCTAGAAATTAGAGGCTGAGAGAACCTCGGGAATCATCTTTTCCATCCCCTGGCAATGCAGATTATTTTCTACTGTATTTTTACTGTGTTTTTTCCAGTCTATTTTTAATGATTCTAGCAACAGGGTTTCTATCACTTTTCCTGGGGGACTATTCCACATTCTAATAGATCTCACTGTTAGGAAAATTTTCCTGATATTCAGTCTAAATTTTCCTTTGCTCAATTTCATCCCATTACTCCCAGATATGCCCAGTAGAGGTGGGTGAAAACTGAAAGTGAGTAGGCAAACCTGACACATTATGTGTGCTCAGAACCAATTTACAGCAGCGGGTAAAGAGATAGAGTCAATTTGCAGCATTCTGTAAGTGACAGAGAGGGTCTTAGGGCATGCACTCTCTGAAAATGGTTCTGAATCTTGATGAAAACCCCAAAGTATAGAAAAATATCCAGAAGCTGTAATGACTTTATATTTTTTGCAACACTCAGGCTGAACACAACACGAATCCTCTATGAAGCGATAACAGATAGGGCACCTTGTTTATGCTGTGGTTGCCAATAAAACTTAAATTTATACAGGCATCTGAACAGCAAGCTTTCCATTGCACCAAACACCACTAATTGTCATTTACTTTTACATGCTAGACAGAATTAAAATCCAGTTTACATTTCTTGAGCTATTACCCACTGGATAATGAAACCCATAGCTGAAAAATTGCATTTATATTGTAGATGTTCTTGTGTAAGTAACTTTATGTCTGTATAATGTTCTGATGTCTTGCTCATAAACTTTCTAACAAAAGGAATTCACTAAATCTCCTCTGCCTACACACACACTGGTCTTTTATCTTTACTTCCTTTTTTCCTTACTCCCTTTTTTCCTTTCCATCCTTTTATGCATTATTATGGGGCATACCCCCTGTTTTCTTTCTTACTGCTAATTCAGTTCCAAACAGGCAGCAAATCCTGCCACCACTTTGCTGCCCACATCACTAAGCATTTCAGACCAATTACCTACTTTATTTTCTCATGCTGTATAAAGATCGTATTTATCATCCTTCAGTGCAGTACATCTTTTCATTCTTGGACATACACGTACCATTTTTACTCCATCAACTCATATTATAAAAAAAAACTGTTTTGCATCCTACTTCTTATTTAAATCCTTTCTTATACTCACCTCTTCCCAAGCACCTTTTACTAATCCCTTCCCCACCCATTCCCCCCCCCAAACATATCTGCATCAGCCTTCAGCCAGAATTTGTGTCTGATTGAAACTGCAATGTTCTCAGGTATGGACAGTGCCTTCTTTTATGTCAGTTATGGAAGATGATTACAGTGAATTAATTCACAGTGGGAAGTGATACGGCCCCTGCAAGAGGAATGGAAGCCTCTTGAACAGTAATCCAGCCTCCCTCAAAAATATAAAAAGTTTAGCAGACAAAAGAAAACTAAAAGATTATGTTAATCTCAGGGTGATCTGAGGAACTCCAGGAGGACGTGTTCAAAGTTGTATCCAGATGCCTAGCTAGTGGCTCAACATGGTGAATCAGAAAAAGCATGAAAACAGTTTGCTCATGAGAAAGCAGGTACATCTGGAAGAAACACAAGTCACAGGCACTGGAATTGCTGGCTGAGCCACAATGCATGTACTACAAATGCTGCCCTTGGGGAGGGATTCAGAAATGGGGACAGGCAAGGAAAAGAGGAGTTTGTGAGAGATTACAAGGAAATGCTGGTATTTGTAAAGAGCCACAGTATGGTAAGGACAAGGAGCAAAAGCTGTTTCTGAGGCTGGCAGGAAATGGAGAGGACAGTGCAACTGACAGGGCAGGGAAAGAAGTGAAGCATTAGGAGAAAGTTAAGGTTGGTTGTAGGGGATCATGCCTGATGTCTCACTATACGGGTTGCAGGTGTCCCTAGCGGTGCTATGACTATCTAAGGCTGGACATCAGAAGGGTAAGAGGAAAAATCATCTTTCCAGGTACTTGGTATGGCCTCGGAAGTGTGCTGATCAGGGATCACTGTGTGCAATCCTATGGCTTTGAGGAAGAGAGACATCACTAGACAGGATTACAACAGTTTCTCTTTGCCTTGGATTTCTTTAATCCCAGTGACATCTCCTGTTTTCTTCCTCTTTCCTTCTTTTTGCAGTAGGTCCAAATGTCACTTTTTTCTCACCCGCATTTAGTCACATAAACCACCTTATCTCCAGCCTGCACCATTTCACAGTCTTTTAGTCTTTTTTTTAGTTGGAACTCAAGATGAGTGTTTTGAGAAAAATAAAAAATCTCAACATCATTGAGGATCCATTAAATTAAGGTGGTGTCTCTCCCTGTAGCAGACTGCCATAGATGAGGCCAGCAGATGCATTCAAACTGGAATTATGTCAGTGGCTGAGCCAGCGATCATCTCCTGTACAGGAATTCTTCTCGAAGAATTCACTTCTTACCTCCATCCTCTTCATGCCCTACCAGTACTGCCCTTTTAGTTTTCATCTCCCAAGGGTGAGGTATTTAGCAACACATAATTAGCAGTGCTCTTCATCTGCAGCTGTCCTTGTACAGGACAGGTACCAATCCTTAATTGTATTTAGCAATCAGAAGACAATGGTGTATCAACCTCAGCTCTCTTCATTGTTCCTTAGGGGAACATGCACAATCTCATATTCACACTCCTTTCATCCTATTTCCCTCATTGATCCCATATTGCTCCGACTCGGCTGCTCACAGTGCTCCCTGTGACCCCTTCTTCCACTCTGCTCTCTGTCTTCTTTCATGCCATTTGAGCTAGCTTTTCCCATCTCCTTCCTCTGTGTCCTGCCTTAAAACCCACGGGAGCACTATCCTGATCTCACCACTTGTGTTTCCAAGCCTTCTTTCTTCTCAACATTGATTATAATTTGTTTTGATCTGTTAACTCATAAGCTCTTTTGGCCAACAATTTTGATTCCTTGATTCTTTCACCAGTTGTCAGATACCTTGCTGGCTAGGTGATGAAACGGTGTATCTGTATGGTGATAGGTACTGAGCTTAAATTTAATTGTTGTCCTTCACTTAAGAGATCTGTAAGAGTAGGTTAGTGCATGTCTCTGTCTAAATATAGGACATATAAAGCTTTAGGAGTGTTAACTCCATAGATAGAGAAGATTTGTTCAGGTAGAGCTGTGCAGAAGAAACGAATTACAAGGAGAATAAAGATGCAGCAGTCTGAACAGCTCTAATGCATAGTCCTCTCAGTGTTGCTGTGGTTCTGCCTTAGGGTAAAAGTCTCTCTCTCCCCTGCCTGCTACTGTATGCAGGGGCCCAAAGTAGGTTAACGTTTTAGCAGATCTTAAAACAGTCACGAAAACTAAAATGCCCTTCACATCTAACCCTGTCACACAGTTGCCTACTCTGTGTTATCTGGACCTTTTCTTGGTGGCTGCTGGTTTCAGAACATTTCCCTTTTGTCCTACCTGTATCTCTTTGGCTTGCCGTACCTACCTCTGTCTGTGACTAGAGTCTCCTTAAGGTGTTTCTGACTTAAGTGTGCAGATCTGTGACCTTACCACAGGCCTCAAGGGAAGGACAATATGGGGAATTTTTTGACAGGTTTCCAGCGAAAGAACTGTGGGCAAGAAATCTGTGCATGATTAACACTTGCCCTAAGAAAGCAGAATTTCATACATTATTATAAATTAACAGAAGTGTATCAGAAGTATCTTCCCCATCAATTTCTCCTTCTAATTGAAATAACATGATCAGGTCACAAGATAAAAGCCTGGTGTCAACACTGGGACCCCATTCTAATAGAGAAATTATGAGCTGGTATTTTTCTTGAACCAATAGCGAATCTGCTTTCAGAAAACAAAACTAGCCAAAAGGAATTAAAGTAAGACCAGAAGGTGCTAAAGCAAGAGTTGGAAACTTTACAAAAGGAATTACAGCAGCATCTGGAGGTTTCCCAGAAATGGCTGAAGTGATTTGCGGGCAGAGGTGAACTCTCTGTTGGAGTAATGACTACAAAATGTCCTAACAGACTGAGAAGGCCAGATGCAAAAAATCCAATCTGAATTGGTAAGCCTAAAAAAGTAAATGGCAATGATACTGCTATAGATGCTTCAAGGCAGGGAGACGCCAGCTGGGAATGCACTAACAGAGGTGAAGAGGAACAACGACTCACTGGCTAAATACCAGCTCCAGGAAGAAATGTCTGGTCACAGACCCATCATGGTAGCCAGCCATCTGGACATTCAGTTGGGCAAATCAGAGAGCTTAGGCAAAAACATTTACTGCAGTTCGTCTGCTTGGTTGGCAAAATCTCAGAGTCCAGTGGGACAGGCTGGACTTTCATAGGTCAAATAATGCAAATATCTAATATCTCTTAGGGAAAACTCCATCTGATATTTACTTTGCTAAATATATCATCATGGGCTGAATGAAAACTGGTGAAGTTGGAGAGGAAGGAGGCGTTCTACAGCAAGCCTGAATAGCCATACCTGGAGAGTGCTGCAGCTCTGATTTCCTGAACAGAGGCTTCACGCAAAACCTTTGCCTCTTGATTAGAACCATCCACAGATAAAGGTGCAACTAAAAGCCAGAAGAAAAAGGAAAAGGAAAGAGAAGATTCTAGCTGAACTGCAAGAGAAGCTACAGAAACGTGTGTTTGTAGCATGTGCAGATGACATTGGGGGCTGTCAGGATAAACTGGCAAGGGATCAATTCAAACGTGCTGAACTGGGCTTAGGCTTTCACACTAAGGTCAGTGAATGGCAGCCAAAGACACTCCAAGGGGTCTCTAGAGTTTACCGTAGAAATTGTGATTCACCCCTTGCAGCTGTGGACCAAAGGAGGAAGCAGTTTCTGGTGACAGGCATGAAAGACAGTCACTACAAATTCTCTCAGTACAGTTCTGTGTCAGGGAAAGAGGATACAAATCTGCCTCACAATGTTACTGAAAAATAATAAAAATGAAAGATTTGTCCCAGTAAAATGAAATTTGAAAACTTAAAACAAACTAGCAGTGTGGAGAAAAAAAACACAACAACCCACACAACTTCATTTTAAAACTGGTCCTGTGAAAAGAAAGATTATTATGAACATAACGTGGCCTGGTCAGACCATTGTTACTTCCTAGAGAACTTCTTCAGCTCAGGAAATGGAAGGACATCAAACTGAAGAAGCTAAACTCAGGGACTTGTAAAAGCACCAGCACACCATTTTTATTTAAAGCTGGACAGGTAACAAAAATAATGGGAATTTTGGCAATTTTTTAATGTGTAATAGAATCAGTGAAATGTGAAGGAGTTGTAGACATTGTCTCAAACCTTACATTTATTAGACTAGACAAGCCAAAAAGACTAGGGATTTGGGAGATCCAAAACAGAACCTCCTAATTGATTTCAAATGGATAGAATGTCTGGGGAATGTGAACACATCCAAAAACTGGAAAAATAGATTTTGAAACCAGGACCCCTGTAATTTCAACAAGAAGTATGAGCAATCCGAGGTAATAGATTAACTAATAAAAGAGTTTATCATGCCTAGTAACAAGACACAAGGTGTATTGCAAATGTGATTTTTGGAAGCTCCTTTTAAAGATGTGGGCTAGCTGAAACAAATTATTTTCTCACTGGTTTGCAGTAAATAAGATGTCCTAATTCCAGGCTTCGAAACCATAACAATAGCAACATGCTCTGCTATCTTTCATGCAGAAGAAAGATGGAAGTGACAGAAATCTGTTTTGTGGCCCAAAAATATTAGTGAAACCTACTTTGCTACCTACCAAAGTTCTGCACTCCGGGACCAAGTCCCCGTTGTTTGCTGCTGAGCAGAAGATGCTATCAATAAATAAAGAAAAAGAAGATTTGCTTGGAAAATATGAATTAGTGGGTTGATTAAGCCCTAAGACACAAGAAAATTGAGAAAGTGTGGAAGTCGCCTATACCTCATATTCTCCCAGAAGCAGAAGGTTTGTATGTCTTCCTCTGCTCAGTTGTGGTCTTGCAAATAGCACTGGAACCACTCCATAGATTTCATGGGAACAGAAATCTGTATCGAAAAACCTATACATGTCACTAGAAAGATCCTTAATGCCTTCTGGTTTAGAAGGTTCTCTGCTGGATGGTTACCATTTCTTCAGTTCCTGAACCACATTCCTCAGTATCTCCAGAGCTGCTTTCCAGCCAACAGTATGTCAAGCAACCCTCAGTGGAGTCACTTGGATCTCTGGCAAAATTTGAACCGTTAAGTACTGTTGAAGTTGTCACTACCAACTTCTATTGGGACTTCACCTTGCCACAGTTGTTATCTCCTGTAGGGCATCCCTAGAAGGTCCCTGTCTCCTGATTATGCATGTGGCCATAGCAAGTTGTTGGTTCATGGTTTGTAGCATTAGAAAAAAAGGACCACACTGTTCTAGTGATTGTTTTTTTTGTAGCCTACCAGTGATTGGAATTCCTTTATATTAGAAGAATGTGAGAGTGGCTTTCTACGGGGGAAAGTACAGACCCAGAAAGAAAAAACAGAGATCTTACAGAGAAAATATGGGATACATGAAATTCAAGGGTTCATTAAAGATAACTTTCCATTTGACAACTGGAAGAAAAGAAATCAGATTGTTATTGAAAACACTAGGAATGCCTGGTGATGAGAAATTAGCTTAAAAGAAAGAGTTTATGAATGTGGGAAGGCTTAAGCTTTCTTGGAACTAGGTGATCTTTAAGGTCCCTTCCAACCAAACCATTCTATGATTCTGTGATTTTTTTTTTTTTAGTTAGTTAGAATGTGGAAAAACTTTATCTTGACTTGGACTGAAAGAAGGTGGTACCATTTCAGTGGACTGAGCTGAGGGGAAGGAGGTACATCAGGTTAAACTCTTTCAGACCAGTATGTTTAGCTGTCAGCCTTTAACATAACTGTACAAGGTAGATAATCATCTGTTTTCACCTGCAATAAAGAAAATTTGACACAGAAAATAAAAGCTTTTCCTGATATTTGAGGTAAAACAGAAAGCATGTGTATGTAAGAGAGAGTAGACAAGACACAGATCAACTTGAAGGGAAAACAAAGGCATCAACCACTTTTGGAATAACTCGTGCTACCTGAGAGCACTGCAAAGTACACTTTTTTTTTCACAGGGAGTTGCAAAGGGCCTTCCTTGCCTGTCTCTGGATACTTCTTGCATCAGGAAAGCAGGATTTGGTACATTTCTGTAAATAAACAGAATTTTCTCAAATACACCATCTCTATTTTGCTCTCCTAGCAGGAATAATATAGAATTTTGGCTACCTGCTCACATCAAAAGGAGTCATGAAGCTGCCCATCTTCATGGTAAGATGCAGTACAGTAAAAAGGATTGGTGATAACAGGTCTGTATTTTCTAGCAGAGAACCTAAATTATGGGCTCAAGAGAATCTTCCACCTCATTTCTTACAAGTTCCATGAGTTAATTAAAAGTTTGGTTCTCTGAAGATTAATCCAGATTTAGACACACCCTTTTTTCCTAGTTGCTGTAACTACAGAACAGTATATGCTAGAGTGGGAAAAAGTCCCAGAAACATCAAAATTTAACTAGAATCACAGTGAATATTCTTAACTGATAGGGAGAGAGAGATTTGTGATGGGAAAACGTTATGATCAATAATCAGACAAACTTCAAACTGAGTGGCTAAGAGGCAAATTGAGTAAGTGCAGCAGCACCTGATGTGGCTTGTTTCCTTTCTTGCCAGATTGCTGGGTTTGCTTTTTTTGTTAAAGTTTTGCATTATACCTACGTAGTCTGAAAAAAACATCCCTGATGTCACACCTATTTATGTCTTTATTTTGCAAGCAGTGTACAGAGAGCAAGATCTGATCCACAACAGAGGATCCTTTGAGTTGTAGTGTTTACCATGCTATCTCAAGCCCTAACCACTTCATGCTTTGTAATTTGATTATTTGGTCATGCCCTGGAATGCAAAGTATTACTCTGATGTATTTGTATAAACCTAGCCTCTTCAAATACAGTAAGTAGCTGAATGATGTATCTTAATGACATGCTCTCAATAATTTTTATAATGTGAGATCTCAGCCCAGATTTAATGTTTAATATCCCCGGGATTCACATTGAAATTATTACACACATTATGTATTCCGTTCCTTGGACTTAGAATTAATTTCAAAACAGTGCAAAAGTGCATCCTATTTGTTTTCTTGAGGGAGTTTGCCTCAGTCTATTTATTCTGGAGTTTCTGAAGTTAGAAATACCTTTTCCCTCTGCTATCTTTGATCTGTCCTGACGAATTGTGCAGAACATTTCATTTCTGTGTCTTATCTCAGTTATGTCATTTCCTCATTTAGTTGAAAAAATACTTATTCTAACAAAGTTTATCTCCTTAAATAAAGGACACAGGTTGTTGCAAAATAGTCTCACAGACTCTTTGACATAAGGCTCACTGCCAAAAATAAACAGAATAGCTGCTTCTTTAGATCCCCTTTATGGAAGACTGCATAGGAGAATTCATAATCTGCATTTCTTTGATCGATCGTTCAGTCTTTGCATTGGTGATGTTTCTAATATGGGGGCTTAGCCTCTGGACTGACTCCAAACAGGATGGAACAAAGCAACTAAACCTGTGTTAGGTTGTGATCTGAGAGTACTCTGAGGCAATAAATCTTTAATTTGCAAGATTGGCAACTGTCTCAAAATTAAAATTAAAGGAGCATTTAGCATTAGTGATGTTCTCAGTGTTGTCAGGAATTGCTTTCCTAGACATTTTTTGAAGGGCTGGGTCTTACTTCCAAGCCAACTTCCAAGATACCCTCTAAACCCACTAAACCACCCTTTAGTTCCCCTCCTTCTCAAAAATCAAGTCCAAAAGGCAGCAGGAAGATTTAAAGAGGAAACAGAGCTGAAGCCCCCATTTATTATAGTCCAACCCAATGGGATGATTTGTTCTAGCTGGGCTTCCATCCATCCTGTTGTCCCTGAGAAGGTCTTTTAGTTTAACCAGTGTAGAAAGGAAATGCCAGCGTGAACTAGTCTGCTTAGGAAAAGGGAGTTTCCCCTCAGGCATGAGGACAGCATGATGATGATGTTATTTGGGTGTGTGAGGGCAGAACGATCCTCCACTGTTGCTGGGGGAGGATTTCAGGATTACCTACACACTTGTTTAAGCCTCAGGTATGAATGGTTGCTTGGCCACACATTCCTCCTAGGCTAGAGCCACAGAGGGTTTCCCACCTAATTTTTCCTTCAGGTGTGCTAAGCCCAAAGCTATGTGGTTCCTAGCTTTCTCCGTCCTGCACAATGTATCCCCATGTGCTGGTGGGCATCACACAACTGGGACACTGAGATGGTCCCACCTATTTCACAGCAAGTGCTGACAGGCTCCTCAAAACAGCTTATCCTCCCCACCTCTGATGAATGTTCCAGTAGGTACTCCCTTAACAGCTCCAGCGTCACACCAGGCAGAGCGAGCAGGGGGAAATAACGCCTCCTCTCATCTAATGACTCTGTGAAGTGTTCGTATTAAGTAAGGCAGGAACTGAAACATCCCAACTGAGTGCCCAATTCCCCCTGCCATGCCTCTGTATTTGCTCTCCCTGGCTACTTAATTCTCTCTTACAAAACAGAGCAGCTTTGCTGGAGAGAAATCGGGAACAATCCCCTGCAGTCCCTGGCCTGTTAGTTATGGTATTCCCCCATGACATGTAAGCTTGAAGCTTTTTCCAGTAGAGACATTAACCAAGGTCTCCTACAGTCCGACTGTAAGACACAGCCACTGAAATGCTTCTCCTTACCATGAAATGAAGCACATCTCCAAAGGACTGTGTTCCTGCCAATGTGCTTTTCCATGTGCAATTACCTTATCCCCCCTCCTCTGCTTTGGGATGGGGAAGAGGTGGGAATTTGGCCCTGAATGAAAGATTATTAGCTTCTCTCTCAGCAAGGGAAAAGACAGGGACATACAATAAGAATATTAATTTTAATGAGAAACTCAGACTGGCAAGAGAACTTTATTGGCAGAAGTGAAATTAGCTTTTCTACATAAACAGTTAGTGGTGTCAAGGGAGTAGTCATTCATTGCCCAGAAGGAAAAAAAAAAACAAAACAAAACACAAGAGTCTTCAAGGGTCCTTACTCTCAAGAATGCTCTTTGCTGTTTAATGCAGAGAGGATTTGCTTTGTACTTCAGCAAAAATCAAGTATGAAAGATATCGTCCTTTCCCAGCGTTTTGAAGCAGTAAATATCCAAAAGGAACCAAGCACTTCAGGCTTCTCTCTTGACCCTTCCCCTTCTTCCACAGAGACATGAGCTCACATGCTCTACATATTTAATTTTTTAAGCTGTTCCCCATGTTGGAAGGAGCATTAAGTGTAAAAATCTTCACGATGATAATCCCACCCAGACCGATTTCTGGTTTGGTCCATCCTTGCAGAACTCACCTTCACTGGTCCTGCCTTTCCTTGTTCCCTCTTGCCACCCTGATCTCAGAGAACAAGCTTTTAAGGATGGACCATCTTGTCTTCCTGCTTCCCCTTTTTCCATTCACCTGAGCTAGGCCAGGAGGTGCCACCAGGTGATTAAGGTCCCCCATTAGGTGACAGATCCTGCAGGACAGGTCAGTGAGAGTCCAGAACCAAAGGCAGTTTTCCGCTGTGTGGTTTTGATGGTAGAATGGGGTGTAACCCACAGAGTAAGAAACCATGGAAGAATTACAGGTTATACATAAGGTTTTCTCTAACTCCCACCTGATATTGTAAAGAAAAATAACAATTTATTGGAGAATGAGAATGTAGTCATCCTGCCACAGAGGTTGCTATTTAGTGGAAGTGATCCTATTTTACATTTGACAGTAGGGCCAAACCCAAAGTACTCACTGAGGCCTATTTCTTCACAGAAACCGCCCACTCAAAAATCAGCATTGGAGGCATCGAAATAGTCACTGTGACCTTGCCACATGGCTCCTTTGCCTGTGCCAGAGGCTAGCAAAGACAGGTTGGAAAGGGCATACAGGGTGAGACTACTGCTGGTGAGAAGCAAAAGGAAAAGAGGGCAAAATAGTCCCTCCTAGACCCTGTAGCTGTTGCCAGATATCTCTGGACTCCAAGTAATAGTAAGACAAATAAGCCCCACTGCTGAGCCGTTTCTCTTCCTCTATCCAAATCCCTCGCTCCAGCTTCTCCCTTTAGAGCCAGAGCAGCCTGGCAGGCAAGTCTGGGAGGTTTGAATCTGCCTCTGCAATGCCGATGTGCATGGAGAGACACTCATTTACACCAACTAAATAATGGCTGTGATGCATCTATTGACTGATCAGAACACACTTTGTCAAAGAAAGATGACTGCTTGTGCTTAAACTTTCCCTTTATTTTTTTCTGAAGACAAACAGCAAATCTCATTTATGCCCAGCTGCCATGTCCTGGTAATTCTGAACACATTCAGTTTATGTATAACTTCTCTCATCCTTTTGCTCATCTTGAATTCAGAATAAAAATCTGTCTCAGAATATATTCTGCTTTAAATAAACAAATATAGTCAAGATTCAGAGCCATCTGTATTTCATGCCATACTTCATAATGTCTCAATATCACAAACTCCAAGGAGTAACACTATACATTAATGGGAACATGTGTCATATCTACTTGCTCTTTATGACTTACAGGCTATCTATATTATCCCCATGTCTCCAAATCTCTGAAAACAAGTGTAAATAGTAATTCTTATTAACTGCAGAGACACCTGCACTGATACGGACAAATCTGGTCAACAGCAGGTTCCCCTGCTGTTTTACTAAGCCAGCAACATGCTCCTGTGTCTGGCAGATGCTCCTGTTTTGTATTACTTCTAAGCAGATACCAACTTTATGCACTTTTTGAAATTCCTTTCAGGAACCAGTGTCCTTCTGGCTACCAAGGGCCTTTTGCTGGAACAAAGCAATGAAGAGATCAGGGAGGTACCAGGAGACTGAATTTTGGTCCTGAAAATTACTGGCAGCTTTTGTAATCTTCCCATATCCCTTCTGCTAGGGATTAGCAGCAGCAAGAAGGATAGGTTTACTGGGGAAGTCTTGTAAAATAAACAAACATTACCAGTCTAAGCATCCACCCATTAAATACCAGTTAAATTACCAGTTTAAGCACCTAGGATTACTAAATACCTTTCCTGGGCACACTAATAGGTAATACTTCTCTTCTTGAAAGCTCTGAGTATTTGTATGAAGCAAGAACAGTGTTAGGAAAAAAAGTAACATAGCATCAGCCTGGGAAAATACAGCAATAAACAAACACAAATGAATGATCAGTGGAACACTCTCCACAGTGGTTTTTGACTATTCCTGCATGGAAACACAGGGCTGAAGGGACCCCTTGGGTCATTTAGTACAAAGTTGGGTGATGGCAAGGAACAATTTCACGTAATTCTTTTCTTAAAATGAGGAAGCACCATCATAAAACTTTCAAGTGACTTGGCCCCATTTTATTTTATTTTTTTTTTCTACTAGACATCTGTCTCCAAACCATACTGTTGGTTGGTTGTCCCATGCCAGCCCTGATCTCCCTTGGAGGGACAGGGTGCTGGTGGGCAGGCATCAGAGGTAGCGCGGCTCTCCACAAGGCACTGCTCCTTCTGAACTGCTCCTTCTGAATTAGCACTGCGTCCCCACATCCTTCCTGGGACCCTAGAATTTTTCAAAGTCTTGTGTTTATTAGAAAGGGGACGTATATGAGGGGCCAGCATCTTAGAAGGGCAAGTCCTGAAAAATTTACTGGCTTCCAATGAAATGGGTCGTTTTCCTTCTTGTTGCGCTTTGTGGAGGAAGAGGCAGTTGGGTTTATGAGCGTTTTTAAACCTTTTGTTCCCAGAGCTGCTGAAGGGGACAGTCAAGAGCTGCACACCATGCACTGAAATACCTGAGCAGCTCCATGCACGCAGGCACAGCTCTGCATGTGTGGCCCAGCTGAGGACCACAGGCCCTTTGACACAGGCTCCCGCTGCTGGGGGTTTCTGCCTCAAATACACCATGATTAAATCACAGCATGGTATTTCCAAGTAAATGCAGTGGATTAAGGGGAAGGATAGCTTGTGGAACTATGTACAGCTTTCCTTTGTTCAGAAGCAAGAATAGGTCCAATAGAGGTGTATAGACTAGCTACTTCTGTGTCTTAAATAGAAATACAGATGTCTGATGTACTAAACCAGAGTCTACAAGAGACATGCCAGGAGAGCAAATTAAGAGTGCACATTAAAATGAATACAAGCAGTGAAATGAAAAGGCAGAATTTTTAGAATTGTTAATTGTATGGTAATTGGAAGTCAAAGCAAGGTCTGTTTAAAAACCCAGGTTGTCTGCTAGGAGTTCACAGACCAACAGCACGTCAACAAAAATTAGAAAAGGAGGCCAGATTTTAATTGTAAATGGAATACTAATCATCAACAGCTCAGTTTCCCACGTCTCAGTCAGAGATGGTTGCTTGACATTTTACATTTCACTCTTTGCTTTAACAAAAGCTCACCGATGGCCTGCATATGGGAAGTTTCCTAATAGCTGGTAACTACTACATATTTAACTACCTAGTAGAAATATTCATTTGGATAAATGCCCCCACCTGTAAGTGTCTACATCGTAATTCTGTAACCAGAGATGTGAATACATCCATTAATGTCTACAGCAGCTGGTTGTACAGTGGCAGAAGAGTCAGCACTGCATATGACTATTGTTATCGATTTTTCCTGCACCCCAGCTTTGATGAACACAGAGCACTGTCACTGGAGCAAGTCCAGAGAAGGGCAACAAAGCTGGTGAAGGGTTTGGAAAACACATGTTGTCAGGAGCATCTGAAGGAACTGGGGTGGTTTAAGCCTGGAGAAAAGGAGGCTAAGGGGAGACCTTCTCACTTTCTACAACTACCTGAAAGGAGGTTGTAATGAGGTGGGGGTTGGTCTCTTCTCCCAAATAACAAGTGATAGGACAAAACTACATCTGTCGACAGGGGAAAAGCGGTGGATGTCATCTATCTGGATTTCTGCAAGGCTTTTGACACGGCTCCTCACAGCATCCTTCTCTCTAAATTGGAGAAATACAGGTTTGATGGGTGGACTGTTCAATGGATAAGGAACTGGCTGGATGGTCATATCCAGAGGGTAGTGGTCAATGGCTCAGTGTCCAGATGGAGAACAGTGACAAGTGATGTCCCTCAGGGATCCGTACTGGGACCTGTGTTGTTTAATATCTTCATCAATGATATTGACAGTGGCACTGAGAGCACCCTTAGCAAGTTTGCCCATGACACCAAGCTGGGCAGTGCAGTCGGTACACCAGAGGGATGGGATGCCATCCAGAGAGACCTGGACAAGCTGGAAAGTGGGCCCAAGTGAACCTTCAACAAGGCCAAGTGGAGGGTCCTTCACCTGGGCCAGGGCAACCAAAGACATCAATACAGGCTGGGGGAAGACATGCTAGAGGGCAGCCCTATGGAAAAAGACCTGGGGGTACTAGTGGATCCAAAGCTGGACATGAGCCACCACTGTGCAATTGCAGCCCAGAGGACCAACCACATCCTGGGCTGTATCAAAAGTAGTGCGGCCAGCAGATCAAGAGAGGTGATTCTGCCCCTCTACTCTGTCCTGGTGAGACCTCACCTGGAATACTGTGTCCAGCTCTGGAGCCCCCAATACAAGAAAGACGTGGACCTGCTGGAGCGTGTCCAGAGGAGGGCCATGAAAATGATCCAAGGGCTGGAGCACCTCTCTTATGAAGACAGGCTGAGGGAGTTGGGGTTGTTCAGCCTGAAGAAGAGAAGGCCCTGGAGGGACCTCATAGTGGCCTTCCAGTACCTGAACGAGGCCTACAGAAAATCGGGGGAGGGGCTTTTTACAAGAGCACATAGTGATAGGACAAGGGGTAATGGTTTGAAACTGAAAGAGGAGAGATTTAGGTTTGAGATCATAAGGAAATTCTTTAGTGTGAGGGTAGTGGTGAGACACTGGAACAGGTTGCCCAGAGAAGCTGTGGAGGCCCCATCCCTGGGGCTGTTCAAGCCCAGTTTGGTTGGGGCTCTGAACAACCTGGTCTAGTGGCAGGTGTCCCTGCATATGCAGGGGAGTTGGAACTTGATGATCTCTAAGGTCCCTTCCAACTGTAACCATTCTATGATTCGATGATTCTAAAAGGAAATGGCCTCAAGTTGTGCCAGGGGAGCCTTAGACTGGACATTAGAAGAAACTTCTTCACTGGAAGGATTATCAAACACTGAAATAGGCTGCCCAGGGAGGTGGTTGAATCACCATTCCTGGAGTTATTTAAAAGACATGTAGATCTGCTGCTTAAGGACATGGTTTAGCACCCTGGTTTGGTAGAGTTATGTTAATGGTTGGACTCAATGATCTTAAAGGTCCTTTCCAACCACAATGATTCTATGACTGGGCACACAGGGCATCCATCCTTCCAGGCACTCTGGCCACTGTCACCTTGAATTTCAAAGGCAATACAGATAATAATAGCCCCTAACAGGTCAGTTTCACCAGAATGTACAGCTCCTATAGGCTCCAAGCCAGAGTAATGTATTTCTGCTCAGGATTTTGCCTCAAAATATTTATCTTTTATTCTAAGATGACCTTAATGGTTATCTCTTGTACAGCCTAAGCTAAGCACTCAGGAAGGGTTTATCAGAAATCATTCAGTCATTTCAGTTCCAATTGGTTGTATAAAGCCATCTGGCTATGTGTGTACCATTATCCTATACCCATTACCATGGTATCTAAGTGCCCTCTTCATGTCCCTGTTTATATTCATTATTCACGAACCTTTGTGCAAACAGGATTTTGTTCCATGTGAAGGTTTGGAAAACAACTGCTCTTCATACAAATGGCCACATTCGTATGTTAACATGTCTGTGCACAACAAAATATTCATTACAAGGCCTACCTGCTATGTATCATTCATGATCCTTCCATTTCTAATGTTTCCCTGTACCCAGTCAAGAGACTTCAGTGACCCCTCACTTGCTCAGCACCAATAGTGAATAGTAGAAGTGAAAAGCTTGCAAAGACCACCCCCCAAGTAAACAACACTCTCTTAAAATAACACCTAACACACGTAAGCCCTGGTCCTTCATAGTGGTTTCAAAATACCATCCTAGTGCAAGCACAACAGAAATCTGGATTGTCTCACCAACAGGCAGAACACAGAGAAAAGTCATGTCCCCAAGCAATGGATTCAAAATACCGGAGGGAACGGATTGGCATAATTTTCCTTTTATTCAGGGCTTTTTGTGTGCCCAAAACAGTTCTAGTTTGCCATGCCTCATCCATCTTCATCCAGGGATGCACGAAGAAGTGGATGTGCATTCAAAGAATGAGGTACCATTTTCCTAATGGAAGCACTGAAGCCAAGGCTTCAACAGGGCACCAAAATTGAGGGTGGTATCTGCGCTAGTGCAGACCACTCTGCCTCTCCAAAATCAAATTAATGGGATCTGCTTTGCCATCAGAACATTTGTACATAAAGCATCTGTTTAGGAATGTAAATATTCTCTTTAAAACTCTGAATTTTGGCTCCCATTTTGAAATCTTGTTCTAAGTCAAGTCCTAGAAATCTACTGCAAGGTCAAGGCATAAAATCTAACAAGTAAATAGTACAAAATCCTGAACACTGAAAAATGCGGAAGTGCCAATGTAAGAATAGAAATAAAGAACATTTAAGAAGCTCACATGAACAGTTAAGGTAAGTCTGATGGCATCCTCTTCAGCAGCAACACACCTCCATCCATGCCCATGTAAACAATTAGGTGCAACAGAAGTTTGCAGTCACATTTGTCACGAGTGCAGTAGGAGCCTGAGTCACACAGGGAACGTGATGCATCTAAATACAGGATAAAACTGTTTATCACTGTGAGTAGCCTGTATAAAATCAGATCAGATCAGAGAGCAGAAAAAAAGAAATGTAGTAAGATCCAGTGGAAAATTGGTTTGGGCACCTTTCTTTATAGTACATAATTTACTGCCACCTCTTTGTTTAGTAGCAAGCAGAATCCATGCATTAGTTTAAAAGGTGACTTTCAAAAAATATTTAGCAGGAGGAGATATCTTGGAGAGAAAGCTTAAATCTTCCAGAGTTATTTTCTTTCCTGTGTGAGGATGTTGCGTGGCCTCCATAGTCATCCAAAGTGGCAAACATTTCCCAGAATGCTCAGGGAGAGCTGAGACACTGAACTAATCTTTAATTTATTGATGTACTACTTCACTGAGAGATGTAGTATATCAATAAATGGCTTTAGTTAAGGAGCGAAGGTCTAAGAAGCAGTGGTAGGAGCTTGCAAAAGTACATCAAAGCTTACAGAAAATAAAATCAAGAGCTTGTGGGAGAAAATTGATGTTTAGGAAGGACAGAAAGAGCAAACAAACGTTATAAACTTTTAAGTAGGAGTTTTGTAGAAGACAGTGTTGTTGGCCATCTTAAACACTTACACACTCCAGATTTCTACATCCTTCTCAGTTGTCCAGCAGCTTATAGAAAGATTATTATGGAATAAATAGCAGCAGTCACCAGTAATGAAAAACAATTTCCTAGGATGAAGTAGGAAATCACTGTCCTGCTTAGGGCAATGTGGTCTGCTAACTGCTAACTTTTTTGAGATGATATACCCCAAATTACTGAACCTGTTACTGCAGCTGGCAGTGCTTAGAGTCTTGTTTGGCTTAATGGTAAGCTCAGCAGACAGGGAAAGGAGTAAAAGCAAGTATGAATTCAGTCTATACAGGAAAAAGTATTTGTGGCCTTTTTATAAAAAATCCTTTTTTTTTCTTAAGAACAATTGAAAATATGAGACAAGCAGTATATCCACAACAGCTGCAGAAGTGGAGTACCTACCTGCAGCTAGTATCTCTGTCAACATCTGCTGTCTTCTCGTCTTCTGCATACATGAGTATTAATGGTCACTCCTGGTGCCCAGCCCGTGGAGGAGGTGAATTGCCCCATGCCCCATTCCCAGTTCTGTCCTGTTGGTCGGTGTTACCTGGCTCAGCAATGCTCCCAGGGCTGGCTCCCTCAGCTCACTCACACCTTTCTCTGCATTACCTCAAAGGACACACAGGGCTACAGAAACCAGGTGGCACTGGATAGCAGAAGGACCCAGCGCCATGGCAGGTCCCACGCAGAACACACTGTGAATCATATAGAAGTATAAAGTCTGTGACACAGAGGAAAAGATGACCCTCATCTAGGTGACATGCTGCTGCTATTGGCATTGCATGGAAAGCTGCTGTAGATAAAAGGAGAATCTGTTGTAATTGAAGAGATGGATTAGGACACTTGTAGCAGGTCTTGCTCCTTGCTCTTGGGTAAAAATATTCAGAAATGTGGAAGTGCTCTCCCCCCACGGGAAAAATGCCACTTCCACAACCATGACACATTCCTGCAGAAAAACAACGTTTTTGTCAACTTTCCCTGGTGGGATTGGGCATTTTGCAAAAGCATTGGGTTTTTTTGCCACCCCATCTCCCTGCCAGTCTTCCTGTGCACCAGCCTGAAGCTTTAGGGAGCCCCAAACAGGACAGGGAGTCTGTGATGCCAAACGCACGGAGCTGTAAGCAGGCAAAAAAAAGGAGCCTGGTCTTAACCCCTAACAACTGTGGCATTGCTGGAGAAGATGCTTGACCACAAGCTCCAGCCCTAGTGTTCTGCTGCTCCTACCTTTTGGGCAGCCATGGGGCACTGAGTTCCACCCCAAAAATTAACCTCTCTGTGCTACAAGACCAGCCTGCACCCCCATGCCAGGTTTGTCTTTTCCTTTCCATGCCTCCTGGTTTCTTGTGTGGATGCACTGAGGTGATCCCTATACAATCAAACAGCAGGGACATGCTTCAGAGTTTCATGCATAAGCTGGATCCATGATTAAATTCTTGATTCAATCACAAAAAAATCCGACCCCAAGTAGTGGTGCCTCTTCTGCTGTTGCAGCTCACCTTCCCTACTTCAAGGTTCTCTAAAAGTTCTTTTAGTTTCCTGTCCTTCCCTTGAGCTCTTCCCCTAACCTGGCCCTATCCCACAGCCTGTGCCATCTGAAGGATCTTTGGTGAGTTCTTCTGGCCTCCCTGCAGTTCTGGCACTCTCTCTTCAGCTCCTTTTTTTTCTTCAAAAAAGCTAACACGAGTGTCAGCTAAGGAATCCAGATAGATCTCTGCTAACAGCTGCTCCTTAAAAACTTGCAAAATTGGTAAGTCCTGGCAAGGTTGTTCACTCAGGGGTTACACCTCTGGAGCACACCCTGGACATGGCCTTTTCCTCACTGGTGGGCTCTTGAACTTGAGTGGAGCTGTTGAACAATCCTTTACATTTGTTTTCTATGCCAGACACATCTTCACAGATACAAATCACTTATGCCCCAACACATCATTTTACATTCAGAAACACACTGGCACTCATTTATTGCAGATTTCACCTGTGCACAGCCTGTGCAAATTCATTTAAAATGTAGCTCTTAATGTCACAGGCATCCTCTAGCATTTTAGACAGGACATCTAGGTCAGACCTGGGGATGCCTGGCCAGGCAAGAGGGTATCTGGCTATGGAGGTCTTTGCTGTCTCGGGCTCTCAGACACCTTGCAGTATCATTACTCTGGCTTTCACTTTAAATCAATCCAACCTTTACAAAGTTCTACAATGTCTTTGCAGTTTCTAAGCTTCTTCTTGAATTTCATACTCGGGCAAAGCTGCCAGTGAAAACAATGAGCCATTTGCCTGAGTAATGAGCATAAAATTGGAGCCGAGGTCAGTAAAAATTATTGCAGGAGTAAGGTTGCGATAACTGAGTATGTGCAGCTCTCCTGTTAGCTCCCTGTCAAAAGACTAAACCTTTCATTCTGTAGATCTTTTTAGAAACCCCCCTACCTTACAATTTTCTCTATAAAACAACCCTGGATTTAATTTGGCTTTTAAAGAACAGAAGGAAAGGGAACACCTCATACCTGATCTGCGTCTGAAAGGTAAAGAGGGAATTTTATATAAAACAGAGCAAGTCAGAACTTTATTGTTTCCATTTTTATTTGGGCTCTGATTTTAAGTCGGAGCGCATTTCAGAGAATCTCATCTTCTGCTGATTTTTTTTTTTTTTTTCCCAATGATATGTTTTTAATCCTCAACTTCTCCAGTAGTCAATTGCATCTTTGGTCCCTTGCTGCCCACCTCTGACTTACTGTCAGTATTTCTGGCTGACTCCATTCACAGCCCTCCCTTGCTAAGCTTGCTGTCTGCACTGAGATTTCTCCCCACAACCACGAAGCCAAAAGCCTTAATATAACCTGGAAGCCAAGCAAAGTCAGCTGTGAGAGACTGAATGGGAGAGGGGAAAAAACACTGTCTATGCCTACTGAGCACTTCTTATGTATTTATAATGGGAGCTAGCAATAGGCAGAGGAAAAATTGACCTGAAAACAGAAGGGATCAACATGAGTTTTTTTAATCTTTTTTTTTTTTTTTTTTTTTTTTTTCTGATGTGAAGTCTGTTATCCCTCAAAACTGCTATTAAGGTGGGCTGGGCAAAAGGTTCTTGTTTTTTGTTCTGAAGATTAAACCAGGTCTTTCTTGGCTTTTCAGGAGTGTTTGTAACTGACAGCAGAGTAAGAAGCATGACAGAAAGTAAACCTGAAAAAAAATGAGAGTAACGTACTTCTAGGCAGAGGATTTAAAGCTATCTGTTATATTTTCATAGTATCTTGTTACCATACCTAAATCTGGTAAGGAGGAAAGATCTCTGTTCAGCATATAAATTTAAGCCTGATAAATCTGATTGTTCTGAAGTGTTCTTCTTTAGTTAGCTGAAGTGATCTCCAGCAAAAATGAGAAAGATATTTATTCTTGTCCTTATGAATCAAGTGGGAAGAAAGACAAGTTTGAAAAACTAGAAATTCATATTTATTATTTCATTATGCCCATACTCTATGCAATCCCTTTTTTTCCCATATTCCAGGGCACATTCTAGGATGCCACTTGCAGTGCTTTTAGGAGAAGGGACATAAAAATTAGTCAGACTACTTTTGCAAAAAAGCCTAGAAACAAGTAATGCCCTCTTCCCCTCATTTCAATAGTGGTAATAATTATTAATAACAAAAATAACAACAATGATTCAGAAGAACTCTCCAGCAGAAACACCTAGTGTAAGAACCAGGACACCACACTCGGTTTAAGGATTAATGAAAGAACTCTGCTGAAAAGTTGGTAGAAATTTGACTTACGGGTCTCAAAAGAAAAAAAAAAAAAAGAAGCACTTTTTATCAGTGATGATGTTTTCCCAGAAGCTGGATGACAGGCTGAATAGGCTGCAGATTTATGTACAGCTAACCTAGCTGTGTAATAGATGTCCATTGTCAAAAGGTGTATATTAAATAGGGCAGGGATCCAAATGACATACAAGAAAAATCCGTACCAAAGAAGGTGGCACGAGTTTTCCCATCATTTCACAGCTTTCAGCCCAGTTTCAGAAGGAAACGAGGTTTCCTCAGTCAGACTGTCTGTCAGTCAGTCATCCCTTAATAATTCTCCAACCCATTAGCGACTTTCAGACAAATTTGAAAAGAGCTATAGAAGTCTCAAAGATATTAAGTTCCTACAAGTTTCATAAAAATGAACAACTGCATAGAGGAGAAAAACCCTGATTAGTGCCTTGGTGGAGAGGAAGGGAGGCTGACTGCTTGTGCTAGCTTTGCTGCCTGTCCCCAGCCCCCTGCCCAGCCACCTCGGTCCAGCCTCAGTCCCCAGCTCCAGGGGTCCAGCTCTCCCAGGTCTGCCTCCAGGCCGGCAGGCAGTAATGCAGGGCAGCAAGTGGAGGCAGCTGCAAAGAGGTAGGAAAGCAGGTTTCACTCATCATGCTGCCCTTGGAGTAGCCTGTTTCCTCCCCTGATTCAGCTGCTCATAAAATTGTTCCCGCAATCACAGGGTTTGCTCTTCTTCCCTGGGCAGTAAAGGAGAGGCAACTCCACTTACCTCTGGATACACTTTTGCAAGACTTATATTTTTCTTCTAGTCTTTTTTGGTTAAATTCATTCATTTCATCTCAGTTTCATTATGGAATAGCTTTGGTCAAACAGAAATAGCATTATTCAGTGAATAAAATGGATTCAACAAAAAATCTCTCTTAGCTCTTCTTGTGGTTCTCAATATTTTAATTGGAAGTCTATAAAACAAAGTTTTCAAAGCCACCAGGAAAAACAGCCAAGATGTCCAAAGAATATATGTGACAGAGAACTAGGGAAATTCTATTAAAGAGTTCATTAATATTTTCTTGTGGAGGCAAGTTAACCTTAAATTTCTTCCAGGAGGAGCACGGTTCTGAAGAATGGTAAGAACGTTTAGGTGTCTTCATTAAAAAATGCAAAGGGCAGTAGGCAAAATCCTCACCATAGTGCATTTTATTAAGAAGTGAAAGGCAATTGAAACTGTTTTTCAGAAGACAGTTATTCAATATGCTAACAGTTTGTTGTTCCAGAGGAAGTCTTTGGAGAGAAGAGTGGAGGCAAAAAGACCAACAGCAGAGGTACCAGCAGCAACAGGCTCCTTACGTCTAGCTGACAGTTTTGGCAAAGCAGAAGACCAACTGGGGTTAGATGTCATCATCTATTTATGGGGTTTTGCGTACTTATTTATTTCATTTTTGCATTTCCAAGGGGGGCGACCACACTGCTTTTCTATTGACTGCATGATGCACTTTTAAAACAGTCTAGACAAATTTTAATACCCACAACCCAAGCTAACAATTAATAGGAATCGCATGCATAAATTCTTCTCTTCATTCCCCGTGTCGATTCTGCTCCCTTCCCACAAGAAATATGATTGCTGAGAGGTATGTTTTTTCTTTCCAGGGAAGAGAAAAGAAACCGCCTGACCTCCCCGTTGACTGGCATTGCCTGACCTCTCCTTGACCTCACTGCAATTGCATATCCACAGCTTAGAAAAACAAAGCCACCTTTCAAAATAGGCCCACTTAAACACTGTGCTTGGGGAAAGCGATGGGGAAGGGAAGCACTACCTGTTTGATTTTAGCATTTTAATAACTTAATAAAACACACAGAGAGGAGAGTCAAAGTTCTGGGAATGCCCTGGGCCTCTTCAGACAGCAAAAGACAAATTCCTTTGGAGGTCCTTTGTCAGGATTTAGTTCTCTGGATCTTGATGCTTCTTTGCCTCTCTTTCATTGGTAATAGACCCAACTATCTATTTTTAAACACCTTTTCCAGAGAAGGCAGTAGAAACAACATGGTCTCAGAGTACCTCTGTCGTGTTCCCCCACCTTCTCCGTTCACACCCCACAGGCCCTCTTTTGGGTAACCAGGGACTAAGTGAGACAAATGCGTGGGGCGTACAGATGCCCAGGAAATAGTTTCTATAGCAACAGCAACTACATTAAAGCATTTTGAACTTTCTTCCTGCTCATCAGGCTTAAAGGTTTCAAATATCACAGAGACTCTGAACAGGAAAATGCTGTTTCCTTTATAGCAATCTCTGCCCTGCTCTCATCAAAACCAGTTTTGTGTTGAGGGGAATTCTGCTCAGGACACTTAGAAGACGACGTGGCAAAATAGCAGCTGAGGACAACACTTGCTGGCTAAGGGAGGGATGGGCTAGGATGTCCCAGTAGATATATGCCACCTTTAGGATCTCTGGTTCACCTGCATTTTGCTTTTAAAAAAATCATGTCACATGCAAGTGCCCCCTGCTCTAGCCTGAGTCTTTGACGGAGAGACAGTTTGTGTAACTTAATATCTTATGTTTCATTATCATTGGTTCTTATTTAAATGCTGCCTTGTTCCATCTGCTTGGTAGCTGTGCTACGTGTGACGGACTAATAAACACAAAATAATAAGAAATGGGTACTTTATGTGGTATCTTCCTCCTTCAAAATCTTGCAGATGTTTGGGTCCCAGTGATATTTCTTAGAGGCTGGAGTTTGCAACTGCTATAATTAAGCAATACAGAACCATTAAGTCACTTGAGAGGAAATTAGGAACTAAACTAGCGCTGTGTGCCGAGGAAGCCAAAATTGTGAGCTGAGATCTTTATTCAGTGCATGAAAGTCTGGGTTTTTTCTAGTTTACTTTAAAAGAGGTGTTATTCCTATTATACACCGCCATATGATGTAAAAAGTGAATTAAATCTTTATTCAATGTTTATTTTACATGTAAATTGGGATCTTAAATTGTGGGAAAAATATGTTTTTGTCAACAGTGCTTTCTGTTTTGGTAGTACTGTATTAGTTTTTAATGGGAAGGAGAAATGTGCTGATTTGGAGGCTTTCCAGGGGTTTGGAAGTATTCCACTGTGTCAACGCTGAGCAAAAAAAAAAAAGATGTTATTCCTCCTTGTTACAAGGAGAACTGGGTAAAGGTAATGTCACTTCTCTGAGCCGTCCTGGCAGAGCTCCATCTACAGAGAGGCAGCTAGACCAAAATAACCACAGTGTGAGATGTGGAAATGCTGCGTGGTAGGATATGAACTCCCAGTAACCTGTCTGGGACAGTGATACTAACACTGCTTATACACGTGGGCCTCTGCGGCAAAAAAGCCCAACAGGGTCAGGAACGTCGGATCTAATGGAGGAGACAACTGTCTCCCAGACAACAGCAAAGGATTAGAGCTTGGATAATCCGCTATCACAAGAGTCTCACATCAGAGGACCTGCTCACATGGAGATTTACATAGCAGAGGAAAGCTTTTTTTATTGCTTTCTTCGATGCTGATTTTAAGACACACAAGGTGGTCTGTTTTCATACAGCTCTATTTGGGCACATGCCACTTCTTCCTGCCAGCAGATCTGCATTTCTGTTAGATTACCATCTTCTCAGTTATCTACTACCTGCATCCCCACAAGACTTTTGTATTGTCTTTGACAGCCACCAGATCACTTCGTGACTGGATCTTCAACTTTGAAGTTGTGACCATCCCCTGAAGACCCACAGCACTGGCTGACTACAAGAAGTCTTCATGGACACAGAACTTGTCAACAAGTATTATCCTTCCTCTTCCCTTTCCAAGTGATGTGCTTTTACTCAGCTACATATAGAAATGCCAGCAAGGTATAGACATATATTTTCAGTTTAGTTCTTAGACTGATCTGCCTGTCCCTAAATTCCCACTTCAACAAATTGTTCTTCTCACTGTTCTTGACACACATCTCCCCTGATCTTGCACTAGGCTGAAGTTTGGCGTCTTTCATAAATGCAGTTATCTATTCTTCCTCTGGTTTCTATGGATTCTATGATTCCAGGCCCACAGACACTCTTCTTTTCTCCCTACTTACCTACCTCTTCTGAATAGGACAAGGGAAAACTATCTATTTGTGTACAAGCAAATTGCACTGTAATGTAAGTGATCCCAAAGCTTTGCTGCACTCTCACAAGGCCACTCATGAATGTGCCAAAGGAAGCCAACAAGATGCCATCTCCCTGTCACACTGCTTCCAAGGTCAGATTTCAAGGTTGGTCTTTCTCAAGTGAGCTATTAACCGTATTGCAGCAGCAACCTCCAGCCACTGTGAACATCATCCTACTGTGTACTCTGCTGTGCAAAAAAGTAAACTACAAGAGAGCCCTCTTCTGTAGGGTTTGGCAATCTAAATAGATAAAACAGATAAGAGAGATGGCAAAAAAAGTTTTATACAGTGGTTGGACCCACAAACATTTAAATTAACAGTTAAAATTCATCCAGCCCTATTTTGCCTCGGTGGAAAATGGCACTGACATTTTTATGTGCTACAGTGGCATAGCAACACATTCAGTCATCCTAATCATGCCACTTTTGTGGTTAGAAAAGTAAGGCAAGGCTTCAGAGCAGGAAGGTGAGGACCTGAACCTGTCTCCATGAGGCAGTCCTAAAGGCTTCCTCTGCAGCCATCCAGATGCTGTTCATCTCACCCTAAAAGATGCCTACCCCCTGTAGACGTGCACAGCCCTCTCCATGGTCTTCGGAGGTGCCAGGGTATGTGCTCAGCTCAGCCCTGTGGCTCTTCACTAGCTTTACAGAGAGGCAAGTCTCACCTTTTGTGAACTGACAGCAGGTCTGCAGCAGTGCTGGGAATGAGTCTTTTCCCAGCCCTCGCCTCCTAGAAGAACAGGGTCATCTCTTCAGAAGGAAGTAAGTCTTTGTTGGTTACATATAGGGTATGGCAGGATACAAAATACTCCATTATTTGGTGAAGTCAAATTAAACATGCCAGTTATTGGAATGCCAGACACTGCTCAAAGAGTTTTGAAAGACAGGAATTGTCTTTGTCTCAGACAAGTCTCTGCATAACAGGGGAAAAAAAAAAAATGTTTGTCAGCTGCTTCCTTGATTACGCTCAATAAGAGTATACAGGGCTGGTTTTATTTTCACTTGACAATTTCTGTGTTGCTATGACTTCACTAATCTCCAGTCCATAAATCATTTGAGTAAACAACACACCAACAAGCTCAAATCCAATAGAAATTTCTCCAAGGCAAGATTTTTTTCATCTCTCTGTTTTAAAGGGAGAACTCAGGAGATTCCTGCTACATGGGATGTCACTATGAGGAAAAAAACCAACAAAAAACAAACAAAACAAAACAAAAAAAAACCAACCAAACAACAACAACAACAAAAAACCAACAAAAAAACCCAACCTCCTGGCATTTCTGAGGTTTAGCTTTAAAGAATATCATTAAGTGTAGGTATTAAAGTGAGCAGAGAATAGCACAGTAGGGTCAGCTGAATATTTTCTCTCTCTGAGTTCTGTTCCCTCTTGACCCTTACATGAGGATCCTTCTGTTGACTAGAGGGGTCTCTGCTTCTACTCCCACTTCAAAACCTTTCCTCCTAGCAACAGAAATACTATCGATGTGTGGAGGCTTTCAAGGCAGCCCATAGCTGTGCTCTCTTGAATGTCAAAAGGGGTTGGTCTCACAGCTACAAATCAAATGTCATTATACTTAATAATGTATTTTGTAGCAGTCTGTATCTCATCTGGGTTGTTTAGTTGCACATCTATCCTTTGAGTTTTCTCTATAGCTGCAATCCAGTGCAAATAACCCTGGGATAGGGGAAAATGTGCATCAGCTTTATAACACAACTTAAAATGTAATCCTACAGGAAAAAATGCTTTATAGGAATCAGAGGCAGAAAAAACCAGCACGCACAGATGCACCTATGTGAATAGGTAGACAGTTGGTCTAAGTCTCTGTTGCCTTGTATCTTGCTATTAACACAGTGCAGAATGAGTTCAAAACACAAGGAAAACAACAAAAGACCCAGAAAGCAATATTCATAGCATCACCCACTTTGTGCAAACATTAGTAGCCACACGATGTGAAAAACAAAGGCAAATGGTGTACCCACAGTTTTGTTCATGAGGGAGGCTACATAACAAGGTAATTCTGGGATACAATAAAAAATTTAAAATCCCTTTTGCAGTTTGTGAATGAAGATTTTATGTGCCAGCCTTTGGAAACTACTTGCCTGGACAGACTAATGGTGCCATAGACAGAGCAGAGAAGGGTGGGGTGAGTGCCTTGTAATCAGCTTCTGCTGGGTGAATTGTATGGCCCTTCTTTGTAACGAAAGTGTTTTCTTAATAGTTGACAGGAAAATTGACAGGTGAACAACCTGAAGTGTAGGGAATCCATGCCTAGGTATGAGTTAGATATATTATGTGATGACAGCAAGAAACTTGATTCCCTTGGCAATTAGTTACCCATCTGTAAAATGGAGCTATTATTTTTCTCATAGTCAGTAATGAAGAAACCTAACGAGTTCTTACTTTTATTCTCAGTCCTGTCAGTGGAAAAGTATCTTTGCATTATCATGGTGTCAGGAGTGGTGTTTTCTTTCTAACCACCAGCTTTCCTAATTCTCTTCCATGAAAGGATCTGTCCTGAGTTTTCCAGCATGCCATGATTTTCCCTAGCTGTAGGTTGCGTTTGGTGCCACAGGAGACAGACACCAAGACAATATTTGAGAGGCTTTGTTTTTCTCCTTATCTGCTTACATGCGTGTCTCAATTTCCTCCATTCTCTGCCTCTTGGCTCTCTTCAGCATTGCTCCAGGCTCACCACTCACAGGAGCCATAGAGACTTTCTGGCCTGTCAGTTTTTGAGAGAGTTTGCTCAGATATATCCTTGGGAGAGTCTTCACTTCACTCCAATAACAGTAAGAAATCCCCAGTATGGAGCAATTTAAAGGATGGTAAGAGGGTGGAGACCTGCATCACAGAAGTCCTGGCACAAAAAAAGGAAGCCCCAAGACACAAATCTCTTTTCTGTTCCTGTTAGGCATATTTTCCCTTTGCTTCCACTTTCCTTCTTTCACATGAGATGATCTGCCAGAAAATATTTCTTCAGCTATCTTCAAATGTTCATCTTTTTTACTACCCCAAGGGCAAACTCAGTCCCTGTTTTATTATCGCCTTTTTTTGCTGCAGAGCCAGGACAATCTCCAAATAAAAGCACTGCTTTTTCATCCAAAGTTGACAAAGTGCTTTACAAAGGTGAGCAGGCGATGAGGGTCCCATCCACCCAGTGAGGTTAAATCACCTGCTTGAGGCCACACAACGGGACATAGCAGTGCTCACACTCAACCTGTAACTCTTCATCTCTGCCCTACTGGGAAACACTATGAAAGCAAGAACGAACAGGAGAGCTAGGTGGGAAGGTGGCCCCTCCCCAAGGCAATCACTTCAGAAAGTCCCCTAGAAAAATATCCAACACTTCTTCAGGAAGAAGTTCTCTCTAACAAATGTGAAACTGTCAGGTGTGAGCTGTTCATTCTGATTGCTGGAATGATTTTCTTTTTTCCCCTTCATGCCATCATCTTGTTTCTCTGAAGACATCTCAGTAGCATCACTTGTTTTCTGTCTGGGGAGTCTTTGTTTGTGGGTACCTTGTGCAGGTACACTATGCTATGTGCAGCAGTACAGCAAAAGGAGAAATTAAGTTATCAATTAAAATGTTGTGTTATAATTTCTTTCTGATGTTCTCTCCCCCTGTCTTTGAAAAGTTTGCCTGCACACCCCTCATCTTCTGTTCACCTGCCTCCCTCAATCCTCTGTCTCCTTCCCACAAAAAATCCCACAATAAAAAATGGCTTAAAAGCAAAGAAAAATTATTGAATATCAAAAAGGTCAGACATATAAAGTCATTTTTTTTGTAATGAAAGTGAGATGTGATTCTTCTTCCCCGAAGTTTTCTACTGGATGGAATTTTACCGCATGAAAGATTTGGAGCATCACAAGAACCATTCATAAAACATATAGAGAACTGTCGGTGTAACTTATTCTAAAGAAAAAACAAAAAAAAATCAAACTTAGATGTTACTTTTTCACATTTACTTTCCAAACAGAAACTATGGTAAATTAAAATTTGTTTAGATGCGATTTTACAGCAGAAGTTTGTAAAATTAAAAAAAAAAAAAAAAGTAGGGAAAAACCTTAGTTAAAGAGACATTTTTATGGTCAATAAGTCAATTAACATGACTGATCATAGTCTGTATAAGTGAAAGGGTTAGTATATGTGTGTGGCTGCATCTTAAACATATTGCTGCTCATTTATGTTTCCATTTGTAGTTGATTTCTGCTCCTCTTTTATCTACAGCTCCTTGGAATATCCAAAGATTTAATGCAATCAAATGTTCCCAAGAAGACACCTAGTCAGAGTAGCTCATGCACTGAGGCCCAGAATCTACTACTACCAAACAGCCTGTAGCTACTAACAATTGTAGTTGCTCCTAAAATGATGACTACTGAACTTGCAATTAGTGGAGCCACCAAGAATATTGAGGTGCAGAGGGATGGTGGAGGTGGTGGCCACTGCAGCAGCAGCCACTGCCTCTGCTGGTCACTGGGGCTGAGACCTCTGGTTGGACTCAGGGACAAGGAGGGACACCCAGGCAGCTGGAGCAGGGAGTGGGGAGCAGAGGAAAGCTGCGACCCCATCCCAGCATCAGGGAGCAGGTCCCAGGGCAGTGAGGGGGAGGAACAACAGAGATAGAAAAACAAAGTGTTGCACTGGAAAATTGCTCGGTTTTAAAGTAAACGAAACGACATATAATCACCAGCTAATTTAGATATTTGTGCAGTTGATTGAAAATATGCAAAGAAAGCAGCATTATTTAAAATTATTTTTAAATGTTTGGAATTTATTAGAGTTGACTACGGGAAAGAAATAATTAAAGATTCTAAATATAATTAATGTGTTGAGATATAAAAAGCACTGCTTAGGTTAGGGGTTTTCCAGCAGTTAGCAAGATGGTTGACACCGTAATGACAGCTTTACATTTAAAGATGTTTGCAGTTCACATAAATATGTATTGAAAAATAATTTCACAGTGGGAGCATAAAGAATATACCTCCGTCTTCATTTTAGAGCCCTTATACATGAGTAAGTACAGGGGAAAGATGAGGCTATGGTAGAGAAGAAAGTCCATACTGCTGAGTGACATGGAGAAGAGTTTAAAAAACTGAAGGCAGAGATTTACTTTTTTTAAAAAACACTATTGAGAATTTTTTCATAATCTAAAGATAGGGGAGAGGGCAGCCTTTTCACTTTGATTTTCCTGAGATAATCTAGCTCTTGATGTTGGATTCCTCCAGCCCTAGAGGCAGGGAGGCATCCTTTAGCAAGGAGGGGTCCAGTTTACCGACAGATCCAAGCAAGATGGCTCTGCAAATGCTCTGTACCCACCATCATAATAAATATTTGGTTTTCAGACCCTTTTCCAAGTTTACCTGTGTATTCAAGTCCCAGCATACCCAAAGCGGAAGGCCAAAACGCTGGGATATGGAGGAGATGGTGCTCTGGGATGGGTCAGCTCATGCTGCAGGTTCTTAACGTCAGTCCCAAAGGATCTAATGCAGTTTAGCTGCAAAGTCCTTTTGCAGAGTTGAAGCCAGGATGTGCTGCAGGGAGCCCATGAACAGTGGGTGCTGTGGTCACTCCCACCCAAGGAATTAGACTGGGGAGTAGTCCAGGAGTCTCTTAAGTGCTCAGAGGGTAAAGTTGCCTGGACTCCACGACAGACTCTATCAAACCACTGTACCAACCAGGCACCAGACATTATGGATATTCTGGAAGGCTGTGAAGCTCAGCTGAAGAACTACTACAACGGATTTAAACAGCTTTAGGCTGGGCTCCCATGTCAGCTGCTGGTAAAATGAACACTTAAAAAACAATCTTTAAAATGCCCAAAGAATTACAAGCATGAAAATTGTATGGAAAGGCCAAACTTCTTTGGCTAGGAGCCTAAGATTTAGCATAAAAAGACTTAGGCACTCACTGGTTTCCAACAGATTATAGCTGCATGAATCTCTGTGCCACCTTTTAAACTGGCACTAAACATCTAAAGCTGTCAAAACATAGAATTTGCCATCAGGTACAGTAAGACTTAATACTTCACCCATCAGGAGGACTAGGCTTGCCAGATTTCCCCTACACTGTGATATTTGGTCTTTGTGCTTTTCAGTCCTGAGAAAAAGTAAATTCAGACTGTACAAGGGAAGGCAAAGTGCAGATGGCAAGTTGGAGTCTGTAGACGGAAATTCATTCTTCTCAGAAGGGAAAAATGCTAGTATTGCAAATAACATTTCTGCAAATCAGGTCAGGTAGGTAAAAAGAAAAATCTTAGTTCTGGGCATATCAGGCCTGGGTTTTTTTAGGGGTTTTTTTTTGGTTTGGTTTTAAGATCCTTACTGCTCCTTGCTATTTCCTGACTGGCTGCTGCACCTGGAGAGACTCCCTAATGTTTAAGATAACCACTTAGCCTCCTGGAGAACAAGAGCAGCCAGGCCGAGACTTGTGTAACCTCCACAAACTGAAATCAATCCCTCCTGTAATGACTTTCTCAACTCTTTGCTTCTGTTTTTCTCCAAGCCAAGGAGCATGTCTGAAACCAACAAAAGAAGATATGATACACCGTTCCCCTCCATAGGAATTTCATTGAACCTTTAAAACTAGAACTTAAGGCTGCTTTTTGTAAGTCAGATTTCCTTTTCTTTTGCACTTTAAATATGAATTTGAGGTTGTAACTTTGCATAGGCTTTAAATGAACTTTAGAGGCCTCGATGCTTTGTGTTCAGTTTGAGTGAACACACTCTAAAGTAATGAGGACAGAAAGTTCCTTAAGTTGATGTTTTCCACAGATGTCTGAGATTTAAATGCTACTACAAGCCAGTTACAGCATAGACTTTCATTGATTATAGCAGCATTTGGTGCCTACTGTCTGCTGCCAAGCACTCTTACTCTAAACCCTCCTGTAGGATATCTTGACTTCGCATGAGCATAATGGCAGAGGACTACTTGACACCCAAAAATGGGTTGAATATTGCAGGCATTTATTACTAAGCTATGCAAATGGTCCCCCCTCCCCAGGATCCTAAAAAGTAAAATATTTGCTGAGGTGTGAGCAAATGTAGAGCTGAGGCTGGAGAACTCAGTGCCACCCACCTGCTCAAGATGTCATTTTCCCCACATTGCAAACAGGCACTTACACAGAGCCTATACTTACCTGCTTCTCTTCTTAGTGGGATATTCACAAAATGAGAACACATCCCTGAAAGATTACTACTGCTAATGGAGGATAATACTGTGGAAAGTAGGAAGATGAAATACCCAGATATATGTTGCCTGGTTTTAGGGCTTTAATGGGAAAGAAGAGACCTCCTGAGGGGTTCACAATACTCAGCCTGTTCTCCAGCTGCAGTCTCATTCTTATTTAGGGTCCTGGTATTTGGCAGATAAAATCCTTTTTCCAGAGTGTATCCCACTAGAATCTAATGAGATCCCAGTTTTGGAGATAGAACACAGAGATCTGAGGGATGGCCACAGATCTCAAAATGCCAGCTCTGGGATTGCTCTTCAGCCACCCGCGGGAGCGGTAGCAGTGCTGAAGCCCACAGCCGAAGAGCCAGGGTGGTAGAACAGCACAGCAAACAGCTGCCAGCTCTGACCATGGTCTTGTTTCATCCTCCCATGTCCCCAGGACCTATAAGTGGCTTGAGGACCCTATGAGCCCTTGTGCTATTTCATCAGCAGAAGACCACTGCTTCACTTTGCTTTTCAGGACGGGACTGCGTGGTGGGATCTGTCCAGGTGCAGAGTGATGCTGCTGCTGGCATGCTGTGATTGGTGGATGTCACCACTGCAAGAGACACTCCTGTCACCCTCCTGGTTGGAGACAAGAGATGAAAGTGCAAACCTCAAACTTTACATTCTTCTTTTATCCTACAAGAGTGAGGAGGAGCATCTGCACCAAAGGCAGTGCAAATGGGCACTGGCAGGACTCCTCCACTCACCCATATACACAGGCACTTGACTGCCTTGCTTTCCCAGGTCATGAGCTGGTGTTTCTGCAGGTGTTTATACAGCAAGGGTGGGCTGAGCACAGATGGGTTTTCCATACTTCTCTGGCTTTTCTTTCCATCCTGATCTCAGCTATGGCGTTACCCATTCTCTCTCCTCCATCTGATCAGACTAAAAATCACCCATTAAAAAATAATGATGACTCCAATCAGAAACAAACAAATTCTCATATCTCTCTGGAGCAGCTGTTCCCCTCCACCTATGAACCCCAACAACAGGAGACAGGTGATCCACCACACTGAAATGAAAATCTTGGGAGGTGGGAGGGGAGCTGCTGTGAATTCAATGCCACTGAGGAAAGGATGTAACAGCAGGCCATGCAGACATATCTGCACCTTGGCTAGAAGTCCTGTGGCTTCTAAACCTGCCCAGCTCCTAAGCCCACCTCTGGCTTCCTAATTAAAGGGGAAGCCACAAGCAAGGCTGCATCAATCCCTTGAAAGAAGCTTCCCCCTTTCTGAGGTTGTTTCTGTTAAAGGGAATGATTAAGATGACTATGAATGATATTACTGTTGTCTATGCCTGCTGTCAGCCAGGCTGCTTTTTCCCTGGAATTCAGAAACGTGCCTGTTTGTTTTCCAAACAGCCTTTTGCCGCAGACAAATAGAGACAAAAGGAAATACCTGGTGTTGGATGGCGACTGAAAGAGTGGGATTGCTGGGAAGTGCTCCTGCAACAGCATAGCCAGGGCTCTCCTATGGCTCTGTCCCCAGTGGCAGAGTGTGGCAGTGTGTGACCCCTCGAATTTGTCCTTGTTATGGAGCTGGTGTGGTTCAGGAGAGTCGCAGCAAAATACTCAGTTTAGAACTGATCTTGTTCCCGTATCGTTTGAGTTGTATTTCCCTTCTGTCATTGCCATTTACAAGGATATTGACACATAAACCAATGTTTGTTTTGTTGAGCTCATTTTCTCTTCCTGCCTATTTCCCCTCTGAAATGATTGGGTGAACTATTTGCAGAAACAATATATTTGATAAATATACTCCTTTTTCCTTTTCACGAATTATCTGGGAACAGACATTGATTTTTTATTACTTTGTTCATTACCTGCAGTATTTGTCAAATTGTTTACAGTAATACTCCAAACCATGTGTTGCTACCAAGCAGCCTGTCACAGCTATCGTTAACAATCTGACTTAGTGATTTACTTTCTGGAGCTGGATCTTGAATAATTCTTCATGTCATTTCCAAATCCCAAAGACACTGTTAATTTGCTTCGCAAAAGCATCTTCTACTCCCTGCATCAGGATGACGCTGTGCTAGGTGCTGCAGAAACACAGATGAAAAAAAATTTCTCATTCCAACACACAAAGTCTAAGTCAAGAAACAGCTGGGTATCACCAGGGAAGCCTGAGCACAGAAAAAAGCCGTATCAGTGAGTATGATGGACACCGATTTAGTGTGCCAGCACTCGAACAGTTGTTAAAATATTTTTTAGGCATCACAGGAAAGAGTCTCTCTAGGCAGAGACTGGAAAAACAATGAGGTATTTTACAGAAATACCTAAATGATTTTTGTTTATTCATTTATTTGATAGTAATAATCCTCTATGTTATTTAATATTGCTTGAGTTCTTCCCAGACCTCACAGATGCATGAACAAGTCTGGTATCAAAACATCTACAAAAATGATATTTAAAGATGTATTTGTGACCTCCATTACCATTTATTGTAATTACATTTTCTGAGAGTAAAAGAAATCACAAACACAATCAGAGTTTGTACCAAAAAAAAAAAGTACTTTCTCGACCTTTAAATTCAATTTCCTAAGTTCAGTCAGGAAACATTCTCATTTTTACAGTAGTTTTCCTGCCTGAAAAGGAAAGAGTCTGCATAAAGTGACAGAGAAAAGGCTCTACATATGAAGAATTTTCCCCATAATTTTCCACAAGGAGCTCACAGCTCTTTAGAACTAATAAGCACCATTTCAATATATAAAATCAAGCTTCAGCAGAATAGGGCCACAGCATATCATATGTGACTTCTGGTATTATATAATGGGAAAGTTCTCATTGATTTTTATAAACCGTTGGATCCCAGAGATTTTAAAATTAGGCACGGAGGCTGACCCAGTTTGGGTGGAAAAAGCTTACAGAATCCCAGGGAAGAGCACAGTCCAGGGAGAAGTCTCAGGAGGTACAGTTATTTTTAACCTTTCAGACCTGTGTGACAAAGAATGAATTCTGAAAACTCTGGGTAGAAAAGAGGTATTTAGTTTTGAAATTTTAGAATGCTCTGCCCCCTCCCCCAGAGCTTGACCCCAGTAGAAAACTTGTACAGCAAACTTTTTTTATTAAGAAAAAAATTTGGAATAGACTGAAGCTGCCACTTCTCTCATCTGTCCACAAGTGTGTGCAAGACATAAGCAAAACATTTTCTAAGATGCAATTAACTATAAAGTACAGAATATGCAAGGCTAAAGTACCAAAACAGAATGGGTTTTCATTTTAGCTGGAATTAAGAAAGTTAGTTTTCTAACCAAATATGGCATTCACAAACTGTTGAAATAAAAAGATGTGTTTACCCTCAGATTTAACATTTGAAAATGGCTCTAAAAATGCTGCAGTCTTCCAGCTATTAAGTGTGCCTCATTAGATGATTCAAACAAAATATTCTGTTGAAACCGTAAATGAATTTACTTTCAACATATTGCAGGTTTAAGCTCTTCTTATAAATGTGACAGGACCATTAGCTGAGTAGATTTTAATATACATGCTGGATAGCATTTCAGATACACATTTGTTTATTTGTAGTGGAGTAATATTACCCAGGCATTTGTGTTTCAGATCAGGTGGGGATGAGATGCTTGTATTGGGACCTGATCTTATCATACCAGCGCATATATTTTTTTGCTGCTCTGAATTAGGAAGAGGACCAAGTACCCATTATTTTGACAATCTAATTATATAGTACTTGACATTAATGGTTTGATTTCCTCACTACTGTTTCAGCATCATTGTACTGTATAGAAGGGCTAGACTATGGCTTTAACACAGTCCCATTCCCTGATTCCTAAAGATGGAAAGGTAAGGAAATGCAAACAATTGAAGAGGCACAACAAGAGTTTCATTTCCGAAGGCCTCTCTAAAACCCTGGGCATAGAGTGTGGGGAGCAGTCAGTGAGGCAGGAGAGTCCAAGCTCATGACTTGTTGGACTAGGACTTCTGTGACATATTATGCAGGCATTTTAAGGCTGTCTTTTATTAGCCACTGTGGAAATTTTACAGCATAGGACTTCGGAGTTGCTCATGAATCTGGTGACCAGTGAGAGATGGAAGAAAATCTGAAAGTAGAGCTCACCCCTCCCTGATACTCTCCTACCTTACTCTACACTGTGCTTTCTGGGGTGGGATCCTCCCCCAGTGACCCCAGTGTGCCAGGCCCAGCACATGCAGGGCAGGCAGCTCTCCCCCTGCCAATGCTTCCAGTGCAAACCCCGGAGTTACAGCCCCAGCTGTTCGTTGCTGGCAGGCGGGTGCAGCAGCAGCTCAGCAATGGGTAGCTCTGGGCAATGGGGTCTGGGTTAGCTCCTGCTGCTGCTCTCTCTCATTCCCACTGTTCATTGTAAGGTGTCCCAAGACAACGCTGCCCGGGATGGCTTGGGGGATTTACCTTGTTGCTTGTTTTTTCTAAAAATGTTTCCCTATTTTTCTGCTCAAGCCAGATGAGATTCCTGATCATGTCCCAGTCTTGGCACACATGCAAAGGCGATGCACTGCGGTACTGGCAGAAGGTGGCAATGCCTTAAGCTGGTATTGCCAATGAGGACACGGGCAATTTCTCAAATGGAAATCACTGGCCTCACAGCCATATTTTGTTAACAGAGCTGAACATTTCTCATTCATTGCAAGCTGGCTTTATCTGAGTCCCCCTTCCCATTTTTAGTGGAAGAAAAATAATTCTAAGTCAGTGCCCTAGAAGTTAAGATATATTTTTTTTTACATAATACTCTTCCCTAGCTCTTATGAATTTTTCCTTTTTTACCCACAGATTTGTGTTGCCACCTTTGCTGAAAAATCCGAACTGCAATCCTGCCCTGTTGATCCTCAGCCATCTGCTGTTAGAGACACAACACAAAGCACACGACCACAGAAAGGAGTTTGGACAAACTTAAATTCTAAGGCAAGAAAGAGTCAGATTTCATTGATCTACAACTTGACATTCAGTTCCTGCAACTGAATAGAAAAAAAGGCATTTATAACCTATTAAAACCCAAGGATGATTTCAGTCTTTTTTTTTTTTTTCCTTGTTGGAGAATCAGTCTTTCAGAATAGGCTGGGAGTTGTGAATAAAGAAGAACTTTGCTGTGTTTATTTAGAGAACCTAACCCCTTGGAGCCAGCATTTTCACTAATGCATTTTACATTAGTGGGCTGCATCAGGAAATCCTGACTTTTGGTGCCAGGGGGGTAATTAATATCAGATCATGTTTGCAAAATGGTTGTTTATGTGGGAATGAGGACTGAGCTCTAACTGGCAGGAGTTGAAGTACTCAACTTTGCTATGGAGCCTCAACAACTTGCTAGCAAGTGGGAGGTTGAAATTAAAGTACTAGGTCTTGATGGCTTAGTAGAGCTACAGCTGCTGAAGGGGGCTACAGTCCTTAGGATTCTGCTCATAAACCTTAAAGGAGAGTTTGAAGTGCTTTTCTTGAAAATGTGAGGAGATTGCAGATAACATAGAAATGGTTGTTTTGCTCCTGTGGTCTCAGATGTTCCAGGAAATGCCAAAATATGCATAATATGGCTCATCCACCCATGTGTCCCCCCCTCCCAGTATATCCCTCTCTAGTCTCTGTACTTACTAGCTAAGAAACATCCACAGATGGTGCAAAAGTGTTTTTTCAGCACACCTCAGAAGTACTCATTTTTGTGTATGCTCCAGCTAGCACGGTCTAAAGCAGTAGGTGTAGGTCAATTAAACTGAAAAACAGTTCCTGCTGAGCTCTGTCTTGCAGCAATTCTGCTGTGTCACCTCAGTGCTCATTGCCCTAGGAAGGGCCGTTCCTCCCCACGCATGGCACTCAGCTGACCTGCTTGTTCCTCCAGAGAAAGAGGAAGAACACCTCCTCTTCCTCCCTGCTCAAGCAAGAGCATCTAGGGAATGGGAACTCCTTTCATGATGGTGATACAGCCTCCTTGGCTAGTGCAGGCACTTTCTGCATCTCCAGCTCAGCCAAAGATGGTGGATGGATATCCTGAGCATCATTAGGGTCTCAGTATCAAAACCAGAAAAAGCACCATCATCTTCTATGGGTTGAAGAACAGCCTATTTAGTGGAGAACTTGGATTCTCACCTTCCTAAAAGCCAGATTTTCTCAGCACCAACCCAGAAACTTGCACTGATGCTCAGTAAGGTTGATAATTGCTCAGGAGTATGAGACCCCCTGAATCATAACATCATGAATTTGCATAGACAAAGTTTAAAATTAGAGGATGTTTTCTGAAGTTAAAAAGAAGTAATAGTACAGCTGAATAGCAGCAGCACTTGATGTTCAGAACGAGAGTTTCACCTACTGGTTTCCCAGCATCTGTTTCAGTGGGTTGTGGCAGCTGGCAGGTACTTTCCAAGACCATTCATTTACTCCCTTCCCTGTCTGATCCTTTGCTGGAAGTTCATGGCTCCCTCAGCAGTGGTGGGGATTAAAAGTAAAGGTGTAATCTATGTCAGAGCTAATATATGTTTTGTACTATAATGAGCCAATATACTATTATGGATCTTGTGGTCAGCTCACGGTGCTTGATAAATACGATCAATACATGTTATTCCCCTCAGAGATCCAACCACCATCATCTCTCCATACTCACCTCTTTCCAGTAGTCCTTTGGGGGTAATTATCCCCACCAAAACCCCACCTTTAACGTGCGCACTGTCTTTCCTCCTGACATAAATTGGTCTGATACAGGGACTAAACTAACAAATCTAGACTGTATCTTTGTTATTGCTGTTATTTTACTAGTTCTTTGATCCTAAAATAGGGGTAGTAATATAGCAATTTGCTGTAACCGTAGTAAAGTTCTCTGTACCTAATGAATTTGTCCTCACCAGGTATTTGTGTAACTGATTATTCCCATGTAAAAGTCTAGAAGCTTAGGTAGGAATGTCCTAAGCTTGAATACTCTTCAGCAACACTGTCTCCAGCTTTTGTTCCCTGAAGAACCACCTCTTCCTTTTCTACTGGTATCTCTGAATATTACAGTTCATTTTGTGGCTTGCCTTGATTTTATTTCCATGTGTTCTACTATTCTTTTAAGCTTAATCCTAGCAATGAGAGCTTTCTGTGCACTTCTTTTGTTTGAAGGCATTGATTAGCTCTTGATCCTCCATATTGGGATAATTCGTACATCTACCCATAATATAATTTCTTTAAGGAATTTGCCAGCTCTCCTGAACTCCTTTTTCTTTAGACTTTTTTCACTATGAGATGTTGCCTCTTCATTCACTGAAATTACAGATGTCTTCCTGGTGGAAGTTTGCTGTTAGTTAGGCTTCCTGAGTAAAAGTGAACTCCTTGACAAATTTCAACCAAATTTGACAAATTTCAACCAAATCTGAAGGAGATGTTTCAAGACATTACATTCCTACAAGGATCGCAAAACAATGCATCTAGGAAAGATTCAGTGCAGAAAAGGCCGTTGTTAGAGTTCAACTTGTTAGGCATCAGAGAATCCAACCATAAGGTTATACACTACAATGTAAATATGGACAATATTGGTTCTGCTGCTCAAAACATTATTTCCTCCTCCCCTTCCTTCCTTTTCTAAGAGTAAACCCTTACCACCTTATGATCTCTCACTTGAGCTGACTTTAAGCCTTGCATGAGAGGCAATTCTCTTCACTGGCAAGAATGAACACAGAAGACCTCTTCCATTTGTCTGCTTTCCCTGTGCCTTCTGTATTAAAACTCTCCTAGGAACCTGCCTGTGTTCTGCAGCACTCCATTCCCCAGAGTTGTTTGCACAGTGACTATTCCCCATTACCATCAACTTCTGCATTTCAGATGACCCAGCTTGGTCAGTTGCAGAATGGTCCAGTGTACGTCAGGAAGTTCTAATTCAAGTCTGTAGTGAACTCTCACCACAATGACAGCATTTGCCCTCTTCCAATTTGTTATTGCCATGGTTTACCAACTGGTCAATCTTCCATACCTCCAAGAAGACATACTGCCCAGTTCACTGACAAAGTATCTTCTTTTTTCAAGTTGTTGTCCTTCCTGAAAAAAAATTCTGTATATGTTAATATTCAAGCCTTGTAAATAAATAAATAGAACCACATTTCTATTATGCCAACGCAGTAATAATTTTGATCATACACTTAAGAAGGTGTCTGTACTTTCCTGTATTTACTGCTTTTATTAACAGGTATCTGGAGCATATCGATTCACTGTCCTCATTCTTGTTCCTCCTCTGATCTTATAAACCAACACCTCCTCCTATAAAGTCTTCAGTTCCTGACATTTTGTGTTTCTGGGCACTGACATGTTTGACTGCTAGGGGCTGACTGTGCATTAGAAGATGCATGGACCTGCAGTACTGTGTGTCCAGCCTTCTCCCACCCCCAGCAAAGAAACTGATGAAGTGGAGCAAATTCAAGATGAAGCACTTGACCTTTGAGAAGAAGCTGTGGGCACTGGGCTTGTTCAGCTAAGGTTAGATGGTTTTAGAGCAGACCTAACAGCAGCCTCCAAGCACCTAAAGGGAGGTTAGCAAAAAGAACAAGCCAGGTAATTCATGGCAGTGCATGCTTGGAGGACAAGAGACAACAGGCACAAGCTGAAGCAAAAGAGGTTCAGATTTGTTAAAATAAACTTTTTCTCATGTAGGAAAGTCAGGCCAAGGAACAGTGCCCAGAGAGGTTGTGCATTCTCTATCCTTGAAGGTTTTAATGACCTGAAGGAATGAAGAACTAAGCAACCTGATCTGATTTCATAATTGACCCCACTTTGAGCAGGAGTTTGGACTAGAGATCTCCTTAGGTGCCTTCCAATGTGTATCAGTTTATGATCTGACTCTTCACCTTCTGAGAATACCATCAGTCATCAAAGTTATAAAGCATCAAGTTCTCCCATCCCCCTGTGTTAGCATTGCTGCTACAGAAGCTTCCTTGTTCTTGCATGTCTCCTGGGCTACATTTAAGAAGCCTTTATGTTTGTGGATGTTTCTAAGTCTCTCCATCTCTACTTCCTTCTAGCTTTCTACACCCTCCCTTTACTTAAACATGAGTTTTTTGCTTTCAAAGACTACATAACTCTCAGATTCATCAGTGTACAGTATGGTGGATAAATGGACCCTTTAGACTCATGATCCTATGCCACAGAATGCTGGCACCACTGCCCAGAGTGCACTTACGGATCTATTCTCCTTAGATATTCATTAATCTGAAGAAAAATGAGTACCAGTCTCTCCTACTCTCAAGATCTACATGTGCAGAAGATGGTAGGGAGAGAGGTGCCCCGGTCTAGACCAGTAATACCAGTGCATCTGTAGAAATCCATGAAGCCTCATAAAAGGAGTAGTAAATTCTTTCTCTTGAGATAGTCACAGTTGCCCACAGTGCTGAAAACTGAGGACTCAGTGCTAGGTGAGGTTCCACATGACCTTATGGATTTTGCCAGAAGGCAAGTTTTGTTGTCCATCTTCCTTGTAGGGGACTTCCGCACTCCAAAGTCATTGGCCACTAAGCAACAGAAGCGAGCCTCTTGAGCACCCTCTCCGTTACACGTGCTGGTGCCTGGAAGGTGGTGTGCTCCTTTAGAAACTGGGAGCAGCTCCCCATAGAGACCTTCACCCAAAAGCCCTGCTTCCAAATGATAGATAGACATAAATCCACTAATTCATGGCTGTCTCAGGCTCAGAGCCTCCTCGTAACAATGGAGAAGGTGGTCTCAAACACATACCAAAGGAGGAACTATAGATGATCTTACCATCCATAAATGTTATCTATTTTCTGTCACAGACATCTTCCAGTGTCTCCAGCAGCAATTCTACTTTCACACTTGTGTCAGGCTTCAAGGCGAGTCTTGCCTGCTACCCTCGTAAAAGACGGGCATGAGCAAAAGGTGAGCTGTCGTGGCTTATAAAATCAGAACAGATGATCCACATGGTCCCATGATGAGAAAAAGCAACGGAGCTTCTCCGTATTCATCTAAATACACAAACTGTCTGCACTACTGATGGCATAACATAGGGTAGCCTACAAGTTAAGAGTTAGGAGACCAACGTGTTGCAAAGACAGAGCCTACAGCAGCCAGTGTGACACCCTGCAGTGTCCTCCTGTAACAACTCTAAGCGAAATGTAGGCAGCTCAAAAAAGGTGCTTTGACCTACTCGCTCACTCCAAAAAACTGATACAAGTTGGTCACACAGGCATACTGCCAAGTATTCATTCAAATGGTGACCAGCTGTCAGTGGTCACCCCCCTGCTTTGGCAGGGGAGTTGGACTAGATGATCTCTAGAGGTCCTTTCCAACACCTAATGTTCTATGAAATAAGGATAACAGGCCAGAGTATCAAGAAAACTTAGTCAGCAGGTCAACTCTATTGTGCTTGACCTACAGACCCCAGGTCTACCACATTTTAAGCTCCAGACTTCTAAACGGGCAAAGTAACTACTGAAGCAGTCAAATTAATTCATCTCCATGTTCCTTGCTCCTTCCTCAGCAGTGTGCCTCACATAAGATTCCTGGGTTTCTGCCATCCTTATTTGCTGCCAGAGAGCAGGAAAACATGAAGCAATGAGAATTGAAGGGCAAATAATACAGGCCATACAGAACTAAGCATCTGAGGTAATAAAGTGTCAGCACTGTCTTTATAGTGAGAGCATTGCGACAGTCGTAACAAGCACCAGTGAACACCAGGCTCCATTAGACATGTCAGCAGGCACACGAGGTACTCACAGCAGTTACAGATATCCTAGTACCCACCAAGCATCTACTTACAGCTATCAGCCAAAAACTTGGGAGGACACAGCAAAAACCTTCACACCTGCCTCGGTTTTGCTATGTTCTTATCTTTCCTGAGCCTACATGGATACTGAAGCAGGTGATAAATCTGAGACCAGCATCAAGTTAATAAATGCTTTGTCATACTCAAGAGGGGCAGGCTCTCTAGTTTTAAGAAATTAAACACGCTGTTGCTTATAAGCAGAACAGTTTTTCCCCAACAGGAAGTTTCTCAAGTTTTATCCAAGCTGGGAAAAGCCTTGGGAGCAAAAAGAAATTGTTATCTAAGTGCTCAAATAAGAGTTAGCTCTGAAATGATCTGCATCATTGCTAGAAGGGAAAAAAAAAAAAAATCTACAGATCATGAACCTTTGCAAGTGACACTATCAACTAGGTAAGAACTATCTTTAAACAAGTAAGGCCATTATCAGTATTTAGACAGAAACTCTAGGAACTGTGGAACTTGTTTATATTGTAGCCCTGTGGAAAGGAAGTCTAAAGGCTTCAGGATGAGAAAAGCTGTTACAGGATAAATGTAAAGAAGGCATCTTAATACGGGAAACCAAACATTTTTTCATTTGATTTAAAGTTTGCTAAAAACCACTCAGGAGGTATAACTGATGTAACTTAATTTCGTAAAAATGTGTATTTCTACCAAGCCTGCCCAAGCAAATGGCATTTTTCTACACAAGTATCTGTAATGGACCTATGTCAAGATGCCAGCACACTTCTGGCAACATCGACTGCAGTAGGTAATTAGAATTTATGCTGTGTAAAATTAACTTTTAGATTAAATGAAAATCATGAACCAAAATGCGAGAGCATTTATATGGCAATTCACCTATGCCATTTGTTTAAAAAGTGACAAGGCAAGTGAATATAACACAGTGCTCTGAAGAGTTCACAGACTAATAGCTCAGGCTATTCCAGCAGCTTCCTTTCCAGGCCCACAGCTCTGACTCGCCAGAAACCCAAGGTGTACACATGCAGTCACTAACACACTGAACTACATTCCTTTCTTAAAGATCAACTGAACAACAGTAAGAGGCAAGTAGAAAACAACATATATAAAAAAAGGAAAACTATTCCTCTTGATCAGATCTCAAATTTAGCAGAATGTATTATTTTCTTATTAATAATTTTTCTGAAAAGAACATTGCCACTCCAGATCTACATTTCAGTTGAACTCTGCAACCTAAACCAACATTCTGATGGTAACAATGCCTATTTCCAGGTTTTCCAGAATGAGGTTCTGAAAATTATGATAAAAAGAAATCTAAATATACTCCTAATATTTACTGACAACTCACTAACAGAAATACCTTCCAAACTCCTGCATGCTGCTTGTTGCATAAAGCTGTGAAGCATGAGGTTTTACATTCTTTCAGAATAAAATGTTTCATCTGATCTAACATACCTGTGCATGTTCTCATATATGTAGATTTCCAATTCTTTTTTTTCATCTTACTAAGCCTCAGCTTTCAATAATATCTTGAGGACTGAGTTTGCAGTTGTGCATTTCCTAAAAAGCATTTCCTGTTACCCATTTTAAAGGTGTTGCCCTTTAATTTTTATCACGTTGTCTGTAACCTTGCAAAAATTACCTGTTATGTACTTCCGAAATAAAGAATCCCAAACAAACTTCATATAAAACTTCATATGCTCTTGACCACTCATCACCCACTTCTCTCTTAGCTACCTTTTTTCATATGGGAGAGACAAGGATTAACAGTAATTTAGAGTTTTGATAAAACTGATTATTACAATACTGTGTTAAGCATTCCATCCTACCACTTTTTGAACATTCTTGTGGCTCTGTGACTTCTGACACCCACTGAACAGAAGTTTCACTGCACTAGCCACAGAATTTCTCCTGACAGTAAGTAAATTGATATTATCCTCCTCAGTACCTACTTTGTTGGATTTGTGAACATCAGCCCTTTCTTAAGTTCTGCTACGGTCCACTGCATTTCCACAAAGGTTTAAGTCCAGCATAATCTAAGTTGCACCATTTCTACCTCTTCTGCTACCTGATCAAGTGTTCTATTCTTAAATTTGCTCTGACATAATTCATTATCAGTCTCCACAACTTTTGATGTTGAACATTTATTACTATTCTCCCCCCATCTTATCTCGTTTCCAGTGCTTCACAGTCCACCTTACTGCACGTTTTATTTTTATGGTAGCAGCTTCTCAGAGAACTCCAGCCTTTGTGACCATACAAATAGACAAGAAAAAATACTATCAGACTGTGCTATCATATTTTTTTAAATTATTGTACCTGATTAATGGGCAGGTTTTGATCTGTCTCTTTAAAAAACAAAAATAATTTAATATACTATTGAAATTTTTTTAAATCAACTTACTACTTTATCCAGTTATCTATTCACTTCAGAATGTTTGTTTGGCTTAATTTCATAGGTTTTTTACCCTTATGCTTCTGTTTGATGATACAGCAACTGTTGCCCATGTATGAAAAGAATACTTTCTTTTTAAACTTCTTCAAGGCTTCTGGCTGAATTTCACATGGATTCGCTGATGTAGCGATTTCTGACAATTTTGTAAATTTACGTGTTCTCTCCTTTTTTTTGAATATAAAAATCTTGTTTTCTTTAAACATATTGAAGTATGTTTCAGCATCCTCTGTGGTGAGAACTGTAAAAGTACAATGGTATTTTTGCACTGAAGTCCTTGATCCTCTTTAATCAGGAGTATTTTCTCAGAAAAATCGCTTCAAACATTTAAAAGTAATTTCAGATACGGAAATGAAAGCAGGACTATTTGCAAAAAGATACATTTATCCTGCCTTATGAAGTGACACCTTTGCTTACTTATGTTACATTGTGAAGTCAATTTCATTTGAGGCAGTGAGCACTTCTCCCTACTGTGAGTCCCTCGCAGAGCAGAAACGAAATAAAACCGTCTGAAAAGAAAGAGGAAAATATGACAACAAAATCACAGCGCTGAGAGAATTAAGTCACTTAATTCATTAACTCCTCCTCCTTATTCTTTGCACGTGTGTCATTTCTGTTCACATATTTGATTTGCTGTGTCAGTCCCTCTCTTAGGTTTTGTTTTCTACATTCTACATGTAAAATGCCAAATATAACACCTTTTTTACTACTCTATTGGTTGGATTTTATTTAGTAACGAGTACTTCCTAAAACGAACCTTCTATCTTGATTTTTTAATTCTGCTCCTGTCAAATATATTTGCTTCTTTTTTGTTCAGGGAAAACTGATTCTTTCTTAATATATAATTTTAGCAGAAATAGTTTCACGTGGAGCTATCTCCGCTCAAGTTGTTCCTCTGGCACAGTATCAGAGGAATAAGGTAATTTTTGTCACCACCAATTAAAAAGTTTTTACGAAACAGGACCGTTATAAAACAATTAAACCTTGCAAATGCAGTAGTCTCTAGGAGGGAAACCCTTGAGGAAATTCTGCTTATTAAAATTGCAATTTTAGTTTCCATTAAAAAGGAGAATAAGACAACAGAAGATGGGCTGGCAAGACAAATTATTTCTTAATGTCAGTTGAGCTTATTTCCAATGAGATAACATATCTACACCAGGTTGGGTTCAACACATTTTTGCCTCCTCAACTCATTTATCTAATTCAGTCATCTTGATTATAGCCTCATGGACCTTCATTTTCAGAGTAAGAATTTTGTAACAAACAACCTACACAACATGCTGATTACTGAACAGTTAATTCTAATTAACTTGGCTATGGCAAGAGAATTTTGATAAAGTCCTAGAACGCAAATACAGTTTGGTTACTCTGGCCAAACTTCTATAAAATAAAAATCCACAGCAGCCTCCAGATGAGACATCAGAGTGATGGAGATCTAATTTAAAGAAACAAATGAGAAAATTAAAATCACAAATAATTTATTCTTCCGTTAGAATTGATGGAGTACAGTTTTAAATAGCAATGAAGTACACAGTGGCAGAAAATTGGCACAGAACCTACAAGCATTTCATTCACAATAATGCTGCTCATGCCATTTCTGTTCAAACCTTGATGTTTATTTTCTACTGATTTTAAGAATATTGTTTTGCATTTTAAAATGATGAGCAAATTGAAAATCTTGTCTCTCATGTCCATTGTGATACATATTATGAACACGAATTTCCTTTTTTTCCCCCCAAACATGGTCTTCATCAGAAAAAAATAAGATTTTACTCCCGGGCTAATTTTAAGTTTTGTCCTTTACAGAAGTTGCTAGAAATTCTTGAATGCATATATTCCTGCACAACAGAATATCCATTTATCTGATATACAGTTGCAGGACAGTCTCAAAATCAATTTTTTGTGTACTATGCTATTGATCAAGGTGCTGCCTCTATCTCACATGCAACACTATAAGCATAAATGCAGTTTAAAACAAAATTTGGCGTTTACCTCACCAACAGGTTTTGTATTTGATGTCATAAAACATCCCTTGGTCTCGTGTTAACCAATAAGAAGAAAAATGGACACACACAAAAAATGCCCCTTTTCTAAAGACAGTAACTCCCAGTTAGGAAAGTTTAGATAGGTTTTACAAAGTCTTCTAGGCTATTCTGATACATACAAATTATTCAACTAAAGGTTAAAATACACTTACACAATACAGTCCTGTCCTCCCCATTCTTTTTCAAGTCCTTTGTATATTCAAGTAAAATTAACATTTGTCATTTTCTTTGTTATTGCAATTAAGAGGGATTACAGCTTGCTAATGCAAAGCTGTGACAAAACACTTGAGAAATAAAACCCAAACGTTTCTCTTGTTACCCAAAAAACGTTGCAGAAAATTGTCAAACTATGTTAGAAACAATGTTTTCAAAAATGCTTCAGTCAGAAAAACAGGAAAGCTTAAAAAAAATTAATCTTTGCACAAGACTGTATGATCCTGTCGTTAATTATGTTCCCATTTAGATAACTGGGATTCTTTGTAGATTAACCTATTGGTGATGCATGATGCTCTCCATCTTTTTTCACTATTATCTTTATTGTACACCATTTCGAGACTTATACAATCAATCACTTAATCATGCCCCTACTCATTTTTAACAGTATATTTCTTATCCTGCCCAGTGAGTAGTGTACTGTCTTGCATATTCATCACATGAAAAACATAATATACAAAATATTGCTGCTGTAAAAAGTGTGCATTTCCCCTTTCCCCCTACAAAAAAAATCTGTGGAAAAAATATTAAATTCCCCTAACCTTCATAAACATACAAAGCTGTTCGCACCTTTCAGTATGTAACAGTCTGTTTGACATACAGTTCTCAACTCACTGCAAATTGTTATGTCAACGTATTTTCTGTCCAATATTGCCATCTAGAGTAGAGATGTGAAACCAGTTTCTGAGAATCTACAGTCTTTAACAATTAACCCATAAAGACTGTATACCATAAAACAGCCACAAGATATTTCCAAAATCTAGATGGAATGGGAGGTTCTCATCTCAGGAAGATGTCCACAGTGCTGAGGAGACAATATGGCTGCTAGTAGATATTGCCTACCGGAATGTGAGTGCTTTTTCACTGCTGATAATTTCCGTACTGACCCTAAAAAAAATGAATTCAAAAATACATAATTAGACCACAAAATATACTTTCCTGTATGAAAAGCTGAAGCCAGAAGACCATCCAAATAAACTATGATGTTAAAGGGTGGAAACAAATAACAAGAAATGATAAATCAATATGAATAAGTGGTACAGTTTCATCTCACTAAAAATCCACTGTGTTTTAATATAAGACCGATAATACGGATTTAAAGCCAGGAACTTAATTTGATCAGAAGAGTGTATCTTTAAATTCAATAGACTGCTGTAAAATTTGCAGAGAAGTGTCAAAAGTAAGAGGGAACTATTTCCCACCTAACTTTGAAAACAGTTTCAAAAAGACAAGGTCATCTAAATTCAAAGTAATTCAGGAACCTAATCTGCTTTCAGAGATACCTACAAATATTCATGTATCAAGCATCACAGAATGGACTGATACATGTATCTCAAAAAAAGAAAGAAAAATCAAGGCACATCCCAGTGAACATGAACAACCAGTCAACATATCCTATGGGAATAAACTATTCCACAGGTCCGATACATAGAATTATTACCCTTACTGATATTCTCTATTTCTTTTGGCAGAATGTCACATACTACAGACGAGGGGAGAGGCAAAAGCATCAATGCTACGTGCTTACTGTGATCCTTCATGACCAGGTTGAAGGGTTGCAGAAACAAGTAGAGTGCTACTAAGTGAACATACTCCAAACTGCAGTCCCACCACCGCTTCATGTTAAGTGCCATCATGATAAGGCAGCACTTGAAATTCCAGTTTCATGTTGTAATGTCCGTTTTTTTCATTGTAATATGACAATCAGTCAGGAAGAAGTGTTTCAGAACAGCTGCCAGATGAGAATTTAAGCAGTACAATTGCTATGGGAATGGCTAGTATGAAAGAGTGGAGAGGTCTCCTATAATTGAACTTTCCAGTGGAACTTCGATTGCACAAACTGGAGGAGTAGACCCTATCTACAGAGAGGGTTATCCACTTCTACTGTCAAGAAAACTGAAACTCAAACTGATTAGGTTTCCTTGACTCTGTATTTGCTACAAGCAAAGCATTTTCCTGTAGCTTATTATATGCAGGAGGAATCTATTAGATCTGTGTATGAGTGTTTTGTTTATCTGTTAAATAATTAGAAGCAATTGCATCTGTAAACTACCAAACTGAAAAAGAGTTTGTTCCTTCCTCGTCTTTTCTAACTTCTGTAGAAAAAATGGGCAACTGTGGCTATTCTCTCTTCTTGAAAGTTTGACTCATCTTCCATTAATGTATCAGGATTTTATTTACACACTAGAACCTCAACTTGATCATAAGGTGCATTTAGTTAATCTCCATTCTATTTACACTGAGAAAAGCAACAGTGGTACATTTTAATGACATTTCTGAATGTTTCATATTGCAAAAATTAAATTTTTACAGCTTAGTACCTTCTACAGGAATAAAACCTCCTCTTCATCCTTTAATTAGAAGACAGTATCTTTACAGGAGTCCTCTACTACATCTCCAGCCTAGAGTTTTGGTGGTTCTAGTTTGTTTGTTTTAAACTTTTCTTAGTTATAGGAAAGAAGCAGTTGATTTTCCAGGTCAGTTCCTTCCCATGTTCAGTGTTCTTTTATACTGCTCAAAAGAAAATCTGTGCAAAATTCCACTTCATGTCTCCCCTACACAGGTCTACAGTAGAGGAACTTCAGTTGCACACCTGAGTTGGTTCTGCAACTGCAGAGGATTACTGCATCTGTCCACCAGGAGATTTAGGAACATCATCTTTCATATTAATAATTCTCCATGAGGCTATGAAACAGATCTTGATTTTTAAGGTCCAAAATTATTGTCTGGAGTGCCTCACTTTGACAAACTGCATTAGAACTTTTCAAACCCAGAAGAGAATGACTAAACACTCCACAAAAATGATTCTGGGTATCTCTCCTGGAAGTAGAATCCATGAGAATTATACATACACACCTGAGAGACCACACCCTCAGATTAAGTGATTTAGATACCCACAAGAACCTAGGATTATCAAATGAGTGTGTAAGAATCACAACTTCCTCATTAAATTAAATAATACCTGGTCATATCCATAAGGCCTCTGCTGTGGTGGCTGTGGTGGCCCAGGCTGCGTGGGTCTGTATCCCCCATACTGCTGGCCTTGTCCTTGTGGATAATTGGGATACTGAGGTCCTGGACCACTCTGTGAGGGGCCTGGAGATCATTACAATGTAAACAAACAAAAAATATTTCTTAAGGTGTTAGGAAGAAGAGAACAGTAAAAGCATTGAATTAAACAACTGAGCAGGTAGTATCACTACTGTGCAATTAGGTCTTTTCCTGCCTAAAAGCATACAGTGCTTAGTGGTCCTCTTCTCACCCTGAAAAGCACCTTAACCAACATGTACCTTTATTTATATATTCACTATTTATTACCAATGCCTGTAGTTCCATGCAAGAGTTCATAGGACATGGAAGAACAAGGCAGGAAGTGACAAATCATAAGCATGAGTACTTCCCAGGATTTAGGGAGGCACACTCTCCTCCTGCTGCTCCAGTTCCAGAACTTTACAATGCCAGGAGCAGCCAGCTAGCTGATCAGCTGCATCTAGCAATTGGACCTTCTGAAGAGACTAGCAGCACTGCACTGCCAGAATGTCAGTTCTCACACCACAGCAGGCAATCATAAATGGGATGTCAGACAAGCAAGTTACATACGTAAATTGGGAGATGTGACAACTAGTAAAAGGCTATTGTGGGATGGGAAAAAGCACCCTCTACTCCATACTCCTTTGGTCATCTTAACTTCCCAGGAAAGGGTAACAAACAACTTTGGCTCTAGCCTTTTAGCCTTTTTTGGCTGTGAAAGGAAGCAGCTCTTTTGTCAGTACGAACTCTTTCGGTTACTATCCACAGGGACTCACAGCCTGTCTACCACTGGAAGCTGCACATCACTACCATCACATAGTGCAGCCAGGTTCACAACAAAACTAACCTCGTCCCTTCCTACCCTGGGAGAGATGGTGTACTGTGTTTTTCAGTGACACTGCATATGGATCATATGCAGTGGATCAGTTAGCTTTTTTTAACATCACCCCTTAAAAACTGGCAGAGTCAGGAAGATTTGCTACTCTTCAGAAGTGCTTTCTAAAAAAAAAAAAAACAAACCAGCACAAAAAACCCCAACACAACTAACACATTTCTCCCCCCACCAGATGTGGTTTAGCAATAATATGAATCAGTGCTGGAGAGGGCTAGTTTTAGCTACAGGCACTAGACATTAAGATGGTATCAGCTGATAACTCTTTTAGTAATTCTGGATCTATGAGACAGTCAAAAAACAATGACCTGGAGAAAAAAGCTCCATAGGCCATTACCATTCTCCTCAGGCCTCAAATCCCCTTGAATGATGAATTTTCAGCTTTCTACAGTGGAACAAAACCTTAAAGATTTATAATAATGACTGGGATGCTGATTTATTTTTGCAAATTAGAAAGCAATTAAATATTAAATCGAGCAAGGATACTACATCCTAAGAAGTGCTGTGTTCATCTGACAAATGAAACTTGGTTTTACTTATTTATGGTAATTCTTCATAGTTGAATTCTAAATGTTCAGTGATAGATTTTATAAAATAAAAATGGAACTCCAAAAATCTATTTCTGCTAAAAAACAGAAATGGAGAAGCATTCTATTTGGGTATATAAATTACAGTGGGTAAGTTGCTCCAACAGATATCTTTATTCCTTTCCTCTGATATGTCTTAACCTAAAATCTGACTTACTATGAAAATTTGTGTCTTTACTTTAAAAATTTACAATAGTAGGCTAGATGCACCTTCACTCTGCTCTTCATTCTGTCCCTATGTTACATTTAGCCCAATATAAGCACACGAGTATTATTTCAGAACTATCTATTCATCCATAACCTCCAAAAGGAGGAAACTTGCTAAATCTCAGTCTAAATCTTAAAGCTTAACTCTGCCTCAACCTAACTGTATTTAATACAAATCTGGCATTTATCTACATGGCAAAGAAGCTTCAGCACTTAAACCTGCAACAAAGCTGAAAGTTAAAATATATGGAAGTAAATTTTAGAGGGTCCTTCTTCTGAGATAAGTATGTACAGCTTTACAATATGCATGCAAGCAGAACTGAAAAGTGCAGTATTTTCAGTATGCACTTCTGACATCAAGTTTTCAGAAGTAAAGTAGTATGTAATTTCTGTGCAGGTAAGTTTCCTGTTTGGGAGTTTTTCCTTGAATCCAAGGACTAGATTATCTCACTTGTGGCAGAGGATTTCTTGTTTCTGCCATACATCAAAAAGTTTGAACTATTAGTACAAATTTCTAAGACAAACTCTCGAGAGCTACATTGGCAACGCTTATGTTCATTTCCTTACCAATCAGCACAATAATTTTACTAGAATGATTTGTGTATGTTGGATGAAATTTTAAACTAGTTTTTAAAGGATTTTGTTCTAAATCCAAGGATGAAAAGGTATAAATGGCTCTGTGCCATCCTTCTGCCCTCCTGACTCTGTGTTCACCTACGGAGGACAGAAAAGAGCAACGTAATTCTCTTTCTAAATTACACACAACTGTATCAATGTGCTCTAGCCACCATCCTTTTTTATGCTACCACATTGTCCTAGACTGCCAACAGATCTACTTCACAAAAGATTATGTCTTCTACGCCTTCTTGTTTTGGCCCAGTGAAATTGCAGGCATACAGCTTTTTTGCGCAAGTCTGGCCTTTCAACCCAGTAAAACAGGGATAAAAGTGACATATGAGGATCTCCCTTGGCCTTCTCTGTCTGTGCCTGCAGGTTCTTACCATAACCCTGCTGTTGTCCTGGATAGCCTTGTTGGCCTGGATATTGCTGCTGTTGTGGTGGATAACCCTGCTGTTGGGGTGGTCCTTGATATGCATCTTGCTGCTGACCATATTGCGAGCTCCCTGTAAGATGATTGCAAGAATGCAAAAACTTAAAGATACCTACTTTATTTTTTTTTTTTCCTTCTAAGATGCACAGCCAACAACACGAGAACAAAATGAAAATGCAATACTGATTTCAAAAACTGAACAAAGAAAACTCAAACCAAACAGAAGAAATTCGGCCAAACAAACTGCAGTTAAAGCCAATTTTGCAAAGTTGAACTGCAGCATTTTCAGCATCTCTGCCAAACGAGCGTTACATTTACTGGAACATCACAGTCATAAGATCATGACTATGCTAAACAAAATAAAAAAAAGACAAAATTAAGGACAGCTACAAGAGCACAGACTAGCTACACAAGATCAGCAAGCTATTTCCTAACGGCACTATAATTATACAAAATATATACACACACAAAAGGATATACAACTGAACCAACAAATTTATGTTTAAATAAAAATTTCCATTGAGGTAAAAAAAAAAAATCTGTAGAGTGTTTTAGTCATTTTACTGTTGTTAGAAATGGCAAATTGTGGTTATACATTTTAGGTGTTTGCAAGAAATTATTCTGAATGCTTCGGGTTCCCTGCAGTTTTCAAGACAGCCAGCAACTAGTATTCTACAAGAGCTTTTGCACGGGTATAAGTCGTGTTGTGCAAGAATTTTTGTTCCCGCTGCGGGTGGGAGAGGAAAGGGAATGTATGTGCGTATGTGTGTGAAGGTATATAGATACCTCCTTCGTAGTAATGTTGTGAGGAATCCTCATAAGGCCTATCGTAGCCTTGTTCAGGATACGACGGTTGCTGATAACCGTAATCATTATGACCTACATCAATTCGACAAGAGACAGGAAGAAACGTTAATGGCCTCTGAGTGAAAACCCTAAGAATATTTCATTTCTCAGAAAAATGAAAAAAAATTTCAACTGGATATACACGAAAAAGAATTTTCAATTGTATTAGCCAAAGACTTACTAATATGATTTCCTTTCATATCGAATTAACATGTGACAGGAAAAAAAAAGGCTTAATGCAGTAGTTTTAGCAACATCACAGCAACGGATGGTCTTAACCTTCTGATAATCCTTGTTGGGGGGAGGAAAAAAAAATATTTTATCTTTCACTCAAAAAAAAAAAAAGAAAGCATTTAGGCCTTTCACATGTAAATAACCTGAATTAAATTAGAATGAACAAAGAGAGCAATTATCATACTTTGTCTAACACCTGTTCTGCTGATCTCCAATTCAAAAGCATATGCTAAAGGCAGTGTGAAGTACTACAAATAAAGCTCGATGAAGTTATGAACCAAACTCTACACTGAATTTCACATTTAACTGACAGAAAAATAACAATTCTGAAAGTTTTCCCTATAAACAGAATTATTACAAGTCTTAAAAAGACTTGTCCTCTTACATTCCAGTCCCGAGTAGGATTATTACCAACAAACCTTCCCTTTCAGAGACTACAGTGATCTCTGATTAAGAAGCCAGTATGTGCAGTAATCACCCCACCTGTTGTTTAGAACAAATATATTTTGTCTTGCAGATGACCAAAATATATCTTACTGCTAACTTGGTCAAGAAAGCAAGCTAATACTTGGTTTAAATTTGAAGTTAAATTATAGAAATTAAATAAGTTTGGAATAAAATAAGGAAAGAAGAAAACAGTTCTAAAACCAAGCAGTCTTAGTTATTAATTCTGCAGCTGTACCATATATCATTGACTGAACTGAATATAAATACATAACCATAAAAACAAGTCTTATAAAATATTCTCTTTATGATCTAAGATTAATAATGAGGTAATGATGAAGAATTAATCTTGAGAAGGAATAGGTCCTTAGAGAAGAAATCTGTGCTGCCAGAGAGCTGTTGATGGTAACACAGAATCGCCCTTACTACAGTAAAATGCCTGTGACCATTTAAAGTTCATATGCGTAACAGCAAAGTTCCAAAATGAAAGTTAATGCAACCTGTAAAGTAACTCCATATATCTTCCAAAAATTACATATGTAAGCTTATATAGACGTGGCTTGATGTATCTTAAAATCACTTTAATAGAAATTAAAATTCAAACAACTAACTTGTATCCTTTTACTTGCAATGAGTAGCTGCTTTGGCAATTACAAATCTTTGCTTTGCATATATTTTTTTAAATGTTAACAGCTACCACATTCCTTGAATTCCGTAAGACATCATGAAGTTGCACACACAGTTATCACACTAGCCATGAGTCAGCATCTTTGTTCTCCAAATCTCTGCTCAGCCTAAAAACAGGTTAATTGCAACTTTTCCAACTTAGAGAACAATCCAATAGCCTTCAGCGCTCTTAATTCCAAGAGGTAGGAGGACAGATTTATGCAATTCAAAGTTACGGTTTTGTCTTGAACACACTGGGGCGACTTCTAAAGAGGATCCACAATTACAAGCTCCTCATGGCAGGGACCATTTTATTCTGTTGTAAAAGTTACACTCAAGGCCCATACCATCCATAGCACCAGTAACACATTTGTGCGACTTATATTAAAAACTCAGCACTGAAGTTGAAAAATATAATATTTACAGAAAAAACACATCTATTGAACAAAGTTTTTTCCACTTCAATAGAATCTTTAATAAAAGGATATCACCCCCTCTCTCTTATTTATAATAAAAGTAATGACTGCTTTAGTTCATCTCAATTATACTAGATATGCTAAGGAACCCTCCATACTTTTAGATATACCAATTACAGAATTTTCTTTTTGAAATACTAAAACTGTTGTTAAGAGTTTCAAATGGGAGCACTAGAAATCACACACTTCAAGTTATAAAGTTAACTAGTCATAGTAACTTAAACTGTAGTAGCGATTCTGAATTTGGAAGGTTTTGAAAATGTGAGGTATGATATCCAATTACTATTTTTGCCCCATTCCCTTATTTTGGGCACATGACTACATTAATATTGGGCAGGTATAGAAAATGGGAAAGTTAACATTTATGAGAGATTACCATCAGGGTAATATTGCTGGTTCATGCCTTCTGGAGGACCTTGTCCACCATGACTGTATTGGTCCCCATAATAGTCTTCCTGGCCTGAGTACTGCTGTGGTGGGCCTGAAAAACCACAACCAGTCAATACGTAAATAACTTATTTTCTCTGTTATAAAGCCTGCTAATTTCTGATTTTAGTATGAGAAATATTTCTCAAATGTACTCCCCACCCATATCGTTGCATTTCAGACAACACATGTAATCTGGTTTACTTAAAAAAAAAATTAAAATCTCTCTAAATATACACACACAGTTATTTGGCTGCACTAGATTGAGCACATATATACCAAACTTCAGTTTTGAGCTCATTTTAGGAACAGGCGTATAACAGACTAACGTTTTAAGTTATTCCTTTTCTAAAAGGACTGAAAAGAAAGGGAAAAAAAAAAAAAAAGAAGCAAGATTGTGGAACACTGTTCTTTTTTTCTAACTGAACAAATTCGGAACCAAGCCAGTACTTTGTTCCTGTTCTATACCTATTACTTACATATCAAAGCAGAATTCTGCATCAGCATATTTGAGATGCGTATTTTTAGTTACTTTTTGTCAGAAAGAACTCAAAACAAAAGAAATACTTGTCTTTGTGTTTCATGGTGATACCAGTAATCTGTTGCTGCAAGAACCACTCTTAAGAGGGTAACAAAAAGAGTCTGCAAACAAAGCCTGTGACACCCAAAGGTTTGATTGAAATTTGGTGTATGCAAGGAAGTGATTTTAAGTAGTTTTAAAGACGGTTATTTAAAATCAATGCAAAAACACTGAAGTGAAGTCCTACCTTGCTGTGGTGGCCTGTATGGAGGAATCTGTCTCTGACCCATCATGTGATTTCCTTGGTTTACTTGGCCCATCATTCCCATAGGTGGCTGCTGCCCTTGGTAATGCTGGCCACCTGCTTGTGGCATGTTGTATTGCTGGGAGGGAGGCTGCTGGTGCATCATTGGACCTGAGAAAGGAAAAGTAGCAACAAGTCTTCTGTAACACAATTTGTGAGTAAATCTTTCAAAAAGAAAATTAAAATCCCAACCTTTAAAAATAGACCAAAAAAAGGCTCTGTACTACTAGTGCTCTCCTTAGGATTAGTTGTTTCTGGACCTATGCAAATGCAGACACCCAATTTAGTAACCAATTTACAGAACAGAACTCAGCCTAAATAAGGCTGCTTTCCAGTTGATTTTTCTTCAAAACTACAGAGACATTAGTATATTCATGCTCAAAGGTAAATGAAATGCTTTTAACATTTGTTTGTTTATTTGTTTGAAAAAGCATCTGCAAAGAAAGTGTAAATAAAAACCTGATGGTGAAAACTTGGTAAGTCATGGAAAAATTATTTAACATTGTGAGATCCTCAGGGCATAGTTTTAATACACATGTAGTTGTTACAGTCCATCAACAAGTCACTTAGCCAATACAGAATCACAGAATGGTTTGGGTTGGAAGGGACCTACCACAAAATAAACAATTTTATTTAGCCTGTAAAGATAAACCAGGTTTACCAGTGAGTCAGGCAATCACACAACAGGCAGTATTCATAAAAGCCCACAGGAATACATGCTCTGCCCATCACTGAACAGTCCCAAGCAGCCTGTAACAAAAATTCTTTCATACCAAGCTGCACCGAGTTTCTAGAAGATGCAGGAAGAGACCAGGAAAAATCAAGTACTGTCCATGTTTTATCAGTTGAGAAAAATCTTAAGGCTGAAGTTAGAGAACTGCAAACTTCAGTAATGAAAACAGTTAAAGAGCATCCAGACACCCTACAGCAACAAAAATTATGATTATGTCATTTTGTCGTGTAAGATTGCAGGTTAAGTTGATTTAACTTTTAACAAAGAACAGCTTCTTCACTTCCTCTGTAGTACCACTTCAGAAAAGTGTTATTCCAGTATTAAAAATATGCAAAGAAAAGAGTTACGACAAGCAGCTAAACTTCATAAACAACATATTTTTATAATACTTTAATTCAAACCACTTAACACATAAAGTACACACTTGGTAACGGTGAAACCCTAAGCTTTTTTTGCCTTTTTTACCAAGACAATCAAAACATTAAACTAGCACAGCCAGTCCTCATCTCCACATCCCAGAAGAAAAGACAGCTTTCTCTATGCTAGATTTTGCCATTGCATTTAATATTTTAAAATAATTAGGTGCTGGAGCACAAGCAGAAAGTCCTACATAGAAACCACAGTACTGGGAAATTACCTAAATACAGTCAATACTGACAATAGGTTTATGCAAGGAAAGGAATACACAGTCACTTAGATCCTGTCTATGTGGGGTTATAAGAGAAAGTTAAGCCAAATAATTAATGGTATAAATTCAAAGTGAGTTAGTTAAATCCCATTAAACCCCTGTGTGTAATCTCAGTGAGAAGTAAAGTGGCCTTAGTTCTGTTAAGCTTCATTTTTCTCTGAAGTTAAATGTTGGCCACTCTTAAAAATGATCCAGTTATGCTTTTATCCTTTTGCACAGCAGTTTCTGTGTCCTGATTTTAAAGTAAAAAAAGACGGTTAAACTAGGATTCTGCAATTTTTTTCATGCAGTAAAAACTTTTATTTTTTATCTTCTGAACAAGATCATTACATTTCAGTGCTCATCTGTTTGAAAGTACGAAGAAACATTAGGCAGCCTTGAAAAAAAACCATGAAAACTTGTTGCCATAATATTCTTAGACCTCAAGAAAGCTTGTTAATTAACAATATTAACATTAGTCACAATACAATGTGATAAAATGTGTTAGGTCCCCATGGTGCAACGTAGAGGTTTTCTGTTTGCTTTTTAAATTAGAACTTCATTAACGCTTGTAGAGCCACAATGAGAATTCACTACCCTGTATCAGACTGTGTTTTGTGATATTAACAGAGTGCCTGGCTTCCTTCCAGTTTCGTTCACATCTCTCTCTTATTAAGAAGATACGAACAACCATGGCCTCTATCATCTCACGCAACAGAACTATTTTATGCAGTAGTTTAGAGGGCTGAGGGAATTTTGAATTTGTCTTTTGAAAAAAAATCAAGCCTACAATAAAGCTACATTTACTCATCATAGAATACTTCATATGACACAAACCTAACCTAGAAAACCCCTTCAAAAAACTTAGGTCAAAAAACATTATTTAAGGATCTAAGACTTTCTTAATATTTTTAACACATTTTTACAGCCTGCCTAAAACACAGCTCTTGAATCTCCAGCCAGGTCACAACAGGCTACATTCAGTGGAAGTAGTGATCTCTTCCAGAAGACTTCACACACAGAAGTACACAAAACTGTGCACTACGAGAGGATGCCCAGTGCTTTCAGAAACTCTCCTTAGAAACTCTTTTTTGGCAAATGTCTAGGACTACTTATTCCAGAGCAAACAAGATACCTGACCTGTACAGAGTCCAAAATGAGTCCAAGAAAATAATGTGTTGAACTATGCTTGTAAATATACAAGTACACAAGCAGATAATTGTCTTCCCAAGAAACTACTTTAATTTTGGTAGTACAAAAGCCCTATGTTTCTGTATATTCAGAAGACAGCCTTCACATGTCAACACACATGAAGCAATCCTAGTTATAAAAGCCTGAAAGAGAAAATACTAGTAATAGCATAAGTCTTGTGAGGAGCACAGGCAATTTTCATCGTCATTAAACAGGCATTTGAAAAATGCACAGTGCAGACCCAAACCAGTCTTATGGAGTGTAAGAATGTATAAAGCAAGCCAGACAACAGGTGAAAACAAGTTGCTCACTGTTTCATTTAATTAGAAATAGTCTACATTATCAAGAATGATACACAACATTTTCCTTGACTGCTCATTTAAAAGTCATCTACACCTATTAAATGAAAAGAACCATTCCTGCTCCAGCCAATGTCTCATAAGGAGGACTCACACAAAGGCAAGAAAAGGCATGTGAATTTACCTTAAAAATGGGTTGGTGCCTGATCTTATAAGTGATGCGACATGGTGGCAGTCTCCTTGTCACTCCTCTCCTTTCTTATAGTCACAAGAAGTGACTACAGGAAACTGATAACCTAGTCTTCAGACACACAAGATGAACAGAGAGAAACAGAAACCCAACCTAGAAGTGGGTTACAGATAAACCTAACAAATTTGAGACCAGAAGTGCATTGAGGATCAAAGAGCTGCAGAAAAACTTAGTGGTTAAGAAAACCGTCTCCTTAGTTTTGTCTCTTCTGCAGGAACTCAAATGCTATTGAGAGGACCAGATTAACAGCTGACATGGTTGAAACTTCTAAACAAGCATGTAGGTGAGAAACCACACTCACAAATGAACTGGTAGCTCAGCTTTCTTATTAAGGAACTATGGGAGCAGCTAGGTATGATCAAATAGCAACAGTACAAGCCATTGTTTCTTCAGTTTTCAAAATTATGTTGCTTTTGTGGCTAAGAAGAAGCTTATGCTTTAGGCATTTCACAATATGCACTTGTATCAATAAAGCAATCAGATACCCAGATCTACAATCCCAGCAAAGTACACCATGCCAGATTTACCATGGTAAATCTCATCAGTGTGTCCACTGTTACATGAATAACAAAAAGACACCTCGCAGTGCAGCAGCCCTCAGCTGATTTTAGTGTTGGGTTTTTTTAAGTGCTTTTTTAGTGGGTTTTTTTCATGTTTACAAAAATGTGCTTTTAAAAAAAAGTGATGGTATTAACTCTTGCAAGAGCTAGCTTAGGAACTCTACCATAGGGTAAATTTAACTTTTCATTTTCTCAGGAGTCTTGACAAAAGCTACAATTCATATGTACTTGATCAAATGAACCAAAATCTTAAAGGTGTTTCAACATAAAAAGTAGTTTAAGCACTAGCTCACAAGATTTTGAGGATATAAGTTTTTTTTATAGTCCTAATATATGATTTAGGCTGCAAATTAAAGGCAGTATAAACTTCTCCACAGTTGCTTATTCCACAAAGTCCTCATCTCAAACTGAACTGTAATTTCAGGTGCCATTTAAGAAAAAAACCCACAGCATAAAAATAAGTAATACAAAATAATTCCTTAGTTACCAATGTCCTCTTTGGGACATTTCCCACGAGGGAAGAAAGATGATAGAACAAGTACTGTGGCACCTGTTTATATCTTTGTTTTTTCAAGATAGGAGAACTGCAGTGTCTTCCACAGACATTCTTACAAACCCAGCTACAGCATGATGGCACTTGGGCATGTGGAGGCAATTCTGGTTTTATTTAATAGTTTAGATAAAAAAGATTGAGACTGCCCTGCTTTGTCCAACGGATGGCAAGACATTCACAAAAGGTCTTACACCTCAGAAATAATTTTATCCTGATCTGTCATACCCTGAACATGTTTAGATTTCAGGTAAAATTGCATGTTCCTATCTTTATGTTCCTTTATGTGGATCAATAAGAACAGGAACTTTGAATCTGCCTCATCTTTGCTGTCTCTGTGCTCTCTTCGTATTTGCTTGTAATTGAAAAAGCTCTGAAACTTGAATAGAATTCTCGTAAGCTTATATAAATGAAACTGCCATTAAAAAAATCTCAGAACCAGATTCAACCGTTGATCTTTTGCAAATGATAAAGTCAACATGACATTCTCATGTAGAGTTTGCCCGTTAGAAGTAAACTAGCTCACTTCCCTCACCCCAAGCAACAAATAATGCTCACTGAATACAGCCTGTGGCTTTGGCAACTTCGCTTGAAGCACCTCTGGCAAGGGAACAGAATCCTAGCAAAAGGATCTGAGGAACAAAGTTTGAGATGACCAAGCTATAATTTCTTGGTCCTTTTACTTTAAAAGTATTTTAATTCTACTGTTTATTATTATTCTCTGGCAGTGAAAGATCTGTTCAATATAAATAAGAGTAATTTCCATGGAAGTTTCAGATTCCAGAAAATCGTGCTTACACCTCCCCTGTAAAAACTCAAAATTTGGCAAGACTTGAAATATTTCATCCAACACAAGTAGCTTCCCATACAAAAAAAGAAATGCACCTATAGAAAGGAGTTTGTTCCACATTCACAAAGCTTTTGCTACTTCTAACCTTTTCCAAAAAGATAACCAGTATTCCTTGTGGGTGTCCCAGGCTGCTATAACAACTTTTTAATCAAGTCATCTCCAGAATCTTCCACTTCCAACATTCTGCTTCCTAAGTCCAAAATGACTAATATTCTTCTTTTAACTGGACTGACTATACAGAAACAATACTGTGAAAATTCTGCTTCTCATTTAAGCTATTCCTCCAGCTAGCATTTTATACATTAGCGAAAAACCATAATGAGTACAAAGTGAAGACAAAAAAATCCAGTGGGTTCTGTTACTACACGTTTTATTTCTTAATTAGCACTTTGATTTTTTTCTCACTAACACCATCTGCCTCAAAATGTGTATATACAGCAAAATATATTTTCATAGAATCATAGAATCCTAGAGGTTGGAAGGGACCTCGAAAGATCATCTAGTCCAACCCCCCCTAAAAAAGTGTGTACAAAGTTATTCTAAAGCCACACAAAAGTTAGATCAAACCATTCTGCATGATATGGTGTGTTTATCTATTATATGATAGCGTGCTTTTTTCTAGAAGTACTGATCTCATTCAGTACACAGGAGATATTATTAACCGAAAAGCTATTTCAGTATTTTGTTTCTTCCTAATTGTTCGTGCGAGATGCCATGCCTAGTCAAACACTGAAGACAGAACTATTAATTTACTCATGAGTTTTCTTATGGCACTCATAACAAAAACGTCCAAATCTTCATAATGAATATACTTTCACAACACTCCTGTGAAATTAGATGGTATTATAATCTATCAGATTCCTTCCTCTACAGGTGGGGATCCCATGCAGGGAAAGGAGTAAGGTCAAAAACATCTGCTGATTTTTAACAGCCATCTTGAGATGCTAAGACCTTATCCTGAAGAATATTTAGCATTATATTTAGCTAGTGCTGTTATTAACTGACAGATATAGCAGGATCTCTCACTTTCAATCAAAAGATTGCCCCTTTATAATAAACAAAGCCTGCTTAAAGGTTCAAAAATGCTTCATGACAACATTACTGAATGGTTCAGAAAATCCTGGGTTTTTCCTGTTTCTGAATGGCAGCACATGCTACCAATTAAGAAATCTTCAAGTCACAAACTGTTTACTGTTTATTCCTTTTTTGTTAAACTGCATCTCAATACATTTCCTAGTGGTTCATTTCTTGCTTCTTCCCTTAGATGACAAGCATGCAGTCTGTGCTTGCTTAAGACCCTCTGCCCAGCCAGACTGGATCTTGGCTACTAAACTGTACCTCTCATGGTCTGACAGATTTCTCTGCCATTCTCTCCGCTGCTGTCTTTGAGTCACAAGAAAGTGAATCTACATAAATATTTCCTCTAGTTTGTCACCAAATCTCAATACACATGCAGTAACTAGGAGTAAAGAATGGAGGAAATTTATTAAGTAGACCTGTTTGGGAATATTCTTTGGCCAAAAACCTCAGCTACCAATATATAGCAAACACGGACAAAGTCTTCTTCCCCCACATGTATTTAAAATTTTACTAATTTGGGACAATACTTTCATTTAAACAGCAAATAGCACTTGCTGGCATAACAGACAAGTTTCAAAGCCTCGATCTAAAGCAACGGGCAGCCGCACTCCTACATTTACACATGAAGTGCACTATTTAGTCATGTTTTTGTGAGACTTAGAAATATTTTAAAGAATGCAATTTTTTACCCAACTGTCAGAAATGGCTCTCCACTTCTATGAAACTTTCACAAAAAAAACCCCAAACATTTGGAATGGAAAAAGCCCCTGCCTAAAGTGTCTAAATTTGGCAAAATTAGGTTTATCCAATGTGAAAGTTTACTGTGGCCTTAAGTGCAGGTAAAGCTACCACTCTTGTCCTAACCAGAGATTTCTCTCTTGTTCTTGAACGTGTAATTGGGTTAGATTTAGTTTTATTATTTATTCCCCAAAGTCACTTCAGTACTATTATTTGTTCAGATCGGAAACCTTTTAAGCATCTTTCTACCTACTTCTGATGAGCAATTTTCAAGTTTGACAGAGTACTGAAAATACAGCAGGGGAATGAGGAAGAATAAAGAACACTGCATTGAGATGGAATAATCACTAGTCCTAAATTGTAAGCCAGTCATACTAAGTAAGTTGTTTTCTGTAGAGCAACTGAGTGGATGGCTCCCTCACATACACTGCTGCATATTTATTGCTAACTCTCTGCAGCTACGAAATTTCAACTGAGCATGCACGGGACTTTTATAAAACATCTTACATTGTTTACAAGATTATTCCACTGTGTAATGCCCAAAATACACAGATAACTTGCCAGTTCAGAGAGACAATAAAAATCTTCCCACTTGAGATGGTTTCCTCTGCTATGTGCCTCTTTCCTCTGCTGTTAAATTTAAAAAAAAAAATACCATTTAACAATGTGGACAATGAAGGACACAGACTTCCCATGTTCACTACTGGTAAGAAAACCGCAAAAAACAGCTGCTTCTTGACTCATTTTTAGTCTCTCATTAACTTAGCCTTTTGTTTGTTGTGAACCTTTCTGTGATCTAATAATCAAACTGATCAATTAAGACCTGGTCTGTTTGTACACCTCAGGAACAAAATGGTATCTACCTAATGAACTGGAGCTTTGGTCTTCAATAGGTGTACTGCAATAAAAACTACCTAATTTTTCTTCAATGACCAGGAAAGGAGCCTTAGGAAAAGAAAAAAACACGTTCTCCTACAGCATCAGAAAAGAGATTAACGAATCAACTCATATCCTTTAGCTAATATATCCATAATAGTTTATCCATATTGGGGAAAAAAACCCCCACACTTGCTGCAACTGTAGAAGAAACATTTTTTTTTAAATTCTGCAGTATGTCTTCTAGCAGGTGGTATGAACAGATCCAATGTAGTAACAGACTAACAGGTAAACTGAAAATAATGCTTGCTGACTTGTAAAGATCATTTATGTGTGCAGTACATGCACAGTTTAATCATTTGGTCTGTTGTGACTCTAAAGCAGTATTTTAATTCTGCAATATTCTTGCACTTCAACAAGGATCATACTGTCAATAGGGTAACATCATCTGTTTATGTTTTGCAAATATCCTAGATGTAAAATTAGTTTTGAATTTTACTATGTACACAAGGACATCTCCTGAAAACAGCAGGGAGTAGATTTGTTCCTGGAACTGAATTGTATTTCTTTAAGATTAACAGACATTCCATGTTAAAACAGCATGCAGCAGAGAACAAAGATTAACTAGGTACAAAAAAACAAGTACTACGTGACTTTAATTTTTCAGTTTACCCAAGAGACTGAACAGTAGAGATGTATTTTATCAACTCAAGCAACAATAACACTTAGATAGGAATGTAAAGTCTGAGAAGGATAAACAGTAGTTCAAACTTTTAACTGATGAAAGTAGATCCATTCCAAGATTCTCACACAATACCTGAAAACAGTTCAAGGTCTGCAAATAATTAAGATGTCACACACGGGAGAAAGGAGATAGAGTCCTCAAAACAAGGGTACAAATGCATTTAGAGAAGAAAATCTTCAAGAAAAGGCCTTTAAAAAAAGTCTGTACCTCAGTTATTTCCTTTATACAGAAGTTCACAAGCACCTCACTTACCTTGGTTTGGCTGCATGTTCATGTTTGGTCTGGGACCATAGTTGCCCATCGGCTGTCCCTGGCTCATAGTCATCTGATTCTGCACTGGCATACTCTGTGAGGATGGCACTGAATGATTATAGCCACCCATTGACCCATGGCTACTTGAAGGCATGTTCATGGAACTGTTCGTCATATTGAGTTGGTTAGGTCCAGGTCCTTGCATAGGCATATGGTTAGGTCCTTCAGAAAAAAACAAAAGAAGGGAAAAAGGTTCTACATTAAGTATCATACAACAAGCAAATATAGTCATACCGAATCACAAAACTGAATAAAAGTCATTGAATATAATTACATTAAAACAAAGCTAAAACAGAGCTTGCTCATGATTTCCCAACTTTAAATGAAAAAAAAAAAATGTTCAGCTCTACTACGCAACACATTTTCTTTTGTTACACCGCTGAACCTACTAAAAAAGGTACAAATTATCATATAGCTCATCTTATATCCACATCGTATGCAAAACTAGTCTTTTTAGTACTTGCACAACATACCTGAATTATAACCAGAATTGCACAAGGTCAGTTTAACAGCCAGCTTGGTAGCTTTATCACAGCTATATAACTGTTACAATAGCTGTGACATTTCTGTTTTTTCAAACAAACCATACTAAACACTTTTATGAAAGTAACAGTTGATTTTAATTTTTTTTTTTTCAAAGTCAGACAGTATTAACATTGACTTGGTACATATACAAGTAGAATAAAAATAGTTTACGGCATATTTAATATTGTTTGAAAGTATAATCAACAGCCAACATTCTGCAAATGTATTTATAAATTACTAGGGAACGACATGATGACTGGAAGGACAGCCATCAAGTTACCAGCTCACATCTCATGCTTGCAAAGATGCAAAGAGCAACATGTTCACATATCCACAATGCTAACTACATCTCTTTATCCTTTATTTCCCCTCTTCAATCCTATTCCAACTTGTGTTGTCTGGTTCTCTGAATTAAATCTACCCTCAACGGGTAATTTGAAAAGTATAAACACTACAACACTATCTCGTCAGTTTACTCATTACTTTGGCTCAGTTCAAGTGAGCAGTGACTAGGAGTAAAAGCAGTAACAAGTGCAACTAGATACAAATATGACAAGTGAAAAAAATCAAATGCAAGGATTATGCATATGACAAGCACCATATGAAGAGATCACGAAGACACATACAACCAGAACATGTGACAGAACAGGTCAAGTGTAAACAATGTAAGTATAGATAAATACAGAATTCACCAAAAAGATGCCATTGTTGCCAAATCTGCCACAGGTTTTTCCTGTTAAGCCACAAAAAAACCTAAGAAATACAGAAAACTTAATAGAGAAACTACGCCAGTAGAGTTTTAGGAGGACAGTGTTTTGGCTACATGTCTCCCCGTTTATAAAAAAAAACCAAACACTATCTGCCTTTATCTGTGAACTGCTCCTGAGTCCTCTCTTGGTTAAAGAAATAACTGCATTAATGAAGGACAGAATGAAGGCAAAAATAACGACTTAAGAGTTGTACACAAGGTCACAGAGGCAATACCAACTGACCTGCAAACAAAAAGATGCAGAAGAAAAAGATAATTATCAATGAACACAAATAGTAAAAGCTGGCATGAAGAAACAGAACACATTAAGAGTATGTTTATCCTCTTGCCCTTTTCAAAACATCTTAGTGAAAAGACCACGTAAGCTTATTTTATCTAGGAAAGAGAAAAAGCTAAAATAGGTATATGCACAGTTCACTGTTCCTGCAAAATAAGGTGAGCAGAGACAGCTGAATTGTACAAAGACAGGTCCACCACAGAAAAAATAACTGAACAGAATTATGACCTTGACAGAGAACTATAGATGCCTATGCAGTGCCCTCTTCAATTCAACACTGCCTAACTCTGTAATAGTGAGAAGAGGGAGACAGTTTAATTCTGAAAAAGTGAAATAGTCTCTAACCATGAGATCAATGTGTTAAAGCTAAGGTGAAGAAAAGCTCCAGACTGTAGGACTGCTAGGAGACTACCTTCTTAACTCCTGAAGAAAAAGGGATGCACAGGGTTAGTGCCAGAAAGTCAGGGACTGGAAGTGCTTTTGTTCCTTTTTTTTTAAAGAAAGAAATTATCAAGAACAGCTTTCAGTGAGCTGGCTGAGCACACTGGAAGAATTTTTTAAAAACTGGCAGTCCAAGAAGCAAAACAGGGAAGGCAAAAATCACAAGAGAGAAACTGTTGAAAAAAAATAATACATCGTCTCTAAATGGCAGGTTTGCACTTCATATTTCAAGTAACAACCAAAAGAGGTGAAAAGGCTCATAAGAAAAAGCTGGAACCTGAAATGTCAGGAATGCATTTGTTTCAGGGTCAAAATCAGGTATTTTATTAGTCATAAGCTAGAAGATAAGGACAGAGGGAGAACTAGGAGCATAGCATCAAAAAAACTTGCAAATGAAAAATAGTAAAAATACACTTTTATTTTTATAGTTTGCCAAAACACTTCAAGGGGTTCCCCTGCACATAAGGACACACCAGTTGATCAAGGAAATAGGAAGAATGGAACACGAATTAAATATGAACAGAAGAGACAAAGTGTGCATCTGCCATTAAAGTTACAGTTTTAAATGCTATACTAATTAGATTGCGTTAAAAAAGTTAGTGGTGTATCTATCCTGACAATAAACAGAAGTCTTTTTCCTCTTAACCATTACAGACAGTGTCTTAGCTATGAGAAGCTGTAAGTCAGCCTAAGTGCATTTGAGACCACATTTGCAGGAAGGAAACACAGCTTTCAGAGAACTTGTTGGTAATACACAAGCACCTGTTATTCAGAAGGTCACCAACCAGTGCCACATCAGAGGTCAGAGAACCTTACAGCCAATCTTACCTTTGAACTTTCTACATATGATTAAACAAGCTCAAGAATTGGGAAGATAACTTGCCACCCAGTTCATCATCTCCTTCCAAATCCAGATCACCCTTACTTTGCATCACACAAACTCTCAATGTATCTCTTCAGACAATTTTTTTTCAGGGAAAAGCCATAATCTCTCACAGGTACAGATAACAGTTCCAGCATATGCTGAAAAAGGCTCATCGTGACTACCTTCTCTGGGAAGAAGATACAGACACTCATTTACCAGGGGATGCAATTAAGGGCTTCAGCAGCACTTCAGGTCTTTTATTAAACAGAAGACAAGAATGAGAAAAAACATCCTTCGCCCTTTAAGCAATGGGACTGGTCTACAACAGAACTTCAAATCAACTCATACCTTGACCATCACTAGGCAGTTCCTTTAATCCTCCCACCAACCCTTCCACCCATCCTCAGTGCTGTGGAAGCCCTTACTCAGACAAGTCCTTCCAGAAATCCTTAGCTATTATTTTTTAGAGTCTGCATTTTATTTCTTCCAGGCTGGTCAACTTGTGGGTGTCGACCCCGAATTCTCTCTGCACATTAGTGACCTTATTCCTTTTGGAAAGATTCTCTCTTGAGATATTCAAGGTTTTGTATCTGGCTTCTATTTCAAAGTGTCTATGTAACATTAAAGTAAGTACCATATAAACAGAAAGCTAACATATACACTGTAGAAATTATTACAAATACACTGCTCTGAAATACAGAAAGGCTTACAGACAGGTAAACTAGCACACGCTTTAAAAACAAAATCATTCAGCTATCCACTTAAGATAATTCTGTTTCCCCTTTTTCAACATCTAACTAGGAAATTATTTTAGCATGTCTTTCTGTTATTAGAGATGCCCTCATCCTAAGCTGTTTATCTTCACATCCTCAGAGAAAACCTTAAAAAGTCAAGGGAAGGAAGAGATTCAAAAAAGGGAGTATGTTGGAAGAAAGGCTAAATTAAAGCTTGGTTGGAAACCGTATTTAAGTATCTGTCTAGGTGCATACCAAAACAAACTCATTTACCTTTTACATATTTCCCTAAGAGCTCTTTTCTTATTCTATCTAATTACAAAATATGTATGTTTAAGGAGTGACTTTTCCCCCCCCGTGGCCCTGCAGTGAAGTCATTATGCTTACACTGTGACTTAGTAATCCTTCTCCTTGGAAAAGATCATTATAATAACAATAATATGATTACACTAGAGGGTCAAAGAGACTGATTTGTGAGAGCAAGTGCTATTCTCCATGGGAGCTGATGGATCTTAGATGGATAGAGGACTCCAAAACCAGAATATCTCTGCCCTACTTAGGGAGCAGCATATATCACTCTTTGCACTTCCAAATGCAGACCATAACCAACATGTATGATGAAACTAACTTCTTCTCTGGATCTTTTATTACACTTCTTATACCTGGCCTCTGGAGGCTATTCAGCTGCTCTTCTCAGAAAAGCTGTCACTATCAGATTTGCACACAAATTAGAGGCTACCACAGTAACTGTATTATTAAGTTTCGCATAGTTATTTACTGTGTTTGTTGTCATGAAGCTTATCCTTGTGACCATCGAGATGTGAATTTTCAAAGATCCTTTGACAGCAGTTTCCTTGCTTGGAAAAATCAATACCTCAAAGAGCTTTTACACAAAAAGTTCCTTCATACAAAAAAACCCCAAAACAAAAGCAATCCTGGGAATGCAATTTTAAGTTGAAAACCAATTCACATGAATTAGGCAGTATGGCTTTATGAGTGGAAATTCTGGAAAACAGCCACTACATAAAGAGGCAAGCTTTTCCAGGGCCTACTCCATTCTGATCTAACTGCTAGAGAGAACAGTTACTCCCAAGCTAGTCCAGGTAGGCACAATGTGGAATTTCATCATCTTGTTTCACTGCTTCTGACTTCCCAAGCACTTTTCTTTTTATTAGAAAACAGGTTCGATGGGACTTTGAGCAACCTGGTCTAGTGCAAGGTGTCCCTGCCCATGCAGAGGGGTCAGAACTAGATGATCTTTAAGGTCCCCTTCAACCCAAACCATTCGATGATTCTATGAAAAACTGACTTAAAATTTACACCTAGAACAATAATCTGGGGGCCACTTCTTTACAAATGCCTTACGATTCAAGACATCTTCAACAATAAAGAACACAGAGGATTAGTGGAAGCTGGATGACTTTATGTATAAAAGTCATCTTTTTAAAAAACTAACCACAACATTTACCCACATTCAAAACACCCTCCAAGATGTATGTAGTTTATTATTATCTAATTCTTTAGGTATGATGATTTCACGTTATCTTTTTATGGAAGGATTTGTGTTCACTCAGCCACAGGCCAATACCTTTCCCCAATAAGCCTTCTAAAGCCAGCTGTACTGCACGGTTTCAAACAGACTAAATTTAGCCAGTTCTGTTCATCAGAGGAATGCTGTGTGTCAGCTACATCAAAGCCCAAGGGCAGCCTGATAAACACTGAATACAGGTCACGTAGCTCTGTAGCTAACAAACTCTAAGAGAGCTTGTACTCGGGGGCATTCAAAGCAGTTTTGTCATCAACAATCTAGTATCCCTTGAGCCCCCATGTCGTTTCAGTTGCCAGGCAACGCTGGTGTTAATGTCTTAGAGGAGAAAAACTTACCAGGCATCTGGCCGTTCATCTGGTTCTGCATGTGTGGTGCAGGAGGGCCCCCACCTACCATACCATCTGAAGACATGTTGTGGGAGCGCGGAGGTGGGGGAGGGCCGCTCTGACTCATCCCTCCCGGACCCATAGGCATATTCTGTGTGGGTGGCTGAAAGAAGACAGTTTAGTCAAACACAAGAAGCAGTTAGTCTGACAAATATATTTTACGTACATATGGTACAGCAGTTGCCTATATTGTTAAGCAGGGTATGAAAGAAAGCACTGAAACACATTTCTTGCTCTTTCTGATATGTTTGCCAAAATGAACACTGAGAGGAGTTAAAGTGTTTAGTATTTCAATCAATTTTACATCAAGTACTACATGCAGACAACACTTCAGCACCTTCAAGCACCACTATAAAAAAATATACAAATCAATGCCTCATTAAAAAATTATATCTGAACAGTTTAAGATTGGAGTCGCTTCCTCCTCCGCAAAAAAGCTTTTCTTCAAAGCAACATTTGGTGAACAGAAAAATAACTATACCGTTATATTCTCTCACATCAACAATTTGTTGCTGTTAACAGACCTTGCACCAGGACGAAACAGGTACAACGAGAGATGAAAGCCTCTGAATGCTCATAGAATAGGAAAAATTTGCACCTGGGTGTGGTAAAACGTTTGCGATCTCTTCCCCTCTTTCCCCTGAAGCGCTGAAGGCCTAGTTCGTAATTTCGTGCCAAACACCCCCTACAGACTGGAAGCACATTAGTGCTGGCCTCCAAAGGTCCAGAGACAGCTGCCTAGAAAGGATGTTTTTGGCAAATTTCCTAATGAAATTGTGAGGAAAATAACTGAATAACCTTGAGAGTTCAAAGAGGGAGAGCAAGAAAAACAGTAAATACAAGGGGGAATTTACTATTAGGTTCTACTCACAGCAATGTAAGGAGACGCAGAAACTGCTAGTAGCCAGCTTCTTTTTCCTATTAAAAACACCTGTGAGACTGTACAATCCTCCTCACATACCTTAGCCAAGTGCTTTCAGGGGAATAAAAATCATCTCTCTGAAAGCAAATGGCTGGGTCTCTGGTTTTTGGGGACCCTGTCTAAAAGGCCCTAACTACTCATACTAAACCCTTTCCATGAGACAACCCTGTATTTTTCAACATTTCTCTTCATAGAAAAAAACATGTAACACAGTAGAAAAGAGTAACCCTTTCCAAATGAGTGTAAGGCAGGACCTTTTCTGGCCTTGGAGATGGCAACATCTGGGTACATGTATTCACTTCCCAGGGGGAATGGGGGAATGGTATTAATTTATATTCTCAACATTTCTCCAAATACCTCAAAAGCAGGTATTATTTCCCCCACAATATTTTTTTAAAATTTCTCCAGAAAATAGTGAAAGGCTTTCTTTCAGCAGGAGGAAGAAAGGGGATTAAGGAAAAGGCAAGCAAGCAGGCGACTTCTTACTAAATTCCTTTCATTTCTCCATTATTAAGAGAATTAACTGTTATAAACAAGTTTATTATTTATTAGTAGAAATGACAGAAGGTAAAAAAGGTAAGAATGAAAGGCAGCTCTATTCTCTGAACAGTGAGAGTGAAATGCTGCTCCATTTTACTTGATCTTCCTTCACTATTGAGCAAGCAAAGCAAGGCTTCTTCACTTCAAGTCTTTCTTCCCTTCACCTTCAAAAGCTATTACTTTTGCATCTAACAGAAATTATCTAAAACTGATACACAGAGAAACAAACAAAAAAGAAAACAAACATTTCTTATTTTTATTTAGAAAATATTTTTAATACAAGGAAAACCAACACACTTGGTACCTCCACATGAGGTACCACATGAGTAAAGTAAACTTCTTAAGATTCTAAGTAGAAATCATTAGTAAATCCAACATTCCCTCAACATGCTAATAATTAAAAACACCATAAAGTACTAGAAAATACTAGATCATACCTAGGTTTTAGCCGTCCTGATGCATGGAAAGTTGGATGAAAAATTAAGACAAATACTGCAGTGATCAAAAAGCAGCGTTCAGAGTGCAAACATTTAAGAAAAGGAAAAAGAAGTATTTGAGATTTTTTAAATCCCATTAGATACAAAAACCTGCAAGAGACTTAAGTCCCGGGGAATTGAGAGAACTAAGGGAGTAATTAAAAGCACCCAAAAAGGTACTACTACCAGAAAATAACTCAGCAAGAGGAGTTTCTGGATACAGAAACAGCCAAAGACCTATGTGAACCCTTTCAGATTCTTGAAAATAATGCAAGAAAAAGGTCCAAGCTGCTAAAAAATTAAATCTTTCATTAAAATAAACTACCACAGAAGATGATGAGAAGGTTGGGAAACACTGTACCTCTTCTTATAAAAAAGTAGTAGGACCAATTCTAGGAATCATAACTCTGTGAGCCTTGTTGCAAAAGCTACAAGTAAATTGATGAAAATAATTAGAGTACTATAAAACTCCAAGGATGATAAAAATAAAGGTGAGTTAGTAAAGTGTCAGTATAGGGAACTCATATACTTCTAATGTATTAGAAATTTTCAAAGATATAAATTTAACCACTTAGCTGTGTGTTTAACAAAATCTTAATACAAGTTTTTTGACAAAGCTGTTTGGAAAAATATATTGTCCAGGAGTATACACTTTCACTGCCCAGAGGGAAGTAAAACTGCCCAACAGAAAGAAATAAGCAATAACCTTACATGAAGGTCGAAGAATAAAAGAACACATAGGTTACCTGAAAAGATTTGTTAGTAAATGTCAACATCTGAAAACACTGCAACATTAGTTACTGAAAACTGTGGGAAAAAGTGTAAGTAGAATGGTGCCAGCTGAAATTCAACATGAATAGATATATGGCAATTACACTGAATTTTGAACCACTGCTCTTCAGAAAGAAAAAACTCGTATTTTAACTAATCATGAAAAAAGTAGAATTGGCCACTACCCAGTTAGTTTGGTGGGAAAAAAAGAATTTTAAAATAATCCATGAGAACCATTCAAAATACTCATGTTCACTTTTTCATTATCTGCAGTAACTGATACATCAAAAGTGAGGTACAAAATGCAAGGAAAAAAATGCTATGGTATTTGTGATCATGATACACCTTTGATTTGAGAAAGCAAATCACAAAGAGATACAGTAAAAGCAGAAGGACTCCAAAAGACAAGCAACCAGTGCTTAATGACTTCGTATTTCTTTCACTTGAAACAAGTAAAAAAGGACTTTTTAAAAAATATTTTTTATTAAAGATCATCTAGTTCCAACCCTTCTGCCATGGGCAGGGACACCTTCCACTAGACCAGGCTACTCAAGGCCCTATCCAACCTGCTTTTGAACACTTCCAGGGAGGGGGCAGCCACAACATCGGCAAGAAATATAAGGGGATATGACAAAAATAAGATTTAATTTATGGTTCATTAAAAAAGAAAAGTAGAGCATTCAATTTATGCTTTAACACCAAAAAAAAAAAACTCCGGGAAAATTGTCAATAAACTGAGGAATAACATTAAAAATACAAGACACCACATAAAATCACATACACCTCAGGAGTGCATCAACATGAGATACTAGAAGTTTAAATAAGATTCAGCGATAATTACACAGATATATAGAATTGAAATTTACACAAGGTATTTAAAAATAATGTTCTAAGCCTTCAAGTCAGGGTCATAAACAAATCATTACCTGACAGTAATTAAAAAGAAATGTCTCTTGCAGATACAATTATTCTCCAGGAAATCCTTCCAGGTTATTTTTCTACTGGCCAGTCAGTAGAAAACAAGAAAAAAATGTTTCAAAATGGCGATTTCCCTAACTTCTAGCAGAGTTAATCCAGGCTTTCAAAGGTGATAAACTTACTTGACATCATATTTAATTACAAAAAAAAACCAAAAAACAAACAACCAAAAGCAAAAACACAACCAACCCCCCAAAACAGGTCATTTAACCTTTTTTGTTCTTTACAGAAGTAAACTGTCCATCCCAGAAATATGCATTATGCATGACAAAGACCTTTTAAAATACTAAATGACCATGCAGTATGCAAGAGCCAAATACTAAGAAAAAAAAAAAAGAAAACAAATCCCTCACCCTTAAAGTTACTGCACTTTTACCCTACCCATTCAGTCTAGATACAAGGGTGAAATGACATTCAACTGTAGTTAGGTTTAGAGAACCAAAGGAAAGGCTACTTCCCCTTTTTCTGCTGGGTGAGAGAAAAGACTGGAAATTAAAATCACTGCTGATTTATTTCCAATTATGAAGTAGAAAAAGTTGAAGATTTTACTGTAAGTAAAAAGTAAAGCAGAGAATTAGAAATAAGATGTTAGACACAGCTTTGCTTGCTAAACACTGGTTTTTGGCTCACTTCTCTAACACACATTACAATTTATAGCTGCTATGAGCATTTAAAATTAATCAGAGCATAAAAAATATGGTAAATTATAAAATGGCCATCTCTGGAAACTTGAACTGGAAAAAGACTGAAACTGACCTACAGCTGTAACTAAAAACAAAGAAACAATAGCCAAATGGCATTTTTTTAGAGGATTTTATTTTAAATAATGAATTGGATCAAATGCAGGACAGCAAACAATAGAAGCTGCCATGGTAGAATTGTACACCTGGAACTTTCATCTATCATCTCTTCTCTGCTTTACTTTATATTATCAGATTTTTCTTACCATCAATAGGGAGGTTGAAAGATTTGTTTGTGGAACATGTATCGTTATAAAAACTGAGACAGAATACCAACTCAGTCATCAATAAAATATAATAGACTTAATAAAAATAGCAATAGATATTTAAAGTATACTATAAAAAAAATGTCTTCAAATTCTCTCAGAATAACAATTAAAAGCTACATGGAACACAAACATAAACGCCTTCTGATCTTTGTAAGAGAAGTTCTAACTCAGGATTTCATGAATCATCTTTGTTTTCAGTTCTTAAACACCATTTTTTGCAAAGCAAAATATCCCATCCCAGGAGGTACCCTACCCTACTAATACCATATCACTAATACCAGGACACCTGTCCCAGTCTCAGAGAACAGTACTGTATTGATAGATTGTGATGGCACCTGTGGAGTACTTACTGAGGTGTCACACTGGGAAATAAGATTATAAACAAATATATTTCCAATGTATGAAAGAGACAAGATTTATTTTATTTGGGTTATGACTTTTCTTCTACAAGGTGCAAGGTATTCTATTTTTTTAAGATACCTTCTGTACTAAAAAACCTAGATCAATTCTCAGGAAGTGTAGTATTTGGGAATAGAGAGGATTTCCACATGAAAAGCATTTACAATCATGTGTAAATAGTGAAGTTAATTACAAATGTAATTTGTGCTCTCACTCTTGGACTATCAGTTGTGACACTAGCAGAAAGGAATTTTAAGTTTAGAACTACAACCACATTATAAATCTCAATTTACAGCTGTATCTTCAAAAATCAGAGGAACTCGGACTTAATACTTGAACAAAATTTTAAAATAGAGAATGTCATACTTAAACACTTTGTTTAGAGAGGAAATTAGAATTTTGTTTCAAATTGCATGTACCACTGTACAAATATTTTTAGCACCATTTTAACAACCAAAAAATGCAGCCCTAAAATACCTACTGTTCAGATAGCAACAGTCTTCTGACACTTCCAAGATAATTACACAAAATTCTTAACTGTTGATAGAACTAGAAATTACTGAAATAAAAAGTTTAAAAATCTAGTACAAATTCAGATAGTTTTAAGTCACCAGGAATAAGTTAACTGTGAAGATTAATTTGGGGAACACTGAGCTATAGGAACTAGACACTTCAGAGGTACTCTATAATTCCCCCATAAAATGCAGTTCATACCTGTCCTCAAAAGCAGGAGCTTCCTGTGCCGTACCTGTTTACCTCCTGCCTCTCTGGCTTTTAAGATGGTTTAATGTGTAGGCCAGTATTTTCAGGTTTTGCTTGCATTTAGTAACCTAAGAAAAATTCCACCTGTGTTCCAGTTAGATGACCTTATGTAAACTCAATTACAACAGAAAGAATCCTGCAGAACCCTCAGAACATTTCACTGGGGAAACAGCAAAACCATGTTGACTTACGGACTCGGCATCTCCATTATCAGACTGGCTGGTACAGCTCTCAGCAAACTGCCTAGGGTTGACATAGGTATTTATTGTGCAGATACTGTACTACATACAGAGAGGAAAACCTCATCTTCAAATATTAAAGGATCACACTTTAGAGCAGACTTCTAATTCAAATTGGCTGCTATTTTTACCGATTTCTAAATCAGCCACAGGAATTATGCAACATAAGCAGTTTTTTTGTGTGCAGTGCACTAGCTCCCCATGTGGACACACCTGATTAGCAATACATGCAAAATAGCTTACAGAAGTCAGTGATCCTCTTAGAGTACACTAGTGGTCTATGAATTCACTCACTACTACCCTGGTAGTACCCTTTCTTGCTCACAAAACACAGGAAATATTTTTTTACTATGCAAAATCAACACAGCAAATTAAAAGGTAGAGTACCAAGAGTTGGAGAAAGGAGTAATTTAAGAAGTTATGGTCTTCAAGGAAGATGCAAGCACAAATAATGGATTGACACTAGCTCAATAGTTTCTAGTAACTGTAGAGGAACAGGAAGCTTAATTTCTTTTACCCATCCCAACCACAGTGGCTCTATTTGCCACTTCTTGGCAAAAGTTCAAACTTGGAAAGTTCAAACAAAAGTTTCCAAACTTGGAAAGCTCCTTGGAGTGCACTCAAATAATACGGTAAGTAGGAATACAACACCTTGCCTCCCTTTCTCAAAAAGTAAGCTACCTTATGTTTCTCTTTTTAAATTTAAAAGTCTTTGGAAGTTATGATGATTTTTGAAAACTTCTTAACGAACCTTTAATCAGAGCAATTATTGTTTAAAATCTAAGCTCTAACTAATAGCTCACTTCCCTCTCAGCAAAGAGCATTCAACCTCTATTTTGCTCTGTTCTCTATTAATTCATCTTACAAATAATTGAATTTGGCATGGACTTGTGTTCTGAAAAGCTAAAGGAAAATAATACATCATACTGCTTTGGGTATCCGATTTAAAACTAATTTAATCAACGCACTAACATTCAATACACAGAGAATTAAGCTAGAGGTTTAAAGACCAATGCCAGCTGTGATCAGCAGGAAAGCAGATATCATGAACAGACTTTCTGCTATACTACCACACAACAGATTTTCCCAGGCATTTGGTACATAACTGGACAAGAATTTTATCAATTTATGATTACTCTCATCTACAGTATTTCCAAATTTTACTTTAACCTATTAAAACTGAGCCGTATTTTTCTCTCCTGGATGGTATCTGGCTTTTTTCAAGAAAAACAATTAAATTAATACTTATTTAAGATAACTTACATGTTCAAAATTAAGGCTACTACAAAGAGACTGCACTGTTCAGTTAAGACTCTGAACTGTTTCTACAAACAAAATCACATTAAAACCATAGACTGAGCATTACCCCTTTGAAAAATACTTAAGTGATTTAAGATCATATGAGACTTTCCACCAAGTAAAACCATTCTTACATTCAAAACTCCTACTTAGCCACCCAAACTCCAAAGCTTTTTAAAAAAACAAAACAAAAAACTGCACAATAAAATCCCATCTTCCAACAAGGAACTTTAAGAAAAGTTTTAGTCAGGTGCTAGTAATGATGTTTAATAGTTCTACATCTTCAAGCAGTTTCTTTTGAAGTAACCAGCATTTCAGTGTTCGTTGATGTGGGTGTTTATAAAAAGCAATCACCAGTTTTACATGCTCCATCCTAACCTGTGTGACAAGTTTGGGAACAGCCTATATTAAGGGATTTCACAAGTCCTACAAAAAGCATTCATTTTGAGACAAGTAGCTCAAGCAAGGAAAAAGCACTTTTTAATTAGTAAGTTTATGAACTTTCCAGTATTATGATTTTAAGAAAAGCAATTTAATGCAATGTCCACATTTTTCTACAACTCAGACACAAAGGGTTTACTTTGAAGTCACTTCACATAAAGAGTTTAGCTTGCTGCTAGAAGCAAATGGCACTTTCAATATAGAAGAAACCTGGCATGTTACAGAAGTGAGTAATAATAAGCATTTATTTTCATCACTTTCTTGAAATACAGGCTGAAATCAAGCACTCTGCATGCTGACAAAGGCAAGCTGCTTTATGCAGGAAAAACTAAGAAAAAACCCCACTTTCTCTGTATGAAAAAAACTCAAAACATCTTAATCAATTAATTCCTGCAGACCTCAATATTTGCCTGTTATGAAACTAATGCCAAAATTAAAAAGGCTAGAGTGCAGGCAAAAGTTATCTTCTACTTTTCCCAATAAAGTGACAGCCATGAGCTGTGTTCTTATAAATATTTGACAAAATGAAATCACATGAGGAAAAGAAAATATAGAAGTTTGGGGGGTTTTTATTTCATAGTTTGCAATGACTTATCAATGCCACTAGAACACTACCTCTCAAAAAAACTAAAAGATAAATAGAAGCTGGGGAGGATAAGATGCCTGTTCTGCTGTTTGAGACTTAATGCGTTTAGAAACATGACCACCCAATACTCCATTACTGGTTTTTGGACAAAAAAAATTTTTGGAAAAATGTATATTTTTCTTAATAACAATTTCTTTTACATCTTTGCTCTCTACTGTTCAAGAAGACTAATACTTTGCTGTATTTTTCCCTCAAAAGTAGCACTAACTAAAATAAAAAGAACACAACAGTGTTATGTTCCTCACCCTACAAGCCCTTTTTGGGGAAGCTAGCTTATCCCACATAGTGGTGGTAGACTGACTTTCAACTGCTGTCCAAGACAGACAATACCTGCAGTAACTCAGGAAGAGACAGCAAAAAGTTGCATCAACCTCACCTGTGGACTTAGCCCCTACTCTCCTCCAGCTGGGAAGACTCTCCAAATCAGCCCTCCCTTAATAATGCTGCTGTTCATATGGCTGAAAAAAAATCCCGTTGTCTCAAGTAGATTAACCTTGCATGTCTTTTGTCTTCTGTTGTGAAGGAAGGTATTTTACCTCAGAAGTAATAATTTAATACTCTAAATTTATCATACATAGAAAGACAACAGCAGCTTTGTTACGACACTGACATGTAAAACTTTTCCTAGTTCCCGTCACCCACACCCTGCAACACCTGCTTCACCTTTGCCTCACTTCCAGGTCCCCTTTATAGAAATATTTCTCTGCACAACACAGTTAATTCACTACATTGTTCAGTATAACATTTATCTTGTTCTCTACAGGCAATAATACCACACGTTTATAATGATATGCAGTCATCTGATTAGAATAACACACTCTAAAAGATCTGGACAGAGGCACAGAAGCTGACCACAAGCATTTTTTCCAACAATATGAAGCATTAAGTCTAAGGAGTATTGTAAGAGGAGACAACAAAGTTACCAGGTTCAAGTCATTTTAGCTTATATGAAAAGCTCCAATGAACCTCCTCATTTAGCTCTTTTGTTCAGTGTGAACGCTAGCAGTGGTATTCTCTTTTCCACCTCTTTTTATCACATAAGACATTTTTCTAAAAAGTAAAATTGTTAATTTCTTGAGTGTATTTACCCGATTAAAACCAAAACAATATAAAATTTAAACAAAAAGGAAGTATAGTTTACCAGGGCAACAATCTTCCAGATATGAGTAGATCAGATACAATCCAACTTCAGAAGCTAACCAGAGTCAAGTGCTCCTAAGTTACATGGGAAACTACTGTAATGGTATTATAAAGTCAACGTCTTTTACTATAAAGAATAGTAGTTGTTTACACACACAGTATCTTGCTCCATATTTAACTGTTGCCGCCGACAACCCTTGAATTTAATAAGACTGTTCAACAGCTGACACAAAAGCATGAAGAACAGAAACATAATACTTCCAAGTCAACTTGAGCCACGTCAGTTCTTAAACGGAAAGCAAGTAAGGGAAAAGAGTCTGAAGTAGTTAATCTTGCATTGAGAAAAGCAGTAGTTCACCTGTTCCTGAATTATTCTGATTCAATTTGTTGGAAAGGCAAAGAATTTAGACAATACTTTTCTAAAAACGCCAACAAAAAGTAATTTTATCTCATTAAGTTAACACATTTCAAGTACATCTTCAAAGATTTGACTTGGTAGGTCAGAGTGCCTATACTTAACTAAGACTGAACATCTACATATCATTTTGTATTTTAGTTTGAAAGAAAAGCCAAGAAGCTACCTTTTCATCCACCCCTTAGTGGTCCAAAGGGAATTCTACCCCAAAAAAAACACACTATGCCATTTTCTCACTACTGTGGAATATTCCTTGCATTCAAGATCAGAAATGCACTTCAGCCCTGATCTGCAAAAGTCTTTCCTGGCCCTATCTTCATTTTCTTTTAATAAGAGAATGTCATCACATTCAACCTTAAGAACAGGGCTGTTCACAAGGGACTAGGATAAGGTCAAATTCATTTTCAGTTGTCATCAGAACCAGGATATGAATTAAGCCTCCAAAAACGTATTAGTTGAGTAACACACACAGCCCTCCTGAAGGTTTCTTTCCCTCCCTCTCAGTTACAAGCATGGATTTATAAAAAGAGAAGCCTCTACAGGCACAACAGGTTGGACATAATGAAGCACCGTTTCTATAGTCCTCTAGGTACCAACTTCAAAGGATGCTTCGCTAGTAGCAATGATTGGAGAACACTTCTCCAGAGACCAAAGAAAAAGTAATTCAATTTCAGTTGGTGAAAACTAGTATCTAGGAATGGCTGTTTTATAGGTATTCTTTTTAGTTTCATATTGCAGAAATGAATCAAGACTATATTAATTCAAGAAAAGTCTTATTACCAAAAAACAAAGAACTTCCTTGTGTTACTCACAATGAACTCCCCAAGCTTTCCTATTAACACAATAAGCAAACAGCGAGCTATTTTAGTGTTTGTTGTATCTCTCCTCACTGCTCCATACACAATGGAAAAGAGGAAAAAATTCTTATCTTATAAAGAGCTCAGGAATACAGATTGAGAAAACTCCATTTAAAAAAAAGATGGCAAGTGTTATACAAGAAATGCTTCATTTGTAATGCAACCCAGTGTTTCAGGCTAAGCCTGTGCAACCTTATTTCTTGCATATTACCACTATCCACCTCAAAAAAGGTTGCTTACCAATACAGGAGAGAGGCAAAGAACTTAGAGACTCACCTACAGTACAAAAAAGCAGACAAAGGTTTACCCAACCTCATTCCACTCAGGCAAAAGAATGGATATTCCAGTGAAAGAAGAAATTAATAATGACAAAAGAACAATTCCACACTCCAACACCTTTCCCTAATATAAGAGGAAAAACAGAGTACTGCTGTAGGAGCTAAAAGTCACACTACTAGAGCTCTCTGTTGAGGAAAAAAAAGTAATCTAATACTGTCTGGCCTGCCTCGTAGATAATCTCTGCACTGCATGTTTAAATCAGACTAACAGTCTTCAGCTAAACTAGTCAGATTTTAAGCAAGACTTAAGCAGTGAAATTACTCCAAATACAACATGAAGAGACACTGCATCCTGCGTTTACTGTACAGTAAATCAGAAGCTAAATGGTTGGTCACTAATTCAAACACTTTGGTTTGGGGTTTTTTTCCTCCGGGAACCCAAATGAAACCTATTCCCTACTTTTACACTATTTTGTACTTACTGCTGGTAGTAGAGACTGCATGTTCTGGTTGGAGTCAGCTATAGTGGCTAGGTAAACCAAGTTTGTATGCAGCATCTGCTGGTATCTATCAAAATAAACAAAAGCAATACAGATCTTAAGGCACACAGTAACATCAGAATTTACTTTAATTCTACACATGTAAAGTCACCCACGTAGACCAAGATTCAAGAGACTTACAAGAGTACCACTATCCAGAATCCTAAGCCTTCTCCCTCACACTTACCTATTACCCTCTATGGGCACCTCAGCATAAGAAAGACATCAAGGTGCTGGAACAGGTGCAGAGAAGAGCAACTAGGCTGGTGAAAGGCCTAGAGAACAAGTCTTACGAAGAGCAGCTGAGAGAACTGGGGCTGTTTAGTGTAAAGAAAAGGAGGCTGAGGGGAGACCTTATCACTCTCTACAAGTATCTGAAAGGACATTGTAGAGGTAGGTGCTGGTCTCTTCTTGCAAGTAGTGTTAGGACAAGAAGGAACAGCCTAAAGCTACACCAGGGGAGGTTTAGGCTGGACATTAGGAAAAATTTTTCCTCTGAAAGGGTTGTCAGGTATTGGAACAGGCTGCCCAAAGAGGTGGTTGAGTCACCATCCCTGAATGTGTTTAAGTTGTATAGATATAGTGCTTGGGGATATGGTTATGCGGTGAACATGGTAGAATAGGGTTAAAGGTTGGACTTGATGATCTTAAATGTCTTTTCCAACCTAAATGATTCTGTGATTCTACGGTTCTACTCAATCTTTCCCAATGTCTGCATCAAACTTGTACCTGTATCTTCTCTACAACTTCTGTCTTGCTTTGAAAAGTCTCAAGCTGGGTGATGCTGTTCTCACCTACTTCACTTCCTGCCCCAACATATGTCACCAGGACACATACACAGTGTGTGTCTGTTTCATATAGCTTCCACCACAAACACTAGGAACAGAAAGCTCCTCCTACTATGTCCCCAGATATCATAGATTTATGTGAATTATAACCAAGAACAGTGCAAACATTTTGTCAGGATCCAGGGCTTTGGAAGCTTGCTATGGAGTTATTTTTCTCCTTACAGAACCACATTCCAGAGTCTCAACATTTAGCCCATAGTCACAAAAATTACTCTGAAAGAAAAAAAAAAAACCCACCACGAATACATAACTACAGGCTTGCAAACAGCTTAATACAGTAACCGTGCTACAACAAAAGCACTCCCTTAAAGCAAAAATACCTACTATTTATGACTCCCCTCCTACTCCCAGACTACCAATCCTCTTAGTAAGGGACTTGAGCCATAGTGCAATACCCTGTCCATCACATGACTCTATTTGGCTGATTACAAGGGTGCTGTGATCATGCCATGCCAGAAAATAGTAATGGAAAAATAATATTCCTTAATAAATCAGCCCCCCTCCACAGTTCTCTCAGATTACTCTCCAGAGACCCCACCAGACAGAAAGTCTACATGGGATATTCTGGAAAGCCAAACTTTTAAGACAAGCCTGTTTGTTCCTGGGCAAGTGGTAAGCAGGTAGTTTTCAAACATGCTGTCAGGAAGAAGAAAGCTCCATTCCTACAAGATTTTGATAGGCTCTTTCTTAATGTGTAATTATGATGCAGAGGAAAAAGATCTTGGCTTATACAGTCCCCATTTTTGTAAGTGTTAAAATCATGACATCAACTTGCAGTAGGCAAGTCACAACATTTCAGTGACAGAAGCGACAGTCATATGCCAAATGCAACCATAAGTTTTAAGTGTAGTATCTGCAGCAATACATTTCGGTTCTTCACAGCACAGTTCTCCTACAAGGTGAGCTAAACAAATCAAGAATGGTGATCTACATAAAAAAATTCACCCAGTCCGGAGTAGATTTGGATTAATGTCTTACTGAGAGCATTCAGACGTCTTTCCTTTGTTCTGATAGTCCATTATACACTGAATAAGATGGTTATTTTCATCCAACATCTGAAACGATAAAGAAGAAGTTTGGAGTAAGTTTCATTTCTTTGTAGAAAGAAACTGAAGGTGGAGTCTTGCACCTCTTCTCGGAGTTTTTAAAAAACAACAAAAATTGTCATATTCCAGAAAGTTCCATATTAACCAATTATTTAGAAAATGCTCTTTCCTTCCATTTTCCTCCTTCCATTAGTTTTACAGCTTCCAGTTTAAAGATTTCATATCATTATTATAGCTACATTTGTGAAATTTCCCATTCAAATACCTATGCTTGTTCTGCATTAAATTCTTAAGAAGTTTTCGAAGTTCTGCATTTCTTTGGTTGATCTCTACCAAGAAATTTACTTAAAAATTAATGTCTCAAGTTTCCCTTATCCTTCTAAAGCCTGCCACTGCTTATAAACAGCACTGAACTTGTTACTGATAGAAACCAAGCTTACCAGACAGGTTTGTTTCAAGGAAATACACTGGAAAGCTCGGTCATATTTACATGAAGAATCCCTAATTAAGCTGCACTTTATAAATATTCTGCCTAATGGACACAAAAGGAGTATTATACCTCATAAGCGTCCAGTAATGTGGACATACATGCATTAATTTTCTGACAAACAAAAAAAAAAGTAGTCCTAAAACCATGGGAAATTGCAGATCTCATGGCTTTCTAGAAAAAGCTCATGAATTCAAGGTGTTCCAAGCTCCACCAACAATAAAAAAATAAAGCCTGGTTACCTAGAGCCCCATACTCATGTCTTTTTAACCACTGTTCTGCACTCTGATCAGACAAGAGTCAGCAGAGCCGTGGCTAATCTAAACTACCAGCCAAGTTACACAAGTCAACTGAACTAAATGGAAAGTTCACTGCCAAACAGAAACTTTTGCATTCATTTCTCCCTTTTCTTCCTCTATGTGGAAAACTATATAAAATCCCTCTACCCAGCTGCTGAATGTCACAAAACTAATAGGATCTTAACTATTTGCAATACTCTTTCCTTCTTCCAGACATAGTTGAGACTAGCCAAAAGACTCATGCTTCTACAAGTTGAGCCCAAACAGTGTTATTACATCACATTTATCTCCCTAGGAATTCAACCTAAACAAAACAGATAGGATTTAAAAAAAAAAAAAAAAAGAAAGAAGTAAGTATTGACACATTTTCTCTTTCGACTAATCTGTGTCTACTAGGAAAAGAATATGGAGTCAGAAACCTCTCACAGTCCACTCAGGACTTATATTCATGTAACAATGAGACAACCAGCCAAGACTTCCTAAATTCAAACCAGAAATTCACCAGAACTAACTAGAATGATCACTGAGCTATTTATTTTGCCTGAAACCGTTCAATCTGGAAACACTGTCATTAAGCACTAAAAAGAGACAGAACTGCAGTACTTTGAATTACTGTCTAAGCCTCAGACACTAGGCAGAACTGTAGCTGCACACTCCAAAATCACAAGCACACTGCTACACAGACACACATGTACTAATATCAAGTTTTGTAAGAAACACAGTGGCCACTTTCACCAGAAAAAATAACGAAAAAGAAGCTAATACCTTTGACACCAAAGTTTCATAGAGCACTTGCAAAGGAAGCCTTCAATCAAGGCTCTCCTCAGAATGTCTCCCACCTTCCAGAGAAAGGAGCAGACTGCAGACTTAAAGCTTAGCAGACAGGTAGACTTTCAGATTGCCAGTTAATTGGTTGCCTTCTTCACTGTCACCACATAAACTAGACCTCGGGATGGGGGGGCATGCAGTGGGAAAAGAATGAGAGGGCCAAGGGGAAAACAAACAAGGAATACAACTGTATCCTGGATGGGGCTTGCAGGCACTGTTGTATAATTCTGACTGAGCAGCTGCTGATAGAGAATTAGAATAGTTCTTTGAAAGAGTTATGACCACCTACCATCAAAAGAAAACTTAAGTTTCCAGCTGGATGCAGACACCTCCAGGGCTTCTGACAGCTTATGTTCACTACAGATTCTTCAGCTTCAACTATACTGGGGTTTTGCCAGCACACCACTATCAAACTAATGGTTTGACTACAGCACAAGAAAAACTTCATTGTCTGCATTCACCATACGCACACCAGCGACCTGAAGTCTCTACTGACTACCTTTAGGCAGCTTTCCACCCAGTGGGTATGTATTTTTCACCTACATTTCTCAAGCACTCCCTTCTGCTACTTATCTGTGAAGGTCTCCATTCTAACTATGGGAATTTCTTTGAGGTCCAGATCCCTACAAGATGTAACTTGTTGAGGCTCTCATTTTCTACTAAAGCAGAGGTTACTTATATCTACCCAAAAGGCTCCTAAACCAAAAGCCTGTACTAAACTCAAATCTGTGATTAATGGCTATTTATAACAGTGTGAGCCTTCAGTTAAGTTTCTTAATACCGCCAAGTTACCAGTGAACTTGAACATGCTCCCTTGCTTCTGACGATACAAGACATCGTGGATTATTACAAATCCTATATATGCTTTTCTTTGATTGCTTCAGCGAGTTAACTTTTTCTCCCTCCCACAAAAGCTTCAAATGGAGTCATCTGGAATCGCTGTAATTGGCTACAACCATAGTATTCTTCTCTAGTAACACTTAAAGGTTTATGAGGGGAAGGCTTTCTACTAGACGGGCCAAGTTTGAGAGGTGTAGTCGCCGCTTACTCCGCGGAGGCAGAGCCCAAAGTTAAGCACGGTTTAGCAAAAACCCGGCTGAGGTCCGACTCACAGGCACCCCCGCACAGGAAGGAAGGAGTTACTCGACTCCTCCTTTCTCCCACCGTGCCAGGCCAAGTCCTGTCGGGTTAATTCACGCCCGCGGCCCTCAGGGGAACCCCAGGAGCGCCCGGGACAGCAGAAGGGCAGCTCCGACCCCCGCGCTGCCTCCGCACCCCGCCCCGCCGCAGACAGCGCGGCCCGCCCGCCTGGCGCCTCCCTCCCCCCCACCCCCGGCCCCGGGACCCCTGAACAAGTAACCGAATTGCAGCGAGCGAGACAGCGCCTTGCCGGCCGCCCCCGCCGGGCCGTGCTCCGAGCGCGGCCCGTCCGCCCTCCCCCCCGCTGGGGCCTTAGCACTCCGGGGCATCTCCACCCCCTTCCCCGCGCGGCCCAGCGGCAGGAAGCAGCTGCAGCCCCCGGGGCCGCTTTGGGCCCGGCTCCTCCTCTCGCCCTCACCTTCTGGATGGCGGCCGGCGTGATCTCGCCCTTCCCCCGCTGCCTCGGGGCCGCGAACGCTACCGACATGTCGGGCCGCTACCAGGAGGGTCCGCCCCCCCCTCCGCCGCCCGCTCACGCGCCCCGCGGCACCAGCAGCGGCGGGAGGCGGCAGCGATCCGGGAAGAACGCTGGGCGAAGCAGGGGGGGAGGCTGCCCAGCGGGACGGCCCATCCCCGTCCCGCTGGGGAAGGGTCAAGGAGGACCGGCTGCTCCTCCCCCTTTCCCGCTGCGAGGGGAAGTGCTGATGAGGCTGTGGCCGTCTCGGACGTCTCGGCCAAAACGACGAGACCGAGAGTCGGCGCTGCGCTCCTTGGACACGACCTCCCCTTATCACGCGACCTTCCTGGCTACCCCTTTCCCTACGCGACGTTGGTACGTTCCTGTCTAACGCGCCTCGGCGCCGGACAAGCAGCGAAGTGGTACGGCCGGCAGGGGAGGGATGGGAGTGCTGTGGTGCGCACGTTACAGGGGACACACTCCGGCTGTGCCGAACGGGGCGCTCTCCTCCCCCCTCTACCAGCCACCGCAGTTGGTTGCACCCGGGCAGCCCGCTCTGGCGGCCGCGCGGGGCGGGGCGAAGGGAGCCTCCTCATGGAATCGCTGCCGGGCGGATGCAGCAGCGACGGGTCTTGTTCTGTCATGGCGAGGCTGCAGCGCTTTTGGTGTGGCACCATTGGGCCCGACGTGAGGGGGGTTGGCAGGCGCGGACCCGGTGCTAAACCCTGGAGGAGTTGCCGCAGCCGTAACACTGCCGTTTGCGGTGACACTCTTTCGGCAGCGCCTGTGCTGCCGCCGCTGCCAGCGCTGACAGGTGGGGGATAAAACAAACCATGAGGAAAAAGTTGTAGGAGAGCAGCAGCTGGCGCTGGGGCGACTTTCCCCGCCGACCTGGGCAGCCGCGGCTGTTGCGAGAACGAAAGGGAGCAAGGAGAACAGTTTCCGTTGCAACTTTAAATACATGAACGTGCCGAAGTGAGCCTTGATTTTTTTTTCAGTGCGACCATTGGACGGAATCTCGGTTTCGCCACAAATCCTCACGTAGAAGTTTGCGAAGTCTAAGACTATTCTTTACATTCAAAGGGTAATGATACTGCAAAGTTGAAAATCCCCCCAAGTAAAGCATTTTAAATCTGCTTTATCCTGGGCACATCCCCTGCTCAATCTGTGTGATTTTCGGGGCCACCTCGCAGGCTGTGAGTACTGCCTCCTACCCAAGCCTTTTCTAAGCTGATTTCTGTTACTGTGGTTGACAGAAGCGTGTACTGCTGAGGCTGATGGGACATTACTTGGTGACATGAGACCGCACCACAAAACCTAAATCCAGTTCTTTACTCGGTGCATGGCTTTGCTGTGTTTCTCAGCTGTTGCTGGCTGAAGTCCCTGGATCTTCCTGCAAGCTGTAACCCTTCTGGTTGCAGCACACATTTGTCAGTGGCATTCCTGGCCACCCCGTGGCTGTACAGCTGCTCCCCTACTGGCGTGCTCTCTCCTCAGACTGTTTCTAGGCTGGCTGCTTTCCCCGGCCACACGGAGATTGCTCTTCCTGGCTCTGCTGTCCTAGGATTGACTGTGACTGTCCATCACCCCACTTTTTTTCCCTTGACAACCATTTGCCAGGATGCTGGCTCCAAGCTGTTCTTGCATTCCCACAGCATCTCCCTATTCAAGGGCCCACCACCTAGGCCTGACGATCTCTGTTACCAGAATGGCATTGCTTCTGCCCTGTCTCTTCAGATTATACAGGACCCTGAGTTGATGTGATGTCAATCTGGCTTGCTCTCATTTTCAGAAAATGTCTCTGGCCAAGTCCTTGCATTGTAGGTCATGCTAAGGAGGAAGACTGATGCCAGCATATCCATTAGGTTGGTTGTGTTTCTGACCATTTCATTCATCACCATGGTATCTGGGTCCATTTTTTATACTAGTAGGGGTTTTTTTTTGTCCACACACTTTATCACCATCATTATCACTGTTGTACTTTTAGGAAACAAAAAGCAAAAAAAAGAAAGGGTTGAAGAAACTTGTTTTTTTCTAAAGTCGAGCAGTTAATCATGATTCATGGTTATTATTCTATGATCTTGGAGTTAACTCATAACTATTGTAGTATCTCTGTGCTAAAATTGATACTATTTCTAGCGACTACAAGTGACAACAAAGAATCCTAGGAATGAAGAATGCAAGGCAGCCATGTCCAAATCAGCATGTAATCAGAAGGTACCATCTCCTAGCCAGTTGCAAATAGAACTACAAGGACTTATTTCTTTAGCAGAAATAAGTAGTTGGCTCTGGAGGACTGGTGAGGTGTCTGAAAGTGTCCCATGGCTGCAGGCATCTTCAGCAACTGGAAGACAAACGTGTTCTCATTAAATACTCTGAACACTGGGAATTCCACAAAATGTTTTTCTTTTCCCACAAGTATAACTTGTCTTGCTCTCATCCTCTGGTCACCCAACCACCGTTTATAAAATATTTTGGAGTGGGGTGTCTTTATGATCACGGCATTTAAGACAGTGTGGGTTAGATGTCAGCCACATAAATACTGCTTTTAAGATCTAAATGTTCCATCATATTCTCCCACATTTTCAGGTTGGTTTTGAGTGGAGGAAAACAAATTGACTTGTAGGATGCCACAGGTGAGGAAGCTTAAAATGGAAGGAGTAATTTCCCAATGTATTTCTCAAAATGGTCCAAATTTAAATATGTTAAATTTTTTAGTGCATTCCTATTTCCACGCAAAATATGGGAGAACAGTATTTGGAATTGAACTGTATCTGTTTTAAAGGAAGATATAAGATGATTCATTCATAGTAACTAAAACCATCCCCATTGCCTAATTTCGTCTGATGCTTAAATCCATTTATATCCCATTTGTGATGATTTTTCATTCATATGTTTAGCATCTTGGACTTCCACATTCATAATTAGCAACAGAGCTAAAGAAACATTGAAAAAAGAGTCCATGGCTCCATTTTTTTCACCATGCAAAGGGAAATTCACACTCAAAATCAACATTTAAATAATGACACAGATGCATACAAGCAGGGGAATAGATAGCTACAATGGAAATGTGCCACATGTCTCAGAACACATAACCACAACAGGGTGTCTCTTTTATGACTTTCTTAATGCACTGCAATATGCCTAGATATCAAAGGACATATGGTATATTTTCTCTTTAATTGCACATTTCATAGCTCTTGCAAATTACTCACAAACCTTAACATTATTTAATTGTAATTTAGATGCATACATCTAGACCATCTAGACTTATCAAGAGTTCAAATGCAAATATATTTCAATCAGATCTTCCACCTCTGTTCCAACTTTTATCAGCTGAAAGATTTTTTCCCCATGTTTCCAACTCATATTTCTCAGTAACAAGTAGTAGGTAAAGATACAGTTCCTGAGATTAGGATCTGGAAAGATTTAACATTTAGTTCCTAGAGAAAGCTGTCTTTTTAAAATTTAAGTGTGAGGAGTAGAGCCACTTTCTTCTTCTCAGGATTGTGTCAAAATTCCTCATTGCAGAGGAATTAATTTAGTTTTGGAGAAACCTATAGTATTTGCAGCCTTCCAACAATTTTGAGAAAAGATGCTAAGTGATCTTCAATTTCTATTTTCTGCCATCTTCATTATCTGAGTTTCCATAAATTCTCTAGAATAGGAGAAATAAGTAAGAGAAGGAACTCACAGATGTTCCCATCCACAACCAGGAAAACACAGAATGCTGATTCATCATAATTTTCAAATTTATATTTAAAAATAAGATTTAAAACTTGGCATTTACAAAGCTTTATATACAGGAAAAAGGACAGCAAAGAATTTTGTGGTAGCACCACCTGCTTGCCTAAAAGACTTGGTATGAAAGTTGAGAATAATTCCTTAGAGATAGATGTTTCTCAGACAAAGCCTTAACATGTTGGTGACAGCATATTCACTTCAAATAGATAAAAAATTCCCCACTTTCTTTACTATAGTAAATATGATAGCTTAGGATCTACTGCTAAGAGGATGACAGAGTAGGCTCCTTTTTCAATCTTGCAATTTAAAAAAAAAAAAAGAGGGAGGCTGTGATCTCATAACTTTGGTAGGATTTCCTACATGCCTAGTCTCTGTGATAGATTTGTCTTGAATTTATTCTGCCAGCTTCCTGTTGTTTTGTTGGGTTTTTTCAATTTTCTCATTTATATTGTGCACTGACTATTACAGAGAATAAGAAGCAGCACCTGAAATGCAAGCCTATATGTTCCAGTATAAAGTGAAGTACCCAAACAGCACTGCACCCTACAAGGATATTGGTTTCTCTGCCATGTTCCAGAGGGGCAATAACAAACCCAGAAAAAAATCATTGGGATGCTAAATTTTTATTTTAGTATCTGTCATTTTAGTCTGCAAATATAAATTTTTAGAATAAAGATATTCACAGAGTGTTCAGCAGTTTGCACTAATGGGAGTAAGTGCAACAGCTGCAGTGACAAAACCTTTCTGTGTCCTGATCTTATTCTTCAAAAGGGAACTTGCAGCTACTAGGAGGCTCCCCTATGCTATAAATAAAGAATAACAGAACATCTAATCTAACCCTCCTTAGTGCTGAAAATTCTTCAAGAATTCTTAGAGCTTGATGGTTTATTTTAGGACACAGAAGGAAAGCACTGCAGTTCACTAGCTTCCTCAATTTGTGAATGTCAAAAGCGAAGCAGAAAAGATAAACATGAGAAGGCACTGACAAGCAGTGCTGAAGAAAAGGTAGCAATGATCTTGATGATCTGAATATTCATATCTGTTAAAGATAACACATTGGCAATGGAGAGGTATACTATTCTTCTGAAGATACTTTTCAGGACTCATTTCTGTATCATCTGCATCATCTTCAGCTTTTGTCTTCTGAAGACTCTTGACCATGAAGGGCACAGGAGATGGCTGAATGGTTACATGACAATACTTCTACCTTATTGTCACAATCCTAATCAACAACTTGCTGAGGGAACATAGAGGATAATTATGTCAAGTGCAATTTTCTTTCAGCAAGCCTGATCCCATGACCTAAAGAAGACCTCCCTCATTCTGCTAGCAGTTCTGCTCCCAGTGCTGCCCAGGATGTTGTTGGCATTTGCTGCAAAGCTCATGTTTACTTTGTCCACCAGGTCCCCCAAGGCCTTTTCTGCAAAGCTGCTTTCCAGCCAGTCGGTGTCTAGCGTGTACTGATGCCTGGGGTTGTTCCTCCCTAGGTGTGGGACTTTGCACTTCCCCGTGTTGAACTTCATTAAGTTCATGTCTGCCTGTTTCTTCAACCTGTTGTGGTCCTGCAAAATGGGAGCACAACCATCTGGCATATCAACAACTCCTGCCAGTCTTGTGACGTCTGCAAACTTGCTGAGGGTGTAATGTCCCCTGTCATCCAGCTCATTAATGAAGTTAAACAGCATTGGCCTCAGTATTGACCTCTGAGATATATCACTGCTGACTGGCTTGCAGCTGGACTCCATGCTACTGATGACAACTGTACGAGTCTGGCAGTTCTACTAGTTTTCAGTGCACTTCACTGTACACTTATTTAATCTGTACTTCAGTTTGCCAGTAAGAATGTAATAGGATGTAACTGTCTAAAACCTTACAAAGATTGAGATTTTAAAAATCCACTGCTCTCCCCTCCCTGCAAGCTCAGACAGTGTCTCTGTATTGCTCCAGGTTATCTATCCCTCCTTCCACCTCTAGTATGCTTCCTTTTTTTGTTTAGGTTTTGTCAGGAGCTCCTTGTTCATCCCTGCAGGTCTCCTTGCTCAATTTCCTGTGGGTCAGGGTGGACCACTTTTGAGTCTGGAAAAGCTGATCTTTGAAAATTGACCATCTCCCTAGAAGCCCTCTTCTCTCCAGGGTCACATCCCACGGGATTCTTTCAAGCAGGTGCCTGAATGGGCAAAATTCTGGTCTTCTGAAATCTAGGGCTTTAATTTTGTTTTTTGCTTATTCCTTCTTCTTGGGATCTGGAACTCCACCTTCTCATGGTTGCAGTGGCCAAGGCTGCCCCAGACCTTCTCATCCCCAACCAGTCCCTCCTTGCTTGTAAGTATGAGGTCTAAATCATGTTTGACTAACCTCATAGCTTTCTATGAGGAAATTACTAGGTGGATAGATGATGGCAGAGCGGTAGATGTGGTTTATCTTGATTTCAGTAAGGCATTTGACACAGTCTCCCACAGCATCCTTGTAGATAAGTTGATCAGGTATGGGTTTGGTGATCAGGTAGTGAGGTGGATCAGGAACTGGTTGATGGGAAGGAGTCAGAGAGTTGTAGTCAATGGGGCAGAATCTGGTTGGAAGTGTGTGACTAGTGGAGTCCCTCAGGGGTCGGTACTGGGACCAGTGTTGTTCAACATCTTCATCAACGACCTGGATGAGGGTATAGAATGTACCCTCAGCAAGTTTGCTGATGACACTAAGCTGGGAGGAGTGGCTGACACACCAGAAGGCTGTGCTGCCATTCAGAGAGACTTAGACAGGCTGGAGAGTTGGGCGGGGAGAAACATGATGAAATTCAACAAGGGGAAGTGTAGAGTTTTGCATTTGGGGAAGAACAACACGATGTCCCAGTATAGGTTGGGGGCTGACCTGCTGGAGAGTAGTGTAGGTGAAAGGGACCTGGGGGTCCTGGTAGACAGGAGGATGACCATGAGCCAGCAATGTGCCCTTGTGGCTAGGAAGGCCAATGGCATCCTGGGGTGCATTAGAAAGGGTGTGGTTAGTAGGTCAAGAGAGGTTCTCCTCCCCCTCTATTCTGCATTGGTGAGGCCGCATCTGGAGTATTGTGTCCAGTTCTGGGCTCCTCAGTTCAAGAAGGACAGGGAACTGCTTGAAAGAGTCCAGCGCAGAGCCACAAAGATGATTAAGGGAGTGGAACATCTCCCTTATGAGGAAAGGCTGAGGGAGCTGGGTCTCTTTAGCTTGGAAAAAAGGAGGCTGAGGGGTGACCTCATCAATGTTTACAAATATGTAAGGGGTGAGTGTCAGGAGGATGGAGTTAGGCTCTTCTCAGTGATGACCAGTGATAGGACAAGGAGTAATGGGTGCAAATTGGAGCATAGGAGGTTCAAGGTAAATATCAGAAAAAACTTCTTTACTGTGAGAGTGACAGAGCACTGGAACAGGCTGCCCAGGGAGGTTGTGGAGTCTCCTTCACTGGAGACATTCAAAACCCGCCTGGATGCGTTCCTATGTGATGTGCTCGAGGTGACCCTGCTCTGGCAGGGGGGGTTGGACTAGATGATCTTTCGAGGTCCCTTCCAACCCCTAGGATTCTATGATTCTATGATTCTATGATTCTATCAGAGCACCCCTCCTTGTTGGCTCCTCAATCACCTTTGCCAGGGATTTGTCAATCAATGCACTTCCCAGTCCTTTTGCATTGCTTGTGCCCTGCTCTGCTGCCCCGGCAGCAGACACCAGAATGGTTGAAGTCCTCCATGAGGATCAGGGCCTGCAAACACGGAGTTTCTTCCAACTGTCTGAAGAAGCCCTCTTCTACTTCTTCCTGATCAGGGGGTCTGTAGCAGACACTCAGAACCACTTCACCCATGTTGTTCTACCCCAGCATCTCCCAGATGACCCCTCATCCATCACAAGGCAGAGCTCCACACTCCATTCCTGCTGCTTTCTCACATAAACAACATATGGCTTTGTTTTCTTCTCTCTGCCTTCTTTGTTGGTATTCTCTATATATTGCTTTTTAAATCATAGAAGAGCAAAAAATAGCAATTTAACATTGTGTTATTTAACTTTCTATACACAGTGAATTGCAAAATCACTGTATATTTTATCAGAATGTCTTAAAATCTTAAAAAATAAACTATTAGGATTAATAAAAAATCAATAATTTATACAATTAATAACAAAGCAGGAAATACAGCTATATTTGACCAAAATACATTCTGGAGATAGTCTTGTCACTGTTAATGAAAAGTGGTGTCATTTCTCTTACACAGCACCTTGGTGACAACAAAGCACAGCAGAAGAAACAACATACATTTCTGTAAATATGCTTTGTGAGTATTACTGTGCTTGAAACCAATCTGGGGAAATACACTCTTAACTTAAATCTTGTCATATTTAATGTACTTTTATTGTTTTCCACTTTTAATGCAGGATTCTTCTTTCTTGTTTCTTTCTTCTACCTTTAAAGTATTTTCAAGGATAAAATGATGATGACTGGAGATCCAGTTGCAGATTGAGGCTCTGTAACATTTCTTATATACACAATGCCCAGATTTTACTTTTAGCTTGGAATGAGAGATATAGCATATTCATATTTTATAATGTTTAAAAAGGAACCAAAAATAAACTTCTGTTGAACACATATGAACATAATTGTTTGTACCATGGTATTCATCCTTCCTGATGTGGCCCCATTTTTTTGGTCCCAATTTCTGTATTTGGCATGTGCGCAGTCATTTAGTCACTGGGACTGCTCAAAAGGCCCATGATTCACTGAAGGCCAAAACTCCTTTCCCGTGAAAGTTTACTCATGTATACCTTCCTGTCCTGAATAATCCAATCATCAGTGGAAATACACTAACTGAGTACATCTGTATATTTAAGTATGTATATTCAAGAGCCAAGGAGATCACTACAAAAAACAACTATGACATTTCGCAATGTTTTCTTATTCTAGTCCGGGTCTCCAACAGACAGTGCAGGTACAATGAATGGTTGCTTGGGATGGTGCTGTCTCTATCTTGCATTACTGTAAACATATATGTGTAGATATGTATCTATGTGTGTGTATAATAGGTATCTATGCCTGTGTGTTTCTTTTCAAACAGGAGAAAAAGGAAGGAGAAGGAAGATGCTTCGTGTGAGTGCAGTGTGTGAGAACAGGGTCCCAGGGTACAGGAAGTCTGCTGTACAGAACAGGAGACTGCATCCATGGGGAGAAGTTGGTATTTGCAAGGTAGGAACTATAGACCTTTGTCTTCCCTTATTTTGGAATGAAAGCAACAAGGGATGTGTGCTAGAAATAACCTTTGAACTAAGCTACAAAGAGGAATTGACTGTAATTTTCTCTAAGTAACATACAAAATCAGAAAAAATAGTAAGAGTTGTTTTCTAGTATTTATTTTGCCTTAAGGACATAGCAATGCTTTTTAGCACTCCATATCTTTTGCTTTTATTCAGCACAAAATTTTAAAGCATGACTCCAGTCTAAAATGATACTCTAGAAAAGTATCACAGTGTTACTCTGTAATTGCTATATACTCTTTTGCAAGTAAAATGGCAATACATCTTACTATTAAATGCATCTGAAAATAAGGCTGTTTGTTCTGGAAATCAGTAAGAAAAATTCTGAATTAAAAGACTAATTAGAAACCTTGCTGATGGGAATGTAGGCTATAATAATACCTATGCCTCCCTTGTATTGATTCTATAAGAATAAAAAAGGATTATTTTGTTCAGCAAAGTAATCTACGCTTTATTATTAAATACTAGTAGTCTTTGATAATGATAAAGTGTGATTTTTCATGAATTTCTAAATATGTTCAAATACTGGTGTGTATATATTTTTGCAGGAATAAGGTACTGTTGCTCACATAAATTCATTATGCAGTTTTCTAAATGCTACATTCTTTCCTACTCATTCCAAGTGGGCCTTTGATTCTGCCTTTTGAAATCCATCATTTTACCCTGCTGATTTATGTATTAGGAATAATTCAGTTTGGAATAATTCTGGTTTGTAAGATTCAGGGTTTATGCGTTTACTGAAAATATTAAGTATAGATTTTCTTTTTCATTGATGTTTGTCTTTCCCAGACTTCCTCATAGTGTTTGGTCAGCATCAACTTCTAAAAGTTGATTGCACGCCAGCATGGACAAGAAATTATAATCCATGAATCAAGAATGGAGGTAATTTTGCCTGCTGGGGATTGGAAACAAAACATCTGCAACACATCGGAAATGATGAGGAGGCCCAAGTGGAAGAGATAGTGGTCAAATCTGATGAAGAGAAACAGGTGAAACCTCCTATGTTTATTGATATACATTGGTTCAGATCTAATTTTTGTAAGCAAAGTAATAAATTGTAGGCCTAGAACAGGGGACAAAACTTGTAATGTATTGAAAATGGAACAAGAAATTGCCTATGAAAACTTTTGCTGGCCTATTTAAAATAGAAGTTGCATGAGCTCTAAAACAAGTAGAATTGATGGCTAGATTGTGTGAACCTGTTTGGTTTGATTTTTTTTAAAGAGCAAGCATTTTATAGTAGAAGTAGGAAGCCATAGTCTGTTATTCTTCCTAAATGCCTAATTATATCATCTTACATATTTTTTAAATAATGTACAGTTTTCTGCATTCATTTATGTATTATTTTACCCTCTGTGTACTTTATATAAAATAGTCATAGAAACTGAGACGTTTGGTGTTGATTGGGATGTAGCAAAGCTTTGGTGTTGGGTAAGTGATAAGGTAAATATTTATCACAAGGAAGTCATGTAAAAAAGTCATGAGTTTGGCATGGAGTGTACTCCAAGAGCTTTTCTATATTGATACTGGATAAGCTGATAAATTTCTTCAAGGAAAGGACTATTTGTGTGTTCCTGTAAGCCCTCTTTTGCATCAGTTCCTTAGTGTTGGTAGGAGAGTGTCTTTGAGGAAGACTGAGAAAGCAAAAGAGGGAGGGGATGTTATGTGCTTGAGACTTGAGACTTTCAGCTCTAAATCCTAGTTTATCATTATTCATATTCATTTATTTTCTTCAGCCCGTTGTCAGACCTGACATAGTGCCGGTCAGTTTTTCTTTCCTTTTCAGTATTCATTGATTTGCATGTTCTAAGAAAAAGGTTTTATGAGAGGAAATACTGAGTTTCAAACCAACTGAGAAAGAAACAAAGTTCTTATCTGCTCTTGAGATGTAGAGCCTAACATCCTTTCTGTCAGTCTGTCTTACAAGTTTTTGACACAGCAGCCTTCATCCTTCTTTCTACCTGTGGATATGAAAGGAGCTTCTTATAAATCTTTGCAGTACTTCATTGTCCACCTTCAAAACTCTTCCCCACCAAAATACTTACGAAACCAGTGACAGCATGTAAGTTGCAGTCTGGTGTTGTATTATCGCTATGTAAACCTCACAGCTAGCTGTTACCAAAAGCCATGTTTTTCCTTAAGCTCCCTCTACCCTCGCTTGTGGCCACGTGTTCCCACTCTGCCTCCTGGGCCATCACTTTTACTCATCTGGTCTTGTAGTGAGATGTTTAACGAAGCTAAATTAGCAGAAAAACGTGTTTTTATAGAAAAGCAGTTTTCTGCCTGTTGAGTTTCACAGATTGGGAGCAGAGGAGTTTCAGTGTCGAAGCAAGACAATTCCTGGGGCAGAAGAGTGGAACAACATCACCTTTCTTTGTCAGCAGTTAGCTTTTAGACAAGCTTAGCCATGATTGCACCTATAAACAGCAAGTATTCTGAGAATACTGCTTATCACATTGATCTGTGTTGTCTTGCTATCTCCCTGCCTTATGTCTGTAACCACCTTATTTCCTTTGTTTTCTGCTTTGGTTGTAAGCCTTTTATTCAGGGGCTGCCTCTTTGTACTGTATTTGTAAACCACAACTTTTGCAACTTTGAAACTTTTTGCTGTGATGTTTACCACACCTCACAATTTTTCCTTCCTAACAGATGTCAGACATTATTATTTATTCTTCAAGGAGGATGGCACAGCCTCCACATAGCTGTTTGCCTATGTCCTTGTGAAAAGACTTAGTATTATAACATCTTATCTGCATAACATAAATAAAGTTAATATTTGTGATAACAATCTCTTTGTTCTTAATCTAAAAGGCTGGAATTTGAGGGCTGGATGCAGCTGCGTTGGGTACACAAAAAATCTGTCACCAAGCTTCAAGGGGAAAGAACTGGGAGGAAAATTAATGCACTTGGTGATCACGTCTGTTTGTTTTTTGTAGGTATTGTTCCTACTGTTACTGCTCCACAATACATTCTGTGACAGGTATGGGATATGTAAAAGTCCTTTAAAGACTGCATTTGTGAAAAACATTGTGAAGATGGGCACCGTGGTTTGAGGGATTTGTACCAGGATATGAAGGCTTGGGTTCCTACATAACTGATTGGAATATAGCTGAAGGATTCTTATGTAGCCAATGGGAATTATTTTGATTTTTTTTAACCATTTTACATAGGTCTGTTTGCATCTCATCAGCAGGGCCAAGCCCCTTGGATAGCTAAGATGCTCTGTACTGGTCACAACAGCAATAAGCAAACTGAAAGGGAGGAGAGAGGTCAACCTAGAAATCAAATTCAGCAAAACAAACCAGAATGATACTGGAAATATTATTCCTGGAGAGTCGGAATAAAACTTCGGGCTTGAGTCAGTGCTGCTGTGCCCCTCCTTGACATGCCTGTCCCATTTGGGAGATTCTTCTTCTGTATATGAGCATTTGCCTTTGCAAGGAGTATTTTCCTTCAGATAAGGATTGAATGAAGGCAAAACTGCATGGGAGCTCAGCAAATGAGTTAGCACAACTGCTTAAAGCATATGTCTCATCTCAGTGTAAAGTTTCATGTGACCACTAAAATGACTGGTCGTGGCTAGACAAAGGTCTTACTCCTGGCTGTGCTCTTTCACTATCACTTTTGTGCTGGCTTTGCTGCCTGGCTGAGTCATGGTAAACCAGGATGGAAGCTTGGCCAGCAGAGAGATAAGGTAGGAAGAAAAGGCTTCTTGCAGTATCTGATGAAGGTCAGGGGAGAGCCACCAGAGTCTCAAGGCAAAGGGGAGCAGTTCACAAAGGAGAGCCACAGTAACACCGATTTAAATCGATCTAAACTCTCACATGATGTGTGCTCCTGGCAGGTCTCGCCAGTTCCTCCTGTCTTTACTCTACCCTAGGCACTGTCATCTCCTCCCTAGTGCCTTTTCTTGATGCTTCTTTGGCCCCTTGTGAGTTGACTCAACTCATAAACCTCACAGAAAATTGCTTGTAGAATTGATTCAATGTGCAACTGTATGAACCCCATAACTCTATAAGGGAAGATGGGAGTGAAGGAAGAAATTGCAGGAGGAGATAGAACTGTCCTTTTTTTGGTGGTCAGACCATTATTACCACCCACTGAGGGTGTAATTTGATGTTACACCTAACCAACTGTGCATGCAAGCTGCTACTGAAGAAAACACTCCTAAACTCACTGATTTGATGCAAAGTGAATTCTTTTTTCTTTTTTTTTGTGAGCTGCCACAAAGTTGTGTGATTGTTAAACCCAGTTCAGGGGAAGCTGCAGGAATGTCTATGTGGAAGTGGTTTGGAAGAACAGAACTGCTGCTTTTTGTGGCAATCTCCATTTCGGTCATGCTGTCAGGATGTGAAACTGTCCTCTTTGCATACTTTCAGAAGGGATGAAAACAAAACTTAGGTTGCCAAAAAAAAAATAAATTAGTTTTGAGTTGGGTCAACACACTAATCTGATTTAACAGCTGCAGAACAGCTTGTCCTAACACAGGGAGAGAATGAGAAGATGTAGTGAAGGGCAGGTGGTGAGAGAATCTCCTCTTTCGATAGCAACGTGCTCTTACATTGGCTGACACTGAACATGGAGCTGCTCCCCAAGAAGGGTCATAACAACTGGCTGAATCATTTTTCAGCTTTTTGTAGTAGATGATCCTACTTAAAAAAAAAATAAATTAAACCCCATCTTTTACTTTTGGAACTGGACTGTTTTTACTAGCCTTAGAAGCAGGTGAACTTGTGGGAGAAACACACACCGGAGAGTGAATAATTGACCAGGAAACTGGGAAATCAGGAACCTTCAACTGGCTTTATCATCAGGAAAGTTGTAATTTGAAATGTGCCTTGGATTTTGTACAAGTTTTCATATGTGTTTTTGGAGGGGCTAAATCCATATTGCTTTGCCACTTTAGCAGGTAAGCAGCTTGACACTTCTAGGTTTCCACTTAAAAGCATCAGATGATCCTGAGTGTTGAAAACAGACCAATTGTTTCTATTATTATCTGTTAAAAAAAGAAAGTCAGGTTAAGTGTCCTTTGTATGACTTCTTAAAAAAAAGGTAATATCACTTGAGAAAAATTACTGTTTTTCACAAGAAAATAATCACCATTATGGACTGTTTTATTTTAAGGATCACCAGCAAACACAACTGTTCCTCATATGTATAGATCTGTGAAGAACTTTACTGTATAATTTGGAAATAATAATGCAGAGACTAAACAATATTACTGTATAAAAGAGTTGAGATAAAAATGTAAACTTAAAAAGAAAACTACAGAAGAGAGCAAAGTGAAAGGCCAAATTGAATGTAGAACTTACAGATACAGTTTCTTACTTTCAAATACTAAAAGACTAGCAGAACAGCCGTGAGCAGGCTGACTGACTGCAACCATCTGAGATGTTTCTTCAAGTCTGTTAACAACTGTGCCTGAGATCATGTTAAAGGTAATCTGATTAAGCCTTAATTCCTGTAGTCTGTGTGGTTTTACCATGTTGGTTGGTGATGGAGGCAACAACCAAGAGTATTATTATTATTACTGCTGTTGTTGTTGTTACTGTTATTATCATTATTGTCGTTGTTGTTGTAGTAGTTGTTGTTGTTGTTATTATACAGGCAGAGGCAGGGCTGAGGGAGTCCTCTGGCTTTCTGAATCTACTTTTTTTTCACTGCAAACAGTGTAAGACACCATGCTTGCCATTCTCATTTTAATTTGAGAAAAGGCTGAAGGAACCTTGTCTGCAGGATTGGCAGAGGTGTGTTGCCAGTTGGGCCACCAGGGATACAGTTAGTTGGCAAAGTCATGGCATGGGTGGAGATGGTCATAAGCAGCTCCTCAGCAAACCCAGATGAAATTTCTGCCCACCTTCCACTTCCCTTTTAAATGAATAATTTATTATTATTAATAATAATATTATGTTAAATAATTTTTATTATTAAACTTCAGAGAGTGTAAGATAATCCTTGAATGGTTACAAATATTTATTTACTAGATATTGCAAGAAAATACAATAGCTGCATCCCAAAAAGCCAGTCTTGCACACCAGACCACATGGACACTCCACAGCTCACCAGAAAGGTCTTATAGCAATTTAGATGCCAGTGAAACCGAAAAAAGGTTTTCATTAAATTTGAGAGAAACCCTGTGTATGCCTTTTTTTCCTCTCTGATGTAAATAGATAGATTCCAAACTTTGGCAGTTCTTCTAAACAGAACTTCTTGGCTTTTAACTGAAAAAAAATACCAAAAACAACATGACATTTGTAAAACCCTGAATATTGATCTACATTAGTTAGAGAAGTATTCTACATCCTGGCTTACTCAGAGTGCTTTTCCCGTGGACAGCATTTGGGTTCCTTCAATTATTGCTCAGAAGACTGTATTCAATGGTTTTGAAATTTCTGTCCTACATCAGAGGAGGTTTCAGCCAACAGAGTTGCTAGAATAGTTTACTTAAAGAAAAATACGTGTGGCACAAAAAAGTTGAGAACTGCTGTTCTCAAATATTTATGTTCCCAGATACCCTAAGATCAAGTATTGAAACATTAGCAGAGTCTAAGTAGAAGCTGCAAGGAGAAATCATTTGCCTGGCAGACAGGCAAGTTGTTCACTGCACATTGCATAGTGATAGCAAGGGAGTCCCAGGATGAAATGCACACAAGCCTTTGTTTACAGCAGGTAAGTTAATGTGTGTTGTAGTGAGATCTGTAATTTCCTTTCTGTTCTCCTCTGACCAGTGCAATTGGTGGCAATGCTAAAACAGTAACAATTTTTGGAAAAGAATTACCCACAAGAAGCTGCAGGATCTCAGAAGGGCACCATGGAACTAGCAATCAGTTTTGCTAAGAAGTAATCCAGTACAAAGCACGTGGTAAATGCTCCAAGAAAACCTTGGACTTCTTTTCTTCATGAAAATGTGAAATGCTTGGTAAGTATACGTGTTTTAATTATTTCTTTGTATGCTACACTGTAAAATCTGGTGGAAAAAACACTGAACTTGCTATAATAAGGAGAATCCAGCCACCACATTTATGTGTTAATGACTTTATAGGAAACAAGTATATAACTGGTATACAAAATCTTCTCACAAAAATTATTCCATGTGACACCTGTGCATTCAACTTAATGTATGAAATCTCCCCTAACATCTGGTGGTACAATGTTAGGTGACTTTTGTAGTGTCTCTGTAGATTGATAGCGCTGGGAGCTATAGTGATTGCTGCTAATTTATAATAGTGTAAGACACTGTTGGGAACATTTCACGCAGGAAGCAGTGTAGGAAGGGGTATGGCAACTTGCGACTTGTGTGGGTTGTATCAGATGTTATCATTGTCTTTGAAAATGATAGCAATGTTTTATCCTGTAGTGGTCCTTATCACAGTATTTCTGACATGCTGTGGTCCCTTTGTAGCTTAATAACATCTATCACAAGTGGAAAATACAGGCTTTAGAGTATATACAAAAATTTACAATAAAAATATTATTAGAATACAGTATTTCCATTTTTTGGAACAATTTAATACTTACTACGTACTGAAAAGTGTTGCCAGCAGGTCAAGGGAGGGGTGATCCTTCCTCTCTGCTCAGTACTGGTGAAGCCTAACCTGGAGTGCCGTGTCTAGTTCTAGGCTGCCCAGTACAGGGGAGACATGGACATACTAGAGAGAGTCTAGTGAAGGGCCCCAAAGGGGTTGAAGGGACTGGGGCATCTCACCTATGAGGAAAGGCTGAGTGAGTGGGACTGCTCAGCCTGGAGAAGAGAAGGCTCAGAGGGATCTAGTCAATGTCTGTAAATACATGGAAGGAGAGTACAGAGAGGACAGAGCCAAGCTCTTGTCAGTGGTGCCTGGTGACAGGACCTGAGGTAATGGGCACAAACTGAAACAAAGCAGGTTCCCTCTGAGCATCAGGAAAAGCTGTGAGGCTGACTGGTACATGTTGCCCAGAGAGGTTGTGGAGTCTTCCTCCGTAGAGATACTCAACAGCTGTCTGGACATGGTCATGGGCAACTGGCTCTAGGTGGCCCTGCTTGGGCAGGTAGGGGTTGGAGCAGAGGACATCCAGAGATCCTTCCCAACCTCAGCCATTCTGTGATTCTGTGATAGTTGGTGGAAAAAATAAAGACATCACCTTCAAAACTGTTCATTGTTCCAGCTCACCATGTTTTGGTGGTGTTTTTTTTTCCCCCTCCAGTATCTCTGAGGTGTGGATGGAGAGAAAGAGTGGACTAACTACAGGTGCCTAGGGTTTCCTATTGACTGTGTCTAGGCCTTCTGCTTGAATAACAAATTTTAATGAGTGCGTGCCTTTAAATTCAGCGTGCATTTCAGCTCTCCCAATACAATAGTACAATAAGTGACTCTGACTTGGATGTTTAGGTAAATAGCACAGAGAAAATGGAGGAGAGAACAGTATGTAAACACATTTTCCCAAGTATTTTAAGAAGTTAAGCAATTAGTTTGCTTTGCATTAATGCTTTTGACATTGATTAGACTATTTTTTTAAATTTTAACATTTGGTCAAAGTTTAAAATATCTCTCCTCCTCTTCAAATGTGAGAATGGAGGAGGGAGGGGAGGAGAAGAGGAATTTTAAAAAGTCTTGATCTTTTTATTATTCACCAAAGGAAGTAAAATGATAAATCCAGGTGTTCTTTGCGGGCACTTTTTATTTTTGCTCAAGTAAACCAGCTTGTTTGAAACATGCATAGAACTAAAAGAAGGAAGGAAGATTGCAGTTCCAGGTTCAGAAATCATGTATTTCCATACTTTAATGCTTTTTTGTGTGTTAAGGGTGAATCACATTATGAAAACAGTGGAAGGCCAGCAGTTCAGCTAAAAAACTATGCACCTGCTTAATGCAAGGACAGGGAAGTGGAAATTAAACACAGCACTCCAGCAATAATTTCCCACAATGTGATACTTAGAGGAATAAAAGAAAACAAGGATGCAACCTTGTCTTTTGAGGGAGAAATCATGGTTTGCCCTGATGAAACTGATTTGCTATGTCCTTTTTCCAGTTGGTAGTGGGTTTTTGGTTTTGTGTGTTGCTGTTTTTTTTTCCCCAGAGAAACATTAACTGTGCTATAGGCTTTTTTTTCCAACAAAGTTGGAATACTCATCAGAGTGTTAATTCTTGAGTGTTCTGTTTCTTTTAGAAATAAAAAGTTTTAATAGCTGGCACAACTACCTAGATGTTTAGAAAATGCTGATGAACACCATTAAACATAGTAGTATGTTTAAATTTTGGAAGGTACCTAGAGGAGCATAGTTCCAAGTGACATCTGAGCTTGCTTAATGCTAGCACACAGCATGAAAGCACAGGAAGATATCCTATATGTTACAGCAGAACTCCAGTCTCTGTTTAAGCAGGTAGGTAAATAACAACACGAGTTTTAATTTGTCTGCAGTTGGATTTCAGATTTTACTGGTGTAGCTTGTGTTACGACTTTCACTCAACCTTACAGTGGCTGGTGTTAAGTGGTGGGAAGGGGATGCAGTCCTGTTTAGCCTTCTGGTAACTCCACTGTTGGTTGCTGGCAGTCTTTTAATTCACTATCATCTGATTAATAAGTCTGATTCTGACTGTTTGCATTGCTTTGAAATGCTGTACAAATATTCAGGCGCACAGTTTTTGCTATGGAACGTAACTAAATAGATGAGAGCATCGCAATTGGAAATCAGTACCATAAAACGTTGTCTTACTCAGATTTTTAGTGCAAAAGATATCCAAATGAAAGTTGCAGAAATAGAGAAGGGGAAAAGAATCTGAAAAGAAAAAGAGAAAAATACCTAAGCCACAGTACAATTATGATAGCTGTTACAATGTTTTTGACGTTCTAAGAGGTAGTAATTGTCTATAGTGCACAGAGTTGCTGAATGAACTTGTTTCTTCCTGAGTTCTGGATTTTCCTGAAACTTGATGTAGCTACAGTTGTGCTAAACCAAATATGCTCATTCATCCTGCACTATGAAAAGAGTAAAAATTCAGATATTCTTCTTTTTTTCTTGAACATGTATTTGCCAGAAAAGGTTACATGTTTTCCAGAAGCTGATAATTGGCCCTGGTTAATATTGGTACAAGATATTGCCCTGTTCAGGACAGATATACAGAATCTGTCAGAAACCCTGTTTTTTTTTCCTTTTCCACTGTAACTTTTTGAAAATGCGATAATTACTGCTCAGTGGTACTACAAGTCCAGTAAAGCTCTGATTTTTGTTCTGTTTCATTTACTAAGTATTGCAATGTTGTACATTATTAATGAAAAATAGATTAGCAATGACACTTTACATAATGCTGTATTATTACAGCCCACTGCAGCTTCAGTGATAAAACTGCTTGCTTTCAGTGAATTTTACCAGATAGCAAGTGGTACCCAGTATGACTTCTTAGTACAGTTATGTAATTCTTAAAATGTTAAGTCTTAGATACTTTTTACTCTCTGTGTTCCATAGAGAATATATATTTGTGCCCAGTGGCTAAGCCTTTAATGTTGTGAATCTATTTTGCTGAGACATTTTAACTGTACCTATTTCCTGTTCCTGTTTATTTCCAGGGTCCTATTTCTATTGCTTGTGCTCATTCCTCCCCTCTTTTTCCATCTGTTCACTTAGTCTTCTGATCCTTCCTTCTCACTCAAAGCCTAGCTTGTGAGGTGTTTGTGCTATCCTGACCTTCCTACCTCATCAGATCACTTCTGTGGCTTCATGGTGCAGCTTTGGGTTCCCCAAACCAGCAGGAATTGCAGGTGTGCATCCAGGTAGGCTTTCCTCTGCTGGGACTTAACATGCCTTACCATATTACTAAGCTTCATGTTCAGTTAGCTCCCTTGTTATTAGTTACTCAGTAAAGTCAACCAAACTTTCACAGAATCACAGAATTGTTAGAGTTGGAAAGGACCTCTAGAGATCATCTAATCCAACTCTCCCTCTGAAGCAGGATAACCTAGAGCACTTTACACAGGACTGCATCCAGGCAGGTCTTGAATATCTCCAGAGATGGAGACTCCACAACCTCCGTGGGCAGCCTGTTCCAGTGCTCTGTCACCCTCCCTGTAAAGAAGTTTTTCCTCATATTTAATTGGAACTTCCTATGTTCCAACTTGCACCCATTGCCCCTCGTTCTGACACTGGGAACTACTGAGAAGAGCCTGTCATCATCTTCCTTGCACCCCTCCTTTAGATACTTGTATATGTTGATAACTTGTACGTTTATACTTGATCCTTGTATACGTTTATAGCTGAGAACAATATAAAAGTAATGTCTAATTCTTTTCTTGTACTTTAAAATGTTTTATGAGGCCTTGAAGCTGCAGTGATCCATACCTCATGGATCAAAGAATTTGACTTTATTATGTAAGTGTAACATTTGCTTTGGCATCTGTCACCTGAATGTCCAAAAGAGACACCTCTGTAAAAGATTATCAGTCAAGACAGATGAAACAGGGCAGACTGTAACATTGACTATAAATTTAGAAAAAATCTACTCAAGTTGCAAACATCATAGAGATATGGTTACTGATGATATTAATAATGCATTATGATTTCATTTGGTTGCTTTCATTCATATTTGCAACTGTATTCCTATTATTTTTTTTCATACCTTCTATTTTTGCATTTCCAACTAACTCATTCTGACTTGTTTTTGAATACAATTTTCTATTCATTGACTTACTACTATAATCTACAGTATCTCATTTCTTTCAGCATCTTTTCCTGAAGAGCCAGTGTTCTGTGTTACTATTGAACTTGTTTCATAGTAAGCTTTTAATTTTTCACATTAAAAGTAACTGAGATTAACTAATGAAATTAAATTTTCACACCTATTTCTTCCCTTCATGTTGCCGTTACGTGCTTAAGTTAATTCCATAGTGCTGCCAAGTCTCTGTCATTTAAGAAAAGATTGAGGCAAATATTACAAGTTTCTCATTCCAGCTAATTTGCTGGTTGTATTTATTTGATGATTTATCAATTGGAGAGAAAATAAAACTTGTAAAAAGCGTCACTGGCAGATTAAAAATCCCGAAGCATATTAGATGGATTTTATAGGGTTGTGGGAAACTAAAACCAAAGCCTTGAGTGTGAAACTGACTTATAACTGATTTTATAAAGGTCTGTCTTTATAAAGGCCTGCTCCCTGAACAGGAATTTTGGAAAGTGGATAATTGTTTTGTGTTTTAAATATCCTATTTGAAACCCTGGAGAAATCTTAGTGCAGCAGAGACCAATTCAATGTGGATAGTATAAGTCTCAGCTGTTGGAAAGGGGTTATGCAGACCAAACTACAGGCAGTCTATAACCTAATAGCTCCTGGGAAGGAAATCTGAACCATTGTTTACAGTAATGCTTTCCTATGCCCAGAAGGTAAAAAAGATACTTCTACATGAATGCCAGGTAAGTTCATCCATAGGTTACTTGAAGTAGTAAAGCACAGGTCAACTTGCCAAGGCTGGGCATTCATGGAATAAATGATGTATCTTCAGCTGACTTTGAAAAGCTCTTACCATATTTATTAGTATGTCCTGGACAAGGTCTAGGGAAAAAAGCTGTAGACAAGAATGATGACTTACTTCAATGTTATTTCAATGATGTTGGCTTGGGGTTTTTTTTGTACCAGTCACTCAAGAAAATAAAGATTAAAAAACCCCACCAAATTCTAGGCAATGACAAAAGTAACTTTCCTTACATGGCATTCTTTGTTCCTTGATGTTCTGACTGACTTTTTGCATTTATTTTGCTCTGGGTAATGAAGACTGCATACTGATAATAAATTAAATCACATTTTTCCACTGAAAAGGACCCTTCCTTTTATTTGCTGTGCAGTTTCATAGAATGATGGGTGCATCTGCTTTGTTTAGAGACGACACTTAAGACACTTTAACTTAGCCCAGTATTTTTTTTTAAGATATGCATATTTCTACATCTTCTGGGCTTTGTTCAGTGTTTTTTTTTCTCTCTTTATTATCATTGTACTATACCTTGTGTTTTCTTTCATATCACTTCCTTTGCTCCCTTTGCAGCCTCTGCATGTTTTTCTCTCACAGTGCTGTATTTCTGCTTCCTCTTTTCACGCTCTGCTGTACCTTGCAGCTCTACTGCATACACTTCTGTCTTCAGCTGTCTCTTTTTGTCTCTTCCAGATATGCTTTCACTCCTGAGCATTTGCATGGGGTCTCAATTTCCTTCAGAAGTCAAATAGCCCCAAGAAGAGAAAAACTTGGTCATAGGTAATAAGCCAACTCCATTCTTCCTGAAGTCTGAGAACAGTGGACAGTGTGCACCTTCCCTTGCATCCTTGTCCCACTGTTGTCAGTCACTTGATCTTTGCTGGAACTGACATTTCCCTCTCTGATGGTCTCTGAGCATCCTTTGGCAGGTAACTCACCCTATCCCAGTTGTTACTTTGTGTGTGTAACACAGCTTCATATGCATAAGATGGATGTAATTTGCTCAGACTTGGCAGAGCTCCAAGGGGTACAGAGACTGCCTCCTCCTGTTATCCCATTGTCTCTTTTCACTGTCTCTCTAGCCTGCTGTCATGCTTGGAACTGTAACCATTGCTGCTGTGGCCTCTGGGATTTTGGACTGTTTGTTCTGGAATGGTCAGCATGGTGAGAGCTGTGGCAATGAGGGAGAGGGGATGCTGTGCAAGACAAAAAATAGTGTTTGGATCTTAAATATGTTTTGTATGTGTTCCTGAATATAGGCTTCTGTGGCATTGTGTTGCTTACTTGGTATAACAGAAATGCAGGTGTGATAGCTGCACTTTTTGCAATCTGTTAAAGCTACAGGTGCAACAATAGTGGTGAAAACATGGTAGAATAAACTTGACACGCATGTAGAAGATTACCCAGCTAGTCCACGTGGCTCATCTTCATGTCTGCTGTTACCTCTACTATTGGAGTTGAGGTGGGCATAGTTACCTGTGCTATGACCATGCTGAAAGTTAAGCTGTGGCCATATACTTTCACTTCTCAGGCTATTTCTGTTCTGTAGCTGTTTCAGCTACTGCTGACTGCATTTTAAACCAGTAATACTGTGAAATCAAGCAAGGTTGTGAATGGAAATGGTCAAAAAGCAGAGCGTTCCCTTCACTCCTGCAGTCTAACAAACCTGTAAGCAACAGCACATGGAACTATCAATCAGGGCATGAAAGAGTTGTATAAATTTTTGCATTCTGTTCATGATTTTCAGTGTATCCTCAAGTATTAGGATTTCAGGTAGAAATGTACACAAGAAAAATATAACTGCAAAGGATGTTTATTATAAGTGTAATCCAAAGTCACTTCTTTGCTCTCCTAACACTTTGTTGGATGTTGTGATTTTCATACCACTATAATGAACTGTATACCAGGCCTTGGTCATTGTAATCACTTACTTCGTAGTCAACTTGGCCAGATCAGCAATGCACCTTAAGTTGTACCGATAAAGAGAAGCATGTGCATAACCATGCTTCAAAAGTCTATTGAAACTTAGTCCCAAGTTAGCTATGATGAGTAAAAAACCTCAAAACAGCATTACGGAAGGTCATACTGATACCCTTTTGAACAAGCAAAAACTTTCAGTTTTACTGTGAAAATTGTTTTAAAAAGCAGTGTTGTAAGTATCCTGTAATGAAGATGCTTGCTTTAGAAGCGGATGGAGCACATCCCTCCTCAGACTTTCTTCACATAGAGCCCTGGGCACGAACGTCAAATGGGACAACCTTTGCCCCCTTCATCCTTACCGGTGGGCGCTGCTTTCGCCTTCTCGGCATGTCAGCTCCGGTCCTGAGCTGATCGCGAGCCGGATAACTTACTATCCTTGCTCGAGTGCCTTTTGTTTTTAATGGATGCCCCAAGAACACCTGCAGCAGCCCCCAGGTGAGGTCAGCGGGCTAGCGCAGGCAGGCGGCCCGGAGGACCAGGGGAGGAAAGGGGGCAGGGTCGGGCCCGCTCGCTTCAAGCTTCGCAGCTCTGCTGTGGTCACCCACACTTTACCAACTCAGCTGAACCCAACCAGGATTCCGGAGGCAGGCGGGTGGCTGGCGAGACGGTGCTACCCGGCGGCGGCTGGGACGGGAGCCGGGTCGCACAAGGAGGCGGGGGCGGCGTCGCCTTCCCAGGGAGCGCTGGCATGGCCCCCGAGCCTCGCCCGGAGGCGAGACCCTGTCCCGGGGCAGCGTAGCCGCGTCCTCCTCTCCCGGCGGTGGATCGCAGCCCCCCAACTCCGGCCGCTGCAGGGGGCTTTAAGGGTGCTGCCAACTTTCTCCTCAGCGCCTACCCCGACCGCAGTACCACGGACTCAGGGAGCCAGGGCTGAGCGCCTGCGTGAGCGTCCGCATGGCTCTATAAACACGGCGGGCGGGGCCGCGCCGCGGCCAGGCGGGCTCTGAGGAAAGGCGCGGCCGGGCCGCGCTGGGCCGCCGCAGTAGGGCCTGCCGGCGGCTTGGGCCCGCCCTCCGCCCGCCCGCCCAGCTCTCCTGCCCGCCCGCCGCCGGCAGGGGAGGCCGGGCCGGGCGGGCCCACGTGCGCGGCGCTTGAGAGCCGGCAGAGCGGGGCCACCATGTGTTTCCGTGAGCTAGCCGGCGGCCGGGGCAGCGCCTGAGCGTTCCCCGCCCGCGATGCTGCGGAGCGGTGCGCGGCTCGACGCCACACGGCCGCCTCCCTCCATCCCCTCGCCGCCTCCTCCTCCATGAGCACCTCGGCGGCGGCTCCCGTCAGGCTGATGCCCAGCGGGCACCCCGAGCAGGCGGCCGCTGCGCCGCCCGCGATTCTCCTCTGCGCCCCCGCCGCGGGCCCGGCGGCCGACCGGGGCAGCCCCGCCGCCAAGGTGTCCGGCGGCCAAGCGCCTTCCGCCGCCCCGCCGCCGCGCATGAGGGCCCTGGTGACGCGGGTGGCTGCCCCGGGGGGCCCGCGGCCGGTAGCGCCCAAGGCGCCGCCAGCGGCCACCTTCCAGTTACCGGCCAACTTCCAGCTGCCCCCAGGTGAGTGGGCGGCCGCCCTACCGGGCTGCCCCAGCTTGGGGCTGGGTCCCGTGTCGCGCCTTACCTGGCGCGTCGCGCTCCCTGGGAGCGGATTGGGAAGAGGGGGTAGCAGCCGGGCGTCCCTGGGAGCCCCTCCTCTAGCCCTTGTTGCGGGAGGCGATCCATGGGGAAGAAGGGGCACGGCGGCTGGGGGAACGGCAGCTGCCACTGCGGGAAAGAGTGTTCCAGGAGTATGGCGAGAGTTTGGGGCGAGTTGCTTTTCTGCCTCGTACTTCTTGGAATTGGGGTGTTTGTCTGGGCATTGTAAACGTAAATGGTTAAGTAGTGTAGCACTTAGGATGCTTAAAGCATCCGGGATGCTTATAGCGTATCTGGAGGATGGATCCGGAAATCTCTGGATTGGGGCAACTTTTTTACTGTGCTGGATAGCACGAGGAGCCAAAAGGACTAACCGAAAACTCAGCTGCTGCGCTGCCTTACTTTGTAATTTAAAGAAGACTAATTGAGGCTTTCGTGGAACTCGGATGGACGAGTAATAGGGAGACGTGTGAACGTGGGTTAGCGACTGCGAAGTAACCCCCCCGGTGCAGCGCAGGGAGAGCTGCTCTGACCGCCCCACCGGGCAGGCTGTACTGGTTGGAGGAATCGTTTCGCCTGTTACAACCAGGCCGATGTGAACAATCATTAAAATATTGCCCTGCGTAAGGAGTGTAATGTTGACATTTCGTTGTGTGTTGCCCTTTGAAACGTGGTGGGTTGGGCTTTTGTTTGTTTTTGTTGTTTTTGTTTTTTTTTCTATAAGGCATATGTGGGAAAGAATAGTTTAGAGAGGTACCACACGTAAAGATGTACTGCCTACAGTGGCAAAGAAAATACTGATGTAGGAATTGTGTGGTAGTGATGGCTTAACAGTTTGGATAGCAGCAGAGGGTTAGCTGGAGTGCCTACCTGTACTTCCTCCCAAGAGGAAGAAGGTGCTGTAGGTTTTGAACTTCATGCTCTTCCCTGTCCGTCTGTGTTTAAACGCTTTTTAAAAAAGAAAGTGACTTTGCTGTATTGAGACCCCAATACGTGTGCTCACTTTATTGCTATTGCTGCTATAATTATTTCCTGCCAGGACAGTTCCGTTGTTGGAGCATCTGTTGCAATTACTTACAGATAGAATGTTGCTTAAAAGGATGACTGATTTTAGATTAATTCCTGTGCTGTTGCTGCATATTTACTTTTTTTTTTTCTTCCCCCCCCCGTGTCTTTATCGAAAACATGCGCCTCTCAAGGAAATATCTAATGCTAATATAATTTAAAAAAAGAAAAGTCTTCAATCAGTAAATTTCACTGAAGATTTCCCAGCGCTCATATGATGCTATGATGTCTGGGTAGTCAGAAGTCAAGGATGAGTCTAAATCTTTGCCAACTTTCATCTGAATTGAACCATGATGGAAATATATTTTTTGTAGCAGGGTTCCCCAGATCCTTAGGGTTTCCGTGTAATATTTTGACTTTCTGGAATGTATTTGCATTCAGTTAATGCAAATTAACTTTCTGTGAAGGTAAATGCTCATGTGAGTTGCCAGGAGTTTGAGAACTACAAGTTAATGAAACATTTTTCCTTGTAGCTTGGGTTTGATTACATCAAGGAATATTGCTGACTGTCATCTGACTTGTATCATGGCAGTAGGCAGGTGTAAGAAAAGTTGCATTACCCTTTGGTTGCATCAGGTTGTTTTCCTTGCTCCAGGGACAAGAAACAAAGCAAGCAGACTTTGTATTGGAAGTTCAGAGGTGCTGGTACTGTACAGCATTGTAAATTAAAAGTAATTGTATGGAGTTTTATGCTGCTCCAGAAGGACCGTAGTAGTTGTCAGATTTCAAATGGATCAGTGTTTCATGGAAACTTGTCTAAATCGTTAGTCCTGAGGACAATTTAAAAATACATTCTGGCTTGAGTAAGTGTTAGTATTCTGCCTCCCTCTGCTATGTGGATTCAATTTTTAATGAATAATAAAATAATTCAGAAATTTAAATGCAAGATTAATAGCATTAAAGCTACAAACTTTAGCATCCTTAAAATAAAGTGGAATAAACCACCAAATTCTTAGGCTTGAAAATTTGGTATTTCAAATAAATTGCAAGATCTAGCCATGCAGGATAAAATACAGAAAGGGAGAATGCACTTGGCTTTAAAATCACGGCATTCAACCTGTGGCACCTGCCAAGAAAAAGGCTTACAGAAACTCCTGAGTTACAAAGTGAAGGAGGTATTTGAACTGGCTTGTTCTGAGGAAGGTTGGACAGCACTGCCCATGCTGGTCATTCTGAAGTACTCTTGAACTACCTGTGGCCTGGAACAGGCATTGCTCCTGTGCTTCTCCAGGACTGCAGTCTGGGGAAGGAAGGGCACCATGGGAGTTAGCCCCTGTGGCTTGGAGGGCAGAAGAGGTTCATGGATGTCAAACAGAATCACTTAGGTTGGATAAGACCTTCAAGATCGAGTCAAATCATGTCATGGATTCAGGCCATTCTTTCTCTTCTGTCTCTACCTCCCCTTTCCTCTTGCCCAGAATAAGGCCAGGAGGTGGGAAATGCAGATGACCAGGTATGACTCCTTACCTCTCTGAGCATGGACTGTCCCTCTGCCAAGTACCACTTTACCTGTTACCCAGGAAAGATGATGGAGATTTGCAAGTTCTCCAGGTCTTGCAAGACCCAGACTTTATAATGAGAAACAGAAGTTTTTCATCACCTTCCTATGTTTTCCTCTACAAAGTGCTGGTTCTCAGCTAAGTAGGCAGCTGTTAGACCAGTGCTGGTACACAAAGTCTTTCTCCTTCCTTCTAAGGGTATCTGCTGTACGCACAGGAGGTGTGAGTCCATCCCTGGCTTACAGCTGGCCACCACTGGGTATTTTATCACACATTAGGATTCCAGCTGGTGACTGTATCCTTTATACACCTGTGGCTGGACAGATTCTTTCTCATCAGTTGCCCTCTTTGTTGACAAGGCCACATTAGCAGCATTTCAGAAGGCTTTGCATGTGGCAGTGTGTGGGGATGTCAGAGAGCAGATGAACATGGTGGAGCAGTACTGGCTCAGTCCTGAGCTCTGCTGCTCATGTGGGCTGTGCTGATGCTCACACAACTGCAGATGTCTTGTGTTATGGATCATCTGCTTAAAAATAGTGTTCTTGGTTAACTTGAGCTTAATGTTGGGGGGCGGAAAATGGTTGGGCTGTGCTTTTAACAGGAGGAAATAGTTAGAGGGTTTGGAACGGGAAGGAGTGACAAGGTTTCCATAGTTGATGTCTGTAGCTCACCTTAGTGTCTTGGGGCCCCAAATTACTTTGGAGAAGTGAAGGATAGAAACATAATAAAAATAACAAGGAGAATGTTATTTCTTGGTCTCCTTTCTTCTTTACATTTCTTGAACTTTGTTTTTTGTTACTTTTGTGTCTGTTCCTGGGGCTTTCATGTTATGCCTGGCCCTGGAATGCTCATTAGAGCAGATGTTGAAAGGACAATTAGCAGATACCCCTCTTGTGGAGGGACAAAAAAATACAGAACTCGACCACATGTGAGGGATTCTCCATTGCTACCTTAGGATCTGCTTACAGCAGGAAGCTCTTCAAAAAGCATGCCTGATGCCACTGCTGCCGGTTATAGGGCTATGACAGCAGCTGCTGGCATGCTTCACTGTAGCATCAACTGCCTCTGGTGTATTTCTGTTTTACTCTTTCCATTATTGCTAACACCAGTGGGCCTGAACAAGTATGGTGTCAGCAAAGAGAGGTTGTCTCAAGTCTGCTTTAATTTGCACTGGTGAGCTGGTGCAACACATGGCCAGCATATAAAGTTTCCTTTGCACCTAATTTGGAGGGGAATGACAGAAGGTACAGATTCTTGGTCTCTGTTTGCATCTCAGTTGTCTTGGGTGTTTTGGCTTGTCCCTGGCAGGTTTTCCACTGCCTACAGCTTATCTAGGCTGATAGTGGGTAACTGTTTAAAAAGCACAGCCACTGTCCATGGCAAGTGGCCAGGGCTGCATGGGAAGAAGGCTGGTACTTGGTGTGTGGACACCTGTGGGTGGGAGGGAAAGAGCTGATGTGGGTATCGCAAAACTGCGGTAGGGTGGTACGGACCCTGATCTCATCAGGTTTCTCTTAATTGGGTATAGAAACTAAGGTAGCCTGAAGAGGTAAGGTCTGGTAAGCATCTGGATGCTGGCTGCTGCCTTAGAAGTTGCCTAATACCTCACAAATACAGTATTCTGCATCTCCCTCTTTGTGTTCTAGTTGTAATTTCTTGGTTGTAGAACTGCATTAGGAATTTGATATTTTCATATTTGCATTTTGTCCTTCACTTTGGAACAGGAGGAAGTGCTAATTTTAAAAGACTTTTTAATTTATATTATGTTTGGGTAGGAGGAGGTTGTCTAAAGATTTCTTGTTTCAAGAAGACACAAAAACCTAGGTACTCCCTCAAAGCCTGCAATTTCTGGATGTTGATAACCTTGTGAAGTCTGAGCACAATACTTGTGCTTGTCCTGTAAGAGCTAAATAATACATGGTTGCAACCTTTTATATCCCAATAATGTCCTCTGATTAGCAGATTTACCAGGATGAATTCTTTGCAGACCTCTCTTTTCACATTAGGCGACACCAGTTAACTTCTTTTTTTATCCTGAGGAGAGGTCAGCAAAGCTTTGGCAGGCTTGAGAAGAAATAAGTCAAACTTCAAAAATAGTGAGTAAATGTCTTCCACTGTAAGCAGTAGGAATTTCTGCTGCTCTGTAGGACTTGATTTTGCTTTCAGGACTGAATGTGTCTAGCAAAACAATGCCTTCAGATCATTAAATGCACAGCCCTGTGGGAATTAAGATTTAAATCTTGGCAGAGGATATAAAGTTAACTTCTAGATTTATGGTCTTCACAAAAAACCCGAGATGGATTCTGAACACTGAAGCACTGAAATATGCTCAGTAAAATTAATGTTAAATGCTGTTCAGATTTTACAGGCAATTGGAGTGTAGTGCAAAGAATTACAGCTACAGATTGATGAATAGTAAACTTCTTTTAATTCTTAGAAAAGAGAGAATGTGAGCCTGACTTTCGTTGCTTTTGCAGTGCTTAAAGGACCCTTCAGCTTGTAGCAGTAAAAATAGCATCATTCACACAAAAGTGACAGCTGGAAGAAATACTAATTATATTTCAGTAGTCTTTTCCCAGGTATATTGATAAAGAAGGTAAGCTCATGAGTTGTTGTTTTGAGTAGTTTGCAATGCCAGGTTGTTTTTTTTTAAGTTATCTTAGAGAACCAAGTATTTGTTGTGCCATGTGGTAGATACCTGTGCTGTGCTTAGTGGGTAGGATTGTGTGTTACAGTTGTATATGTGAGTTTTGCTGTAAGTTGCAAAGCTTCTGATAACTGTCAAAGATGAATAATCGGTACTGCCCAGATCACTTAGACAAAAACCCAAAGGCAGATGCTTTTTTTGGAGTTATTTTTGCTGGAACCTACTTCTCTGAAAAGTATGATTATTTCAGACAAAAAAATATATATAGTTTGCAAAGTGGAAAATATTACAATAGATGTTTCTAAATGTCTTGCTATTCAGATTGTCAGGATTAAGGTCTGTTCTGCCATCTCAGTCACCTAGAGAACAAAGTCCACTAACAGACCTTTTCCACCAGTGTCTCAAGGACATAGTTCTGATAACAACTGAAGCAGTGTAAAAATGGCCACAGATGGAAGATCCTTGTTGCTAATGAGGTAATATAGGATCTGTTATGGCTGGAGAACTCATGAAGCTCAGTGGTCTTACTGGGTTGATATGGTGAACTAAGAACAGACAGATGTTGTGGTGGCACTTGGTTTTCATAGCTCATGTTTACAGACCTCTTCTAGGTCACAGTTCCAGTTTGGTGGAGGCAGAACAGATGGCTTTGTTGGTGCTGGGTGCTCCTAGGTGTTGCTTGGTCAATCAAAGTACATTGTGTGGATGTCCAGGTTAGATTAACAAGTGGGTGAAATGGCACACCCTAGTTGGCACAACACCTGCAACTTTCACTTGCAACTTGCCAAGTGGCAGTTGCCGTCTACTTCAAGTGAAGCCCTCAAAGCCAGGTCCTGCTTGATGGTGTATGACTGGACAATCTGCTTGGGGCAGCTTGATGATGTGTTGAAGGGGGTATGTGTATCCAGAACACATTTATTTATGGCTTGCATACTGGCCTCCTGACAAATATCACACAGTTTTAGTGGCAGTTTCCACAGTATCTGTGTAGGCAAAAGTTAATATTTCCATGAAGATTCTGCTGTCTTCTACAAGAATTTTGCTTACTCCATGCAACTTAGAGCAAGGTGGTAATCAGTGTTAAAATTCAGTGTTAAGCCCTTGTGTGCCCTGCTGAAATAAGTGAAAATCCATCCAACAGAGGAGTGAATATGTGCTTTTAGAGGAAATTAAGTAGAATTCAACCACTTGCTGGTTCCCATGTGAACACCAAAGAAACAAGTGTCCCATGGTGAAATTAATCTGGATTGAGTTTATTCTCTTATTTAAAGGAGACAGAGATTTAAAGGGCGCTAATCTTGTCTTTTATTAGAACTCTACCAAGTTATATTTGTTATGTTTTTAGCATCTCTTGGTATAAAATTAGGATTTATAGTTCAGCACCCCATAAGTTTCAGATTTCTCTGTAATAGCTTAATAACTCACAGTGTTCTAGAAATGGTAAGTGCAGGGTATTGGCATACACAGCTGTGCGCTGTATAAGTTTGTCTGCAATGTGCCAAGCATCTAACTTGCTATTTAAAGAATTTAACTCCAGTGAATACTAGGGGTACACAGCAAATTAGAAGAGGGTGTGGTGTATAGGTTCAGTGCCTTTTTCAGTGCAGTAGGAGTTGTCTTGAATATAAGGAAGTGTCACATTGATTCCTTGGAGGTACTATTTCACTGCCATCAGCTGAGTCCTCTGCAAATACTTGAAGCTCCTTCATGAAGTAGCTTGGGTCCTGAAGAACTATTAAGTCAGATCATCCTACCTGTAGACAATCATGGAACCTTCTGATTACTTGGATAGACAAGCAACCAAACCTTAAGTAATGAAGTTGCAAACTACAAAGATAAGATGGGAAAATACTGATGGGAAATTATACTGGTTGCTGAAAGACGTGGCCCAAGGACAGGAGCTAGGTGTTATTGTGCTATCAAACAAGACTCTTGCTGTGTGGAACACTGCGTTGGCAGGGAATCCCGTATGCCTACCCACAATAAAAGCAAAAACGCTTGGGATTCAAATGTAATAAATATACTTTGAATCTGAATAGAAACAGTACTGCCATCTTGGAACTATGCCCAGAAAATGTCTATGACCTGTCAGTTATTTACAGTCCCTCCAAGAATCAATGCATTGTCCAGATTTTCTTAAGATGGTTGGTATGGGCATCTGTTTTTGCTGTAAATAAAAGGGATACTGCCTTGCAACTGGGACAGTTACATTTTTGCACAAGAGTTCTACTATAACTGTAAAATTGTGTAGATATAAATATATTCTCAAGTGGTGAAGCTCAACTGTGAGTATAGTCGAGGAGAACTCTTAGCTCTAAAACGTGGGTCTGTATTCTGTGAAAAGGCATCAGCACCTTGGGGGCCCAGTTATTTGTGTGTTAAGTAGAGAGATCCATCTGGGCACCAAAATGCATTCAGGAGCAGCTAGCCTCTGACAGCTTGGATAATACTTACTGAATAACCAGTATGTGAAACTTGGCATCAGATTTTTGCGTTTTTAGCACTTTGTGCCTAGTTCCTGGAGGAAGGGAGGAAGAGAGGAAGAGGGGACGTTGTTTATACTCTTCAGAAAGATGCATATTCCAGACTATTTGAAACAATAGGTTGTCAGACTGCTTCATCCTGCCTAGAAGAGATATCTTCATCCCTTTCTTGGCTCCCTACACTTGAAAAGGGTGTGCCTGCACTGGGCCTCTCAGGAGCTGGTGCCCACTGTTAGCACAGAACCTTGCAAGAGAAAGATAGGAGTTAATGAAGGAAGCAGCCTTCGCTGGGGCTGTATGCCCATTGAGCTGTTAGTGACAGACTTGTGGGTTCATGGTGGTTTAAAAGGCTTCTCACAGCAACCCAGGCAATCTGAGAAAGAGTAATGCTAGTGAAACAGTGCTATCAACTGGACAATAATGCCAGAGTCTGCAAGAATCTGCAATGCAGTGTTTGTGGAGCTGGCAAAGATGCAATCAATTTCTTTAAAGAACTTGTGGGCATAATATTGTATTGTATTTTATTTCACCTGTCTGTGTTCCTTTGTAGCATGAAAACATATTGGGATTATGCCCTTTGAATTTTTTTTCCTGACCTGGACATGAATGTATTCCATAATTGTGGGCAAAATGAGATGTCTTTCCTTGGAACTCAAAGTTGGGCATCTCCTTGTGACACTGCAATATCTACATCCTAGTCACTGGTCCTGAGCCATTGCTGCAAAGAACCATTAGCATAGAAACTTCCCTGGAACAGGGGGAAGGGGTGCAGAGTGTGATTTCAGAGATGTGTAATTATTTGGTTAGTGAAACTACATGTGAAGAGTAATGAACTGTTTGGGGGCCTGCATATGTGCTGAGATTCTGGTTGCTGTCACAACAGTGTTGATTATGGGTTGATCATTGCTGAATTCCTCTTGCATCAACTAAAATGGACTTCAAAAGGTTGGAATGATTTGTTGTACAGAGTAAAATGCTTTGTGGATATAGAATACAAGCTGAAAACTCAACTGGACCCATGCAGTGTAGATGATCCCTCGACCCTGCTTGTCTGGGAAATATATAGCAATCACAGGTGTTTTCCCAAGAAAAGCCCCAAACAGGCAATCATTGTGGCTTCCCAGAAGATCAGTTGTCCAAAGCCAATTGTATTTGATTTAAGAGTAGAAGTTAGAGCTCTACCTTTAGGAGCCTGTGGTGAGGTAACCTCAGGTGACCACCAGATCTTCATTGTAGTTTCATTCCTAAGACAGTGAGAAGTATAGGTAGGTGTTGCCTCCAGATTGGGTTGTTGTATTTTATTTCTTCATCTTCAGTGCAGAAATCTGCAGTAGCTGTCTAGGAAAACTCAAGTAGCAAGTGAGGGTCATGGGAAGTAAGTAGTTCTCCTGCATGCAATACAGTCCATACTTCATGTGAAAACATAAAGCCCTGGCATATTAGAAGGGTTATGTAAGTCATGTATAAGTTAAGTCACTTCAATATCAGACTTACCTATTGTATCTTTCATTATTTCATTAACACTTTCTGCCTCCTCAGCAGTCTTTTATAGCCAGTCTACAACATAACACACTTTGATATTATGACTCCCTGAAGAGTCAATGTCTCTAATAATGTCCATTCTGGGTCCGTATTTTTCAGTCTTGTAATATGCTTTTGTAACTTTAAAGTGACTTGTTCTGTCGGCTCAGTAAATGAGGTTGAAGAAGAAAAAAAACCCATTTTTTTTCAAGGATGCCTTAGGGAGAAAAAGTATTTTCAGAGCTATTGCATGGATTATTAGTATTTGGCCCTTTATTTTATGAATTTTGAGTCATCCTAAATAGTCAGGCTAAGAAATTTAAAACCTATATTCCTTTCTAGTTGCCATCTAGTTTCCTACTAAAACATCCCCTTGAAAGCTTGCGCTTACCTTGTAACCACCTTAAAAGCTATCCCTTTGTTTTGAGTAGCTCAGTGAAAGAATGAGATTTGTTTGGGAACAGAAAGCACTGAAACATGCCTGTTGTTTTAAAACATTTTTGTTGTTGTTCACTTAACTGATTTGGGACCTGAAAGTCTCATTGAGCCCCGTATTTGTAATTGGTGTTAAAGTGAACTGTACCAAGTTGGCAACATACCTGTGCAGGCACTCCTTAGTTTGAAGGAAGCTGAACTTACCCTTTTTTGAAAGCAGCTTTCACAACTTGTTTTCTCTTAAATCAGTTGAGTCCAATGCAGATGGTTCTTGCTTGTTTTTTATTTTAGGAGCAAGAGACTTAGCATTTCCTCATGTTGCTCCCCAGCCAGCAGTTCCAAAGAGTTGTTGTATTGAGCAGTTGTGTTGGAAACCATGTAATGGAAGTGGTGGCTTAATCGGCAACTTCAGCTTCACGTGTAACAGCAGATAGTGTATCTCCACGAGAGCACACATGCTGGCTGGTTCATCTCAGGAAATTCCTTCTGAATGTTCCCCATAAGAAATGGCCTCGGGCTTCTCTTACGTGGTGGAAATTTAATGGTGGCAGTTGCACTTATAGTGGGATGTTTTTAGCATGTATTGTTGTTCAGTGTTGCTGTATGAAACCCAGAGCTTTGGTTGGCTGTGCAGTTAACAACAGTGTGGTTTCCTTAACACTATTCCTTGAAATACAGTGAAGCACACGCAGGTGGCCATATGTACAGTGGTATAAACTGATCTCTGCCATGATCCCACAGCATCTTGTTAATGTCTCTGAGTTTTCAGTTCTCTGTCTGAAGTTACAATGAAGAGGTATCTGGAAGCTGCTCCTCCTGCTAACCTGTGTTTCTTCATTCCTGTGTTGGATGCTAAACACAGCTACAGTTTAGAAAATTTGAAGTGCATTCAGAAAAAGCTGGATTTCCTTGGCTGGTGGTGTTGGGGCAGCAAAAATTTACAGCAGAGGTGTTTCAGGTTTGAGCAGCAAGTGGAGATTTAATAGAAGTCCTCTGTTTTTCTGTGGCATGTACTGCTGGTGTGCCTAGGTAGAGGCTGTTCTGGGTGGTGTCTGCCTGAGCCTTGCTGAGTGACACCGGGGGCTCTTTCTGGATGTACAGTTCCTGGAGTTCCTGTTCCAGGAGCAGGGAGATCACTGGGAAGAAAAGGGTACAGATCTCAATGATACCCCTTTAAGGTGTAAGGCTACAGTGTGACTCTCTCTGCATAGCTTTGGAGGAAACTGAGCTGGGTTTCAGTTGTTAGTTCCTTCCCCTCCAGCCTTCCTACAGGATTGCAGCTGAAGGAAGGTGTGCAGGAGACAAAGGGCCAAAATAGCTGATTTTATTTTTACTGCTTTCTCTGCAGTCAAGAAAAACCAGTAACTTCCCAATGGGTGTTTTGGGCAGGACAGGCGGAATTTCTAAAGTCAGAAGTCTCCGTTTATTGTAAAAAGGGCTGTTAATATGTGGTGACACACCTGTGTCCTCCAGCCAAGCTTGAAAGAACTAATCCCTGCCACCAGTAACTGGTCACTTAGGTTTTTTTATTTATTATCTGAAAACAGGAACAGCCTTGTAGCCCTGGAGGGATTGTGCCTTGCTGTCAAAGCACTTGAGTGGTGAGAAAGTCTTTCCTGCTTTCAGAAACAACTTCAGTCAAACTATCAAACTGTGTATCCTGTAAACACTGCTTTCTTGGAAATGCTGCCCAAAAGGGGACACCTTTCATGTTACGAAGATGCCTGTTGCTGTTCAGTAACTACAGCTGGTGCATATATGGTCAGAGATTACAGATGTCTGTTCTGCTTTTAAATGCTGTGCTGAGAGGTGTTAGCTGAAACTTCACTGTTTCAGCTGTTCAGAGGGTTTTTTCCCCGTTTTCCTGTGGAGTTGCAATGTAGTGACTGACTGCCAAGACCTGATCTGTTTTCACATTTATTTTTGGCAAAAATTGCTTTCTAGCAAATGTGAAAACAGCTCTTGGTAAGTGATATTTTTTGCTTTTTTTTTTTTTAGTGAAGAATGTGTATTCTTGCAGTTGTCTTCAATTCCTTCTGATGGTAGCCTCTTGATAGCTGCATGAGTCTGTTTACATGACCTTTCTGTTGAGAACATCAAGGATACCATCACCTGCTGTTACTTCGTTTCACACATGTGCAGCTGTATGTGGTGTATGAAAAACTTGAGGCATTGGTTTTGATTACTGTGGAACCTTTCCTTCTGGCAGAAGACACCTCCGTGTCTCCTCTTGGAGTCTGCACTGTTGACTTCAGTGTTGGGTCATTGCTTTTGTTTCAAGGCAGAATGGGAGTACTAAGTGATTGGGGGTATTTTTAGGCTGTGAAAAAATGTAAGTAAATTGCAGCAACCAGGAGTGAAAAATAAATACTCTTCTCTACAGCTTTCAAACTGTTTCAGACAATTCACATGTCAATTTACTGTCACTTCCTGACATTAGTTTGTAACTGCCCCAAACTGTTCCGTGCTTGAAGTGATGTTCTGTGGCTCTTCACTATACAGATCCGTAGTTACCACAGTTGTTTCAAATTTGCCTTCTGCTTTTTTTTTTGCTAGCATCAGTCATTTCCAGTATTAAGCCTACAAAAGCAGTACCATAATACTGGTTTTGTTGGTTTTGGAGTTCTAATTTTTCTGGCTGTCGGAAGATGCTTACTGCCATGATAAGCCTACCACTATTATTAAAAATTCTGCAAAATTGATCAAATATGGGAAATTTATGTTTGTTTCAAGTGGAACAGGTTCTTGCCATAACTTATTTGGAAGGAAACAGGAATCATTGTATTCATACATTTGAATCAAGGCTACAGAATCATAGAATGGTTAAGGTTGGAAGGGACCTTAAAGATCATCAGGTTCCAACTTTGATGAGGTATGGATGTCCTTGTGTTGACTAATCCTGTTACTAGGAGGAAAGTTGATTAATGTTTCAGTGTACAGCACTGTTGGGGATCATTGCAGTCATGGGCAAAAGGAAAGGGGCTACTGAGACTTGTTAATATTTGTGGAGGTTGTTTTTTGTTTACTTTTTTTAGATGTTTATGAATTTGCATATGAACTGTATAATATTTGCATAAGCTTGCTAGCCAAGTTACTCTTGAGTTAATTTCTAGTCAAGTGGAGTCTGCTGGAAACTCCCCTTCAGGTGACTGGAGGATGGGATACTTTTCAGGCAGGGTCTCCCATCTCTTGCAAATGCTAACTGAAGCTTCAGAATGGTAGTGCAAAAAAACCTAATGACCCTGTAATCAAATTGACTGGTAATAATGCTGTTTGTAGCATGCAGAAGTAGTAATTGTCTTTCTAACAGTTTGACTTTAAAAACAGACGTAATTATTAATGACAGAATATCCAAATACATAAAAAAATCCAAAAACTGCTTAATGCATTCTAAATCTCTAAAGGAATTAAATGGTAAACATATGCCTTCTCAAAGAGTACAGCCAGCAATATTTTAAAGCAAGCTTAGAAAAGCCTAAAATCTCCCATTAGCAACACTTCTGCCATCCTGAATGTAGACCTAGAGCAGAGAAATGCTCCTGCTATCAAAATGTGTGGTATTGTCATCTTTATCTTTTTCCCTAGAATCTGCATAAGCATGTGATGTGAACAAGGAAAAAGAAAAGCACTTTTGTACTTAATGATAAATTATATGCCATGAATCACTACCTAAATAAGATTGCATGAAAAGAGAAGTAGAAATATGATGTTTTGTTGTATTCCGGGTATTCATTGATTAAATTAAAAGATCTGTCAGTACCTAGATAGAATTATAGTTAAGACTTCAGTGATGGAGGAGAAAGCTGTGTTGTAAGATGGAGTAACAGTATTTTCTGGATGTGCAACTATTGTGTGCATCTGCCCCATTTAGTAACTGCTGCTTGAGAAAGAAGGGAATGACCCCAGAGGCTGCTCTTGCAGTCTCAATTTGTGTGTGCTAGATAAATGGCAACATGTTAATGTTACAGAATTTTATACCAAGTTTTGTGTTGTCTTGCAATATCCTCTTACACTTTTAGATGTGAAGGATGAAAAGCTATTTCTAAACTTGTGGTTATAGCTTGATTTTATTTTTTTTTTAACAAAAAGCAACTCATCGAGTTTGTGTCTTTTTTGTGTGTTTTGTGTCTTTTAAACTCAGAAGCAGTGTGTTGGGCTATACTGTAGAGCAGTATTTTGACAGCTTCCAGACTAACCAGGTAGTAAAATGACTATTGCATTGATGAAGGCTCGTTTTACACTGGGAAGTATCATAAGTGTTGAGAGAAGATCAGAGATTCTTTGGGAATTAGATAACTCGTAAGAAAGTTTAATGCAGGCCTCCAAAAATGTTGAGTTACTCTTACTTACACATGTGGTGTTCTTCCGAACCTTCCCCCTTTCTTTTATGCAAAAGGCCTTTGTTAAGTGAGGTGATTGAGGAAGGTGGTTTTAGTGGTGGAATCTTCAGCAGCCGCTGCAGAAGGTAAAAGAGGTGAGGCACCACCTTCAGTAGGGTGCTCCGTAGCTCCCTTGGAGGATCCAAAGCCTTTCATAGCAGGAATCCAGTTAGCATTTTATATTTGTGACCCTGATGGAACGTCTGGATTTTCCAGAGCCTAGCCCTTAGGGGACCAGGGAGGAGGAGGGATGGGTAGTTGAATGGATAAGACTGTGTTGTGGCATCTGCTTGATTCTCCGTAGAGTGATTTCCATTTGAAAGCTGTAGTAAAAATACTCATTGTTTGTTAACTGTTTAATTGTTTGTAGTAATAGCTGACAGGGATGCCTGACAGGATTCGAGAAAGGTTGTAGGAGTTAAATTATGCTGGGCTGAAGAAGCTGTAGGTTTGAAAGGAAAACAAAACAGCAAAGAAACAAGGCAGAAAATCAGTTTGGTTTTTTGTTGTTGTGTTTTTTGTGGGGTTTTTTTGTTGCCCTCTCTATCGGAATCTCCGTATTTGGCTGCAAGCTGCTCTGATTAAAACCATGCATTTTAGTGCCTTTGGACAGACCCTTGACAGAGGGACACCTGTAATTTTGTGCCTAAATATTCAGAATGTGAAAGTGTCTAGAGGCAGCCATGTTTGATAGCAGCGATGAATTTTGCAGGTTGGAAAACTGCTTAAAGAAGTTACCGTTAAAATAACCCCAGTGTGTGTGTGTGGGGTGTGTGCTTGTCTTTAATGTCCAAAATATCTTTTTGACTGAAGGATGAACTACTTTGCAGTTTGCATCTTGTATGCACATAGTGTTTTGATGTGGCTGTCTTGTGAAGTTCTTCTCTTGACATTCAGACTTGCTTTCTGTCATATAATGAAGAGTAAAGCTGATATACTCTCAGCTCTTACATTTGTTGGCAGCTGTTCCTTGGAGTAAGAAACTGAATATTACATTGTCTTATCAATGTGGGCTAGTTATTTCTTCCACAGAAGCATAGGAAAGCCATAATACCACTTAATTTCTAACAGTCTGGATGTTTTTCTCCAACAGGAACTGTTCTTATCAGAAGCAGTAATGGCCAGCTAATGCTAGTATCCCAACAAGCAGTATCACAAGCACAGCGTCAGCCACAAAATAACACAAGCGTGAGACCATCTGTACCGACCAGCACACCTACAATCAGAATATGTGCTGTGCAGGTAACTTCTCTCATAGCTTTATGTTATGTAGTTATAACAGGGTCTGCAAATAAGTTATGGAGGGTTAAATAAGCATTTTAATGGCATGATTGTGTTTAGTTTTGCATATAAACATCACTATGTGCTTTGCTTTCTCAGTTTGAAAAAACCTGCTAGCCGTTACATATGGTATAGTTCAAATTAAGGAATTCCTCTATGATGATGTAAAGGATGTTCAGAAAAGAAACAGAAACAACCCCAAATAAAAACCTCACCTAAATGGCTGTTGCTAGTAACTGCAACCTTGTGATCCTCTGATAGGATACTTCTCTGAAGCTGAGAACCTCTCCCATGTCCCCAGGATGTCTGTCTTTCTCTGAGCTCTGCTGGCTTTTTGCTTCCATCTCTTTTAATGTGGTCAGCATGCAGGAGTAAGAATAGGTACAAAAAGAGTAGCCATCAGCATAGGTCCTGCCAACCTCATCCTTTAACCATTTTGTTGTGATAGGACTTCGTGTCTAAATGTCTCTGATTCTGTTCTGGGGTGTTAAACTGGTAGGCAAATAGCTTTGAGCAGTGTTTAAACTACATGGGCAATGTGATTGATGCCTGTATTATTACTGTAAGAGTAAGTGTCTGGGGTTATACTGGACAAGAGCAGGTACAAACGTCAGTGTCTCTTTTGTCATTGACTTCTCTGACAACTGTTCTCTGCACATGTATAATTTTTTTTTTTCTCTCCGAAGAGCTCTGGCACCCAGTTACTACAGAAAGTTGCAGCTACACCTGCGAAAACATTATCTCAAACAACAAATGCTGTAGTTTCTGCTGTTCAGCCACCTGCTATAGTACAGGTAGGTGGCAAGCTTTATGGTGTGGTGGAATAAGTGACAGAAAACTGAAGAAAATATGGATGCATTATTTTTATTTCTAACTCTACTCTGTTTTTAAGTGAGCTTGGTAACTTTTGTCCTCATAATAAATTATTTCCTGAATTTTTTTTTTTAAATGCATAATTTAATTATGCTTCTGCCAGTGTGTGTCAGATCATCTTCTCTCACTCCAGCAGAAAGTGCATGAACGATGGATAAAATAAATAGTTCAGAGAGGCATTTTTAGTGCCTTTGTACCCTGTGACAGAGCTCCTTCAAGCTCCTGCTGAAGCTTTTCTGGGAGATGGAGACTTCCTAATGCTCTCTCCTCTTGGAGTTTCCTGATTCCTTAAGGGGAAAAGAAGTATACCTGAGATATTGTTGAGGGGAAGATGAGCTGTCTGCACCAGTCAAACTTTTTCATGTGGATGTCTTTTTCCCTGACTGAGAACTGAAGGAAGGATGTAGCTGAAGACCTCTGTTCACTAATTGAGTTTGGCAGACAGGTTCCACAGATATTACTGTATACAGACAGTGGTTGGAACCGTCTTATTATTTTTAGGTAGTGTTTCTGTCTTATTTCCTAGGTCTTATCTTTTTCCAGAGAAAAATGTTGTAGGACTTGTCTGAAGAGGCTCTTGCCACCTGTTGAGTGTAGATTTCTCCTAGATACACAGTTCATCTTCTGTTCTTGGGGACCAGAGTTCTGGATAAGCTTGTGTGATGAAAAGAGAACTACTTCTTTCTGCAGCTAAAATATTCTGTTATCATAATCTGGAGGAGAAATTGGGAAGAAGTCTGGCTTGCACATATCTGGTGAACAACAGCTTGAAGGAGACTGGGCTGTAACAGTTGACCAAGCACTCACTGAATGAGCAGGATCAGTCATTTAGAAAAATATGCTGGATGTATGTTCTTGACCTTGAGGCTGTTTGAAGAGTTGGGGGATATGTTTGCTGACAGCAGTAGCTAACAGTCTGACTTACAAATTTGTTCTCCTGCTGTTCTTCTGTATCAGTAACTGAAAACTACGCACAGCTCTGTCTGTGATCATTTTCCTCTTCCTTCTCAATACAGATGGTTAATGTTGGGGCTAAAGGGGAAAACCCAGGGGCCTCTCATAGTACTTTTTCTTTTTTTCTTAGAATGGAAACAACATGTGCTTTGTGCCTGAGAACAGTAACAGGTATTCCTTATCCACTTTTCCTTTGGAATACTAGCTTACAAACCATGGGCTTAATGATCTCTGCGTAGAGATCTTTAGGATATAAAAGCAATAGTCATCTACTATACTACCCTTGAACTGGGGAGAAGAGTTGAAGGTTAAGATTTCTTCCATCTGATGGATGAAACTGCCTGCATCCTCACACTCTCATGTGGGTAAACATTGAGATTCATCATGCTATTAACTATTCCTTTTTAAACTTATATCTGCCTTAGACTTGGTTCTTCTGGACTTGCTTAGCTCACTTTTTTGTTTTTTTGCATTTGTCTGAGATATTTAAAGAGGTAGACATGGAGTATTTTTTATAAGCTGTATTTTTTTCAGTTGCAGAAACTTGAATGCTCCTAATGAGCCATAGAGTTGGGTTTAAACAGTATGAATGATGACTAGGAAAAATTAGTACTGCTGTTTTTTGCAGAGGATTGCAAAGCCCTCTGTACAAGCTGCTTGTACAATAAAGAGTAACTAGGTACAATATGGATACATTCTGCCATCACAGGGCCACTTCACTCCTCACCCTGGGGTGAACAAGAGAAGAGTGCTGACAAACCAGTCCAAGCATAAGGTTGCAGCAACCTTCTGGGGAAAGAAAGGAACAGCCCTTGGGTTTGATTTCCTTGGCAGTGGTTCATTCATCAGTCCTAATAGAACTTACTGATGTTAGTCTTGAAAATTTTTTGAGGTCACAAGAGAGGAGTGTTGGTGTGGAAGTATGATAGTCATCACAAAAAGTGGGAGATGGTGGAGTGGAAATAATGCTTGGCTTGGTTGTGTATCTCCTATCCTGTGCTGAGTACAACTTGAAACACTGCTGTCTGCAAAACTCTAGTTACTGACTCCAGGATTATTCTCCTCATCTACAAAAATATTTCCATTTGCTATCATTGCTGAATGTTTAATCTCTGAGGTTAGACAAAATATCTGCACATTTTTATTTTTTACCTTCTTCCCAGAAGGGGTAACAAAGCTGCAAAGTATCTAATTAGCATCATGCTGGGGCATTTTCATTTAGATGCAGAGCACTTCTCTTGAAATTACTTCAAAATATGCAGGATTAATGCCATTTTTTGTGGCAACTGTTTCCATTGCTCAAAGTGAGAATGAGAATTGTCAGTAGTGAAAAAGGTTGAGGGCAGGTGACAGAAGTTAATTCCCATATATTCATCTTCTTGGGAAAAGGGTCCAGCAGACTTCCTGTTGTTCCCTCCCTCAGTTGTCGTTCTGCTCTTGATGTGTAAACATGTTGAAATTTGCAGAAGATCAGCTCCCACAAACCTCATGTTTTCAGCTTTTAAAAGCCCAGGGCATTGTAGCTTGACAGATCTGTACTCCGTCCCCTTTGGTCTTCCTCCCGTCCATCTGTTTGTGGGATTCATGTGCCCAGTTTGCCTCCCTGTGGTCTTAGAGCTGTTGAGCCTCATCCTTGGAAGAGGCAGTGGTGGTGGCAAAGATCCTGCAGAGAGCTATTAAAGTGTTACCAACAGTGGGAGCCTAAGCTGGGAAGTTTTCCTGGTAGCTGTCTGCTCCTTTCATGTCAAGCTGGCAGCAGCTTATGGGGGGAGGGGGATGACACACACCCACCCAGGAAAGAAATAATTTACAAATGAATTACAAAAGTGGCAGTGCTTTGCTTTAGCTTTAAATGTTTGTTCATTAATTTTTCCTGTCCTAAAAGACTTAAGACCTAAAAGCCCTTTGGTACTCTACATGATGTCTGTCCGACTCTGGTTAGATTTTGTTTTATCCATGGTAGGGTAAGTTGGACTCTTGTGCTGCTGTCTTATCACTAATGCAATTAGCAAGTATTAATTTGTGATTGTTGGACTAAACTGTGGTGTTTAAGTGTGTTAAGTCAGTGAAAACAATTGTGTGGCTGAGATCAGAATTTGGCCTACAAAACCAGACTTTCCCTTTCTCTAGGGAGGTTGGAGGAAAAATTACACCCAACTTCAGGTTTCAAATGCTAACCTGAAACTCTTGTTTTTCTGTAAGCTGCAGGTTCCATCTGGCTTTTTAGTTTTCAAGTTGAGAAATCAAAAGTAGTGGGTTTTGTAGAGGCAGTGTCTTTTACTCATATGGTCTGCTGTTCTATCAGAATAATTGTGTTGGGTTTTTTGGATGTGTGAGTTTTGTTCCTTTTTTTTTTCCCTCTTTAAAATCTGAAGTAGAAATACTTCAATTTTTAATAGGTTTTCCTCTGGAAACTACTATTTAGCATGGTTTGCAAAGCAGACAGGCAATTATGTTCTTATTTTTTCCTAAACCTTAATTACTCTCCTGTTGCTGGAGCTTTTGAATCTGATGTTAAATTCTAATGAGATTTTTAAAAGATGTCTTAAAATAACTGAATTTTGTGAGGGTTTGTGTCTGGGCAGAGGAGAGTGAGATCCAAATTACTGCTGCCCACAAGGAAGAGGCAGGAAGAACTTGTTAGGTGCATTTGCTCAGCTGGCTGCTTCTGCTGCCACATGCATCATCCTTCCAAAGTGGACACGATGCCTTTTGCCTACTGTGCATGTGAAAGGAAGAGTAAAGGATATTGCAACTTGGAGAAGGGCTGCAGGAGAAGTAAGGAAGATAAATAATCACTTAAAGACATTTATCTTCAGAGTAGTGTCTCCTCGCTTAGCACTGTCCAAAATTAATTAGTCTTCGACTGTAGGGGCCTAGCAAAGTTAATCTGTTGGTTTCTTCAAGACAACTCTACCTTTCTCTTTTTGCTTGAAGTTGAAAGCAGTGCTTCAGTCTGGGTGAGCCTTTGTAATTTCTTCCCCCCGTCCTTGATTTAAAACCAGAATTATAGCTGTGGGGGTTCTCTCACTCTATTATATAGAGCCTCTCAAAGCAAATGAATCCAAACTTTAAAACCAAAGATAAAAATAATCTCTTTTAAATAGTAGAGCAAAGTGAGGGTGCTACTTTATACACTAGCAGAATACAGTATGTTTGTCACGTTAGTCTTTGGTTCAAAAGTGTTAATTTTCCCTTTCAGCCAGCAGCTGCAACAGCTAGTGTTACTACAGTTACTGCTGTAAAGCCTTCGAGTACTGGAACACCTGTAAAACTTCCAGTTACAGGACCACCTGCACAAGCTATCTCCCAAAAGGCAGTCTCTGTGAAAGCAGAGGGCACAACAGTAGCACAGACCAGTGCTTCTACAGTAAGGAAAAAAAAAGTTTTTAATTAAAAATTAGCATTCTGTATATTCATCAGAGGTTGGAGAGTCAGTGCCACATCTAACGGTCTTCTCTTTATTTCCATGCTAGGAGATGTTAGAGAATGTGAAGAAATGCAAGAATTTTCTTGCTACACTAATAAAACTGGCATCTAGTGGACCTCAAGCCTCTGAGATGGGGCAGAATGTGAAGAATCTGGTGCAAAATCTATTGGTGAGACTTTTTTTAAACATTCTGCATAATTTGTGTATAATTTTTGACATTGACTTCTTCATAGTTTTTGTTCCTGGTCTTTTGAACTATTATCTTTTTAACAGCTGCAGAGTTGGATTTGTAGCTGAGTACACCTGACCTGCTTTAAACTTACTTTATAACTCTTATTTTTAACTGGATCCCATGCTGTATTTCTTCCCTCTCGCATTCCTGTTTCATTTTATGCACACAGGTAACTGACAGCAGGAGGAGCTGATAGTGTCAACGCAGCTTCTGGGTCTGAGCTGCCTTATTTTTTTTCATATTAGTCTAGTTTTGAGTAATCAATGACAAGAAGTGTTATCATGGAGGTTGTAGTGCAGTGCTAAGTCCGTACTACTGCTTTTTTCAAAGGCAGAACTGACATACAGGTTGACAGTGAAGCTCCAGTGGAACAAGCATGACATGATCTATCTTTAGACAACGGGATGGAGAAAATGATGTGGTGGCTGCCAACCTCTCTTTCTCTTTGCAGGTGGCTTCCATATGCTGCTTTGTGCTGTACCTCAGCACAGCTGGGTTTTCTTGGTAACAATTTCTCCTGCCACTTCTTGTCTTGGCATTTGACCACTGCTGCTGTTCTGTTGTTCCACTGTAGCAGAAGGCTGTGGGATGGTGGAGGGGGATGACTTTACTAGTGGTACCAAAGGACTTTTCAGTCTAGAAAAGAGTAGTGTAGATCAAGGTGTAATTTTAGAGAGCAGACTGTTATAAGCAGCCTTGTCAAACTATTTGATTACTTCTCTTCCTCTGCCTTTGTGTCCCCACTGGGCTATACACCTTGATTCTGTAGGAAAATACTAGAATCATTCCTTCTTGTGCTTAGAGTACTTTAAATATTTTTCCCTAGGAACAGTTGTTACCAAACATTAATATGTCATTTAACTGTGCATTTGTTTGCTTTATGTAATATTTTAAAAATACTGCTGTTCTGCCATTCAAGATGTATATATGATTTAAATGGAAAATAAATTGTTTCACATGCATGAGGGAAATTAGTAAATGGCAGCTGTGAATTAAAATGGTCCTTAAGGCAGCATCTTATGAAGTGGGTGTCAAGCACCTTACATGCACTGAAATATAGTCCACCAAATCATTGCATCTGTATCAGTCAGACCTCAGGGACCTGTATCCACAGTTCAGTGAGATCTAACAGCCAGCAGATCAAATTACTAAATAGGAGAGGTGCTCTAAGTTCCGTTTGTCTGTGAATATACAGCCCTTAAAACCCCTTCTCTGTTGATGTAGCTCCTTGGAACGGTTGTTCCAAAGGAGAGTATGTATGAGAGGAGAAATTTCTCTGCAGAGATGGAGCCTGATGCTGGAGTCGCTCTTCCTTCTGGGTCTGTACCTTCCCGGAGGAGGTAACATTCTTGGTGACTGTGTTGCAGGGTCTCACCCGGGAGGGTGAGAAAGAGTAGCAGTGGCTGGGGCTACCCACAACCTTAGCCCTGTCCTCATCTCACTGAAGTAGTGAGTGAGGAGTCTCAGAAGTCTGTTGCAGCTTCCTTACCTTGCCAAGTTCCTGAGTCAGGTGTTTGTGTTGGGGCAGAGCAGAAAGCATTAAGAAAGGAGACTGTACTCTGCAAGCCAGAGGACTGTTGTGGTAGTGGTTTGCGGAAGTGATGTTCTGATCTTCAGTTTCTCCTGCTTTTGAAAGACACTGTTAAGTATTCTACTTTATTATGCTACGCATGCATTATACTAGAATTGTCTTAAAAAACAACTGAGTTGTCTTTTGTCTCCAGTTTCTTCAAATTGATCTTTACGCACATAAACTACCTTTACAGGAAACAAAATGCTTGTGGCCTTGGCAAGAAGGCCAATGGAATCCGGGGTTGCATAAGGAAGAGTGTGGCCAGTAGGTTGAGAGAGGTCATTCTCCCTCTATACTCTGCCCTGGTGAGGCCACAGCTGGAATACTGTGTCCAGTTCTGGGTTTCTCAGTTCAAGAGAGACAGGGAATTACTAGAGAGAGTCCAGTGGAAGGCAACAAAGATGATTGGGGGTTTGGAGCATCTCCCTTATGAGGAAAGGCTGACAGAGCTGGGACTCTTTAGTCTGGAGAAGAGAAGGCTGAGGGGAGACCTTATTAATGCCCACAAGTATCTAAAGGGTGGGCACAGGGAGGATGGAGCCAGAGTCTTTTCAGTAGTTCCCATTGACAGGATGAGTGGCAACGGGCACAAGCTGGAACATAGGAAGTTCCATTTAAATATGAGGAAAAACTTCTTTACAGGGAGGGTGACAGAGCACTGGAACAGGCTGCCCAGGGAGGTTGTGGAGTCTCCTTCTCTGGAGACATTCAAAACCCGCCTGGATGCATAAAGTGCTCTAGGGGATCCTGCTGTAGCGGGGAGTTGGACTAGATGATCTCTAGAGGTCCCTTCCAACTCTGACAATTCTCTGAGTCTGTGGTGGAGTTTAAGCATTTCTGCACAATGATGAGGTGCTTCTTTCTACTCAGTGCTACTTATAAACTTGTTTCTATCAGTTCACTTTAGTGAGGTGTTTTAACAAGTATCCTTCAAGTGTGTTACCTGCCTGGAGTTAAAGTAATTTGATTTGATAATACTGTATCTAAATTACAAGATAATTCCATCCTAAACACTTCTCTTTAAAAATATAAGAGGAAAAAGCATTTGAGTATTGACATTGAACAATTCCACCATAATGTAAATTCCATGAATTTTTGACAGACCTGGGGAAAAAAATTGTAGATTCATAGTTATAAATTACCATTGTAATTGTACTTTCCTCTTAGGAAGCAAAAATTGAACCAGAAGAATTTACAAAAAAACTGTACACAGAGCTCAAGTCATCTCCACAACCATATTTAGTTCCTTTTCTCAAGGTAAGTGTCTGATTATGGATATGTAGTACTTAATGAGGGGAGGGAGGAGGACCAGAAGAGGAAAGGAAAGTCGGAGCATTGAAATAGGTTTTGCCTCAGGTCAGTTGAGGAAATTGTGTTTAACCTAGCCCTGTTGCTCTTGGAAAGACATTTTTTTGGGGGAAGGGAGGATTTCAGAGGAGTCCTTTTAAATTGGAGAGTAATTACCTGCTAGTCATTTGTGGAGACTAATGTTTTGGAAGCTGGTGCATCTACAGTAGAGCTGCTATACTAAGACGACCTTTTACTTTCTTATCAAAACTGTTAACTAATGAATTTGAATGCAGAAGATTTACAACAGAGGCTGTGCACAAAGCTTAAACTCAAAGAATAAAGCTAGTATTAATCCATCTGCTGGTTTATGTTTAACTGGAGGCAGAAAAAAACCCATCCCGTTCTTTAAGAAAGTCCTGGTAAGACTACTGCAACTTTGGAAGAGCAACCCAGGATAACTCTACCTCCATTCAAGCAACTAATAATGTAAATAAAAAAATATGTGGTATTAACTTTTTTAAATCATATGGGAGAATAGAATTTATGAACAATCAAAATAAAAACTAACATCTTTGCTGTAAAGCAAGCATTACATTGCAGTGAAAGCATGGAATGCTCAGTTATATTTAGTTGCAATGCATGTAGTATTATTAAGCTTAATTAGGTCTGCACTTTTCCTTGCCATTTACTGTGGACACTGTTGAGAATCAAGGAGGAAATGGTTAAGTCTGAAGTTGGGACAGAAGTTTCTGGAGTTTGTCTTCTTCCCCTGGTATTTGATAGTGTATATATAACAATGCATGTGATTATGTTGATATTGCTTTAGATGGCTGATATCAATCTGTTAAAGTGTGGGATGAATATTTTTGTTACAGTGGCATCCTAACCCCGGAAGTTTCTTAAAAGCCCATGCAAAAGCTAAGGGAAAAAAAACCCCAAACACCTCAGAGCTCAGTAGCTGCCTTCTGCAGGGCTGATGGGCCCCGCTTGACGTGGGCTGGCTGTGTGTGTGTGGGGCCAGCTCATGTGCTCCTGTGCTGGTGCTGTGTTCCCAAAGCGCTGCAGGTGAACCTCTAGCTCCATGCAGACCCAGGCTAAGTCTGGCGCAGCTAGACCCCATCTAGGGCTGGTGAGCCCTGACAGTCCCAGACTAGATCATGCAGAGGAACTGAGCCAAGAGGTGGCTGCGCAGCACTTGCTAACACTTCTACCCCTTTGGGTTCCCCAAGAGTTTTATTATCTCGGGCACAGTGCTGTCCTCATGCACTCGTGGAGGTGCTCAGCCCCAGTTAAGAAGCCATCCCACAGTGCGGAGGGCTCGCTACCTGTGGTGCACACACCTCGAGGCAGTTCCACAGGAGTTAAATTGGGTTCATCAGCATGATCCCTCACAGCAGAGTGGTTGCATGTTTCTCCTACAGGATGCTGCTAGGTACTGGTGTCATCAAGGATTTTCTGTTTTGGGTAGTATCCATACCCCATACTCCTCCACAAGGTGCTCTCTCTCTCCCTTTTCTCCTCTATATTAACAATTAAATACTTTGACTTCAGAAACTTAGACTATGACAATGACTAAACAACATTAGCTGACTATAGTGTTACCATCCTTTAAAACATCTTGCACCCCAGTTACTTTTTCTCTGAAATACCTTAAGGATGTGAATTTGTTACAGATCAGACTTAATTGGTGTGTAATTTTGAGCAGCTGTGACAGGACTGAGTGCCAAATGGAAGGTGACTTCAGGAGCACTTCTCTAAGGTGCTATGAGCATCGGTGCTTGGCCTTGTTTGTGGGAGAAACGCTTGCAGCTTGAGTGTGGAAAGAAATGTGATATGGCTTATTGCCAATTGACTTTCAGCTAGCAAGTGGAATTTTAGGGAGGACTCTGTGGAGTTGTCTCTTATCTTTGGGCTGCAGGTTTTTGATGAAGTTGTTGCATGTGCTTTGTTTTGCCTGTTCCAGTAGATGGGAAAGTATGCTGACTTTGGCTGTAAAGCCTGCTTGGTTTTCAGATCTGTGCTGGATGCTTTTGGTAAATACACTGCATCAGGAGCATGAGGAAAGCTGTGAGGAGCCTTTTAAAAGAAAGGAAGTGAACATTAAAGATAGGTGTGCCACAGAAGGCCTAGATGTCTGAACAATTTTCTCACTCAGTATATAAGCATGTGAGAAAACCCTTTCCTTTTGCATGAAGCCCAGAGCAACAGCACCGTGCTGGAGGCTTAGAGACTTCAAAAACTGCTATGGAGGGGAAAAAAAGGGTTTGTGCAGAACTGATTTCCCCTGGTTCTGAACCAGAACAGATTGTAAATAGTCAAGAAAAATCTGTAGAGGGCTTGAAGATTATTCTGTCCATTAACCTTCTCAAATGTAGCTGGAGTAAAAACGAGATGTTGCCAGATACCTTTACTAATGTTCTCACTTCGCAAAGAGCTTGCCTTCAGTTGTGCTGCTGCAGCTATACAGGCATTACTAAAGTGGTATCCCCCCCTAGTGTCGATACAGCTGTATTGGTATGGAAGTGTTCATATCTCTAGAGCTTGTTTCAGAGTTTATTGGGTAATTGGTAGTTCTCTGTCAAGACAGGCTCCATGGAATAAACACAGCTTTTAAGATGTAGCAGGGGTTTTTGGCAAAACAGTTTATTTTGAGGTAGTAAAACAGATAAAATGGTCTTTTTCTAGAACACAAATTTCAAATTGAAAAATCTAAACAAAAGAACAAAGTTATGGGTGAATGCCCCTATGTAGATGGGATTTGCTATGTGCAGCGAAGCAGTGGTGACTGTTGATCTTTGCTCAGACTGTGTTGGTGATTCTTGTGGTCTTCACTGAGCTGTATCATCAGCAGTTTAAGGGTGGCTGAATTCTAGCAAAAGTTATTTGGAATAAGCCATTTATTGTCTCATAAAAACCTAAATTAGAAGATGAGGAAGAAGATTCAGTTGCTAATATACCAGTGGGGTGGAAGACTCTGCTGATGTTAAGTCGAGTGTTTTTTTGTTTTTCTTCTAGAAAAGCTTGCTTGCCTTACGACAGCTAATGCCCAATGCCCAGAGCTTTATCCAGCAGTGTATCCAGCAGCCAGCTCCAACCCAAGAAGCTGTTTCTACTTGTACCTCCGCAGCACCAGCTCCTTCGATAGCAGTGGCAACCTCAGCTGTAGCAACAACTTCCCTTCCAGTTATAAAACCAGTGCCTGACACTGTAACAGTCCCAGCCTCTCCAGTTATAAAACCAGTCAGTACATCAGCAACAGGTTCTCTGCACACCATGAAGCCTGTTCCTGCCTCTGCAGTGGTGACAGCATCTCTTCAGCCTGCAGCTTCAGTCCTCACCACAACAATAGCAACATCAGGGCTGACTGCTATCCGAACTGTCAAGCCCATCTTCACCTCTGCGGTAGCAATGTCCTCTCTCCAGTCTGCAAAGCCACTGCTGGTCTCTACGGTGGCATCTCCAGCAACAACCCCTCTCCAGCCTCTGAAACCAGCCATTGGAGCCCCAATCAGTATTAAAATCTCACAGCCAAAATCCATTGTTGCGCAGTCAGCGGGCACTCAGCAGGTGGTTAAAGTGAAACAGTTGGTAAGATTAATTTCTCTGCTTCTCTGTAATCTGGCTTCTTTATTTTGACTCCTAACCATTTTTTAGAGAGGATACCTATTTGGATCTTTGCTTTTTTTTTTTTTTTTACACGTGAAGCTAGTCTGTCATGAATTAACAAACAGATAGTCTGTTATGGGTTCATCAGTTGTTTGTCATAAGGAGATTCAGCTTGCTGAAAAGATGAATCTAAAGCCAAGGTGTAAGCTCAGTCTCTTGCAAAACATACTGACCACCATTCCACCAGACTCAGCATCCAGCTTGAAACACTAGGGAACAGGAGTTCTGGGCTATGCATGCAGCCAGGCTGGGTTGGCATCTGAAAGAGAAGGCAGGAAATGCTAGTGTCAGGAACAAAAATTGCTGATGAAATGCTTACATTAATTCATATTAGATGCCCTGTTAGGGCTGTGCCTCAGCTAGGCACCAGGGATTCCAGTCTCTCTACCTTGGTAGTTCCTGTCCTGGATACTTTGCAGGCACAGGTGGCTTGATGTTTAGTGATATGTTAACTGAAATGTACAAAATAGCTCAAGGAGCTTTTCAGAGTGGAGTTCTGACCTCCAAATTTACTAAGACATGTTAATTATGAAGTCATCGAAAAGTGAGCTTTTTCTGTCAGGCCTCATTAGCTAACAAATTCCAGGAGGAGTAAATTCTTATTAAAACTATACTCTCAAAAGCAATGTGTTAGCATTTTTTTTTTCTTGGCACAGGTTAACTTCTTGCTAGTGTTAATGTTAAATATTAACAAAACTGTGGCCCACTGATATACCCAGAAGACCAATGTTGTGAAATACATTAGTTTTGGTTTACGGGTGTTTGAGATACCAAGCAGTATGTTGTCTGACTGGTCTACCTGCAAATAATGTTGTCAAGTATTTTGAAAGAATGGTCACCCTTTGGCAGTTGAAGAACTTGATTCTTGAATTTGGCTTACTGGTTAAGATTTACTCCATCAAAAGAGGAGAAAACATTAGGCTTCCTATGAAGCTAGATTAACTTTCCACAGGTATAGTGGGCCATCTAATGCAGGAATTTCCTTTGTAGTTTCTTTATTGTGTATACTTGATTTGATAGTATTCAAAAACCTTAAATGTTTTGCTTTTTAAATTTTCTTCCTTTCAAAGTGCACAAGGTGGATGTAATACAATAATCCTGCATTCTAAATAGCTTATGCTACCAGCTTTTCACCTTTCCAGATTTGCTTAAAAAGAACAAAGTACTCAACTATATGGAGGGGATGGAGGGGCCTTTTTATGAGTGGGTTTGTTTTAAAAACAGTTGTCAAGCATATGCACCAACAGTCTTTGATAGTAGTAGCTAAAGCCAAATTGGAAAAAGAGTTGATACCCTTACTGTCTTTAAGGACCAAATTTGAAATTCCGTCCAGAAGAAAATGAGGGCTTCTTAGGTTGTACAAGGGCTGGAGAGCAGTTTGTTGGCTACACAGCAAGCTATGTAATCCAGGGGAAAGGTTGACCATCTGTACAAATAGATGAGGAAGCTTCATTCTACACTGGGGAGCCAAAACACTTCTTGAATATGATATTGGTGAACTCAAGAAGTGACTTGTGCTTCCTCTGCTACTGCTGTGTGGTAGCCTATTGCAATGGCTTTTCTTTGCTGTGCCTTACAAGCATTGATTTGCATACAAAACATGTTTTTATCCCCATTTGGGTAGATCCCAGGTAAAGTGATTAAAGTACTTGCTCTTCAAAATGCCTATTTAATTTTGGTCTTGTAGTTGAAGAGCTGAGTTGACCACTTTGCAGCTTAGCCCTATCAGGAGCTTGGTGTTTATTCAACCTAGTAGCACAAAGAGCCAGTTAGTAGAAGCAGCTGCATCTTCTAGAGCTTCCCTGGTGCATTTCCTTGAAAGGACAAGAGGTTCTGTTTTCCTCCCACAAGAAAACAAATCTGGACCTCCCCTCCCTAAACAGAAGGGTCCTGCTGCCAGCTGAAAAGAAGCACATGCCAGCTGTGCAAATCTGTCCATACAATGCTGCCAGCAATTTCCTTCCCTTTCCAGCCTGCAGGGTTGTCTGATGCCATACACTCCCTCTGCATGCCCATTTCTATTTAGATCTCTTGTGCTGGGGAATGTGAAGTGAGCTTTCATATGCCAGCTCCAGTGTAACGTTGATGCCGTGTAATAATGCAGCACTGCAGTATTTTGATATCAGATTTGCTACCAGACTGATGCAATGTGTAACTGTCTTTTCTGTGGCATGATTATCAAAACTTGTGGACACCAAAGGACCTGTTCTTCAGGGATGCTGTTGGGGTTGATTGCGTGCCTGTGCTGTGGGAGTTGCATGTTGGATAGGGTTTTCCCTCCCAGTGACTTTCTTAACTCAGCCTCCTTTAAGGGCATTGGCATACACAAGTTTTATCTTGGACCGAAAGCTTGTCTTGCTGTAGATTTGCTTTGTCTCTTGTTAAAGCACAATAAATGAAAATTTACATTACCAGCCACTGGCTTCCAATGGTGAGAAAGCTGCTGTGAGACTACAACTTCAAGTTAAACATAACAAGAGTTTTATGGTGTAGTCCCTGCAATTACCAGTGAAATGTGCTCCCTGGACATTGCTAGTGGTTGAAGCAAACAGTGAAGTGCTTGTGCTGTTCCAACTGCTTCTTGTTAGTGTTGAGTCCCCTCAGAGCTGAGCTTTCTTGAGCAGACGTCTCCTCTGTTATTTTTCAATAGGTTTTTTTTTTGTCCTGGATGTATGCTTTTGCATTCAGCTGCTGAGGCTTCCTTCATGAAGCACTACTGCATGAAGTATGTGAGGATACCTTGCCATCTCTCCAAACTTTGCTTTATGAATGCAAAACCGGTTCAAGGAAGGCTAATCAAAGTCTCTCTCAGGCAGCTGTCTCTGTGCTGTCAGCTGGATGTTACATTGCATTTTTTTTTGAACTTAGAGTGTTGGTGCTTTTTGCTCTGGTGTTTCCATTAACTTACTTAATGGGGCACAAAGGAACAGTCCCCTTTCATTATTACTTCTTGCTGCTAACCTGAAGAAAGGAGGCAATAGCTCTTTCTTACAGATACTAGCTATTTTTTAATACAGTTTTCTGGCATCAGATCCTTGTCAAAATTTCTGGGATTGCCCTCTTCTCTCTTGTTGCCCTGTTCTGTTGCAAGTCCCAGGGACTTCCAACTTTTGTTAGCTTAGCAGCTAGAATACCAAACACAAAATCAGCTTTACTGCCAACACATCTTTTCTGTTTCTTGTTGATCTAGACTCCTCAGTTACTTGTCTTACCTCCCAGTCTCCACCTAGGCTATTGGTTTAACATTGGCTATCTCTGTTCTTTTCGTGTGTTGCATCTTCATCTCTAATGTTTATGTTTCCTCCTGTGCTGTTTCAGTGTGTTGCATGCTGAAGATGAAGTATCGTTCTTAGTGCTGGGGGAAGGATCTAAAGGTGCATGTCAGTATGAGTGGTGGCAGAGCCTGCAAGTAGTTTATCCAAGCTGTTTGGTGGTTCAAGAATTATCTGAACATATAGATGGTGCTGATAACATGACTTTCAACTTCCAGCCTGTGGAAGCTGCATCCTTAAGAAAGATCAAATTGTGTTTTCATAAAAACACATAGAGGCAAACAATGTGTGTACCAGTGCTGCAGGTGTGAGCTATGACTCTGCCTGCAGTCCATCCCTGTACTCCTGTGGTTCCTTCCTCTGCATAAAAAATTGGGAGATACAGGTCTTACCTTTATTCTCAAGAACTGCCTATTCATTGTTTGATTTTCAAACATCACCTTCAGCTCAGTTGTTCTATGTTCCTGCTGCTATGCCAAACCATGTTGCTATTAGCAGATTAATATGGAGGCGGGTGCGGTGTGTCTTGATTACTTGATATGCAAAGTACCTCTTTTTGTGAGCGTGTGATACTTATGCTGATGATGTTTACTGATAAAGCTGAAGTTAGATGACACAAGGAGACAGCCTAATTTCTGAAGTATAATTAGTGTCAATTCTTTATTTAATTAAACTAGTCCACTGTTGCTGTACAAGCACTCTTTCTGAAGTCAAAATAAAAGATGTAGAGGAGAATAAGTGGTTTCTTTACCCTGAAAATTCCTTTGTATTAGCTTTTTGCTGTTAAAGTAGACTTCAACCTGTAGATGTTGTAATCAATAACTTTTTCAAAGGATGTATCAGAAGCTGCAGCTCACATTCTGCTAGCTAGGAGGCTTGGAAGTAAGGCTTTTAGGGATACTGCAGTTTTATTACTTTCCTCCATTTTAATAGCTACCCCTGAAGAGGAAGAATTAGTATTTATGGGCTGTGCCTGTAGGTCTGTGTTGTGATGATATCCTGCTGTCTGGTTTTGTTTCTTTTGAGAGCCTCTTTAAACAAAACTATCAACCCACTTCCTTTTCACCCTTCAGCAGTGTACTGATGTTTTCGTGTAGAGGCTCTACTTGCTGTAGGTGTTGCTAGTTGGTACTTAACATTCCTGCTAACTGATGTGCTCAGTATACTTTTGCTTAACACTATGAAACTTAGCATCTCATTTTACAATTGATGTTGCAGCTCTAAAAACGCTTTAGTAACTATAGTGTGTACTCTTAATTCTCAACAGGAAAAGGATTTAATGCAAGACTTCTAACTGTTTGTTTTGGTGTTCTCTTTTTAACTAGGTGTATGCGATCCCTACCCATTTGAACTTGTTGACAGGCAGACTCAATATTCAATTGGCAGTCTGTTCAGAAAGACTTACAGAGTGGAAAGCCTCTTAGTGTGATGGATTGTGTAGTACTCAGTGAAACTTATATAATATAGTTATCAGTAGAGACTTAGGGGTGAAGTGCCTGTTAGAGCTTGCTGAATGAGCTGGAGCTTAAAGTTTGCCACCAGTTGTTACGATTTTGTTTGTGTCATGAAGTAAAAAAAATATTTATTATTTTTTTTTCTGAGCATCCTGTTTGCTTTCAACTGAAAGCTAGACATTGCATGCATGCCCACTGTAACTTCTGGCTGGATGAGCACATTGATACTATTTACTTCTATTTAGCTCTTCTCACTCCTGATATTGGATATTCCACTTCCAGGTAGTCCAGCAACCATCAGGAGCTGTTGTAAAGCAAGTATCCACACTCCCGCAACCCTCAACACTGACCCTACAGTCATCTGCTGAGAAAAGGATGCCCCTGCATACACTTGTTCAAACTAACAAGTTCCCTGCAGGTACAGTGGAATCTCTTTAGTGGAGAAGGGGGAGGACTGCTGAGGTATAGAAATGAGCGCAGGCTGTTGATAGATCATAGGAATGTAAGAAGTTGGTTGTCTTTTGAGGGGAACCAGCTCTGTACGATAAGCTGAACATTTTTAGTGTCTGTTTGGAGTTCTGATAAGTAACTCGGTGCCATGTCTACTCATGGCATCTGCTAAAAGCATGTCAATGAAATGTTGTACTTTTTAAAATACCACAAGTAAGCTCCCTGCAGTAAACTTCCTTTAAACCATGATGCTTTTGAGAATCGCTTCATGAGACTTTGCTTTTTCCTTCAGCAGGTCCAGGTTGATGCATAGTGTGAGTTTCTTAGCCAGCCAGTTTTCACTGAAACCTTTCAGTGGTCAGCACAGAGTAGGGTGTTTGAGAGTGTTTTTTGCCATTCAGAACATGCTGAATGTAAGACTCTAGAGCATCTAGTTTTCAAATGGACCTAATTAGTTGTTACTGGGTCTGCAGTTGCCTTTGCTAGAAGTATGAACTGATTTAAGAGTTGTCTTAGCATTTTGATTTTGACAATATTCTTTGTTTTGTTGTAGGTTCCATTCTGAAACAAATTACCCTGCCAGGAAATAAAATTCTGTCGGTTCAAGCATCTCCTGTTCAGAAAGCTAAAATAAAAGAGAATGGAGCAACCTCCTTCAGGTAAAAATGAACAGTATCAGACGTTTACTATAGGAAGGAACAAAAGGAACCGACAGCGCGTATAGAGAGGGGAATAGAGCCCAAATAAAAGCGACTTTCTTTAGAGACTTGTTTTTGATAGGTGCTTTTTGTGTTAGAATACTAATTGGCAAGGGGGAACCTAAATATTTTTTACATTGTAGCAGATGTTAATTATTCTTAAAATCAAAAACTGTCGTGATAAGGTTGGATTTTCATCATGCTATCACGAGAGTGTAATTCTACAAACAGTGTGCATCAATATGTATCAGTTTTTCAGTAGTAGAGTTGGCATGTTGATCTCCATTCTGTAAGTACTATTAGCTAATCTAAAGCAAAGTTACCCTGTATTAAAAGCTCTCCATAGGATTAAAGCATATATAACCTGTTTTTTTACAGACCACCAGATAGCATTGAACTTTTTTTGTACTGACTGGTAACCTGTCTAAAGCTCTGTGCTGTATTACAAAACCTTTTATTAGCTCCTCTTATGAGCTTGTTCCTGTATGTAGAGGTGTAAGTCTTCTAATTATGGCTTCTGGCATATTCTCTAGGCCTTTAGATTACAAGAAGGCTTAAAGCTTTTAGTTTTGGCAACTGATTTAGCTTTTAAAAATCACAGAATGTTAGGGGTTGGAAGGGACCTCCAAAGATTGAGTCCAACCCCCCTGCCAGAGCAGGACCAAAAACCAGGGCAGATCACTCATAAAGGCATCCAGACAGGTCTTGAAAGTCTCCAGAGAAGGAGACTCCACAACCTCTCTGGGCAGCCTGTCTCAGTGCTCTGTACCCCTCCCAGTAAAGAAGTTCTTCCTCACGTTGACGTGGAACTTCCTGTGCTCGAGTTTGAATCCATTGCCCCTCGTCCTGTCACTGGGCTCAAGTGAAAAGAGGTTGTCCCTGCCTTCTTGAGGCCCAGCCCTCATGTATTCATAGACATTAATTAGATCCTCCCTCAGTCTTCTCCTCTCTAGACTGAAAAGCTCCAGGTCTCTCAGCCTTTCCTCATAAGGCAGGTGTTCCAGTCCCTTAATCATCCTCATAGGCCTCCACTGGACTCTCTCAAGTAGGTCCCTGTCCCTCTTGAACTGGTGAGCCCAGAACTGGACACAATAGTTCTGTTCAGCTCCCTCAAGCTCTTATGAAATCTACATCAAAATATAATTTGGGATGTACTTTTGTGTAGGGATGTGTGCAAAAATCACTTCATAAATACTATTTAAAAATATCTCAGCAAAACAACAAGACCACAAAACAGCCTAGGAACACATTTTTTGTGATCTTCCAATCAGAATATATCAACTGTCTTACATGAAAAAGTTTGAAGTCTTTGTGTTCTCTCCCTGAGTTAAGTTCTTAGTGTAGGAAAAACTCTGTCTGCAGTGTGATCCAAGATGGATTTCTGTTCCTGCTTTTTGATTATGATTTTCAAAGTAGTATAAATCCATGAGAGTTCAGATTTCAAACCTCTAGCTCACCTTAAATTTTTCTAGTTAGTCTCTTCTCTAAAGAATGTATCCCTCTGGATATATCCCTGATGTTTCTCCTATTCACCAATATAACCAAACTTTCTGACGTATGAGAATCTTAATATATTTTAACCTGGGCAGTGCGTACCTGAACTTCTGGCTTTCCTGGGTCAAGTATCAGTGTTCTCCAAGCAGATCTAGCACCGCATAATGTTAATCTGGCTTGGGCAATAGATGTTCCTTGCTCTCCTCTGTCCTGACTTCTGTTACTTCCAACACGGCTTTTTCTTTGACCTGTGATCCATCAACTGGCTGATCATTGTTGTGGCAGAGAGAAGTACCACGGCCCACTTTCAGGTTTTGTGATGAGATTCTTAGTAGGTAGAGAGCATGTCTTGTGGTTGGTGTGACTGTACATGTGACACTTCAAACTGTAGCTTCTATTGCAGTACATCATCAAGCCTGACTGCTATTGGGTGACTTAGGTTAGGATTTGAGAATGTAATACTTACTAAGCTGTACTTAATAAGCTGCAATTTGACCTCTAACAGCTCTTTAATCAGCTGTTTTGGTTGCTTGAGATAAGCAGTAGCAAATATGGTGATCCCCACCTCCAAATTAAAAACAAATAAACAAGCAAACAAAAAACCTAGAAATGAGAAGATTTCAGCTAAGCATGGGCATTGCTTGCACTTGATTGCCCCATGGCGTGTATTGTAAAGGGGAGGCTGCTTAAAATCATAAAGATTTTTATAAACTGCTCCGCATACTTGTGTAGAGTATATGCTAGAGCACCCTGGAAAAATGAGACATATATTTGAATATTCAATTTTAATATTTTTTTATCTATTTTATTTAATAGAGTTGTTCTCTGAAACACATAAAAGTCTGACTTGCGTTTTTTGTCTGGAAGGTCAACAAGCAGCCAAACAGGAGTAAGATAGCAGAGTGGAGAACATCTGGGCAGCTGCTCCTCCTGCCCCTCGGTGGTCAGGGGTGCGGGTGTTTCTTGCTCCGCTGAAATTGTTCTGTCCCACATAGTTGTCCATGGTGGTGCATGGAGGTTTGGGTTAAGCGTGTCTTTCTAGTTTGCACTTTAACTGTTGCATCCAGAGTAGTAAATAAGAATGTGGTCGGAAGAAGACGTGTGTTAGTGGAACACCAGAGGGTGCTACAGACTCACTTTTCAGCCAAAACAGGCTAACTCCTAAGTGTGAGATGCATATGCACTGCTTGAGCTTCTTTTCCAATGCAATATTCAATGTAAGTGTCAAACCTGACTTTACGCTGGGTGATGCTCAGAACTCTGAGTTCTGTTTTTCCCCCCCTTGTCCTGATAGCTTAAATCACTGGAGACTTGTAACAGCTGGGAGATTTTTTCCTGTTGATTTCTGGGTGTGACATGGTGAAATACAAAAAGCATTAAAGGAAGTGATGTAGAAGAGGGGCTTTGCAGAGGGGTTGCTGAAAATGAAAGCACGTTCATTTCTGACAGAAACATCTACATGTCTACTTGGGAATATTTTAAATTTATCACTTTAGTAGAGTGATCTTTATAGCTTACCCAAAGTACATGATACCTTCCTTCAATCATTTTAAGTTTGTTTGAACAGCAAGGAAAAAAGAACAGTAAAAAGTACAAACTTAACATGGCTTCTGAAACTTACACTAATCTTTGGTGAGACTGCTTCCAAGGAAATGCAGTGATAGTTCCTTTGGGTTAAGTAAAGTAGCTGCAGCAGTATTTTCATTGGTGGAAATAAATCTTTCATCAAGGCTAGTGACTCAGTGACTTAATGCAAACTTATATCCCACAGCAATTAAGTTGGAAAAAACAGTACAGGTAGCCATGTCTACTTGCATATAAGCTCTTGTGTGTGTACTCCTAAGAGAGACTGTGTGCACGGAAATGTTAAAGAAAATAGTAACTTGAGGAAGACTGGTTTTAGAGAACTTAAACTTGTGTATGTAGAAAGGTAGATAGATGTATAGTATAGAAGTTTACCTCCTTGGTTGAGTATCTGGAGTATGTGGCCAGATTAAAAGTTAAAATTATTTACTGAAACTGCACGCTGTACAGTTGTACCTGAGGCGCAAGCACCCTTACTTGGATTCCACTGTCCATCATATCTGAGAATTTGTGATAGTCCAATGAAGTTCCCACTAACTGGAAAAGGGGAAACATAACCCACATTTTCAAAAGGAAAAAAGGAAAACCCGGAGAAGGACTTGAGGGTGTTGGTTCTCCTGTGAAGACAGGCTGAGAGAGTTGGTGTTGTTCAGCCTGGAGAAGAGAAGGCTCCAGGGAGAACTTACAGTGGCTTTCCAGTACCTGGAGGAGCTACAGGAAAGCTGGGGAGGGGCTTTTTACAAGGGCTTGTAGCAATGGGACAAGGGGGAATGGTCTTAAACTGGAAGACGGTAGATTCAGATTTGGAAGAAATTCTTTCTTGAGAGGATGGTGAGGCAGTGGAAGAGGTTGCCCGGGGAAGTTGTGGATGCCCCCTCCCTGAAGGTGTTCAAGGCCTGGTTAGATGGGGCTTTGAGCGACCTGATCTAGTGGGAGGTGTCCCTGCCCATGCAGGGGATGTTGGAACTAGATGATCTTTAAGGTGTCTTCCAACCCAAACCAGTCTATGATTCTATAAACAGCTCCATCAGGGTAATGTCAGGTTCCAGCATCTGCAGCTCTGATACTTGCAATGCATGTTCTTGGTGCTAGCTGTGCTGGTTTTGTCACCTCCTTTACGTGCAGATCCTGCACTTGGGTGGGATTCCTGCCTGCCACCAGCAAAGACATCTCTGTAGTGGTCATTAAGAAGAGATAACTGGAGTGTACTTGTGAAGATCAGTTAGCACTCAATTATCATACAGTAAAGCTTCATTTACACGCTTCTTGAAAGATCAGAGTCTCTGTTAGGCTAGATAGAGCATGAGTATGCACTTTGAACTGCTCAGTTGCTGGTTGTGAAGGGAGGGGAGGAGGGAAGCTGTTCTGGCAGCAATGACTTCAGCTTTGAGTTGTAACTGTAGTCACTTAAGCATTCCAACAACCCTAGGGTTTACAAAATCACAGAATAACACTTTTCCTAAGATGATGGGTTTGAGGCACAAGCCTAGTCAGGAAGCTGTGTCTAGTTAGAATTAGTGAATGAAGCTGGTTTGAGAATCTGGCCTCATTTTCCCTGAACAAATCAGGTAGAAACTTTTAGCCATGAGGACATGCAAACAAACGGCAGGAGGAGCAGGGGAAGGCTGGACTGCTTTCCTAGCCAGGCTTCTCTAGAAGTTTGTGGGAGAAGATTCACACCGTAGAAACCTATTGAGGCTGTTCTTCAGAAGTATAGCATCCTCCATGCTACGTACATACGTACTGTGTGGTAGGGCTGATTCAAAGGTCAAGGTGTGCTGGGGTCTGAATACTACTGACAAGGGGTGATTGTATCTTATTTTTTAAGGGAACTTGCTAAAAGTAAAGTGTAGATCAAGTTTGTTCTAATGCACTTGTGCTGTAATCTTCATTTCATACTATAGGAATGTCAGAAAACAGGCTTGTTTATAAGTTCAATGAGTCAGTATTCAACTGTATTCAACACTTGATTCTATCTTGTGAATTAGAGTTTTAAAAAATTTAAGGCTGTCAGAGTGGTGCTGCAGGGTGGAAGCCTTGTTGGAACTTCTAATCCAGGTTTACCTCAGTTCTTGATTTCTGAGCTTGTTCTAAATTTCAGTTTCATGTAAAGGATTTGTATGCCTAGCAACTGAGGCATTAGTCAAGCTAACATTTGAGAAGTATTTCACTGAAGTGTGAAAGCTTTTAGGAGCCATCTGTGCCTGTCCACGCCCACACTAAACATCTATTGTGTTAGGGGTAGCCTCCAAGATGCCTAAATGTGGCTCTTTGTTGATAGTTGAGAGGCTTTTTCTTTGTATCCATTCCGAACGAAACATAAAATGTTGGTTTTCTCTTTAGTAGGGAGGAAGATGAGATAAATGATGTGACTTCTATGGCTGGGGTCGATCTTAAGGAAGAGAGTGCATGCATTTTGGCAGCAAATTCTGAGCTTATTGGTACAGTGATCCAGTCTTGTGCAGATGAACCTTTTCTCTTCTCCGAAGCGCTTCAGAAGAAGATCTTGAACATAGGTGAGAACAAAGCATATGTGACAGATAAGTATGGATGTAGTATTTCCTTGGTTGTTTCATCAGCCAGCCTCCAACTTTTGAAGGAGCTGAAACTATTAAGATCAGACATCTCAATTCATGTATTTCTACCAAACATACTGAGTTTTTACTTCCCCTTCTAGGAAACAACTGCTTTCTAAGTTTTTTTATGTGGAAGTGGTCTGAAGCACAACCAGAAAAAAGAAATTTGGGCCACTTTTACATGTGAGAACTGAGCAACTTTATTTCTCTTGAAGTTAACAGGACACACAACAACCACGTGGATGCTAATGTCAAGTCAAACACTTAAGCAGATTTTTCTGAAGCTCTTAACTCAGTTCATTACATGGACTCTCCTAATAGCTTTTGCATTCCTCAGCCAGTTCAGATATATGTACTCTCTTGAACAGCATTTCAGATCCTGCCCATGTGATTAGGAAGGTGTTTCAAACTGCCAGTATGCACAGGGCAGAGCTTTGTTTAAGACTGTCGCTATGGAAAAATCTTTCATTAATTTTATGCAAAAGACATGTTAAAGCTGTGTGTATCCATGACTAAGACTGTGGAATGTATGTTGAATGGCTGAGACTGAACTGTAATAGGAAGTTTTTAGTGTATGTATCATCTCAGCTGTTAGTTTCTGAGCAAAATAACTGTTGCTTAGCAATGTTGTGTTATGTCAGAGCAGTGAGCATGCATTTGTATAGCACCACAGTGATTGGTGCCTCTGCTGTCTACAGCAAACTGGATGAATGTTGCTCAACTCTTGCTCCTGCTCTCTGCCTTGGTAGCTTGTAGTACCGGAGCAGTGAGTTTTACAGCTGAGCATTCAGGAAAGCCTGCAGTTCATGCATGCATTCATAATTCTGTCACAGTGGTTTAACTATGTGATCTCGAGGTCTTTCTACACGCACCTTGTTCTTAGCCCAAACTAAGCAGCTAGCCTGTGATGAGTGTATAACCTACAACTGCTATCTGCTGCCTCAATGCATCCTGCACCAGGTAGCCAGATGTGCTGTCTGAGCTGTGTGGGGCACAGTTGAATGAAGTAAGTGCTGTACTACTAGTGGGAAAGGGAAAATACACATTGCAGCTGGTGCCTAGAAGCTTTTCTCAAAATTCAATAGAGGTTTAACCAGTCATCCAAGGGAAGCAGAAACAAGGGAAAATAGAGCTCTTCAAAAACATAAAGTACTTCTAGATTAATTGTCTGGTTTGGGGTGTGAATACAATTCATTGGAAGATGAAAAACACAAGCCTGGCTGTTTCATGGCTGGCATTGTAGCTGTGACACTGTTATTATTATTATTACTATAATTATTAATAATTCATGTAATAAAAGAAAAGTGTTTGGATTGCAAGGAGAGGAATACTGTCAGGGAGTTCGGCAGTTCAGAAAATTAACACTTCTGCTCTTGAACAGAGCCCTCTTTGGTTTAGGAAGTGTCTGTGTGTGTCTGTGTGTGTGTGTGGAGGGAGATGTTTGGGTTTAGGGGGTTTTTGTTTTCTTTTTACCTTGACGTTTCAATAATCTGATAGTATAGTGGGAAACTGCTGAGGAAGTGTTAAAAGCTGCTTGAGCAAAATGAGTTTGCACCCAGCTAAGACACAGGCCAATATGAAGCAGTAGGAACACTTATAATAGTATCTGGGAAAACATTGTAGATTCTCCCTGTCTTGTGCGATTGTTAATATTTTTCAGTTAGAGTAGCAAAGGTGAACGAAATAGGTGATTAGCTTTTTACAGCGTACTGTTTGTCCATTCTTAACACTCCACTTGGCAGAAAATACCGAGATGGGTTTTGAAGATGTGCTGTATATTGCATCATAAAGTATTACAGCCACTGTAAATGCAGTGAGGGGCAAGGAAAAGCGCTTTTGACAGGTACAGCGCATGAAGCGTGTGAAACTGCTGCCTGCCGTGACTACCAGGGAAAAGTTCTGCTGTCCAGGTGTCTTCATGGAATTGCACTGAGTGATTGATGGTGTCAAGCATGGGAAGGCTTCTCCTATCAGCAGCCTGCAGCCACAGGAAGGTTGCAAGGGTGATGCTCAGCTCTGGGCATGGAGCTAGGACATCTTTGCCTGGAGCTGTCACCAGCCTCAGTTGCAGCTGCTGAAACGCAGAGAGAAGGTTGAAGGTGATGACATGATGACCCTGGCTGGACTTGATCTGTGCTGTCTGAGCTGCTGCCGTGGGATGGTTGGGGCTGTCTGCCCCGTGCCAGTTGATTGAGGCAGATGAGAGGGTCCCATGTGCCTGGAGTGCACTGCAAAAACCATCCCTGCTCATCGAATAAATTTCATGAGTTGTTAACAAGCACGGTGTCAAGCAGGGCAAAATGTAATTCTCTATTTTTTTTTAATTACTGGAATTAACAGAATATGGCACTAATTCCTACAGCTACCGCTTCTCCCACTCCCCGAACATGAAGCTTGATTTGTGTTCTTATTAACTTTGTCCTATAAATGACCTTGCAAGGAGAGTGGTTCTGGAGGCTAAGTGAAACAATGTCTATATTTTCTGAAGCTCCAGGCTAAGTTTTATTAATGTAATGTCTAAGATCTTTGAAGTTGTGACTTTACCAGGAAAATCATAATCTCCAAACCTTTCTTCATAATGGGTATGACTTCCAGGGGGAACAGAATACCTGCTGTGCTAATTATTTCAATTATCAGCTACTACTAAAACACGTAATGGATTTTCTCTGCTTCCACAGGTAAAAGGCATGACATTATGGAACTTAACTCTGATGTTGTGAACTTGATCTCCCACGCTACACAGGAGAGATTACGAGGGCTCCTAGAAAAACTAACTGTAATTGCTCAGCACAGGGTATCAACCTACAAGGTAAAGGAAATCATTAAGCAAGTTTTTGCACTGAAGTTTTCCAGCTTTGCAGCCTTGAAGGTAAACCTCTTCCAAGGATAGGTACCTCATATGCAATATGTGCATTTGCAGTATCTACCAAAGGCTGGTTTTAACTGTTTATAGCCTCTAACTATTCCTTACATTTTCCATTCAACTTGTTGGATAAGTGCTCTTAAAACCCAGCATAAGAGTAAATGCATGTGTTTCTCCTGTTGCATCGAAGTGGTGGCTGTTACACAATACATGGTAAATATGAAGCTATTTTTTAATGGTTTTGGTGGTCAGGGTGATTTAGGAGCTTGTTTGCTTTATGCATTTAGTGTTGGTGGAACTGCAGTATTGGCTCAGTAAAAAGCCTTGGGAAACTGAATCGAGTATTGTATTTTTAGAAAGTGCTTCATGTGAAGGCAGAGACCCCTTTGATATTAAAGCTTCTGAAACTTTTTTCCACCATTGCTACTTAAGATTTCCTCTTGTATTAGTTCCATCCAATATAAAGGGTATTGGGTTCCAGTGTTCCAATATCCCTTAACATGGTTGTATGGTACAAATGGGAAGCAGTAAGTTGCTAGTGGCCAAAATAGCTCCTTGAGGCTTTTTTTTTTTTTTAGTCATTCCATAAGATATTAGTCCTTACTTTTTTTCAGTATCAAGCTGTTCTAGAAGAATATTGGAAGTTAGAAGCAAATGTATCTGTCAACTCTTAAACTCTTGGCTATTTGAGTTTTTCAGGGTTTTTTACAGAAACTTTATACTTAAAAAAATTTAACAAGAGTAACTAACTGATGGGATAGGAGTTGGTTTTGTACTGAACAATTTTATAGGCTTTTAAGCACTGCAGAAGCAATAGTAAAGATCAGGGATCATTTGGAACCTTCCAAGTATTTATAGTGATGGCTGGAGCAGTTGAAGTGTTCTGTTCCTTGCCAGAAGAAGATGCAGTAGAAAAAGAAATAACAAAGAAAAAGTGTAGAGTTTTTTTATGAGAAGTCTTTAGCAATCTGCACGTGTTCTGTGTTGTCTCTCCAAAGTGGGAGATACGATAGAGCTCATGAGCAAAAGTGAATTGGAAGCTGAAGTCCTGAGTAACCCGTAGGACTTAGTGACTTGCAGACACCAAGGACACAAGGCAATGTCTTTGGACAGTGAGCTTGATAGGGCTGATTTCTTTCTCATTGAACTAGAGCAATAGAAAAACTTGCAGGTTTTTGTTTGATTGAATTGCCAGAAGCAGTGATAGGATTGTAAGATTGCAATAAGCTTGCTTTTTTTCCTCTTTTCTCAAAACCAATGCAAGCAAACAAACAAGTAATGGGCATAATAATCCTAGAGGCACAGGTACTCTCTTTTGTTAGGAAGATGGTGTTACACTACAGAGGAGTGTCCTACAGGATTGCATTTGGGAGTAATATTGTGAGAGATGCTTATACTTTTAGAAATGTAAAAACAACAGAACACTGCAGGGTTTTGGAGCCTCTTTTCCCTCTAGCTTATCGATGAGTATCAGTGTGCAATATGGGCTCCATGTATTTCAGATAATTATCCAGAGCCTTAGCAAAATGACTGGGTAGTTGCCCTGTAAGGCTTTGTAGTGGCCCATCTTCATTACAAAAAGACAGACAGTAATGGGGTTAGGTGAGGTGACTAGGTAACAAGGTGACTAGGTGATAAGGTAACTATTTTTAGGGTAGAAGTTGGTGCAAAAAGCTAGTAATTCGTGGGATCATATTCAGGGAACTAGTCTGTCCAGTTTGCTCAGCTCATGCTTAACAGCTTACGTCTGATGGGTGGCCCTGCAGAGAGGGAGAGTTGGCAGGGTAATACCATGTCACCATATAGACTTGCCAACTTTTGCCCCTTTTTGTTTTTGCTAAATTTAAGAAAATGAATAGGTATATAATTGGAAGTTGCTACCTTAATTAGGATAAAACTGTTACGGTCATCTCGTTATCTGAAGCAGGAACAGCCTTTCAGATTGTTGTAAGCTGCTCCCTGTGCTGTGACTTTTGTTGCAGTGAGCTTTAGTAAGACCATAAAGGCAATCAGCTAGCTTGTTTAGTTCCTTGGCTGCTTCCCTCCTGTAATCTGGAGAACTTCTGAGGTGTAAGAGTATGCATGTGACATAGTATGATACCCAAGACCCGAATTGATAATGACAACTAAACACTGCAGTGATTAAGAAAAATGTTTTGAGTGGGTGGATTCAGCATGGCATGAGGTGGCTGCCATGCTCCTATGTGTGGAGCCCACGAGCACATGGCCTGGAGAGCCATGGCACGGTGCTGTGCTATAAACATTGCTTCATGGAAACATTTTCCCCATGTGCAGTAGCAGGAAAGCACTGCAGTCCTAAACTGCAGTGTGTGTAGGGCAAGATGGTGTGGCAGCTGCATTGGTTTAAGGGGTAAGCTCTAAATGTAGCAAAGGCGTGGAAGGAGTGAGCCCCTCTAGATGTGAAAACAGCCAGCCTCCTCCTGCCCACTCTGTGCTGCCATCAGGCTGCAGAGTGCAGAAGTAACTTACCAGAAGCTTTTCTTTTACTAACTTGGTTTAGGGGCTGACCATATAAAACCCAAAGCTTAATAGATTTCCACGTAAGAGCTGAGCCTCTGCAGCTGCCCGCATTCCTACTCTGTCTTTAGTAAGGCTGTTGTTCAACATGACTGAAACTGTTCAGATTTCATGGGAGAACAGGTCTTTGTGGGATTCTTCGAACTTCTTTCCTAGTGGACTGAAGTGGAGCACAGCTTCCCTGTATGTGGGTTTTTCCTTTGCACCTCCAGATGTGCAAAATATTTCTGGTGCTAAACCACAAGTGCCTTAGTCAGGTTTCAGATTAATTTATAGGTATGTGACAATCTAGACAGGAAGTTATAGATCGCAGACAAGGCGTATAGCTGTTCTTGAATTTGTTGCCAGCTCTCTTCTCACTAAAGACATGCCTGGAGATGCTTTGCTTCAATGCTGCATGTTTCAAATATGCAGAAACCTAATGTAAAAGTTTTTGTAGGAATGGACTGTGCTTTAGAGTGCATCCTTGGAGAAATCTCGAGTGGAATGAATTTAATAACAAAATTGTATAGATGCACTAATGTGCTATTGTTGTGTGAAAGCTTCTTTCAGGATAGTGAGTGAACTCTGAGTTAAATTTAGCGCAGTTACTGTAAAAACACCTTTTTAACTGTCAGATGCAAGTTCCGCTTTGGCACATACAAATCTAACCACATTGTATTGTGGTTATGTGCTTTATTTATCACCAAGTTAAATTCTGCTCTCTAGTACACTCGTACTTTTTGTTTTGTTGAGATTGTACCATTGTACCTGGGGACAGTTTGGTCTTATGTGAGGAAGTTAAACTGCTACATCGAGAAAAACAAAAAACTGAATCCAACTTTATTCATCATAACAGTTATGTATCCAAGTTAGAAACAGGTATATAATATGTTTTCTGCCTAAGCAATTCAGTGCTGAATGATCACAAGAAAACAACTTTATTGAGTAGTGTTCCTCTTCTAAAAAGACCTGAAAAAAGGTATCTTAAAACAGCTGATGAGCTGAAATACTGTTATGAGTGCACCCATTTCTTTTCCCATATAGGCTTATGGTAGTCCATTGAGATGCTTCTGGTTGAGAAGCTTGCATTCCTAATTGGCACTGGGTCTTGGATTTGGCTTTAAAAACACAGATATCTAACTCTGACTTTGGGCATTCCAAAGCTAAATACTTCTAAACTTAGGAAAAAATAATCTTCTGGTAATATGGCCCCCTTCTTTGCCCCTTTAAAAGGATTGTGGCATGGTAGTGGATTATGATAAACTGCTGCTTCAAAACAAATTCTACTAATGTACTGAGACTGACTTAAAGCAGTGTATGTTTTGTGGGGGCCTGTAAAAATAAAATAATCTTAAGTAGTAAGAAAAGGGATGGGAGGGAAGTTTGTTGGACTTTTTTGCAGAGCCACAGGCTCCACTTGCGAAAGACAGTCTGCTTGTTTGCAACACAGAGCCTGGTCTGAGACACAGTTGGTGATACATGAGAATGTAGGGGGTCACTGAAAAGGACCAAACTTAATTCCAGAAGAGGGATTGATTTCATGCTCTGGCTGGGTTGTGAGAATTCAGATTGGGAGATAGCAATACCCTCACAGAAGACATTTACTTTCCTTCCAGCTTTTAGGCGTATATGATGGGATGTGGGAAGAAGAGTCTTAGTATACCATGTCTGAAAATTAAAAATCAGCAACTGAAGTCACTGATAATCCATATACTTAAAATATACCCTTGCCCAAAATATATCTGTAAAATAGAAGCTGTGCTCATCCCAGAACAGTTATGTGTCAAGGGTGCTTCACTGAAGTGTGAGATTGGGGTAGGGTAGAAGTAAGGGTTGCTGAAAATACATAGTGTGTTTGGCTGGTAAAAGCCCAAGGATAAATTTCTCAAGAAAAGACAAGTCCACAAAGTAACAAAGACAGAAGATAACTCTAGGACGTGCATTATAGAGTGGTACAAACAGGTGGCACAAATATATGTCATGTAGACTGGGCCCCCCTGCCTTGTTTTGTCAGATGCCCTTTGGCCAGTGCATGGCTTAAGTAGCATGCATTTGGAAGAGCAGAACAGTAAAACCAGTCTTTTCACTGCTAGTTGACCACAATTTAGGTCTTTTCCTGTCTTCTTTTGTCCATGGAAGCTGTGGCTGCCCCCTCCCTAGAAGTGTTCAAGGCCAGGTTGGATGGGGCTTTTGAGCAACCAGGTCTGGTGGGAAGTGTCCCTGCCCATTGGCAGGGGGGTTGGAACTAGATGGTCTTTAAGGTGCCTTCCAACACAAGCCATTCTAGAATTCTTATCTAGACAAATTTAAACTAAACTCACTCAGACTTTTCAGCGAGGGCAAAAAAATATGAAAAATAAAATTGTGATTGCATTTTTTTAGCCTAAAAGAACTATGGTCTTGTTTCAATGCACGTGTTCAGGTATTGGTGGAATTTGTCATTAGTATTCACTGGCCCAGTTTTGCGGGGGGGGGCTGGACCAGATAACTTCCACAGCTCACCTTTCAACAGAAACTACTATATGACTTGGGAGCATCCACTGAGGCAAAAGTATGTATTCTTAAAGCTATAATGAACCATATATAATTAATCATCTCACATTCCCCACCTCCCAAGGTTCATTATAACTGTTTCTAAATCACCCCTGTGCTCCATAAACCCTCTTTTTGGAAATAACAGCTGAGACTTCAAATTCTGAGTTAAATAGCTGAAAGTGTAACACCAAACACTAGAATTTCAAGTTGTTTTTTTTCTTCACCCTTTCTCTTTATAATTAGGGGGTTTTTGACTCTTAACCTGTTCAGGATACAGTCTTGTACATATGTTTACTGGATATGAAATTGATGTTTAAAACAAAAGTTTAGCCTTTAAACTTGAAAACTGTTTTGTTGTTACACTCAATAAACAATAGAACTAGATGTTGCTAATGTCACTTTTGCAGTAACCTTTTACTAGTCACAGATGCTAACAAACGTGCTTCTGGGGAGAGGTGATGTGTAAATGACTACCTACCACCTGAATTATTTTTAAAACAGCCTACACTTTTCAGTTTAGGAAAAACAGCTTTGTTTTTTTTCAGATTGTTCCCATTGGGTTTATTTGCTCTCGTGGAGTATATAAAAGCCTGGTTGTCTATAACAAACTTCTGTTTTCAGGGGAGTGATAACTACATCGTATCTAGTGACACCAGAGCACAGCTGAGATTTCTTGAAACACTTGATCACCTAGAAAAGCAGAGAAAGGATGAAGAGGAACGTGAAATGTTGTTTCGAGCAGCCAAGGTAAGAACATCACTTCTTGCTTTCTGAGGAAGTAGTGTTATCCTTTAGACTGCTGAGCATCTTCAGGATTCTTCTATTTGTGCTTTAAGTGTAGTAACCTTGTAACTGGAAAACTGTAATGTTTAGGATAGCTTAAGGTACACAGAAAAGAATTTTAGCTTTTTGTATTATTTGAGAAAATCACAGGAGTTCTTTCAAATGTGTGGTGGGGTGAACACTTTTTTTGAAATTATTACTACTGCTGAAAAAGAAAAATAGAAGTATTCACATAGCCACAAACATCCATTCTGTGTCTTTTTCTGGCTCTGAAATTGGTATGTCTTTCTCTGTATCGGTGTTTGAAAATATGGATTTGTTATGCTTGTTGAAGCTGAAGCCTGATGAGATCCACCACCCTGCCAGATGTACTAGTTTGCTGTAGTCAGATCAGAGGGTTAGCCTTGGAGCTGGTACCTTCGCATCTGCAAACCCCCTGATGAAGCCACTGCTAGGACAGAATAAGTATCCTTCTTTCCTGTTCCCTCCCCTCAAGTACAGGAACAACAAAAAAATCGGTAGTTGTTGCTCCATAAGATGTGACTTGCTCATCTTCTGTTTGCTGTTTTTTTGTTTTGTTTCAAGCTGAATTCTGGAGGCCTTGGGTGGAAGCCTAATCTAGAGTTGAAAGAATCATGTTTTACTTGCACGAGTATGACTCCCTTTCTTTCCTACACTTCCTGTCCTTTTTAAGTGTATGCTGCTGACATGAACAACATCATGCCTAGACTGGACCTGACTGACAGTGTTAGCATCATTTTCAGCTTAATCTTGCTTCAGGCTAGAGCAGAGGCAGCCAGCCCAGATGAGGAGGGGGGGGGTGCATGTTTGCGCGTGGAGGGGGAGGGAAGCCAGTCTGGATTGAGGCATTCAGCCCTCGAGCTAAATCTTTCAATCACCAGAGAAAATTGTCATTTATTAAATATTTAACAGATGCGATGGTGTTTGGATGCCAGTAATTTCTATTCAATCTTTTTCCTCTTCCTTTGGTAGAGCCGTTCCAATAAAGAAGATCCAGAGCAACTGCGGTTAAAGCAGAAAGTGAAAGAGGTAGGACTTTCCAGTTACCATGCTTGCCTTTGTGTGTTGAGAGAAGGTTGGCAGCCCTGTCCTGGCAATTAGGTCAGGGTTTATTTTGCTGCTGCATACCATTTGCAGAGGCCTTGGGGAAGGACAGGAACTGCCACAGGCAAGGGCAGTGCTTCAAATGAGGTCAATGAATGATGAGCTCTCTTTTTTAACATTTTAATTTCGTAGTTTCAGTTCTGTCTAGAAACGGTCCTTTGTAAACTGCAGCTATACACTTGGTAGGAATATAATGTGGGATTAAAAAAAAAAAAAAAGAAACTTTTGAGATTTAGCATCTGGGACTGTACAATAGGCTACATTTTTCCAGGGTAATTGTTCGTTTTGTAAATCTGATACTGCTTATAATTCTTTGGCTGGGAGGCGGTACTGGGATTTAGTTTTAAATGGAAAACGCCTCTGGCTTTTAATTTTCTGGGCCCAGCAGTTTTCTGTTCTGGAATGGAGCCCTTGTTTCACACAGTTCATGTTTAGCTGCAGGGGTTTTAGTTTATAGCTTAGACTGGTTAAGCTTTTACTCCCAGAGGCCTCTGCATAGCAACTGTAGAAATCAACAAATAAGTTCATTTATGTCTGCAGCCTCCTCTCAGTAGCTGACTTTTTACATTTCCCAATATCCATTTCCTGACTTTTCTAGCCTGAGAGAAAAAAGCTCCACTAATTGGAGCTTATTTTAATTGAGCCTTAATATTGGATCTCACTGGAGTTGCCCCCAGAGCTACTGGGAACAGAATGAAATGAAAGTACCTAAGGTTGAAGATGTGTGTGTGTATGTGTGTGCGAAATTTTTCACTTGACCTACAGATTCTTTTCCCTGCTGAATAAATCATCAAGCCTGTTCACATTTCTGATTAAGGATCTGACAGCAGACGATAATAAAGACAATTGAGGTGTGAGACGTGTGATACAGAGCTGAAGAAATTGGTTTCTATAGTTACTTGACTGATTTCATGCAATTTTTAAGGATCTTTGTGCTAAATGAGAGTGATTTTCTGAGCAACCTTTTTCCTTAACTGTGCCTCTTGAACTATGAAATTTGTTGTTGCTTAACATTGCTGCACTTGGCTCCTAGGTGCCAGCAGCAGCAGCAGGTTATTTATGAGTGCTTTAAAGGCCCTTATTGTTTGGATTAATGTAGGAGCCCAGGCAAAACCAGTGGAAATCCAGTAAAATAGTATTAGAATCAATGCTCTGGATTTGCACCACAGTAGAAGAAATTTGTAAAATAAGAGGAGAGAGATGGAATTTGCTTTACTATCTATCTTTTAATTCTTTCTTTCTGCTTATAACTCTTTCTTCATGCTCACAATCTGTGAGTACAAAGTTGCCCTAAAGCCCTTCCTGGTTTGCCTCTAGTGCCACCAGGATGAACAATCAGTGGGTGATGCTAATTTGTCTTGTTTTGTAGGAGGCTTTACCTCTGCATCATCTGGCTATTTCTAGAGGTTCTTTCTTTTCATTAAACACTGCAAAGCAATTCCTTTATGCAACTTCTCTTCCATTTTCCTCTGACAAATAATGTGTAGTATATTGAAAAATATTCCATGATTCAGGTGTTTAGAACAGAAAGAAGCTAGGTATGTGTTTTGAGTCTTTTTTTAGATTGCTTGGTATTGTTGATGAGATCTCTTTTAAAGAAATAGCATAGAAGTGTACAAAAAGGGAGCCAACAGAGCAGAGAAAGTGCCTTGAGTTCAGTGCTTGGTGTTCTATTAAGTGCTTGAATTCACCTCCTTTTGTGCATCGCATCTTGTGCCAGATTGACACAGCCTTCGTTTTTGCACTTGTTCTGCATATTTCTCCATGCTGTACTGCTCCCAGAGCAACAGCCTCCAACTGCTTCACCAAAAGAAGAGGAGGCAGATGTACCTCTTGGGACAACACGGATCTTTGTGTTGATATTGCCTTGTCCTCTGTCCTGTTGGTTTGTGCTTCAGAGAATGAGACAGCCAGAACTGCTCCAGGCTTCCCATGCCACATGGGAAGCCAATGTTCTGTACCCGGGGGTGCTTTCTTATCTGTGTGACCATCTCAAGCTTGAGTGGAAATGAGCCCAAATTCAGCCGATCAGTTTTAGCCCTTTATTGACAGGTTGGAGATAAATGGTCAGTACACATTTGCATTAAAAAATACAAATATTAGTAGAGCTGGAATAAGAGCAAAAGAAAAATCAACAAATATCCCAAGTCTGAAACTGGTAATGCAGAAGCACAAGTCTATGCTGCAATGAAAGCCTGGAAAGGCTCACTATTGTCTGGAGTGACTTGTAAGTATAGCCTCTTTGTAAGAAACCACACTTGGGATTTTTAATACCTCTGTCTGCTGGAATCATACACTTTCCAGGTAACTCTGGCTGAGTATTCACTGGAAAGCCTGATCTGACACACTTAAGGTTCTTCAAGAATGAATATGGGCCTTTCTTCCTCAAAGCTGTTTTTTATGTGTTGATGGTGACCCCTGGGAGAAGGGAGAGGGTGTAAGGTATTAGCATTGGAGCATGTTTCTAAAGCAATGTTTCCCAAAATGCAGAGTCTACATCCTAATAATGAATACTTATAAATCCAGGATGTGCTGTCATCCAGCAGCTGGAGGCAACATCTCAGCATTGCTGGAAGTACATCCAGAGACTCAGCCGTGGAGTCTTTTATCTGAAAGGCTATACATAATTGCTGTGACCTTTCCATCCCTTTTTGCATGACCTGTTGCCTCAAACTTCCCCTGTGCTAAGTCATTTACTTTCCTATATTCTTAGTCCATTTAGTTTGCTATGAATTAAGTCTTTATTTACTTCCCCCTTTCACCTGTTTCAGCAGATTTTAATACCTACAGAAAGTGCACATTCCTTTTGAGGCAGCTGCAAGGCTTGCCGCAAGCTGCTCCTTTGTGCACTCAAGAATTTTGTTCTTGCTCACCTCATGGGCCAGCTCTCTGTGCAACTGCATTCCCAAAGTCTGGATAAATTACCCCTGCTTTTTGTTCAGCCTTACCTGCCACTTCAAGCTGAGAGGATACAGTCCTTGCATTGTCCTTGATACTTGCACTTTTAAAGCATAATTTTTTAGGTGCTTTCTGCTATTTCCTCTTCTACTTTCAACTATACTTCCAGGTACAAAGAAGATGTTCAGTTGATGCAAATGTTAGGCAGTATTTATAGTTTATCTCTGGCTTCATCCCTTTTCTGAAATGAGCTTACTTAAACTGAGTAGGTGTAGGATACTGTCAAATGTGCAAGCATGCCATATGAACAGTGCATCCCAGAAGACCTGTAAAAATGTCACTATTAAACAATGTGTACTGTAAACTTAAATATAAACCTTGATCTTTTGTACTTCTGTCTCCTTCAAAAGTGAGTGTGCTTGTAGCATGGCTACAGGAAGCTTAAGGCTGAGACTGGTCAAACCTTTCAGACTGTATGTGTGCAAGATTGCTGCTTGGGGTTGAGCAGCTGAAGAGGTATCACTGGTAGCATCTTTGCTTATTCTGCAGTAGCTGCCCTTGCCTCTGCTCTTAACTTGTGGCACCTTGCAGCATCTATGCATGGATGAAGGTGAGCAGCCACTTCTCGAACTAGGAGAAGGAGCACATGGAGCAAGCACCTGATGAACAGCAGACTTGCCTGCCCTATTCCTTGCCCTTCCAGCAGCTCTGCTTTCTTATGACTGCACAGGCCTTCCCAGTTCCTTGTTCCTCCCCGCTTGATGCACTTGTGGTTTTTACTGTTATGATTTTGACACAGTTGTCACAAGACAGCAGCAGATTTTATGCTGAGAAAATTCAATACCTATAGTATCAACTGATCAGGAGGAAAATAGGAAACCTTAATTTGTGGCATTTTTTCTGTAGAGACAGAACAAACCCCATCGAAAAAAAGTCTGCATGATTCCAGGGAGTTTGTAGGTGCTATGCAGTAATGACTGCAATTTAGTTGTTTCATAGTATCTTTTTTCAAAAATAATATATTTTTTTCTATTTTGTGTATCGCTCCTCTTCGCTTATTTTCTCTCACATTCTCAGATAACAAGTAACTTAGTTCTTTGTCTGCTGCTCTCTGTATCATCTCCAACCCACATTTTCAAACTGTTTGTTTCCTTCTTTTTTCCCCATGCTTCTTGTGCTGCTTCTGTATTAGTCTGCTGGGCCTACTGGTTCAAATTCTTTAAGACCTCTCTTGTGGCAGGGGAAGAGGAAACTCCCTAGTTAACCATAACCTCTCAGAAAAGCAAACAAGATGCTTCGAGCAAAGTAAGATCTCATCACGATCAATTGGCTTTTTATGAGCCTTCAGTGGCATCCTGAGAGCTTTTGCTTAATTATCTGATTTATACTATGTTTGTTGTTCTGTACCATTTCTTACCTGCTTCTGCATGTTTTGAAAAAAAGAGCATGATTATGGAATAGACAAAAATTTTGTTACCTGCAGTGTAGCTAAGAGGGCTATCATCAGAGATTCGGTGTGTTATGAGTCTTGCAGAAAGTCAGGGATAGAAATCCTGTAAGCTGTCAGATTATTGAGTAAACTGCAAAGTGAACCAAATCCCTTTTTATGTGGCATTCATCTTGGTGTTTTAAAGGAGTGTAAGAAAAGAGTAGCTGAGGTACTGTGTCAGATACCCTAAACCAAGCTGGCTGGAAGATGATAGCAACTATCTTTATCCAGTGAAAAACAAACACAAACCTCCCTAGACCCCCCAGCCCCTCAACTCCATTAAGTCTGTTCTCGGATTTTCAAATAGCCTTTTCTAAGTTTCTCTTAGACACTTTAATGAACATGTAACCAACTGAAAGTATGGCCTTGGTTTAGAAACTTGCTAATAGAGGGAATTTTAGGACTAAAAGTACAACAGAAAGACGATAATGCGAGAGCCAGAGAGTTCTGTGCCAAGAACAAATGTTGGGTGGACGGCATGATGAGATGGAGAAACCTGTGGATGGAAGGAAGGTAAGTCTTGAACGTTCTCTAGCTTTGAGATCTCAGGAGTGAGTGAATGAATGCAGTGTTACAGCAGCTGAAAATGATTCAAAATACCATGCAGTTGGAAGAACTGTAATTGTTTTTAAAGTAATGTCTTGCAAAGGCTGGACACTGTTGTAATAATGTAGATCTGACAGTCATTGAGTAGTTTTCTTGAACATGATAGTATCTGAAAGAAAAAACTACAGAATGTAGTTGTAGTGTTCCAGGTGTTCTAGAATACACTTGTCTTAACAAGAATGGGCAAAATTAGGAGTCAAGAAGTTACTGCACCCTACTTATTTATATACTGGAGAATGTCAAATATGAACTGAAGCCTTTTTTTCCCCCCTATGAGTAGATTACTTCATGTGTATCCTGCAAAAAATTCTTCTCCAAAACATCTTATTGCACCCTTCAGTTCTAGCCCAATGAGGCACCTGATCTTGAACAACACAGCCTTGATAGGGGCTGTTCCTCCACTGAAGCATGTATGTGGATTATTAACCTGAAAAAACCTTCAGTATTACATACAGCCCTATTGTAAGTTAGGAATGTCTATCAAACCAGTGCATACTAGTCTGCCTTTCTGCTGTTAAATATAAATTACAACAGAGGGAAAAGTCAGTGGAAACTAATTGTATGGCTAATTAAAACAGTTTGAAAGGAAGCAATTGCAAGAAGAGAAATTGCATTATAGGCAAGAGAAGATGATAAATGTTTAAATATGCAGCCTTCAAATGTCAGTTTTCCTCAGAGAATGTCCCCCATATGAGAAGTCTGCTATTCAGCCTCATTCAACCTGTAGGGCAGAAAGTTTTGTATAGGAAAGGTGGAGGCTGGAGGCAGTAATGCTCATTGAGCTTTATGACAACCAGTATGAGAGGCTTGGGATTGAAAACAGATTTTTAAGGTTTATTTTTCATTTTCTTCACAAGTTCCTAAAAATGCTTAAAGGAATGCAAAAAAAATTGAGTTCTTTTTTACCAAAGACAATGAAGGGAGAATTGACTGGGAGCAGTAGGAAACTTTAAAAGCACTGAGTGGAGGACACAATGAAACCCAGTGAAACTTTGAAAAAATGGTCAGGAAAAAAGAAAGGATTGAAAGGAGAGAGAGAGAGAACTCTGTTCAGTGGGATAAGTGGCCCTGCATAAAAAGTACCTCAATATTTAGTTCTTTAAAATGGTACAGTAAAGGGCAATAGTGAGGACCCACTTAAGTGTTCAGGTTCTTTTTCCACTGCTTCAAGCTATAAAAAACGCAAATGTTGATACTTGGTCACAGTTGCTTTGACTTACTTTGAATTTTAATAATTTTTTTTTTAATTTTATTTTATTTCTTGATTGTGGAAGCTTGAAGAATCAGTGGCTTCTGCCTCTTTTGTATGCTTATATTCCTAGCTTTTTACCCCTGCAAGTCTTATATGAATTCTTGTTCATCTACTTTAGTGCTTTTATTACTCCTGATGTACTTATTGCTGGATAGCACACTTAACCCTTAGGCATACATTAACTTGTCCTTAGCCTTCCCTCGTTTCCTTTCCTGCCAGTTCTTCTGTTACTTTAAATATTTATTTAATCTGTCTCATTCTGTCAGCCTAAAATGTCATATGTGGAGACATCCTCACTTTTTCTCAATATTAAACCCAGTATCTTGTACATATGATTTTCAATCTTCCCTTTATATTAATTATAACCAAGCCCAGAATCGTGGTGTTTAGCTTCTCCATCTGTCTTGCCAGCATTTCTTCTGAGCTAATTTACATCCACACGGCTGTATTTATTTGTTATTGCATTGCCAAGATTATTCGGGTGGTTTTTTTTCCTAAACATAAGTTCCTAGCACTTAAATCTGAGAATTGGAGAAAAATCTCTCTTAATTTATTTCCTAATACTTAACATACTGAAGCTCCTGCAGAAGTGGGCAGTGGCATGAATTTCTTGAGAAGCATGTCATCTGCCAGCATTATGCTGGACAAGTGCCACCTGCTCGGCTTTTCTTCAACCTCAGTCCTGTTACTGCTCTGTGAGTCCTGGCTTACACAGATGCTTAATTTTTTTGTCTCTACTTGTCGAGAAATCTTCCCTGGTAAAACTGTTCTTGAGGATCTGGAGAGTAAAGGTTTCATGTACTTTGTCTTTATAAAAGCTTATACTAAGTACAGTATTCTGCTTTGGGGATTTTATCACCAAACACGAGGCATTTTGTTACTCCTTTTAGAATGTGGACAGGTATTCAGCTAGGTAGCTCTTCTCTTTTCCCCCTTAGATAATACAGCCACCTGCTGCTGTACACATCATGGATTAGGTGGTGTGAAGTAGTTGACCTTATTTGTAGTAGAGTATACTTTTTCTTTTCTGCAGCTGTGTTTAAGGGATTCTTCCTTGCAGTGTTCAGGGAAAAAAGCAAGTTTGTTGAAGACACCGAACTGTGGTGAGGTCAACATGCTGGAAGGAAGGGGGGCCATCCAGAGGGATCTTAACAAGCTTAAGAAGTGGGCTCATGCAAACTGCATGAAGTTCAGCAAGGCTAGGTGCAAGGTTCTCTACCTGGGTTGGGGCAATCCCAAACAGAAATACAGGTTGGGTGGAGAATGGATTGATAACAGCCCTGAGGAGAAGGACTTGGGGGCGATGGTGGACGAGAAGCACAACATGAGCCGGCAAAGTGCACTTGCAGCCCTGAAAGCCAACCGTGTCCTGGGATGCATCAAAAGAAGCATGGCTAGGAGAGCCAGGGATGCAGTTCTCCCCCTCTACTCGACTCTTTTGAGACCCCACCTGAAGTACTGTGATCAATTCATGAGCTCCCAACATAAGAAGGACATGAAGCTGTTGGAGCGAGTCCAGAGAAGGGCCATGAAGATGAGCCAAGATCTGCAGCACCTCTGCTATGGAGACAGGCTGGGAGAGTTGAGGTTGTTCAGCCTGGAGAAGAGGAGGCTCTGGGGAGACATTATAGTGGCCTTCCAGTGTCTGAAGGGACTACAGGAAAGCTGGGGAGGGACTTTTTACAAGAGCATGTAGTGATAGAACAAGGGGTAATGGATTAAAAGTGGAAGAGGCAAGGTTTAGTTTAGACATTAGGAAGAAATTATTTAGGGTGAGGGTGGTGAGACACTGGAACAGGTTGCCCAGAGGAGTTGTAGAAGCCCCATCCCTGGAAATGTTCAGGGGCAGGTTAGATGGGGCTCTGAGCAACCTGGTCTAGTGGGAGGTGTCCTTGCCCATGTTGGGGGGGTTGGAACTGGATGATCTTTGATTCTGTGAAGATCTTGCGAGATTTGTATAACTTAAATTATTTGAGCTCTGATAGCACTAATGACCACATATCATGCCCTTCATACCTTAAAGGGTTTTAAACCAACTTGCCATATTGCTTTAAAAAAATGCCTTGGCAACTCATAGCTGAAGTGCTTCATGTCTTATGCAACTTGAAATTTAATTTTTAATATTAAAATGCCACAAAAACTCATTGGTGCAGTAGTAAAAATAGATTTTGCATATTTTCTGAGTATGAAGCATAAGTGAGATAGAATTTCTGTGAACAGGAAAAGAAATATTTTTCTCAGTAGAGGACTGAGTGAAGAACAGAGGTCAATTTTAAAACCTTTCACTTTGTGTGATTACAGCCATGCTGCAAATGCCATTTCACTGTAAGGGAGGACTTTAAAACATACCTTATTTCTTGATTTGTGCTGCAGGTCAGATTAACTAAAATGGTTATTGTGTCACCCTGGAGATTCCTGCTTGCTGCAAGACCAGACTTTAAACCCTATTTTTATTATTAAAAAGGCCAGCAGCAACAAAGACTATTTTACAAGTTCTGAGACATTTTCATAGCAATTTGATCTTTATACACAGGTTCTTAGAACTCTTTGTGCTGTGATTCTTAGCATATGTAAAAATAGGAAAGGGGGGAGAAGAAGCATGAACATTCATTTGCCTCTTGCCTGGAGACTGTCGCCTCTCAGCGCTCATCTTAAGGAATGAATTTTGTGCAGGACATGTGTTGGAGTCCTGTGTTGTGATGGAACAGCAGCATCTTTCAGCAGATACGAAGTAAGTCAGGTTGAGGGGACACCTACTAGTTTGTGGGTCCAATGTAGAACGCAGGTTCCCCCTGCTCCTCTTGAATTGCCATTACACGCTTCTATCTTCAAGGGAAAAAAAAAAAGAATCTGTTTTCAAGATACAAACTTACGTATGACGGTTCCTATTTGTATCCTGATTTAGTCAGAGACACCAATATTAGTAAAACTGGACCCCAGAAGGGAAACGGTGCTAGATGCAGCTTCTCTGCTACATTTTAATGAAGTGTATATACAGCTTTTGTTACCTTTCACTTGCTGCAGTGATCTGTCTGCCCTAGCTTATGTGCTACAAAACTGTCTGTTAAAGAAAGATTTGACTCAACATAGTTGCCTCTTGCTCTTTCCTAGTCTTGTTTAGGAAAATCCGGCAGTAGTTAGCCAGCCAGTATCCTCGGGTATCCCTTGATGTTATCTGCCTGTCTTCTCCTTATACTGTGCTTTTACCTGTTGACACAATGTTTGGACATTTAATCTCACGCTTCTTAATGGAACAGAACTTGATGAAAAGATGATTTTGTTGGCTTCAGCGGGGTAATTTGGATGCCTGCCCATATTGCTTAATGGGGATCTGTTGAGTCCATTATGGAGACTGAGTGTTTAAATTTATTTGTGTTAATTATGTTCTCAGAAAAATCCCCAAGATGTCTAGAATGCAACAAGACTGATTTCTTTTTTTCTTTTGCTCTGAAACCCTGGTGAGATTTTGGCTGATTTGAAAAATGCTTTGACTGGTTATGAGGTGGAAATGTATTGAGATGAGTAGATGATGGTAATGGCATGTGTTTCTGGCATTGTCTTGGCAATTGCCTGGTCGAAGATGCATCACTTCTGTTTCTAGAAAGCTGATCTTCCATACCACCCACCAAGTGCCATCCTATCCTTTGTAGCGGTGGGCTTTCTGCTACCACTGCCCTCCAGCACTGCCAGCAGCAATGCCTGCTCCTGCAGGGCATCTGTGTTGACAGCATGCTTCGTCAGCTGGAGTCGTGTGGGGTAAATGAGTGACAGTGCCCAGGTGCTACCCAGCCCTCAGCCAGAGCAGCATCCTGGTATTCCACCAAGAAGCACTCAACACACCCAGTCCCCTCCCCCCTGTACTGATAACAACCTCAAGACCCCTTGCTATTTAATTAATAGCTCTGCCTCTTGTTCTTGGTCTTTACCGTGGCTGTCCATCTACATCAGCTGTAAAAAGGAGAGGGGTTCTTACTTCAATGCTTTTTCAAGCCAATGATCAAATAAATGTTCAGCAACCACACATTTTTGACATGTCCAAGTGCAGTGAAGCTGGTTTGTGTTTTGTAGGGTTGAGGGAGAGGAGAGTTGTTTTCTTATGGGTTCCGGGGATGGAAGCACAGTTAGACTAGTAAAAGTGCTTCTTTTGGTTTTGTTGTTTTTTCTAAGTTTAATGGTTTTAAAAGTCCTTTTCATTTTAAATATAATTATTCTGAAAAGTAAAGCAAATCATCTTTTCCCTTCTGGTTTTCTTTGCCACCAGAGCCTTTTGAAATTTAATCTGGCCCCAGAGGGGTGCCACGTGCATGGCATGCTGTAGGGTTTCTTCTTGTCACAAGTAGACTTCAGTGCACATGCAACCACAGTAACAACAGAACTGCATTGCTAGCAGGAAGGTGTGCTGCTACAGGGGTGCTCTGTAGCTGTCTATATGTAGGAGTTGATCCAGGTGTTGGAGGCCTGGGCAGCTGGGGCTGTAAGTCAGCATGTGCCCCCATCAAAGAACCTCAGTGTTTATTTGCTTCTGATTATTCTGGGAAGTGATGAAGATGTCACATAAAAATGTTTTAAGTGTCAGCGTTTCACAGAGGTTTTTGGACTTTAAAGTTAATTTTTCAGATTTAGTCTTATTTCTCCCCATCCCTGATTGGCTGCAATGTGTTCCTGAGTTTAAGTATACACATTTAAGATTGAGATTAAAGAGAAGTTTATCTTAAACATTTTATGCAAGTAGGCCAGCTGAAGGTAAGTTCAGACAATTGCAGAACGCTGGTAATTTTCAAGCCTAAAGGACATAAAATCTTAAAGTCTCTCTAAAACAAACCTCCATTCAGAACTGAATGAATTCTGATAAAAAGTTTTGAGTGTTTATGCTGCAGACAGAAGAAAGAAGTGCGTGTGGCAAGTGAATGATGGTATTTAGCATTGAAGAAGCACAACTACATTTCTTTAAGCCATAGCCTACATAGTGTGATCAAAGCCGACTTGCAAATAGTGTTGTTTTAATAACTTAAGCATTTGTCTCATCTTCAAAAAAACACCCCAACCACATCAAACCCCAAAAAACAGATACATTCAACGTATGTATGTCAAAGTCTTGCATTCCTTGATTTCTGCTGAAAAATCTTGAGCATATTGTAGTTTGCATTTTACAGGGCAGGATGTCCTTTTAGGAGTCTTCCACTGAAATACTATTTTTCTTTCAGTAGCTTAGCTGCTGCAGTACTTGATGTGAAGCTGCCAGTATCACTAAAGTAAGAATGCGTCTGCCTATCTGGAGTAAAATAGGACTTGCAAAAAAACCAAAACAGCCCTCATCCTCAAAACACCCCCTCTCCCCCTGCAAAACCCCACAGTATTACTTTATTTTTGATTCTTCTTTGTTTAAGTAAGTAGCAAGTGGGGGAATAATGCCATGTAGATGCTACAAGCTCTGTTCTTACCAGCTGAATTTCTCTTGTCCAAGTGGGATCTCTCAGAGATGAAAAACAAGCAAAACCATTGTGTACTGCAAGCTTAGTAAGCAAAACATCTGTACTGACTGGGTGAGGAGTTCTAATTGATTAATTGTTTTTATGATTGTGGGGGGTGGAGGGGAGGAAGGGAAGAGAATTGGTTGCTTTGCTACCATGATATGGCTGGACTTTATCTATAGATACGCACACATAGGCATGCAGAGTTCTCATCCAAACAACTTTGTAAGTCCTGGGAGCAGAGAGAGCAAGGGCTAAGAAGCTGTTCTAGTTGCATGTCAGATCATCTAAGGGTTAACGTGAAGCCCGGAGGTTTGTATTTAAGGACAAACTCAACTTCAGTAAATAGAAAAGCTTCCTTCTCTACAGAGAGAGGGAAGGAGTGCTCCCTTCCACCCATGCTCCAAGTTGGACAGCTGGTGGGTCTGAAAGTGGCGTGATCTGTGAGCTGACATCATTCTGTCCAGTTGGATAATAAGATGGTTTAGAATGGCAATATTGAGTGCTGAATTCAGGTACTACAGCATAAAGAAATCTGAGCTCATGCAATCATTAATTGAGATTTTGAATTAAGAATACACCCAATTCACGGAACTCTGCAACTTCACCTTTGAATACTAAAACAAACTCATAAACGAGTCTGATCAATGTTTTCTCCTAATCAGAAATGGCAAAGCTTATGAGCTGAGGAACTAGGAGTAAGGCTCCTGTTAAGACTGCATTGACTCTATGATGTGTTCTCCATAAAAAGCTTTACTTTTATACAGTGCTGTCTATAGGGGCCATTAGTGTTTCAAGGCTGTGTGTTGGAATCTGTCAAAAGTGTTCAGAAAGACAGGAGAAGATGCTATGAAATATGTTTTTTCAGTAGGGACTGCAGAGCTGTCTGAAGCTCCCATAAAGAGAACCAAGACCTTTAGGATTCTGTATATCGTAATTAATGTAGGTGTTCTCTTTTCAAATTAGATGCAACAATTGGAGTTAGCACAAATGCAACAAAGAGAAGCCAACCTCACAGCTTTGGCAGCCATTGGACCAAGGAAGAAAAGACCATTGGATTGGTCCAACGTTGGATCTGGGCTGGAGGTATGGAGATGGCTTGCAGTTATTTATATGGTGTTATTGTATCTTCATACTGAATTATTTTTATCCTTCCCTGTAGGAAGAAGTGAGAATTCTCTTGCATTAAATGACAGCTTACATACTGTAAGAAAACTGGTCTGTGTGTTAGATACTTGAAAGGATTGTTTCTGGTAAATTTGATGGGGATGTATAATTGTGTGCTATAGGAGGAGCTATGGATAAGAGCACTGTGTGTAAAGGACTCCATGAAATGAAGGTTCAGGGAAACTTTCATCAGCAGTAGAAGTAATGAAGCTGCGGTGGTCTTCCAAGGCAGCTGGTTGTCACGGCCCCTCAACTGAAGCCACTATGGATGTTCTGTGTGGCTTTTGAAGTGGCTCTTGCTATGACATTTGGCTGTGGACTTTTTTTTGTGTACAGTTTGCCTTGGCTAGATCCCCCAAAAAACAGTAAATAAAGCTAGGCCTTTCAGGTTCTGCAATGAGCCAGATCACCTTTTCTGGCTCATGCTGCGTTTTAAAAGTGCAATGAAGGTGCTTTTAGCAAATCTTCATCTGGACAAATCTCTTAATGTTGTGCTGGAGGTTAACTGTTTCCAGGACTTGGAAAGCTCACAGGGCTGTAGAAGTTCTTTCCAAGGAGACTGACAGCCTGCTTCTGTTAGACATGATCATCTTGGCTGGAGGTGGGAGAAACATGTTGCAGGCTGTCATTCAAGTGTTGTTGCCAGTTTGGCCCCTCTTTCTCATGAAGCCTTGATATCGCTCAAGTGAATGACTGGTTGGCCACTGACCCAAGCATGGAGAGCAAAAGCCTGGAAAGTAACTCCTGTGTGGAGGAAGCAGTGGTAAAGCTGTCCTTTCTGATAAGCCTTAAGGCTTTTTTATTCTTGTGGCCTAGGAAGCTTAAATAGATTCTAGGATTGAAAATACTGCAGTGTTTTTGCATGCTGGAATCTGGGAGAACCTTGTATAAAGCTCACTTATTTGCAGTGTAACTGTGACAGTCTGTCCTGTAGGTTTTCCCTCAACCTGAATTGTGGCAAGAGACCTCTCTAAGGAGGCAAGGTAGACCTGTTTCTCTGATTTTCTTCTGACGTAGTTCATTGAACTCTCTCTGTTTACCACAAGTGAAGTGAAGGAATCTGTATCTAAACAAGCTGCAGAAAGCAGCATTCCCAGCTTTAGAGCAGCTACTCTTTACTACTTTGAAGTTTTTTAATGCACTTTCACATGAAGTTGAAGGTATAGTTATTTTTTTTTTAAATACCACTGGAAAAACTTGAAAAAATTAGTCTAGCACTAGCAGTTTTCCCCAGCCTTTTCTCCTGTTCCCCAAAGCTTCTATCGAGTAACTCTTCCTGTTCTTCATAGTGGTTTTCTGTAATTATTCCTGAATTTGTTTCTGAATATTTAGCAAGTCTGCCTGTTAGGTGCTTTTCAGTTATTTCTCATCGTCTGCGGTGTCTACTTAATTAAAAGCTTAATGTGATTGTGGCACAGTGAGACAGATAAGTGTTGCTGTTGTAAGGTGGTGGTCCATGATTTACATGGCCATTTTAAAAGAACAAGGATATAATGTGCCTAAAACTGACCATGAGCCTTGATAGTATTTTGTTGTCACAAATTTACCTGCAGTATTTTAAGATGCTTCTCGTATAGGTGGCCTTACTAGACTGAGTTGTGAGGGCAGTAGGTTAAAGTAATTCTGGCTGTGAAACTGCTTTGGTTTCTCACATGAAAGCTTGCATTCCTCTGCCTAGTACTTAGGCTTCATGCTATCAGAAAGCAATTCTCTGCAGACCTTTTTTCCTTTTTATGAAATTAGGCGGGATAGCAAACTTGACAGAGATGTTTAGACTTAGACGTTTCAGTGTCCCAGTATATCTGAGCAGGATTTATAAAAGGCTTAAGACTTCTCATGTAGAATAAAGAATGGTTTTGACAAACACTCTCTAGTTCAAGAAGCAGAACATTTGTAATACATTCATGATAACATGGCAAAACATCCTGAGCAGTAAACAACATTCCATTCTTCAGAGATGAAAGGAGGTCTTTGAAACTGAAAGCAAGTACAATACGGCCTTAGGCTGATACACATTTGGGCATCTTTAAAATCATCTTTTTGGGCAACCTGTCTGAGAATAATTTAAACAGGCAGGATGTACTTTCTCATTTCAAATTGCAAATGCAGACAGCTTTATTCTCAAGTAATCTGAAATGTCAGAACTTCCTGACTGTGCAATGGCAAGGAATAAATCTGTACATAATACTCCAGTGACCTTTTTTTTTTTATAAGGCTAATATCTTGGTAGACAGGTATGATGGAAGAAGCTATTCCTGAATATGAATGGTCCTTCGACAGTATTGAATGAAATCACTTATGTAAACTGCATTTGGATTTTTAACTAAGACTTCAAGTTTCCTTGGATAATGTTCTTTGTACAATGTTCATATCTCATGTCTGTGTTAGAGTGAAGTTGACTCTGCTCAGTTTCTTTTTATCATTGCCTACTGCAATAATTAAAGGAAAGGAATTGTTTCAAGCCATTATTGATGTAAACTGAAGCTCTAAGGTATCTGGGGAGACAGGGAAGAAATAATCAGTTACAGTATGTATTAAAAAAAATGAAACTCTGTAAGCACATTTATTACATATTTGCCTGCCTTTCTTCAGTACTGAAATGTAATGGGTACTGGAAGAGTGCAGCTCAGCAGACTGGGTTGGTTCACAGTACGTGTGAAGGGCTAAGAGCAGTGTTTTGTTAGCATACTGTGTTTCCTTTCTCCACAAATGAGTATCTGCATTTCACTGAGGTGGTTCTCAACCCTAAGTATCTGTTTCCTCTGTACTCTTCCACCTGGTTTTGCACCTCTTCTGGAAAGTTTTTTTACTGGGATAGTTGAAAGCCTGATTCCCTCACATTTATTCTGTCTTGTTCTCTGAAATTCTGCTTTCTTTACTTGGTCGTTTAAGGAGACCTATTATGGATTATTTTAATCTGGGAACTAGAACATGTGGTAACATGAGCATGTGTTTCAGGCCTGCTTACCAGCAGCCACATCATGTTAGAGTGTGGCAGGTAGAAGACACAGAAGGAGCCCAGAGGAGCATCTGTCAACTAATTTGGACCTAAAAACTATGTAAAAAGGGTAAACTGTGACTTGCAATGATTATTGCTTATGTATTGCTAAACTTGAAATACCAGTAGGGGCAAATCCATAAAGATCATTAACTGAAAAAAATAAGGTTAATCACAGAATCAACCTGGTTGGAAAAGACCTCAAAGATCATCAAGTCCAACCATAATCTTTATCTACCCATTCAATGCTGAATTCATGTCCCTAAGCACCTCATCTATATTTCTTTAAACACTTCCAGGGATGGTGACTCCACCACCTCCCTGGGCAGCCTGTTCCACTGTCCAACCACTCTTTCAGTAAAGAAATTATTCCTAATATCCAGTCTAAAACTCCCCTGGCGCAACTTCTGGCCATTTCCTCTTGTCTTGTCATTATTCACTGGAAAGAAGAGACCAACTCCCACCTCCCTACAACCTCCTTTCAGGTAGTTGTAGAGAGCAATGAGGTCACCCCTCAGCTTCCTCTTCTTCAAACTAAATAAGCCCAGTCCCCTCAGCCTCTCCTTGTAGGACTTATCCTCCAGGCCTTTCACCAGCCTGGTAGCTGTTCTCTGGACATGCTCCAGCAACTTGACATCCTTCTTGTAGTGAGGGGCCTAGAACTGAACACAGTATTCAAGGTGTGGCCTCACCAGTGCCGAGTACAGAGGCACAATCACCTCTCTGCTCCTAGCCATCCTATTCTTGATGCAGGCCAGGATGCCATTGGCCTTTTTGGCCGCCTGGGCACACTGCTGGCTCATGTTAAGTCAGCTGTCAACCAGCACCCCCAGGTCCTTCTCCACCATGCAGCTTTCCAACCACTCATCCCCAAGCCTGTAGCTTTGCATGGGGTTATTGTGACCAAAGTTCAGGACCTGGCACTTGGCCTTGTTAAACCTCATACAATTGGCCTTGGCCCATTGATCCAGCCTGTCCAGGTCTCTCTGCAGAGCCTTCCTACCCTCAAGGAAGTCGACATTTCCACCCAGCTTAGTGTCATCTGCAAACTTACTTAGGAAGGACTCAATTCCCTCATCTAGATCATTAATAAAGATATTGAACAAGACTGGTCCCAAAACTGAGCCCTGGGGGGCACCACTACTGACTGGTCGCTAACTGGATCCAGCCCCATTCACTACGACTCTCTGGGCTCGGCCAGCCAGCCAGTTTTTTACCCAGTGGAGAGTGCACCTGTCTACTCCATGTGCCACCAGCGTCTCTAGGAGAATGCTGTGGAAGATGGTGTCAAAGACTTTACCAAAGTCTAGATAGACAACGTCCACAGCTCTTCACTCATCCACCAGGTGCGTCACCCAATGATAGAATGAGATCAGGTTAGTCAAGAAGGACCTGCCTTTCCTGAACCTATGCTGTCTGGGCCTGATCCCTTGGCTGTCCTGCACTTGCCACGTGAGCGCACTCAAGATGAGCCTCTCCATGATTTTCCCTGGTACTGAGGTCAGGGTGACAGGCCTGTGGTTCCCAGGGTCCTCCTTCGGGCCCTTGTAAATAGGCGTCAGATTGGCAAGCCTCCAGTCATCTGGGACCTCCCCTGTTATCCAGGACTGTTGGTAGATGATGGAAAGAGGCTTGGCGATCTCCTCTGCCAGCTCCCTCAGTACCCTCGGGTGAAACCCATCTGGCCCCATAGACTTTTGAGTGTCTAGGTGCTGCAGCAGGTCTCTGACTACATCCTCCTGGATTATGGGGGGGTTGTTCTGCTCTCCCTCCTTATATTCTGGCTCAGGAGGCCAAGTATCCTGAGGGCAGCCAGTCTGACTATTAAAGACAGAGGCGAAGATGGCATTAAGTGTTTCAGCCTTTTCTTCATCCTTGGTTGCCATAATGCTGTAGGCCTAATTAAAAAAAAAAAAAAGGCATCAGTATAGTGGGAATTTTTTTCCCTTTCTGGTTGGAAACACTAGTTGGGGTAGTTTTGCATATTCTCTTCACTACAGTTTAACATTTGAATGGTATTGTTCAGAAGGAGTAATTTGAGAAAGCACTGGTAAGAAAATCCCTCTATTGTGAAAATGTGTTAATTGGTGCTACTTGTATTCCAGAGGTGGTAATATCTTCATCTCTCTCATGCTGGTCCCTCTGGACACTCTTGGATACAATGAGGGGGAGAGGCCTTTGGATTTGATTCATATGTGTTTTCGGGTTTGTGTATTTGTTATCCACCTCTTCTCCTCCCCCGGTTTGGGTGCATGTGGTGAATAGTAATGAATTAAAGGGTGGAAAGAATTGAAAAATAACTCATCTTGAGAAGGGAGAACACTTCTAAAACAAATCACAAAAAAGTAAACTTGAAGACACAGACTTCTTTTTTGCAATTCTGTGTTCTGTTTCATAGTTTTAATTGGTTGGTAACGTGCCCCGTAATGTTTTCAATGCTGAGAAATACTCAGGGGTTATTTTGGATTAAGTTTTACTGCTTTTCTGATGACAAAGCTGTTTTGGAAACAGCTTTGTCTCATTCTCTCTGCAAGTGGAATCTTAGAAGTTTGAAAACCCTTGCAGATATTTAAAGCCTTTGTCAGTGAGGAAACGGGCTGTATCTGTGTCCTTAAACTTTTTTTCCTTCTATCCAAAGGTGTCCTTGGTCCAAGGTTGTCTTCAGTCTTGAACTGAGAGCAGTATATTGTGGTATCATGCAGTAGGGAGGAAAAAAGAAGATTCTACCTACATCTTTGAAAGTAAGAGTTAGGGTAATGACTGTTACTCTTACGGTCAGCCTCTGAAGACTGTGGTTGGACCATTCACAGGAAAACTTACTTGGATTTCTGCACTTTGTGTGTTTTTTGGGGGGAAGAATGCTTCTCGTCCCTTTTTTGGCTCAGTGATAACACATTGACTACTTAAGAAGTGTTACAGTCTGTCTTGCCCCAAAGTGCTGTTGGTGGTTTGTCCTTCACTTTCCTCCTTCCAGGTTGGTCACACTGATTGGCTCAGGGATAAATCTTGTGTCTTTTCTTTCTTTCTGCTTCATCCAATAGCAAAGGAAATGTCTGTCTTCCATATGCTGCGGGTAGCTGTTCTATCCACCACCAAGACTGGCTGCTCTGTTACTAAGTGTGGGTCTTGCTTGCCACCTGTAGCCTAGCTCTGCTGTGGAAACTATAATTTTATATTTAATATAGATTTATATTACCTTATATAGATGCTGAGGAGCTGCTACAGAAGCAAAGGATGCAGCTGGTATCATGGGGTTAGTGCAGAGCTATTTAAGTACTTTCTGTAAAACTGCCAGCTCAGGCCAACATGCATAAAAGAATGTAACACTTGCAGGGTGATGCACATCTTCTAATACAGCAGTGAACAAATAAGCTTGTATTTTCCTTCTGGGAAGAAGTTAGGCAGGAAGAAATAGGATAAATGTTTTGTTTACCACACTGGTCATTGTTCAGTTTTTAGTGTTTATTGTGGGTGGAAAAAACAAGCTTCGTGTCATCTTTTTTTATGGTAAGGTCTCTGCCAGATCTGAACATCGTTAGCAGTACTTAAACTTACCCTTCTTGCTTTACAGCTGAGGGTGGCGGTATTCATGTTGATTAAACATACTCTGTATATGGTGCTCGTTTAAGCTTTGGAAATGCTCATTAGACTGACCTTAGAAGAAGTAAACCTTTAAGCAACAATTCCTTTTCTTGAGAATGAAAGCAAGCCCCCTTTAAATATCTGCAAGGGTTTTCAAATGATTGGAGAAGAGAGATGTTCTGTTTTTTCCACTGCAACAATCAAACAGCTTTCACTTCTCTGGCATTTGCAGGAGGGATGTGTGGTAGCTAAAGTGTATGTGGCTTTAGACTCTTACAGGCATTAGCTGTAGAAGTTATTGCTGCCTTTTTGGCCATAAGCTCTTCTGATGAGAGGACATGCTAGCATAATTCATCAACTTCAGCATTGTGTGTTAAGATGTGACTGTGTCTAAATGTGAACTGAACGCAAAAGTTGGCTCTGTAGCAGATGATGATAAGTTTGCTGCTCCATGCATATCCATGGGATGCAGAGAGGCTGCTGACTGCTGCTTGCCATTGATATGTGATAGTCTGCTAAAGCATTCTCTTAACAGCTGCAGAAAATTAATTTTAAAAGAATCACTTTAACTTGGACCTAGAGCACTTGCGTGTAAGTAGGTGTTCAGAGCCAGGCTACAAAATCTATTTTTACACTTGAGGGGTTTCCCTCTCTTTCTCTGTCTCTGCTTCTACCACCCCTTCCTCCAGCCCATACGTCTAATGTGATACAGAAGGGGTTTTCCTTTTTCTCCTTTGCATGTACTTAACATATGCAGACTCTTGATTTCAGCTTCTGGTTCTTATTCACATTGTCAGGACAATTGAAGAGTCTACAGTATAGTCATACCTTTGGGGAAGAGAGGAGCTAGAAGTGTTACTGCAATTACAAGACATGGCTTCAGCATCCTACTTATCTGCTGCAAGACCTAAGCACAGCCCTGTCAGCTGGAGAGTTTCAGTTTCAGTGCTGAATTTCCTGGCTGCTGTCAGTCTGGGCCATACATTTGATGTGAATCTTTTCCCATGGAAATAGGCAAAAATATTCTCAACTGCCATTCAGACGCTTCAGAAATACAGTTCACTGGCCCATATTGTGCCTTCTCTGTGCTGGAGATGAGCTTAATTCTTTGTATGTGTGAAAGATATCTGCAATTTAAATGACTAATTGCATTGTAGCTTTAGGCTGAACATATTGGTAACGTGCAAACGTTGATGACATGTGAAGGGTCAAGAGATTTATAATTTAGTTGACAATACATAGTTTAAAATGATGTGGCAAAGAGCCAGAAATTTTCAGCTTAATAATTGTCTATTAACTAACATGACATATTTGTATAGTATTCATTACCTCCAGGTACAGATTAAGCATCTGATGTAGCCATACGAAGTGACATGCGTACATGAATCTTGGGCATAATAGTGAATAAACTGACATTACATTCCTAGTAATTTGTTTCAATATGTAAAACATGTTGTTGCCTACATTTGAAAGGACTTGTAGGAATGTTGCAGTGAAATCTGAGGAAAAATGCGTAGTTGAATGGCATTCTCTATTATATAGATCTGACAGCTTTGTGAGGCTTCCTTGTAGGCTGCAGAGAGCATCATAAATATACATGTTTGTTTTCAGCTGCATGAGAAGCAGCCTAGAAATAGAGATCTAAGCCTTTCAGACATTGGCTTGATCTACCGTAATGGTCTATAAGGTTAAAAAAAATAATCCCCAAAACACCAACCACCTAGTACAACCAAGTTGATTTAAAAAAAATATATATAAATATTGAGTAATATAGCATTTTAGTATTGTGAATGTGGGAGTATATCTATCAGACCGGGGCTTTTCACTTCATTTTCTCTGGCCTAAATTAGGCATTTATTTTTACAAGCAAAACTGTCACAATTCTGATGGGGTCTCTTCCTTCCCCCTTGCTGCTGAGCAAGACCTAGGAAAGTCTTAATGGCTTTTCAACCTTGCAACAGGAAAAGGTGCACCAAGTATCACAGACCTGAGTGTGACCACAGGTGACAGAGCTGGGGGTTGAACCTGAATGCTTTTGCTCTGATTTGCTAGATGCTCTTACCAACTTCCAACAAGGTCTCTTCTGCTGCACACTGCTGTAATTATTCAGTGTTTGAAGATTTCACTGAAAACTGTCTCCTGCTTTGCAACAGCAGTTTGCTCTCCTGAGATCTTGGCTCTGAGACTGGAGCGTGTCTATGGGACACCAGAAACTGAAATGACAACTCATGGCTTGACTTTTTGACGTTTGACTGAATGCCTTGCTCCCTTAAAGTGCTTCCCTCTTAGAATTTAAAATTTTGAATGTGATTGGTGTGGAGCCATCGAATTTGAGAAAGCAGTGTGTATACCACCAGGAACAACTCACTGAGCCTGGCCTGAGGTGTCTGCTGAGCCCTTTGAGCTTTGTATTGGGGCCTGTAGAACAGCTCTGAGCAACTTTGATGTTCTTGTTAGTACCTACAATGGGTAGATCACATGCTCCAAATACCTTGGAGGCCAGGATTAAGGTGGTGATGATAGCTCAGGTAAAGGAAGAGCCTTGTGAGCTGTGGCTCTGTATCAACTTCACTGTTGCCTTTTCAGAGTTAGTATTTAATTCTAGGTCCAGCCACTGGAGAGAGCTCTAGAGATCTTAAAGACAGATTTCAGGATCAACCTCCCGAACTAGACTAGCTGCACGAGAGGCATGGGAGTACTGCAGGAGCTATACAAAGTCTTCTGCTGCCAAGATGAGTGAGAGTAACTGATCTCTGTCAGATGTATATAAAAGGCTCTGAGGATGAAGAAGGGGTAACAGCGTGTTGCTTTGGCAAAGTTGCTGATTTGACTCAAGTCCGGGATAGATCAAAAGCAGGACTGCTGCCACTGGGGCCTCATGGGGCTGGCTTTAAGCCAAGTAGTGGTCTGGGTATGGTGAAGACTAGCTTCCAGTGGTACAGAGCCCGTTGCCACAGTACCTTACCTGGCTTACAAACACGGTCTGTCAGCTGTGCTGAAGCTGCTGCTTCTCCCTGTAGCATGGATGTTGATATCCAGGTCAGCTGGTAATACCTGTGCTGGTACTTACCCCTTCTGGGGTGCAAGTTTCAGTGTCATTTCCCTTTCAGAAGGAAAGTGGGGTGGGTGCTGGGGTTCAGTGAAAGGCAGGAAGTTTAGGACATGTCTGACTTCTTCCAGCCTCCCCTGTGGAGGAGTGTTTCCAATGAAAAAAAAAACAACAAACAAAACCAGAAAACTATAAATAAATAAAAGTGGGAAAAGGAAGGGGAAGGAAAGGGAGGGAGGGAGGAAGGAAGGAAGGAATTAAGGAATTAAGGATTTGCTAGTTAAGGCAATAAGAATTAGATGTTGCAGAAGGGGGGTGCAGGCTGGTTGCAGCACCCTTTGGTTAGAATTTGTTCTATGGGGATGTGCTTTATATTAATTTATCTTCATACTTGTCTGTGGCCTGGTTGAAAAGCAGCACTTTTCACTTCCCCTCAGAATCACAGAATGGTAGGTGTCGGAGGGGACCTCTAGAGATAATTTTGTCCAACTCTCCTGCTCACAGGACAGAGCTGACAAAGCTGTTTTAGGGTAGGCTGAAGACTTCTGCAATGAAGAATCCCCTAAAATAGCAAGTACAAACAGTTGCTGTCCAACAGGGGGGAATGCAATAGAGATATCTGGGAGCAAGGGAGTGGGCTGGCATTGTGCTAACCAGGGTATTTAAGATCTCAAAAGCAGTGTAGGGAAGCTTCTGTCCAGGAAGGGGTATATGAGATGTAAAGGAGAGGACTGCTGACTGTTGCCTAGGGCCAGACAAGATTGGCCTGCTTCCCACCAGGAACACACTCAAGAGGAGGCTCTGCGAAGTGAGCAGCAGAGGACCCTCCCCTGAAGTGTGCCTGGTGTCAGCTAGGGAGCTCAGAGTTGGGTGCTTCTTGAATAAGGTCTTGGACATTAACAGAGACACCTGTGATGGTTCATTTTGATAGACAGATGGCATCTTCAGCTTTTTTTACTTCTGGTTCCCTAAATGTTTTGTTGCAAAATTACAAGTAGTAAGCACATCGCCCTCCACTGTTTGGGTCCGAAGTCCAAAACAAACCGGTGAAAGACCAGTGCTTTGATGTGCTCATCCCTATATAAACTTAGTTGAGAGTGAGTTTCCCAACACAGTCCCAGTCCGGACCGGAATGATCTAGACTGACGGCTTCTTTAATTTTAAACCATCATGCATTTGGAGAGAAGGACCTTTTTTTCAACTTGGATGTGGTAGCAGCTGTTGGTTTAGGTATGTTCTGTAACGAGTCAAAGAGCCCCTGGACCCTGGAATGCTGTACTCAGGAGCTCTGATAAGCTGGTGTGATTCTACGTGAACTTACAAGTATTGACTGGCTGTCTTAGCAAGCAAGAGTCCAGGATAAGCTTTGGCTTTGGATGTGATATTACAGCATAACATCAGTTTAAGTCTCTGCACTGGGCATGATGGGTAACAATTTAAGAATAAACAAGTCTGTAACTCTGTCTCAAACGCAGGCAGCTTGGTGTTTCTGCCCTATTGTAGCATCTTGCAGCTCCAACAGCTTCCAAAGCAGGCTCGAGGGTTTGTGCTGTCTGCCTCCTTTTTGTGAGGGAGTGAACAGGATTGAGGTGGGTTTGTTTGGTGTCTCTTTAAAGGTAAGACTTCTAGTCTAATGACTATTTAGAGAGAAAATACTTTCACCTCCATAAAGTTTTTTGAATTATAAAGGACATTGCTGTTGGGTTACTAAAAACCCTTGGGGTTTGTTTCATTTATAACATTGCCTCAGGCCTTCTGCTGCATCCTGTTGGATTGACCTCCTTTTCAACCCGTGCTGGCAGCTGCATTGCAGAGCTATCTTTTCCTTGGATCCTTCAGGGTTGTCATATGACAAACTTGAACTGTGACCCTTTAGTGTCTTACCAGGACAGCAGTGCCCTCTCTGTGCGATGTGGCCAGCAGTCTTCCCCATGCACACATTAGTTCCAAGCCATTTAACAAACTGAAAGTTTCAAATGATGGCATTTCGTAGTGTTTAATAGTATCGACTGTAAAGCAAATGAAATGGTGCCGAATACCCTGCACGCTGCTAGTAAGAAATACAGCTTCCATTTCTGCCATATGCCCTGTAGTATTCTGTAGTTAGTTTGTGCTCGCTGGTGAATCTGTTTATTTTTTTAAATAACTTTCAATGCTTCCCCACTAACGACAGTAGCCTTCACTGCTGTAGATAGTCCAGCACTGGTATTTGTTTCTAAGATATGGGGTTTTACACCAAATTTCTCTAAGCAAAGTGGGCAGAGTCATTTTGCTGAAGTCTTGTAGAGAGTGTTAGGGTAAAAATTGATACAGTTAACACGGCATCCAAGCAGCACCATCTCCAAGTGGTGTTGATGCTGGCAGGCATTGCCTTGCTGAAGTTACAGAGACTGAGCACTCGTATTTGTACAAATTGCATTCATTACCAAGAACCCTCCAGTAGTGATAAGAGACTGGCTGTGTAGCATAGATTGGCTCCAAGATAAGTAGCCAGTCTATTGTGCAGCTCATGGTAATCTTCCTCCTCCCTGCCTCTAATAATAAATCTTGGGGCATTTTGGAATGCGTGGGGGTTGCTCATTCCAGTAGCCTGAATGTATAACTACTAAACATCATCATCTCCTACCAATTGTGCTTTCATAACCAAGCAAGGCAGCCAACTGAGATGGATGGGCTTGGGTACAGTGTTCTGAACACATGGATGCTTTGACTGTGTGTTTGTTGCTCCCTTAAAAGGACAATTCACAGGTAGCAGCCAGGGTAAGACTTTCTCAGTTTCTCAGTTTCTAGCCTGTTTCAAGGCTAGAGCCCACTTGCAGTCATGGTTTTCTTCAAGTAGAGATGTGAAAAACTGGAGCTTGGGTGTTTTTTTGCAAGTAGGAGTAAGAACCTTGCACAACCCAGGCTCTGCGTAGGAGCAGAGGTAGTGCCTTCTTCGTAGTTAGGTGGTCCTTTCTCAGTGCAAGTCTTTATGTAGTATGACTTCAATGAAACTGCAGTTATTTATCTCACCATAATAGTACACTTTTTTTTAAAAGTTGTGGTGTTTTTTTTTTACTAAGGGGTTTTTTCATTGCTTTGACTGAAATAAACAATTCACTGGCAAGTGCTTGCTGTGTCTTTTAAAGTATTAAATGTGCAAGGACTTCTGCATTGCTGGTTTTCTACATGTAAAGCTGAGTATCAGCAGGGTAGTTGTATGCAAGTAGGCAATATAATCCAACCAGTTGGCTTAAAAACTTGTATTTACATGGAATTCTAATTTTTTTTTCTCCCTCCCCCATTTAGGATTTGAAAGGCAGTGGAATTGCTCCTGGATCATCAGGTTTTAGCCTTACGAAACAGCTGCTCTGTCCAAGAATAACCCGCGTCTGTCTCAGGGACTTGGTATTCTGCATGGAACAAGAGAGGGAGATGAAGCATTCTCTAACCTTGTACCGTGCTCTTCTGAAGTGATTTGAATTTTACATTTCAACTTGCTGTCTACTGCCAAAGAAAACACTGAAGCATTGTTGCACTGTCTTGAAATTCCAATTTCTGGGATATGATCCGTTGTAAGGATAACTCTTGTTTACAGATAAACATTTTTATTAAATACCTAACTTAGCATCTGTAGGGTTTTTAATAATATTTGGCTTAAACCAGTCTGTAGACCAGTGAAAACACTGAGCTGTACACACGAGCACCTGACTACCTGCTTGCACTTAACTGTCTTGCAGGCTCCGAGGGCTTGATACGTGTCCCTAGTTTATGTATATTGCTTGCTTCAGTACTCCAGAGTCTGCAACATCTGTTCTACATGTAGTGCCTTCTTCTAATCCAACCTTATTTAGGGAAACAACACTTTAAAGGCACTGCATAGCATGGCAACTGTATTTAATCATGAACCAGCAGTCAGTCAACATGCTAATGTATTGCCTCTCTGACTCAGCATCTCATGTAAATTTCTGGATTTAGATTTACTACTAGGTGCTCATTTGTGGAGAGCAAAGTAGCAAGCAAAGGGAGTTAAGGGGTGCTTTCTTGCCCCCACCTTGCCTCAACTGCCCTCCCTCCCTCCCATTAACTCTGAGAAAGTGTCTGAGGGAAGGTGAACAAATTGGTCATTCTTGTGAATGAAATACATCAGACAGTCTATTTCAGGTGTACTTTGATGTTCAGGGAAAATTTGGAGTTACTAAACTTGAATACAAGGAGTGAAAGAGCCTAAAAAGACAGGTAAACAGAACAAACAGTTTATCTTTCTGTAGATAGAAACAATAGCATTGAACTTGAGCATAGATGTAGAAAGAAATTAACAAAAGCAACCTGTGCTGACTGCAAAAAAATGAAAACTTGAGATGCATTAAAACTTTGCAGCTGGAGACTCTTAAGGAGGAAAGCAGTGTTTGCAAAGCACAGGATTCACTGCTTTGTTTAGAATATTAATACCTTAATGTGGTATAATAGGGAAACTTCCCAAATAAGAAAGTATTATGACAGTTGCCTGGTTTCCATTCATTGAGGAGAAGGACTCCGGATTATTAAGACTGCTAGAGTAGATTCAAAGATGTTCTGATTGCTGGTAAAGACTGCCTTGTGGTGGCAGGAAAAACCTCCAGGTTGCCCTTCTCCCCAGCCTTCAAACATTTTGCCTTCCATGACACAGTGCTGTATAGCATGGCTGTTTCCTGGGACTGGTGGGAGAGGCACTGACTGTATTGAATGGCTTCCTGCTGAAATATTTTCTCTTGAGAAACAAGCTTCCTCCAGTTATTTGGTGTGCTACTTCAAAACTTGAAGCAATGATTCAAATGCCCTCCACCATCTGAACCACTGCAGATAGTTACCAAATTTAATGTTTTGAATTGGTTATGAGTTTTTTGTTGGAACAGTAGTAAACAAATTAGAAAATGAATGCTGTAAATTATTTATATATGTATATATAGCACATATATATATATATAAAAGAAAAGCAGTATTTTGACTAAGCTGTAGTTTGCAAGATATTGATGGCATCAGGCGAAATTGTTTTGTATAATTAAATGCTTAGCTTTACTTTTTATGTAAAGTGCAGCATTTTCCATATTTGTGTACTGTATCTTATTGATCAGATGTTTAAAATTATTTTAAATATTGCATTAAAGCAATTATTTTATTAAAAATACTAGACTGGTAACTGTTTCTTCATGTGCAAAATTTGGCGTCTGCAGCTGTCATCACCATGACTAATGGCGTGGCTCTGGGAGCAAGGCCCAGCTATCTGCCCATCACAGTAACTGGCTTGGTCGCCCCACGTTGACAATAAACATCTATATTTTAAGGTTTTTAAACACAACTAGGTGAGAGAGCAAAGAATTACTTGAAGGGGAGGTAGGCAGGGAGAAAAAGCAACCTCTTATTTGTCTGATTTCCCCCAGTCAGTCAGCACAGAGGCTGGGTTTTTTTGGGGTTTTGGTTTTTTTTGTTTGTTTCGTTGTATTGTTTTTTTTTTTCAAACAGCTGGACAGAGGTGAGCACTTTGCACATGTTCTGGGAAGTAAAAACACCGAAACCATCTCAGACTTCAGCAATGTGCATTGTCCTACATTCTTTTTAAAGCAACTCACAATTAATTAAGTGCAGGTTGGAGAACAAAGATGAGCATCTGCATATTGCCCTGCCTCTTCATCCTCTTTAAATCCATGTGCTACTTATAATGAGAGATGTTGGAGAAAATAACCTAATTGAGAAGTAGATGTTTATAAAGTATGATAGATGATTCAAGTGTGTTCATGGCCTGCCTGCAATGCAGATTGCATGCTTTCATTGCTGCCACAGCAAGTTGTCTATTTCACCAGTAGTTCCTGTCTCTGTGCCACCTCTTCTTTCCCCCCAAAACACACATCAAACCCAAAAATTTTATTCTCTGAGGAGTAGCAGATATTTTCAGAAATGCTTTTCAGACAGGGACAAAGGGTAGGTGCAAAGGCTAATAAAAATACTTGTCTCCCTCCCAAGGGTTCAGCCTGCCTCTCATTTGAGTTCAACTTTGCTTCTGTGGCACTTAGGAGACGCTTGGGCTTTGCTCAGACACAGCAGGAGTTAAAGGAGAGATTACCGAGGGTTCACTTCCTTGCTTTATCCCAACCTTGCTCTATTTTATGGGATTACTGAAATCCCAGTCATAAGGTGATGAGGACAAACACTGCCATTGTGCTCCCTTGCCTTAGTTCTCACCATGCTCGTGTTCAAGCTTGGGGACCTAGCAGCTGAGCCGTCTATGCCACCAATGCTGTGAGGGATCTAAAGCTTCCTCCAGGCACTTCTTGCTGTCCAGATGGCCTGCTAGCCTAGTGGCTGTTCGATGCACTGAGCTGTCTGGGCAATTGTCCCTGCCTCTCAAGTATTCAGCCTATAGAGAAAACAGTATATACAGTTGGTGGGGGGGGGGGAGGCTGTTGTTGCTGGTTCTTGACTACTACTCTCTTAGCAGCATAGTATGCCAAGTTTTGTATGTTACATGGTGACAAAAGGGGCCCTGTACTCCTACTCCAGCTGCTGCTTTTTCCCTTTATTGCCATTTTCATCATCCAGCCTTTTGCACTGTCTTTGACTCTAGCTTTTCCCTTCTCCCCCTGGGAAAGACTAGCCAGATTGCACCAACACACCCCACAGCTTTGTTTGAGGTTTAATGAGGAAGGTAGTGGGGGCCCGTGAGACGTGATTCCTCAAAGCCATTGCACTCTCTTGGACACTTTGACATGAGTAGCTTAAGGCTACTGTTTGCATCAAGTTGTTATAGGCCTGCTCTCTCGTAGGCACCTGTGTCCTGCCATGTGAGTGCACTGCTTGGCAAAAAATGCCGTCAGCTGTTCTCCAGGTTCATCTCTGCTCTATTCTTTGCTTTCCTCTTCATTTGTAGTCACTGGGGTTAAGAAGGAGAGACTAGGGCAAATGAGGATGTCCTGAAGGGGCAGGCAGTCCAAGTGATTGGACTTGATGAAACAGGCTTGCTCCCAGCAGCTTTTCAAATGAGGGTTGCTGGGTCTCTGAGACCAAGTGCAGCACACACTTTCCCTCTGCACATAGCACACACGATGTCTACACATCCTGTAAGAGCTGGATCAAGCCATTGCTCTTCAAAGTCCTTTGGCTGCAGCCTGCAGATAACTCTTCTGGAGATAACTGCAATCTGCAGTGAAGGCTTTACTCCTTTGATAAGAGCAAAATTGAGTACCATTACTGAAGAACGTAGCACATGGGACCTCTCTGGTTTGTCACTTTTGGCATTGGGCTTATGGCTACTTGCCAGTGGCTTATCCTACCCTCACCTAGTGGGAAGGCTACCTGTCTGCAGGCCACAATCTCAGTGTTTCACTTGGTGCAGGCCTTTTGTAAGCTAGGTGAGCACCCCATTTAGCTCTGTAACACTTTGAAGGAATATGCAAGAAACCTGGTCTTTTCCTTCCAGATACATCAGTCCTTGTTCCTACCTCCTTCCTCTTCTGTCCTTTTCTACTATTGGCATGAGCTGGTCACTCCCTGCCTGCTCTTTGTAGCTATTCTGATGTGTTAGTTACTAACTTTGTTACCCCAGTCCCTCCTCTGGATCCCCTGCTTCACAGTTCACCTCCAGGCAGCCTGCTTTTGAAAGGGTTTTGCTGTGAAGGAGGGAGAAAAAGGAGGATCTCCAACCTGGACTTGAAAGGCTGCTCTGGAGTGGGAGGAGGTGGTGGTGCACGTCAGCTCACATATGCCCTGAAGCTTCTATTTTCTGTGCAAGGAGCAGATTCTCACAGAAAGTTTGCATTTCATGGTGGCCAAGACTTCTACCATTAACTCTGTCTTCAGTCAAGAGTTTTCTACGAGGTCTTTGCAGCAGTAGGTACTTCTCACCTTCCAAGGGATGTTTGCTGGGCAGGATTGTTTCTTCAGAGCCACCTAGAGTTCCTGCCAGAGACCCTATCAGAGTCGGATGTCCATTCTCTTCCCCAACCCCCATCTCACAGTCCCACAGCTCTTCCAGGTATCTCCTCTTCAGCCTCTTTCTGTCTCAGAAGTAGGAAAGGGCATAGCTGTCTTGCGTGATTAAGCTGGATTTGGGTGGTATCAGGACCTGCACTGAGGCCCCAGGGAGTGACCGGTATGTCTTTCTCCAGAGCTCTGCCCATCAGTTGTGTCACTGAAAGACTGCTTCCCTGGGGCTCTGCCCTGGCAGGAGGGAGCAAAGCTGGGGGGGCCGGGGGGGTGGCGGGGAGTCGGGGTCTTCTGTGTGCATACTGCTAAAGCAAAAATGTCATCTTCATCTCAGTACCTTGGCGTGCATGCTCCTGCTCTACAGGCTTTCCTTGAAGAACTGCAGTTATCGGTAAGCAATTATTCTCTCTACTAGATCACATGGAATGGTATTTTTGAATCTATTTGGAATGAAGAATTATCTGACAGATGATCTGTATCTGTTTTTGAGAGCTAATTCGTAATTATGTGTAGTTCTTGAGATATTTGCACTTGCACTTTGAAGTGTTTAGCATGACGGGGTTTATTATTTACAGTTATTTGAAGGTGTTTCTTATTTCTGTCATTGGAAGCTGGAAGGGAATAGGGAGAATATTTTTTTTCAAGTAATTATGTGTGGATATACATGTACTCTTTGTGTCTAAGGATAACAAAGTAATTTTTCAAATGAAATACCCTACTTCTTGTAAGGGCTGAGTTAGAAGAGCTCCCAGGTGTGAAACTCAAAACAAGGAGAGAGGGAGGAAGGAGAGATTCTTTAAGAGGTTGCAAGTTTTAATATGTAAAAAGCCTTTGATACCTTTGTGCAAAATTGGGCAGAAAATAAAGACTCACTTGAAGAGCTGATCAGTGGGACTTCTCAAGAAGGAAAGGTAGGAAGAGGAGAAGGCATTCAGAAGATTGAAGACAGGAGCTTCAGTGATACCTTTATGTGTGTTCTGGCAGAGGCTTTCATTTACAGAAAAGACACAGAAGAGCCTTTCTAGAAAAAATCCATCAAAGCAGGTGGGTATGTGTATGCAGGCTATGTATTTAACAAATTAACTAATTGAGGAAGAAATTCTTAAATACTTGCCTCGTGTTCAATGCAGTTTTTTTTCTTTGTGTCTCTTAAAATTTGGAAAAACCCTCTGTAATTATCTCATCTCTCTTCGAAGGAGTGGCAAGAAGGATTATCGCCAGCTGCAGCCCAGTGCTGTGGTCCAACCACAAAGTTGAAGCACTGGGGGATGCAGGACAGGGGGACATGTGCTGTCCATGGGAGTCAGTGGCCTGCCTGATACTGAAAGAAGAGGCTGGAATGAGCAGAAGATGTGTATATAAAGTAGATACCAGAAACTGTGCAGATACAGCATGGGCTATACAACATCTCAGATGTGAAGCAGTTTTCCTCAACTGATGTGAATAAACTACAGATGGAGGCTTGCAGTCCATGGAAGCATCTTCCTTGTGTCGAGTTGACATGGTAATCAGGGTTGTGCAACCTCTTGTCAAGGCCGGGGCTGTAATTTTCTGCACCCTGTCTTTCACCAGCTGATTCATCAGCCCTTTGCAGCACAGCTGGCAGGTGTTGCAAACTCAAAAAAGTCTCATTTTACACGGCTCTCAGAGTCTTTGCTTCTAATTTGAAAGCTTTAGCCTTCTTTATTACAGAGGGAAAAAAAATAAAATTGAAAGTGACCCAAACTTCAGGTACAGAGGGCAAATATTAAAGTAAGGTTGGGTTTTGCCTTTGAAATTCCTCACTTCTTAAGAGACTGTTGGAGAGTGATGCCCCAGAGCTGGGGAGGCTGGCTCCAGAAAGAGATCCCCTCGAGTGGGTAATCATCCCTTCACAGCAGTCTGCTGGGGATGCTGAAACTGAAATCAGTGTTTTGAGGTTTTTTTTCCCATGCCATAAAGAAGAACCTGTGGGAAGGTTCTGCCTGTGTCCTTACACAAAACCAGGATATCCAGTAATTAGCGAGAGATACCTCTAGGGCAAGCTCAAATTTTGCAACACTTCTCAAGGCAGGGAAAATGCCCTGGGCTAGGGCAGTCTTGGGAAGAAAGTGAGTCAGGAGGGTTTTTTTTTGTGTGTGTGTGTTTTTTTGTTTGTTTTTGTTTTTTCCACTATACTCATAGAATCATAGAATGTTAGGGGTTGGAGAGGACCTCTAGAGATCATGTAGTCCAACGCCCCTGCCAAAGCAGGATCACCTAGGGCAGGCCACAGAGGAATGCATCTAGGGGTTTTGAAAGTCTCCAGAGATGGAGACTCCACAACCCCTCTGGGGCAGCCTGCTCCAGTGCTTGATCAAGTCAAAACTTAAGAAAACTTTGCAGGGACTTACTCTTCCAGACCTCCCTATACCTGGGTGACGCTCCTCTAGCCCCTGAGGTAGATGGCTGCCATTTCAGGTATTTTCTTTACTACGGGCTAAACTTTATGTAGCCCTGAGCCACAGCTGAGTTTCCAGTGATGGCTGACAGTGGGGAAGCCAAGGTGACCCCAGGGGCAGTATCCCCCAAGGAAGAAAGCCAAGGAGAGGCAGCCCAGCCTTCACAGGGCAGCAGGGGCAGTGTATTGCTGCCTCTTTTGGTAATTTTTTCCCCCCCCAGAAGCACAGGTTTCTGCTCAAGTAGGGATTTAAAACCCTGAAGAGCTTTTACCTGCCTTGGTCAGTGCCTTGGCATGTAGGAGACATCGAAGCAGTGTAGGGTTTGGGAAGGGTGGGTGGCACAAGGGCAATGGTGGCACAAGGGCAATGGGTGGCAGGGGCTGGCAGTGACTGGCCTGCAGCTCCTGCATGGGGAGCTGGTCCCTGGAGGGGCAGCAGGGCCTTAATGGTGGAGGCACCCTTGGGAAAGCCACCTACTTGGCAAAGGGCCCAGAGGAGCCAGCACCGCCCTGCCGCCCCAGGGCAGCCAGGCATGCCCAGCCCAGCCCAGCCTGCCGGGCCCTGTGGAGCTTCCACAGGACTGCCCTGCCCCTCGACTGTGCTGGGCTGGGGTCTGGGGGCTCTCGGCCAGAGGATGAGCTTGCAGGGGGTGTGGGTAGGAGGCCTGGCTGTGGGGGCATTGAGCCCTTGTTGGGCCAGCTGATCCCCCCAGGTGGCCCTTGATCCCTCACAGTGATGTCAACAGCACCATACGCTCAGTCAACTCAGACATCCCCCACGTTGAGGAAGTCTCCTTGACAAGCCAGTCTCTGTAATGGAAAATAAGCCACACGTAAGAGGCTCAAGCTCCTAACATTGGGAGGCAGCACAAATGCTCCCTGGCTCTTTGAACAAGGATCCTCAGACATGTATGACTGAGACGCAGTGACCCAGCTCACCTTTTGCACTCTTTCCTTTTATCACCTCCACCTGGTTTCTGTGGTGTTGGATCTCCTTCCCACCTCCCTTTTCCCCCCACAGCTGCCTTAGTTTTGCATTTTGCCCCCATGCTTGTGCCTTGCGGGACAAACCCACTATAGCCCTGCCTGCCTTCCCCTGATGGTCTTCCTGGCCTCAGTGTTTTAAGCCTGGGGAATTATTTGTAAAAATGGAGTAAACTGTGCTTCATCCAAGTACCCTCTGGCCTGGTTTTAACTTCTGCATTCAGGTGAAACCCAAGTGAAATGCTCACAGCCAAGCAATGTCCAGAAGGGGTGCTCCTTCCCTTATCTTCCACAGCTTGTTGGACACTTCTGCTCTTCCCAAGAGCTTGCTTTCCTCTTCAGCTTCCATGACTGATCTGGTTCTCCTCCCTGTCCCTCAAATAATCTGTTCCCCTTGGATGACTACCATCACTCCCCAGCCTTCTTCAGGCTTGCAGCTTTGATTACCTTCCATAGGAGGTATCTCCCGCACAAACAATTCCTCAGCTGCCACCTGTCTGGGCTAATGGCTCACAGATCTTGATTGCAAATCTGTTGTCTTCTGCACAGGCAGAAATTTTGAGCACCTGGAGACCCTCTGGGCATGCTGAGCGGATAAATCAAATTCAGCAGGGGTAAAATAAGACTCAGTTACATTCTCTTCCCATGATCTTTGTTAATGACTAGGAAATGTCACCCCTGTTGCACTTGCCCTCTCAAGCGCTTCCAAATCTTGGACTTGACTTCTGGAAGACCCTTGAGAAGTGCTGGCTGCAAAGGTCTCCACTGTCATATCCAGTTTCTCAACGTGTTGGAGATGCAGGTTGCCTTCTCCCCAGGGGAGGACAGCTGGGGTGGAGCAGTTCTCCTTTCCTGGACACCTGTATGCACCTACTGCAGAGAAAAGGCAGGCTGTCCCAGGCAGCTACAGTGCTTTTAGGCTATGAAGTTGTTCCCTTTTGGGTATCTCCTTCAAGTTGGTCTTTGCTGTGATGCCAATAAAAACTTGCCATTGCCAGGCTTCTGCAGCACCACAGCGAATGCAGCAAGAAGCACCTGCTTCTCAGCAGCTCAAGCCCTGTGTTGGGGATTTCCCTCCATCTAGTTTTGGAAGTTCCCCTTCCTGATGTGCCATCCTCTGGGGATCTCCTTGGCACCTCACTTGAGGCCATGGAGTCCCAGGGTAGCAGGGACTATCGATACGTCCCTAATATATACCACAATGAAGCCCTTTCTTGAAATTAGCTGTGAGTCCCAAACCCACCAACAAGGCCATATCTTGTAGCACCTCCCATGCATGCTGCCACCCAGTTCAGGGTTGGCACCCTGCAAACCTTCTCCCGTGCAGCATGGCTCCTTTTTGCTCCCTGGCTGCTGCTCTGTCTTCAAGAGGGCAGGGATTCCTTGCAGGGAATGGAAAACAGTCTCCACTCCCATGGGGGTGGGGCTTTGCATTCTATCATGCCAGCAGCAGGCTAAGGGAATACAAATGACGTTCAGCACAGGCTTCAGATTAATTGTTCTGTTTCCTTGAACTAAGGTAGCACTTATGCCCCTGATTGATATCTATGACGATAAAGATTCAGTCCCTGCCATGACTGGATGAAAACAATATTTGAGAGGAAAAAACAGGGTATTTTTGCTATCTGACTGGATATTGGGCCAAAAGTCTCACTCTTAACTCCCCAAATCAAGGCCACCCTCTTTTCCCAGGAGAGGCCTTTAGGTGCTCTCCTAGGGGCTTATATGCCTGCATGCATCCCAGACCTCCATCCCCAGAGTAGCTGATGGGGGCAGGAGCTCAGCTGTCTCACAGAAACACATGGTCTTGTGCACTGCGATGGTCCAGAGCTTGTTTGCTACCCCCAGCATGGCTGTGATGGGGGAACAGCATTTTCCTGCTGCTCCTTGGGGAGAGGAGCCCTCACTCAGTCTATCCTGCCTCAAGGCAAAGCAAGAGCGGGGAGTAGTTACTCCAACCCACCATGGTTATTTTAAACTATAAAGTTGGGGGGGATTCTGTTGTTGTTGTTGTTGTTTAGTGAGTAGTTCACTGTGAATTTAATAGATGAGTTTTGCTATTGGTAACAACTCCCCTAACCCCCGAGCAGTTTATTTCATCTATACAAGACTAAAAAAGGGAAAAGTAAGAACACCTCTGGGGAAAATAAGGGGTTGGGAAACGACTGTAAATGCAAGCATAGGATTGCCAAACCCACACGTTCAAAAAGCATGAATCAGATCTCCAGGAATCGCAAGACTGGTGGTCTGAATTTCAAATACAAAATCTGGGCAATTTCTGAAGGGTATTTCCCTCCATGTTTTCAATGCTCTAGGGGAAGCTGCATGCCCTCTGCTTGGGAGAGAGTGCTGACAGGCTGGAGCCAAGGTTTACATGTGTTTATAGGAGCCCATTCTCCCTATACTGGAGCCTGAGACAGTCATCCCACCCTCCCAATCCCCTAGGCCTGCTTCATTGCAGCGCTCTCCTCTGCTTTGGGGTATCACTGTTGCTCCCTTAGATCCCTGCTGAGCTGCCTGGAAGGACGGCTGAGCCCCAGCACCCATGTTGCCACGGTGGGGAACAACAGCTGCTTACACCAAGGTCGGTCTTCTCCCCATGGATAGGTTGTGAGAAAGCGACACCTCTGTTTTGTCCCACAGACTTTAATGAGAGCCTCTGCTTTGAATAGTTCCAAGATGTACGTAGCCTGAGCTGTAAAACCAAAGCAGCACTCTCCAAGGCAGGGAAAGTTGCCCATGACACCTGTTTTGGAGAAACTTCCATACTACGCAAGAGCTCGTTATAAGACAGAGCTGAAGATATTTTATCTGGGAGTATAAGTTAATACCTCCTCCCTCAAAGTCACCCCAGATCCCCCAAAACCTAAGAAGGAGAGCACTGCGGTGAACTTCCCCAGCGCTAGACTAAGTCACCCAATTCATTGGGACCTCAACCCCTAGGCAGTGAGCAGCCTTCACCCACACTTCCAAATATGGATGTGCTGGCAGGAGAGGGAAGCTTCCTCTGTCTCCTGCCTCACTTGAGGGCCTCTAGATCTATAGCTGATCTAAAATGCTGTTGCCCAACTCAGCCTTGCAGAGTCAGCTTTGCTGCAAGTCCTTTCTTGTCTATCCCTCTGGAGTCCCTCAGCCGCTGCGAATGCCACATTGTTGGTCCTTGCAAGCTCTTCAATGGTGCTGCTGCTGCTCAGCTCCAGCTGTCGACATTGAGGGACCAGCAGGGTGACCTCTGTGGGAGAGGACTCCCAAGGATTATTGCCTACACAGCACCATGAGATGGTCTTCCCAAGCCCATGCACATTAATGTTGCCTCACTGCACTGGACCAACGTCTCTTCTGCTTCAGCAGAAGCCACTCTCATCCTTGCATGTTGCCCCCTTTTTGCTCTGACATCCCAGCTCACAGTTACAGGAGTGTACCCGTCAGGACTCTTTGGTGTGAAATGTGGGGAAATCCCAGACTGCATGGCTCCTCCTGAGCTCCTGTCAGGTAGGCAAATTACCTGTCGCAGGGAGAGGATTCAAGAGTTAGAGGGAATTGCATGCAAATGGGTAGAGCAATGAAAAAGCCCCAGAACTGCTGAGGCTGAAGTGTGCAGCTGGCAGTGCACCTGCTTTCGTGAGGGGTGGAGCTGCAGCCATGCAATGGGAAGAACCCCACAGCCATTCTCCTTCCAAGCGAAGCATCATATTTTGCTCCAAAGCCCTTGTACCGCCCACACATGGAAGAGGAATGCAAGTGACTTCCAACCCGATGGGCAGGGACAGCAACCAGCGGGCAGTGAAACCACTCATGTGTAACAGGAGCAGTAGCTCTTTCAACGGTAGCTCACGAGCAGGAGCTGGTTGGCTTCCAGGGCAGGAATGACTCACAGCCACTTTATGGTTACCTGTGAGCTGCCATGCCCAGCTCCAGGCTCCCTGGGGCCTTCTGCAGCAATGTCTGCTTCCTGAGTTCCGTGGAAGGGAAAAGGTGCCTTGCCCCCTATTGATGAGCATGAATTAATCCACTCTTGCCCTAGGTTGGAGATAATACCAATAGCACCAAGCACTCCCACCTGCTGCATAGCAAGCAAATGTGGGAGTATCCTGGCCTGAAGGACCAGGCATATTAGCCTGACCTGTAAGTGAATTGTTTATATCAAATAAGAAGTGAGAATAACACGTACATGCACAGCCAGCGGCAGCAGTACCTTGTAAACATGCCTGTTTGCCTTGTTAGAGGCCCTTTATCTAGCAGATAGTCTCATTTGCCAATACAAATACATACTTGCTAGTGGGAGACAAACATTGTGCACGTAGTGCAGGAGAAGCTGAAAGAGCAAAATGAACCCAGCACATGTAGACATCCCAGGAAAATAGCACTATCAGAGCCCAGGAGGACAGACCCAGTGTAGTTCTTGCTTTGATTCCTCTTCTCCCAGTCTCTCTTCAACCACAGCTAGCTGAGGGGGAGAGAGAAGACCAGGAGAAGTCTTTCTCAATGCTCACTGGGGTCACATATGGCACATCAGCCTATGCTGTTGGTTGGCGCAAGATGGTGAGACCTGTGGCTGCTCCTGGACTAATTCTGTGCTGTAGCATCCGCAGAGAAGGAAAATTAGCTCCCTTTCCGCTCTCAATCCACAGCTGGCCCTTACAACCCTCTCTTGCTTGCAAGAGCAGAGCAGCCCATGTGGGCCATGCTTTCCAGGAGATCTGCCAACACAACACATGGGCCTCCTGGTCTCTCACAGCTTTGGCTCCAGGGATAGTGAACGTGGAGCTTCATGGCAAAGCTATGTCTGGCTGCTCTTCATCTGAATGCTGCTCTAGGTCAATACAGTGAGCACCTCTAGGTCTGTATGGGGTTCCCACTCTTCCTCAGGTCCAGGAGTGCACAGTGCAGGGTGCAAGGCTTTGCCTTCCGCTTGTCCACATTGCAAGCCTAATGCGTGAATCCTACTTGCTTGGTTCTCTGTTTTAACTTCCCATGTCCAGATGCTGCCAGCACCCCAGCTGGTGAGCCATTTCTCACAGGCCCTTTGCACTCTCCTCCCAGCTGTCTCTCCCCCGGGAGTCACACGCAGCGTTTATTTTGCGACTCAGCCCACAAGTGGCACGTGAGCGCTTTTACTCACCCCAGGTTCCTCATCAAGTTCTTCAGTGTGTGCAGGCTCCCAGGTTGTTTTTATTAAGAAATACCTGTCTGGTTTTAGCTACATGTGCCATCAGCCTGCTGAACTCCCCTTCTCCTTTGAAGGGGAGAGTTTTTTCACTCTTTGCTGTGAACTTTCACTGCTCGCAAGGGTACTTTGGTCTGGGCAAGATGGCTTCAGATGGGATGGCTTTGGTCTTGATTTCTGAATACCACTGACTCTTTGAGAGACTGGATATGCTGCTTGGTCTTTGCCCTCAGAGCAGCAGCCCTTACCCAGATAAATTCAGCTGGGGGAATTCCACCTGTAAGACATGCAAGTAAGGGCAAAGACATCCTCTGCCTTGTCCCTGTCAAGTTTCTGCTCCCCAAGGCCTTGCTTTCTCTGTTGGTAGTTCCTGCATGCAGCAGCAAGTCTGCTCCCCATGTGTTTCGCTAAAGCCGAGATGCCCACACATTTTTTCCATTGTGAACCTGGCTACATCCCTGCCAGCTCACGCAACCAGCTATTGTTAAGTAATTGTTTGAGTCATCCACTGAGCCCACGCCCAAGCAGGCTTTTTGGATTTAACATATGGGAGATTCACTACTGTTGGTGTGGCTTTGGGGTACTCTGACTCCTGCCTCCACCCGGGAGGGCAACAGCAACGGAGGCTCTCCAAATGGGCTAAATTTGGCCATTTTCATGCCTGTCCTTAGGTTCCAACTTCCAGCCACCAGTAACAGAAACTATATGACACAGAAAAGCCACCTTTCCCCCATGCTGGAGCTTGCATTTTCGTCCTGATGCTGCTAGAGATCAGACATCTCCCTTTCTTTCCCTATACCCACTGTCACTACCAGGTAATGCAGAGCAAATATCAGAGCTGCTTCCCCCACTAGTGATGATGCCTCCTCCTGATCCCTACTTGACGTGTGGGATTTATAGTTCAATTTAAGCTTGGCACGGTTGCTGCTCCCCAGCTCCAGCAATTAGAGGATTTGAGAAGTGCATTATGGGGCCCTGATTTTTCATATGGTCATTCTGGCTGACACCACCCTTTTTACCACCTTTTTACATAGACAGGCAAAATTCTCGGCTCATTTTCAGGAGAGGGAAGATTAAAAACCCAACCAAAAAAAGCCCAGAAAAAAACCCGGAGTGAATTACTAAAGTTTATAAGGCTAATACTTTATAGGGCTAGTATGCACAGGCCTAGGGCCTTCAAGATAATATAATCTAATACTCGGAGATCCCCTGATGAAAGGCACTATATATGCAAAGTGCTTTATAAACATTAATTAGTTAATGTTGAAAATTTTGCCCAGGGCAAAAAAAAAAAAAAGTAACAAAAATCCCCCTTCCCTCCCTCCCTGTAGTCCCTAACTATACCAAGTTAATGATTCTGTGTGTGCACACTCAGAGCACATTTTAATTTCTGTTTACTTCTGGGGAGATGGAAGCACTGGAAATACTTTCATATACATTGTGCTTCTGCAACCATTGGTAACATGGCTGCTTCTCCTATTATCATGTGATTTAAGTTTCATGAATGAGGACACCTCAACACCTATAGCAGAACTTTGACCACAGTATTTGCAATAGAACTGCCCAAGCTCTACTAGCTCATACCTTCATACTCTGTAATCACCCACCAACCAACCCACATGTGAAGGTCTTTACAGAGATAGCTTTAATTCCAGGCCACCTTTCCAAACCTTGGGTAATCTCGAGCAAAGGGAGTTGATTCCAGTGTTGTCACCACATCATATGTCAACACATAACATATGCACAGAAAGCAATGGACAAAGTAACGTACTTGTTACAGCAAAAGGAGGGAAACTCAGCAATCTGAAGGTTAAGTAGACATTGCTTTTGTAACTGGTTGCATGCAGGATGCGGTTGTGTTTCAAAGCAGCTGGTGTGAAAGGCAACAAGTTGTACATTCAATGATATTTCCAGCAAGAAGTGTATTTCATCTCTACTTCGTGATCCTCTCTGGGGAAGCATTCAGCTTCTAGATAACACTACAGGGGCTGGTTTCCCCTGAAGCCCACATCTGTGCTGCTCTGCTGGATGCTGTGTAGGCCTCCTGACAGAGCAAGCAGAGCCCACTTTCCACCACTCTCCTTCCTGCTCCTTTCAGAGCACTGTGCTCACGTCCATGTTTTGGAAAGCTTAGGGGCCCTTGTAGGGAAAACTTTTCCCAAAAAAACCCCTTTGCATCCCCGACAAGGCCCTTTTGGACTCTACTCAATCCAAGCAAGTCTGAACCATGCATGCTCCTAGTTTGCCACAAACCATGACTCTGGCTTGCCTGTCTCTGACTTCTCCATACCTCGTTCATCAGCAAAAGACCAGCAGGCCCCTCGACCTGCAGCCTGTATGGGTGACCACCACCCAGCACCCTCCTCAAAGCTGCAAGGGCAGTGGAGACCCTGAGGGAAGCAGAGGTGCAGGCAAACCACCTTCCTGAAAAGCCAGCGGCATCTTCTAGAGCTCTTTTCTGTCTGTCCTGTTTGAATCCCAAACTCAAGCTCATGCCTGTCAGTCCAGACGCTGGGGTGGGTGGGCCCAATGGAGCAGGAGAAACTGTAACGATATCGTGGAAGAATGCGAGCTGCTTGCAGCAGCATGGTCTCGCCCAGCAGTGTTTTCAGGGCTGGGCCACTGAGGTCCCCACAGGAGTGGACAGAACTCAGGCAGCTGGATTTCTGCATGCACCTGCTCCTTTCCCAGCACCCTAAGAAGCCAGTGCTGTTCCCTGACAGTGGACCTTTTGGTGAGGGATGCTTTCCCTTTCCCCTTCTGAGTCCCATGTGTCTTCAGGGCTGCTCTCAGCATTTTGGCTCCATGTGATGCCACCCTGTGTGACGTTGCTATACACCAGCAGCAGAACACCCAGCTAGACTTTTTCCACCTCCTGGACTGTCTCTGGGAGAGGCAGCACCAAGGGATGACACCACTGTAAGGTACCACCATTTTCCTTTAGCCTGAGACTTGATAACTGCTATGAGCAAAGTCTTAAAGTGAAGTAGCGTCAGCCTGTATGACCACTGGCCATCCTGCTGGTGACTGCCTTGTGCTTCCAGCACAGTCTTCCCTCGCACTCCTTTGCTTTCCTGGGGGGCCATGCAAAATCTGCATGTGCTGAAGTACCATCCTTGATTCAGCACACTTTTAAAGGGTCTTGGAATACAAACCTCACTTCCCGCCAACGTATCAAGTTTTGCTTCAGTGCTCCTACAATTTCAACACTTCCACTGCAACACAGTCAGTTGTGGAGGTGCCTCTTACCTGGCCAGATGCCTCCAGTGCTAGTATCTCCACAGGCTCTTGGCACCAGCAGAGAGCAGCGCTCAGTGGCCAAGCAGCTGCATGACTCGAGAACACACCTCCTCTTCACCATCTCGTGAAAAGGTGAGTTACCAGGTTTTAATGCTTGCTGGTGCAGCACTATGCTCCACAGGTGAAATGAGGGGCCCCCGAATCCAATGCATTCCCAAGGACCTCAGCCTTAATGGTAGCTCCCCATAGCATCAATGACAGCTGTCGATGGGGTCTTTGGAAAATCAAAGGCTGTAAAGGTTTGTCCTGGCCTGGTCCAGTCACTGCCACCTCCAGGCATAGTCATGGTACATCTGAACATCCAACTCAGGCGAGCTGTCTGGGGGGAGTTTTGTCTGTACACAAATGCAAGATCAAGCTAGCGGGGAGCTGGCGCTTACACACCTGTCAAGTACAGACCTACCTGAATGAGCTAAGCTGTACTTTCAACTCGTGCAGTTAAGGATGTTTAATTTTAATCCTGTGTCAATGGGGAGGAAAAAAAAATTGTATGAAGTTCTAATAAATAAATCATGCTGCTGAGTGCTCAGATCAGCACATCCTTGCTAGAAGCACTACAGAAAAAGCCGCCTTCCAGCACTGCAGACTGCTTTAAAACTTGCCTTCAAATAGATGTTGTTGCAAGCCAGTGATACACCAGAGCTGTTGTGTTGCCTTCAGATCATGAAACGTTTGCCATTCTGAGGGGGTGAAACACTGAGGAGGAAGAAAACTGTGAAATATTTAGTAGTTTTTGATGCTCAACTTGAGAACTCTTGAAGAACCCTGATTTTCCAAAACCATTGCACATCCGCTCTCAGCCAGCCTGGCTGCTTTCAGGTGCCTCATGCTGGTCACCTGCCAGGGCAGCTGCTGAAATCACAAGTCTGCCCAGCAAATCTAGATGGGAGATTGCGATGGAGGAAACTGTCTATGCTGCTAATGCTGAAGTTACTGATTTTTACCTCTTCTAGTTTTAAATTAGGTTGCGGCTTTATTTGCTCCCAAGGAGACAACTGGGAATTTAAAACACGAGAGACGTCTTTTGTAGTGCAACAGGCAAAAAACTTGATTTTCCTGGGATTTCTTGAGTGTTCAGACCCTGGTTAGGCTCCCACGACAGCTAATAGCACGGAGAACTGTTGTCTCAGTCAGGTGCTACCAATTTCACCAAAGCCGTCAGTCTGTGCCGCAGCGGAATATTTGCAATGTGTATAAGGACAAAAGCTGTTTACCACCCACTGGTGAGCTTTTATGTGTAAAACATTCCTTTCACTCTGTGCTGAAGCAGACACTTGCTTTGATAGTTATATGAAAAAACCCTTAACTTTGCTTCAGGATATTTATAACCAAAGCATGCAGAATTACTGCAACATAAAGTCTGCTTCACTGGGTCTTGATGATATAAAAAGAAAAAAAAAAAAAAGGAATAAAAAGAAAGTTAATATAATAACAAAAAAAAAGACAGATGAGTACACAGAACACACTGCAGATCTACAGCATTATATTGTCCCAGCAATGCCACCAATTCGATTTAAATCTTAAGGAAGAGGCTCATGCTATTGAAGCACTGCAAATTAACAACAGCCCTGCCCTTATACATCACCCCTCCATGACAACCCACACCTTCACTGCTCTGCGTGGAGAGACAACAGAGGAAAGGTAGCATGCAAGTGAAATGGTTTCTTGTCCTCTGGCCTGCCAGAGGCAAATGCCAGCTCTCAGTGTTGTAAACTGTAAGGCAAGGCAATCTGCAGCACTATGGAAAGAAAACAAATACCACACTAGCAGGCAGGCAGGCAGAATGAGACAGAGGTATTTTTAATTGGTGCTAGACGAACATAAATAGATGAAGCTGGTGTTAAGCAGCACAGCCCTTCTTCTCTCTCTGCCAGGTACCCATTTACCCAGGCTCATAACCAAAGGCCAACATGACATCAGAAGCCCTATGGTGTTTTGCCTTTGGGCAACAGCCGGTAAAACTGGTTTCATCTGGCAGATGAGCGTGTGAGCTGAGGTAATTGGTGTGTTCTTTTCTGCCTCAGATTCCTTATCTCATCCTGAATATTCCCATAACCTCCCTTTTTCCAGTCCTTTTGTTTCTCAACAAAAAAAATATTTATATTGAAATAAACAGTGGGAGCCTCTAGATCTCATCGCAGGGAGACACAGGTGCTGGTAACTTCATGAACAATGAGCAATGCAATGACAGCTGCAGAAACGATAAGCTGGAAATGGGGAGGGGACTCCTTCTAGTGGGACATTTCCTACTGAGCAGAAGGGGTTTGAGCAGACACCATTTGATGAAGGAGCCTCTCTCAAAAACAGCTGGCGCTCCATTTTTCTTTCACTCCTGAGATTGGTTTGGATTATTTTTCCGCAGTGCTTTGCAACTGAAGAATAAAAAACATCTCAATATGATGGGAGCACAGTGTGGGAGTCTGTCTTTCTACACACCTAGGGCTGCCTATCTCCAGGTCTGCACTAGCAGTTCTTTGCCAGTGCAGCCATCCCAGGTTATGCAGAGGCTGAGCAGGCTTCCTGTGGGCATCCCTTGCATCAGTCCCTGCTGTGCTGTCTGAGGAGAACAGGGTCACGGAATAAATTCTGCCAGCAAAAGCAGATTTTCTAACATATTAGTGAAAGTACATTATGGTTTGTTTGGGTTTTTTTGTTAGATTAGCTATGTGGATAAGTAGCTTCACCCATCATAGCTATTGGTTTGGGATGGGCACAGTATGTCTACAGGACATGCTCAGAAAACTAATGTGGAGCATCACATTCAGGTAACATGAGTGTGTAAGCTGGGTGATGGATCAGATGTTTCTGGCTTGCCTGAAACACGTGAACCTCTATGAGCTGCCCCTCGAAGGAAGTTGGGAGGCCAAAAAGATTTTCTTCTTCCTTCCAAACATAGTACTGATAAATACAAATGTAGCAGATGGACTGGGCACCATGTGTAGCAGGGACTTGCTGAAGGTAAGGCCTCTGCTCTGACACACTGAATCAAACCAGGTAGGATGCTGCCTCCATCATCTGTAACCTCAGGAAACACAGCCTGCTTTTCAGAAACATAATTCTTTCTACTTACAGGTCCCTTTAGAGCTGGGAGGTGCTGGAAGGATGAAGAAATATAGCCCAAGACAAACCTAGACACTTTGTTTTAGCCTCTCACATTGGAACATTTTTAATGTCTTCTCCCTGCTCCTATGGAAATCACTGGTGAAGCTTCCTACTGAAGTTGAGCTGGATCCCAAGTCTGTAAGCCCTGATGTGTTAAGAGGGAGAAGAAAATGCAGAACATACGATAGAAAAGGGAGCCTTTAACCTGCTGAACAAGGCTAAAACACAAATCCAGTGGTTATGTTAAACAGTCCAAATGAAAATTATCCAAATATACAGGATTATAGGAGAAGAAAGAAAACAGACGACTGGAAAGAGAGGATGAAAAATGGGCTAAGCAAGGAGGAAAATATAAAAGCTGGGAAAATGAACGGGAAAATCCACCCTGGGAGAGGCCAAAGAAGACATGAAAGGAGGACATAAGTGGAAGAACATTGGTGTGAAACACAGGAGGTCCTGGGTACAGGGATGGACACCACGGCTTTTACATCTGAGCCTCAGCAGTGACAGGAAGAGACTGCCCTGAGGTCCAGGGAGGCTGTAAAATGTCTGAGCTGTTTGTGGTCTCTGTGGAAAAAGACATAGGGGTAGTGGGGCAGGGAAGGAGTGGGGGGAGGGTCCCCTTGCCTCACCCACCTTGCTGGACATGCCCCAGGGACCAAGCCCAGGCAGTTGCTGCAGGAGTCCCTGTTTTTTTCTGAGGTGCTTCAGGGTTTCCTGCAGGACCGAGGAGCACAGAACAAGGGGTTGCAGCACAGTGAGCAGGGCAGATCTGGGTGGCTCCTCCTCCATATCCCCCCTACCCTGACACACACCTGCACACCCCTCTTTACACCACCCTTCTGCTCCCACCCTGTTAGCCAGCACCAGGGGTACCTATGGCCCACAGGGGTGGCCAAGGGGCTTGGGAGCCAGGGAGCCTGAGAGGTTGCTGAGCTAATAACCAGGGTGGGCAGCTCGCTGCACAGACCCAACCCTGTAACTGTTTGGCACATGATGTGACACACAGTGATGCCACACGATGCTCCCTGGCCACCAGGTTTTAAACCAGGTCCATGCATATGAAGATGGGAGCACAGTTTTGGCCTCGCCTCTTGTTCCTGTCCTCTCTCTTGTGCTTGGAAATTTTTGGCCACAGTTTGTCCAGAGTCTCAGAAGCAGAGCAACATGCTCCCCCCACCCCCACTTCCCCCTCCCTTTGGTGAAGTATTTGCCAGCACACCGCTTCGACAAGGAGACAAATGCCTCAGGTTCAAAAAACACATTTTGGACTTCTAAGAACAGTGCAATGAGGCAGCTGCCCATTGTGGGCAATTTAGCTTAATGTCATACTGAATTCAGCTGTTTAATATACCCAGATGCTCCGGCAGTGAGTGTATTAAAAAAAAAAAATCTTCAATAAATAATGGAGATGTGAATAGGGCGGGTTTTTTGTTTGTTTGTTTCCTTTTTTACTGAAAATGGCAAAACCAGTAATTTGCTACTGTACATCTGCATCAGTTGTTTAACATGACATCTTGCTGTAGTAATAATCCAGCAACATCCAGTATTACATATGTATTCACAAAAAGGTTTCTGTTTCTGTTGGTGCATTTGCTGTCTGCCAAACCAATTATATACATTTTACAATAAATTATACATATTGAACTGAGAACCTGCTGTGTTAATTGCACACATTTTTATAGGGGAAATATGTGGTCATGGAGTGATTTTTCTCTTTAAGCATATTGAGAGCATGGCAGCAGAAGATGCTATGTCTTCGGTTTGCCAGAGCTGAAAAAAATCAATATTTAGCCCTACAATCAGTAACATAAACCAAAAAAAACACACAGAAAGAATTAACTTTGGGTAAGCTTTTGCTGGTGTCTTTTTGCCCCTCTTTCCTTCTTTGCTTGGTGAGGTATCAAAAAACATGCATGATTTCAGCACTGCGAGTGCCCCACTGAAATTAAGACTAAACTTCTACTATACCAACAGCTATGGACACCCTGAAATGCCTTCCCAAATCAGTGTCCTACAAGGGAGCCTGAGGAGCACTGGGCCTACCTTTCTAAAAGCTCTGCTGTTCATTTGTTTGTTCTTCAGCAACAATACCATGTAATTACGAGCTGCAGCTTCACTGTTCACAGACTTTCTATGAGTAATACCTTAAATATAGTCTATTACATCAGGCTCAGCACTGGCACCCGATGGCTTTCAACCCTCATTAGGACTCAATCCTCATTCTTCTTCCCAACTGAAAAAAGATGTTGTGAAATATCATTCTTGATTGAAAAAACGAGAGGACGGAATTAAAACATCAGATAATACAACAAGGAGAGAAAAGCAGAATGAAGGGATGTCTTGCTTTTAAGAAGATACAAGACAATTGTGCTGGTCCAGAAATAAATAACATAACTTAAGAGTGATAGTTGGGGGAAGAAATGCATTTGTGGCCTCTGGATCTCTGAGGAGTGCAAGGAAGCATGAAAGCCCTTTCCCCACTGTTTTTTATTTTGAGGCAACACATGAAGATTATTCAGTTTCCAATGCTGCTGAAAAGCTTCTGGTTTTATTTAGGCTTGTTTCAGGAGAGATTCGGGTTGTTACTTGGGAGAAGAGTTCTTCCTGTAAGCCAGTATCCACTTTATCCAGCTGCGTGGGGAGGGTGAAGTTCTTTCCTGTGCTTCCCAAAGCTAACCTTAACTCAGTCTCTATCCTGCCCAGGTTCTCTCAAAACACAATTAAATGCTAAGGTGAGAGGACAGACAGACACAAAGTATGTATTAATTTTTAAGAAAAACAGTCACGTGTTAGTGTAAATAATTATTGTTTCTGAAAAAAAAAACAACCACCAACCCTACATATTGTTTCTATTTCTTTTGGTGAACTTTCTTACAGTCTATAGCACACATTGAGCAAGACAGAACGAAGTGATGGCCAGGCAGAAGACTTACTTTGTAATTAATGTACAGATGGTGGTAGGAGAAAGTAATAAGAACATCATCTGTAACAAAACAGGCTTTTTCAGGATGTCTCTTCTTTTTTGCCCAGCGTAAAGTGGCTGGCAAGCCTTTTCTTTTGCAGTAACAGGAGTAACTGTAGTTTTTCATCTTTAAAGAAAAAAAGCAATCAAGATAATTTTCTTCTCCACGCATTTTTCACTGACATTACTGTCCTTCTCTCACTCTAGCATGCTAAGCAAAAAGTATATGCTAATAAGTTCCTCATCATTTATCATTCCCACGCTTTGCCATCTCTAACCTGAATTAGCAAGTGGTATACAAACTACAGACCTAATACCAGAGCTGCAAGTGATCCTAAATGCTTCACTTGTGATATTGCCATTGACTGTTTTTGATGACTTACAGCTTTGTTTTCCTACATTAAGCCCCCTTCTTGTTTACACAGCGTTCTTTCTTCCTTATGCTACTTCCAACCCTGCAGAGCTGAGCTTGCACTGCAGAGCAGCAGGACTGGGCCCGAGGACGCTGAGCCCTCCATCCACCTAACTACTCAAGCATGCACTAATTGTCCCTCGGGGACACAGCTGGCCTGTCCCAGTAATGCCCTGCTCACACTTCAATGTGCTTCACCAGCACCCTGGGCCCCTGGGAGGCCCCAGTGCCTTGCCATGGCAGGCTTTGATGTCCTTCTCCAGCCAGCTTTCCCTGGTGCCATTTTTTAAAAAAACGTCTTGTTGGTTTGTTCAATGTGCTACAAGCACCAGGTTTAGAGTAATGCTGTTTCATGCAGATAGTGCCTTTCCTGGCCTGGCCACACACTTCTGTAGCCAGTACTACCGTCCCTCTGGAAATGTTTGCACTACTGGTGCGTTGCTCTGTAGAAAGAAGGGGAGCTTGATGGCACCAAGTAGGGGATAAGGGTCACAACTGCTCTCCCAAACAAACCTTTCACATCTCAGTCAGCCCAGTCTTTTTGGAAAGGACAGAAAGACAGAACGGTTGAGGTGTGAAGGGATCTCTGGGGATCATCATCTCATCCATTTCCCCTGCTCAAGCAGAGCCTCCTCAAGTTGCCCAAAACTGCAGCCAGACAGCTTTTGAGTATCTTCAGGGTACCCAGAGGATTTACCTGAGGGTGAAGCAGGGAGCTGGACACACAGGACCCCCTGCTGCTAGCAGCACTCCTACCACTCCTGCAGTCTGGGCAGCCCCTGAAAGCAGGTAGAGGAGCTGCCCCAGCTGTCAGCACTCCCTTGCTGCTGGATGGTTACAGCCACAGTGACTTTTGGGTGGTTTCTACCCACTGACACAGCACTCGCTCATGCAGCAAGGCCCAGCGAGCTGGGGAGTGCCCCTTTACCAAGGAGACCCTTGGTCACCCATCAATTGGTCACCGTATCTTCTGTCTGGAGCACCGGATGAGATTGGACCAACTGAGGCTGCTGCAACAAAAATAAAGTGGAGCCAAATATTGAGGACAATAAATGCCCCAACTTTTAATGACATGCATTGAAAGAGGTGGTTCATCTCGTATTGCAGCTGTTATCAAGCCAATGAGAAAGACAGTAAAAAGCAACAAACCAAGGTTGTGGCTAAATTGCTAAAGTTAAAAAAACCAGATGAATGTTTTAAATGAAGTCATACTAGGCAAAAGATGCTAGAAAAAGACTAAGATAGAGAGTAACATTTACTACCAATATGTGCAGAAACATTTTGCTTCTCAGCTCCTCATCACAACACGTATCATGTCTTTCATAGCTCTCATGGAAGAGATTAGAAAAATACCCATTCCATGCACAAAAGGGAACAGAAAAGAGGCATTTCCTAAACACTTTGACAAATGAATTCTTTTTCCTGCAAAAACAAACTATATGCTACTATTCTGATTTATTATCTCAGCGTTATCCTTTGGGCTCAGTGGATATATTAACATTAAGCAGGTAAAGACTTAAGAATAATTTCAAATAGAGATTACAGCAGTCACGGGTTAGACTGGTATCTGCTGTTGTATGGTGAAAAAATAGAAAAGCTCAATTCAAATTTAGGGGAAAAAACCAGTTGTGTTTAGGGGTGTCAGTGAGAAGGTGGTGGGACTGCACATGGCAGTGAGCTCCCTGTCAAGTCAGTGTATGAACAGCGTGATGCAGTTGGTTTGGTTTCACAGAGAAGGTCCTTGTACTTCCTCACTAGACTTCAAAGTACTCCAGCTACTCTGCTCGTGCAATATCTGGTTTCAGGCAACCAGCGTGGCAGTTTGCCTGAGCTGAGAAAATACGCTTGAAGTCTGCAGTCACAGGCAGCTTCAACATCCTAAGGAAAATGCTTCATTTTTGTAGCCTGAAAATATGTCACAAACATGAATAGAATTATACGCTCACTCTCCCTCACCCTCAATCCTCTTTACCTTAGGAAAAAATTATACACTTCCAATTACAGGGCCAGTTAAAATCAATACAAAGGTGAGAGAAAACAGATCATTTTTCTTATGGAAGTAACTGTTTTCATTAATTTTTCATTAGTCCTGCTTTTGTTGTGCTATCCATCACTGAAGGAGCTGGAATGCAGTAGATTACATTTAGGTTATCTTACATGCTTCCAGGATTTAGTAGATATTGCCTGATAAAGCTGCGAGCTTTATGGCTTTAACTTACATCTATCAATAATGCATCAGAAGAGAATTTTTCTGCAGAACAGCTGTCCCTGAGCCAAGCAGCTTTCCCCTGGAATAGCTGCACTGGTTACAGCTGAGATGCTAGCACAGCTTTTAAGCTACTCATCTAAAAGCTACAACTGCGAGACAGAGGAGCAGATGCTTAAGGAGGAAGATAATCTGTGGGGGTTTGAGCCCTAGTTTCCTCTGATGTCATTTTTTAATTTTTTTTTTTTGTGAGTGTTTGAAACCAGGAACCAGCTGTGCCTTGCCCCATCTCAGCAATCACACCTGAAAAACATTCCTGCCACCAACCATCATGGCATGTATCATGATTTTATTGTGACCACTATATGAACAACCAAACCTCTTTCACAAATTGCATAGGAACTTTTCATGGCTTTTTTTTTTTTCCCTTTTTCTCTTGCAGTGCCTGAGTTTTGTGGTAAGGAACTGAAACATTATAAACAGAAAATTATAGTCACTAATGAAGAGCTGAGGCAAAGGAAGAAGATTAAGACATCCATAGATCCTACTTAAAACATGAAAGGTGAAGGGAATTTTATTTATTTTTCTCTTACCTGGGAAGGAATTAGAAATAAAGTAATCTCAAAGGTACATCAAGCCTAACATGGTAGTGTTACTTTTAAAGCTTATTCAGACATCTCAGGGATGCCTTGTGTTTGCTTGAATACCTTGCAACTCTCAGCTTTAAAAAAACCATGTGCCATAGCACCTCACCAATTCCAGCCTCTTTCTATACTGCAAGTGGGGTTGTGAAAGAGGGTGGCAGCTGAACGTGACTCTTGAAGCTGTGCTTGCCACCTGGGTGGTTGGAAGCCGAACCTCTCCAGCCTCCCCAGCTGCAAGGTGAGCTTATTGTTACCTTCTTCCCTTACAGGTAGAGAGATGCTTAATTGAAGGTTTGTACAATGCTTTGAAGAGACCAAACACTGTGTTAGGGCCAAAACTATTCCTCTCGAGCTGCCCAGGCACAGCCCCAAGCAGAAGAAAAGGAAACCTCCTGAAAAGGAAAAAGCAAGGGAAAGACACGCACAGCTACTTTTGTTACTTACCTGGCAAGCAATGTTTTTAATATGAGCCACCCAGAATTGAAATACTTATTCAGAAGTGGCGGGGATGAGTGAAATCATAGATCTTCAGAACTAGTGTTCACACTCTGGTTGTTTTGTCTTTTGTTTTTGCATTGAGAGTAAGTGCTTGGAGGTTAATCAAATGAAGTATCGACCATCCATTGGTGATCCCTGCTTAGCCCCCTGGTTTGAACTAAAACCAGAACAAGCGCAGCACGTGAGTTTTGGGGACTTCAGCGTGTGTAGATTTTGTTTAAGTCAATGCCCAAAGCGAGGTGCACACTCAATAGGTCACTTGCCCTGCCCTTCAGACTGCATCATAGCAGTGAGCAGGCAAGGGCAACCATCTCACACTGTGTGCCTTCTGTGGGGAAATTAATAAAAACACTGACAAGTTACATAATGGAGCAGAAGCTAGAAGACCATTTGGGTTTACAGATGAGATCTCATTTATCAGTCCAAAGTCCAGAGTACAGAGAAAAAATTCCCTCCCTCCATCTCTCCCCAGACCTTCAAGCCAGAGCAGTGCTCCAAAGGGGACAGGGCTCGCTGGGCTGGGTTAGGGCACCAACACTCCACACTCCCTGAGGGGCACATACCCAGCCCTTTCACACCAGTAATGGGCTCTCCAGAGAGAAGAGCTCATGAACATACAGTCTCAATGGGGCTGAGGAGCAGAGTCTGATCAAACCACGTTTCCTCTGACCTGCAGCAGAGAAAACTGTTTTTTAGAAGCAACACGCGACAGAGACAACATACAATTGCTGTCAATGCAACAATACCAACAGCTGATCACTGCTCTGGGCATCTTCTCAAAATCCCCAAATTACAGTAATCTGTAATCCCCCAAGTTATAGTTCATAAATTGGGTCTGCCAAAAATTCACTATGAATACAGAGGGCAGAAGATGGGATCTGGCCCATAACATCTGACATCAGTTGAAAAATAATATACTCTTTGTTATTTTAGGGGACTCAACAACATACTAAGGCGATAGCTAACAAATATGTTGAAAAAATCACAGATTTGAGGAAAAGTGGACTTCTCCCCAATTGTCAGAAGACACCTCCATTACTTCAGCTCACCCTTGCATAAAAAGAGGATGCTTTGGCAGGTTTGCCAAAGGGTTTCGGCCCAGCATGGATATTAGCTGCCTGGTTACCAGCTAGCAGCATTAGCTCAGCTTACAAAGGGATGAACTATTGTGCTATGTGCCTGTATCTTTTTTGGAAGAGGGGTAGGGATGTGATTTTAGCAGTTTCAGTCTCAAATAAAGGATCCCAAACACTATATCAGTTTTGGGGTCTTCAATAATGAGATCAATGAGGTAGCAGCCAAAGCCAACACAGGGACCTGATGCAACATATTGATTTTTGGTTATGGCTATCGCTCCAGACCCTCAAGAAATAATAAACCACTCAAACTGAAGTCTGAGAAAAAGCAACTGGTCTACAGGCCCCGAGGATATCTTGGTTTCATTTCCACTGTAAATAAACCTCAGGCAGCAAGAATGCCTACATACAAATACCAGTTGTCCTTAGAAATAATTCATAATATAGAATTCCACAGTCAAGAAATGACAGATGGAAAGAAATGTTTTTATTTCTCTGAAAAAAAACTGACCATTGGTAAAAAAAAAAAAATAAATTCTCACCCCCCCAAATCAAACCCTTCTTTCCACAAATTCCCAAATATGTGAACATTAAAGAAAAACACACTTGACAAGTCATTTGGGTGACAGTAAAAACCCTGTAATTAGTATAGCAACCAATTTTTAAAGGTTGTTGCAAAACATGTTCATGCACAAAATGTTTCTTTTCAAATTGAAATCAGTGTCTGTTTAGCATAAATAAAAACAATTGAATGGGTGGGGGAACTTTCATGTTTCAGAGGGTAGTAGGACGTCACCACTGGATTTCCTTATGGATTCTATTGAGCATTAAAAAAAAAAAAAAAAAGCCTCAACTATGCCTGCTTGTGCCAGTCAAGAACTGAAATGATTGGGTGGCTTCTAGACATGTAGCAATGGAGAAGAAAAACATTTGCTGGATCAGGCTACCTGGCCAATAAGTACCCAGAGAAAGAACAAACTAGCAGCACTTACTTAGGTGTATCAGTGCTTGCAGAAAGCGAGATTAACCTAGTGACTAAGCTGGACTTCACTTTCTCTGGAGCAGGGTAAATTAACTCATTTTTCAATGGGACGCTCACAGTGCTAAGGTTCATCCAAGCATGCCAGGATCCACACTTACGTTACGTAGATGTTTGATACATTAAGGAGACAAGAGGGAAGGAATTAAACTCTGGGTTGATGGTTATCACAGAAACCCAGCGTTCACACTGCCGAAAGAAAGGGTGAAGACTCAGTTCCTCTGCCTGTGTCTCATTGTGGGAAGTGGTGTGAGGTGGCATCTGCAGTCTCTGCATGCCCACAGCAGTTCTTCCGGGAGCTGCTTAACCAAGTTGCTGAAGTACAATGTTGGCAGCTACTGTTCACTGCAGCTCTTCCTCTTGTTATTGAATACAGCACCACTGATAGTATAAAATGGAGTCATACTTTTTAATAAAAAATTAGATAAATTTGAACTATTGTACATGTCAAAATTACTAACCTCCAGAAGAGAGCTGACAGTAATCTGGTCCTTCTTGGTTCCCCCCCTCCCTGGTTATATTGCTCATTTGTCTGTTGATAGTTTTTCTAAAGAATATTTTTAAAACACATGGTTACAAGTCTCAATTGCAAAGAGGACTAATCTCATTTGCTCACTAAAAAAATCTACACCTAGTTTATTCCTGCATACATTTTTCATCAGCCATCGCTTTCTTTACTCAGGACCTCTTACTCCCTGACCATACCATAATTGCAGTGACATTTACATTCAGAGTCCCAGAGTGATTTTTGACTCCATCAACAACAAACATGGGCTTGGTGGGAGGGTGACCAGCCAGCTGGGGATTTGGGAGGAGAGCAAAAGTATCCTCGGTGTGGTTGAGTCGGACAGGTAGGTGCTGAGCAAGCAAAACCACTGGCTGAGCAAAACTTGCCAGCTTTGGGAGCAATGCAACGATGAGCATTAGTGGCAAAGCTCCTCACCCTCCCCACCCAGCCTGTGGGTGGCGTGGGCACTGCCAGCACAGGGGGAGCAATTTGGGGGATGCTGATGCTCCTGGCCAGGCAAGCTTGGGGTACCTGCAGGCCAAGGAGCAGTGAAAGGAGCTGCAGGCCCCTCTGGCTCCAGCCTGCACCGGAGCATATGCCTGCATGTAAACACAGCAGCTGGCAGGGCAGGACGGGATATGGGAGCACCTTTGGGCTTAACAGACAGTGTAAACACATCCCCAGGTACACTGCAGAGGCTCCAGAGGTGAGGATCCACCTGGAAACACAGGGAGGGTTCCTGCAGCAAACAGTCTCTGGAACACCACCTCACCTTGCACTGGTAACTCCTGTACTCTCAACCCATGACAGGGCTGGCACCTTTTGCAATGTCGCAGATTTCATACCACATCCAACAGCTTGAAGATCTGTTCAAGAATTATTTCCCAGGATTTTAGCTTTCTGACTTCTATGCAAACTAACAACCAAATTATGGGCAGTAAGAGCAAGAATTTGTTTATTTTGTAAGAGGACTACTTGCTGCTAATTGAAAAGAAGCATTTTCAATGAGGCAGCTGTTTCAGTACTGTAACTAGACAAATCAGCAACACATTGAAGATGTAAACCTGTTAATAAACCTTAATTTTTGGAGCCTTCCCTACCCCCCCTTCCATTTCCATGTTTCAATGATTTCAAAACCATTGATTCATGCTGCCAGAGTGTTACTTAGTGCGCCCTCTGACATATTTAAAACAAAAAAAACCAGAAAAATTGTAGCTTTTTTTTTGAGTTATCAGACTATATTAAAAACCTTGTTACATGTATTTAACAATTTCTTTTTTTTTTTTTTCCTTTTCTTAAATAAATAGCAAAGTGTCACCAAAATGAATGGAACTCCGGCACCATTGCGTCGATAGAAACTTCCATACTAGGATGAATACAGAGTCATGTTCTGGAATATTGCATAAAAAGATACTTTGGAGGAAAGGTGGTGGTTGTTGGTGCATCCTAGGTGGTGAACGCATCAACCCATGAACAGTCCGTGCAGTGGTATCGTGATGTGGCACCTTTGCAAAAGCTCACCGGCCCGAACCAGGCAGCTTCAGAGGTGGCCTCAGTGAGACTCTGCAAGAGAAGAACTCGCAGGACATGGACTTACTGCCTGCTATCAAAAGCGCTGCAGCTGACAGTGTAACATGAGGGGCTGGCTGTCCCACTCTCCAGGCAGAACGCCACTAGCTTTAAACGAGGGAAATGAACAACATTAAACAGGCTGACTAACAGTCAGCAGGGCAAGGCCTCGGAGAGGTGAAGCTGCCAACTCCTTAGTCAAGACGAATGGATGCAACTATTTGCTGATACATTGAAAGTTACAGAACCAGGTGTAATTTTTTAATGGGCTTCTCAGGGCTGAGCTGGTGTTATTTTTATGTCTGACCAACAGCCTCTCTTCAGCAGGGGACAAAGCTCCAAAAGACAGTGCTGAAGGAAGACCAGCAGCCCTCACCAGCGTCTGTGGCCTTTAACTCACTCCTGCATGCAGTGAGCTACCTTTCTGCTTCTGTTGGCTTAAACCAGACCCTTGTTATTTTAAACAGAGTTTATTGTATTTAATACATTATAAAATTTGAAAAAAATTGTAGGAAAGCAGCAGATTCAAACCAGAGCATCTCTACCAAATATTAATTATTCTGGCCCCCTTTGAAAAAACACAAAACAAAACAAAAACAACAACAAAAAAATCCTCATTCAAAAGAAAAGTTAACCTTTCACATCTGTGAGGGCAGACAAAAAGTGTGCGACTTCTGTACAAACTACATTTAAAATTTCAGTCGACTAGCTTTCCAATGCAATGGATGGTCGTCTCCTGAACACCTGCCCATCCACCTCTAAAAAAGACAGACATAAACCTCCATATGCAAATAAAGTTGAGTCAAGGCATGTACACGTTCAAAAGTGGATGGGTGTTTGGCAATGGAAAATGGGTGAAGAGTATCTAGGAATTCCCCCAATGGTAATGGCTTGTACACCGTTAAGTGGGCCTGAGTAAGGCCTAGGACACTTAATGGCCATCACAGCACCAACCTCATCTACCACTTTTTTGTTGTTGCATTTCCTACCCTTTGACATATACATACATATATATATGTACATACATACATATACATACATATTTTATATATATGTGTGTGTTTCCTTTTACACCTTGAGGTTATTTTTATCACTACTATTCCAAATGTTCCCATATGAATTCAGGTGTGGTCTCTATATTCGATATAAATGTGTCTTTTATTCAATTTTAGTTCCAAGACTTGTTTGGAGTCCAAACTGCACATGACACGTCCCCCTTTTTTTTTCCTCTCTCTTTGCCTTTTTTTTTCTTTTCTTTTTTTTTTCTTTCTTTTTTTTTTCTTTTGCATAAAGAAACATGTCCATTTTAGTCCAGAGGCTCTTGCTTTATTCGAATGACGGAGGGTGCACGAGATGTCCTTCTGAGTTCTCGTCTCAGTACGTATTCACTGAATTGGGAAGAGTCCACCCCACCTCCACATGAGCCAACAATCTCAAACCCTCTCTGCTGTAACCTCTCAAGTACCTGCAAAAAAGAAGAAACAAACATTGATGTATAAGTAAATAAACAGACTATTTGCTGTTCGAGGAAGATAACTGCTTTTTTTAGATGGATACAACCATGAAACAAAAGCAGTTACACAGACCAACTAACTGGGTTCCCTCAGCTTCACTGTACTGGACTGATTTCTACTGGCTTTGGCCACTGAGCAATAAGAAGAAATATATATTTATTTTTTTTTCAGACCTGTCAGCGAATCCAGTACTCTTCCAGCTACAGAAACGTGCCTGGAAAAACACATTCTCCTCTTCACAAAATTTACACTACAAAAGGGCAAATATAGGATTCCACAGCAGACTCCAGGGGATGCTGAGCAAACACCTCAGCTAAACTCATAATTTCAGAAAAGTTACCATCGTATTTCCTAGACACTCAAAAACCAACCATGATCACAAAGATCTGTGGCTAAGTTATCTGTGGTAAAACCCGGGACCTTTTAATTATAGGACTAATGAGTTCTACCTATTCACCTTCTCTCCTCTCTTTTCACAACCTGAATGTTGCTTCCAGTGGGAAATACAATGGCAAAAATTAAAAACAAAACAAAACAAAAACCAGAAGAGTCAGGCAGGGCTTCCGGTGAGGCAGAGGGACACACCCAACCCACGCCAGTGAAGAAGAACCTTCTAGGGCTTCTTTAGGGTCAGCTGGGATGGCCACAAGCCCCAGGGGGGGTGAGCTGATGCTCCCACACCTCACAGGATGTGGGACCCTCTGTCCAGCATGACTGGACCTCACTAGGGTTGTGCTGGGGAGCACATACCTACCAGGTCTTTCCCAGCTATTTCACCAGTTAGCAAATTGGCTTGCATATCTGTTGAGACAGAAAGTGCAAGCAGAGGCAGAAGACTGCAGAGAATCGGGGTGGGGGGAGAAGCGAGCTGTGGTTTAAAAATACCCAAACCAAGACAGTCCATGTCTTTACATGTATTGCTTCAGGTCAGCAAATATTTCCAAAATACCTGAGGATGACTACTTACACAGCAAACAAATCTCAAAAAGGAGGGGGTGGGATAAGAGACACAGAAGCAACGATCAAAACATCTGTGCAATTTCTGTTTATCCTGATCTTTAGCTTTTAACAACATAAGCCACAATACCCCAGTATGTCTCAGCGCAAGCCACTGGAAAATAGAGCAGAAGAAATTAACTTCTGATAAAAAAAATGTGATGGTAGCAACTGGTCAGGAAACTAACCCAGTCCTGGGCATATAACTTAGTCTGCATCTCACTCTCCAGGTCTATTGGTAGTCCCTCTCCCACCCCACGTTGTTATTACCACTGGGAGATGCTTATGTCCTCCAAAAATGGAAGATGCAGCATTATCAATGTGAGAGCATCATCTCTCTTGAAGCCTGTGCACATTTTGCCACTCTCACTTGGGTTTTTCACATCAGTAAATGTGCTTGACAATTCTTAGTTGTGTGACAAAAATGTAAACATCAGGATAAGAGATAAATTGCTAAAGGATACAACTCCATTGACAACTATAAAATGACATGTGGCTAAATAACCCTCCTTGAAAGTCCTATCCCTCTTCAGAAGTATTGGGGAGGTCTTTATCAAATGCAAAAGACCTGGGTAATACTGGAAAAATGACACACCAGTTTTTAATCACACCTGTGATAACCTTCCTCCTACTGTGTCCATCACATTACATGCCTTGCCTGATAGACTGGTTGAAGGGTCAAAAGACCTCCTAGGATGCCCCAATTTGAGAGGCAGCAGAGGGGGCTGAGACAAATTCCCCTCTACAGGGGTAAGACTCAACAGATGCCTTCTCCTGCAGCTGCAGGCTGCTCACTTCTCCAGAAACACTGGGTCCTGTTTCAGGAGGAAAAAGGAGGAAGCTGACTGTGTTCTCCCTCTGTGGAAGTGCAGCCCTCCTTTCAGCAGCTGGTCAATGCTACTGTCCAGTCATCTCTTTCTCGCATTAATTCATCTTTCCCTTAAGTTCCCCAGAATAAGAGACTGGGGATTCACCTTTTTGCTCCCCCATTCTTTCTATTTAGTTTCAGAGCTCCTGTGGACTCTGATAAATCAGAGTATCTCCATTACCTTTTTCAGATGAAGGCACAGCTCCTGATATCCTCACACTAGGCTCTGTGGGGATGTGGCATCTTCCCTCTCTGCTTGAGATGTCCCTGTGCGCTCTCATCAACCCAGAAAACAATTTATAACAAACAAGGCAAGGGACTGGATGCAGGCTTGAATGATTGCTTTGTGTTCAAATACAAAAATTTTTTTCCAAATGTTTCCTTTATATTAAGGCAAACATTTACCTCCTAAGGCAGGTTTTTAACACTACTGCAGTTTACTTACAAAGAGATTTGGTGATGATATGTGTGAATTAAGTTGAGAAAACAGCCCTGACCCCTAGAAGTAAATAAGTAGCTCGAAGCCTTCAGCTGATTCTGTCTATCAAAATGTTTCATTGACAGAGCAGAGGGTCCGCCCATTGGTATCTGGTCAGCAGGCTCCCTTCCAAGCAATGCATAGGGGACTTCCTACCTGAACTGAGTTGAGGTGACAGTATCCATTCAGTGGAAATCGGATGACATGCGTTGAGTCGTGATTCCAGCCGGCATTGACAGAATTACACATCACGTCACCAATTTCAGGAAACACTTCTTCTATCAATGATTTATCTCCACTCAGTGTAATCCTCTCTCCAAGATCTGGGGCAACTCGCACCACCAGGCACTCACAAGACTTTGAGAAGCGGCCACTCTCCCGGTCCTGTTTCCACCTTTCCATCTCTCCTAGCATGGGCTGAAGCTGGAAATACTTGGCTTCTTCATATAACAAACTGTAGTCCTGAAAGACACATATATTACTGTGCACAATTAAGAAAAAGGCATTGCTAATGTACCACTTAATGTATCGGTTATTCAGGCTAATGCCGCTCTAGATCTGGAACCCTTCAGACATAGTTCGTAATTACTGTGTAGGAAGGGGTAATAAAATAACAGCGTGAGCAAAAAATAACCATCAGCCACTTGAGACAGGCTGGGTACAGGCTATGCTTGCTCAACTCCCTCCTGCTATGGAATAATCCAGGCAAAAATCTCACTTTTGCCTGTATTTTATCCCCATAGTGATGTCATAGAATAATGACCTCATTGAACAGATGGAACGGAATTCAATCAGGATTCAGAAAATTCATCACTAGGATCCATTACATCTTACAGCAATACTAGCAGGCATTGTAACAGGTATAAGAATGTAAATGAGGGAGTCTGTGATGTTTGTAAGTGTAAAATGATTCAGATATTTGCATAATGAATTGCACATAACACTGCATTTTTAAAATTAAGTATTTAATACCTCCCCATTTTGTATTGTTTACCCCAACAGTATTGTTTACTACATCATCTTAAATGCCAGAGCAAAGAGAACACATTTCTAAGCATAGCCAGTACACAAGCAATTTAGAACTGATGATCTGGAGTCTGTCTGCTGCCATTTTTTAGATTAAAAAAAAAATAAAATCTTGTTTTTCTAGGTTTAAGAGCAGAAGACCATTTGGAAAATATTTATACAGAGAAAAGCAATACATGAGAATTAGGGAAGACAGAGGAACAGAATGACAACACAGGGAAAGTGGCCCTGAATCTGAGCTACAGACAGAACACTTTATGAGAATGGGATGCTTAAATCATGCTCAAAATACTGCTTACATTTAATGTGTAACAAAAAAGTAATCTAATCTATATATTTCTAGAGAAACAAGGACCGTTGTTCATTTTAATTGCTGATCTTTTGAACACCTTAAAGCATAACTGGAAAGGAAACCCCTCTGAACACCAGGTTGGTTGGATGAACTCGCCAGGAGTTACATTTTTAATTTCCGCACAGCTACAGTATATTTATGTGTTTAAAAATCTCTTCTTAATATTGCACAGAAGGTGGCTTTTCCCTTTTCTGTACTTCTGGCTGCCTTCAGGAGAAGTGCTGGGAGCAGCACAAAGCCATCCTAAGGCTTCAAATGAGGGATATGATGATTATTGGCTAGTTCCAAACTCCCACATATTTCAGGTAGGTCTACCCTTGTCACGCATGGGAGAAGTAAGTATGGGTCTACAGCAGAAGATTCAAAGGTTTCTGCAATAGGGCGCAACCTCACACCTAATATGACCCAAACACCTGAAAATCCGTCTCAGATACAAGGGATAAAAGACTGGGCAGTATGAACTGCTCTAACTCTTCCCCATCACCTCTCCTGTTCAGTCTGAATTGCTGTATTTCCTACAGTGAACCAGTGGCACAGCCAGCTATGTAGATATGCCTTCATTGAGTAGTGATAAAGATCTGTTCTGATTGCAACCCTGGTCTCCTGTGCTCTCTTCGCTGACACCGCATACACACCCACATACCTACAAGCAGATAAACACAGAACCATCACACAGAGTCTGAAGCTCTACCTCTGTAGGCTAGTGTCTAATGTGGTGAACTACCACAAATTCAATTTGCTATTAAAAAGAAAAAAAAAAAAAGCAGGCTCTTTATTAAAGTTTAAATAATAAACGTGAAACTATTCATCCCTGACTTCTCTATAATTCCAAAATTAAACTTGCAGTATGCATTCAAGAGTCTGGGGGAGAAAATATTCTATGACTTAATGCTCAAATATTACCATGTGTGCAGTTTATTTTGTCAATACTGTGATTCCCACACCATTCTCTGTGTTTCAGCATGGGAGTGGAAGCTGGAGTTGCTGCAATCAGAGGGGAAGCATAAAAGCGGATGAGAGGACAAATAATCAGCAAAGCTTACAAACAGTCGGTTCCAGACTGTAACATCCTTTCTGTCTCCCATCGGCATCCTACCATATTTAATTTCCCTAGGTCAAATGTGGCAAGGTTACTCCATTACGCTATAGCCAGGAGGGCAAAACTTAATTTTGATGTCACTCTAGGAAAGGCTGACAGATGCCACTTTAGCAACCCTATGCTTACTTTTGCCATGTACCTGAAATCAAGCACCGTACCCTGCAAGTCCTCCCCATCTAGAGCTCTGTTTCGACTAGACGCCAGATACAGATACTTGTGCATGCAAAACACCAAAGTCCCTTGAAATCTCACCTTGAAATCATCAGGAATGAGGAGTTTCGATGTCCTTAAAAAATTCAAGATATATCTGAACATCTGCCCATCTCTGTCGATGAAATAATGCTGCTTGAGACTGTCGAGGACTATGGGCTCCGTGCCATCAAAAAGCCGGCCGATTCTGGAGAGGAAACAAGAGGCGAGCAGCAGGGTCAGACCAATCTCAGCAGCCACTCAACCAGCCCAATGCTGCAAAACCCCTCAGGCCGACATGACCAAAGCAGCTCCACAACACCACTTTGTAAGACAAGAGCTGGTTCCAAACCACGATTTAAGCTGGGTGTTTTCCAGCGCTGCCTCAGAAACTTTCAAGTAGCACTGCTGGGAAAGTGGAGGGGGAAGCAGCGGGGGCAGGAGCATCTCACACCTGTCTTGTTGCCCAAATCTGTCTTGTGCGATGACACCCCCTCGACTATTTTGGACATCCCTCTTGATAGTTTCCATCAGCAGATCCTGTCCCCCCAGATACACCAACCCCCTTGACTTACTTCATTCTGCTTTCTGGGGGACTGCACAAGTGAACCTGATTTAATTTGGAAATTGGACTCAGGAACAGGGGTTTTTTTGGCTGTTTGCTTGTTTCTTGTTTGTTTTCAAACTCAGAGCATTTTTTTGGATGCTATTTACTGCAACCAACACTTGAAGAGGCACAACTGAGGGGGCAGCTCATAGTGGGAATATACAGCTGGAGATGCAAAGTTTATGACGTTTCAATGCAAGGTAACCATTTCACAGTAAAAGTTAACTGTTTCTGGCAGGTATCAATTAGCACACTCAAAAATAATCAGGAAAAATGCCTCTGTTTTCAGAGACCACCAGAATCATGCAGCCACCTGGAGAGCCTCTGCTTGCCAACAGTTCTTGCAACATCAGCTGCCAGGCACAAACATTTTCTAGACATGTGCCCCTCAAATCTGCTTTTGTTAGATCAGCTGCAAGGGCTGAAAACTCCGAACACAACTGCACCAGAGTAACACGAAATACATGTTCTGTTTCTGCACTGGGGCATTTGCAAAATGCTCCTGAATCATTGGCAGCTTCCCAGTGAAATCACTGGGAGTGACTGGAAGGTTTAATTTTGTGTGCCTGTTCACACATCTGCATGTGTGATGTGGAAGTACTTTTTGATTCTTTCCAATGCTGGCTCTCTCAAGAACTGTAAACAAAACCATCTTAAAATAGCTCGCTTGCGATACATCACACGGAAACTCCACCTGAAACACAACTGATGGTTTTGGTTGTGACTTCTGACCTTGCCGTTACGTTCTGCAATATTCTGCAGATTCTGCATTTTTATTATTTGAATTAAAAGGCTCGCTCATGTGTGGGTTTTTTTCCCCAATATAAGCAATCTGTTTCAGGAACCACCACAGTAGAATCATAGAATGATGGAATGGTTTGGGTCGGAAGGGACCTTAAAGGTCATCTAGTTCCAACTCCACTGCCATGGGCAGTGACACCTCCCACTAGATCAGGCTGCTCATAGCCCCATCCAACCTGGCCTTGAACACTTCCAGGGAAGGGGCATTCACAGCTTCCCTGAGCAGCCTGTTCTGATGTCTCACCACCCTCACACTACAGAATTTCTTCCTAATGTCTAACCTAAATCTCCTGTTTTCCAGTTTTAATCTATTACCTCTTGTCCTATCCCTACATACTCTTATAAAAAGTCCCTCCTCAGCTTCCCTGTAGGCCCCCTTCAGGTACTGGAAGGCTGCTATAAGGTCTCCTCAGAGCCTTCTCTTCTCCAGGCTGAACAACCCCAACTCTCTCAGCCTGTCTCCATAGGAGAGGTGCTCCAGTGCTCAGATCATCTTCTTGGCCCTTCTCTGGACTCGCTCCAACAGCTCCATATCCTTCTTGTTTTGGGGGCTCCAGAACTGGACACAGTACTCCAGGTGGGGTCTCACAAGAGCTGAGTAGAGGAGAGGAGAGGAAATCACATCCCTCTACTTGCTGGCCACGCTTCTTTTGATGCAGCCCAGGACACGGATGGCTTTCTGGGCTGCCTACACACATTGCTGGCTCATGTCCAGCTTCCCATGAACCAGCATCCCCAAGTCTTTTTCCTCAGAGCCATTCTCAATCCATTCTCCACTGAGCCTGTATTTGTGCTTGTGATTGCCCCGACCCATGTGCAGGACCTTGCACTTGGCCTCATTGAACTTCATGAAACTGGCATGGGCCCACCTCTCAAGCCTATCAAGGTCCCTCTGGATGGCCTCCCTTCCCTTCAGTGTGTTGACCAGAGGTTACTAAACCTCTGCAGGTTACTAAAGACCATACAGTAGTATCACTGGACATCAGCATGGAGCCAGAGGACTGATAGGCACTTATGTTTCCTGATTATGGTCAGTTTGTGGCCTAGATAAGGTACAAGTCTATCTTCTCAAAAAAAGGACACAGCAAGCATAACAAACAGTCATAGCACACTATTTTTGTTATAAAAGAAGTGAAGAAACAACCACTCCCCATCACCAGTAGCAAAAAAACCCACCAAAAACTCTGAGGTGATCAGCCCTCCTGGCTGCATGACACGTTCCAGGCTGAGACACCCTCCCATCCATCAGCCAGCAGAAGGGGATCTCCAGGAAAGGTTCAAGGCAAAAGACTGACACAGTTCCCAAAGAGGGGTAGACAGCAGGGCTTATAGTGAGGTCTTGAGGAACTGCGGAGGAACAGGGCTCCAGGTGACCACATGCTGGGTTGCACCCACAGCCACACACACTTCCTTTGAAAAAAACCCAAACAGAGTTTGGAGTGATGTCCCGCAGCAGGGACCTCAGTAGTACACCCAGTAATAATTGTGAACAGAATAAAAGTCTCATCTATTCTTTCTCACCAGGTGGGAGAGATGAAGACCAGAAAAGAAATAAAACCCCATTAATCTCAGCTGGCCATTGAAAATTCTGTAAGAAATGCCTGAATCAACTCAAGTTGCATGAAATCCGTAACATACAAGGAATGAGACGTATTTCGCAGAATGATCTGGTACAAAATATTTTTTTCTCAAAGCCATCCCTTACAATAATTTGAGCTTTCCTCCTCAGATACTTGTTACTGCCTGCCCTGCTGCTCAAAATTTAAGCTGCAACAGGCCATATAATACAAGTTCCTGTTCACTGGGTGGATGAGCAACATTTATGTCTACTATGGATGCACTTGGCATTTATAATTAATTTTCCCCTATACTCAAGCATGTTGTTTTGGAATCTATAATGGAATTCACACACAAAACACATATATTCAGCCAGGTCAGTCATTACTGAAATGTAAAATAGTAATTGGTTTCTGCAGCATTTTCCTAGTTCTAAATTACTACCATAATTACAGATTTTTAAACCGCTAGGCTTTTTGTCTTCATTTTATTAATTGTTTAGGAGAAAAACAAGATAGTATCAGAGGACAGAACCTTCTGACAAAACCATAATGCTGACAAGAGCACACCACTATCTGGAGTGTTACCTGGGACCTGAAAGACGTTGGGTCTGGGCTGGAAGAGTTCACAGAAAGCACTGCCTTAGTGCACTGCTGAGTTCAGCAGCAGAAAAACCCAAGGAATTGCAAAGTCTCAATTCACTTCCCCTCTCTTTGCAGGGTCAAACTGCAACTGCGCTTCCACGTGTTAAAACAGCTTTAGAAGGGTAGACACCCAGCAGAGAGACTTCTGTAAACAAATGTAAAGGCTTATTTCCTTTTCAGATGGAAAAATAAGATTCCTTCATAAGGCCTCCATGGAGACTTGAGATAATACAGGACCCAAATCTGGCAGCCTGGTCCTTTTCCCAAGCTGCATTTGCTACACCTATCAGGACAGGAGGCTGGGCTATGCCAGGATCTGGGGAAGGACCAAAGCCTTCACTTTCCAGCCTCTCTCTGTACTTTTGGGTTCCTGGAAGCACAGCAGCAAGCTCTCTGCTGCCTTGCTTGGCAGCTTTTCTATACAGTAATATTTGAGTAACCACCCTGCCTGTCACCCATAGCTCTGCTGCTCCTCCTGCTCCTCACACTGCAATTATAAATGCTTAAGAGACGTCAGTTATCAATTTGCTGGCATGAGAAGAGACTGTTAAAGCACGTCTATTATAATTTCACTTCCCAATAAAACCTGAAAGATATTTTTGCCTATCTCCTCCTTGAAAACATTGGCCAATGATTGGCAAAGATACTTTAAAAAAAAAAAAAAAAAAAAAAAAGTTACAGATATGTAACAGCTGAATGGATTTCCAAACAGGAAAGTGCTTTGCAGAAAGCTTGCAAAATAAGCTGATAATTATATGCAGAATTAACCAAATATCAAGGGTAAAGGATAAAAGACTGTAGTCCATTTACAAGAAAATGTACTTCTGAAATATTTAATTAAAATGATTAGGCTGGAATTTTCTGTATATTGGGAAAATTAATGTCCCATGGGCTGAAGGTGTGACCTCCAATGGGTAATAATTAATGTCTGTGGCTTTAAGTATCATATTCTGCTGTCAGAAATCAAATGTTTCAAGGGTTGAAAATGTAACCAATGGAAAACTCAGCTTCCATCAGAGAATTTGGTTTTACTTTAAGGACACAGAACAGGTACAGCTGCAAGCCTGGTTTTAGTGAGAAGGAAACAACTGGAGAGGGAAGAGATCAATGTTTTACTTCCATAAAATACTGTAGGGAACTTTCTCCCCACAGACCAGCACTCCCATAGCAGTATTTCTAGACCGAAGAGCTAGCACAGGAAGATGACATTGCTTACAGGATTTTTCAAATTCTTCAGAAACTAGTCCTGTTTGTCAAGTATAAAAATATACTCAGTCTGAAGCAAAACTGTACACATAGTGTAAGTGTTTATAATTTTGCTCTCTCAGTGTATAAATATTTACATATATTATTATACACACAAAGAGAAAGACTTCCCTTTATTATATTCTACCCCAGTTGAGAATTTGAGAAAGCAGCAATAATTAGGAACAAGATTGCCAATATTAATTAAACCAACTACTGCACAACTTAACCGTAAGAAAAATGACATGATTCTTCAGATTGTTTCAGCAGCGTCAGTGGATAAAGCTAAAATTCTTCCCTTTCGTAATCAAAGGGATACAAGGACCTTGGAAAAGCAGCAAGCCCTGATATCTGTAAGCATGCAGAATATTGCATTATTTAAGGTAGAAATAAAACTAGTTGGTTTGGTTGTGTTTGTTTTTTTTCCCTGAGAAAATATGGATTCCATATTATTGAATATATTCATTACATTATTTCTCATATTATTATAATTATCAGAGGACAAAACCTCAAATCAGAAAGTTTTATTGCAATAAACTGTTTTCAAGAGTTTTAAGCTGTCAGCTTTCCCTGCTCTCTGTGCCTTCTGCAGGACAACAAAAAGGGCAGAAAACTCCTGGTGTTTAAAAACCCAGCGGAGGGAACTGCACAGCAGGAGGAGCATCGGTGATGCCCTGGCATCCACAACCTCGTGCTAACAGCAAGGCAAGCAAATGCCTGGAACTCCACCAAGGTCACATATTCAGTGGCTGGCAAAGGGCAAAGCACTCATGAAAATACATCCCTCTCCCTCCAATAATAAATTGCATGGCAAGAAGAAAGTATTTTACTTGAAATCTTATTTACCTGATTGGAGCCACTGTGGCAAGCTGAGAAGGGGTTTGGCCCTTAAAAGGCTAAGTGAATGCAAGTTTTACTATCACCTCATTATATTTATGTGACTAATGGGAATGCTTATTTAACACTCTGGGGTGTGCAGAGAGTGAGCTGGAATAGGCTTTTACTTTTTTTTTTCTCTGTGACTTTTCAGTCCACATTGTCCTTATTAATTTCTTTTCATTTTCTTTTACTAAGCGCTCAAAGGCAATTTGCATAAGAGCCCATTATAAATTAGATCTGTTTAATGGTATGCTCATCTCATGGCTATTTAATTTTACTTCCTCGTATGTCTAAATTATATAATTTTGCACTGTCCCCTAGAAGCTAGTACATCTGAAGAGGGATCCACGCCAAGAAGAAATGGCATCCTATCTGAGCAGAGAATTCTTTTTTCAGAGGACCACTTTAACAGTAACAACCTGCTGCTCTTCTTTGAATACCTCACGTCACTTGGATCCACAGTGACTGAACACCTAGTGTTCTTTATAACTCTGCATAACAAAAGTTGGCTCACAGACATGATATAACAGAATACATTTGCAATTTTCAGGAACATATATTATGAAAACCGCATTTTAACCAAATACTCTGTTGTAATCTCTTGCTCTCAGTGCTATTATAATTTGTTCTTATCTCTTCCTCCTTACATTTAATTTAAGGTTCCATGTCCATGAGTCTCAGGAATTCTTTGGCACAGACAGTTCCTACATTCTCAGAAGAGGCATGAATACAATTATTATAAAGCAAAGGTAACAGGGGAAAAATGTATTAAAACCTAAAATCTCATTAAACCTTCTACAGAAAAGGTATTTATATAGGCACCAAAATGACAGAGCAAGAAGGATGTACGGGAGGAGGTATTAAAACACCAGTTCTTATGAGAGTTAAAAGAAAATGTTACATGGCATTTTAAAGAACAGATAAATCCCAGACACTGAGTAGAGGGATGTCAAGCTTTTGCGGAAATATTTGCTAAAGATTAAAGAACTGAATCATTTACATGAAGATAATTTCAAACATCTAAGATTGTTATTTGAGCATGGAAGCGAAAGAAGAGGTGAGGGCAAGCTCAGAGGGCTAATAAAACATTTAGAAGAAATTGAGAGAGACAAGAAGTGGTGAATAGTCTTAAATGCAATGCAGAGTAAAGTGTGTGAGGAACAGATGGGAAGGATCTGAAATGATGAATGAGGTGGTATCGCCTCACTCATAATGCATCAGAGGAAAAAAGAAAATCAGCATTGGATTTGCTATAACCTGCCTGAGCAGAAGCAGCACCAGAAACAGAGATGAAAGCAAATCAGACATATTACAAAACGAACTAATAGCCATAGGATCTAATGCACACGGACGAACTGACACATTAGCTGGAAAAGAATAAATTGCACAACACTGTGCAGTCATGTTGCAGGAACGCTACCTACACAAGAGCTATCACAGCTTTCTACACCACAGATGAGCATGGAGATGATGAGACATATAACTAAATGACAACTGAACAAAAGAGGGTATGTGGATCATGGAAAACTTTGGGGTGAACTAAAAAAAATTGATGGCTAGGGCCCCAGAAGTCAACAGCAACACTCTAATCTCTGTTTGCCTGAAAAGGAAGTTTTTCCAAGAAAAATTAAAAGCTGTATTTTCCTGCTAAACAGGTGATTTAACAACCCAGGAGATTCACACCAGAAGCAATAATTACACTATGAAATACAGCTAATACAGGAACTCCCCTGATGTACATAATATACTGGTTGACATATACACAGCCTTATGGTGGGTGCCGAGTGCCTGAATGCCCAACAGCAGGTGGCCAAAAAATATAAGCTCTGTCATAGTCTTCTCCTGGCATGCTCAAACACCCATTCCCAAACTCAAGACCATCATTTACCCAGACCTAAATAGCTCTTGTAGAAACACTGACAATCTAGAACAGAAAGAAATAAATAGTTGGGATGAGATGTCAAGAGCTGGTGACTCATGGCTACAAAACTATCCATGTGGGCAGATGGAAACCATCTCCCACATTGCATGACAGCAGCCAGGGTGAGGCCAGGAGAGCACTATTCCCGGACTGCAGACTATGGGCCAGGGAGTTTCTGTTTACCATATACCTTCTCTCTCTGCTCTGGTATACCAAAGAGATACAGACAGATAACAGGAACAGGCTGCACCCAAATCTGCATCTTTTCACACAAGGCTGGGCAGGTAAGTGTTTTAAAAGCAATTTCAATACTGTGGCAGCCAAACCTCCTGAACCTCTAGGTTACATTACAGGTTTCAGATGTGGCTGAGAGGGGTCTGTCCTCTGCTCTGCAGCTGTTCCCCCACCCCAAACCGAAGTCCTCACCTCCACAATCCCCCTCATTTTTGGCACAGTGAGGTTCCTCCATATGAAAGACACTGAAGTTGCTGACACTCCCCAAGACATCCTGCCTACCCCTAACACTCACATTTTTGCTTGTCTCCAGATTCCAAGTACTCCCTTAAGCCCTTTTGCTACCACACATACTTGTCACTAGAAACCTTAAGTCTTGCAGTCCCCAAATAGGCTGTCCCTCAGCTGAAACTGCTATCTACAGAGTGGTATCACAGCCCCTCTCTTCCTCTAGGACCTTAAGACACCTCTCCAAACAGCTGGTGCTCTGGTGGACCCACCCCACATGCCAAGTTAGGAGACGTGGAGCAAAGGCAGAGGCTGCAGATACCAGGTGTGAGCCCCCTCCCATCATGAGAGGTGTTTTGCTTCAGCCATTTGTTGGGACATCAGGCAAAGGGCAGTGACATGCAACAGCTCACCCGCACACCCACTGCTCCGTAGCCGCAGCCTGACCACCAGTATTCTATGCTTTACAATTCCATCTCTCCTTGCTCCATTTTCCAGGCTCACCCACACACTGGATCTACTGAAGAGCAAACTGCAAACCTTTAAGCCCCACATCTCCTACAGTGTTTGGTATCTCGCAAAAAAGTCCTTAAAAACTTTTTTTCCTTTTGCAGTGCATATCAAAAGCATTTTTCCTAAAAACATTTAAACCAATGAAATGTTAAATCAATTATTCATGCAAATACTTTCTCCATCTCTGTTTTTTGTAACCAACTTCTCTTGGCAATTATAACATTTCACAGAAAAATTAACAAATATTCTCTTTGCTTGCCAAGATAATTTTACTAAGCTCGAATCCAATTTCATTGAGGTATGTTATTTATGTTTTATCTTGAGGGAAGCTGCCTATTAAGTTAGTAGCAACCGTGTCCTTTTGCTTATGATATGGTTATTACCAAGTTATCAGGAGTACCTTTAAGTTATTAGGGTGCAATGGCAAATTAAGTACTTTGCGTCATAATTAGCTAATAACTTTTGAATTATATTTTAATCATGTTTAAGATGGTCAGGTTTGCTGTGAGTACAGATAATGGAGGACAGGAGCAGAACCGCAGTGTTTATCGTTTGATACCAAAAACCAGAAAGTAGCTAAACCAGGGAAGGCACAACATCCCAAAGGCCACAATAATCTATATATTCAGAACACTGAACCTTTTTGCAGGCAGCAATGTAATAAAGTAGAACTTGTGTCTTGGGATCATGTTTAAGTAAAAAGGAAAAATGTATTAGCTCCAACGCACTCTCCTTTAAGCCTGACAATTTTTCTTAAAAAGACATTTTAGCAACTCATCCTCAAAGTCCTATCGATAAATCTGTAAATGCAGACTCCACAGAGAGAACACTGTTAAAAAGTGACTTACAAAAAGCTACAAGAGCCATTTCCCTTTCAAAAAATCTGGCCGCTGAAAAAAATCCACCAAAACAACAAATACCAAAATCCCCCCAAAACACCCAACAACAAAACCTCAGAATGGCAGAAATTCTTTGATGTATTCCTTTGTACATCAAGTTTGCCCCTCAGCTTTCATGAATTTCATTCAAACCACTGTTAGCTCTCAGTATTTCCTCTGTATCCTCAGCATCAAAATTCCATGTACGTATCATTGGAAATTAGGAAACACTCTGAGATTCTCCGTGAAATCCTTTACAAAACTATCAGCAAAATGAGCATGCTATGTAAGAAGTGCTATGGTATTGCTAACTCTGTCCCTTTCCAGAATGTTCCTTTGGGAACCAGGCATCACACTACTTATGCCTGGAGCCTGTGCCCCTGTAAACAACAACCAGTGCAATGTAACCAAAACAATTAAGCTTTCCAAGATCTTCACAACTTTGGCTACTTAGCCAGAAATCCTATCTATGTTGTTTTGTTACCCACTGCTTCCTCTAAGACAGAGGACAACACGTTTCCATAAACAGGACAAGAACACACTTGCCCTTCCCTTTGCAAGAGTTGCACAAGCTCCTTCTACATTGCGGCCCATAAAGGCAAGAGATGGTACAACTAGCCTCTCTGTGCTGTACTGAGGATCCTATGGGGGCTGCTTCTCAAGAGAGAAAGAGGCCACTTCTACATTAAAGCCTACGTAAAAGCTGTTCATTAAGGAATGAAATTCAGAGAGAGGAAGTGCTTCCAAAACCTTAGCTGTTAACTATGCTAAGCCTGTGTCCCCAGAAAACACAGTCCTCCAGAGCTCAGAATGGAATAAAGTATTCCCAAACATCCTCACTCCTCTGCTCTCAATAAATACTGGTGAAAGTCACTAGCAAAGTTCATAGCATCCGTCTCAAGTGCAGTTCATGCAGAGGACAAAAATTTGCTGCAGCAGAAGCCTGTAAAACACATTAACAGGTTTCAGCCCTGTTGCTGAACTTGATCTTGGACTGTCACAAGACAAATTTTCCAGGGAAGGTGGAAAGGATGTTTGCCTGCTTTTTTAAAGTGCTATAAGAACAGATAAAGCAAAAAGCTACACATATAAAGAAGTCAAAACAAGCTTCACAACTTAAAATATGTCAAATATTAGAGATGCTCCTGCAACTTTCATTGGCAAACTTCCCTCTGCACTTTAGACTTGTTCTTCGACGACCTACAGTTTTCACACAGCATCCTCAATCCAGGCAGCATGCAGTATGGGGAGAAGTCAGGGTTGTACAACTGTTAGCCATGGGACCCCTGTTTCATCTGTTGGAGGAAAAGGAGAAGGTCTAATGCATGAGGAAGGGGTTCACAGAATCATAGAATGGTTTGGGTTGGAAGACACCTTAATGGTCATCTAGTTCCAACCCCCCTGCCATGGGCAGGGACACCTCCCACTAGACCAGGTTGCTCAAAGCCTGTCCAACTTGGCCTTGAATACTTCCAGGGAGGGGCATCCATAACTTCCCTGGGGAACTTGTGCCAGCGTCTCACCATGCTCACACTGAAGAATTTATTCCTAATGTCTAACCTAAATCCACCCTTTTTCAATTTGGAAACCATTCCCCCTCACGCGATTGCTACATGCCCTTGTAAAAAGTCCCTCCCCAGCTTTCCTGTAGACCCCCTTCAGGTACTGGAAGGCCACTATAAGGTCCCCTGGAGCCTTCTCTTCTCTAGGCTGAACAACCCCAATTCTCACAGCCTGTCTTCATAGGCGAGGTGCTCCAGCCCTCTGATTATCTCCTTGGTGTGTAAGTGCATGTGGACTGCTCATGTTGAGTTGCAGAAAAGAAGGTAGATGGGGGCTGCCCTGGAGAAACAAACTCTGTCCAAGCGTGTGTCAGATTCCCTGTGCAACGCTACCACTAAGTACGCCTGCTTTATTTTTTTTTAGCTTCTTTGAGTGAAGCAAGAAGGTACTAGGCTAAAGAATGCTGCAAAGAACGCATGCAAGAATGACTCTTCAGAACAGGACTCAAACAGTATGCAGAAAATACAGCCCAAGGACAATGTTGAACTGAGGAGGAACAGGAGATGCTGATGGCCTGTTTCTTAATTAAGCACCACATTTCTCTGTGCACAGCAGCAGGTAATTTAGTATCGGAGATGGTATTACTATAAATACACCATGAAGACAACAAACTAGGGTCTTTCTGGCTGCCCTAATAATTTTGCTTTCCTATAAAGCTGACTTTAATTGCAACCAGAGAAGCTGCAAGGCCAGCTACACAATAACACATTTATTATACTTGCGTTACTACTTAGCTCAGCTGCTCACAGATTCCTCTAGATTAGACCAAAAATGGTACTTCCAGGCTAACATCCTAGATTATAAATTCTTTGAGAAGAACAATACAGATAGCATGAGAGCAGACACAACAGAGGCAACAAAGATGTGGGTGTTTTGAGCACAGAATTTAGTATGAGAAACACAGCACTGTACATTGCTCTTGTTTTGATTAACCCTAACTTATATGCACTACAATTACATTACTGTCTCCCCTAGTGTGGAGACACACATGTGCCTACACAGAGAGACGTGTTTATACCCGTATAACTCATTCCCATACATTTACATGTTTAACTGCTTCCATGGTAGAGGTTGAAATTATTTAAGCATTTCAGTAACTAGGAAAATCACACCATTAACCAAATCAGTTAAGAGGACAGGAAAGTCCACCTAGAACAGCTTAGACAGTGGCTCTGAGCAATAAATAATGCTTAATGCAAAGGTTAGAAATGCCAAAGCCACACCTGCACATTCTGCTGGTGGTGGGGGTGATAAAAAACACACAGATAACATTATTTCCATTGGCAAACTTCACATATACAAACCAGCGGCTTTATTGTTTATTAAATTAGATGCTGTCATGGTGTAATCACCCCTGCAGCCATACCAAACCCAAGAGTATGTCAGATGTATTTCTGTGGAGGAGGCAGAGAGAAAAGAAAGGAAGAGAACGGAGATGCAGTACAGAAGCAATATAGCCCCATAAACAGAGGTGTAAGGAATAATTAATCCACATGTGTGAAAACAGACACTATAATTGCAGCCATTGAAATCCTCAAAACTACCACATGACAAAACCCAATGTTACATCACAGTGCCTTCAATACATGACTGCGAGGTTGTGATTCAGCTACCTAAACACAGGTGTCTGGTGTCACTTGAGATGCTGCAGGGCATCTCGGGGACTGCCAAAGGGGTGAGGGATGGCACAGGGACACTACTGCAGACTTGTGCCCTCCTGGAGCAGTCACAGGACTCCAGGCAGGAACCTTCATGCATGGGCACTAGCTGCTCATATTAAGGCAAACATACCCCACTCAAAAAAGACCAGAAACTAACTGTACTGAAATCCATATATTAAAAACAGATACTAATTGAAAGAGAAAACCAGGCTTTATTAAATATAAAAAATAACAAATATATGTGATATAAGACTGGGAGCAGTAAGTCTGCACTGCTCCTAAAACATGTAGGAATTTGTCATGTTTTCAGTCAAAGCACTATTTTAGCCTGCAATTCAGCATACCCTCACAGAGAGAAGCTGACTTTTTAGCTTCTTCCCAAGATGCAGCTTTACCAGAGGAAATAGAGAGGAGGGCCACTGGAAGTTGTATGATACTACAAGCGTGTTAGGATCCCCACTTTCTAAATGCAGACAGTCAGCCCCAAGTATTTTAGCAGGGAGTTGAAGCAAGACGACTCTTGGATCGAGCTACAGCCAATGGACAAGATGCAGACACGCATGGAGGGCAGCCCAGCTCAACCCATCAAGCCGAGGAGTTCTTTTAAACTAGCAGAAAAATGTTGATCACAGAGCAGCCTACTGCTTGAGTTTGTACGTTCTCATTATTTCATTCACTTCACTTTGAAACCTTTCTCTAGAAGGAACGAAATTTAACTTAACTTTTTTTTTTTTTTTTTAAGTCATAGCCTAAGGGTCTTTCTGTATGGCATTTGTCCTTGTCCCCAGATAGTGGTGCCATAGCACAATTCTTGTATCAACAGATTCAGTTGCAGCTTGCACTGGCTAATGACTGGAACTGCAAAAGAACTGATAAACAACCAACAGCTGTGAATGCCAAAAGGCTATGATGCCCTAACCAAGAAGAAAAAGAAAAAGAGCCAACAATTTGGTGAGAAAAATCCTTAATTTCAAAACTACATGTTTTTTAGAATACTGCAAGTTCCCACACAGGCATTTTCAGGCAGAGAACACTGTTTCAAAAAGTTCTCTTCCTCTGTGCTTGCTGAAAATAAAACATCTTACAACAACCTTGCATTACTCCCTTCACTTGTGTAGCTATTTAACACGGATACTTTTTTCTCTGTATCTGGATATAATAAAATTTTAATCTAGCAGAAATCCAAGTGTTTTGGTAAATTTCTGAATTTTTTTCTCTTGCAACACCAGGAGGCACAGATATAATTGTTTCCTACTATCTTTACAGGAGATCTACAGAACCACATTATTGAAAGGTGCAGAAGATGAAAATAGTTTGGAGTAATCAAGAGTTGCACTGTTTTATCAAAGCTGTCCACCCCCACCTCTCCAGAAGCTACTGGTGTTACAGTGAACAGTTTAGTGCTATGGAATGATTCTGATAATTTTCCATTACATTCCCAAGAACCCTTACTTTTTGAGAGTTTAGAGGTAGGCAGAAGCCAGTTAGCACAATGAGAGGAAAGGATCTGTAGAACGACAGTGTCCTAAAAGAACCAACTCTAACTATGAAGCCAGACCAAACTATGTTTCCTTGCTAGCCACCGCATGTATTGAAGTTCTAAAGTCCCTATTCATTTGTGTTAACCAAGCAGCCCTCCATGGAACAAACCTACAGTGCAGTCAGCCATTCACTTTGGCACAGCTTTTCTTCCCTCAGAAGGTAAGATTGCAAGATGCTTACAAAAAACAAAACAAAACAAAACAAAACCACAAACCAAAAAAACCGCAGGAGGTAATATGGACCCGGGTGCCCAGTTGTGAAGCAGAAGGCAGAACCTGCTGCTTCATGAACCAGCTTCATGATGGGTTTTAACAGGATGGAGAAGGCACCTGAGGTCAGATTGGGCTGTGTTGTATTACCACTGATACTGCAGCAATATAGTCAATAGAAAAGCAGCAAGAGGACTGAGATTTGCTTGCAGCTTCCCCTGTCAGATCCTTGCCCCGAGCCCTACTGTGCCCATAAGCCGCACTCTATCCCTGCATCCAGCAGCCCACGCAGAGCTCCAGCCGCAGCGGGCAGCAGCAGTGCAAACACCATGAGTGATCTTTGCTGCCTCTAATTGCCACCAGCCCATACCTACCTGCTTTGATGTTAAAAGACCTCTGGCAGGGATATGCCTCAGGGATTTACGCTGCTGGAAGGAAGGAAGGAGTCTGACATATCTACCCCGTTAATGCAAAGGCATTTATTGATGGCTTTGCAGGGATCAGTGTTGACTAAGAATTGAGCCTTGTAACAGACTGTCAAAAGGAAGGGGTATTTCTCCACTACACTTCAAGGGCTGGTTGATCTTCATGGAAAATCCTCTGTTACACAATACTGAGGGGTACAGAAACAGCCACTGTATAGCTGCAGATAGCAGCTCGGGCTTCTTTGCAGCATCCAAGTCAGACAAGACATGTTTGCTCCTTGGATTCTGTGAACACAGGCAAAATTAAATTCCACATCTAATTTTGGAAGCACATCACTGGCTTATTATTTATTATCACCGGACTCTTAGACAACACAAAGAAGAGGTTTCACCTCAGTCAGTCTCTGAAGCAGGGAAAGCTGACAGGAATGCATTCCTGCTGGCTGAACTGTACAGAATCACTTCTTAGCAGGGGGACTGGCTGTCTCCTCACCCTCCCAGCTCACTCCCTCACTGCCCTGCCATGCTGCCGTGGGTGCTTTGTTACTACGGCAGAATAATATTAGGACAGCAATGAGGAAAATAAACTCTCTGTGCTATGATGGATGTGCCCTCATTTCATATGTACATTTAGTCAGCAATGTGGTACAGTAAACTTGACCTTTATCGGGACTGGTTTTCACTAACTGTTTTTTTGGGGACCTCACCCCATTTATTTTGTTCTGTCTGCAGCCTCTGCAATTTCCAGCTGATAAAGCTTTCATCAAAGCTCACCCTTCCCAGCGGAAGCATGCAAAGAAAAATATTAAGGCATAAAAGTCCAAGGGATGGAGTCCTTTCTGCAGTCCTTCCTAACAACAGAAAGGGCCCTTGGAAGAAACACTTCCAGAGGAGCTGCAGCTGAGCTGTCCCCATCAGGAACAGCCTGGCACACCCTAGCAGACCTTCTGCAGGCTTGGGGACAGGTTTGGAGAACAACACGACTAGTTTTTCTTCTTTAAATGAGAACTGCCCTACTGGCTTTATGCTTTTTGCACAGTACAAAAGCCTGTTACATGTTCTTCATCACTCCTAGGGCCCTTCATGTTTGTCATGCTTTCAGGACTTCATTAATAAAGAGAAGGAAGAAGGACTTAACACCTCTGATTTAGCTCCTTAGCATTTTAATAGGAAAGAAAGTGACCCACGTGGAGACTAAACACAACTGGAAGTCGCAGCCGTACCAGCTGTTTCTATTTTCAAACCAGTGTTTTGTGCCTTGTAATGATACCAGACAAGCAGCAACTTCCAATAGCATCCTTTTCACCCTTCCTTTTGTTGAGCCTACCAAAGAAGAATGAAACATGCTTTTTTAGGACTTTGATTTCTACTTCTGAAGTGAGGAATTAAATGCTCACCTAGAACCAGACCTTTGCCGTCTAGAGAGCAGCATCCATTCAGTTTTGGAGAGCTACACCATTCATCCAAAAGGGAAGCGGGAAAGTGCAATTATTGCTCTGCTGATGAGTTTATGTGGGTTAGCTACTAAGCAAGAAAAGGCCAGTGTGAAAGGCATGGCCCAAGGCTCAGCTTTATAAGAAAGCAATATTAGAAACTGGGAAAATGAGAATGCCTGATAAAAAGTGGAGCCTCCAAATACACTTTAGCTACAGAAAAGCAACAGTTCTGCTCCCTTCCCTTTGCCATGAGTTAAGGTCTTCCATGGAAGAAATACAAGCAGAGAGGCATCTTCCGTGCCACCATTCCCCCAGCTTCCATCTTCCTAGAGTAGTATTTATCACCACTTCTCTACTGGTGTATATCTCCTTTGCACCGAAAAGACGGACACTGCCACAGGCTTTCCACTGCGGCAGCATGCTGGAGCCAACGTGACTCCCTGTGGTGTTACTACAGTGGGGCTGGAAACTGCTGTGAGCAGGGGTATGGCACAACACCTTCGTCAGATTTTTGGAAGGCCAGAGGGCAGATTAACATTCAGGGAAGCTAATTCCCAGGAGAAGCTAGTAAAGTAAAATTAAAGCTTTGTATTCTGCAAAGGATGAGGACATTGTTTTTGAGAATGTTAGCAAGACATGAGAAGGATCAGATGCTGGCCTTTTCAGGAGCAAATCACAATGGGCAGCAAAATGTTTTGACAAACTAGAAGAGGAAAATAAATACAGTCTACATGTTTGAAAAGTACACATGCTGACTTGTCTGCTTTTCAGCTGCTTGATGGTGACTTCAGTCCTATGCAGCTGTATCCACAGCACTTGGAGAACAAGCAGATCATCTTATTGTTTCTAATAGAACATGAAAACTTTAATGTGACAATCTCCAAGTATAAAATTTAAAAATAATACACATTTTTCTTAAACTCTGAAATTATACTGCTAGTAAATTAGAATTTAATAGTAAAAGTGAATAAACAACAGCTTTTGAGGTTGTAGAAGTTACTATTATGGTGTTATCTAATCTCTCCCCAGAAGTCAAGAATTATGACTAAACCCTTCCAATATAGCCTGAAATTCTATGTCAGAAGTATGTCCAATTGCATTTGGCAACACTTAGTCAAGAGAGAGGCTCACTATAATTGGCTGAATATTTGAAGTGCTTCATTATTCATGTAGGAAGGCTAGGTAAAAAGTGTTTTGTAGTCCCAAGACACTGGAGGGTGTGTGTTATTGGGTAATAACCAATTAGGAATGTTGACAGCGCTCTGCCTTTAGGATCACCCTGGCCAACAAAGCACCTGGGTGTATGTTGTGCAAAAGCACACACCCACTGCCTACTACTCAGTTTATTTAAGCAAGCCTTTCATCAAAGGAAACAGAAGACACCCCAAAGGATGTGAGTTTGACAACTCAGCTGCGTTCTAAAATACTTCTTCATTCTTCCTTTTGACCTCCAAAAATGTATTTTTTGGTAGCACTTCTGAATTATCAATACTACTGATTATTGAAAACAAATTTGATTTCTCCTCTGTTTTATTGCACATAATCTACCAAAGAGCAATACCCTTATTAATTGCAGTAAGAAAACACTGACAGCAAAAAATCAGCTCCTAACCACATTATCTGGTGAAAAAACACCACTATGCTATTAGGTAAATACTGCAAACTCAGAACAGCAGAAAACAAAGCTCTGTCTTTCATGCTAGTCTAAGAAAAACATACGTATCATTAATACAGGTATGCACGAGATTTAAAAAACTTCAGTGTTTAAAAATGAACAGTTCTGACATACTTGCTCACAAGGACCAGAAATTCAACACCAATTTTAGTTCATGATAGGGCAAGTCCAACCCTTTCACAACCTCCATACACAAGGCTAGAAGGCACTGATGGTAGAAACAGTGATTTTTCTTGCTTCCCTTATCTTCTTTACCAGTGTAATGCAAAAAATCTGAAAAAAAGTTTGTGTTCAGGTTGAAAGCAAAGCAATTATTGTAAGAGATGCCCAATAGGACTTTCATCCCTACAAAAGGAATATTCAAAACTTTTTCTGAATGATTTGCTTGTTTCAAACATGTAAAATACAAAATCAATTTACTATAAGGAGGAACATTATCAGTTTTTCTGCAGCTCCCATTCTCTGGCATCATATTTAGCCTGTCCTGTGGCACTGACAGTACTGCAGCATTTTCTCTGAAATCCCCCGAATGGCACTTCACCCTCTCCCCCATGTATCACTGAGATGATGATGTTTTGATGAAGCATCACACATGGGCCCTCGAGATAATGGATTCAATGGGATACACTTAAAAGATCATTTTTCTCTTTTGTATTGACTGCTTGCGCTGCTCTAAGACAGGAAGGGCTTTCATTTTTTATGTAAGCTGTAAGACCCTGAGGGCCCTCTAAACTGTTTAAAAGGGATCAATTTTCAGATGGGTAGAAGGGGCCCGGCAGACCTTCATGGTTTGAAATGCTTTCTTCCCCTCGGATCGCCAACAAGTTCGGGCGAACCTAAAAGCAGCTCCCAGAGGAGCTGCTCTCTGGCATTCCTGCTGTTTAGGATTTGTGGTCAGCATTCCCACAGAACTATAATTTATAGTACGCATACGGGCAACAAAATAAGAGAAAAAATAGGGTTTCGCAGAAACAAAATAGTCACTAGTGCTGATGGAGATAAACAGCAATAGAGCTGCTAAGCAAAGCAGTTCTTGGCACTGGTGTAGCGGCAGGAAACCATTATCCCGTGACAAGCGTTTAATACACTGACATTGCTGCAATTACATCCAGGCAACCTAACAAAACAAAATCATTGTATGGCAGAAAAAATATTTCCAATTCAACATTGCAACATTTATTTTTTAATTACAGCACAAAGAAGACTTTTGGGGTGTGGAAGGACATAATCCATCATTTGCTCTGAAGTGACACACTTATGGCAAGTGTTGTGTATTATAACTTTCTATGCCACAGTAAGTAACTACAAGCAATCTCTCGGGCAAGGAATGTAAAGGGTTTGGGTGTGGTCCTGGGAGATGATGCTTATCCCTCCATCTCCCTCTGTGTCAGCGGGAGCCAAAGGCAAGCCACACGTTGCTGCACTGGGACTTCAGTCCCTCCTCCTGTTTCACACATGTGTCACACAGCTTGTGACAGTTCTCTACCTGCAACGCGCCTCATGTGAAAAGAGCTTTTACCATTCAAACACGGCCTGCGCGAGAACACAAATACAATTTTTAATTAAAAGGAATGGGATTTTAATAGGTCACTTAAAGAACAATTATGTCTACCATTTGACTGACAGGCATGTCACATTTTAACATGAAAACCCCACTGGGGTCTAAAAGGTAGAATTAATCTTTATAAATTGATGAACTGCTGAAGGATACTCCATTGTATTTAACACTGCTATGCTCAACCATCTCATCTTACAAACAGAATCCCTGTATCTTTCTCTTACTTTCCCCTTTCATCTTTTTTGATCCTTCACAAACAGAAAGTTTTTGATCCACAGAAACCAAAATGCCAGTGCTGTTCTCCTTCACTGAGTGTCTGTTCTGCAAACTGCAGTGGTGTGTAGAAATAGAAAAGATAGTTCTTCAGTAATTAGCTTGGGTACCAGACACAGCACAGCTGAGTTAGCTGGAACCAGGATAAATGAGTCCAGAAGGAGTGTTGTGCTATATTGCTTTGAGCACTTGAGCTAGTGCAAGTGTCTACATACATGGTACTGGACAGTGGAAGGACTGAGTGGGAAGGTGACCACTGCTTTCCTAAAGGCAGGCCCCTACAAAGCATGCCACAAGAAACAGTTACAAGCTCAGCTTAAGTGCTTTCGAACTGTTGCAGGAGCCCCTCAGTTCTCTGAAGCAGATACAAAGGGCCTTGGAAATGTCTAGAAAATCATCCAAATGAGGTGGAGAAACAACTGTGCTGCAAGAGTCCTACAGATCCAAGCTAAGGTACACATCACAGGTGGAAATAGTTTATTTGATTACCAATGAAGACTCGACGGAAGAGATCAATATCAATGAGTCTCAGAGCACCCTTTAAACTGGTGTCACTAAGAGTGAAAGCGTCATCTGAGATATTTACAAAAAATATGCTGGCTGCTTAACTACTCAAAGGAAGCTCACCACTAACTGCAGCCAGAAAACCAGGGATGTGAGTGGAGAAAGGGACAAGCAAGCAAACAACATGCCTTCATCTGATCAGGTAAAGATCACTTGTGATCTTTGTGAGCTCTGACTCCCTCCAACAGAAATAGAAAAGTGTAGATGAAAAAGAAATTAAGACAAAGCAATGAGGGAATTCTGACGATTAGTACAGTTGATACTCAGAGCAGATGCTCAGGAGCAAAAGTGCAGGAGTCAAAGAGACAGCCACATGCAGGGAAAAAAAGATTAAGCACAAATGACAAAGGAGAAATAAAGCTTGCCAGATGACAGTTGTCTGGTTAGGACATGAACACATTTGAATAAACTTAAAACCAGTTAAGTTAGAAGAGACATTCATGTGACAGGAACTGGTCACATTGCCCAGGCCAACACAGCATTTATGAATTATTTGCACTAAAATGAGTGCAGATAACTATTTTTCACCATTTCCTATGCAACCTTTGCAAATACATCCCCAAATGGCAAACAGACTTGTACTTGGTGAAACCCAGTCAGAAGGCTGAGCATTACCAGAAAGAAGTAAGCCAGAAAGGGAATCTATATCCTAAAGCTCCAAACACACCCAAGAGGTGGCCAGGTGTTGACAGTAAAACTGGAAGCTAAATGTTTACTTCTGCAATTACGTACATACTAAATGCCAATTTGCTTAGCAACTACATTGCAATTTATGAAACACCAATGAAATACAAACAGTTCATGTGAGAGCAGGACGAGAACCTAGTGTTAACATACAGAGGTTCTTGAGTACAGCAAAAAACAAAACAAACTACTGAACCTCAAAGACATGGTTCAAACCTGGACCTTATCAGAAATTACTGATAAGCAGAATATTTCAGTGCCATCTCAGTTTCTAATGGGCTTTTCCTTATCAAACCAGCAAGATCCATTGACTTAGCACTTTATTTTTTTCTTCCCCAAGTATTTTCTTGGTCAGTTAGAATGAGAAATACTGCTTGGGTGCCTTCACAGCCTGGTTTATGAAGCCACACTACTGGGCAGAAAAATCCAAACACTACATGAACAAACTGTTTCTCACTGAACAATTTCCATCCATGGAGCTGATATCAAGCAGACTTTACAATGAAAGGATTTCTCAGAGCACAGACCCTTCAACTAGTTATTGACAACCTCCCCTCTCCCTGACTTGCAGGTTGATCCAACCCATACAACCTCACACAATTCTACTGGGAAAGGCATCTATGAGACATACTGACAATATGGATATGGATTTTCTTCTTTCCCCTCAAGAAATATGTATGTTACTTCAGAGGACTACTAGCCTCAGAACTAAGGAGCTGAAGCCTTTAGCTTTCTAACACTCCTCAACGTAGACATTTATCCCCCTGAGTATTTCCATCCACACAGTTATAGCCATGCAACCATACTTAAGCATGGCATGAACCCCTGCAATATAAAAGTCTGCACATCTACTTTCTCTAGGTCTGCATAGGTGCAAAGAGTACTCTAACAATCCACTACTTCCATTTTGCCACCATTTTACACATTTGAGTGCAGAAGCAGTGAACAAGTACAAAATACTGCTTTTTATCCTCCATACAAATAATACACAAAACCACTTTTAGTGACACTTAGAACAGGAAGACATCAACTCCATGGCCCTTTCAGTGATGACTCACCACCAGTTACTGACCACAAGATGTGAGAACCTGCTAATCTTATCATGCTATTTCTTCCACCCATTCAACAACCACAAGCAACAGCAATTACTTGCTGACCTGGCAAGTTAGACATACTACAGCACTAAGATTCAAAAAATATTAACTTTTACTGAGGCCTCAGTGATGACCAAGCCTTCGCTGGGTCAAAAACTGGTTGGATGACGGGGCCCAGGGAGTGATGGTGAATGGAGCTGCATCCAGCTGGCGTCCGGTGACCAGCGGTGTCCCCCAGGGATCAGTACTGGGCCCAGTCCTGTTCAATATCTTTATTGATGACCTGGATGTGGGGATTGAGTCCACCCTCAGTAAATTCGCAGATGACACCAAGCTGGGGGGGAGTGTTGATCTGCCAGAGGGTAGGAAGAAGCTGTAGGAAGACCTGGACAGGCTGGATCATTGGGCCAAGGCCAATGGCATGAAATTCAGCAAGACCAAGTGCAGGGTCCTGCACTTTGGCCACAATCACCCCAGGCAGCGCTACAGGCTGGGGGAAGAGTGGCTGGAGAGCAGCCTGGCAGAGAGGGACCTGGGAGTGCTGGTGGACAGCCGGTTGAACATGAGCCAGCAGTGTGCCCAGGTGGCCCGGAAGGCCAATGGCATCCTGGCTTGTATCAGGAATAGTGTGGCCAGCAGGAGTAGGGATGTAATTCTCCCCCTGTACACAGCACTGGTGAGGCCTCACCTTGAGTACTGTGTACAGTTCTTGGCCCCTCACTTCAAGAAGGACGTTGAGGTGCTGGAGCGGGTCCAGAGGAGAGCAACAAGGCTGGTGAAAGGACTAGAGGGAAAGTCTTATAGGGAGAGGTTGAGGATGCTGGGGTTGTTTAGCCTGGAGAAGAGGAGACTCAATGGGGACCTCATCACTCTCTTCAACTACCTGAAGGGAGGTTGTAGTCAGGTGGGGGCTGGGCTCTTCTCCCAGGCAACTAGTGACAGGACAAGAGGGCACAGCCTGAAGTTGCTCCAAGGGAGGTTTAGGTTGGATATTAGGAAGCATTTCCTCATGGAGAGGGTGATTAGACATTGGAATAGACTTCCCAGGGAAGTGGTGGAGGCACCGTCCCTGGATGTGTTCAAGGCAAGGCTGGATGTGGCACTTAGTGCCATAGTCTAGATGGTGTGGTGGTGTTGGTCATAGGCTGGACTTGATGATCTTAAAGGTCTTTTCCAGCCTTGGTGAATCTGTGTTTCTGTGTGTGATTCTGTGAACCTGTGGTGATCATTAATTGAGGCAAAATGAGGCCAGTATGCACCCTAAGTTCAATATACACATCTAGAGATACAATTAATCTTGGTTCAGCCAGGACCAGAAAAAAAAACCCTCAGCTCTTTATTGACACGTGTGCTACAAAAGATTTCTCTTTACAATATCAGTTGTGTAAATTCTCTGAATTTCAAGAAATAGGCATAAAATATACCACCAGTCACAGTGCTGTGTCTGTTTTCCCCTCAAGTTTTCATGTGGTTACACCAACCAAAAAAACTGTATTGCCTAACTGCATTGAGTCTGGTCCTCAGGAATCAACATTTCATTTTTTGCTAATACACTTTCAATCATCATCCTGAAGTATTCTACAAACTGTGTTGTTTTTTTTTTAACCTTGGTAGGAAGCAACCAAAGCTCAAAGTTAAATCAGCTATCTTGGGTCACAGTGTCAGTGAGAGATTCAATGTATTTCCTTATCCCAAGCCCTCCTTTTCCCCTGCCACAAGACCATGCAGCAAACAAATGATGAAATATAAAAGGTGAATAACTAGATGAACAAGCCAGGATAGAGAACAAAAATGACATGGAGCCTCTGCCAACTTCTCCTGCCTATTTCCCCCCCTTGCCAGGAATGTTAAAAAATAATAAAAAATCTGTAACCTGGACCACTGACACTAACACAGCAGACAGAGCTAGTGTATAGCAGTATTGAGAACTCTCAAGGAAACTTGTTCCTTACAACTTACAACATAATGTTTGCTCTCAAAAAGTGCAAGCCTACTGTCATCTAGCTACTGTAGTGTCACTGTGATTTATGAACTACCACCTCATCAGGCTTTGATGTTGGTACTCTAGGAAGATCACCAAATACCTCCATAGATGAGAGATGTACCTTTCAGAAAGATGAATCCAAATAAGGAGGGTAGAAACAAAGATACAGTAGCATCTCACTCTGTCAGCATTTCCTCAAAAAAAAAAAAAATCCCTCAATGCTCATTAGTTAGGAAGCTTTGGGTTTATTTCTTTAAACAATTAGCATCACCTAAAGCAGTTTGAGAGGTACTATCTAAGATGAGTAGGAAACCTGTGACAGGGCTGCTCTTGTGGAGGTGTTACAGAGGGAGCCCTGCACAAAGTGCAGAACACCTTCGCTACAAGAGATGTACTGAACCAGAAGTCTCCAGCATGGTGTTGCAACCCACAGATATTTGAACTAAGGGCCACAATGGTGCTTTATTTTGGAACTGGGGACAGTCTACAGACAACAATCTGCCAAAGCTCTGGAACAGGTAAACAGTGTTAACCTGCCTAATTCATAGCATGTCCTTGGAGGTCTACCTACATAACCTATGAAAAGTAAGTCTTGCTCACAAGCTGTTGAAAAATGCCAAAGACAGCCTGGGCATTGTCCTAGGTAATTTTGTGCTCTTGATGCAAAAAAAACCCTTACCAGCCAAAAAAAATGCCAGTGTCCTAACTGGATCCAAGTGTGTGAAATTTAATTTCCCTGAGGGCTGAGAGTGAAGATTGGGTAAGAGAACTGGGACACGAATGAATTGGTTCATATGAAAACCTGAAACAGCCCCGGGCAGAAATTTGGAAATACTGTGAAATACCATATAAGAAGAATCCATCTTCATATGCAGGGAGTAACTCAAGATGGGAGATGCAGCAATGCAAACAGGTACCCCAAAAGATTCTACAAAGAAATATATGCAAGGATTTTAATAATATTTTCCCATGCTACGGTAGGAATACAGGATGTGGCAATCCAGTGCCGTGGTGTTATGCAAATATTTGTACAAGATGACTTGGACAGAACTAATTAAAAGTCCAGATGCTTTGAACATATGAAATAGACAACGTTGTTGATATTGCTGATACCAGAGATATCTGACAGCTGATGCCCATATGATCAAACATCTTCCCGCTTAGTTCTGATAGTCGAGGTTCTCTTAGCCTGGTGCACAATAGCTTTTGGTAGTGTTTTGGTTTGAGCAAGCTCTTCGCTGATGTTTTTTTTCTTTCAGTGAACTTCTTAGAAGTGCCAGTGGACTGATAACAACCAAGGTCACTTCTGACTGTCTGCAGCCTCCCCCCTACAGGGGAGCAGACTAGACCGAAGACAGGATCAGCAAATCAGAATATTCCCTTCTCATAATATTTTCTCTATTTGGCTTTCAGTATAGGTTAAGACATCACTGAAGTCAAGCCTTTTGTTTCCTTTTCCACTCACTTTTCTTCTTACTGTCGCTTCTATCGCCCTCTCTTTGGCTCTCTCTTTTTTTCCATTTTTCTTCACAGCCGACACCCAAGGACCCCGTCCGTGCGCCCGGACACTCCCCCCTTCAGCTGGGAGTCACCAGGGAGAAGAGTTGCTGTGAGAGTCGCTGGGGGAGGAGGGAGGGGATCAGGTGTTGCACATCCCTTTACAAATATATATATTCCCTTATCACCAATAATTAAAATCAATCTGTTTCACTTTTCAACCCAGAAAGCCTCTCTTTCTCATTTTTCTCCCTCTTTCCCTACCTTTGGGGAGGAGGGGGTGGAGGGGTGAATCGAGAGTGTTATTGTTATTGGTTCGACTGCCAACTCGGTGCCAAACTGACACAGGTAGATACCATATAGGCAGGATTAACACCAAAAGATGTAGGAATGACAACTCCAAGCAAAGGGTTCAATCCTATGCAAGATAATAATGCAGGGAAAGGAGGAGAGTAGGCTGCTCAGGTTTAAATATGAGAACTAACAGGTCTGTGCTTCCTCTACTGCTACTCATAAATCCTAAAATTGAACCCATTTGCCTCAGACTCCCTGGTGACCACAGGGACCAATGGGACAGCATACATGTGCCTCAGCCCTCAGAGAAGAAAGGCTCCTTTAGCAGACCCTCATCTTGTATCCATCTTCCCTGGAATAAAAAAAGTTGAGGGTTTTTTCTGGTCAGTGGAAAGCAGACCTATTTTTAAAAATCTTCACTTGCGTAAAACAAAATAATTAAAAAATGTAGTGCACCCAAATCTCTAACAGATAACTTTGTGTTGCCAAATACCATGCTGCAGATCTGATGACTTAAAGTAAATCAAAGGTTGTTGAGAAGAGAAAAGCATGACCTAGTTCAAGACAGAACACATTTCAAAACCATAAGCCTCCTCACAAAATAGAAACAATTTGTTTGGTCCATTCACATGGGCATACAAATAACTACCAGTCAACACCTCAAAAAGAGGAGGAACAATCTGCCAATGGGTGAATGCATCTAGCTCTACAGTTTTGGTGAAGAGAGCTACACAAAAGGACAACTGCCACCTTCTCAGGCATTTAAAGAAAACTAATATTTATTTCAGCAGACTGACCTTACATAAGGTGGTCTTGGTAGATATACTGATTCAAATTGCCTCTTCTTGAAGCCTAAGTCTGGCAAATTGTATTAGTCAGCTGCATGAGATCATGTCTGAGGCATGGCCTCACTGGTGTCTTGGAAGAACCTGAAGCCTGTTGATGAGATAAAATAATCATATGGGATCTTCACTGTGAAAACAGTAGGTTCTCTCTGGTCTAGAATGTAACTGGGCTCCTTGGAATTCTATGCTACTGGATTTTTAAATTAATTTTGGTGGTTGCTTTTTTTTACCATTATTTCAGCTTCAGAATGTAAAGTTCTAAGATTACTCAATTCAAACCATCTATTAGATAAGCTGCTTGTCTGTTGGATTGCTTCACCATCTCAGCCTTTGGCCAAAACACAGACAGGCTCCAATTCCTTGCGTTCTTCAATCACAAGAACATCATAGAGAAGCCCTCAATGGCCTTTCCATAGCAAAGGGCAGGGACCTAGTATCAATAACGATGCTTTTATAGTCACACCTGAGTTGGTTTGGAGGAATTAATGGATACCTGTTAGTAGGCATTTTACATATCAAGGCACAAACCAGTTTAGGGGATCTTAACAAAAGAATTATGGAAAATGAGCCCTGTGAGCTAGAAATCTTCACCTCATGTAATTTCAGAAACTCTTTTCTAAAGTACTCTTTCCCGTGGTTGCCCAGAGAAGTCGTAGATGTCCCCTCCCTGGAAGTGTTCAAGGAGAGACTGGACAGGGCTTTGAGCAACCCCGTCTAGGGGGAGGTGTCCCTGCCCATGCAGGGGGGTTGGAACTAGATGATCTTTGAGGTCTCCTTCAGCCCGAACCATTCTGTGATTCTATGATTCCTACTCTACTGTCCAAGAATGAGAAAACAGAGAGGCACAAGATGAGATGATTCTGTTGAACCTAAAAGGAGAAGGAAGAGTACACTTTCTCAATAGCAGAGACTGCTCTATCAGGATAGGTCTCCTTTACACCAGTAAGCCACAGTGACTCCCAAGCTGCTGGTTTGGATATCACCCTTTCAATCGCACAAAGAAAGATGACTCTGGTACCTGGCCCACAGATGAAAGGTTCATTTTAGGCTTCTGGCCCTTAGACTACATGTAATACGAGTCAGAAGCCTAATGACTTTCATGTCTCAACCTGTTAGATGCTGGAGCCTGCAACCTATGCTTTGACTCATCCCTGGAGCACTGCTCTTTCAGGCAAGATAATCAAGACCTTATTTTTCACAGACAATACTTCATATGACAGTAAGCCTCGGGAGGCTTCAGCTGGCCCAAAGACATCTGTGAGGCCTTGCCTTAGTTTTGATCTCCTTCACACATGTGATACTGGTAGAAAAAGAAAAACATACAAGTAATGTTGACCAAAACCTTGGATTGATTAACACTAACAAAGACTGTAGATATAGGCTGACCAGGTCAGGCTTCAAGGGACAATGTGTATTAACGTCCAAATATTCCTGAATAATTTGTAACCAGCACTCACCATATCCATACATATAGAGAGAGCTATATACACACATCCCCTCACTGCAAAAAAAAAGATAAGGTAAAATCTCACAGACAAACCCCTAATGACTATATAATGATTGCCAGCTTACTGCTTCATGCCACTGTCTTGACATCCAAACAAGCTTAATAATTGTTCTTTTGAAGCTGCTAATGTTAAAAAAAAAACAAACCCCAAACTACAAACTCTTGAGTCTGGAAGTGGCTGGGAATTCCAGGTTCTAACAGCTACGCTGGAAAAATTCACTCATCAAGGGGTTCAAAAGACACTTTCTGTCAGAACTGAAACACAAGTGCATGTCAGAACGACTTGAAAAAGAATGACTATAACTCAGAGTTTGGGTTTTCTTTAAATTATGTTTGAAGAGCTTTAAAATGTTTAATTTATTAAACCGGCTTTGATACTACAGGCACAGCTTCCACTTTCAAGTGCTACAATGGCTCAATTGAACACAGAATACATTAAGCTTAAATTCCACTGCCACAATACACACTTATGAAAGACATTTTAGTATTTCTTCACTTAAAGCAATATACTGTCCCAGTGAATCTGACATGGACACAGAAGCTGCATGTATTAATAGCAGCAGCCTCTCATACTGCACAACAGTAGTTTTAGACACCATCACTACTCGCAACTACTGAAAAAACCCTAAGTAATCACAACTCCTAGAAGCTGAACACAAGCAGGTCATAAAAAAAGTTCCCCAAAATGATAGGTTTGGTTTTTGAAGAACAGTTCAAGTTTTTCCAGACATAGCTTCAATCTCTCCTGGCAGGCCTGTGCTTTGACATGCCTTCTGTTACTTCCCTATCCTTCCTTAAGGAGGTTGTCATAAGAAAGGCCATGTGCTCAGCGCTTTCTCTTTCACACATCTTTATTTACTTTCTCTTTTTCTAGCCCTGTCAGCTCCTAGGGTCAGAAGCACTGCTCCAGTCTCACCTAAAACTACACAGGCAATGCTGCAGAGGGTACCAGTGAAACTCATACTTAGAACAAAATCAAATCCTACGAAGCATGCCTTGTACCTTTTAGAAAGGCAAGTCAGAGTCGCGGGATCAAGAAACTCAAAGGTTCCCTGAGTAGAAAGACCGTGAAGGTAAGACTGCCTTCTTTCTAGAGCAGGATCAGGCCATGAAGGGCAAAGTATAGACTAATATTGCAGACACAATCAACACCTTCAAACTGATAGCTGACTCCTAGTATTACAATATCACTACAGCGTTTATCTGCCATCATCACAATGTGCTATCCACACACACTGTATTCAATGCCACTGTTGTTTTCTTAAAGCTGCACTCCTAATTCATCTGCTCTACATACACCACTTGCTCATGCATGCAGGTTTTCTAACTGCTTAATACCAATAAGCTACCATAGTCACAAATATTTAACTCAGGAAGCACGTGAGAGTTAAGACTCTAATAACTTTAAAAGTTCTAAGATTCTATAAAAAGTATTCAGTTAATGCCGTCCTATATTTTATTACATACAAGTTTGCCTCAAGTGACACATCCAAGATTACACATTGATAGTGTGTAACCACAGGAGAGTGGTTACTGCTCCAAAATAAAAAAAAAATAAATACCCCAACACCCCCATGTCTGGACTTTAATGTGGTATTACTAGAGTTTGTAAATATAATAAACTACAGAATGGGTGCTCTGGCATATAACCAGAATTCTAGGTGATAGAAGTAAGTGGTCTTTTACCATAGACTTTGTTTCAGTACACAGACATAGGGATCTGCAGAAGTGCCATTTGTCTGAAACATGGTGGAGCAGGGAAAGCAAAGTCGGTCTCTGACCTCCTACGAACAAAGAAACCTAATTTAATTTTGAATAAGAGGAACTAAATTTGTCACCCTAAGACAGCCCTAAGATGTCAAGCATGAAATGGAAGAAAAGGAGTTGCCAAAGACATGCAGAACAAGCTTTTTAAAGTTACCTGGAATCAGGATATTTTGTAAGCGTGGCCAGGCTGCTGGTATACATGTGCCCACCCACATCAATGTGAACTGGTGCGTTGGATTTTGTGAGCTGTGCTGGAGTGGGGATGCCTTGATTGTTCAATGGAGATGCAGGGGATCTAGTGATCAGAGGTCTTGACATATTGGGCCGACTGTCCTGTGAAGAGATAGACCTGGGTTAATGATCTCCTTAAAAACTTCACAGAAACCCACAGTCTCAAATCAATAGCACTGTCTCATAGTCTCATCTTCCGATTTTTATCTTATTAAAGCATAGACAAATATTTGGCGGTTTTGAAAATCAATCCAGCTCTAAGAGTCTTAACTGGTTACATTTTAAATAAGTGGGGCAAAATGCTGTGATAAACCCCACAAAGTAGAAATCATGTTCAATAAAACAAGTTCTTCCTGAATACTGCTCATGACAGACAATCCATACAAAAAAAAAAAGGTAATTCTCATATTTAAGAGCTGATAAAGGCTCTGACAGAAAAAGCTGCAGACAGAAAGACCAAGAATAATTACTATTTTCCTTTAAGAGGACCCCAGGTAGACTTTCTGTTCCTTCCCAAGCCCTCCATCACTGCTGTACAGTCAGAACAGAAATACAAACCCTCAACTCCTCCATCCTGCACACTCTTCTCTCGAATTCCCAATTCACATAGCACGGAAACAGAAGCAGAAACACCTGGACTAGTCAACTGCTCATGGACTGCAGACCACTGGACATCGACAGCCTTTGAGAAAGACATTTTCCATTTAAAAGTTATACGTATGGCGACAGGTGCCCCCGCGTGCCCCGCATAGGCTGCAGGTCTGAGCGACTTCCCGAGGCAGGCGAGCTCCAGGAGCAGAGCCGGAGCCGATGCTTTGCTGATGAAACCAACTTTTAGTCACAAAGGAAGAGCTGTACTGCCAGCAAAGAGCAGCCCCAGCCTGCGCGCGCGGCGGGTGGGGCAGGGCAGGGCGATGTGCTGGAGCCAGTAAGGCAGGCTGCCTTCAAACTTTGGGATTAAAATAGAAATGCATTCGAGAGCAGTTTGGAGACAGCCCCGCTTTCGACTGGAGGAAAAGCTCCATACCGGGGTGGAATCTTATAGGGATGCCCTGAGAACTAAAAGCCCTTGCAAATTACTAAGTTTTACATTTAAAAGGTAAGCAAACCAGCGAGAAGTCAGATACACTTCATCACAAAACTCGCTTTGTTCTTTCGACACGTCTTTCGGCTGCAAAAGGTAATGGATTCCTTGTAAACATCTCCGCAGAGCCGGGCAGCAAACCTCGCAGGAGCGGAGCAGAGCGAGTTACTGGATATTCAGACTAGCAAAGTCCACTGCTGAAAACACTTCTCCATTTTTCATGGCTGTTAAAAGTCGTAAACCATAAAGGCAACACGAGCCAGGTAAATGTCTAACTGAAATGATTTACAGGCCAACGTTGCACAATAAATCCAAGTAATATGTAACAAAAAGGATCTATAAACCACAAGGTACTTAACTAATTTTCTTTCATGCGCAAAAGTAAGCTTAGGTCAAATACTGATAAAAATGAAGGGGATGGAGAAAAACATCTAGTTTGGAAGTTGGGGGAAGGGGTTGCATTTCTTCTGTTTCTTTATAAGCAGAAATGAATATAAATCGGCAGAAATACCGTGCTTAATCACTACAATTGCTTGAGGAGGTGCCTGCAGCGCAATGAAGACAAGTCCAGACAAAATTAGGTACACACGCTATGCAAAACTAATGTCTGCTATAAATGCTATGTGGTACAACCACCACCCAAGATGCTACTGATCTGCAGTATGATATTTAGTAAAATAATGAAGAAAAAATAACAACTGGAAAGGCAAAAGTAAGAAGGCAAGGAGTGATACAAACTGGGGGGGAAAAAAAGGACGCATTGGACGATTAGCAGGAGGAAAGTAGCTGGTGTGAGGAAGGGAACACATTGCAGTACCTAAAAGCAGACAAACAGTTTGAAAAAAAAAAAACCACAAAAATAAAATCATCAACAAAAGCTGAGACTAAAACAAAAAACAAATTCTGTAACTTGTATGAGACAGACAGCACCACCTCCCTTCGCTGGATCCTCTCTGGCAGAAAAACACAGCCCTGTTGCAATTTAGCACACGGCAGCACCACCGAGCCTGTAATAGTTTTTCAATTGGACACATTCTCCTGTATACCCTGCCTGGGGCTGCTCAGGAGAAAATGAACAGATTTGCAGGGTTAATATTGTAGTTAGGCTGGGACCTCATTCAGCATAGCTACGATAGTGCTGGCTGCAGGAAAAGGTAGAAGAATGCGAAGTATAAACATCACTGCCAGGACGGGAGATAGGTCAAAGGACTGTGGGCATTTTACCAGGCAAAAAAGTCCAAACAAAACTGTAAGAAAAGGGAACCAGTTTCCAGAAAGGGTACTTAACCAAGCTGCCATTAACACAGTTTACTGAATAAACCTCCCAGGAAATAAAAAAACTTTATAATAAAACCTTGTGCTATCTTATTTCATCCTCCTCTTTAAGTTACCTGCATTGCTTGTGCCTCCAGAAACAATGTCCACCTGCTCAGTGTTTAGATATTAAATACAATAATGCCAACCCTGCTCCAGCTTTAGTTCATGAGGCACCTTTTCCTCGATCAAACAGTTCGCTACTGTTTTGGAGACCACTTTGAAATTAGATAATGGTGTTTCTACTGCAGTTGCCCCAGAGATATTAAAGCAGAAATGGGATTCAGAGAACGAGGTGCCTAAAAAAACCAGCTTATTTTATGTAGCACAACCTACTAGCACAGCTGCAGCACAGAAGACCACCATGCAGCGGGTATGGCATTAAAACCACTCTGACATTTAACAGATCAGAGTTTAATCCCTGCTTTAGTGAATCACTGTACCAGTTCAACTATGGAAAGGATAACACAGGGGCAAATAGTCTTTCTGAAGAAATACATGGCTTGCATTGGATTACAAACATGGAAGTGAACAAGCTGAGGTAAAAAGTGGTTAGAACAAGGCACTGCTGATAAATTAAGCTTTGCTACCTAAAGTGATCACAAATACAATTCCTTAGAAACAATTACAGGAAGAGAGAAGAGAGTCATAGAAGATAGCTTGCTGGATCCCATTGAGTTTATCGAGAACAGCTGATGACAAAAGGATCAAAAAGCTCTTTGGAAGCCTTCCTTGCTGTGCTTGGTGTCAGGCAGGTGAGACCTGCACCCAGGGAGGGTTTATAGCTCAGCCATGGCTCTTCCCACATGGGAGATCACAGAGGCTGTTCACCTGCCTCAGGAACCTCACCAACTTAATTCACCAGTGGGACAGAAAGCACAGGTAGCGCTTGCGCAGGCTGGATGGGCAGCGACCTTCCTGATCTGTCAACAGTCAGTTTTTCCAGTTGCTACCTTTTCTTCTTCTCAAAAATTTTAAGATTTACTTTAGAAAAATGAAATAAGAAATCTCAGGTTTTACAACAATGTCTGTGGACAAAAACACTTCAAGTATCCTGTAAAATATTTATCATTATTAGTACTCAGATTTTTTTTCCCAAAAAAACTTTTCAAAAAAAAAAGTTCAGATTTTCAATCAGAATGAATTTATTACTGAAACTATAAACTCACAAGTGCTAAAATTCGTGTGCTAGGCAGGTTAAAGGCATTTAGGTAATATAAAACTTTTCAGTTTTGGTTCAGCACACAAAAAACACTGCTCTATTAGAGCAGTTTGGGGCTCCTCTGCTTTCTTGTCAATATTTGAAGAAGTCTTTCAACAGCAAGCAGTTGATATGACTGAGTCTTTTGAGTATATCTGAACCTGTGTCTCATTTTCTACTCTAGGCAAGCCCTCCCATAGACTCAACAGAAGCAAAAGCAGCCCTGCCTGAATTCCACCTCCCTAGGGTTTACAAAAATCCTTAGGATTTAGAAGTCTTTCTACCAAAGGGGATTGAGGACCACAGAGGAGAGCTTTCAGGTTTCTTTTCCTCCCTTTTTCTTTTATACAATCTTCTCCCCAACTCAACTCAGGAATATTGTTAAAGAATAAGCCTTTATCTGGGTTGAAAAAATGCAGTAGCTGTAGGGCTGAGATGCTTACCTATGCAACTGGTCTACCAAAGAACAACAACTTAAGAACCATGTCAGTCTTTCAGTAGCAAGTGGAAGAAATGAGAGATATCTGAAGAACGCAAGATGTTACAATGCGCTAAGTGCACAAGAATCAAAGAGACAGGAGGCTTCCTCCTCTGCTCAAAATATTCACTTATGTTAAACTGCTATGAATAGTAGTGGTCTCAGAAGTGTTATTTACACTCTGCAGTCTTCAGTAAAGTAATTCCAGTTCCCTTGTTAAGCCAGAAACATTGACAAAACCCATACCACTACAAGACAACCCGAGTTCACTCACAGGAGGACTGACATTTAAGTACAAAACATCTACTTGACTCACAGGACTGTGGGGATAATTTTAGGTTGCAGGTCCAAGCATTGCTGGCTATGTTTATTATAGCCAATATCTTCCCTGTGAGCCAGCCCAGCCCAAGCACAATCCGGTAAATTAAGCCTCCACTACTTAAAGGGATTACTAGTCAATATGCTGTAGCTCCAGCCTTTGTATCAAATTCTAAAATTATCAGACAATCCCTGTCACAGGCTAAGTGATTCTTACTGCTGAGAAACTCAAAGTTACACATTTCAAACTCCCTTGCATTTTTTTGGGGGGGAGGTGAAAAAAAGCTTGTCTTATCTAGTCTAGACTTTAGAAACTATAATAACGCATCAAATCTGTATTCATTCATTTTTTTTAGAACGGCAAGCCACAAGAGGTGTTTCTTCTTACAAAAGCTTGGTGCCCAGGAACAGCTGGCAAGAGCAGTTAGCACATCCACATTAGCCATCTCCAGCAGAAAACTCTCCTTTGAACACCTGCACCGTATGGAGAATGAACCCAAACAGCGAACAAACCTTGGAAGCTGGAGACACAAATCCCTTTTCCTTCAGTATAAAGCAGGAATCATTCAAATGTCATGGGCAGCTATGCACCCAACTCTAAGAAATAGCAGGCTGATGCTTAGGGGTGCTTGCGGGAGGTGGCAAAGCCCAGTTCAAGTCCCTCATCCAAACCAGGAACATTAGGACTACTCTCAGATTCAGCTGCTGTACAAGTGTTCCTATTTTGATGGTGCACTTTTTCAAAACAAATATTTCATTAAAGTTTTAGAAAAATACTCATGATCATGTCTCACCACAATGCTTAAACCAGTACCCCCCACTTTTTTCAATTAAGCAAAAACAGTTGCCACAACAAAGAGTCTGGAGAAAGCATTTATTCAACATAAACAGTATCAGTACAGAACAAACAGCACTTCTGGAAGGTGCAGCAAGCAGGAAGAGATAGAGAGCTACGTGTCCAGGAAGCCCATGTGCTTGTTCTGCTGGAAGGGGAAAATTCCACCCTGAGCACCACTTTGGGCTGGTGATGTTCTCACACTGAATCCTCTGGCTATGGCCATGATATGCTGCATCATGCATAGATGACACTATGTGCTGGCCCCTCAGACAGAGCTCTGCAAGGTGGTCAAAGACAAACATGTGTGCATTTTGGTCTCTTAAGTCATGCCAACACACACCATCTTCATCTTTGCTGCTCTCAAGAGCCCAGAAGCACAAAGAAGTTGCCCAGATATTTGACAAAAGGTCTTTACACGTGAGCACATCCATGCCCTGTCTTCTGCATCTTCACTCCTACACCGATGGCCGGTAGCTCTCGGAGGTGATGGCTGGGCTGTACTGGTGCCACTGGGTCTGCAAAACAAAGAAATAGCGCATTGTTTTCCCCAGCAAAAATATGCTGATTGCACTGTCATGTTTTGCTTTTCATCAATATAATCCGAGAGCTCTTTCCCTCACAGCTGCAAGCTTTAGGATGCTGACGCTGAACATTACGAATTATGTTTATAAAGCAAAACTCCAACAATTGTGTTTGAGTGGCTCATGAGAAACAGGCCCAAAACACTATCAGTTGCAATTCAGTGTCACAGTCATCTGAGATAGCAGGTCCCCTAAGACTCAGTGGTAGTGCTAGAATTATTACCTCTGGAGAAAAAGCCTCATTTTAAATCCTGAATGTCTGACAAGATGTGACAGAAGGTCAAATCATCCTATGCAAGACAGTCAAATGCAACAGAGAGTTTGAGAAGTAAAAAGGTTTTCTTGAGATGCTGAGGCACCCAAGTGGAGCAGATGACCTACTACTATACCAAGCAGCTGCTCACTCCTTCCACCACCAGTGCAATGTTTGCAGCACTTAGTACTATTTGCAGAATTACATGCAGCAATGCAATTTAGAAAGGTGGATGCCACAAGGCTGCTTGAGAGAGGGGACAGAGATACCCAGAGGGGTCTATCATAGCCGGTGGCTATAGCAGCGCTGACTGGAGCACTTACCTGACAAGACAATTTTCACTGCTACATCCTCCTTGTTCCAGAGGCACTGGCCCCAGGGTGGAGCGCCGATCCAGCCCCTCAAGACGAGGGTCCCTTGCTCCACATCCTGCATGGTGGCTGCTCACAACCTCCTCCTCAAGATGCCAGCGCTGCTGAGCACGTACACCCACTCAGTGCTGTGGCTGCTGGGGAGACTGTGGTTGCATTTCCTTGGTAAAATGAGCCTTGCTGGGATTTCATCAGAGCTGATCAGGACCTAGAATAAATGCCACATGTGCAGAGAACCAAATGCAAGGTAAGGGGCTGAGGGATCAAGGTATTTGTGCTGGATAGAGAGAACTGCCTACCTGGAGACGCAGGACAGTTAAAAATGCTCTTGGACAAGACCTTGAAGACACTTTGAGAATGCCAGCGCCCAGTAGCTGAGCCTGCAGCACACAACTAACTTCAGCAGAACAACCCTAACCACACCTTCATCAGAAACTGGCCACCGAGACCTTAAGAAAAATCTCAAATTAAGTGTAGAAAAAGGATTTAGGAGTAAGGGCAGGAGTCAAACGATAACCTGCACTTACATCAGTATGGCAGTAAAATCCAAAACATGGAGAAGGTCAGGTGTACAAGGACAGGATGTATCTTCTCAACTGCTTATAATGCTCTCTGAAGATTCCCTTAAGCCTTGAAACTGCAGAAAAAAAAAAAAAAAGTCTAGTACCTACTCGAAGATATTCTACAAATTTGTACTCTCTATGGAAGATTAACTTAGCCCCTCGCTTGTTTGGGTAAGCAGTGCTGAGGCCAGTGCAAATGCTTTCATTTATCACATTCAGGCCCTGTAAGTAAAGTTCTGTTCTTCTGCACTGCCTGCCCGTTTCTTGCTGTGTGCACCCTCTATGCTTTGGTCAAGCGAGTGGTAAATGTGGCCAGCACAACACTTGACTTAAGCCCATAATGCAAGCAGGACCTTCACCATATATCCAATCCATTGCGCTATTAAAAAAACCGCACATATAACTTGGAGGTCCAGCCCAGATTCACTACCCTCAAACACACACACTTCCACTAGCCACTTTGGCTTTCATCATGGAAGTAGGTGACTCCTTACGGACTTCAGACATGCTGATTCGATTCTCACTCAGTAAAAGCAGCCATTTAATTTACAAGCAAAACCGGATTTGAAAGCTGCTCTCAGTTACTGCACAAGCACACTGCTGCCCACCTGACACTGTATAATCACAGGGTGTTTACCCCAGGATGCAGGAGGCAAAAACATCCTCTAACCATGCTGGAGGACACGGTGTTTAGATGCAGGAGGACTTTGGACCAAAGGTCAACAGACCTGCTGTGCTGCTTCTAATGGTGTCCTATGATAGGGGCTGACTGGATACCTGGGATTTCAGGCCACTTGCTCCGCCAGGAGCTTGTCTGTTCTCCACCAGCTTCTACTCCAACTAGCAATAAAATTGTGACCGAACCAAAGCATAACTCCCCAGCCTGAGCCTCCTCTAACTGGACATGGCCCAGCTCAAAGTTTTTCATGAGGTGTACAGCAAAGCACCTCAGCGACCTTCGTTCAGCCTTCTTCATTCTCACAGGCAAAAGAGGAATCCTGCAAATACTGCGGAAACTATTACAGCCAGTAAGTGCCAAGAGATCCCTCAGTCTCAAGGGAGAAAGACTGCAGTCATTGTGGACACTTTTTTTAAAAGGAAAAAAAGGGAGGGAAATGCTATTAAAAAGATGAGCAGTCCCTGGGAAAGAGGCTGCCAGGTCTGAAGAGCTTTAGCAGCCTGGCAGCCCTGCCCACAACACTATAGCTGATACAAGTCTTTGCTTCTGCTGCCCTGAGGACAGTTTCATTTACTTTCCTTTAAACCTGGAAAATAGGTCGCTTTTCTTCTACCTCTATCAAACCTCAGGTACCAGAGACAACATTAATTTACCTGTACTTCATAGGAAAGTGAGTATACAAAAGGGAGTTTCACCTTTTGGCAAAGGACAGAGATGATAGACCCAGCTCTCCTTTGTACAAGGCTTCATCTATTCCAGCGAGCAGCATTGATCCAAACACCTTGGACCACTCCATCCCAGCTGCAAGAGGTGTGGTCTGACAGCACGTTTGCAGATAACATACCTATGCACTCTGGGGCTCCATACAGAGTCCATACCTCCTCCCTGAAAGAGGCAGCTGCTCAGGCAGCTCTCCCCTATCTCTGGGAACAGCCCAGCACAGACCAGCCAACAGCTCCTGCTGCCTCCATGAGGGACGGAGCTCGCAGCTCTTCTCCTGCACCAGTAAAGACAGGCGTGCAACAGCCACCTCCTCCCCATGCACATACTTGGGGTTTGGACCAGGAACAGACACAGGAAGGGATAGGGGAGCTCTGAACACTGGCACCTGTCTTCCAGCTGTTCCCAGGTGGACGCCTTGTAGGTTGAGATATATTAATAATGTAATTTTCAGTCAGACGTCTCACTCAAGTGTTGTTGCCTTTTATCCACTTCTAGCAGGCACTCTGTGCATATTTTGTAAGAGTCTTTACATAAGAAAAGGACAAGAAAAAGAATACTCCCTCCTGGGTTTAGAAGGAAAGGACTCCTGTTTGCCAGTACCACGCTGGTACATTTGAATGCAAAATTAAACAAATCCTTAAAGACAGTGTCAAAATTTGAGTGGGAAAGAAACCAACTGGTTACATTCTTCTCGGACTGAGTTTGCAATTTGTCCGATAATCTTCTGGTGAGAAGCAACACCAAAAAACAAGCATTGCTAAAATCTGTCTGTTCTGTTTGCAAGTTAAGATCCTATCAGTAGTACATTAATAAAGATTAACATCTTGAATTGCAGTCATATCTGAAGATTTTAAAGACCCATAAAAATGCAGACTTCAGTGGGATAACTGGAAGATCATAATAAACTGTCAGAATTTGAGAAATGCATTTTTCTTCTTTAGATTTGACTCTCAAACTGAACAAAAATAAGCCCGTATTGCCTTATTTGAAGTTAATTTACACTCCAGTTTGAATAGCACCTGCCCTTGGGTATGTTCCAGAAGGACGTCTACCTTTCCACAAAGGGAGGCTTACACCCATTGTAAAATTTCCAGAGGCACATTAGATGTCTGTTCCCCCCCCAGCAATTTCACCCTTAGAAGTAGAAGGAACGCTGCCAGTTACAGCCTGTGCTGAGGAAACATGAGTTATAATTTTACCCTGGGAAAATTGCTGAACTGGGAGCTTCTGGTGTGGCATAGGTCTTGCCTTCGCAATCCAATGGTTCTTTTGATTCAGAGAGGCTTTGAAAGGGTGGTGATGAAAAACATAGCCTCTCCCTTTGAATCAGCCAGCCGCCTGCTTTCCTTTGCACTTTTAAAATTTGGTTTATTAATTTGCCTAGGAGCAGAAAGAGATAATACTGACCCATCTAGACAAGATGCATTTTCGGACATACCAAGAGAACATGATCCACTTCAGATTGACCATCCAAAGAATGAGAAACCCACCTTCAGACTATCTGAAGAATTTTTATGTTTTGTATATTTTTGTGGTTTTTATTTATAAGCTTAAGAAAAACACAATAAAGCCTCTATTAGCTCTTTCTGCCATATGAAGAGGAAAAAGGAAAGGGACAATTTATAAGGATCCAATAAAAGCCTGTCTTCGAAATGCTGTAACACACAAGAGCTCTAAGCACTCTCCAGATGTTTCTTGCAGCAACCAATAATAAAATATTCTCAGACAGAATCGTAATTTTGAAGACATTGCGTCCACTTAGTAATTACGAGACTAGACAATAAAATAAATAGACAGCTTCATCTGTAACCTAACTGCAGAAAAAAGACACAAACAGGGCTTTAAAGCCATATATTTGTAATTATCTAATTTATGACGATGATGTAAACTGCAATTTTGACAGTTACAATTCAGGCTGGTATAGAATTAGAAATACAGTGTGAAATTGTAGTCTTAAATTATACATCCCTCGCTCCCAGCATCAATGCAATGCGACGCTACGGGCAAAAAGGACCGACTTTGAGAAGCTCTGTGTCATCATTGGGTTTTCCTTCCCTTTCCCATCCACTTCCCCTCCCAGCAAGTCTCCATAGTTGAACTTAGCAAAGCAACGACCTTACCCCCAAAAATTGTTATTTACTGAAACCCCACCACAGGGACAGAAACTGCCAAGAGGGAGGACAGCGCGAAGAAAGGGTGAAAGCTGAACTTACTGAAATGACAGGCTTTTTGGAAGTCCTTGTTAAGGCAGACTGCAATAGGGAGTGTTTATTCAGCTCTGCCACTATCCCATGCATTTCCAGGCTGGCTGGGACTTTTTCCTCTCTTCTTGTAACTCCCATTAAAATTATCAGCCTACAGATTTCATAACAAGCGGGAGAGTGAAGAAGCCCAAGCACTATCACAAGAAAAATCGTATTATCATTAGCTATTTCAAAACACACATGGGTTACTTAACACCTCAGGACAGGCAGCATAACACTGCACAGGTACATCTGGTGCGGGGACAGGGAACAGTGTCCTGCTAAAAATACACATATGAGGCAGCACACAACGACAGGGGCCTCCCCAGAGCTCTGGAAATGGGCTATCTATGCGGCACGTGGGACCTGAACTGAAAATCATCAGTGACCCAGATACTTCCCTATCCTCGCCCCATACTAAAATCTGTCCATCTTTGGATTTTAAAACCCTCGGAGGAGTAGGTATGCTTTTTGGTGGCTGGTAGGAAGTGGCCAAAGTCCTGAACTAAGCTGAACACAGCTGTGGTTAAATTCAATGCAGTAGCCTGAGTTTGTTTTACGTCTTTTCTGGTGTTTGAAGTTGGGAAAACATTTAGTGACAAAAGGAGAAAAGGTAGCATATGACTGAGGGCCAAGCAACAATTTTTTTTGTTAAGTGTGAAGGGCAGGATTTGAGGAAAGAACACAAAAGTCTGCTCTGGAAGGCAAGAAGAGTGCTTGGCAAGATGACGACCATATGGTGTATGAACAAAGCATATTTTAGATTTGGTTCATTTGCTTCCATTATGTGTAAAAGATACTTTAGGATGCAAGGCTAAGAAATACAATTTTGATTATTACTGTTTTCAGACCTGTAGGGATTTATCCAAGTAGTCATTGTAGTTTGTATGATGAAAACATCAATTTGGCAGCTAATTTTAGCAATTTTTGCTAATCCACAAGGGTGGATTAACCTGAATCCATGTAACCATGTACTACATGCTAACAGAAGCCATCATTGCCATCACCAACCTCATGAAGCAGCAATCCACTATCTAGTTGTAGACAGAACCCTGCTAACTACCTCAGCAAACTCTTAATTTTATAATAAAAGGCTTTTACTTGACCTGTCACCACAACCACACTCATAACCTTTGAATAGTGGATGAACTCTTATACAACATGTATTTCTTTGGATGGTGTAGCCCGCTTCTAAGTCTGTGTTTGTGCTTCTCTGGTCATTACTAATGTGCAAAACACCAGAGCTTGGACAACAGAAGGACATGAAAATGTTTAAAAAAGCAGAAAATACTATGCCTGTCAATCAACAAGACATGCCTATCTCACTTGCTCTAGCTATTTGCTTTTTTTCCTTCCGCAGTACAATACATTTCAATAAAATTGAAAAGCAAAAAATAAAGACACATTCCCATAAACTGATAGGACATACAGCTGTGTTATGAAGCTAACAACAGAGAAGAATCACATCTTTAGATGATTCTGAGGTACAGCTCAAAATCAAAAATGTGAACGGCAGCTCCACCAAGAAAATGAAAGCTAAACAAAATACATAGCTATCTTATTTTGAAAACATATAGAAGTTAAGTGAGATGACACAGGACACATACTGTCAGGTGCCACATCAGGACCAGCCACCGTGGAGCAAGCACGTAGGTATGAAATCTCCGTTTTGGTAGTCTGTTCTGTAATGGAGCTCTTGGAGAAGCTGGCCCTTGTCAAGAGGCTCGGCTAATTTAACTCCTGATGAGGGAGTAGGCTTTATATGAAATTATCTTTATTCAAAATAATAGCTGAAGAAATATTTTGTTGTGTTGGTGGGAAAGGGGGGGAAACACTTCATCTAACTAAAGCCTGCTGATTATCTGGAATGGCCATAAGCAGTAAGATCATGCTGGTAAGTGGAAACGTTCTCTACAGAGCCAAACTGACAACTCTGAACTACACCTGGCTTCTGTAACAGAGAAAAAACAAGTTTAAAGAAGGATCAAGACTACAAGATCTGGAAGTATATAAAAAAATAAAAATCTTTAAAAGAGCAGTTTTACTATCAAAAGTATAAGAAGGTGTAAGGTAGAGACTACATCAACTACAATGAAATAATCTTTTAAATCGCATGCAAAAACCCCACCACATTCCAATAGAGACCTGAAAAGTGGAAGCAACCATCACAAGTGAAGGAATTGACAGGTAAAGGAGTAGATACAGGGAAAATTGTATACAGCAACACATCTGGAGTCTTTAAAAGACCAATTTCAGATAAACTCTGGGAGATAGTATCTGCAAAGGATTTTATCTGGGACTAGGTGAAGTTTGAGGGAAACATCAGGAAGGTCTCGCAGCTTTTGTCTTACTTGTGTCGCGGACCGAGATGGGTAAAGCCACGACTCACACCCCCTCCAAAGGGGATCAAGGGCTGAGGACCACTCCCTGTCACACTCACAAACAATGCTCAAGAATCAATAGGTTTATTTAAGGCACTGAGGTTTTGGCCATTATAGAGTCTGTCTCTCACAACTTGTCTCTGTTTTACTTGATGCGCGTCTCCTGCCCAGAGGAGCAGTGCAGGAAGCCATCAGCTCCCTCCCAGGCATGGAAGGGGAGGAAAGCAGAGAGGCTGAAGCACCACTGTGTCTGCAAGAGGCAAGGAAAAGATGCAAAAATGCAGGTTGGGAGTGGGAAACCAAAGCATCCTCCATCAGAACAACAAAGCCCTGCAAGAAAAATAAAAGCGCAGGCAGAAGAAGGAGGAGGAATTTAATCAGTAAGAGTGGGAAGAAGGGTGGCGAAATAAAGAAAAGAAAAAAAGCAACAAACATAGTTGACAGGCTTTGGTCTCCCCTCTGGAAGAAATACTTGAAAAGCTTCCCTTCAGGAAAAGATGAATTGTAATGTCAGAAATAAAAGAGCATTTGAATCAAACAGGAAAGGTTTCAGGGGTCTTGTGGTGATCATCTAATAGAGGATAGCAGAAATTAACCTCAGCAACAATGCTTAAATTACAGATTTGTCTCATGGCAGCCACCTTCTGTCCCATTACAGACGCACTTGATCGAGAGCTTGACTTCTGCTGAACACCACCCTGAAGGTGATGAACCAAAGGGGATTATTGGAGAGAGGTTTTTTTGGGGTGGACTGGAGGGATGCACAGCAAGACTGTTTTGTTTTTCAGCAGAAACACTAAACCTCATTATTTCTACCTGTGCTGCCTTGCACAACAAACAGAGCTTCAACTCCGAAGACAACAACGGTTGAGGATGTGTGTATGCCTTATTCCACATATTTGACAAGCAGTGTGGAATGAGGTGTGGTGAGTGGAATTTGTAACCCCAGCTGTGGCCAGGAAAGGTGGCTGGATGCCAACCACACCACAAAGGTCTCGTCATCGAACCATCGTCCAGTCCTGAGGATCCCGACACTTTCTCAAATTGAGGTGTGCCACAGATATGGAAAAAAATATATACGTATTTCAGCCACAGGGTTTGATAGCTACAGGAGTCTTACCTGCCACACACTTGCTTTAACAAAACCTTTTAACCCATCTCACAGTGACAAGCCTGACAAAGTGCTCAGCACCAAGTAGCTTCATCAAGAATAATACACTCCTGTCAAGAGCAACTTCACTTGACCAGAAGTAAGTCTGGAAGTTTCTCGGATGCTGATGCTGTGATAAATGGTGGAAATCATCTAGCAAAAAGGTTGGAGGCTCACCTAGCAGGGGCACAACGAGGCAAACCAGGAGATTCACTGGGACTAAGAAACTCAGAAGAAATCTGAATGCATGGCTGAGCTTAAAGCAGTAGCAGTTACATTAGAAATGGCTTTAAACACAAAAAGGGAACTAAAGACAACCAGATAAACTCTAATACTCCAATGCAAATTAGAATCAATGATGATGATTGATTTTTATAAAGGGTCTAACGATACAATGCAAACTAATTCCTCCCATCTGAAGCCTGGCACTATTTGGTTTATTTAATAAAAAAAAATCCTGAGTGCATTTTTTTCTTCCTCCCGTTCTTCTGGTTCTTTTCCCATGCTGATGCTTGTTTGCATTGTGTCTATTTTGAGCTAAATTAAATAGGAGAAGCAGAGTTTTGATTCAGTAGTAGTAATAAATGGGGTTAGCCTGGCATTGATCTGTGTAAAGGGGCCAAAGCTAGGACTGCCAGAAGCAAAATGTGGTCAGTGAACTCTTCAGCACCAAGAGTGACCCTGCAGCTGAATTCCTAGCCCTGATTACAACAGAAAGAGACTTGCTTTCCTGAACAAAGGCTATTTCAGGCAGCAGATTAGCAAGAGAAAGTCTACTTGCAACAGCAGACAGAGGAAACGGACCAAAAACAAGAACCACAGCACACTTCAGAGTATTTTAGAAAGCCTCTGAACAGTGCGAAACAAATCCTGTCCTTGCTCTACATTTCTTGTAAGCCAGTGTTGGGTCCAAATGCTGAAGAAACAGTATTATTCTTTAGAATCTCAGTTAAATAGCTTCAGTTAGTAAGTGTGCTGCAGGGAAGATGAGCCAAAATGATGTTAAGGATAGCATACTGAAAAAGTTACCTTGAAGACTAAGACCATTTGTCTTACAGCCCTACAGAAAGGGCAATTACGTTTACTATAAAAGGAAAGGCCCCTTTTATGAATCATATTTAAAATTCGGCCAGCAAATTTATACAGAAGGAAGATTTCACAATTCTTAGGACACACCGATCGAATTCACTCACTCTCTGGGTGTTTGTGCTGTTGTGCAATGCAGATCAGCGAGAGCACAGCAGTAAATCTAGCCTCATGACTATCGGGTTTAATCGCAGAATATCTACGAAGGAGAACAAAGTGCCTCTTATTCCTGCTGCACCGTGATCCCACCAGATCTCAAGCCAACCAGGGTCGGTTCAGGCCAGCATTTGGATAGGGGCCGGCAGAGCACTGGAATCGGCCGCTCGGAAGCTGAAGCAAGCTCGCACCTCGTTCCCAGCGAGGCCGCTCCACACAGCAGGAGCACATAAGGTGTTGGGCGCTCGCAGACTTCCCTATCAGCACCTTCAGCCCCTGCTCCCACCACTTCAGCAGCTCTGCCAACAATTCGCAAGTCCTGAATGCAGCCGTGCCAAGCAATCCAAAGCTGCTGAAGAGCTTCCTACCCTCTGTTTTTAATTTGAGACATTTGTGTGACACTGGGCTGCATATCCAGAGCCCACCCTTGCTGGGAACCCTGCGACAGCCCCACTCTTTGTGGTGGCTTCACCATGAGCAGTGGGGAACTCAGCACCCAGGAACAGGGAGAGAAAAAAACAGAATCACTTATCACTGTTACTTTGACTTTTAACCTATTTCTTTTCCACATTTTACAATAAATGCTCATTGATATGAGCGTTTCCTTAAAAATGAAGATCACAAAATACAGAGCTGTGTCAAATCCTTATGAATGAGCCATTAAAGATCTTCAGCCTATTCTTCCCCACAAAGTCCCATGATGAATTTTTGCTTGCTGCTTTACCAAGTAGCAAGGGGCAAGTTGGGGACCCACAGAGGAAAGAGAGTGATACAAAGAATCTGTCAGTGCACTGACAGCCTGCAAAATATTAAGTAAAAAATCTGCAAGACAGCACCCTGTTTTTTTAATGCCACTCGCTGGGCTTGCCACTCTCATTATGGGTTGATTGCACCCTTCTCTTGAGTTTTGTGGTGGCTGCAATGTCAGAACATGGGACATGTGGTTGTCACGACTGGGAACTTGCTGACTGATTTATGGGAACTTAAAAACCCACAAAGCCAAAAGATATTTGTTATTCACTTACATTCTTAATGTTCTTTTCACCTCTCATTGAGAAAGTCTCGGGCAAGCAAAAGTTTATTTCTATTTCAAAATCCAGTTTCCCTTCTGTAGAAGGGTGCCTAAGTGTAATGCACTTTTGCTAAGGAAATCACTCCACAATATTCCCCCTGAGCACCTCAAGGTGAATATACCTACATTGGTAACAGCATGTTGAAAAGAAGTTGTCATTTTAACTGTTTAGCGGGCATTGAGACATCTCAAGCAGATTGGTTCATTATTAAAAGCAGCAATTATTGTAAATTACACTCTTCGCAAGAACAACAGCCTAAGCTTTAAACACGTTATGATACCTGCCTGACCATTCCCTTTAAATGAGGATAGCTGAGGGCTCAGACTCACCATCACGCAGCAAATAGCTGTGCAATTTAGGACTACTCTTTTTTTAACCACTCCTCTCCCCAAGGCTACCACCCCCATAGCAGAGCTGGCAAAACAGACTGTATGCCCGTGCCTCTTGTGTTCCAGTCCACAGACTAAACACAGCAACCCGAATTGCTGGCGACAACGACGGCACCCAAAAAATAATAACCCCTTGACCAAGGTTTGCTGGAGTGGAGCTGCTGAAGTGCAGGCACGTGGTACCTTGTGCTGACTCTGCAAGGGAGCAAAAGCCTTCTGCAAGGGAGGAGGGCAGCCGAGGGCAGTAACATCAAGCTAAGATTTGCCAGGGCTTGTCTCTCAGAGGACAAAGTCTTGCATTTTAACCATTTTTTGGCACATTCCACATTCAGTCCTTTCAGGAGCTTTCTAGGATGTTTATGAAACAACTGCAAGGTAGGCAACTAAACTGACGGCGGCACAAAGAACATCTTCCCACATTCCTCTCCCATGCTCTACCGTCGAAATAAATAAAGACATAGTTTATGTTTCTGTAATTACAGTTTGTTAAAAGGAGGGCAGGTTGTTAAGTTATGGTAAGGAGTCCGTGAGCCTGTACCTTGCTTTGAATATCACAGCAATGTAGATTTTACCAAATAAAAAGACTGGTCAAAACATTACTCACAAGCAATCCACGATCCGATATCATCCAGCATAAAACAATCTACCCATGAATTGGAAATTGGTCTTATGAAACCTCTTTTAATCTAGTTGACATTCAAAACACTGTCAAGTTTCAGTCATTTAATATTAAATACCAAAAGGGTAATATTACACATTTGGTTTATGACATTTTTGTACCATATATATCATCTGCTGTTTGCTTTTAATTCTGCATTTCCCCCATTAAATACTTACAGTATTTATATAGCCTTGTAAAACTCCAGTACAAAAGAATAAGCAACAAGAACTTTTCCCCATACATTACTTACCAACTTAATTATATAATGCAATGTGAAAGGTTTATGCACACCAGCTGGATCTCATTACAGCTAAGTTTGTCTTTTTAAAGTGTACTTTATCTGGAATATTGAAGTCACTAAGAATGTCACTTAAAAATACGTTGAGCTGGCATACACACAAGTTTATACTGCAGGGCACTAACTTATTAAATAGGTTTGTAACAAATACAGTTTGTGGACACTTATTTCTGACGTTTAAAATGCATCAGCTGAGCTTAAATATTTGAAGCCAACTATGGATTATTAACTGAACACCTCAGTGTAACTCAGTCTTCCCTTCCTAAGCCTCACATTAACCAGATAAATGCTACTCTTTGTACAATGAGAAAACTTGCAAAGAAAGCAAGAAATTAAAAGTCTGAAGAGAGTACTGGTACCACCTCCCTACTGATAACTGCTAAGACTCAGAGGTGTGCTGACTTTATACATCAAGAGCCATCTAAAAAGCAGGAATTTCAGAACTGTAAAGAATTCAGTAGTAACACTGTCAAAGAGTTCATTAAATACCCAGCTGAACCAAAGCAAACTTGTCACACACTTTGGGTATTACCAATTGAGAGATTCGCGAGGCAAGAATTGTGGTTTAATAAATGCAGAGAACAAAACCAAGCATAAAAAAAAATCATGTGCAGTGATTTTATTTTTGTTGTATATTTGACTGTAATTACTGTCTTAAGTACTTTAATTGCCTGGCAACTCCTCAAGTGCCTTGCCTTTAGGGAGGGGAGGCAGGGCAGTTTATAGTTTGTTATTAATGAATAAAGTACAAACAAGTTTGCCTTGTCTGTAATCAACATTCCCATCAAAACACTTTGGGAGGAAAATGCAAGGGGGTCCGTTCATCCCACAGACCCAAAGCAATGGTGTTAATATCTGCTTTTTAATTATTACTGTCCTTCTACCACGTCACTTACACCTCAGAGCGGGAACTGGCAAACATCTTTATAAGACCCACATGAGAAGCACCACCTACTCACCCATTCCTCTTGTCTTCTACAGACATTTGCTCTTGGCCACTGATCTGGGGATGGCATACAGGGACAGACGCCCCTCAGGCCTGGCCCTGCGTGACCTCTCTTGAATGCATTCTAGGTGAGAAAAGGAGGGTGTGCACTGAGGGGAAATATGTTCTGCTTTTTGCAAGCAAATCTGTAGGGTCATTTACAATTGCTATGGAATGACACACATCCAGCCCCTCTCAGCTGGAAATAATTTTTGCCTGGAGTGGAAATGGAGTGGAGGGAAACAAGAATGAGTGACAAAAAGAAGCCCATGCAGGATGAAATAAAAAAAAACTTGCCTGATTCATTAAGAATTGATTAGACACAAGAAGCCATCAGTAAAAGTCTGTACAGTTACATGAAGATGGTAAGGCCAGAAGGATGGAGAAGCAAACTGCTATTTTTCATGGTTAGTGAAAAAACAAGGAGAGTACAAATTTGGCCATTAGTCTTGTTTTTCCACTTAAATTGGTACAGGACTCTGCTACTTTTAGATAACAGCACATTCACAATCCAGCAGACCATCCAGACAGCAAATCAGCACCAGCAGAGTGAGCTTCCTCACGTGGCCGTGAACCCATCCTGGTGGTCAGGAGCTCACCTCTGGGACCAGGGAAGCTTTTCCCCTGGCCTCACCACTCAGGCTGCCAACAGGAGTGACAATTAGTGTCAGTCCTGGTAGCCTCCTCTGCTGTGAGGATACTTGTCCACTAGGATCCAACTGAGACCACCAATTTTCACGTGTCACAAAAAAAAAAATGCTTTAAGAATAGCAAATGACTTTCCATTACTAGAGATGAGGACCTTCTTCTCCCACCATCTTTTTGGGCTAGATTGCTGGTGCAACCAGATTAACATCTCTTACCAGCTTTCTCAGTCACATAGCCCATCCCCTCCTTATAGCCTTTGACCAGCTGGTACACTACCTCCAACACTGCCATTTGCTATCACCGGAAGCACAACTTCTTAATCTCATGGCACCATCCTGCTGGCATGCAGGCAGCCTGCTTCTCACTCCAGGGAGGCTTTACGTTGTGGTGGCCACCTCTCATACACTTTTTTCCAAGTAGAACACCAAGCTTTAATTTTCAAGTCATGACAAAACCAGCATATTTGACAGCATCTCCAACACACAGTACTACAGCTTTTGCAGTGCTCAAAGCACCCCTTCCATTGCCAAGAAGTAGATATTGCTGATCAGGTGGACACCTCTCCTTGAAGTTTCTTATTCATATGGCGCACAACCACATATCTTGATATAGTAGCGTATCTAAAGCATGGTAGAAGATGCTGTAAGTAGTGATTTGAGGTCTCCTACTCATTAAGATACATAGGCAGAAACTTGATAGGGCTAAAAAGAGCCTGTATAGTTCAAAACATATTTATGAAAAAAAAGTGGAGTACAGAATGATAGCAGCTTAACTTCTTCTCAATAATGGGTTGCTGATAGCTAGCATCCAGTCATCTATCACCAGAACCAACAAGAAATTCTTGATTTCTCAGAGCTATGACCCTACATTTGTTTCCTCAGGGAAAAAAAATGTGTTTTGATGAAGTACACCACAGAGACATTTAAGGTTGTCACATATAACATGAACTGACTACATAACAAAAATGCAGGCATTAACATACAGAACAGACTAGCATACCTAAGTCATTTGGATGCAGACATGTTTTCATAGAAGTAATTCAACAATCTCAGTATTCCACTAGGAAACTGTGAGTCACATAAACATGGGAAAAACAAGACTCTCCAACTGTCTTCTCTCTTCTAAATCATGTAAACCTTCCCCATGCCTTCCCATCACACAATGGATCTGCTCACGGCTTGGCATCCAGGTGGGATGAAGCTGTCTTTGAAATGAGAACCCATGAGGGTTCTTTTCAGGAATTTTATGAAGCAGCTTAAAGATTAATGGAGTAGATTACTAGGTTATACCATGCTTTGATCAAAAACGTGTATTCCCAACTTCCTCACCGAATTTTAACAAGATGAGAATAAGAAATTGATCCAGACACTTTAGTTTACAAGGAGTATTTCAAGTACCTTGAGAAAACTAACTTATTGTCCGTTAGGCATAAAACCAAACACAATGCTTATAGGCCATTTTACCACAGTGCTGACAGTGGATTTCTTTTGGGATACATACCGAAGAACCAACGCTTATTCTAACACAAAATTCTATAGGAAACCACTGGTTTAAGTGTGACATCTTTTAAGATTCAGGAAAAAAAAAATCTTTATATTTTGGTTTCCATAAGTGGAAAGAATACCATGTTCTTATGTTATAATAATTTTCTTTTCACTAACTTGAAAGCTGAAGAAAACCAAGACTCTCCTTCACCCCTCTTTTCACCATCCTTTTACATTTTGCTCTAGTATTTCTACTTTAAAGTAGAAAGACCCTCTGGATCTATCTTTTCCTTGATCAAATCTTGCTTCAGTGCCTATTGCATTTGTTACTTAGTCTTAGGAGAAAAGGATTTTTCCTAATTTTCTCCTCCATTTTTAGCCCCTCTTCAAACAGAATTATTTCTCACCCTTTGAATTCAAACTAATCCGGTAGAAGCACACTGGCATATAGAAATTAATCTAGTTTCCAAACTGACATGCTGCAACAAGATGGTAAAGTTTTCTCACTCTGATTTCCCTCTCCTTATGTTCCATTTCATGTTTTATCCAGATCTTTCTTCTCACAGAAATTTGTATGTTATGCCTTCAAAATCCTCCTGGCACAGCTATTTAACTTCTGCTTCCTGACCTCCTGATAGGTCAGTAAGCTTATCTCTGCTGCCTCCCACCCCAAAACCCCCCTCATCTAATCCCTTCAGGTAGAGGTAGAGGACATTTTTGGACGAAAGCTTGAGAAGACCCAAGGAGACCAGAGCCATGGGCTGTCAGCAGCTCTCCTGGCATCTCTGTGGTGGAGCTGGGCTGCATGCTCAAGCACCAGCGTTCATTCATGCTGGAGCCCAAAGCAGCTTGCCACAGGAAGAACAGGGCCATGGAGAACTCTGCCACCCCACGTGCCCAGCAAGGGGTGGCTGCTGCGAAGGGTAGGGTAGTTGTTCTGGCTCTGTCTCTGGAAATCCTCACAGAGGAAGGCCAGAAAATCACCACACCTGAGCATTTTACACCAGCTAACATCAGTAAGATCACAATGCCCGTAGCAAAAAGTAGTGTCCAGTGGAATCAGTTCAGCACTTTACAGAAACAGAAATGCCTTAACAACTTAGAATATTAATCAGCTAAGTTAAAAAGCACAATAGGAGGTGGGAGGTTATTTTGCTCTTTTAGCAAGAATTTGGACATTGGCCTTGTGAAATACAAATAAAATAAGTATCTCATAGGATGGTTTGGGTTGGAAGGGACCTTAGAGGTCATCTAGCTCCAACCCCCCTGCATGGGCAGGAACACCTCCCACTAGACCAGGTTGGTCAAAGCCCGATCCAACCTGGCCTTGAACACTCCCAGGGAAGGGGTGTCCACAACAATTTATCAGCTATTATATCTTTTCCTGGAAAGATATGAATTTGACCTCATGTTTTGCTATCTCTCAACAATTAAAACAACATTTGTAAGCTTCTCAACGTGTCAATTTTACATGATTGCAACAATTACTAACATATCATTATCCTGTATTGCAAATCTAGCCTACCATTATATTCATGATCTTGACTATAGCTATTAGCAGTTCCAAAGCAAATATACTGTATTGAAGAAAACTGTCTGGTTAAACTTCCACTTTAGCACAGGCACAACAAATCCTTTCCTAATGAATTACCATAGTAAACTTTATTAAAAGTGTTGAATTATCCTCCTCTGTGCAACAGGGATACTTTTGCCATTGACACAGTAGTGTAGTACTACTTCCATACACCAATGCATTAGCATGGCAATTAATACTATGCTTAGTATTACTTCACTCACTGTACATTTTAAATTCAATACCCATTTTGACACATTTGTACTTGCTGGTTACAGCAAAGTTGGGTTTTCCTCAGCTTTTTTTTTTATTATTCCTTACTTTTGATATTTTTAACAGCTTATACCTAAAAGTACTTTCAGTGAAAACATTTGTATTCAGGGTCTATTTAGGAGATACCAAAAGCATCACATTTTATTTGAAACCAGCTGGCAAATGCAGGTGCTTTTCAAAACTAATGCATTTAAAAAAAAAAAAATCAAAAAAGGTAACCTGCAAAGACTTTTAAAGAGAAAACCAGAAATAAGGCTGCTTTAGAAGTGTGTCACATACCCCAAAAGGAAGGCAGAACTCCAAAGTTCTGACAGGACATTGAAGTTGTTTCTTCTTATTAAAAAAAACCACACAAAACAACAACAAATCCCCAAAACAAAGTATAATTGTTACACATACTGCTTTGGATTGGCAGCAGCTTCAGAAAGCCGATTTTGTAGCAATTTTTTGAGACTGACACTGAAACCAGTTAGTTCCACTCTGTTTTATTTTCAATAGGTACTTGGGAAAAAGAACCAGAGTCAAAGGCTGGAGGATTTGTATTGCCGTCCCTGCTAAGGAATATACATTTTTCAAGTGTCTGTGCTGGAAAGAAATCTTTCTCCTACCAAGACTGGTCAGTTTAAGAAAATTTAGTTCTCCTCACGTGGCTTCACGGACCATAGAGCTTTGCATTATCCCTTTTTGCCTCCAGAACAGTTACTCTTCCACTTCCAAGTTACCAGTCACTGGTTAGTATGCATTTTCAGAGAGAGAGTATTTTTTTTTTTCCAGAGAAACTGTATTTTCAAAGAGAGATAATCAGCAATGTACATACTTCAGCATTACCAAATTAAAAGATTTGAGAAAGTGTAAATATACTAAAGGGCTACAGTTATTTTGGAAAAGGTTATTAGCCAAAATCCACATGCTTAGAGCATCTTACTATTCCACAACCCCCCCCCCCCAAAAAAAAATAAATAAAAAATAATCCAAAACCAAACCACAAAACACTTTTAAAAGAATTGAGCAGAAACGTGAGCCTGATCTTGCAACACTGCAGGGAGAGCTTCCAGAAACTAGTGTTCTGATGACAGGAAAGAGATAACTAACAAGTTTCTTAACCCAAGATAGAAACTGGTACTGATAAACCTGATAAAAACCTACACAAAGCACCATCTCCCAGTCACCACAAACGTGGTCTGTAATAATTTTCTAGCTAACTCTTGTGATAAACAACTGCAGCCAGTATCACCGTTGTATCTGAGAGGAGGAGGAAGAGTACACAATCATCCTTTACATGAGTACTGCTAGCCATAAAATTATTAGAAATACTTGGAAACCCTCAAAAAAGGCAACCAAGTCAAGCAGGTTGCCTCTCTGTCTGACACTCACACACCATTTGTACTACAGCGGGTAGGTTTGTCTGGCACAGCATCTGTGCTCCCGTTTGTACTTTCCAACTTGTCAACTTAACTCCTATAGTTAGGTCCTCTGAATTTGGCATCAAAACTATGTGGGTTAATTACAGCACTTTAAACGACTCACATACTTCAGAACAGGGTGATTTTGATATGAGGGCAGGAATTTATCAGGCATGTCACAGATAACAGCCAGCCCTTGCAAGGAAGGAGGAAGGAAGGAAGCTATTTAAGCCTACTTCACCTTCTTTGCTCCTCCTCTTCTCCGCATTTCAGGCACAAGGAGAGTACAGCCTCAACTCACCCCAAGCAGAACTGGGGTGAGGAGGGCAACGCAAGTGGACTTCCCCTCCTCTTTCGTGCTAAACCCACATGTCCGGTGTTCCCATCCCTGCATCTGCCAGACACACCACATGCTTCCGCAGCTGCTTCTCTCAGGGGAGCTTTAAGCCAGAGGACGCTCAGTAATTAACCACTGATGATTTCCTATTGTGCCTGAGAGTTTCCGCGCTGTTCCTTCAGGTGTGCTGCAGACACCTCACGCGTGAAACAAGAGCTCACTCCAGCAAGGCGACCACAGGCTTCGCAGCCAGGAACCCTGGATCACAGGATGACGACACTAGACCTTAATAACTCAAAGCATCAAACACACTATGCTGTCCTTACTCCGAACCAACCTCTCCTTGCCACTTTTGAAGCTGGCTAGAAACATACAGAGAAAAATCAACAGCAGCAAAAGAAGCAGCTATATATATCACTGCTGTGAGTAAAAGCTCAGGATTCAGCTGAGGGGCATTGAGAAATCACTCTTGAAATTTCTCCAGCAATCCTTAATTTTAAACATACATAAACAGACACATATAAAAACAAACAAAAAAAGGAGCCTAAAATACAGTGGTGTTCTAGAGAAGTCATTTGTTTATGCCATTATATTTCTGACAGACAGATGTAAAAGTAGTAACAGCGTACATAGGCGCCAATTTGCAGGGAAGCCTGAGAGCTGTGGCTCCTTCATTAGAGGTACCAAGCACAAGAGTGTCCCAGCTACACAGCCTCCACTTCCTCCCACTCCCCATATCGAAAAACAAACTGAACTAAATTACAGGGTCATCAGACTGAGTTCCTCCTTTAAGGAGGAAAGAGTGAAATGAAATACTGTGCTAGAGATAAGCCCCAGCTCAGAAATCACCCCAGCACCTCCACAAGATCTTTAGGCTAAGAAAACAGAAGGAAAGTCAAAATTCATCCTCACACCTCGCTTCCCATAAAAAGATTTCTGTCCCTCTTCCTTTGCAAGGAAAAGTGCTCCCACCTGCGTTACCTGAACAGCACCTAATGAACAAACTACCTACCCCCTGAGCTGTACACTACCGGAAAAGCTACATGCAAATTTCCTCTCCTACCCCCACCTTGGGGAAGCTTCACCAAGGCATTTACAGTTTGTGCCTCCCTGCAAATGACATCAGATTTGTCTTCCTGGACTCCTGTTGTTACTCAATGGAAAACTGTGAGAGTATTACAGCAGAAGCACCACTTGCACGCAGCCAGTACCACTGATAGAAGAGAAGTGATTATCCCTTGCCAAAATCTACACGAGAACACATTATTCAGGCTACACTACCCAGTTTAAGTACCAGGAATGCTGCAAACCACATCAGCACGGTGCATGCACCACTTAGGCCAGTACAAGAAACAGCTCAGAAGTCCCACGGAAGTGCTAGCTCAAGTATCTATGTACAGGACTCTGTTATATGGAGCAGATATGTCCTAACCATACAGTGAGGAAAAAAGAAGTGTTTTCATACATTTGTAAAGTGAATAGGGATTCACTCAATTTCAAATTAATTATCTGTCCTAGATACAGAAGTGTACAGATGCATACAATAAATAAGCATATCAATTAACTAAGAATTTACTGGAAATGTATATACTGCATCTGTGCACTACAACTTTGATTATTTCCCCAACTAAAAATGGTATTAAGAACACATCAAAGGCATTTGTCCTCATTAGGGATTAAGTCCCTAGCAAGTTTGAAGGTTTTGAGATCAACTAACTAAAACTGGCTGAGTGCAAAAGCACGTGAATTTCTAAAAACCCAGAAGAGCCATATTTCCTCATGGATAATCCCCAAAAAACTAACCAGAACAGAATTCAGTTGTACGTCTTCCAGTGTTACTTTTAGATCAAGGTATTATGAGAAGCTCCAATCCCTTCCTTACTCCCCCCTCAAATGCCTGGAAGAGACTTAGAAAGCATTCCCTGGAAACATGATTATATATTTTTACTATCGCAACACTAATAAATCTCTTCTACATCAGATAAAATGCAGTTACCAACACTTGTCCCTTGAATCCAAAATATGATAAAAAAATTATCTTGCATGTACATATTTGGCTACATGCCCTTGAAAATTTCCTTCTGAAAAGAAGGGTGCATTTATTGCTTCAGTAACAGAAAAGCAAAATAATAAAAAAGAAAGGACATGGGGAAAAAAAGATGAACAGGGCTTCGAAAGTGACTGAAAATCTACATCATCACTAATTAGGTTACAGCTTCTAACACAATAGTGGGTGTAGCATGGTCTGTTATCAAGTTTATAGCCCACAGCACAAGAAAATACAACCCCACATTCAATTGAATTACAGCCTATGGCTTTTGCAGTAGTGGTGTGTTTCAAAGGGTTTAAGCACTCATTTATTTCTACACCATACATGAAATAAGGCAGCTCACTGTCATACAGACTCACCAATTAGACTGAGCAGTTTCTGATCTCTTGCTCTCTAGAAGGAGAGCAGTGGGCAATGGGAAATCTTTACAGGATAATCACAGAACACTTTTGGTTAAAAAAAGCTCTCTGCTGCCTTTAAGTTTGCGCATTTTATCTTTGATATGCACTGAGGAAGAGTACCAACATAGTAATTTCAGATTCTATAGAATTAAGTGTAAAAATACAGCAGGGCTTCAATGATGATGCTGGTTTTTTCCTTCTAGTTGTACTAAAAAGGTAGTCTTCATTTGCATTATACAAAACAGATCACCACTTGCATTCTTACCGTTATTGAAGGCCGGACCAAGCAAGTTCTCTTGCTCTCATGATGCAGTTAAATAAAGGGAATCTAATTTCTAATAAGTAAAAATATTTTTAAAATGCAAGTGATAGTGGAAGAAATCACCAACTGAAATAGTTACGAAATTTAATTGTGCCAATACAACTAAGAGGACCTACAAAGACAGTATTATTTAAACTCCACAACCACAATTCTAAATGTGTGTATTGAAGCACCATTATCAGATCTTCTGTGAAATACTCTTCAGAGTCACCTTAAATCGACTCCCGCACTAATAGCTGAACCAAAATAGACCCAACTTCAGTCTAGGAAAGAAAAACCAGTTCCCTTCATTCACTTCAGTGCATATGCAGCCCCCAACACTGTATACATGATCTCTAAACCTAATCTCTTAATACAGAATTCTGCTTTTCTTGCACTCATTTTGGGGAAACATTCACATGACTACCAAGACTCAGTTATAAGGAACATAGCCTGGCACATGCTACCATCTTAAAACAAACAAACAAACACAACTCAAAAAAACCAGAAGAGAATAAATTAACCTCTGTTCAACGACCTTTAGAAGCATTAGAAGTTATAAACAACACTGACTTCCACCAAAGAGAGCAGCAATAGCCAGGATTCATGTGTTTCACTAAGGAGATTGATAGGAAAGTTGTCTTCGAGGATGATATTTTACACCCCTGCTACCTTACCCCGTATCTCCCAATGATTTCAGAGCAATTTTGATAACTATCTGGTATAATATGTCCATTCTACACTTAATCAATTCCCATATCCACAAACAACAACCAAGAAATGGAAGTATCTGAGGTAGGCACAGTTCTTACAGCTCCTTAAATCCTCCCACTTTTAAGATTCTAATCTCCATGCTTCTATTTAAAAAGACACCAAGCAAATCCTAGATTTTCTTGCAACCTGGGATAATCCATTAGTCAAAGAGGATGGCACTAACTAGGCAGTAGGGCAGCCAGTTCTAACCTCTGAAACCAGATCAGCCGCAGGAACTAACAAGGTGTTTAGCAGTCATCAGTCTTAATAGCTGCTGTACTTTAAGTCTTTAAGATAGGGATATTGCCCCATCTATTATCTGTATAGAAATAAAGCCTAGCTTCTTAACACTGCCATCCTAAGCATCCTTCCCTGAAGCTGTCTGAGGCGTTCTCCTACCCTGTATACTTGGAAAGCACATAATGATGATTCTAGTCAGAGCACTACAGGCTTTGTACAGAATACAGGCCTTTTTTGTGGCCATTTTTTGGAAATATAGGATGCTCCCAGACCAAAGATCAAGCAGAAAGACTCTTATCCACCTCTAAAAAACCCTAAAGACTAAAAAGAGCTAGACTAACTTATTAGTTACTTTGATTTGTTCTCAGTTGTGCCTGCTGCTTACTGCTGCTTACTTAAATTCATCATGTGCTACTATTTCATGTGCTACTATTTTGCCTTCAGTGAAACCTGCAGTCAGAACTAGATTTCTGGTTCTGGTCAAAGTAAGCCCTTCAGAGAGAGTGCAAGGCAACAAAAAGACATGTGCCACATCAAAAGAAAACAACAACCCAGATCTGGATTTAAAGCAGGAGGAAACAGCCAAGACAAATGCACGTGGGTGATGTTTTAATGACTGTTTGGTAGATAACTTCATAGCTGATGCAGCTCTTCACAAGCAGCCCAGAGAAACCAGGCTGAGTTAGAGAACCAACACAACAGTAGCATATTGAAGGGACACACAACTCTCCTCACCCATGGCAGAAGCCAATCTATTTTCTTAGACCTATTTTTGGTTATTATTACTGTAGTAAGTTCCATGTGTACCAGATCTATAAATCAACAGCTACCACCACATTGTAGCATCAAAAGCTTAAACTTTAGCTATTGTTCATCTTTCAGTAACACAAGAGACTAACAACAGCCAAATTACATCCCTCTGTCATCAACTTGAAGTGAAGTATGGCTGTCAGTGGCAGGAAAATTGCTACACTTCAGAGCAAATAAGGTCTGAAATGGAAGTTGTGCCATGATGGCACAGTGCTGTATGCTTAAAATACACTCTATAAATGCTGCTCTCAAGTCTGCAACCTAAAGCAATAGTTGGATCAAGATGAACACTGAATGTACCTTTCCCTAAGCTCTAAGGGAGGCTCCTACAAGCCCAAGTGTTGAAAAGACATCTTGGGGCTGAAACAAAAGATGGGAGCAACCACAACAGAAAAACATAGAATTAACCTCCTTGCTCAGATTCTTAAAGTTTGTAGTCAGTGCGAATTGAAGACATCCCATTCAGTGCCTTCATTTAACCATTTCCATACCTTGCTTGATACTATCAATGATACAAAAAAGAGCACACATGCATGCTAAGAAACCCACTCATCACACCAGTATTTATTCAAAAGAGTATTGCAGAAGTCTATGAAGACAGCAGGATCTGTCCCTTGGAAGAATAATTACAAAGATGACCAACAAACCACAAACTTAAGACCTTCAAGTTTTCAAGGAATCAGTAATATTTGTCAACAGTGGAATTTTGCGTCACATTATTTGATGAGATGATTTCAGAAAAAAAAGCCTGGAAAGTATTTATAATTAAGCAGTAATGATTATGGGCCGGGGCATTTCCTGGGGATTAATGACCAGCTGGGAGAGCTGATGACTTGAGGCAATGCCTTGGGCCATTAACCCTGGCCAGCCATTAATTTCCCCAGGAAATGCCCTGGACCTTGATTAGAGTAACTATTATAAAAGGTAGCTAGGGATAAAAAGTTTAGCATTAACATTTTCCCAATTAAATCTATTCCACAGTCACTGTTTTTCATTTTGTCACATCCCAGAGGTCCATAAGTTAAAACTGACCCAAGAAGAATCAGTGATTAAAAAGAAAAAAAAAAAATACACTTTTCTTTCTAAAGACTTAAATCAATGAGTTTCGTAGTGAAGACAAGATTCAGCTACAGAAGTGGCTGGGCAGCTTGTTTAGCTCATTAAATTGTGAGTGAAGATGAACGTTTCCATATAACTACAGGAACATCCCCCACACTGTGTACTAGCTTTGCTGATTGCTCGTTTTGTTTCTTGACACACTTCAGAAAAGCACATGCCTGTGTAGTTTATAATCTATTTTAGATATTTCCCTCTTTCTCCCCGTAGCCCACTGCTAACGAGAATTACAGCTCTGAAAGGTTCACGCAGGAAGAGAAGCTCTGCAACAAACAGTGCAGCAGCTGGATTTCTCCTCACCTAAGCTTTATGCAAGTGTGAAGAGATTTGTGGGTAGGGGTTGAGACCCAGCTCTCCAGCCTGATGACTGAATGTACCAAGACACCTCGTTTATCAGGTTAAAATACACGCATACTCCGTTACTGCTAACTGGATCTTAACTGCCCAGTTCCCTCTTCCCCTTTCCCGTACTCATGTGTGCTGCTGCTCTAGAAAGGCCAAACTATGCCTGAAGTTTCAAAATTACTTTCAAGGTCATTAAAACCAAGGGAAAGGGCAGTCTAGGGTTAAATACAGTGAAGACCATTAGCTTATACCTGAAATAATGAGCTAGAACAAAAACATTATCTGCACATAATCAAGCCTCTAAGCCATTCAGAGACACCAGATACACACAGCAGGAGATCAAACTACAGCACTCGACTGAAGTGGTCAGGAAAAAAAACCACCCTTGCTAGAAAGGAGAGGTCACAGGTATTTTAAAGAACATAAATGCTTATGCAGGCATTCACAGAAAGTCCCCCTCTCCCTTTCCCCCGCCTCCCAATTAGCCTTCAGGCTGGTTGATTAGCTGGCAAACTCTTTGAAAAGGTCAGTCTGTCCAGAACTGGTATTTCCACTTGGGAAACAGCTCAGGCATGTCATATACCTGTGCTCAGCCAGCGCCGCGCTCTCCGGCCGACGGCTGCGAGCCCTGTTATTACTTGACACAAGAATGTCAGAGGGGTTTTGTAATCGTGTAGGGCAGCCAGCAGTAAAGTTCTTGCCTGAAACACCGTCTTTTATGGGGCACAACGTAACTGCACACGCTTTATAGGTTTGGTTAGAATGATTTTCAAACTTCAAGCCAATTGCAGAGGTGAAGCGAGTCTTTAATTGAAGTAATTTAGCTCCAGCGCTCAAACACCCGAAAGGAAGGTTCTTTTGGAGGGGACAGGGAGCAGGCACCGGCACGTGCCGGCACACAGCAGAGGGGGTTCGCAAGGCACGCATTAAGGCACAGCTCAACAGCGTTTTTGACAAGGCTGCTTTACCTCAGCGAAACACATCTAATGAACTTGGGCTCGTTCCACAGTTAAGCTGCACCTAAACCCGTTTAATTGTGCTCTTGCTGTATATTTCACCACTATGGCAACTAACACAACTAAAGCCAATTTGCTTTATTAAAAAAAAAAAAAAAAAAAAGGAAAAAAAAAAAAGACAGAGGACCACTGCCAGGAAACTGAGCTATTTTAAATAAACAAATACAAGATGAATGCAATTGCCGTATTAACCCTCTTGTTAACTTCTGAAGTTTAAAATTACACCCTCATTACCAGTGTGTAATTGAGTATTCTCCTGGCTGTTTCCTGCATTTGAGGTTATTCAAATAGTTCATTAGCACATCAAGAACACCACACACACTAATGATACCTGACGCCCTTATCTACTATTTTGGCCCTACTTTCATAACTCACATCTCTTACAAAAAAAGAGAAACAAAAAAAAAGGGAAAAGAAAGAAAAAAGAAGGGAAAGAGGGAGCCCACAGGGCTGAGCCTTCAGCGCTGCCACTGAGGGGGGCCCGGGCACCTCTCACATCCAACCCATGGGCACGCAGCAAGCGGCCGCCAGACCAGTGGCAGGGAGTGAGAAAATTGGGAGGTGAAAGAGTTGGAAAACTCACATTCGGGCTTGCCTAAACACCAAGAGTCACCCCAGGAGCCAGCCCGAGGCTGGCAGTGTGCATAGGCACCCAACCTCGGAGGAGATGGGGAAGGAAGGAGGGGTGCAGTGGGGGATATGTGGGATGGGGTGCAAAGTCACCACCTTTTTTTTTTTTCCTTTCTTTTTTCCTTTTCTGGTTACCTGTGTGGGGGAAACAATAGCAGGTGAAACTACTGTGGGTGAGGTGGTGCTTCTGTGCCCATTGGCTTCGGGGAGGAGGTGAGGCAGGGGGTCATGTTTCACTGAGACCACCACCACGGCAGGCGCGGCAGCGTCCAGGGGCTCAGCGGGGCGGCGGCAGAGTCTTTTGGGGGAGGCAGAGGGCCCACAGGCATCGCCACCAGCTGCAGCCCCTGCCGGGAACACTGCCTCGTAGAGGGCCCGCTTGGCCGGGGCCACTGCGGCTGCTTCTGCCTTCACCGGTGCAGCATCACCATCTTTGGGTAGCACGTAGGGGTTGGCAGTGGGTGGCCGGGGCCGTGGCCCACCGTTGAGGGCAGCAGGGGTGTAGCAGCCCCCGCCAGCGGGGTGGTGGAGGAGGTGGTGGTGGTGGGGAGGAGGGTGGTGGTGTGGTGGCTGCGGCCCCCCCAGCTTGGTGCCGATGCCAGCGATGCTGTTGAGGGTGGCAATGGAGACAGCGCCGATGCAATGGTTGGTATAAGTCTTGGAGAGTTTAGCTGCCTTCGAGAGCATCTGCATGCGGGTGCCCAGAAGGTTCTTGCCGATGGCCTTGTTCTCGTACCAGGTGATGTCACCCTCACTGCAGTGGTCCCGTGGGCGCTGGAAGAAGGCCTTGCAGAGGGGGTTGCGCTTGGAGAGGTACTTGACGAAGCTGGCATAGGGGCAGAACTCTGTGCCAGTTTCATACATGCGGGGCAGGTTTTCCTCGTCGCTGCTCTCCGCCCGCTTCTTGCTCCAGGAGGACGAGCGTGACTTGTGGTAGGGCCCCAATGCCTTGAAGTAGACGAACTTGCGTCCGTCCTCATCCACGGCCAGCCCAAAGGAGTCCTCCTCCAGCTCCCGCTGGTTCTCCCGGCCCCGGGTGCAGAAGTACATGCAGGTCTCAAACCAGACCTTGTTGAGGAGCCCAAATGGGCTCTGGGTGCTGAAGACGCTGCAGGTGTAGAGCTTGCGGAGGTCGGCGCGGGTGATGGCCTGCTTCTGCACCACCGGCCCAGCACCCTGCTCCTCCAGCTTGCGGATGACAGCGGCCAGGGTGAGGTTGGCAGCACGGAGCTCGGGGTCCTTGGTGAGGTCGAGGGTGCGGCAGTAGGGTGGCTCGTTGAGGTAGCGATTGAGGGAGCTGCGGATGCTGATGAGGGAGGACTTGGAGTAGAGCTGCCCGCTCTTGGAGCGCGCCTCGGCGTAGAAGGAGCGCAGGACGCGGCAGAGCGCTCCCTTGTCCATCGTCTCGAAGTCGGGACTCTGCGCCTTCTCGCTCAGGTACTCGCGGAAGATGCGCACGGCATAGCGGGTGGCCAGCCGCGTGTTCTCGCTCAGCCGCGCCCGCTCCGGCCGCTGCAGCAGCAGGGCCGCCTCCAGCTCCGCGTCCTCCGCCGCCCCCCCGGGGCCACCGGTGCCGCCACCCCCCGGGGCAGCCGCCGCGGCGCCCCCCGGGGCCGCCCCGACGCCGCGACCGCCGCCGCTGCTGCCGCCGCCCGGAGTACGGCCCGGGGCGGGCGGCAGCGGCTCTGTCTCCTCCTCGCCGTCCCACTCCAGACCCATCTCCTCTTCCTCCTCCTCCTCCTCGTCCAGCAGTAGCCCCCCATCGGCTCCGTCCTCCTCCTCCTCCTCGTCCCCCGTTATCTGCACCTCCTGGATCTCATCCTCCTCCTCGCCCTCCTCCTCCTCGCCGGCGCTGCAGTAGCGGTGCGGGCGGGGGGCAACGCCGCGTCCGGGCGTCCGGTCCCCCGCATTGTTCCCGCCGCCTCCGCCTCCCCCTCCGCTCCACTCTCCGCCGCCGCTGCCAGGCATTCTCGCCATATTGCCGTCTCCCTGCCAGTCCTCGGGCAGGGCGCATGCGCTATATTGGACCGCAGCGCTGGAGCGCTTTTGTGTTTTAATGACCTTCAGCTACCGGGAGGCAAAGCCCGGGCTCTTAAAGGGGCCGCGCTCCCAGTGGCGGCTGCGGGGAAGGGGCGGGTGGCGTTGGGGTGGATGGGGAGGAGGCTGAGCCGCTCTAAGGGGGTACCGCGGTGAAGGGAGCGGTACTTACCGCGCCCGCTGCTCACCTCGGGTCCGTCCCGTCGAGCCACGGAGATGGGCGCCGGGGGTAGAGGGGAACGGGCCGGCCGGGGCATTCGTCCCAGCCCGTCGGTTCACCCCACTCCCGGCGCCCGTCCCACTTCCACATCCCCGAAAAAACAAACATTCCGTGTGTGGAGCGGCTCTGTCGGTAGCGACGGACCACCACTAAGCAGCTGGGACGGAGGTCGGCGCGCCTCGCACCTCCTCAGCCCTCGCACATCCTCATTTCACAGTAACTTAAAAACAGAAAAGGAGGAAAAAAAAAACAAAACCAAAACCAACAACCACACACAAAAAAACAAACCCACAACCGAAAAACAACAACATAAAAAAACCAAACCCAGAACGGAAAAAAGAAAAACCCTCCCCAAAACCTCGGGCTGTGCTTGCCCGGCAGCACGGCTCTGCTCGACGGGATGCTGCGGGGACAGATCCGCTCCCCGCCTGAGGGACCGCCCCGGCATCGCCTGCCGCCGGCCTCGCACCTTGAGCCGGGAGCCTAGATTTCGGTCTAGGGGCTCGGGAGGAGATGGACGCTCGGGGCTTTGCATCCGTGCGGCTCGGAGTCCGCCCGGCAAAAGCTGGCTGGTAGCTGCGGCGCTCGCTTGGCTTGCGGCAGCCCCGGCGAGGGTGGTTGCGGATGGAGAGAAACAAGGACTCAGGGGCTGACGGGCCGCCCTCTAGCTCGCTGGGGCTTCAGACTTTAGGGGAGCCGGAGGGCTGTCATCGCCCGCCCCCCTCTCATACCGCCGCTGCCTCCCAGGGAGCCCTGGTCTTTCCTCAGCTGCTCCCCCTTCGGCGACGGGGCAAAACCCGAGGGGACTCCCGCAACACGCCGGAGAGATCGGGGGTACAGAGCCGGCCCCAACGAGAGCTCTGCCGGGGCTTCCTCCGAGGGTAGCCGCCGGGCAGCCCAGCGCGGACGGAGAAGCGGAGCCCCGGCCGGCTTCGGCCCCCCGCCCGGTGGGGAGCTCCAGCCCGTTTCTTCCCTGGGGAAACTGTACCGAGCGGAGCCGCAGCCAGCCTCCTCGCTGCACACTCCTTACTCTTCCTTCCCCGGGAAGGGTCCTTGGCCAGGGTGGGCAGAGCAGGAGGGCACAAGTCCTGCGGCCGCGCACTGTGGAGTCTGGTCCCATCTGGGACGGTACAGAGTGGCCGTGCCCCACCAGCTCCCCGCCGGTACCACCAACACTACATAAACCCTCACCATGCCGCTTAGCCGGGCGATTTCTTTTATTCGGTACCTTGAAATAAATATTCATTGCGACTGCTGGCTACACCTGAAATTATAGCCCTAATTGCAGAGCTGCTGGCCTGAGTTACCACATTTGGTGCTTACTCATCCATACTCAGTTGCTCAGCGCCAGGCCCCAGCTGAGGTGGTTACCTGGAGGGGGGCTCGGTGCCGGAGGGGAGCAGCGCCGAGCCCCACGGACCCCAAACCGGGGCGGAGGCCGGCGGCCACGGACGGCGCAACCGGGGCAATCTCAGCCCTCTCTCGTCCTGGCAAACACGGGATCCCCAAGAAGGGATGCGCAGATTGTAGAGCAAATTAGGCCAATTCGAAACAAATAAGCACTTCAGGAAGAGAGCCTGCCACTCCCAGAAAATAATTGAAGAGAAACCGGGCACTGTTATATTGATGGACTAATTACACGAAGGTCAAAGTAGTTGCATGCGCTGAAGAGGTTGTACTAGTGTTGTAGTTTTGAGATTATGTTCCCTCTTAGGTCGATGGCATATATTTATTCTAGCTAATATTCTCCTATGCATATGAAGAGACTACAAATAACTACCCGACCCACCCCTCCACCCCCCGACAAAGGCTTTCTCTAACCCACTCCTGAAGCAAAGTTTCAAAGACCTTCCAAAGAGATGGACCAGATGCTGAAAGATAGCTAAAAGTAGCAAGACCTTGTTCTGGTTAAAATCTAAATGCCCCAGACGAGCTCCTTTTAGGAGCTATGACAACCCACCCTAGAAGACAGAGAACTGCAGGGCTTGCGGTGTACACCTTTTCTACAGAGATTTTTTTAGTTCCCCCCCCCCCTTTCTTGTTCCCATAAATGCTAAAAATGGCATGACTAGCATGGATCTTCAAACTTGGTTCTGTCTTAAGATCAAAGAAGAAAAGCCACTTCCTTTTTTTAAGAGCTTTTCAGAGCCACGTGAGTGCAAAAGGTAATTGAACATTTGGGTTTTTTGACTTTAAAAAGAATGAACACCAGGTTGACAGCTTCTGTACTTGGATGTTCATTTAATCACCATTTCCTGATTACAGGAGGTGAACTATGTTGGCAGACTTGGAGATTAATATGGAGCCCAGTATACTAATAGTAAGTGTAAAGGACATAAATAACTTGCAGTGAGGTTGGAGGGGAAAAATGTATATGGAGCATCCATATTACACACATCAGTTGGAAGCACCTCAGCAGCCAGGGGGAATTCAGACAGTAGCAAGTGAGGTGTGCAGAGTGCCGCAAATGCCCACAATTGGGAAGACACCCACATAAGGTATATATATACCTGTATATGTATATGTGTGTGTATATATATGAAAGTCAATCACATATATGTGCTAACTTACCTGTTTGTCTCCATTTCTGAAGATAAGGTTTAGCCTAGTCAGTTGTATTCCAGAAGCTTAAATCCTATTGTTCAAGCTCTCAAGTTAGACGAGGTAATCGAACTGCATTCTGAAACTGCCAGAGTTGCACAAGTTTGTCTAATGCAAGTTGGCATGATAACATTAAACTTGCATCCACTCCACCCTCCATGTCACTAATCAGAGTATTATCCTGCCGAGAGCTCTGCACTGGCATAGACAGCATTCTCCCCTAGGACTCAAGGTTTGAGGCTAATTCTCATATAGGTCCTGTCTACAGCTGGAGAATACATTTTATTACTACTGTCAGTAAAGAAGATGTAATACCCACAGAACACTAATAGTGTACCTGCCCCACTAAGGCTGTAACCCTAGACCAGATTTTCCTTCCTTGTGTATACTCAGAGATCAGTTCATATGCCACAGAACCATGTTAAAAACCAAACCAAAAAAAAGCTTCCCCATGAGTCAGTTGGTTTACAATAAAGGTGAACTTGTAACCACATTACCAAATAGTTTCAGGCTTTTCCTCACTTCTTTTTTAAGCTACTCTACCCTCTGGCCCCCAGTCTCACTCCTGGCAAGCACAGAGCTTGCTAGAGCCATGCTCTTTCACAATCTGACTATTGTGCTAAAGCTCTCCACAGCCTTATTTTCCTTCAGACTAACACAGGTTACTTCTCCTGCAGCCTCCCTAAGTGGTTATTTCACTTACAGCCACCTAAGCTTTCCTGGTTCAGTGTTTCTTGGTAGGTGTTTCATCATTAGCTTCACTAGGAACTAAATTGGAATATCCCTCAAAAACCAAGAAGCAAAGAAGATCCATTGGAGTAATTTGCTTCCTGAAATCCAGTCTAGGCATCTAGAGAAGATTTTTTTAAACAGTGCTTAGAACAAGCTTGTTGGCTAACCCTAAGGCTGATCGCATGGCATCTTTTTAAGAAAAGAGCATTTTCTCCATGTAGAATTTTACTATAAGATTCAATGCAATAAATATGTTCTTAAAATGTGTTAATTTGTTTTCTAAACACAAAACATTTTATCTGTAGAGGCAGGCTACATGGAAATTGGTGTAAGAAATCCATATTGATACTACAGAATTAGAAGGCAAATAACACTAGGAACTCTTGGAAAATTCACTTAGGGAAAAGCATATCCTAGAAATCCTTCTCCCACCCAGAAACACAGTTTTGAGATAAGCTTTTTTAGCACTTCAGAACAACCACTTCAAAATATTAATTCCATTTTTATTTTATTCTTTTGATTGTATATAGGATATTTCTAGTTGTTTAATTACTCCTTGATGCTAGGGACAGCTGATGCTGACATATGATGTGCTATAATAGATTTTAAACCTGTTTTATTTTAATTTTTTCTTTTTTAGATTAGCTTCTCCTGTCTGTGTGGCAATGAAATGGCTTTATATAACTCGGCAAAGACGACATTGATTTAGGAAAGTAATGATGTATCCATCAAAGCCAACTTGCAGCCGCTCTTAATGAATTTTAAAATACAAAAGCTATTTCACCTCTTAGATTGTCATATTATGAAATGTTAGTGGTAGTTGTGCATATCAAAGTACCAGCTACTATTGACACATTGTGAAAGGTGAAAGCAGCATCAAACCAGCCCCCTCATGAAGTTCCATGGTACCAATCGAAAGTGTATTTGCAAAGTATGCTCGTATTTTTTTTCCTCCAGCCATTATTCATTTGGCTTATTTTTTTTCTTTCACAAAAGCAATATTTTTGTTGCTGAGACCACAGTTTGTTTCATGATTACTCCTTTTTCCAAACAAATGGGAGAAAACCTGAGTCATCATCTTTGCAAGAAAACACGCATTCAGTGCTTTGCAAATTAAAAGTCAAGACTTTGTGAATCATCATTATTTTCAGTGTCAAGAAACTGGAGCATTTTTGCTTCCAAAAATATAGAAGAGATATGTTGTCAGACAGCTTGGAGAGAGGTAGATAATGAATTGCATTGCACTACATAAAGGTTTGAAGGGTCTTTTAAAATGTGCTGGAGGTAAATTGCCAGGAGATATATTAATGTTTTATTTAGCTGTGTTTCAGTTTATGTTTGTTTTTACTTCTGTGGTGATAAGGGCACTTGAAACAAATTGGCTGATTTGTGAGGCACAGCAGTAATAGTGGCTCTAGCAGTTGTCTGGTCATTTCTACGAGCCACTGACACTGAGCAACCTGGCATGATAGTGGTGTAATGTTTATCCTCTGTGCAAAGAAAAAGAGGTCTTTCCATCCAGGCTGATAATTTAAGTTAGTTTTTAGTCCTTTTCAACTGGGTCCACAGTTCTACATGGAGGTGAGGGAAATTTAGAAGGACCAAGCCAGTAACTCAAGAAAGGAACCTCCAAAGAGAGAGCCCTATGAAACCACAAAGCCTTTTTTACACTACAAGTTTTCACTTTATACAGTGTTTTTTAGTATTATGTAGTAGAACACAAATTAATGCTCTATTTGATGTGGAGCTTTTTAAATCCTGTTGTCTGTACATAATCTTCCAATAAAAATGTATTTTGAACTAAAAGTTCAGTCTGGAAGTCACAATGGGCTGAATGAAGTCTAGAAATGCAGAGAGGGATGACTGGCTATATGACAACAGTGTTTAAGAAAAAAGGAAGAAAAAACCTGAGCTGTTACAATATAACAAACAAAAAATTCATGTAACAAGACTCTAAAGAAATGCACTTTCCACCTTGTTTCTGTTCCGTATTAATTCTGTCTTGCTTTCTTTTTTCAATCCCCATCGCATGACCTGAAGTTTCCGTGTTGGCACAAGGTGCACTAGGTTTTTCTGTGTAGGGCCAGAGGTAGGGCTTTACAACCCAAAAAACTTTTTCATGCCAGGCTTTTCTCAGAGTTTGGGGGTCCTCAAGGGACAGGGCAACAGCTGGCCTTCAGTACAGCCTGGAAAAGGGAACCTTCCTCTGATAGTCGGCTAGTGGCTTTAACGCCTCTTTATACCATGAATTCACTGTCAATATACTTTTGTTTTGACTTAGTGACTGAAATAAACTGATTATTCCCCTTTTCCACCAGTATTATGTCTGTGTCATAGTGAATTTGGAAATTTCTTTTCAGGTATTTATGTAGCAAAACCCCCAGCACCAATGGCCTGTCTACTTGGATTTTCTTTTCTCAGTCGAGTTATCTCAGCTGGGTTGACATAAACCCACTTTAAGCAACTTACAAACTGGGTGAGTTCAAACGATGCCCATGGAGAGCATAGCCACACTGTAAAACAGTGTCAGAGCCCCACTCAGGCTGTCATCCAGACCCACCTTTCCATCACTGAAAAAGTAACTTGCAATCAAACACAACTTTCGTTTCTGTACAACTCCCTTTTCATTCACCCCTGTTCTATTTTATACGATGTTGGCAAATCTGACCTGTGCAAATCTGGGGTCTGTTTTCTTTTAAACTATGAGCTGCTCACAATGTATTCTGGCCCTAATAATAGAATGCCACATTCCCTTCTCAATGTGAGAGATAAGGTACCCCTAGTTATCCTATGAGATCTAAACAGACAGGAACTACCTAAATAAGGTTTGCATCACAGATTACACTAACTGGTAAAGCAGCACTTGAGTAGAAGGGAAGAAACTCATGGACCATATTGAAGAAGAATACAGGGATAGAAAAAGTATAGCATGCTCATCTCTGGTCCCTGTCACATCTTTTATCAATCATGATTTGACTCATATCAAGAAAAAAGTTTACAACATGTAGCAGAATATTAATAGATAAAGAAAATATGGTTGCTTATTTTGATTTGACTTGTTCTTTATGCAAAACTGCTTTCACAAACTAAATGTTGCTAGTGTATGGGATGTCAGGTAAAAACTGGGGAAAAATCTTCAGGATATTGTCAGGACTTTTATTTGAGGTTTAAAGCCAGATGCCATGAGGTAAAAGCGACCTGAATGTGCGGACTGCAATAGAGTGCTGTATTTTAAATTATAGAGGGTGAAGCTTGGAAAAAGTAAAACAAAAAAAGAGAATTGATTCAGATCGAAGATAAAGAAAACTTACAGAATTTAGGGAAAAAGAGTGGATGCCTTGGATGTACCTCTTTTGTTTTTTCAGTATCAAATAATACTAAAACCGATGAAAAATACTTTCTAACAGCTGGTGAGCATCAGTATTTTCTTAGAGTTTGGCACTCTACAAAAATTACATCTGCAACTGTTGAGAATGCTTAAGTGCAACATTTTTTGTCCATCCCTGAGTTGTACCTTGCTTTGAATAGCCTTGCCTTTTTCTATCTAAGAAAGATTAAGCTGATTCAAAGTTTCCTTATTTGTCTTTTCACAGAACTAAAGGTGTCATCAAGTAAATAAGAATAATTCTAAAAGCACTCAGAGCTAGCACTTTGCACATTCATAGGCTGAATTATTTAATGACAAACAGGTAGTTATTTGCTAGTAAAGACCCAGGGTTTTAGGATAAATAAGTATTGTTCAAATAAGCAAGACAAAATCATAAGTTGTTCTTTTGCCTTGGACAAAACAAGGTCATATTTGCATTTTGCAGTGCAAGATCTCTCCATTAGCAATCCTCGCAAATGTTTATCAAGTTATTCTGAGTAATTTTCTCCAAGTTACGAGTGTGTCACTTGGCCTGTTACAGACCTGTCCCTGCAGTTTACTCTGCTGTTTACTTGTGTATTGTCAGACTTGCTCTTGATGACTGGTGTCAAAAGAAAAAAAAAAAGCAGTTTTTAAAATCAAAGCTTCAGTGTGGAAAGATAGAAAGTGTGAAATCCAGACCCATTGCTTTCATTCTGGCTTTAGTGATCACAGAAACCTGCTGTAGGGCAGGACTAATCTGCCAGAAAATTATTATTGAGCCCTGGTAACTCAGATATATGTGCAGACTTGAAAATGTTGCTCTTTGTGCCAATTCAGGTCCTACAAGAACCTCACATGGTATCCTCCACCTGGCTCAGAAATATGCTTCATTCCACTGTAAAGAGAAGGAAGCTTGTTAATTCCCAGGCAGCTGTGAACAATTTAGTATCTTTCCAAAGAAACCAGCATCCTGTTCCAATGGTAAAGTTTCTTGGGAGATGGATAGTTTAAAGAAATGGTGAGAGATAAGTGGGCCTTTATTTCAAGGTCATTCCCACAGATTTGGCCTTGACAGTAACATCTTGATAACAGGGTTGCCAAATCTTACAGCCTCATGATACTTAGTGGGTTTGGAGTTTCCTCCTCCATATGCTGGAGTGGAGGAGTTGAAAATTAGTATTTGGAAGACAAGCTTGTAACCTGGAGTTACTGCTCTGCAAAAACTTGGAAATCAGGTGGAGAACCACAATTTTGTAACTTTAGGAAGAAGAAATCCCTCTGATTTAAGAAAGAATTCTCGTTTTGGAGACTGGTGATTGACATTCCTGGGGTTTCCCAGGTAAACTTGGCTATGAGAACTGAGCTGGTAATTTGACTTGGTTTTCTGCACAGGTCTCTAAATTACTGACCTCTTTTCCTTTCAAGATTTCTTTATCAAAAAGCCACCATTCAAATAATATGCAAGACATTTTTTGTCACCTCTTTGGCAATATGTTTAGAAGAGTGAAAGAACCACAAGGAACTGCTTCAAGAAATTCATATCCAGATTTCTTCAAGTTCTCAGAACCAATAACTCTGATTATTAGAAGGTCCTTGCATTCAAAAACTGTTGTACAGGTATTTAAGCCAGCTGTATTTTTAAACAGGCTTGCACCTGATATGGTTTCCATGGGAGCTGCTTGGTGCTTAGCCATTTGCAAACATGGCTGCTTATGTAGATAATTAGATTAGAGTTAGTGAACACAGTGTTCATCTGAAAACCTGACCTTTGGTCTTTCTGGCACACTGGTAGAAGAATGAAACAAAATACATCCTTTCCGTGCTTTACGTATTCTATACCACATTTTCTTTTTTCCTTTAAAGCTATCTAGATGTTCAGGATACTTCTACCAAAAGCTCCTGCTATTTCACTGCATTTCCAGCAGTTACAGTTGGACTGTTCTCCCCAACTCTAGGTACAGCATTTAATCAGCTTAGTTCTATTTTCACTGGAGTTCCCAAATTTTAAAGCTTTTCTTTTGTTCAGCAAGTTATATTTGACTGTCTTACACTAAAATGTTTAGTAATATGCTCTAAGAACTTGTTTTATTCCATCAGAAAGTACCAGTGTTTAAGTACTTAGGAATCTCAGTCATACAGAAGGTGGAGATGCAGAGTTACAGGAGCTTTATTTGTGAAGCTCAAGGGATCAAAATATCTGGATTAATTTGTAATTTTTTTGGGACAGGCACTGTATTTGAAAGGAAGTTCTAGATTCAATTTAATCCATCCCTTCAAATAAGCTGGTCAGATCCCAAAGAAAGAGGGACAAGATTTTGTCTTCTGAACTCCAGTTTGACCACTACTGCCTGGGCTAGTTTGGGCCAGGTAGAGAGAACCCCACACTCTGCTGAATAAACTAGAAAAATCTTGGCATCCCATTAAGGTCAGCAGCACTGATTAGCACCCATGGACAGGATACCTGCTTGAACCTGCCTGCTGTACTTCCTGTCTTTGACCACATCCAAAATCTTATCAGAAAATTATTCTGAAGCTATATCATGGCAGAAACACACGGTGGGCTGCTCAGGGGCTAACCTGTCCACCTAGGACTTCCAGAATAATTCTCACCTACTGGGGTTGCTGAAATATTGTTGTACAGAGAGTACAAGCCCAGAGGCTTTTTGATACCCAACAGAAAAAAGAAGTTTGTCCTTTGCAGGGGTACTTCTCTGCCCTACTCTTAAGCTCTGTGAGGTCCAAGAAGCCTGGTACCATTTTGGGAATCCATGGTGAGAGTTTCATCTCTCAGCAGTAGCACCAGTTACCGATAAAAGCCACATAATCACCCCTGGGTTGGCAAAGTCTGTCAGGTCTTCATTTCTTCATGCTTTCTGGCCACAAACTCCAAGCTTTCATGAAGGTTCTCACTAATACCACAGACAAATGCCACTACCCTCCTTCCCTGTCCTGCTCAGAAGCCCACCCGAGGGACAGGCTGCTGGATTCTGGGTTTGCGCACGCTCTCTGAAGGGCTGTCCCACCTCTTAGGCTTTATGTAGAGTTAGACGACTGTTGTTAAAACAACAAATATACCTAAATCAAATACTTCTTCAGTTTTTTTTGATATGTTAATGGAGTAATATCTACAAGCTTACAGTACTTTTACTTTTTTATCTGCGGATCAATAGGAGAATTTTAACAAAGATGAAGAGCTTTCACCCTCTGGAAGCATCAGAAAAGTCTAAGACTTTTCATCTTTATTTGAACATAAGCACTGTGATTTTTGCATTAAGCAAGTCTCCTCCACATAGTACATAAGAAATTACACATTTTTTTGATGAAGGGTGGTAAATACTCATCCTAGAGTAGTTTCTCAAAGCCCCATGCCTAACCTATTATTTTAATAGGCAGTAGGCAAGCTAGCACTTGTCTGTATGAAAGGTTTACTCTTAACTTTAACCTCAGAGAGAGAACGATTCCTCTCAATTTCTCTGCTTTGCAGAAAGGACATAGAACAAACAAAAAAAATGTTGTGAATAATGTACAACTTTGGATATGTTTTAAAACAGAATAAAACCCAACCCCAACCAAAAAAACACCTGAGCTGAAAATAGACTAATATAAACACGGAAACAAAAAAACCAGGTAATAAAACTCATGGCTGGGATGACATGACAGTTTTACGCAGTGCTAAAAGAGGCTCTTTTCCTTCAAGAGTATTTAAAGTGTCACTGAGTCGACAGAACAGTATGCAGAAATGGGCAGTAATTGCAATGTATTGGCATAATTAATTTGAAGACACTTGGTTGGATAATGAAGAGGACACATTTGCCATGCAGAAATTACCCATTACTACGAAGCACCTTTTACCTTTACTGCAGAGCAAAGTACTCCAAGAAGCACCCAAAAAGCAAGAAAAGAGAAAACCCTGACTCTAAGACCACTGGTTGCACCTTTTCTTTTTCATCCTATCATGAAGACTTGACTCTGATGAATCTGCCAACAGAGGCTTAGCAAATAGACTAGGGAAAGCAGAATTGAGTCTCAGCTGTTGGCAGTCGTTTGGGAACTTGTGGTGATCCATGCCCCGCAGTTTGTGCTTGCTGCAAAATGTATACACCTTGGGGGAAAATGTTAGTAATGTGGGCACAAGAGCAAAAGACTTTCCGGTAGAATAATCTGCATCACATATTTGGTTTAGCTTCCTCATGGAAGAAATAAGATGCCCCCTTGCTCTGTGTAGTCAACCTTCATTTGACTTACTATTATGTTTTTAAAGGACGTTCTCCGTTAACACCAAGGATGCCAAGACTGCTCCTGTGCCATAATGATACATGTGAGGCCTTAATGTTCCCGTTAATACAGAGCTCAGGGTCATGAAGATTTTCCAGGAGACAGCAGGAACTCTAGAAAATCTCCCACCACATTTGCAAAACCAGCTGTATCAAGGGGAGGTAATCTTGGACTCATGGCAACCAATCTGCTATATGATGACTTGCAAAGTCATAGCAGATAGAATAACAATTTCACCATGAACATTCCTCTTGAATAACCACTCCCTCAAAACACCCCAGAAAATCCAGACTAAACAGATGGTTATTTTTCACATTAGCATCCTGCCTTGCTCTTTTTGAACCACTGCCACAGCTGTATCAGAGAAGATCTGATACCAGGATGTCAGGGCTAGGCCGAGTTAACTAGGGAAAATAAGCTGGAACGAACATAAATAACAGAAAAAGGTGGGCAGCTGGACTTGGACTACAAAAGAATATGAAGTGGTTCTGAAATTACTCCCACTCAGGTTGCACTTTCCTCCAACAATCCCTGAATGCTCCCTAAGTCTGTTGGCAATTATCTGAACCTTTACAGCCCTACAGCCATCCTTTTGTCAAACTGTGTGCAATTCATCCTACACTTTGCTGAGAGGAGCCTTTAATAGAAGATGAAGTGGTCTGGCTGCCTGCAGTTTCTTCCCATCAGCAGTCTCTCTGGATAGCAAGAGTCACTATGGGAGCATTCCTATAGCCCTGAACCATCTATGACCTTTGGGCATGTAGAAGCATATTCATGAGCTCTATACCCAGAACAGATGAATGCTTCTCAGTAGCACATCTATGTTAGAACTCTGCTGTCCCAGTGAAGGGACAGTGGTGGACAGGGTTCAGGCACAGAGCATATCTGACACAGAAAAGGGAGGGGAGAAGTATGACAGAACTAGAAAAAGGGTTCTGTAGAGCCAGACTTCCTTCATCTCATAGCTGACAAGAGGTGGGATCTGAGTTTCTTCCCTCCCTGCAGTGACTCTCCATTGGTGAAGGCAGTACCAAGAGCAAGTCTCATTTTCTAGGGCTCTGGCACAGGTGACATAGAATTGGGCCCAGAGCTGGTTTGCTCCTCAAGGTAATCTGCTGCCCTCAGCAGCTTCTCCATTGCTAGAACCTCAGGTCAGCTCTGCTCAAAACTGCCAGCAACCTTGTCTCAAATCAAACTGCTGCTGTCACAACCAAAGCCTAATTAAATTTGCTGTGTCTGCAGAGGCAAGAGAAGATTTCTGCTGGGGCACTGATAAGGCCTTTAGACAGTGGTGCCAAGTGGCACACATCTTGCAGAGGTCGTGCAAGCAGTTGGCAGACTGGGTCACTTTGCCCTGAAGGTGCCTGAAAGTGGACAAGAAGTCTGGTTTTAAGCCACAGAATCATTCTGGCTGGAAAAGACCTTTTAAGATGATCAAGTCCAACCATAACCCAACTCTACCAACCATTGACCCAACTCTAACAAGTCCAATGTTTAAAAAGTGTTCTCAAGCACCACATCTACACGTCTCCCCAAAGATTCTTGTCTTTGCCTTTCTTGCAACCTCCAAAGGGGTACAAAACCTACTAGTGTCTCACTGTTCACTCTAATTAAGAAAAATTGTGGATGAATTTATCTTACACCCCTTCTTCTGCTTTTTGTCCTTTGATGTCTCTCTCAGCAGTTCGGTCTCATGCTGGTAAAATTGGCTGATAAACGTCCTGGGCCTGGCACTCTTCTTTCTGCTATTATTATTCTATGAAGAACCTCCCTATTTTTCCCCCTCTCCCTTGTGCATTACACCCAGGTGATGGAAATGCTGCACATCAGTTCCAGCCCAGACAATGCTTCCCCTCTTCACCTGTCCTCCACTCTCTCCAAATCACCTTGTTCTTTTTCCCATATCCTCTTCTTCACCACCTAGTCTTCCTTCAGGGATGAGCAGAGATATGTGCCCAGCTGCCTAAAGCTCTGGCAGGGGCGTTGGACTCGATGATCTCCAGAGGTCCCTTCCAACCCCTACCATTCTGTGATTCTGTGAACTGTTTCCTAGATTTCTGTTGGTGGCAATCAGGAAGATGAAAGACAGGGAAGGCTGGGACAGAAAATACGCTGAGCTGATATGCCAAATTACCTTCAACATCTCTTCTACTATCTCCTCCTTCTGCTTTATCTCTTCTCCTTTGCAACCCCTTGAAAACTGGCAGGAAGAAGCTGAATGCCTGTCAGCTTCAAAGCAGAAGAAAATAAAAACCCCTTCCTCTCTGGGTTGTCATTGTATCCCAGGGTGGATGACTTCCACACTTGTTCAGGAGAATCCTGGGCTGCTCCGTTGTTTCTATGGGGGCATATAAACAGCTGAACAGACAGTGCTAATATCTGTGGGAAAGACAGGATGATCCTCCCCTTCCTTCTCCGAGTTCCTCCATTTTTGTATAACCCTGCCTGCCTTCTCCAGAGGTTCCAACTCCTCACCTTGGCACGTGGCGCAGAACAACTGTGATGCTCTACTCAAGGTGGCACCAAGCGCTGCAGTAGTTTGCGAGTTCTCCTCTCCCTTGCCACACATGGGGGAATCTCTGTGCTTTCAGCCACATGTCCTTGCAAGTGTTTGGGTACAACAGTGCCCAGTTCTTGCCAATCTCAAGTAGACATGAGGACAAGATGTTCCCAAACAAAGTATGAAGATAGGGAAAAAGCCTTGATTATTTTTTAAACAATATTTGGGAGTATTCACTTAACTTCTGCTTTTGAGTTTTCAGATTGCTTTTTTTTTTTTTCAAGTCCTATTCTGCATTTCTCTTCTCCCACTGCCCTATTAATTTGCCCTCCATCCCAAAGATAAGGGCTAAGGATGACTGTTTGTACCTTTGAAATCTGAGAATCTCTTGATTCCTGGATAGGAGACATTGGAAAATATACTGGGAGGTGAGGTAGGGAAGAGGCTTGGCAACCCAAGAAAGAAAGCAATGAGCCAGTCATTTCCTTCCAAAGTATTAAATTCCACACCCTAGAGTTAGTGGTCTTTATGACAGCCTAGTCAAATAGAAAAGGACTCAGGAAAGCAGAGGAGAAAGATCCTATGTTTCCCAACCGATGCACGGACAACGTGCCAAATGATGGCATTTCTTTCTTTTGCCACAAACTGGGTTAGCTTTGAGCTCGAAGGAGAGAGAATAGCAGGTTTTTAAGTACTGCTTCTGGGCCTGGCATCAACATTTCTGTTGCCATAATGAGTCAGACATCAGAGGCAATACAGACGAAAGGATGCAGGCCAATGCCTAGGCAAATAGAAGTGGGAAAGAAGGACTGAAAAACAAGTGCACATGGCAGGGAAGAAGGACTCCATCCCCACAAATGTTTTGAAATTATAACCTCAATCGCCTGCATTTCAGCAAATTCAGTCATTTCAAAACAAAACCAATGGAAAAAAGCCCTCTAGAATTCTGTGCAAGATTCATTTGCCAGAGGCAGATTTTGTTCTGTTGATTGCCATTTGCATGTATCAAAGTCACAGTCCCCAAAGACTCTTGCACGTTTCCCATCAGGCAAGCACACACATGACTAAGAACATTTGAGCAGTCATCCTTAGAACTGTGAAAAATATAAATCCTTAAATGAAGGGAAATTAGCCTTCTCAACCACAAGAAATCATGTTCTCAGATGCTCCTTCCCCTGGCCACCTAGAAGGGCTCCTGAAGGGCTGTTGGATGACTAGAGTTAAATAACTGGCTCTAGGGACTGATTAGAGGATGGGAAGTGCATTCAGGGAAAACATTTGAAACTTTGACTTGCTCCTTTACTTGGGGGCTGCACTAGGAACCTGGGGCAGTCTAGAGACACATATTTGGCACTTCTCACCTACCTCAGCTATCAAGTAACTCCCTGATTTGTTCTCCTCTGCCTCATACTTCCACACTTCCACATAGTTCCATTTTTTCTTCCTCCTGTTTATTTTCAGACCACCTTTTCTTCTCTGTCCTGTTTTTCATCTTTTAGCACCATGACCTTGAGAACTGATACTCTTTGCCTGGTGGTCTTTTTCACTTTCCCTTGTTCTCTCCAACACTTCATCAAACATAATTGTCACAAAGAAAATATTTACTACGAGAAATTACAGCAGTCTGCTAATCAGCTGGTACAAATCGACCAACTACAGATCCCCAAAAGAGCTCCCAAGTCCCTTCCCTTGTCTGTTATTAGGCTTCCTGTACTATTTCAGGACTTCTCTGTCCTTGACAGTTTTACTAATATGACTCATTAACGAAAGAGTTCTCATTTTATTTTGACCCACAGTTGTACTGATAGAGTCTCTTCACCATTATCACAGCTGCATTGTTGTGAAGATGACCTACACAAGCCACCTTTCTGATCAGAACACCACCAACCAAGTGCTGCGCAGTTAAAAATAGGTATCAATTCTTTGATCTTCAATACATCATGAAGCCTGCCTTCTGTCTTAGGAAGCAGACCAACATGCTACAGACTTCTGTCTTACAAAATTTTGTAATATCAAAAATATCTACTAAAGCACACAGAATTCAATAACCATGTTTTAAAACCTCTGGTACCTCAATTTCTGCAGTGTTAGACAGCGTTAACATGATACAAGCCAAAATGGTGAGGTCACTGCTCCAATGGTAACATAGTAATGAGCTCCAATATCCACAAAGAGTTTGCATTCACATGCCATTGTTCTGGAGTCAGTTAATGATTAACACAGATTAACTCCTGTGTCTTACAGACATAATATAAGGGTTTCTCCAAAATGCAGAAATACACAGATACACTATAGGGATTTTAAAATAGATTATATTCTTTAAGACTGCAGAGTGGTAAAAAGCAAAAAATCTTACAGAACATTAAAAATGTGGACAATTCCTAACTTTGCTGCCAAAGATCAGCCATTATTTTACATGTAGTGCCTTGGTATTTCAGGTCATGCCTGCCTTGTGTGACCCATGCATGTGCTGCAAATTAAGAGAATGTGATAAAGCAGTAAGAACACAATTAAGCTTTGATCTGAGGATGGATCCTGACTCTTTTATGTTGCTGAGAGTTTGTGGGCACCAAAGAGAATATGGTAAGTTTGCTCAGCAAACAAAGTGTGACATTAATGCAAGTCACCCAACACTGGAGTCTTCCATACAGCCATATCTACAATAAAACCATTTCTCCACTAGTTAGATTAAAGCCAGCATGGCTATGCTGCTTCTACTGTCACATTTTCTTTTGCACTTCATGATCTATTCACATCCTCTTTTTTCTACAGGGCCTTTGCCTCATTCAATGTCCAGAAAGGATGGGACTCATTGAATAGGCATCTGTAGTCTGACAGTTTGTCTTCAGATTTGCCTGGAGCTGAAGATACATCCTTCGATTCTATACCTGGCTCTGCCACAAAGTTCCTATCTTAAGATACTGAACTAGCCACTTAAACCAAAGCAACGTGGGCACCAAGAGCCTCTTTTTTATGCAGTGGATGCCTGACTCCAATCAATTGAGATCTCATTTGTGAAAGAACGAAGCACTCATGGCATGTAACTAGAGCAGAATGCTACAACGTTAAATATTCTGAAAAAAGACGCTCAGCAGCTCAGACTTAAAATTGGCAAACAATTTTAGTCATGGTCCCCTGGATTTCCTTTCCTTTATGCAGATTGCTTCTTCAAGCATGGGAAGAGTGTGACAGATACAAGTATGTCTTTGGGAAATCATATTTCCTTGGGAAACAGTATTCTCTTTCCATAAGATGTTGAGGTTTCAAATCCCTGTAAGGACAAAAGGAGACCACTCACAGTTCTGAGGAGGGGAGGACTCTCATACAGATTCCAGGTGTTCAGGTCAGCCCATGTAGTTGCTCGAATCAGCAGACTTTTGGCATTTCTAGGTCATTTGTACACTCCATTTAACTGAGAAACCTTTCCCGGTTAGGATTTCATCAAAATGAATACATTCAAGCAAAAAGCTTCAGTTTTGACAGAAATTTACTTGTCAGACAACTGCTTTATACACATTTCCTGTCTGGACTGCTGAGACTCTCTGGGAAGACTGTACTAGTTCTATCATACAAGTTTGTCTTTCCAAAGGTTGTTGCTTTGGGTGAAGACAAACTAGGCTTGCAAAAGCACCTCCTTCATCTGAATTCTGCAGTACCAACTACAAATGCTCCAGAGCTCCAGAGGTGCTCACCTGGTCATTGTCCCATGCTACCAAGGGTGACCAATCTCCTTGGAAAGGCCAGTAACCCTGGGCTATCTATCCAACCTCCAAGGCATTAAGATTTGCTCAGAAGGGTACCCTGCTTCAGATTTAAAGTGGTCAATCAGTACAACATTATATAAACTATTTGAATGAAGCTGCTAAGCTGCTAAGTGTCAAAGGTTTATACTTTCTTCACATACATATGTCCCTGTCCATGCCACATGTGAATCTCTTAATCTTTCAGGAGCAGACAATCTGTCAGAAGAGAGATTGCCTGTCCTTCAAGACCAGTGTCCAAGGGCAGCAAGGAGCATCTTGAGTGTCCCTATTTACTAGGCACTACAAAAGTAGGTGTAATCAAAGCTATTCCAAGGTCAGGAGAGTCATTCCATCCCTCCTGACCTGCAGCTAGGTATTTCTATATCCTTTTTCAGCAATGCTTCCCAGTCTTGGAGGACAAGAAAATCTAGACCAGACTATTAAAAGAGATTGAAAGATTTTGAGAGGTTGTGGCAGCAGCTACAGGCTTTGCTGTCTGGGTTCTGTGCACATCCTTTCTAACAGGGATCAGTGCAATCTGGCATTTAAATAATGTTACCGTGGGAGCGGTTCTTTTCTGCAACGTGCTACAGTTTATTGTGCAGTGTCAAATTTGGTATCATTTTGACATCTGGTCTGTGGCACTCATCCATCTGTTGTAACTGAGTAGGTGTTGGGTGGGGTTGGCAGGAGAGGCTTGTTTAAGTGTTTGTTTTCATCCTGTAGAGGAACTGCAGAGCCAGCTCAGTAATTAATTAAATGCTCATATTTAAAAAAAAACAACACACGTGTGTACTAATATTCTGAAGAAATTGTGAATAAGGCAGCTGGTACTTCTCACTGCCGAAATGTAGACTTTGTTCCCATTTCTTCTGGTTCCATGTTGTTTTAGGAAGCCTTCCCCATTAGGCTGGCACTCTGGTTTCTATTCTTGACTCAGCCAAATGCCTCCTGGCTGAATTTGGATAGGTCACTCCATCTTCTGTGCAGCAGTTTCCCTCTCTGTAAAATGCATCCAAAGTCAAACACTTCTTTTGTTATAAACTTTGAAATCAGCTAATAACAAATGCAATGGAAGAGGTGGCCATTATAATTACTACAATTATATTGGTTTCTGGTTATTCAATTCAAATAGTCATTGTTTTAAATTAACCTTTGGTCCCATCTGCTCATAGCAAAAAGGAGGTTCTCCTGAGCACAATGGAAATGTGCACAAATTCCATGGCTGCCTCTCCAGGTAAATCTGTGTCCTTTGGGAACCTATTTGTCTCAGAATAGAGGATAAAACCACTTCTCTCTGTTTAGCTGCCTATCCATAACTTTTCATAAACGCATGGTGTACCAAACAACCTTTTCCTCCTCCGTATGTGACTAGGGAATGCTCCACCTGCTCGGTTGAACTTCTGGACAGACTCTGGTATTCATTTCTTTGCCTTAGGACAGTGACTCCTGCTGTTCTGTTCGCCAGTCTACCGGGACACAGTTGCACTTTATATCTAACAATCAGTTTTACTCTGCTCTGTGATCAGTTTACGGATTTAAGAAATTATTGATGGCACTTATTAATGCCTTCAGCAGAACCTTTATTTGCAAATGGAACTCCTTATGTGCAGCTAAATATAGCAGGTTTTGTCCGATGTATCTAATCCTGTGAGGTTCTGACCACCTCCATAGAAACCTTGGCACAGCGAGGGATGCTCTGAGCAGCTCGCAGATTGCTATTTTGTGACTGGCAGACATGAATGCCAAATTCATTAATACTCAGAGTATATTTAAAGATGCGCACCCACCTATGGAGATTACACAATCTGCCCTTGAGAACTGAAGAGAAAACTGTGATGTGGCTGTTCTCTTTCCTCCCCTCCCTTCTCATGTACACACACCAATAGGTATAACCCTATGAATCTCTGTAAAAGTTTGTGGGAAGTTCACCACATATTGCATGTTTCCTATTTTCTGGTGCCCCTGTGAGGCTGGCATCTCAGCACTCTCACAGGTAGCAACTTTGCACCTAAGATTATCAGTCCTGTTAAACAAAAACAGAAGTCAAATGCTGGACTTTCAATGCAGTTTCTTATAGAATACTCTGTAAAGCAAGAATAGAAGCATCCACTGGGGACACTGATTAAAAAGGACAAAATGTGTCCTTCCTTTTTTTTTTTTTATGTTAAATAACAAAAAAATTCAGTGTTGCTAATATCACCCTGAAATCTCCTACATTTTACCTGTACTGTCACTCTGAACTACCAGGGACAGATGGATGAATTAAATTGATTTTATTTGTAGATCAGGTTAGGCAGAGAAGTTTTATATTATTATTTCTTAGCTTGCATATTAAAGCATGTACTGTATGTGGGAACAAAATTAGTCTTGCATTTCTCCACTGTGATTTGTGTCATAATAAACTTTCAGTTTCATGTCTAAATTATTTCCCTCCCTGCCATTTCCTCTGGTGACACTTGGACCCTGAAGTGCCACTAGCCACAAAATTACAAATAGGAGTATTTTGAACTCTAGTCATTCAAGAAAGTCATAATCCTGACATCCCACAAATATATTGTATTTGCTGTGAGATTAAAAGAACCTATTCTGTGCTTTAATCGCATCCTATTCATTTCCATAAACTAGAATCTCTCCTTATTCAAGCATCTCTCCCTTTCTTTCTTGCCCACCCCAGGACTAACACAATTTCAATAACGCAAAATCTTCACATCTTTCTCAAGTAATTTTACAGCAGAACAAGACCACAGCAGCAGTAAGGGAAGGAAAATACACAAGAACAGTGTCAGAGACCTTTCGATCACAACATTTAGTAATTTAGTATGAAGGGTTCAGTACAGTTCTTAAAAATAGATCACAGCCTTATTGTAGGGCACTAAGTCCAGTCTTTGCACAGCCTTCTCTCCTGTCTCTTTCCCAGGGACCAGCCTGGGTGAACTTCACTGTGCCAGCCCATGCTGAGCTGAATGGTGTTTGCTGTCAATTATGTACTGCATCCGGGAGTTTCCATGTGGTATCAAAATATAATCCCTCCTATCAGCTTTGGACTTGCTGGCTTTATGTTTTACTGTCTTTCTGATCTTTGTGAGAACGTTGCCCTGGCTGTTTCAGTTTTCAAAGATAGGGAAACACATGGAAACGGGCAGGAGTGATTCTGCAGCCGTTTCTGGGCAGAAGCTTAGAACAGCTAAGTCTTCCAGGAATAACACCAGTTTCTCTGTTACAAACTAACACTTTCACACAAATCTTTTCCTAATATTATGAAAGAGTAAAATGAAACACATAATGTCTTTTCTCAACTGTATTTGCTATGTGGTCTACTTTTATCACATTTGCAGTCTTCTCTCTAAGCAAACCAGCTGTCTCACAGCCAGGTGGTGACTTTTCATGCCTCCGTGTTTTTGTCCATTTTTGGTCCTTCCTGTGTTTACTCTCACTTTTGTACAACAGGGTGACCAGATCCACTCACTCGGGTCAGAGGCTCTCTCCTTGCAGGCCAGACTGAGAGAGGCTACTCTGCTCTCGTGTGACACATGAAATAAGCCTTTAAGAGGTTTTTAATAAACTGATGGTGTATGCAGAGAACTCATAGTATTTACTCTCACATTTGTCACTTTCTATGTTGTAGAAGTAAAAAATGAATGTCATCTTCCTCTTCACTTAACTGTATTTGAGTCCTCAAGTTTTTTCAGAGTCTCGTCTCACCCTGGGTGACCAAGGATCCAGACAATTTAGACAGTGTTGTTACCCCAAAATATCACAGTTTATTGTTCTGATAATTCATCAAAGGTTTAAAGATTACCCCTAGGGTCTATTCGTGGGTGTTCTACTGCCTTCCTCACTAACCTTTCAGTCTTTGTTCCTGCTATACTTGCTCTCTTTTGTAAAACACACATTAGGGTCAAATTTTGCATCTCACCTCATGACTGCGAGATTTTCTTAACAGCATCTTGTGAGAAACAGTTATCAACTTTCTGAAATGTCCTTTAAAATTTATATTAAGTGGTTCTGGATAATCCATGTCTTCAATGAGATACTTCAAGGTTTTTTTAGGAAGTTAAAAAAGGCTTGCTTTTCTGTTACTGGATCAGTCATGCTTAGCATTAAGCTCGTGTGCAGGTTTTATAACTCACTAATTTATATTTCAACCTTTCTTTTTCATGTGACTATCTTGATTTTAAAGTAAAATACATGCCATGTTCCATTGATTTGGTATAGCAGAACAGTCAGAGGAAAAATTGCATGATTTTGTTAACAGCTATCAGCCTTGATTGATGCCATCTGCTCTGGGAGATTTGTTACTTCAGCATGTCAATCCTGCAGTTTCTCTTCTGATACCTCAGTGTTTGACAGGCCCCCATCTTTGGTAATTAAATAAATTGTGTAGAGGGTGAATGTATTTCCAATCAGTAAAGATTGATGGGAGGATACAATGTATTCTCTGAAATATCTTTGTCATTTTTTAATTGCCCCTTGATCCAGCAAATCCACTAATTCTCTTTCAGAGGTTTATATTTCTCATTTATTTGCAGAAATGTGTCTGTTTGCACTCGAAATTTCCTCTCAGTACTCCTGTTTCCCATTTTTCATTATTTCTTGCCAGTTTATGTTCCTTTCTTTAAGGATAGCCAGGGCTAGATTTCCTTTTCCTGATGGTTACCTGTTTGGTTCATCATACTGTGTTTGTTTTTTCTTGCTTTCCTTCTTCCTTTTTGGTTTCGGGGTATGCATACCTTCTGTGATGCAATTATGGTATGCTTAAGTGGTTCCATGTTGAGGCTAAGGATTGTAATGTCTTCACTTCGGACTTGTTTCCTTCTCTGTACCTCTTTCCAACCCCCTCCTCCCTCCACATCCAAGAAATTGAAAGGATTATATTTTAATTGCAGTGCATCATAAGTGCTAGTTAGCTATTAAATTTCTATCTCCATCCTGGAAGGCTTTGTATGTTTTGAGTTTTCTTGAGTTTTACTGGGGTGGGGGGTACTTGCATTAGATTCTTTATTTAAGACTTGGCCAGACCCAAGTCTCTACACTTTCTAGATACTGCATAAAATGTGGTCATGACACAAAAAAAGCAGAAAAGACATTTTAAAATAAAATACCCACTAAAGCACTTTAAGGGAAAGCAACAAATTCAGATTGGTCAGACCATTTGATGCTGGAGCATGCTTCAGTATATTCAAGGGCACTGGCAGGGTTTTTGAAAAAAGCTGGATGTGTTATCAGACTGTTGCTTTCCAGGAAGGGAGGAGTTGCTTTGCTTTTTTTTACACCATGATCCTGTTTAACCATGTTTGCTAAACAAGAAACTAGAAAAAGAGTAAGAAAAATACTGGTTTAAAGCCAAGTAACATGTATGTGTTGTTTTAGCATCTCCCTACCATGGTAGTACAAACTGCTTTAATCAGTTCAAAACCCATGCACAGCTCTGGAACCTGGAGGAAGAAAAGAGGCATTTAAAGAAAAATGCCAGGAGCACTGACAAGGGGGAAAACAAGAGGGTCAGGAAGGGAAGTGACATCTTGCCTTCTGCTCACACACTGAAAGCAGGAGTCTGAGCCGTACAGAAGGTGAAAAGGGGGAAAAATGAGGGAAGGGTCAGGCAAGGCTCTGAATATGAACAAATGGTTTGCATATAAAGGCTGGCCATAAATGACACTGAATCACTGGAGTGCAAAGCTGCAACCAAATCCACACAGGTCCAACTCAGAGTGGAGGACCTGGGGGTGTTTCAAATCAAGATGCCTGATCCAGACCCATCCGAGCTCTTCCCTTCCCTGTGAGGTGATGCGACAGCCAGGTGGGAGCTGTGATCCCCACAAGCCATGTCACTGGTTTGGACATCTCGGGAGCACAACTGGCATGAGTGCCACTGCACACAGTGGAGGTCACTTCAGAAAGAGTGTCATTGACTTCAGCACAGTGGTATGGGACCTATTTGGCTGTGGCTAACTGAAGTAAGTGGGAAAAGTGTCCTTCCTGATGTAAGTGCAGGACTGAGACCTGCATGGGAGAGGAAAGAAACTTCCAGTTTTATATCATTCTCTGTGGCCTTTGAAGTAAGGCAACAACATTACATTCACTTGACTTCAGCTTTAAAAGGAGATGAATAGAAGAGAGCAACATGTTTTAGGGCACATAAAATAAAAAAAAAAACACTTTTTTTTTTTTTTTAAACTGACCCTTGGCAGCCTGTTTAACAGAGCTTGAAACTATCTGAACTACACAAGGGGGAAAAAAAAAAAAGCAACATGCCCACAAGCGCTGAAAAATCACTTCAGTAATAGATGACTTTTAACTTTACATCAGAAAATGTTGGGCAGGCATAATTTTAAAGTGTTACGAAAATATGTGTGATAACCGCTTGGGTGAAAGAGCAAATGTAGTCCACAGTGAGATTTCTCAAATGTTCACATAAGCAATCAGAATCTGGCAGGGCCAGCCACTGTGGAGAGGGGCAAAGAGGATCACAGCTCTAAACTTTGAAAATGTAATGAAGCCCACTGATTTCTCACAGGAAATTCTTCTCTGAGTGTGTCCACGTGTCATGGGAATGCTAGGGAGCAGAAGGCTCTGACAAAATGCCAGCTATACGGCATAAGGGAAGCAAAACCCTATAAACACCACCAAAGGCCAAACCACCCTTTTTCTCCTTTAAAGCTGCTAAGATTCTTGATGTACCAAACCCCTGAGCATCCTTATGTGTTATCCTTAATCACACAAACAGGCCTATTGACATGATTGCCATTATCAGGAGACTCTTGCAGGACTGATTCCTTTTCAAAGAGACCAAAAGAGCACCAGACTTCCTCTGGCTTGTGTGGGAATGTATGCAGTGGCTTGAGCCAGCCAGTAAAAGGAGCAGGCAGTGCCATCTGGGACATACATGGGAGCGGGAGCTGATTACAGCTTTTGTAAGCTGTGTGCTTACAAAAGGAAAGAGGGTTGTGGAGGCAAAAAAAGAGGCATAGGAGGATGACAAGTAGAAAACAACGCAGTTTAAACCAGAATTTAGTTATCCTTACTTTTATGCTACAGATATCTAAGTAGTTTGCTTTTGCTATTCTGCTAGAGTAGCATCTTGTCAAAGAAATATGTTCTTTTAGCACCTTTTTTGGCACAAGATGTTTTTAAAAGAGTAGGTTTTATAGTTCAGACACCTCAAAGATCTTCTATCCCAGTGCATGAGACATGACCATTTTGCAGCAAGTGATGACATTTGGGAACACATTTCTGTGTGAGATCCCTTGGTGCATGGAGCTGCGATGGCAGTGCACATCCAGCTGCAGTGTTGGAGGCTCCTGTGTGCCAGAAATGATGAGGCACCAAATGACACACTAAGACAGTGAGATGCCCCAGACCTGAAGCAGGCTTTTGGAGAGTGATAAGGGTGCTAGAAATATGTAACAGCCAGGCCTAGTTGCAAACATCAGAGGAGGGAACCAGATGGGTGAGTCTTGAGTTCTGTGTGAGAGTCTTGACAGGTTGTGGATAATTAGATCATTTAGACTGGAGACGAGCCAGCAATACCTTAGTCTTGATCCCACATGTGCAAAGTATGAGTGGGAGTGAGGGGTACTCAGTGCCTCCCAGGGATGGGCCATGTCCCACACGTAAAAGGTCGGAATTTGATTCTGTTTTTCACTTACAGCAGGACTGCTCTGGCTTTCCAAGTCCTCAAGGACACATGAAAGCCATGTGTCTGTTTGGTCCAATTCGTTTGTAACTCATATTTTCCATATGAACTTCACCATAAAATAACAAAGAGAAACGACTTAATTGAATTTGTTTGGAACTCAGTATCAGAGCAGTGTAACAAATAGAAAACAGTCAAGTGCCATACAACCAGTTAGGGAGAAGTAACAAATTTCAACACACACGCAGCTGCCTTGTGGAAAAACAATAGAAACTACTACATTGAATATGGCTGTGTTTCTATAATAATTTCCATCCAGGCATGGAGAAACATTTAACATATTTTGCTTGAAATTTCCCTGTACCATTTCCTGGGACTAAAAGGGAAACTGTGGATCTCTGCAGCTGAGTGATTAACCAAAGGTCATAGGGCAGGAGGTCTGGAAGGAGAACTTTAGACTCCTGGTAATGTACTTTAACCACAAGACCATCCTTCAGTCTCCTTCATGCTGATGACTTTGGAACTAGCTTTAAAAGACCCAGTGAGACACAATGATGGGAGTGCTAGATAGCTACACTAGATAGCCAGAGGCAACAAAAATGATTAGAGACATGTGGGGGTATTTCTAAACAAAAAGATTAAGACCAGAACTATTTCATTTAGAAAGGAAAACAGTAAAAGATGATAGAATTGAGGTATATAAAATAATGAATGGTGTGAAGGAGAAATCAGATGCCCTTCATAAAACAAGCGGGCACGTAATGGAATTTAAGAAGGCATTAACTTATAAATGGATAAGGATTATCACTCGTCAGCTTATATCTAAGCAACTCATGGAACTCTCAGTTGCAGGACACTGATGTAAATAGTTCAAGAAGATTAAGGAAAAAAGGAAGGAGTGTATGTATCCAGTAATAAATACAGATTTTTGAGCTAAAGAAAATACTACTTTGAAGGTACAGTTTTCCCCTGAAAGAACCATCTCTGTCCCTGAGAAAGAGCTAACTTTTTAGAATACCATTATTAAGTTTCACATATTTCAGAAAGCTGCTTCCTCAGAGCAGCATCAACAGCCTTAGAAATTCAGTTTTCTGCTAATAGCAAAAATCACATCCTCATTTTGCCTTCAGGAATCCCAGGCTGTGTTTGTACCACAGAGGCCACTGTAAGGAAAAGCTGGGGAGGGTAAGAGAAGTTTCACCATCTCGTTCCTTTCCCCTCAGCTCCCATCTGTAGCCACCTCCAAACTCCACTGCTTCTTTCTGTCCCCTTCCCCCTTTCTCTGGAGCAAAGCTGCAGATTCTTCTAAGACCCCACCTGGATCTCATCAATGATTGTCTCTTCAATGTCTAGAGTAAATCCATCAGCCCTTTTGTTTGTCTACACAGAAGGGAGCCCTAGCTGCCCAGCTCTCCCTTTTTGACTCTCTTTGAATCCCTCCATTGCTGCTTCATCTGCCTATTTTCACCACTCTTCAAGGCTCTCTGTAACTTCCCTGCATCTGTGAGCTCCCTTTAATAATCAAAGTGTTAATTGTCCTCTGTCGATCTAGTCTGTCCTTTTCTCATTTTCTCCTATAATATATATGACTTCACTTACAGCTAAACAGGCTGCTACAGATAAATGGTGTCAAATTGCCTGTTACTGGCAAACTATGGAGTTCTGTTTACATTGTGAGAGTGGTTCTTTAGTGCATGGATTATCTCTCTTCAATGTTTAGAAAAGTGTTTGGTGTAATGGGTCCATCACAGGCTACAGAAATGATAATGAATTATTCAGCACATGTCCCCCCAGATGCCAAATGGATGGATGATCAATCTCTCTTTGGACATCTTAACTAAACCTCTATGTGAGTTATTTTGCCTTTAACTAGTTAGAAAGCAGCTCACCTTGGGGAGACCGGCATTGGTATTTTAGTCAGAGACTCCCATTTCATTCTCTCCTCTGGATCGTGCAGTCATGGCACTCCTTCCTCCCTCCTTCCCTCGACAGCTGTGGGATCATGCTGATGGGCCTGTATTCCTGTTGTAAGATGTGATATGCACAGCACTGCTTTCATCTAATGCCACTGCCAGGTTCAGTTCACACAGGGAAATAAAGCTGAATTTATTTCATAATTGCACTTTGCCTTAACTTCGAGCTACTTCAGCACCCCCTGGATACTTTGGTTCCAGCAGTTATTTATATGTTCTCAATATCTGCTACTCCTCTTCTCTCTTCCCCCTGCTCCTCTGGCAACACTGATAGTGGGACCCATTAGTAATTACTTGTTGAATACCTGCAGTACTCTTCTTTAGCAGGAGAGATGGTCCTTCCCCACCAGGAAATTGGGTGTGCAAGTAAACTAGCATGCAGAAAGTTTGTCAGGTGATTGGATGATGAAGAGGATGTTTTAAAGTAAATGTTTGTAAGAAGGTGACAAAAAGAGAAAATGGCTCTTTGCTCATGTTTCTTTATTAAATCTCTCCTCTCCTTGTTATAGAGTTTGATGCAAATAAAGTGTATGCCACTAAATAAATCAGAGGATAACTGTAAGTATTAAAGTTCTAACTTGAAAACATCAAGAACTATAGAAAGAGAAATAGTTTTGCAGCAGGAGCAAAGAAGAAATTAAGGATCCTATCTGAAGAACAAATAATAAATTACTCCCACTGACAAACACTTCAGCAAAATTTTCACTGATCATAAAAACAGACATTGACTGAGGATTTTTTTCTGTGAAAAATTCAGGGTTTTTTTCATTTTCCTGTCAGGTAGTCTTTTTCTAATTTCTTCCTAAGCAAAGTTCAAAATAAATAGTGGTTTCCCGGTACGAGAAGGGTCTGGTTTCCGTTTTGTAAAAGAATCTCGAATTGCCTTCTGACGGATTTTTAAAAAATATATTAAAATGTATTTTTTCTTTAAAAAACCGAAACTTTTTCTCCGCTGACAGAAATGTTGATGAAAAACCTTGGTCAACCATAGCCTGTTGGAACTGTGCAGGTAAGGTCACTGAGGTAAAGGGTTGGTAGTGCTTTTTTGGTAAATATTCTCCAAGTAGCCCAAGTTTTAAAGACATGCCCAGGGCAGATTATTACCAAATTCAAGGTCTCGCTTTCGATGCTGAATCTTCTATATAATGAGACAGAAAGTGTTACTGGAAACTAATACCCAAACAGGGCCGGACAGTTTATATCCATTTCTATTGTCATTTAGCTTGACAAATTACTTTTCTCTGGGATTCACTACCTGTGTGTATTAATAGGGAATAGTCATATCACTTTCCAGACTGCCCTTTGCTAACATGGACATTCAAGCCTCCTCTAGTCTCCTTTCACAAGGCAGACACTCCATTTCCCAATCATCCTTCTAGCTATGGTTTCAGCTTAAATTCACCTTTCTCAAAGATGGAGTCTCAGAGATGCATACTGTGCTCTAGATTAAGTTTCATCCGTGCCTTACACAGAACTGTTAATATTTCTGCATGTCTGCTGGAAATGCCTTGCCTGAGACAACCTCCCATCATTTCTGCCTGACCAAATCACAATGTGGCTTCACTGTTTTTCCATGAGAACTAAAATCTACGATAGGTGAGGTCTGGCAAAACAGTCTACAGCAGTAGGAGAGAGTTTTGTTCCCACACCAGCTGCATGTTTGACGGAGGCAACTACACTCACACAGAGACAGAGGCACATGCCTGAGCCTACATACTACCAGTTACATTCTTGCACATTAGCTAACCTGCAAATCACCCTGAATTACACCAGTGAAAAAAAAAGGAAAACCCTTAGATGCCTATACTGAACTTGAGGCTTGGGAGGGACAGAACTGAGTCACAAATGCTGGGTGAGGGGGAATGACCACCATGGTGAAGATGTTGTTAAAGAAGCAGAAGCAGAAAGAGCCACTAACCCAGGTGAGACAGAGCTCATTTCCCTATCATCTTGGGGCAACCCTGCTGTGCCCTGTTACTTTTTGTGTTTTTAAAAAACTGTTCCTTATTCATGAGTGCATTGGGCAAGGAAAACCAGTGGAGTAAAAGCCACTAAATAATTTGTCAAGATGAGTTGTCCTTTGCCTCAACAAGCACTTCTAAGGTTTGTATCCCTCACCCGTAGACTTTGGCTACACACAAACCACCTGCAGAGCCGCATTTGCACTAACCTGCCAAGCACATAAACACCGGGTAACTTCCATTGCCAGTGGGGGTAGCCAGCCAGATGAAGAGCTATCAGGAAAAGGTTATCAGGTGAGCCTTTCATTCCATAAACATGGGCTTAAAACAACTGAACACGCAACAGCATCAACTTTGGTTCAGATGGATATGGGAAGTTGTTTGTTTGACTTCTGGATTAAAAGCATGACTAAAATACACATTAGAGAACCCGAGATTATTAAAGCTACAAAAGACATCATCAATATGGAATGGGTTAATGGCTTTCACATACATTAAAGTTTTTTTTAAGGTGTTATCAGCTAGGAAGATAGTAGTTACTCCCTCCTCCTGTCCATAGACATTCTCTAAACGTATATATTCAACTTAATTTACAAAAGAAGTAGCAAAAGAGATACCTCTTCCTGCACAAGTAGTAGAAGTGGACAAAAATAAAAATGAAGATCTGTGCATTTTATATTTTTCTCCTTTAAACTAAAAAAAAAAAAATAGAAATTGTAATCTGTGGAAAGTAGTACGGCAGAAACCTGTATTTTAACACAAAAAGGCAAATTAATTCTTTGTGAAACAACACAGAAGTCAATGGCACTATACCAGAGTTTAATTTTACCCAGGCTGTAAAAAGAAAACGTAAGTGCAATGCAGACCAACAGAAGAGATTCCATTTAAAGCAAGAATTATGTTTCTGTCAGAAAAAAACAACTAACTAAATTTATTTCCTGGAAGGAGATCCAAATTGGCTCTGCTCTAGCAGTGAAAAAGGATCCCAAATAAGTAACAACAGGCATATCCGCTAAAATTTGCTTCTGATCAACACCATTTCTCCTCTGGTACCAGAGCAGAGTTGAACACACATTGCACATGAGGTGCAGTAGTTTACTGCACAGAACATGAGAAAGGGGGCTAAAGTACATGATTTGAAACAAGCCACATAGACTCTGTGATGCAAATTCCCACCTAAATGCTTTCTATTTCAGACATATAAACTCAGATGGGGGAGGGGGGGAGGCTAGCAGGACGTGGGGAAGGGGAAGACAACGACTAGTCTTAATTACACCCATGTCCTATGTCTGCTTCCCCACATATTAAGCTATGTGGTCAGACCCTGACTGCCAGGGCATGAGCAACACTGAGGGACTATCAGCTCCTCAGGTATCAGCATCTCACTCAATGCACAGTACAACTACTTACACAAAAGCAGGAACTTTAGTGTAAGCTTAAGTGGTGGCTGTTTGTATGTACCAGCACACATTAATAAATGAACAGTAAAGCACCATAACTACAATCTGTGCATCTGTGTCTGTTTTATGGTGTCCTGAAAATGTTTCTAAAGAAGGGGGAATACAGAAAGCAGAAATTACCATTCCTTCCCAGCTGGGCTCATGTGAAATGCTGTCTGACTGTGACTGGCAGATTTGATATTTTGTTAATTGTGAGAGACCCCACTTTGAATAACGTACTCACATTTGTTATGAGCAGTGAATATTTCCTTTCACATCGCATTTTCTCCATACATAAACTTAAAATAATCCCATAAAAAGCATATGTGAGCAAGTCTTCTACATGCAGCCCTTCCTCTATGCACGGGAAAAGCTGGCTTTTTTGTATACCATGGTCATACAATTTTTCATCTCTGCCTGGGTGAGATCCACAAGGCTTCCTCATACAAAATTATTTGTTCTCAGGTTGTTCTGACACAAAACTGAAGGCTTCATTCAGAGACATCTAGTGAAAAGCACTTCTCAGAAACCAGTGACAAAAGCTGCACTAGACATGAGGAAATTGTTCATTAAAAAAAACCACAACACCAAAATCCAACTAGGGAACACACTGATGTGACAGATAAAATTGCAATGGAAAGAAAATCAAAAGCCAACATAGCCCTCAAGTTTCACAGTAATTTGCCTTTTAAAAATTAGAAGTACACCAAATATTTTCCCCCAAAACTTGCATCTAATTCAGTCATGTTCCAAACGGAATTTTGATGAAGGCAGTGTTTCTAAGGGACACAGCAACACCTAAATTCCAAATCTGACTTAAATCCAGAAGAATTTCAGTGAAATCAATGGTTACGGCAGTGCAAATCAGTAAGAGATCTAAATCTGTCCTAGCTGATTCCAGATCTATCTTTTCTTTGCTATATGGCTTCAGGCAAGTCAGTGACCTTCTTTTTATTTCTCAGTTTCTCCATCCGTAAAATGGTGATAATTCTGCTTGTAATACATGAAGATTGGAGGGACTAATTAGTTCTGTAACATGGTCTGGATATGAAAATTGCTGGACATCAATCATTTTTAGTTGCCTCCATCACCTTTATTGAGTTTTTATAATCTTATAACTTGGCTTTTTGCTTGCTTGCATATTTCTCTCCTTAAAATCATCAGCCATACCCTGGAATCCTTATTCAAGTTTTACGCTGTTTACTTCTGTGGCAGGATTGACAGGAGAAAAGCCAGTACAAAATTTGGAACTTGGCCCCAACAACAACAAACTGAGACGATTTTTCAAACAACAGTCATAAATCACCGCATGAAATTAATTCCGTTTACATTCGTTTTTTAGAGCGCAGAGAAACGTGTGAGTTAACGAACCCACTGATGCCCAGACAACAAGGGCACAAACAAAAACGTCGGAAATTCTTCACCCTCATTTGAATAGTGTACGGTGCACTGATATTTGCAGCAACAGTCAATGCTGTTCAAACAGTGAAACTGAGGGGAAAAAAAAATTAATAAAATAAAGACCAACTCAACCTGAAAACACCCTAAAGTCTGACAGCTCTGCGAGGGACCTCTAGTGTGTGCTAGAACATTTTGTGTAGTGCTGCGGGCGTAATTAATACACCAAAATCACCGCAGTCATTTTGAAGAGGAAAGGGGAAGTTTCGCCAAGTGCCTCCGACCTGCGGGGCGAGCATCCTTCCACCGCCGCTGCTGAACCCACACAGCACCAATTAAAGTCGCAGGGTTTTTTTTGTGGGGGTTTTCTTTTCTCTCTCTCTTTTTTTTTTTTTTTTTTTTTTTTTTTTTTTGGGTGGTGGGTATTTTGTGTGTGTGTTTTTTTGTTGATTTTGTTTCCCCCGGCACCCCCCTGCTCAAGGCAGCAACTTCCTCGCGTCGCCCCGGAGTTTCCTCGCTGCACCCGCCCGCCCGCAGCCGCCGACCCCCTCCAGCGAGCCATCCCCCTGACCCCGGGGGAAGATTAAGATGGAAAGTTGCGTTTCAGGCGCAGCTTTTCCACCGCGCTTGTGACAGACAACAAAAATAATCGCCCCAGCCACCAGCCCCACAGCGCCCGCACCCGCCTGCTGCCGTGTTGCCCCCACCCCCCGCCCGCACCCCCGGCGATGCTAGAGGTGCACCGGCCGTTCTGCCCCTGCCCTCCCCCGCCCGCTGGCCAGCGGGAAGAGCCGGAGGTCTCTCGGCAGCCCCCGCCGCTGGGAAGAGAGAGCGTTTCGCCCATTTTTAATTCGCCCCAACAATCCGAGCACGCTCGATGCCCTCAAGGCACGCTCAAATAAACTTGTATCTCGCTGATTGGAAACAGGCGGCGAGCGGCTTTTTTCTGTCGGTTCCCCCCCAGCCCCCCTTTTTTTTTTGTTTTATTTTTGAGAGGGCGGCCGCGGCTCCTTCTCTTCCGGGACGGCGTCGGACACCGCAGGACGGGGCAGTGCGGCAGGCCCCTAGGGGGGGGCAACCGCCGTCCCGCCGCCAACGGCCACGGCGGCTCGGTCACCTCAACCCCCACTGGCGGCAACGGCGGCGGCGCTTCAGCCTCCGCGGCCGCGGGGGCACAGCGGGCAGGCGGGCAGCGCGGATGAACGGTGGACGCTGCCCCGCCGCCTCGCCCCGCTGGCGGTGGAGGTAGCGGGCTGGGGGGGGGGGGAGGGCTTGCGGAGCCGCCTTCCCTTTCGCCGCCCCGGCAACAAAGGGCGCCGCGGGGGGGCTCCGGAGGGGGTGCGCGGCGGAGGGACTGCTGTGGGGTGAGGATGGGGGGGGCGAAAGCTGCCTCCCGCTGTCTCTCTCGCACACATACACACATACACAATGGCGGTCCCCTCCCGCAGCCCGGCGGAGAACAATGCCAACCGCGCAAACCCGCGCGAAAATAGACAAATTTAAATTAAATAAATCCCCCCCCGCGCGAACACCGCCCCCCAAGTGTGTGTGTCCCCCTGGAGAGGCGGTGGGGAAAGGAGGAGCCCCCCGCCCGCCGCACGGCTCCCTCCCTCTCCTTCCCTCCCTCCCCGCCTCCCCGCGGCGCTGCGCGGGGGCGCGGGTTGCGCGGGGGAGCGCGGCGGGCGAGGCGGCCGCGCCGCGTCCCCGGCGCGGGGTGCGAGCGCCCGGCACATGCGTGGAAGCGAGCGGCGCCCGAGTCCCTCCGCACCCTCCGCTGCAAACAACAACAATCCTGAGCAGCCCTTACCTGGAACATCGGAGCCGCGAAAGTGTCCCTCTTGGTTTTTTTTTTTCCCTCTTTTTTTTTTTTTCTTTCTTTCTTTTTTTTTCTTTTTTCTTTTTTCCTTCTCCCCTTCAACCCCCCCCCCCCCCAACTTCCACTTCCGATATTTCTCTCTCCCGGCAGCGGTCTGCTCTCCTCGCTACACCAGAGAGAAATGCAATAGCTTGGCTAAGGTAGACAGAGCAAAATACAGAGAATAGTTGCTCCAGGGCTTTGAAACCCCTCAAGGCAAGGATCAGGATACAATTAGCTCATGTCTCTACCTCCAGTCTGAATCAATCACCGAAAGAAAAGTTAAATTAAATTAACTGATCACACGGGCATAAAATTGATCTCCTTCGAAACGTGCATATAGATAGATATATATATTGCGTGCATTTTTTTTTTTTCGGATTTTTTTTGGTGGAAAAAACAGTCTCATTCCAGCCTCCAACTTGCTTTTTACTCTCCTCTTGCACAGAAAAGCTGATTTTAATCGTTGTGATTAGTTTTGATGTAACGTTTCCGCGGGCGATTTCTGCAAATGGATGGAGTGTTTCTTTGCCAGAAGAGGGAAAAGCAGCAGATGATGATAATTATAAGGATTGTTGGTTGATTCTTTCTTTCTTTTTCTCTCTCTCTTTCTTTTTATTTGTATTTAGATCTGTCTCTTCACTTTCCCGAACTGACCTGACATTGCCATTGTACTAAGGTCGCACAACTTGTTGATTAGGATCACCTCCCGATTTGATCGAGGGATATGTGATAATTTGGCAGTGGAGCAACACATTTTCTGTTCCCTTGGCTATATAACTTCCCAAATGACGTGTATAAAAATAAGCACATGGAGTCTGCTTTGCCCCAATCAAGTCTGAATCAATGCCTGGGGGTGATACACAAACTCATTTCAAATGTTCAACCATGCAGAATTGCAAAAAGATTGAAGGAATTGCACTGCTTTTTTTTTTTTTTTTTTTTTTTTTTAACCAGTAAAATTAAAAGAAAACAAATCCATGTAAGCAAATCCAGGAATTTACCACTTAGTTTCGTGTGACATCGCTCGCAAATGCTGCTAACTTTCCTTCTCCAATTCTCCTATTGAAGCGGAGCCTTGCCTTTTTCCTTTTCTTCAGCCAGGAGTTTGCAGCTCCCTTCTCCTGAAGAAAACAAAACCGGGAATAACCAAATAATTTACACATCTTATTCCTGGTCAGAGTTCCCTTGTTCGACCACTCTTCCCCTCCCAGTATACCACCAGTGTATTCCGTTATTCAGAGCTACTGTGTATGGAAGCTGGATTAATTTGTTGCTGTTGTTATCGAATGGGCTATTTTGTCATAAACCCATGGGTCACCTCCCATTAGTGTCACATCCTCGCAGTATACTTTCGTGAAACGGTATGTTTCTAAGCACTTCACAGTTCATTAATTCAGAGACTTTGCTGACATTTCTTATGAAAAATACCAGGCTGTGAGGCCAAAACTGCCCAATAAAGCCCCTGAATGGAACCAAACATGTCCAGCGAATACCTACATTTAGCTTTTCATTATACGTTTTTAGTATTTTAAAGAAAGTCATGCAAAATATAACAATCGCCTTTTTCTCCTGAGGCAGTTGCTGCAGCCTAAGGAATGACTAATTCTCTTGCTTAAAAATACACCCAACCCAATGCTTTCTTTTCGTCCTTTCTCTTCTCTTTTAATGATAAGCATAATAAGGTGGCAGGACTTCTCTGGTGGGAATCACACAATTTGCAAATGCTTTGTCATCGCGATATAACGATCACAAATATGTGAGGTTAATGAACCAGGAATGGCTGACATAAATTAAAATGAAAAAACTTTTAAGTAACCACACACTTACAAGCTCCAATAAACACTCAACACGGATTAATCTTCCGATTTAATTTTTAATATTCTTCCAAAACCTAGCATCACATCAGAGGAAAAATTTCCCTCAACCTTCTCCAGCTTGGCTTTGTGTGGACCAGGGTCATTGCAACCCTTACTAATGATATGCAGCTTTACCAACAGAGTCATTTTTAAGTATTTAAATAGTTGGTTTAATAACAACGGTTTTTATGGTTTGTAACTTAAAGCACAGTAAGGATTATTTTTTTTTTTTTTTTAAGTTTTCCATCCAGATGAAATGAACAGTTTACAAGTTAAGTAGACTTGTCTCTTGTCCTAACTTTATTTCTCACAGTGTGTCACTGCAAAAACTTTAATGGCTCTTTATATGTGACTGTTTTAAATGCTACACTGCTCTTCTCCTTGTAATACATAAATAAAGCAATGCCATCAGCCTGGCACTCCTTAGCAACCTGCCTAATACAGGGAAAAAAATCAGTAAAGAAACAAATTTTAGTTACAAGCTTGCACATGGCTACTATGGAGAAAGGTGAAGAAAAATGGCAATGTAGCATCCTTTAAAAATGTGAAAAATATCCTTGTGCTGTTATTTTACCTGCAGCAAAGAGTTTATCAGATGATGTCAGCACTAGATAAGAAAAAGTGTATTTTCTTAAGAGGTAAGAATATTTATTTATTACCTCAAGAAGGCTCATTTGGCAAAAATTTCATCTCTGAGCCAGGAAACCATAGGCTTAAGTTTCCCATCACATTCGCAGGATGGGGCAAATGCTCACTGAGGGTAGCTGCAAACCATTTTGGGAAAATATTGTTACTTCCATTTGTCCTCTGTCCTACCATAATGGCACTGCAGCCTGGCCCTTCCCTCTACAAGATGGGCAAAAAATACGAACGTACATGACTAAAATTGAAGTGTTCTCAAATAAGTAGATGTTAACTGCTACACTGAAGTATTTACTATCTGCGCCTCTTTTCATATGCAAATTAAACGTTTCCGTAGTACTTCCCAAGAGAGGAGAGGAAGTACCCTGGCTTTGCTTACTCTCCTCTCACAGCTTTCGGTGTTCACAGCCTTCTCTGCCTTAGCTCAGGCCTGAATTTAATACTGATGTGGCCTTACCCTGATCTATGGACGGATTTTTGGCTTTGGTAGAGTTCACAAGGTATCCCTATCCCTAGAAGTGTTCAAGGCCAGGCTGGATGGGGCTCTGAGCAACCTGATCTAGTGGGATGTGCCCCTTCCCATGCAGGGGAGTTGGAACTAGATGATCTTTAAGGTCCCTTCCAACCCAAACCATTCTGTGATATCCATATAACCCACAAGGGCTGTCACACGTACCTAAATGAGTTCGTAAGGTTTACCTTTATTAACTGCTTGGAGGTAGTTTGCATACCAAGAAGAACACATTAAACCAAATTCTGTTCTGTTTTACTTTATCTTTTTTTAAACAGGTTTACATAAAACTACATTGTGTTTGTGCATTATGAATATTTTACTGATGCTGAATGCCACCCTTAATGAGCTCAAACCGAGCTCAATATTTGATTTCTGAATTTTTTCCTCAAATCCTCACCTGTTCATAATTAGCCTCTGGAAAACTATAGTAGTTTTGCCATATCATTGTCAGTGGTAACAGTTTGGAAAATTGCAGCTTTTGAAGAGACAGGTTTTCCAACGGCTACAGATCGTTTGTATCCCCTTACAAAAGGACATTCTTTCTGATTTAGCTGTAATCCTACCTGGAAACAAATACAGGGGCTCTTCTCAGGAAGGCCCTCATGTCATGTTGACCTTCTTTTGGAAGTTCCCTCTTGCAGTTCCGTAGGCTTCATCTATGTTGCAATCTTGTTTCAAAAAATACTAAGAAGAGCAGCTCAGTGTGGAAATAAAAGCTTGCAACAGTTGCCTTCATTAGGTATTTTGTCAGTGGCTCTTTTTTGTTTTTGGAAAAATACAAAGGATTTTACGTAGCATTTGAAGGGGGAGATTTATGAACACAGTTGCTCCAGATTTGTTTTCCCCAAGGCCTGTTAAAAATAATGTATTTGTTCTTTATTAGTACTAATATTTTGATGCAGTATTTGAATATGTAGGTTTTGGGTTTTAGCTGTGAAATGGCTTGAAGAGTGCAAACCACATCAAACAGTGAAGTAGCCTAAGCAATAGCATCTCTTCTGTGCAAGGTGACTGAACTAATGCAGCAACAAGTACTTTTACCTTGTTTCTAAGCAGTCCATTGTACCACTCACACTTATGCCACTTTTGTTCTTATTTACAAAACAAAAACTTAGTAAAAGTATTTCCATACGCCACTACAATTCCCTGTTGTGAGGTTGTCTTTGAGTTAGGCAATGCAAATGTATACAGAAACAGCAGCAATAATGGATTTCCATGTGGATCCCTTAGCTCTGCCCTCAGCTGTCCAGATACAACAGTTCTGCCTGCCAGACATTCTAAGAGGAGGTTATGTCTCTCATCTCTGCATCTGTAGATGTGGTTTATCTAGATTTTAGTAAAGCATTTGACACCGTCTCCCACAGCATCCTTGTAGATAAGTTGATCAAGTATGGGTTTGGTGATCAGGTAGTGAGATGGATCAAGAATTGGTTGAAAGGAAGGAGTCAGAGAGTTGTAGTCAATGGGGCAGAATCTAGTTGGAGGTCTGTGACTAGTGGAGTTCCTCAGGGGTCGGTACTGGGACCGGTGTTGTTCAACATCTTAATCAACGACCTGGATGAGGGTACAGAATGTACCCTCAGCAAGTTTGCTGATGACACTAAGCTGGGAGGAGTGGCTGACACACCAGAAGGCTGTGCTGCCATTCAGAGAGACTTGGACAGGCTGGAGAGTTGGGCGGGGAGAAACCTGATGAAGTTCAACAGGGGCAAGTGTAGAGTTTTGCATTTGGGAAGAGAAACACCATGTACCAATACAGGTTGGGGGCTGACCTGCTGGAGAGCAGTGTAGGTGAAAGGGACCTGGGGGTCTTGGTAGACAGGAGGATGACCATGAGCCAGCAATGTGCCCTTGTGGCTAGGAAGGCCAATGGCATCCTGGGGTGCATTAGAAAGGGTGTGGTTAGTAGGTCAAGAGAGGTTCTCCTCCCCCTCTATTCTGCATTGGTGAGGCCGCATCTGGAGTATTGTGTCCAGTTCTGGGCCCCTCAGTTCCAGAAGGACAGGGAACTGCTTGAAAGAGTCCAGCGCAGAGCCACAAAGATGATTAAGGGAGTGGAACATCTCCCTTATGAGGAAAGGCTGAGGGAGCTGGGTCTCTTTAGCTTGGAAAAAAGGAGGCTGAGGGGTGACCTCATCAATGTTTACAAATATGTAAGGGGTGAGTGTCAGGGAGATGGAGTTAGGCTCTTCTCAGTGATGACCAGTGACAGGACAAGGAGTAATGGGTGTAAATTGGAGCATAGGAGGTTCAAGGTGAATATCAGAAAAAACTTCTTTACTGTGAGAGTGACAGAGCACTGGAACAGGCTGCCCAGAGAGGTTGTGGAGTCTCCTTCGCTGGAGACATTCAAAACCCGCCTGGACAAGTTCCTGTGTGATGTGCTCTAGGTGACCCTGCTCTGGCAGGGGGGGTTGGCCTAGATGATCTTTCAAGGTCCCTTACAACCCCTAGGATTCTATGAGTCTATGATTCTATGACAGCACCAAAACGTCTTGAACTCTGAGCTCACACAGCTGTCAGTTGTTCAGAGAAGAAGACCAGAGTCAATGGGTGTGTTTTTTTTTAATAAAGAAACAGCATCACCGGAGTGGAACATGAAGCTCATTTACGTAATTTTATCATTTGGTATGAAAACTCCCAGCTTGAACTAGGTTCTTCTCCAGAAACATCCATTTTTAGTGTAGCAAAATCTCCTGGGAGTTTCTGGGTCCCTTGTGAAGATATGCATAAGCTCACAGACTGCATGGATAATCAAGAGACTACAGAGTAGCTTCACAGAAAGCTCCTCTTCAGGTTTTTGAGGATCTTCCAAGGGTGTCTTTCAGAAGCCTTCAGCGCCCCTAAATCCCTCTGCCAGCAATGGGGGCTGGAGATGCTAAGACCACCAGCATGACACTTGTGGGAAGGTGAAAAAAAGAAAGGCTTAGAGGATTGCCTTTGAGCATGCAGAATTGAAAACAGGAACTCTGGTGTCATTGCCTCCTATGTGTATATGCATTTATAATCAACTTGGGGAAATTCTCTGCATTTTTCTGATGTTCTCTGCTTCCCGCTTCCCTCCCCAGTTATTTCTTCCTCTGAGAAGCAGCCCCTCATCTTGCTTGGTGATTGCAGAGCCTTTCTGAGAGGCACAACAGGATAGCACCACACTGACTTTCTTTCCTGCCTTCAGACAGCTGTTGCACAGAAAATCTGTCCATCTTTGCTGCAAAATTGGTGGGAGAAGACCAATTCTGTACAACCTGTAAGGGCAGAGAGCAAATTAGAGTTACCCTCTGCTCCTGTTGCCTACTACTTGACTGCATTTCCCCCATGCACATTTGAAACCTCTCCTCTCATTGCAAGCCAGATGTTTTCTTCGGATTAGTTGGTACTCTTTACAAAAAGATTAATGCACCCTTATGGTCACTGTAGGATTTTCTGGGCTGGATCAAGGGAATTACCAGCAGGTTTGAACATGGATGAAACTTCAGTTGGCCTAACCATTCAGACAAAAGGTGCAGAATTCAGGGCATAACTGATAATGTATCTCATGAGATGGTATAAATTGCTTTAAGATAGTTCCACTTTAAACTGCGCAGCTCATCCTAATTAAAGATTATGCTGAGGAAAAGAGGGTAAAGAGTGTGTGTGCATTTTGTGTGTGTGTATGTTCAGGGAAATTGGGGAGGAGAAAAATAAGCATTTGATTAACTTATTTTTGCTTTTATCTTCCAGTACCCTATAACTAGAGGTAGCATAATCTGCCTTACTCTCAGTCCATCTAGTCTAGAACCACTCAGCTTTGCTTCATGGTCCTGTTGTCTGAGCCAAAACTGTTCATGAGAAGCCTTATAATACAATGGAAGTCCCTTCAGGGCACCATAGAAATTTATGTTAGTGTATCTCTCTGTGCATCCTTTGGGTGTCACAATCTCTGAGGTTTCCTACCTATAAAAATCATTCCCTGAGCACACCTATATACATAGAGACAACAAGCAGAAGTATTTGGTGTTGTTAAATAACAAAACACATCGACTACTTTCCCTCCTGGATTTTTAACATTAAAAACACTGTTCTCAGAAACCTTACTCAACTGGACCATGAGTTTTTTCAGAGAGAAAATTGACATTGATGTTACAGTACTCCCTTTCAATATAGCTGTATTTCTAAACACACTCTTCCAGAAAGTGTGGGATACCAGTATAATATGGTAATACATCAAGATAATTTTTTTCAATTATGAACTTCTACCTGATAAACCATCCTACTCAACTGAGGAAGTATTTCAGAAGGATAGGCAATACAGCTGCAAGAGAAACTCAGTCCATGAAATCTGGATTTGTGTCTGTGCACTGAATAGCCCAAAGTCTGGGAATGTGTATATTGGTCTGGAATTATCAAGCTGCTGATCTGGGTAAAGAAAGGGGCAGATCACAGAATTTGAACAGGGCAGTTATTGTGTCCACCCTTCAGAAACAGAGTGTTCTGTTCCAAAGTTTTAGACCTACAAATACTGATTGTAATGAGTGATCTGCAGATCTTGGAGCCAGCCTAATTTTCTAGTCTCATTTTCTAGACTCATCGTAGACCAAGTGTATCTTTTCTAAAATGTATTTGAAAGAGAAAATCACTACCATTCTGCTGAAGAAGCAGCAACTGTCTGGAACATTCACTTTCCAAAACAAAAGTGTACTATAGTTTGTGTTATATTTCTGTGGGACAGAAATTACTCTGTGCATTCAATGCTATGCATGAGCTTTGAAAAACTGATGCTGTTAGCATCTCCTTGCTCTCTCTTTGTAGAAACAGGAATCCACAGAAAGCAGCTGTACTTTTCTGTTTGGAATAATTTGGAGAAATCTGCTTTTAAACTGGTGATGGTTTTCTCTTAGCCACTTCCTGAAAAGCAGCAGTTTTTCACTTCATACCTATTTTGCATCCTTTTATTTACATTCTCTCTTCCCAGATTTGCAAGGAACTTCAGGAGCTGGGCTACTCCCTCATACTTGATGGATGAGTTTATGCAAAGGAGGAAAGGTGCATAAACATTAAGCTACCACGTGTTTTGGTCTTGGTTCCATGAGTAGTGTATATATCACAGCTGAAATTATAAGGGTAATTTTCATGTTTTAGTAATGCCCCAATACCATGTTCCATACAAGAAACTTGTAGACACTGAGCAGTGATAGACAACAGTAGGTTTTTTGGATAGGTTTTTGAGTAGTGATAGAAGTCAGGAGTACGAACCTTGCGGCCTCATCACAATCTTTATTTGTTCATTTGCTGGTCAAAAATAGTGGCTTGGCAGAAGCTCATCAATATTTTAATCCATGCCCTGCTGGTCCTGTCACAGCTGCTAGGGGGATGTGAAGAGACCTACAAGTTTAAAGAGGGTTCTAGTTGACTGCCTGTGAAAACAGACACAGTCATTTCCTTAAGGCAGAGGCTGAAAACGTCTGCCAGGGAAAAACGCCCATCTGGCAAAACTCTCCCTCTCTTAGCACAGTCACTGAAAATTGCTCTGCTAGTTCATGCAAAGGCAATACCCCTTATTTACCTCCAGGCAACCCTTCTCCATCCTGACCAGCATGAGACAGATGTTGAGAGAAGTCCTACCTTTTCAGCCAACCTCCTGCTAGCCTGCTTTGGGTTCTGTTGTTGTTTTTCTTTCACTCTTCAGCCTTCTTGTTAGTGACTTGTATATGCTAAAGAGAGCTTCTAGAAGAGAAAGGACATGATGATCACCAAATATAAATCCAAAGACAGTTCAAGGAAGATGGCACAAAAGAGGCATCTTACAGGTACCCATCGACAAGCAAGTGTTGCTGCCAAGGCCATGTCTATACTAGGAACACTTCCCTGACAGATACAATAGCAAACAGTGCTGGCAAAGAGTCAGTGGCTTGATGTAGCTGGCATAGTTGCAGGTGCAAAGAAAGGAACAGGGCTCCGAGTCAAGGCAATTGACTGCCTTCTCCTCTCTCTGCAACTACACTACCTGTGCACAGAAATAGCTACTCCAAAGTAAAAAATTACTACTGCTGATGCACTCACACTGGCAAAACTGGCTTATCCCTCTATGTCCTGCACTTCTCTTCCCCAGGAGAAAATGCAGAGTTTTGTTAATGCAGCAGCAGCCACCTTCACTCTCCTAACATCAGCCAACAGAGAAAAACAGTTTCCAAAATGATCAGGAAAGGTCACAAATACTAAGAAAATATTCCTTCACCTTTGTCTGGGGATTTGCTGCCACTTATCAATGGCTTGGCCATGATATTGTCTCTTTTGATTTCTCTGTTAGTTTTAAAGAATGATGTTTTCAATTTGCCTTTCTAACTCAGTGATCAGCTAAGTCACCCACACTGATGCCTTGCACAGGAGTGATCCTCTCTTCATTATTTCTCTGTGCTATCACACAGAGAGACAAAGAAACATACTGATTGCAACTGTGCAGTAAATTCAAGCCAAACTTAAATCACAGTAAAATCAATGAGGTCACAGAGAGAACCTTGCCAATGTTTATTACCTTATACACATCCAAGATAAATTTCATCTGAACATCAGTCACCCCTGAATTCATCTCAGGCTTCTCACAATCCTCTTCAGCTGCATGGGACAGTGAGTACCATCAGCAAGTGTCACTCACTCACTGTTTATTTTCCTCTGCCAGCTCACTAGTGCAAATACTTGTTGAGAGCTGCTTTGGTGTCCCCTTCGAGAGCACTCCATTCTCCCTCCTTTCCCACCAGCACCTACAGTCCAAAACCTGAAGGATGCCAAACACCCATGGGAAAGTCCTGAGCTCCTTTGACAGCTGTGGCAGGGAGGTGGTGTGTGCAGCCTTTTTCAGGAACAAGCTGAACTAAATGAGGTGTAGTCTGTGTCAGGGCTTGGTTAATTTTTCTTCTGGTATTTATTTTCTGTAGCACGCCTTAGAATTTATTGGTCATGACTTCCCAAGAAACTGAGTGTCCCTGCTTCCTTGGGGGAATCGGGTCAATACTCTTTCAGCTGCTTTACAAACATTGACTAACTAATCCATGCAATACCCCCCAAGATAAGAAAACGAGGCAGAGGGATTATATGACTTGCCCAAAGCCACAGAAGGAATAAGTGTCAGGCTTATTATGAACAGGGCATATAGATCAAAGGAAATACAATGAGAACTCAGGAGTTCTTGTCTCCCAGTCCGCTTTTCACAGCAGAGAACAACAGTACTTTTCTACTGTACAGCTTTTACAGGATTTTTTTCATAAGGGATCTTGTCAAAAGCTTGAAGAAAATCCAAATAAATCATTTTAACTATCCTATATTGGTGCAGATGACTTATGTTTGTGAAAGGAACTTGCACGCTTGCCAGCTTTCAGTGAGAAATGATGTAGTAAGATCACAAAGGCACAATCTCTTTCTCAAATGAAGTGAATACAACAGCTTCCCTCTATGGCCTTAGCTATAAAGCTGCAGGTTTGGGGGGGGGACTTGGTTTTTTAGTTGTTTTTGGTTTGTTTGTTTGTACATTTGTGTTTTAAATCTTCTATTCTTAGCTAATTTAGCTGCAAAACTTTACTAAGTGGAAGATTTAAGTTGCAGTCTTCCTTGTAATGAATGCTTGGCTTTTTTAATTATAGCACTTTAGGGAATGAAGAACTTGCAAATAGATGTGTACTACACACCACCCTTCTGGATTTTTCAGAGAGTTACTTGGTGCACTTCAGTGATCTGCATGTCCCAAGAAAAAATAATTTTCATGGCAACTATACGCCTTGTCAAACTGAAGTCACTAGCAAAGTTTATATAGATTGAAATACCTCAGGTTTGTACTTCTCATTTCCATTTTGATCTCTAAGTTCATTTTACTATGGAGATCATATCACAGATCCAAAGTGTAAGCTTATGGAAATAAACATACTGCAATTTTATCATACTTTTAGTACCAGTAAAAAATATGTTGTGTTACATTTATTTTTTCAGGTTTTAAACACTACCTGTTTTTGCAGAAACTCCTTTTCAGGAGTACTGAATACTGAATAGTCTTCTGCATCTATCTGTATGTGTGTATACACAGATATGTATCTCTATGAGCAACAGACAAAGTCAAAGCTCTGCATGAACCCTTTACTTCTGCATTTCCTAATTTGTGAATGATGGGCTATACAATCAGTGCTTTATCCAGGCTTTCTACTACTGAGTTTCCCAAAAGCATTTTTTTTTTTAGAGAAAAATAGAAAAACAGGAAAAATTGCTGGGCAGACCATAGGAAGAACTGCAGGAAGGTACGTACATGTCGTACTCTGAAATGGCTGGATTGGATCAGACTACCCAAAGGCTCTCTCGAGGTCCAGGTGCCTGTCTCCCTGCATCAGGTGTTTCTGGGTGACTGCAGACAGCAGCCGTCCCAGCATGCAATGGGATTTCCAGTGATGGGAGGTAACCTGTTTCCTGACTACTATTTGGAGACGATCTCATCTTCTCAAAGGGTGGTATTTTAATTTGACTTGCTGGATTCTGCTGCATGATGGTATCTTATTTGCTTTTACTGTTTCTGCTTTTTTATGCGGGTAAGCCAATCAGGTCCTCCTTTGAGAGACTTCTCATAATAGTGTCAGGTTAATTCACTGGACTTAAGAGTTTTATTTTGCCCTTCAGGCCGCTAACTCCCTTGCACTCTTAAATTTCATACTCAGAAGTTTTTATTCAGACACTATTTCCTGAAATCTTGTTATCAGTGGTATGACTTAGTCAGTGAACAGTTACTCCTCAGTTACTGTATCAGGTTACTGAACTAGCTAGATACTTTTAGGCAGAGACTTAAGTCTCACTACGTGCAATGATACTTAAGCACATGTTTAAATGCTTTAATGAACTGAGGCCTAAAGCCTCCATATTGTTATTACACTAGATTAAGCCAGCAACTAAAATTTGCCGTTTGGAAAAATGAGTTATTTCTTACATTATTGTTAGGATGAGCATTCATTTGAACATACTTGCTACCATATGACTTGACAGAAATGCACGTTATGTTCCCCCAGCACAAAGTGAAAATAAACAGCAGCAAAAGGGAAAATGCTTGCTTGTGGGCATGCTGGTGTTTCCAGAATGTCTGGATCACAAGGTTTTGGAAAAATATCTCTCCTAACCAGTCATGCATGAACAGGCAAAATAAGCTGGGAGTAGGTAAAATAGTTGATGTTGCTGCTGTATTGAATTTTGTAATAATTCTGTGACAGATTACTTTCAACTGTACAGAAAGCAGTCCTCCTAATGGCACTTGCTATATCATTTGACCAAGGGGATTGTAACATTCCTAGATTCTTAAATCTCTTAGCTATGGTTTAAATAAACAAAGTCCCTACTTGTTTGGGGTTTCTTTCAGTCTCTTGGTGCCTGGTTTTACCCTGTGTATTGGTTCTGTTGAGCTTCATTTCAGATTTGAGAGGAATCCAAAAGGTAGGCAATGCTGTGCCACCCCAGGCGCATTTTGGCAGGTGTCAGCACAATTTCCAGGACTCCTGGGGACTGCAGATCCCCTGCAGACCTGAGACCTTTCTATTCTTTCCAACTCCATGAGATGAGAGGTTAGCTGGCTCACCTTGTTTCCTAATAATGTAATTCCTTGCTCTTCTGCTGTGCTTCCTATCTGGAGAGTGCTGTTTTTTCATTTTTTAACTGAATATCCTGAGTGGCAGTTGTTTTCTCCTTATGTTTACCTTCCCCCCTCCTTACAAATGACATGAGCTGAAAACAACTTAATGGTGGACAAACAGATAAGAATGGTGCGGATACAAAGAGTAAGACAGGTAGGTGTAAGAAGGAAAATTTTGCTCATCTTGGACAAAACCTGATCAACACCTCTTGGTGCACTCTTTGATTTGTTTCTCTGATGCCGAAGTCTGTAAGAGACAAAAGAGGTCTCCTCTGAATACTCCTAGCTGATGTCAGTGGTGATTTTTTTATTAAGTCGACAATACTTTTAGTTTTCGATAGTGTTTCCCTTGTAAATGAGATTAATACAGCCACTGTGAATGTGTAATTGTTGCTTCATTCTCCGCTCCCTTTCTGGCACAGCTGCTCTAATGACATCTTCTAGGAATCAACAAAATCATCATGAACTCACTGCGAGGATTCCTGTAGCAGAGAGCTTCGACAGTTAGGGACAGTAGTGTTAGTTGAACTTGAGGCCAGTGTAAGTCCACAGACACTTTTCTTCCATGGATATGTGTAAATAATCAGATTATTTTATTTTTCAGGATGCCAAAAATAAAAGTAAGATCCAGCTACCCTGTAAATGCTCCAGGGTAATGGCAAACACAGGATACAGTCCTGCAGGATGGAATAGCCTCATGCCTGACTCGTGTCAGTGAAAACACAAGGTTATCAGCACCATCAGCTGTCACTAAGCACCAGCATAATCAAGACAAAAAAGAAGAGATTCTTCTTCTGGTGTAAGAACAATGCTCAGTGTGCACTGTGGAAGCTTTCCTCTGTTAGATGCCTGCCACTTCTGACTGCCCATTGGCCTCATCGTCACAGATATTAAGGTTCAAATATGAGTTCTCATTTGAGAGTGACTGTGTGAAATGACAAGGAGAAACCCCCAGTGCCACAGTTATCTCACTGGCCAGGGACCACAGCATCAGAAAGGCAGGCATATGGCTCGCTTCAGAACAGAGTGGCAAGAGAATCATAGAATCATAGAATCCTAGGGGTTGGAAGGGACCTCGAAAGATCATCTAGTCCAACCCCCCCTGCCAGAGCAGGGAAACCAGACTGGAAGTAAAATCTTGTAGATACAGAAAAAAGCAGCCAATGTAAGCATTGCTTTGAGTTGAGCTGAAATCTTCATTCCAAAGGTTTAAAATCTTTTAACCTAGTGCTGCTTGAATCCTTAGACCTGAACCATCTTTTCTGTTTTTAGCACTGGACTGGATGAAGTAGCTCACAACAAACTGTATCAAAAGTGTTACAGAATTATAGAGTTTCTATAAGCTGGTCATGCTCTTTTGGACCAAAGCCTCAAGAGGAATCAGGCACCCTCTGTAAATGAATCATTCATCATGGAGCTTTGCTCTTACTTTTATTTTTGGCATCCTAATAACTAAAATTGATTAAACATTATTTACACAGGCACGCAGTAAACAAAATGGTCTGGGCTCATGTATTTCATCTGAAGATCTGGCCCATTATTATTAATATTTTGTTGAAAAAAATAAATGTGGAAAGAATCCTCACAATTCTTGAAATTTCCCCAAATGAACTTTAATTATGAAGGGAGTGTGTGAGAGAAATTGCAGAAGAAAGGAAGAAGGAGCATCTTGATAATTAGTCTCGTCGCCCTTCCTCCATCCCTAGACCATCCTTAACATTATTTCTTTTAGCAGATAGAATATTAAAAATCCCCCAAACCAGAGTGCCCTAATCATCCAGTGGAATTTACTGTACTGCCACTTATGTTTTTACAGTGGAGTCTACAGTGTGAGCATAAACCAGCCTGGTTGTGTCCTAAATTTTATGGCACAAAGATTGCTTGGAGGAGTAAGCCCTTTTATTTGGCACATTGGAGCTCAGATTGCCATGACTGTGGCTCATGTTTTGTTCATGTGTATACATATGTATATATTTTCACTTTCCGCTCTTTTTCATTTATCTTGGAGCACTGAGGCTTGTGTATTTGCTAGTTTTAAATTTCTGCAGCAGGGGAGCTGAGGAGTCTGCTTTTAATTTTTCTCTCCCGTTTGTTCCCTGAACTCTTCTTGCAGTTTAACAAGTCAAATACAAAACACGGGGGGAATAAACATCCACATGATGGTACCGTGTGTGATACCACATCATTGATTGGATATACTGCATTGGAACATCACACAAAAGAGCCTGTAACCAAAAAAATTCAGTTGCCTGGAGCTCTGAGCTTTCAAATTAGGCTAAAGAGGTTCCCCTGATAACCAGCAGTGTTGAAGCTTTCAATATTATTTAGCTGCCCAGGCATCAGTCACAATTTTCTGTGAGAAGGACCCGGACAGCTAACACCCCAGTGAGGTAACCCACTTGCCCACTCAATACTTTGGGATCAAAAAGCCTATCTAAAAATCTTCACTTTACCAAGCATAACTGGGAGCAAATCCGACGCTCCCTTCTTCAACACTATCTCCGTCTATGCAGCCTATTTTGCATCAAAAGATCCATTTGAAAGTAGAGATCCCTTAGAGCTAAATATTTGAAACTGACAGAAGAATTTCTAGTGGCACACCAGCCTGAAGCCATATTTTTATGAGGACATCACTTTCTATTTCTAAGCTTCAGTATGCACTCATGCTTCCTCATCGCCAGGAGCCATGCCACATCAAGTTGCCTCCTCCCAGCTTTTATGTTTTTTTAATGGAGTCTGGTTTTCTGCCTAACTTATGGCTATCTCTCTGGCAAATTGTCAGACACCTATGTCACTACCACAGAGGTGTCCTGGTGTGATGCAAGCCAGAGAGGACATTGTAGGTGTCATTACAGAAATAGGTGGGGCATCCAGTTTTGAAATCTGATTGTCCTTGAAAGTTGGGAGGGATTTGGAAAAAACCAAACCAAACCGAACCAGAATGAAAAAAGAGATAATATGCACTATTTAGTCCTTGAGTATAAGTTATGAACTAGAGATGGTCAGGACGGTTCCGTCCTCAGAGAGCTTTGGGTTCATGGGCCTGATCATGTATTGCTCACCACCTCACCTGTGAAGGGGAGCTGTGCTGGACCCTTGGCACCAGCAATGCTTCACACAACTCCCCTTGGGTTGCAGTCTCCTTGAGGCAAGGCTGCTGACTCCATGTACATCTTATTCAGCACTGAGCAGGCTGCTTGCATTTAAATAAACTGCAATTGCTTCAGTGTCTGGTTAGAGCCTGACAAGCCACATTGCTGGGTTTGAGGAAAAAAATAATGGACCTTCCTCAATTTCATATCATGGGAAAACACAGCTTTTACAGTAATGAAGCTTTCCCCCCCCCCCCCCCGATGAAAAGCCATCAGGGTTTAGCTGTTCCCTCATGGTGCCAGGGAGTTTAACATTCACTAAAATATTTTAAAGGACTAGCATTGGATTTCAGTCCTTAAAATTCCACATCCATCAAAGAAGGTAGAAATTTTTATGTTAAAAGAAGAAAGATGTGCTGTTATACGCCAGCAACTTAAATGCCTTTATCTATACAGCCTGCAAGACATCTGCAGAACATTCAGCAATTAAATATGCCCCCAGCTGAACAATAATGTTGCTGCTCGGTCTGCATATAAATTAGAGTGAGTTAACTGTGGGTGTTCAAGCTGGGCTCTGTGGTTGTCAATATCCTATGCCATAAGCTGCCCTTGAAATCACCCTGGGGTCTGCAAAGGGCACTTCTAAAGGTCCCAGCCACACCTGTCTTCCCTTCTCATCCCAATAAAACAGAGCACAGATCCTAGAAAGAGAGATAAGTACTAATCATTCATCATCTTAGATAGCTTAGATTGCCTCTCAGCCTGCTAAATATGCCTCTTGGGGAGGGACAGAGGAAGAAGAAAGAGGGCATGGAGTAGTTCATCTCCAGGTTCCTGCTCCATGTGAGTATCCAGCAAGGCTGGGAGCAGCTGGAGAATCTCACCACCCACCCCAGCACCAGGATTTTTCCAGTGGTGCTCCAAAGCATAAAGATAGTTTTTAGGCTGCTGAACTCACTGTGGCTTCCATGTCTTGGCAATTTTGGCTGAAGGGCACCCAGACTGTTGTTTTTTTTTTTTTCTCCACAGCAAATGTCCTGTCCAGATGTGGTTTGGAGCTTGGTTGTGGGGCTGGAGAAAGCCAGACAGAGAGGTGTTGCTTTTCCTCCACAACATGATTTTTGATGATGTCTAGAGGATGCTAGCACACCCAACTACCCATGGAATTTGTACTACATGTATATCTTTTTTCTAGTGCCTTTTGTATAAGGATCCCAAAGTATTTTAAAGATGTTAAGGTATTTCTTGAAGCTGCTGTACTGCTATAGTGAGGCAGACAACCTGGGGAAGGAACTATAGGTGTCCTCTCACATCTATAGCAGCAACAGCTGCAGTTGCTCAAGGGATAACAGCCCTTGCTCTGGTCACTGGCCTCTCTCCTCTGTCATCACTTGGAGAAGCAGAGGTAGCACGACAGATGCCTATCCATGCCTCTGGGGCTCTGTGAGGGCCGGTGCAATGGTGCACATTCATCTTCATCCCCCACATGGGAATGGAGCAGGGAGAGAACTGGCACACAATGTTTTCTGTGCCCCTGCTCAGAGGCAGGGACAGGGATCATGCATGGAGAGCTGGGGACAAGGACAGTGACAGGGGCAAGATCAGTCACAGATCACCTTTCAGGATCCCAAGGCATAAACTTCTTGGATGTCTTACACCTTTCTTATGACTGTAGCACCTCTTTGCCTACCTGAAATTGTCTTGAGATTAAAAAATGAGGGGGGGGGGAACTTTGTCTGTTGGGGCCTAATGTCCCACAGGGCAACAAAACCCACATTTGTATCCAAGAAAGAGGAACACTGGCTTGCTCATTGTTCACACCAGTAATCTTGTATGGCTAATCTCAACATCACAAGAAAACATAGATATGTGGCACAGCCCCTTACAAGTTAACTGGACTCAGGCACATGTAGTTTTATAGTAAAAAATCCAACTGGAACTCTGTCTTCTGGGCAGAGTTTTCCGTGTCACTCCTCAGCCGGAAAGAGCTACTTATTCTGTACCTCGAATTTAATTTAACAGCACCTTTCTTTTTAGGCACTACAGTGTATCTGTTTTCTTTCAGCAATTTCATGGCAACAAACAGCTTATACCTCTCTTTCTTTGTCAGCTTAGCCACCCCACCCCCCGCACCCCCCCGCTCTCTTTTTTTGGGCTATTTGAAAAGAAGCCTGAATTTAGCCTGGTGCAAAAAACACTCCACTTGTTAGAGATGATATAAGGGGATAAAGGACTTAGAGTATGCAGGGCAACAGCCCTGTGTGTCTTGCTAACCATATAAGCTTTTGGGAGAAAGGTACAGAAATATCCAGCAGCAGTAAATATAGTAAGGTATGCACAGGGCAACTTCAGACCATTAGCTAGGGACCCATAATGGAACATTGCCATCTTTAAAGGCATTTTTGTTTCTACAATTTTTATGACAGTTTTATGGCAATTCGGTAACTACTGTACTTCACTGCTTCACAGTGATTCCTTTTTATCTCTTGAGATTACTCCAGGATGTTAGGGTGTAATATATGGAGAGAAGAGCAATCATTGCATAGCAAGCTACACATAAAAGAGGCATATAATCAATTGCTCTGATGTCATAAAAGTCACAGTCCACTGATCTGATGTCACTGTGATGGATTGGGACTTTTAATGCTTCATTTATGGCATTAAAAAAAAACAACAGGGAAAGGGTGGTTATGTCAAAACACATGCCATTTTTAATGTGGCATTAACAGAGCTAAATGGGATGCAGTGATATTTATTTCTTTGACCGCAGAAGTGTGATCCAAGTTCAGTGTTAACAGCATAAATGTGGCTACTTCTATGTGCTTTTGGAAACCAGTGGGTGAGGGCCAGGAGCAAAGAATATTCATTCCAGCCAAGGATCTCCTCCAATGTTTTAATTAATAATAAGGGAACTAAGGTCTCTGCTATTACTTTGCCCCAGGTCAGGGGCAGCACATGGCTGAACTACCCAAGGAGCAGCCTGGGAGGCTGTGGCTGGTGGTGCTGCAGTCTGCTTTTGCTTCCCACATGCTTTGGTGAAAGAAATCATAGAACCATAAAATCACAGAATGGTTTGGGTTGGAAGGGACATTAAAGATAACCTAATTCCACCCCCCCTGCATGGGCAGGGATGCCTCCTACTAGATCAGGTTGCTCAAAGCTCCACCCAACCTGGCCTTGAACACTTCCAGAGAGAGGGCATCCACAACTTCCCTGAGCAACCTGTGCCAGTGTCTCACCACCCTCACAAGAAAATAATTCTTCCTAATGTCTAATCTAAATCTACCCTCCTCCAGTTTGAAACTGTTCCCCCCGTCATCCTATCACTAGACACCCTTGTAAAAATCCCTCTTCATCTTTCCTGTAGGCCCCTTCAGGTACTGGAAGGCTGCTATAAGGTCTCCCTAGACCTCCAAACAGTCCATGTCTTTCTTATGTTGGGAACTCCAGACCTGGACACAGCACTCCAGGTGGGGTCTCATGAAAGCAGAATAGAGAGGGAAAATCTCCTCCCTTGCTCTGCTGACCACACTTCTTTTTATGCAGCCCAGGACACGGTTGGCTTTTTGGACTCTAAGTGCACATTGCCGTCTCATGTTGAGCTTCTCATCCACCACCACCAAGTCCTTCTCCTCAGGGCAATACCTCTGACTTGCACTTCTCTTGCCTGCAGTAACCAGCAGGAACAGGCTGGAACAAAGGTGTGCAGGTACTGTCATGGGCAGACAGCAGTCACACAGAGGTGGCTGTCCTCCTTTGACTGTGGTCCACAGCCAGGGAAAGCTGTTTGAAGGGGAATGTGTCATGGCCCTTAGGTTCCAGCTGAGACAGTGCAAGATGGGTAAGTGTGGCCAAAATAATCAAGGCATCCTTAGGTTATATACTGTTAGGATTTAGGACTGGAAAACTGTCTTGTTTAAGTTTTTACACTCTTGAGGCAAGAGGGGCATGGGCTTTGAAGAGTTATAGGCTGGTACCATTTTCATAGAGTATATTACTTTTTCAAGGAAGGAGCTTGAGGCTGGCATTTCCCATCCTGGCAATCAGCCACGGCCCTCTACTGAAACACATCAGGCAGCTGTTTTGGTTCAAACTTTTATCATCCTGGTCTTTGAAAGTGTCACTGGCAGGTTTCAGGGTCTGTGTGTGTGCGTGGCTAGGGGGAGCTTCTGAGTCCAAGAAACTGCCCCAGGCCCACAGGACTTGGTTTAATTTTTACTCATGTTAAAAAGCTTTTCTTTTCAACCTAGAGGACTGCAAAAATGAAGTTACTCTTTAGCAAATACCACTGCCATGAGATCACTGCATACATGGGTGTTATATGTAAGATAACCACTACTTCAGTTGGTGATAAGCATTCACGTTTTTGTACCTGGCCCGGCTTATGTCTGGAAAAAAACAATTTGAGTAATTCCTGTGCAACAGTCTTGCTCATCCTGGCTGCAGTTGAAAGATGATCCTTGTCACATTGCCAGGCAGAGACATTATAACTCTTCTGTCCAGGGTGCTTGTAGGTCCCCTCACCTGTCCTGCTCTCCAGCCTCCACTTTGCTTTCACTTCTTTGTCTATGATGTCCCCTCAGCCTAAGAGTGTCTCTCTGGGCTCAGCCAAAACAAACATGATACCCTTTGGAGCATTTTAATCAGGCTCTCTAGGGTGTACCAGCCCAGCCCTAGAGATGGCCTGTGGGGTCACAGCCAGGGAACACCAAGATTCCCCTCCTGAGCCTACAAGCCCGGGGACAGAAGATCTCACTCACAGAGTGGGATTCTCAGACTTGGAAACCTCTTGTGGGTTCCTCGAACAAAAACAAGACAGTTTATGCTTGTGTTCTGGCATTGTGAATCCTCTGAGGCTTGGGAGCAGGGCTTTTGCTGCCACCATGCCTGGTGAAATCACTGCCCCGTGCTGCTCTGTATCTTCCCCGTTAGCCAGCATATTTTCTGCTCCTCGAAGGCAAGGTTGGAAGAGAAGCCAAGGGATCCATTCCAGAGATCTGTACCAGTGTATTTTTTTTTACCATCATTTTTAAAGTACCATACAGTCCTCTTCCTTCATGTTGAAAGCAGAGTAAGAGAACTCCAATTTCATGCCCTCAGGCCTGAATAAAAGAATAAAAACAACACAACATTTGCATCTGTTTAACAGGCTCTATTCTAGAAGTCTCTATGCAGGAAAAAAAATAGGGGGAAAAACCCCATCACTCCAGGTGAAATGGAGCTGTTCAGAGAGTACTGAGGGAAGGAAAGGCAGAGAAGAAAATTATTGTCGTAAATGACCTAAGAATTCATGGCCTTACCACTGCAAACACAAAGTCTAAAAAGGTTACATTCTCTTGCTTCCCTGCCTACCCCCGATATCAATGAACATCAGCTAAAGGTGGCTGAAGAACCAATTTCATGCATCTACTGTAGAAGGAAATGAACTGAGCCAAGGGCAAAAATAAAATTATACAAATGTTATTATAGACTAGCCTGCTTCTGTCCTAGTTTAATTCAAATTTCAGTGCTGCAGGCTTTGCTGCTGGCAGTAGCCTTCCTGAATAAATCAACATTTGCTTACATCTAAATTATTAGAGAAACATGTGACTTTGTTTATTGTATAAATTATACGCAAGGTTAAAGCATTAACTGTTCAACTGGCTTTGTGCAGCCACACAATCACTCCCATCCCCCCCCAACCTTTCTCCCCTAAACAGCGTTTTGAGGATGAGCCATTCTGGGAGGGCTGCCTGGCAGGAGCTCAGCTAAAGGCACAATTTCAGGGCCTTTTTCTCCATTGTGCTGCCCTGGGGGTAATAATTTACTGCCATGTGGAGGGCCCAGGGGATGTAAAGCACCATGGTGCTGACTGGGTAGCGCTCCAGACCTACTTTGTAGGAGTGTCTGTGGCTGCAGGAGGTGATGGGGAGAACAGCCTTCAGTGCCTAGGCATGTTTACAGGCAGGAGGAAGAAATCTGCTTCTACCAGGACTGTTGAGATGGGTGGAGGGGTCCTTTCTGCTACAGCCCAGCTCTACTGCTGCTGGTGGGACCACAGACTCCAGGGGCTCCAGTGAGCTCATGTCTGAGGGTGAGCCCCAGGCCTCCAGTGGGTTTTCCAAACTTCCCGCGGATGTATTTCAGCTGGGAAGATGCTCATTAGGAAACCCAAGCAGCTTTGTCACTGCCACCATGCACCACTGAAGGAGTCAGCGGCTGGTGAGGCAGCCCACAGCCACAACGGTTCTGCTCTGGAGCCCCACCCCCAGCTGCCAGCTCTGGGGCTGTGTGGTAACAACTGGTGTGGTCCCTCCCAACTGGGCTCCTTTTCCATAGCTGCTTTTCCTCACTGCTCCTCAATTGGTAAGAAAAGCAGTTTGCTTCCCCTTGGAAATACAATCCTGTTGCAAAAAAAAGCACCTCTGTAACAGTTAGAAGCACTGCAGCCATATAACTTCAAACTGCAATATCTGGGATTTCTGCTACAAAGTACTCTTCTCAAAAGAAAGCAAACAAAAAACCCCAAGGAGCCCTTCTCCCCCAAAACGAGTACCTCTCATAGACCAGTTGGCACTGTGCTTGTTGTCACAAGTATATCACCACACAGCAGCTGAGCAAATCTTTTCCACAAAGGTATCAGATGCCTCTAGCTCAGGGTCTAGGATATGGAATCCAAATATTTGTTTCCAGGGTTCCTGCACTGAAATACTATCAGGAGGTTTCTGTGGCCAGACCAAACTGAGTATTTTATTTACATTTCATTTGTACTTACAAATTAATATATGCTTTCAAGGCTGTTAAAGAGACATTGAACAGAGCTGTAGTTTTATATTCAGCAACAGGATGTAATTTCCCTATCAATAAAATTGTTGTTTGTTTTTCTCTGCACTCGATTATTATGGAAATTTCACAGTTTCTCAGCTACAGTGATGTCTAGTGAAATGAACAGGCTACTTATATGGAATTTTTTTTCAAGCATCCTGACTCTTTTCCATTTATGCTAATGTTATTTCATGCTAATAGCAAACTATATTTTGCTTTGATACTATTAAAACCTGGTTGGCTTGAGTAAAGGGAACATTTTTATAATGCTTTCTGGAAATGATCTAACACAGTAAAACCGTCTCCATTAAGTGTGGTTTTGGAGAAGACTCTGCTTCCCCGCCCTTCAATCCAAAAACTGAGAAATCCTTTAGACATAAATTAATTTTGCTGACTTCTTTTCCTATTTTTGCTTTTTGTAAATGCTAACTTACTGTGTAATTTAGCTATGCTGCAAGGAGCTCTTCTTCCAAGAGGAATTCAGGAAGCATATATTGTTTATCTCAGCCTGTGAACATGAGGTTTACAAATCTCATTACCAAATAATGGGATTGGAATTTCTATTTCAATTTTTATGCATCCTCTTGCAAAAACGTGCCCTCTTTCTCCCTTCTGAATAGATGAGATCGTCCTTCTTCATTAGATGGGGCTCTGTGTCATGATAACCTGTCCTGGTTTCCTTCCTGAGTACTGCCACAAACCTCAACAGGGCTGTGCCCCTGGGGCCAGAGCATGATCTTTAAACACGAGGAATTCTCTTTCAGCCTGAAATATAAACTAAAGTGAACTCCAGCTCCATTGCTTGAAATGTGTATCAGATCTGTGAGAGGGGACTAGCTGATTGAAAAGACTCGGTGCAGAAAATGTAATATTTAAGCACTTCTAACTACAGATCAAGTCCATCTTCTGTAAAAGCTCAGCTGGAGCCTGCCTTTAAAGCCTCCCACTCCAGTGGCTTTGAAAACAGTGCTGATGGAAACAGCTTCAGGTTCCCTGTACACATTCCATTGGGGAAGGTTCCTTCAAATCTCATGGCCATTTTGGGAGAGATGTCCCAGTGCAAGCAAAGTCTTCCTTGGCCTCACACTGCTACCTCTGAGCTCTTACACCAGGGATCAATCTGGCACAGCAATGTCTTCCCTCAGTCAGAAAATTTCCCTCGTCTGACTGACAAGCCTGGGCGCCAAGGTCAGCTGGGAGGCCTGGCTGAACAGAAGGCTGTAATGAAGACATTTTCTCTCTCCTGGCTGACCTCCTGCAGCTGACAGATTTGAATAGCCTCTTCCCCTGCTGACAAAATGAAATACAGGCTAGCAGAGATCAAAAGCACTTACCATTTATCTATCTAGTTATTCATAAGGACCCCCATCACCATGGTGTCTGAAAGCCTCCAATGAACTGGGGAGAGTTCCCTGGGGCAAGAGCCTCCAGTGCTTCCTCATAGCAATCAAAATTGCTTCCTGAGGGTTGGGGTTTTTTTCCTTCTTTCTCTGACTCAGAATTTTTATCCATTACTGCGGATCATTGCAGGGATTAAAGGGAAGATTGAATCAACTGGACAAAAGACTTTGGCTGAATTTGCATACACTCTCGGCCAGCTCCAGTGTTCTCGCTTCTGATCCAAACACTTTAAAAGTAAAAAAAAAAGAGGCTGAAAAGAAGAATTAAAAATTTCCAACCACAAAGTCCTGCATAAGAGGAAACTAACGGAGACCAAACTATCGTTTTAAAAAGACAGATAAGTGCATGCAGGAAATATTTTTACAAAAAGATACAGAATTTCCCAGTGGGAATTTTCTCCTTCCTTGTGATTTGCACAGTGCTTTCACCACCCATGGTGCAAATCCAGTAACTCAATGCCATTAGTATCAGGGAAATAAAACGCATGTTAGGTGAGTAACTTGACAAATGGGTCTCATTAGAGATGGAGATAGTGACAGGTGGCTGTTGGTAGAGAAAGATGAAAAGATCATCTGTTGTAGCAAAGGATTTTAAACATTTTAGTTAGGAAAAACCAGTTTGAATGTATTTTTACTTGGTTAGATAGCATAGAATCACAGAACCGTTTTGATTGGAAAAGACCTTTTAAGATCATCAAGTCCAACTGGTAACTGAGTATTGTCAAGTCCACCACTAAACCATGTCCCTAAGCACCACATCTACATGTGTTTTAAATATCATCCTTTTCTGTAGTCATTCAGCTCTCCCAAGTACATTGGACCAAATGAGCATTGTGTGTCATGGTACAGGCAGATGATGCTGGGTTTAACACATTTCTCTCAACACTAGAGACTTGTGCCATGAGAATAATTAAGGACATCTCATGGGCCCCCAGCTGCCACTCCAGGTTCCTGCCAGTTTTACCCACTGGTTGTCCCAGGCTTGTCTATCCCACTGACATCTCAGGGGCGTCAGCCCACTCTGTGCAGGCAACTGCATCACACCATTGCCTCAGCAAGTCCTTTCTCACCCAACTTTGGTGCCAGCTACAGTGAAGAAAACTCAGACACGTTAGCATGTGAGTGCTTGGCCACTGCATCAGTAAATCTTGATCTTCTCCTCCTATTCTGGGCTTTGGGTTCATAGCTGGAGAAGACCTGACAAGGCCAATAATGCAACTTTGGAATCCAACTTCCTGTCTTGGCTCAAAAGCCGACAACTCAATATTATTGAAATTCTGTCTAAAATGTTCATGTTTGCCTGCCACCAGGCTCTACACAGCATATCCCTTTAAGTTGCTAGAATTAATCTCCCTGCATAATCAATGCTATTGAATAAATACAGTAGCAACTCTAGCAATTTTTTGCCTGAGTTTTACAACACTGAGCAATTGTCTTAAAAAGTGAGCTCTTGAAGGCATTGCTGCATACAGATTTCAAGACTTTTTTAGAGCAAGTGTGAATGAAGAAAAAAAGGAATAAGAAAGTACTTATTTAAAAAATTCCTATAATTTTTACACTAACTTCATGATTTCTCAAAATCTGATTCCTGAATCCTTACTGCTAGCATTACTTAGAATATCATGGCATAGATTTTTTCCAAGCAGCGACTCCAGCTTTACACAAGAGCAAATTTGGCACTTGACTTTCATCTGCAGTCTATTCTTACTGTGGCCTTTCAATCTAAGACAAAAACTAAAGCCAGGACTGTTGAAGGACTGCAAAATGGTCATCAGGTAAGACCAGCTAATAAGCAGCCTATTATTCCTTTTGAGACTGCAAGCAAGTTTTTAATTTATCTTTGCTCCTTTTCCTACTTGTCACCCTTTTTTATATCACTCTTCCACTTCTCATTGGTATCACTAGACCAAATTCTTTATTGTTTGAGAGGTACTGGGATACTTCAGTGATTAACATCCTGGAGTTTCTGTTAACAAACTAAGAAAAAATTTAGTCAAGGGATGCCAGCGTTTGCTTCTTTTGAGTCACATTAAACAGTCAATGATTTATTAAGAACTTGTTAATTAATAATGTGCCCAACCTGATGATTAAAAAGAAATGCAAAGCAACAGAGAGGAGAACCTCTACTGGATTATCTTATGTAAAATGCAATCAGGCTATAAAAGCAAGCTAAAAATAAAACTAATATCTTCTTCATTGACCCCAGGCAGTTGCAATTGGATAAGGCACTTTTCAGTTTGTTCCCAGCAGTTTTGTGCGGTGTTGCTCTATGATAGGACTAGCAAGTGCATTCTGCTTGGAGGAAGATTCATCTTGGCTGTGTGTAGGGGGAATTTTGAGTTCAAATGAAGCCTTAGAAGAATAATATTTCAGGTGCATACAATTTTATAATCACAGAGTAAGAGAGAAATGGTTGCTGTCATGGAAGCACCTGCTTACACCTTTATTTGAATGGCATGAGCTATGGTACAGGTCATTAATGTGAAAGGGCAGAAAAAACTGGTTTAAAATAAATCTGTCCTTTACTGCCCATCCAGTGGCAGGCATCCCTTTATTTTTTGATTTGGCTTTATAGGAGACCGTGGTAGTGGACCAGTTTGGGTTTTTATTACATAATTTTTTGTGTAATTATAAATATGTTGAACTATTTTAAGTATGAGTTTACATGGAGAGTCACTGCAGTAAATGCATCAAAACTATACTCATATGTCAAGGAAATAAATTTAATGTCTGGCAAAGCATCCTTTGCTCGTTTATTTTGTAGTCTTTAGCCTCATAGTTGTTTATTTGCAAAATTCAGTAATACATAGTGGGGCTTCCACTGGCTAGTGCTAATCAACCTAATCCTGTCATATGTGTAAGAGCTTATAGGAATGGCATTCTGAACTCCAAACTCTTCTGCTCATGTCGTATATCACACAAATTGTGCAAAGAGTGGTGCAAAGGGTCATAAGGTCCAGTGTCCTGTATGTATAAACAGTCTTGATTTTTTGGTTAGGAGTATAATGTTCTATCACATGACAAACCTGGGCTGTGATGTTAACATCACCTAGCTCAGAGTTTAGGAACATCGCAGAGGTGATATTTTCAGCCTTGGAGGGATAATGTATCATACTTGAGCACCTTGTTCACAGCAGTGCTGCAGTCCTGAAATAGGCTATCATCACTTCTCGGGGCTGATGGTTTTGTGCTGCAAGGTAGCAGCAGCACCTAATACTGTGAGGTGAGGGGACGTGGGTGTGGAAGGACAGAATTTAATGAGGAACAGTACTTTGCAGTAATGTTTAAAATTCCTCAGGCTTTGTCTCCTGGTAAGCTCTGGGTAAGTGCGGATACACACAAATAGCTTGGACTTTCACATTTAAAAACAAAAGAAAAAACTGTGTATATAGCTTACAATTATGCAGGGATGATTCAGGGAGCCTTACTTATAAGTGTTTTCTGAAGTGATTGCTTCAGCACTACATAAGTGCACACGGCCACCCCTAAAGCAAGGCCTGGCTTTTGCTCGTGCTGGCACACAAACCTAAACCCTGCCCTTCCAAGGACACTGGAGACCCAGGAAAGTGGCAGTGCCATAGGACATGTGCCATGAAGTCTCCAGTATTCTGCCCTCCTCTGTCCAAGGGGATTCAGCCTCCTCTCTCATTTCCAACTGAAGGAACCCTGAAGGATGAAAGTCATTGAATTTGCTCTCCCTCTTGCTGAGGCCTCCATCCAAAGGCAGCCCCAGCTGGGGACATGATCTGCTCCTTTTCTGGCCAGTCTAGTCATCTCCGTTCTTGTTGTATCTACAGAGCTTCTGAAATGTCCAAAGGATGCAGGGACAGAGGTATGTGTCAGAAGCAGAGGTAGTAGATGTGGTCAGGAGACCAAATGCACATGCAAGGATGGTGGTCTTGTACTTGCTGTTGGTGCTGCAGAGTGAAGCTATAGCTGCATGTTCTTTCTGCCAAGAACTGCACAGGTTGAAGCTGTTTCTGTCCTAGCTGCTGACAGAAGACATGATCCAGTGAGAGTTCCAGGGCAAGGCAGTTGGGTAAGGTTACACAGTTGAAGAAGGCATTTTTGCTAACTGTCTGGCTTGAGGCAGATGAGGAAGGGCTTGCGTGCCCTTTTCTTGGCAGAACAGAGGGTGACAACAATTTCTGGTAAGGGCATGGTAACCCCCAGTTAGGAATGATTGGAACAGCTGTTTGCAGAATCCATAACCTAATATGAAAACTTCAAGTGTCACTGGAAAATTAGCTAGACAGTGGCAAATATAATATTTATAGATGGGAAAAATCTAGCCAGGCTTTTAGGCATTAGAGGGCTATAGCACATGGTGCTGTGGCAGCCACAGGGTTGCGGTACTCCTGGTTCACATCTCCTTCCTCCCGCCTCTCCTCACTTCTATCTTCCACCCCCCCTCAGAGGCAGGGTCAGTTGGAGGGGTGACCCAAGGGATGTCCTCCCCCATGCTGGCATCCAGCATAGTCTGTCCAGCAGCAGAGCTCAGCAGCTCTGATATGAAAGAAAGCACACACACAGCCTGCAGCTCTGGCTGCCTGCAAAAGCAAGCACTGGCCCTCAGCTCTGGCAGCTGGAATGCAGAAGTGCAAAGTGAAAGGAACAAAAGCACTGCTTCCTTTCTCTCCTCTTTATCTATTTATTCAGTTAGTTAATCTAGTTTGGGATGTTGCCTGTTCTGTGGGCAGCCTGTGTCATCCCCAAGCTCCTGTAACCTTGATTAAATCCAAGTGCTTTAATAAGGAGAGAGCTATAGCTCTGCATGGTGGTCCCACACTGTGCAAACAGCAGTAGGGCAGTACAATTACACATAGTGACAGATGCAGAGCTCTAATGTGGGTGTTCAACCCGCATGCAGCTCACAGCCCAACGGGGCAGCTTAGCCCCCTGGCTTTTCAAGGTGAATGGGCTGAAGAGTCAAAAGTTGGCAGATTGTGTGGGTCTTTCATGACAGGTCTTAAAACCTAAAGTCATAGCACCTTTTTTTTTGAGTGGAGGCTTGCTTGGGAAAATTCAGCAGTAATTTTTCCTTTCCTTTGTGGACCTTCTTCCCAAAGATGAGTCCTGTTTTTTTCATACTTTGGGCAAATTGTATGAAAGGGATTTCGGTAAGAGCTTCCTTCAGGTAGGTAAACAAAACAAAATGAATTTTTACCACTGAATTTTGTTCATCATCGTGTTAAAACCCCTTGTAAGAGTTGAAAAGCTATCTTCCTGGTTTCAGCTGACCTTTTTCATAGCGTCTTCATTCTGAGCAGATCCCTCGCCAGCAGCAAGTCTGAGATCCATGACCTTGAAAAGGATAGCAAGAGGGACCAAGAGAGGAAGAGGGTGAGAAATAAACTCAAAGGTGATTTTTTTAATATCTTGATCAGAGTCTTTCTAAGAGAGGCATACACAGGAGTTTCCACTGCATTGGCCACAGTTAATGAGGCTGCAAGGGACTTTTCCTCAGCAGGTAACAAGCCCACTTTCGTGTGCTCAGCAGATTACATTAGTAGCATCCTGTGCCATTTACAACCTCAGCTACCTGTCTCCCCTTCAGAAGCTGGGCTCAGCAGCAGTCTCCAGGGTGGCAGCTATGGCACGTGTTCCAGCAACTTTCACCCTGTTGCTTAAAGGGCTATCTGAGTAAGGCTCCCCGTAGCTGAGCAAGCCAGGTTTTTCTCTGAGGATCTGTGATGTGCACACAAGGAGAATGGGGAGAGGGGTAGGGGCTTTGAATCCACGAGTGGCACAAAGAGTTTTACTGGCATAAGTACAGCTGTGGGAAACAGAAGGTTTGTTGTTTAGTATGCCCATGTTTCACAGTCAGCCAGTGTGCTGATGAAGCAGTCACACTTGGGGGAAGAGGAGGAAAGAGGACTGTTTATTCAGTAGGGAAATTATAGAGCCACAGAAGAACATTGCTCATGTTATTGAAAAACTCACCACTTCTCAAAAGGCAACATCTGAGGTCATCTATTAATAGTATTTATGCTATGGAGCAAGCTGTCTGGAGAATACAATAGAAATTAGTTTCAGGGCACCTTTGCTTCTTAATACTTTTGCAAACCAAACAACAAACAAAAATGTCAAGATTGCTATCTATATTTCTTTGAATGCATGAACTTCTGTCTGAAATTTGGCTGAGGGTAAGCAAATGCCATCCAACTGTGCTTTTTCCTTCAGTCTGTTTAAAAAAATACCATGAAGAATTCCTCATCTGCTTTAATAAAGGTAGATGGAAGGGGGTAGAGAAAGGAGGAAGCAGCCTTCCAGCTACCTTAGCCAAGCGTCTGGCCACTGCCCAGGGCTGTGAGGTGCAGGCGCAGTCGGCAAAGCCTTGGTGGTAGGGTTCCTGGGATGCAGAGCTATCTCCTAGCCATCTTTTGAACTGTCTACTCTGCCTGGAATGCTGCAGCTGGAGAAGAGCTGGGACATTCCTCCTCACCATCCCTGCCCTCTTCACTCCCTACAGAAAAATGCTTCAGTATAGACCTTTGCTACAGTTAAAGAGCTGCTGGGCACATCTCTTCAAAATTTTTTTTCGCATCTGCTTAAGGGCGTAAATACTGGATTTCTACTTGACTGTCTCAGTGTGTGCTTGGGGAGGAAGGGGAGGCCACACGAAATAGCTCTGCTGTTTGTGCCCTGGGGGAATGTCTACACGGCCTCCAGCAGGCGGATGTGGGCTTGCTTTGCCCATTCTCTGAGATCAACCAAAAGCCACACACAAATGTTACCCTGCTGCGTGTCTCAGCTGCCTCCAGCTATGCAGCTTCCTGTGAAGAACCCAGGGTTTGAACCCTCCATCAAACCCAATACATGATAGTTCCAACAGATCAGTCCTCTCTCAGTGGTACAGCTGTGTAAGGAGACTTCATCACTGACTCCAAGTGGGTGAACAAAAGTTTTTAAGGGAGATTTTAAGGCTGATTCTTTCCACCTAGGAGGAAGGAATTGGCACATAGCAGAAGAAACAGCTTATCGACCTTCTGTAGATGTGTTATTTTTGCCAAAGGACATAAAAGGTTCCTGGACCACAGCCTGAATACTCATGGAGAAGGTGCACATAAATATATATATAAATTGCATACCAGGTCACCCCCAAAAAAGTCATGCCACAGAAATTACAAAAGAGGAGAGTATAAACACAGCAAACTGGTGGTTTGTGACCAACAAGGGAAAGAAAATAAGGAGACATTAAAGATGATATTCTTTAACTTTTTTTTCAGTGGTCTGGAATTGCAACATCACTGCTGGCAATATTTGCAGACAACTAAGTGATAAACAGCAGTGGTGACAATTATGTAGTAATTGAAATTCCTTGGAAGGATAGACCCATTTAAACAAAAAGCATTTTTTTTCCAAGAATACAAGCTGTACCTGAGGGGCATGGGAAGTGGTCCTTAGGGTAAGGCAGGGGAGGTAGAGGGTGCCCAGAAAAGGAGCTAAAAATGAATTCCCAGTGGGACTGTGAGATCTACACTGGTAGGAGCAGGAAAGGAGAAGTCTCTTTGTGAAAGCATTGATGAGACCAATAGTGGTGTCCTGCCTGCAGTCCTGGTGTTCACATGGTAAAGTGGAGCAGGGAACAACTGAAAATAGAAGTGAAGAAAGTCACATGAAGAGTTCAGCTATGGGGTACCCTATAAGGACCCTGAGGGGGAAAAAATACTGGCTACTAAAGGGCTTCTGAGTTAGTACTGGTGGCTGGAAGATGAAATGGCACAAATTCATGCAGGTATTTAAGCGCAGGTTCTCAACATAGAGGGTGATTAAGTGTGAAGTAAGGTAGCTAGGGTTTTGGTGGGGTTTTTGGTTTTTGGTAGCATTAAATCAAGATAAATTGGGGAATAAATGATTTGAACATATATATTTTTTCTTGTCTTTGATCCTGGATCTGAGCCATCACAACTTGTGAGCATAAGGGAACATGCTGGTTTGTGCTTACTTGGAAAGAGAGTGTATCTAGAGTTCAGGGTCTCTTGCTCAAGGCAGATGCACACAGATACTTTGATTTTGTAATGGGGAAAGGCAGTTAAAGGATATAGGATATAAGAAGACCATAACCCAAGTGTCACAGGATAGCACTGATTAAAATACTCCGATGTGGGTGTAATGTCAGCAACAGATTCTTCATTATAAAGGTACTGCTGCTGAAACTTTTAATGTTTGCTGGGGCACTGGAAGCTTTCTTGTCAAGGAAAGTATCTGTTTCAATTTCAGGGAAGTAATCACTGCTTTGCCACTTTCCTTACTGTCTTTTGAGCTGCTGTGGCTTCTAGCACAGGTTTTGTGTGCCAATTCTGCCCAAGTCTGTTGTGATTTTTGATGCTGAAGCGATAACACTGCAGATAACGTTGAAGGTCAGACAAACGTAGGAGAACTGCAAACAAGCATGACTGCACCCAGCAGCAAACTGATTGGGAAGAAAATAGTTGCAACTGGACAGCCTGTGTCCTGCTAACCTAAACCTCATGGTGGCAAATATCTTTCTTCATTTAAAGGGTTAGTTTTGCTTATTGGAACTGTACAAAGAAAAGAAAGTAAAAGAAAACCCCCAGTGGAATGTGATGTTCTGTTAGCCAACATTACCATCTTCGTTTATCCACTCCTATGCCACAAATCCTGAACATGTGCTAGGTGTCCTTAGGCACTCCTTGGTTAATTTACCTGTGTGGACTAAGGCAACAAAGTAGTGATAATAAATTGCAAGGCATAGTACAATTGAAACAAAGATACTCTACAAAAATTCTCCCTGCTTTTTTATCCTTGGTATTTCCTCTCAGCTATAGCTATAATATAAGACTACAGGTGAAGGTGAGATTTGAAACATTAATAAATCTTATGAGAAAAACTAAATAATTCATTAAAACAAATTAACAAGTTAATAAGAGCAGAAGTGAGTTAAAATACAATAAAATATTATTAATACATCCCAGCCTGTATCCAGAGCCTGTTTAAAGTGAATCAATGCACTATTAATGGGAAGCTGAGCTCCAATTTCTGTATGATTATGTATAGGGCATATCATGCAATATCATCCAATCTGCAAGCTGTTTAATCTCTTTAGCACGTCTGAAATGAAACTGAATGTGATTTGAACTTCAGGCTGCTCAGTTACTGCAGTGATGGAAATTTTATAAACAAGAGTGATAGTCAGAACATAGCCTATATTTTGTAGGAGGCTCCACAGCTCCCTCCTCCCCCAACTGCAATTTCCTATCTTAACAATTTTTCAGTTTAAATAGAAACATTTGGTTTGGGACAAAACCATCAGAATTCTCTATTAACAATATGACAATTTTCAATGCAAGAAAATTGTCACACATTTGTTTTGAGTGGATTGTTAGACCTATTATAACTGCAGCATTGATACATGAAGTTTTCATTTTTTTTGTAATGGGGTTTCTGTGGTGGTGAGAAATTTGAAGAAAGGAGACTGTTCTGGGGGAAAAAGCTAAAGGCAATTTTGGAGGCCAGGAACATGAACTACAGTACAACTCATCTGCGATTATGGGTGAGGGAAGGGCTTCAAGGCTTGCTGAATCAGCCCATTTATGTGCTACCCAGGGAACAGTGATTTTGTTGGGACTTTCCAGACTTGACATTGAAGAAACAGGTCCCAGCAATTTGTGCTTTCTGCACAGTAAGAATTTTACATGTTGAAGTAGATACTGTGGGTTTTGTGTGACTTTATTTATCCTTATCACATAGGTAAACAATCCCAGAATTCTGAGAAATTCCTAATTTAAAAAGACATTAAATGTTGGGTGTAGGGTAGAGGTTTCTAAGACAGAAAACTGTCAGATTTGAAAACTGGAAGATTTTTGCCTCTGGAAGAACTTACAGTCCATTCTCGAACTTTTCTTTTGAGAAAGGTGCTGCTCTTCTCAGGGTCAAGGCTGGCCCTTTGTATCTCACCAGTGCTGTGCTCCCTGAGGACTTTTGTCAGAGGTAGTATTGGATTTTCATTTTACCTTGTTGGGTATCGTGGAGATCAGTAAGACAGCAGATAACTGAGATCGCTGAGCTTTCACTGCTGCAGATGAGGCCACCACAGGAAGGAAAGCTGAGGTCAAATATTGGTTTCAATGAAAAAGGGACATTTCCCTCTTCTACTGTAATCAGCAATGACAGCTGCAAAGGCCTGCCCTGCCTTGCAATATGATAACTTGTTTGCCTTTCCCATAGCCATGAGCACAGTCCTTCCTGACTGCCTGATGTTAAATACGGGTAGCCCAGACTGGGAGGAAATACAGCAGACAGCTCTGAGCATAACATCTAAGAGAAACATGTGGATACACTTGGTGAGTTGTGAGAAACAAGCAGCTCCTGAGAGCAGAGATGTAGGGGTAGGGAGTGTAGGGACAGGAACATACAACTTATTTGGAACATGTCAGCAACACCTTCAGCACCAGAAAGGTGTTATTCCCAGCAGAGCTGATTCAAAGGAAAACTAGGAGCAAGAATGCTTTCTAGAGCAGTCCCCCAGCTTCTTTTCCCCACTCCTGCCCTGGTTTTAGGAGATACATTTGAGAGTGATGTCACTATATATTTGCCATGACAAAGCCCCCAATTCTGCTTTGGGTGAAACTCATTTCTGTGGAAGCTGAAGTCAGAAGGGGGCTGTGACTCCAGTGCCCTGGACACTTGTCACACTGAAAGGCACTAAGGCACCTTCTGGATAGGTGTCCACAATGGCTGTGTCAACTTGCTCTGGATGTGCCCCGGTTCTTGACACTGACCATACAGAACCTTACATGTCTGGCTTTTGGATAGCTGAGGAAGTTTCTACCACCTCTCCTCAGCAGCCTGGAGACTTTTAATACTGCCTTCCTCAGAAGTCTGGCTTTTCACCAAAGGCTCACTCCTCATCATGCATGTTGAGATGGGGAAAATTGAAAAACAAGTCAGGTGTTTGACCCGTCTTGTTGGTTGATATCCCTGGAGAGCTGTGTTCCACATTACAATAGTTCCTGGCTAATACTAAGATATGATGGGACTAGTTTGAAACTCTATTTAGGCCACCTCAACATCAAAAGAGTAGACTCTGCCAGTGTGGGAAGAGAAGATTTCCCATGCGAGAGGAGTCCTGTCCCCATGTGAATATGCTTTATGGTTTCCTGGCTTGACTCATCGCTATGGAAACTTCCAAGGCTTTCCAGGCCCATGGGAGGGTCTTCCCTCTGTCTGGAGTTCAGCAGTTTGAGGGCTGAAGGGAAGGAGGAGCCCTAGAAGTGTGGCGCTCCCTGCTGTGGTGCTCATGGGGGCCAGCTTCATGGCAATTTTATTTTTTCCTCTCATATTAGGTTTGAAACCTTTATCTGGGTTAGTCTTTTGTCCTGTGGTGCAGATGTGCAACAGCCTGCATTCTTTTGAAAATAATGAGTGATTTGCAGGGCACTGATTGTCCCCATTTAAAATAATAACTCCTACCCTTGAAAATGAAAAAAGTATGCCTCTCCTACTCTGTCATCTCTTCTAATGCATTGCGCTGAGGGTTAAAGGCGTGTCTCTGTCTCCTCCCCAAATGTCTTTATTAATAGCTTTCAAATACTGGCCTCCTTAGGCCATGGGCAGATGCAGCTCTGGACATGCTAGAGGCTGCATAGCACTCAAGGAGATAAGACAGTTTAGTTTAACACAGCACGAATGATTCCAGCCTCAAGTCCCAATCAAAGAGATTTACAGCTGTTTTAAAAAGACAGTAATGTTGACTTGACTGGTGAAAGAATGCATGGAACCACTCTCAATAAAAGGCCTGGTTTTAGCAAGTAAATAAATGATGGAAGCCCAACATACATAACTTGATTATTATTTCATTAAAAATTAGCATAGTAACTTAATTATAATGCATCAGCAATATTTGTACTTTCGGAGTTAACAGTCAATACGCCACAAGAGAGAGACATCCTTTAGTTAAAACAATTAATAAAACAGACAGTGAAACAGATCTTCTTTGTCACCATTTAGGAACAGTCTGTCCCTAATATTTTACGATGCAGAAATCCTATTCTCTAATTTCCTTTTCGAGCCTCCATCCCAAAGGGCTGTTAATTTGATCTTTTCTATGTCTTTAATGTGAGAGACCTTGCTCAGCACCTCCCTGGATCAAGCCTTGGGAGATGCACTAAAAGATGAGAACGAGGGAGGCATCCCCCACTCCCGTAAAGGGACAAAAGCAACCCCATGCCTTACAAAGGGGTGTCTCTGGGTAGATGCTAATGAAGTGACCATCTGCAATCTGCATCAAATAATTATAAGTTGCCTCCCCTGACTACTCTCCATGTGCTGGCACAGCCTGGTGGGAGGTGCACCGTGGGCTGCAGGCTGCTAGTGCTGCAGCCTGTGCACAGGGGCGGTGGGGGCTCGAAGGAGCAGATCATGTTTATCCCTTCACCACGAGGCACACAACCTGCTGAGCAGACAGGTGCTGGCTGTGCTGATGTCCATGGGCGATGAAGCCTGGCTGTCCTAGTAGCTGACATCTATATCTAGATCTATCTGGATTTTTAAACTGATACAACATGAAGAATGTCACTCTCTGTTACTGTATACATGTATCTTATGGATATCCTTTAAGCACAATGCCTTGACCATGTCTGCCCTGCTTTCTTCAGCTGATGGATTTTGCCATCGTAGTGGGCTATTGTTTTGCACGGTTTTTTTAATTTATCCTTCAGTTCAAATGCTTCTGGACATGATTACAGTTAGACTTTTTCCCCAGTACTGTAACAACTCTATTGTTTCTACTTATGCTTTTAGAAACTTAAAACTTCATCTTAATAAAGCTCAGCTATTGAAACAAAAGTAAATTCTGCCTTAACATACACAAAAGCTTTAGAAGGAGCCTACTGAGCTGAACATGCTGAAACCCTATTGATGTCAGAGGGAACCGATGACATTGCATGTACTACAGCACTACAATAAGTTTAGTGCTTCTTTTTTTCCCTTCCTTTTTCTGCCTTGTATCCAGCTGCCTCTCTGCTGGTATTAAAAAGATTTTGTTGGCTTTGCTCAGTTCAAAGTTTAAGTAAAGCGAACACAAGCTTTTATAAAATCTACCTCTAAAAATATGTTTCTTAGATATTTTGTAAAAGCCAAGGATGACATATATTTTTACATCAATGTACTTTCTTCAGTAGTATTTGAGACCTTGCTACCATAGGACTAGAGCCAAAGACTCTCAACACAAAAGAAATCCATTTAACTTAGTTTTCATTGTCTTGCTCTCACGAAGAAACAATTAAACTGTGTATTCAAAGGAGTTTCAAGAAAGAATTGTGAGCATCACCCAGGGCAAGATCAGCAAGATAACTCTTATCTAGGCTTTGGTCCATTTTAGGTAGGAGGCATCCGATAGCAAAGGCTTTTCTGTTCCCCACCAGAGCTGGAGTCAAAACAGAGAGGCAAGAGGTTGTTCCAGGTTTCAGCCTGTTTCCATTTTGCTGCAGTCCCCTGCAGCCCTGCTCCAGTCCTTGACCTGGAGACCCAGCTGGGGTGCCTTGGGGGTGCACCATGGCTCTACTCCGTTCCCCACCTGCAGCTTCCCTCCTGGGAAAACCAAGGCAAGCATTTTCCAGTGGTGACTGCCTTCTAGCAACAACAATTGTGCTTTGCATGGAGGCCATGAAGACTCGGCGTGCTGATCAGCTCCTGCCAGCACAGGTTTATGGAGGATGAAGCTAATGGGACAGTTCCCCAGCAGCCACAGGAGAGGTGGTGACAGCTGTCTGGCTGCACAGTTTCCCTTCCTCCCACCCTCAGGTCATGGCCCAGCTGAATGCAGGCCTGAACACACTGTGGTTTTCTAGCAAGATGCCTGCACACACAAGGAGGGGTAACTCCAGGCAAGTGTCCCTGGGAGATGATATCAGGCTCCTTGCTGAAAGCAGCTTTGTGCTGTGCCTCCTCACATATAATCTGATACATCAGCCTTGTGCTTGTGCTTGTCTTTTGTACCACACCCTCATTCTTCCCAAGTTTTTCCTTGCCCACAACATGGTATCTGGCTGACATACAGAGAATTTCAGGAGCAGAAATTGCTGTGCTCTGTAGGAATAGTGAATAATCTGCTGGGATTATACAGACATTGTCACACACCTTTAAAACTCAGTTTCATTTTCTCCCTTCTGTTTTCATCATCCTTGATACCTCATAGATAAATAAAGCTGGCGGAAAGACCACCTCAATAAGCAATGAATTTTTTAATTTCTCTGGTAACCCAGCTGACCCTATGCAGACTTGTCCATATGTTGTAGATGCTCAGGTAAGGGCTAAAACAGCAGTGAAGACCTTGTATTAGTCCTTTGCAGTGGAAAAGTACACTTGAAAACTGAAGGTAACTTAAGGCTTGGGGCACACTTCTGCCTCTAGGATTTCAGCTGTCTTCCTAGGGCTCTGTCCCTCAGGAGCTGCTTTTAGGGCTGTCGAGCTTAGCTGGTGCCAGAGCTATATTGTACCTGCATCACAGCCCATCCCTTACTGAGAACAAAGAGAAAAATACTGTCTTTCCTTCAAAGTGGGTTTTTAAGTAAAATAAATGGTTTCAGCTTGCAGGAGGCAGATTTTACAGTCACTCCCCTCATACCTGCACAGCTGTGTCTTGCCTTCTTTCCTCCCAGTATTAAGAAGATGAAGGCAGAGGGGTCATGATTGAGAAAGGGGTGAGGAAAAGGCTTTGGGGAGGGTGCGGGTGGGTAGCTGACTTTGGGATGGAAGTGACGATTTTAAACTGCTCTTTGCACAGGAACTCAGCTGTCCTTTGGGTTATCCAGCCCCACTAAATGACGGGACACTGCTGCTACATCCCTTCTTCCCCATAGTGAGTCTTCTTACGGCAGTATTACTCAAGGCCAGATCTACCATGAGCTAGGTAGGGGCTCTGCAGCCTGTCCTTTATATGATTAAGAGCCCATGCCATGCTGATCAACACCCACACTCCTCTTGTTCTCTCTCCACCTCCACCTCCTTTCTTATAAATCCCCCTGTGATTACTTGCAGCGTACAGGCACACCACCATTTTTGAGTAAAGATATTGAAATCTGTCTTTAAAGGTAGTTCTACTTCAGTGTTCCTCCTTTTTTGATGTGACTCAAGTAGTGCTAAGCAGTTGTTTGGGTTTTTTTGCAAAAGTATCATTAACAACAATGCTTTTCAGAAGGAGCTACTAATTTTGAGCAAGTATTACTGAAATCAGCATATTAATTTTTAAAATAAGAAAGATCTGAAAGTAGCATGTAAACCATGGTTTGGTAGTCAGGGTATCAGACTTCTGAGAGTTCAGAAAGGATGGAGAAGTAACCCATAAAGTGATAGAATAAAACTACCTAATATTAATTTTGAGGGAAAAACATAGACATAAAAGGCAAAAAATAGTTTGGCCAATCACGCCCTGTATTCTACTTGTACACCATCCTATGGGGAAGAACATAAGATGTTGATTAATTTAAAACATGAGGACTTAGCTTTCAAAGGTAACATTTTGGTTTTAAACAGATACGTATCATTATCATTAACAAAGGAACTATACTTGAAAAGCAGTAACTGCCTCAAAGATTTGCAAGTCCTAATTCAATCTATTTGTATTAGTGAAAATATTTCTAGTGACTTCAGTACTCCATGGATTAGGCTCTTGTTACAATACTTGTCTTATCAAGAGCATTGGGCTTCAGGCGTCATTGCAACAACTAATCCTTATGAGGCCTTCTAGCAAACAGAATTATCCTCCTAGTGCTGGGCTAGACAACCTACATGTGTGTGGAGGAGTAGCTGGTAATTTAGGGTACAAATCAGCAGAAACCAGCCTAGCAGCATGTTTCCAACTCTATACCAGCTTACAACAAGTGGAAGTAAATTGCAGAGAAAGTAGGCAAGGACTGGACTTGCTAGAAATTGGTTCCTTTTCTGGGCAGTATGTAAATTTTTTTTTGCTTTGATCGTAAAACATGAACTGTCTTGGAACTGGGTGTCTATGTGGGATTAGGTGTTTAAGACACCCTTGTCTGGTCTTTCCAGTTTCTAAAAAAAAAAATGCAGGACTGTCGTTGAGTGTTTTTATCCTTTATTGATTTGCAGAACCCTACAAAATTTTCATTGGCTCCAAAGTGAATGGAAACCAGTTGAGAAAAATTTGCCTTTTCAGTTATTTTTTCATGACTCCTCTAATGTTGTCCCCTGATAATCTAAATGTCCAGGTGCTTAGGTGCTAATCTACAGTCTAACACTATAGTCATTAGCATTGCCACAATTAACACCCCCCACCCCCCAAACCTCTTCTGACCTAGCCTACTTTCAGAAGAGGTTCAGGGCCATACATTCTGATGAAAAGAAATTGCTTTTTCTCACCTGGAATTAGGCAGGTTAATCTCTGATCTTTAAGCCCGGCTTTTGTCTCTTTGGTGCCTGTTAGTTAGCTGAGCTTGTTCTGCTTAGCAGGAACGATTCCTTTAGTGGAGAGCCTGGATATCTACCTAGAGATTGGAGGTCTAATGGAGCAGCTGAGAATAATGGAGGGCAATTTTAAGTGTAAACCCTCTTGGTGAATTTTGTCTTCTAGACACTGAAGTCCTTTGTAAGGTTAGGTAGCACCAGAACAGATTTTAAGAAAGTACAGAATGCCTTTAAATAATTAAAGAGGCAAAACTACTTATTTTTTCAAATGTAGCCCAGAGCCACAGATCCAAGTTATGTGTTGCTGGAGATTACAGCTCTGTTAGATAGAATAGCTACACAGGATCATTCCCTTGGTCAAAATGGATCCCCTGCATGAAGGAAAGCTGTGGTGTTGGAAATACATGTTTCAGATGGGTTATTTGGCAGCACATCTTTTTGCAGAATGAGGCCTCCTATAACCTAGAATTTACTGACACCTCACACAGGAAGTGTCTGCTGTGTTAGGCAGCTCTTAACATCTGCAATGTCAGAAGAAAGCCACTATAAATGGAGAATATGCATGATGCAGTGAAAAAGCTTTTTATATAGCTAACTCGTTACTTATTTGGGGCACTTAAAGATTAAAAAACCACACAGTTAGAATTCATTACTTATAATGGGCTGTCAAAGTTGTCAGAAGCTCTGTGGCAAACATAGTCTATAAAGAGAAAAAGCCCAGCAGATTGAAGAAGAAGGTTAGTAGCTTTTCTACAAGGCTTTTTTTTTTCCTAGTGGAAGTCAGAAATATTCAACCAAGCGTTCAGAAATAATTTTGATTGAGGGTTTTGAGGATATTACTAATCTTTTCCATGCTAACACATCCCAAAACTGGTTGTACCAATTAGTCAAGGTAAGTGCCTCAGATTTATTCTGCTGCACTGCAGTATAATATCTGGCATTTGCTAACAAACAGAAAATACGCTTTCTGCTTTGTGGAGTATCCTTGACTAGAAATAGAAAGCTCAGTAACCAGACCATGAGGTCCAACTGCAAATCCAATCTTAAAAAAAACCAACCCTCTCCCCTTCTCTTAAAGTGAACTTAAATCTTGTGAAAGATTAGAGAATGCCTAAGTAAAAGAGCAAGAACATTTAGTGACCTTCAGCTGTGACAGCAGAACAGCATCATCCACATCTACATAGCCAGTAGAGGATTATTCCACCTTGAATGAGCCAGCTTAGTATAATTTTTATATGATTTCTCAGTCTTTAGCTTGTCTAATGAGTTGGACATTAAAGGTGTCAACTGAACCAAATGTGTATTTTGAGGATGCAAACATCTGCCTTCATCAGGTGGGTTGTGACTCTCAGTCGTAACTGGTTCAATTCAGTGAACTCCAGGGGAATATTTTATTCTTAACACAAAAGATCCCTTAATGACACCAAACGTTGTCAAGGAACCCAAATCACATACTTCTGAAATATCTTCAGTCACCTGAGATATATGCATACAATCTTTCCAGTGGGAAACACTGGCCAGATAATAGTTTGCAGCTGTATCTCCTGACTTTGATGTAACTGCAGGAGCTAGCAACTTGTCTCCAGATGTCTAATCTGCTGTTGGTATTGATTGATCTGCCTCCTACTGCTTCCTACAGTTTTATAAACATTCATTTCTCATTCACCCTCTCTGCTATTTAAATTTTACAAAACATAGGAAGACAGCCTTGGTGTCTTATAAGCTGCAGTCACCATGCACTGAGCAGGAGTTTGTTAGCCAGGTCTGAGATGTTAGTCCAACCCAGAGTGCCCACACTGAGCACAACGAGGCAGTGTTGTGTGGGACAACTGAAAAGCAGACTGAGGTTTATCTACTGTGGCTAATAAATATCCACCTTTGTAGTAGCTTCTTCCTGTTCTTGGAAATTATTAGCTCCACAGAAACAGATGAGAAATTGGCCTCAATTTCTTTCCACTCAGTTTTGCACGACGACGATGCAGGCTCATTCTGCTGTATTAGGAGCTGATATTTTGACAGAAAACATGTTACTGTGATCTGAAAGTTGCCAAATTTTGTTTGCCAAACTATGGCTAAAAATGAATCCAGCCTCTTTCAGATTATTCTTTTCTGCCTGTCCAACAGTTATTCTGATCAGTGAATTCCATGGTCAGGAAATAATTAAATCCAGGATGTGCTGGCAGGGAAATACAAATTCTTATTTGCCTTCCACATATTTAGAAGGGATCAACTAGGCCTGTGTCTCAAAATATTTTATTTCTGTGCTCACAGAGAAAAGAGTGGGAAAAAACTCTTTCAGGTTTGCATTTTTTTTTCCTTTTTTTTTTTCTTATCTGTACTCAAAAGTTATTAAGAGACTGGCTATGGGGGAAAAAAATCTGAAACAACCACATGAACTCCTAATAAAAGGAACAGGAGATGAATAGAAAAGGCTCACCCCTAGCTTATGCCTTTACAGTTTCCTCTAATGAGGTACAATGTTGGGTAACTGGTGTCATGTGTTGTGTCATAATACATCATATTCATATGAGGCTGTCATGTCACAGAGAGTAACAGGAGATGACAGATACAATGAGAGACTGTCAGCTGAGAAAAAACTTCTGAAAATGTTTTTGTATAAAGATTTAAAATGTATAAAACATGCTATTTCTAAGTGAAAAGGATGAGAAGGAGGTAATGGAAAATAGTCTTTACCAAGACAGAAAGCAGGGCAGGACAAAAGACCTAGTCTCAGAAATGTCACCCAAAAAGTCAGGCAAGCTGGATCCCGGTCACCTCAACCTGTAGGATTTGTTTAGCAATAACATTGGAGCTTCTCAGAATTTGTACACTAACCTTTGGGACAATTCAAAGTAGTTTCTAGTTCATTATTTCCTGGTTCACCCAACACCCTTGAAATTTGGATTCAGGTGTACATTGAAGTTGCTAATTGCCTGCAAGCTCAGGTCTCAGAGTCTGGCTCTGAACAAAAGATTTCATGCTTTCCTGTGTCAGAGCTTGGCTCAGGAGAAGCTGTGGTGGGGAAGGAAGGGTGTGGAGTCACCCTTTCACACCCAAGGGCCTGGGATAGGCAAAGGGCTCAACCAATGCAACTTGAGGCACATTCACATCTGGCCCTTATTGATTCTGTGTGTCCTGCACTGACTGACCTGCAGCCCCTGTAGCACCAGTAGTGTGCACACAGGTATCACCTGCTGCCACGCCGCACTTCCGTGTTTCGACATATGAGCCAAGGAAGGCTTCTTGGGCACTCCACCTCACTCTGCTCTGCTGCTCCATGGTGGCCTGCAAGGAGACAACACAAGCTAGGGATGGAACTATGCATCTCCCAGTGTTCCCCAGTTTCATCCCACCATACATCTACTTCTTGTGAGACCAACAATGCTGTTTTCCAAGTGGCAACGTGAAGGAGATGCTGTCGAGTGTTGCAAACATGGTGACAAATACAAACAGGCGTGGGTTAGCAGAACTACCCTCAGGCTGTGACTTTATGGCTTAGGACACCTCTGCTGATGCCTGTAATCAAGCAGGTGTTCCTCTGGGATTATTTTTTTTTCTGGGGAGTGCCAAATTCAGAGCCATGCCAAGATACTGCTGCCTTGGGGCAGAATGCTGTTGCTGACCCTCATGGCCACAGTGAAGGAGCAGCGGCCATGTGCTTCACTCCATGTGCCAAGAGCACTTGGACATCCTTGCCTGGAGACTTGTACCACCCACAGAGTAGCTGTTAATGCAGCTTTTTGGAGAGGACTGACTTACTGTTTGGGCAAAGACCTCTCACAACATGTTTGGATAGAAGCAAGGAAATTTTGCCATGTGCACTGATACCTGGAGGACTGAAGGGCAGATTGAGTAGTCCAATATTAAAGCTGATGGGTGACAAGAAGTAGATGCATCTCATTGCAATGGGTGGTTTTGCTTTGCAGAGCTCTGGTAAACCTAGGAGCAAGACTTGCTGCGTGTCTGAGAAGGGAAGCTGAAGGAGGTGCTCAGCAATTAGAAAGGAGGCTTCTGTAGAATGCCACCACTGGTCAGAGCATCCAGCTGGGGATGCACTCTGCTGCTATATTACAATTAATGATGACTGAAAACTACACAGGTTGCTTTGGTTTTGGTTTTAATCTTAAATCTGTTATATGTACTCTTTATATTTGAGTTCAACAGTGCACATATTATTGTTTGTGTAGGGATTTTTGTTTACTTCATCAGGGATTATATTGCACTAAAGGCTGGTGCCTTAATGAACTGCTTAGGATGTGGAACCATAATTGTAAAGATGTTTTCAAAGGTACTATAACTATAAATAAAACTAAATTCTGTGAGCTACAGAAAATAGGAGAAAGAAATAACAAGGCAAAGTTGAAAACTATAATTCTTATACTAAAAATTTCAACAGGATTATTTTTATTTTAAGCTACACAATGCAGAGAAGCAAACACTTTCAAGGTTTAAATTATGCCTGTGCAAGATGCTCAGGAATGTCCTCTATTTCTTTAGCTTTGGGGATAATGAGAGAAGAACCTGTCTCTTCTGACAGAGGGAGTAAGAACCCTCCCAACCATACTCAAAATTGAAGGTTTGTAGTTTTTTTTACACTGTGCAGCTAGCAAATAACCTTTTCCTCATTACGGTGGCAAGAAAGGTTCATGCTAGTCTCTGGAGACATCCAGAACAGGGGTGGAGAGCACAGAGTTTGTGGCAAAAAACGTGACTGAACGTGAAGAAGCAACACAGGTTCTGTCTTAACATAGAAATTACAGTCTGGACAAAAGGGACATTGTCTTTTTCTTCTCATTTTTCCCCATGAGGATCTGCGGCATGGTGGGTGCCAGCATGGATTTAACACCTGTCTCCATCCTCAACTGGATGAAAGAGGATTCAAGAGATGACACGTCCTAAGAATTTGCCGGTGCATTCCAGGGGTAGCTCACACAATGGTGGGAGAGGCAGCCAAACCCCAGGCAGGGTGCCTGGGGAGGATTCTGCCTCTCATCTCAGAGCCCCAGGTGTGTGGTATGCCGCAGAAAGCCAGGTTATTTGAGCATCTTTCCCTTAAACACTCTGTTTGCAGCATTTCCGCATCAACATAACGTGTGCAGTACTTTGCAGTAACCCAGAAGAGCGGGTGTGAAGTTATTTAATGTCCTTTAAAACACGTTTGGAAGAAAGAGGGGAAACATTCTTACAGAACAGTCAGGTTTCATAACATTTCACATTAGCTCAAATCTGAGGGAACTAGTGAAGCTGTGAGACACGTAAATGATCTCAGGGCTTTTATTTTTCTGTACCTACCACTACAACAGAAGTGCTTTCCTTTTGAATTCCTAATTAACCTGTATGCCATTGTGTTTGGTAGAAGTGGATTTGGCAAAAAACAGTTGCAAAACAGAACAGGAGAGACACAGTCTGAAAATTATTACCAAAGATATGCTGTATGCTGTTGCTGACACTGCAAACTCACTCAGCTATGGTATGATAGTTTGGAGAAGAAATAGATGGAGAATATATTCTCTGCCTTTTGAACTATGCGTATTGACAGCATAATAGTTAGGACGAGGCTAAATCAACACAACAGCATGCTGGCTATTCCCTGGAATAAGGTGGTTCTGTCCCCTGCAGCTATAATGCATCAATATAATACTATGAGATCAATAGCTCAGGCCTGTAACTGTAGATCCAGTTAAGGCAGTGTTTGTATTAAACACTTTACTATTTTTAAAGTTTACTACTGCTGATCTAAACTGAGGGAAACTTCTACTACTCTGCTATTTATGTCAACTGAACTCTCGACCTGTAGCTTTGTTAATTCCTTTTCTTATTTCCCACATCACTGACAAAAAGCTTCCTTGTTCTATGGTACCTATTTTCCCTGTTTATATATTTATTTGTTACTGTAAGGAGAACCAAAGAAGATTCCTCTTCTCTTTGTTGTCATGGGTACTATTGTGTTTTTCTTCCCCTTCTGCTTATGAAATAAGCAGATGGAAATCAGGAAACAGTTTAGGATTTTTGCAGGCAATAAATGAGGTATACATTTTGGTAGATAACCCTTCTGTCAAGTGAACTTGTCCCTTTCTCAGCTGGTGTGGCATGTATATTGAACCAAGATATGAGAATGTAACAACTTTGTTTTGCTAATTAGTAATGATCTTCTGTGTTTAATAAACTGAGTGAGCTGAGTCTGAGTGCCCCTTATTCCTTCTAATTACAACTGATTTTTAATTGTCCACAAAATATATAAAAGGACATAATCCCCTGTAAAGCTCGAGTTTATTTGGGATTCAGGTAATGTCTTTGGCTGTGACTTTAGGTATTCATGGACAATTTCTGGGCTCCTGTAAGCCATTAATCTACCCAGGTCAACAAAATCCAGGGCTTGCTCTTTTCAAGAACTGGCTACACAAAGGCTTTAGCAGCTAGGTGGCATCTCATGACGGTGTCCCTGGCACAGCAGTGGGTGTGCTGACAGCCTGTTAGGGTGCCACAAGTACTTGATAAAGCATTGCAGAACAGTAGTGGGAAGCTAGAGTTGTCCATGGAAAGGGACACCTTCACATATGTTTTGTGGAGGGCATATCATACCTCCAAAGCAACCACCACCAGCACCATCCACTTCAGAATACAAGGCCTCTGGCAGAAAAGATTTCCTGACGCTCAACTGTCTTGACAGAGCAACTTCAATGCTCTGTGTTTCATCTAAGGCACAAGACCTAGTAATATTCCTTTCAGGGTATGAAATTGCTGACAGTTTTTTGGATGATGCCCTAGTTCACTCTGGAAGAACATTTCCTTTACAAGCAAAGATTACAATACCCTTTCTTTGGGCCAAGAGAAGAGAGAAACTTAACTTGTATGGAGAAATGAGAAAGCTATTTGCTCACTGAGATTTTAGACCCATACATTAGATGTGTATGGGTCTGCAGAATGATGTGTAAATAGTTGAGCATGCATTGTCCCTCCAAGGCAAAGCTTTGGTCTGTAACACAGTTCTTCATTTGCTTTCCTCTTATTCACTTTCATGGAGGATTTATTTTGGCAGACAGCAGGTGATATAAGACCATTGTGACATCCTTACCCTTTCACCTCTGTCACCTTGTCAGAGCTTGGGAAAGGGAAGTGGAACCAGCCCCAGGTTTGATCTATGCACTTGCCTCTAAACTCCGGGGCACATGCGACTGTAATAAATGTCTCACAGGGCTAGTGAAAGCTTCATACCATAGCAACATGTGTCAGGAAGACTCCTTCTTCTAGCAGGAGTTTTTCAATGAAACTGAGAAATACAATCATTGGAATTGGCTTTAAGTTTCACTTTTTTCCAGCTAAAGAAGTAGAACCTACCCAAAGGGACCTGGACATCAGAGCCACCAATGGATGGGTTGGTTTTGAGGGGAAGGTTCTTCACTTGGTCACCCTCTCCCAAAAGTATTTTAATAAGTAGAAATGGTTAGAAATTGATAGACATTGTTTTGGGTATTTTGTAACTGTTCAGCCAAGAAAGAGAAAATAGGAATGAGTCAGAGAAAGTGCCTTGTGTTATAATTCAGTACACTTTCACTAAGGCTGTAATGGTTTATTCCAGTGAAGTGAATGTATTGCCCTCTCATCTTGGAGATAAATCCACCTGCACTATACTTTTGTTAAGATTACACATGGAGTCTTAGGTGGGCAGAAGGGCATCGTATTGCATTGATTAATACTTTGTAACCTATTATGTAGATCTTGTTCTAGAGGGTGTTTGGCCTGATCACTCTGTTCCTATCTGCCAATTATGAATCTCTGCTCCCATCTCCCAGTTATGAATCACTGTTCCTTGGTGGAAGCATTTGTGGGAGCAAAGAGTTGTGTATGTTGCAATGAAGAGTTGACCATTCATCTTCAACAATTTCATAAATTCCCTCTCTGTGCCATAGCACCTAAACATGTTTAACATATTTATCATTGCCAACATTCCAGAAGGTAGGAGAGTGTAATCTTTACTTTATAGGGGAAGAACTGAAGAGTAGTGATAGCAAAGAAACATTCAGAAAATCTAGGATGGAGAGCAATTAAATCCCTTTTTCCTGGGCACATTCCAGAGACAGGTACTCTATCCTAACTATCCTAACATCCTTAATGGGTCATATTGCTTTTAGGAGCAGAACTGCAATAACTTTATATGATCTACCTGCTTTTATTGGGAAGAGCAAGTTTCATAAATAGCATGTATTCAGTAGATTTATCCATGTCTTTTTGGCAGGTGGGAGAAACATTTGTTTAAATGATATTCAGATTATTGGTGGAGGCAATGAATATGTACTTTTCCACTAGTTTATGAAAAGATACTGCAGTTGAAAAATGTGATTTTTTTTCTCTGTTATCTCTGAATTATCTACCACAAGAGAGTTCATTTGAATCATTCACACTTCTAACAACCTATATTAAAGCAGGTGCAAACCTTACCCTTTTGTGGAAAATCTTTCTGCTAGGGGAAAAATAAATGAGTTAGCATTTCCAGCAGCTTTCCTATTGCTGCCAGGCAGCAGGGAAGCAGAGCAGCTTTCCATGCACTGGTTGTTTGCTGATCCGCACCCTCCAACAGCAGAGGATCTATGCCTTGGTTCTTACTGTCTTGTGTCTCATTTTGAGTAATATGGCCTATCACTAAGTCTCCTACTCAATATTGGCATCTTGTTTTCCTGGAGTACTGCTGTAATTGATTATTGGAGCAGGACCTTTCTCTGAGGCACTTTTATTGTAATATACCCTCTACTTTCTAACCACACTATTATGAGAAAAGAGGGAGACAGAGAGAAAAGGAAACGCTTTGTGAAACTCAAGCAAATTCTGCCCAAGAAACAGTGAATACATGGGCAGATTAACTGTGGATTAACACAAAACTTATGTCAATAGAGCAAGACTATAGCTTGACATTAACTATATATTCTTTTTCTCCCTTTCACAATATTAGCTTACCAGTCCATTTTTAAACAATTTTGTGGGGAAATGACTTGCTGCTACATTGTGGAAACAAATCAAGCCTGTCTCCACTGGAAATTGTGGTACCAAATGTATAGACATCACTTCCTTTTTCAAGAAGACTTCCCTAGTAATACATGAGTTCTGCACTACCGAGGAAGAAAAAGGTTCTCCTTCTCCTTATCTGAATGGGCTGAGTCACAACAATGATATCAGGCACTAGAAAAAAAGTACACTCATGTCATTATTGTCTATGGCAATTTTTTTTCCCAGAATTTGGGATATATTTCCAAGGAGATGTTTCTGACTGCTACTCTCACTCAGACAAACATATATAGGCACATATTTAAAAGTTTTTGACTAATACATTTTCATAGCCTGTGCTTGCAAATTGTTTGACAGATGAAAGACCAAGGAAAAAAGAAAGTCTCCATGAACCCAAGTATGCAATACACATGACTGTGCCTGGACTTGTGCAGATAAAGAAGCTGAACTAGCTTTAGGTTGATTAGTTCAGCATCATCTGTTTCATTAAATTGGCACCGTTGTTAGCCTCTTGTAAGAGTAGGTGCCCTGAATTCATTTACATGGTGATGCTCAGGCAGATGTTACATCACTTGGCTTGTTTGTGAATTTCCTTGCAAGACAGATTAACTGATACATATCTAGCTAGCTAGCTAGATATCTTTTCATAGAGAGCTAGCTATCTAGCTTGTTTGCTCCGTTTTGAACTGCACTGGCCCCCACAACATCTCATAGTGATTTCCACAGTACCATTATTTCTTGTGGAGTAAATAGTATTACTGTACGTTTGCTTTAAATCTGCCATTCGATCATTACTCAAGGTGTTTTATAGAAAATATTGAATAGTAATTTTCTGTTTGCCTTCTCTGTACCACCCATGATTTTCTACATCTTAATAAATCTGAGTATTTGGATTTGACCATTTATTCCCCTTTTCTTCCTTGCCCTTATCTTTTCCTATCCTATATGCCTATGTAACTTCATTTTTTGATATTTCCTAAATAAAGCCCTTCAATCAGCTCCCCCTCTCTTTCTCTGAAGAGTAATTTTTTGTTCCCTCACCAAATCCTTGCATGCCAGTGCCCAACAAATCCAGTCCTGGGCTTGTACCAGCTTCCAGAAATAGCTCCTCATTGCCAACCTTGCCCCCAGAACTTCTAAGGAGCCCCTTCAAAAGGATCTGAACTCTTGAGACCAGGATCTCCCCTTCCTGCTTGCTCTTTGCACTGCAGGAAGGATAACTTCCATTCCACACCACCATTAGCATTCCAGATCCTGGCATTCTGGTGCTGCAGCAGCCCTGCCTAGCCTGAGTTCTGGTGAGACATAGGTGTTCAGCTGTGTGCTCACCCAATGGACCACAGCTTGAGCTGGATCCTTTGGTCCTGCTTGCTTCTCATCTCCACAGTGCTAGAAGGCAAATATTGTATGTCTCAAGCAGCTACCACAAAGGGAGAAAACACTGTGAACAAGAGAGGTGGGGACAGACAGAAGTTATATAGAGTTTTTCTAGAGTTTCTGTCAGCACCTGGGAAATATTTATTACTCCCCTCTCCTGCTCCCATTAGAAAGGCCCATTCCTACTGTTTGCATTGTTGTATACCTGCTCCATCATCTCTTTTTCCATGTAGGAATGTTCTGACCTATTCATTCTCCCTCATTTCCCTGTGATCCTTCTCAGTATCTTTCCTAATGTTAGCATATCCTTTTGCAAAAGAAATAACTAAAATTACCAGTAGTACTCAAGATGCAGGCACATTGTGCATCTATATAATGTTGCAAGGATCCTACCTTTTATTTTCAGATCCTTCCCCAATAATTCCCAATGCACTATTTGCTACTTCACTGCAATGGAGCTGACTTTTCAAAGCACCAGCCGTAATGACTCCCAGATCTCTTGCTAGATTGGTAACAGCTAATTCCCCCAGCTAATGGCTAATTTAGAGTTCATCACTGTGTAGATAGTCATATGGATAGTTGTTTTTTCTCCTTTATGCGCCTTACTGGCATTTATTGACATTTCATTTGTGATTTTCATTTAATTTCATCTGTGATTTTATTGCCTCCTCACTCTGTATTGTGAGATCCTTTCATAGCTGCTTGCAGTCAATAGCAGAGTTCACTATCCCGAATAATTCTGTGTCTTCTGCAGAATTCCTTGTCTCATTTTTAACCTTCTTGCCGAGATTACATTTGACAATTTTTGAAATGCACAGATCTCAGTACAGTTCTTGTGGGATTCCCCGGGTAACATCTATCCATCACTAAAAACCATTAGTTCATCCTTGGTCTTTCCCCCTTATTTTTCAGCCAGCTATTTATCCGTGCCAGGACAAATGGACTTTTTTTTCCTAGCCCAGTTTATCTGAACCCTTGGTGAGGGACTCTCCTAACAGACACCTCCATTATATCCTTCCAGCTGTCTTTGAGCTATAACTAGTGAACTTGTACCCTGGGCCTCCTTGATCCCTGGAGAGAGGTAACAGTTGAAGAAGCCCGTGACTCATCATAGGGAAGAGTCTCTGGAGTCTCAGTGTAACCACGATATTGCAGGGTCACAGTGCCACCATGCATTGCCACAGACTGAATAAGAGGCCCACAGGGATTAGAACCTGGTATCTCTCCATGCCCAACCATTTATCCACACTGTGAAAAACTGAATGGCTTTAGGAGCTGGGTACCAGCAACGATTTTAATTTTGTTTTGGACGTGGCTGATGGATTGGAGAGTGCTGCTATTACAGCAAGTATAAGTAATTCTAAGTCTTAATTCACAGCTTGTGAAGATTCACTGAGCTCCTGAAACCTTTTTTTCAGTATACACAAACCTGAGAAAAATAAATCCGTAAGACAGAGAGAAAAAAAATAATTTATTGGGTCTCTATGTTGTATTCAGGTACAAGTAAAAATGTGACTTTTTGAGTCTTTATTTTAGAGCATATGAAAACTTCTGCAGCTATGCTATCTGGACAGAAAACAGATTTTCCTTGTGCAAAAGCCGTATATTTTTCTTTGTGCAAATGCCATATTTTTTTTCCGTTCTACTGATTAATTAACAGCCCAGCTCAGTCTTTTCTGAATTCTTTGTGCCATCAGTATGAGACTCAGCTGTACAAAAGTCAACACAGTCTAGAAGGAAGATAAATTATTACATGTGTTGAGAGCAATTGCAAGGCAATGTGAATTACATGTTCTAGCTGCTTTGGATCTCTTTGCCAATCTGCATCATACTGTGGAAACAGCAAGTTTTAAATCCTGGTAGGATTCATCTATTATTTTAATGTCTATTAGCTTTTCCCTCTCAGTACAACTGATTAGTTATTGTCCCTTTTCCGAAGAAAAAAGGATTTAATCCAAAATTTGGCACATTAAGAAAAACCTCCCACCCTGCCTCAGCGAGTCATCCATGTAAGGATTCATAAGTATAAACATATTTAAATATTTAAGTGAAAAAGGACAATAAAAGATATTTGGCCAACCTTCTAGAACATATAAACCCAAATATGGGACTTCTGGATAGAAAAAAACCACGGTTATATTTCACTGAACTTGACCTTTTAAGCTGCCAACCTTTTTATATATAAAACATCTTTATATGGTGGAGTGATTCTCACTGTGCTTTTCTAACATGTGCAATGTTTTAAGTGAGGTCGTAGATGAAGTGCTAGAATAAGTAAACATCTACAGCACAATGTGAGTGCAACAACATGCCACATGCCTTCTCAAAAACGTGCAACAATGATCTTAGATTAGGCTGGAATTCCTAAACCATTTCAATTAATTATAATTGCCTGCATACATTAGCAAGGAAACCTCCCTTCTAGATAAAATGCAACTGCATGTTCCGGCCTCGTGACTTCTCCAAATATACTGGTACAGCTCAGAAACCTTCCTCAGAAGGGCATCGTTTTCCATAGTTCTTTTCCCTCTGGGATCAGCAGGGTCAAAAGTGTTTGGAAATGTACTTAAAATGCTAGTCGTTTTTTTTTTTTTTAAGGGGGAAAGTGTTCAGTGATACCAGGATATGACTCCATTAGTGTGTTTTTTTTCCCATGCAGCTCCAGAGACATGCTTAAATGATGTTCTACATAACCACCTTCTGAGTTTTATCATGAAAGCAACATAAGCATAGAGGATGAAACATAGTCTTAGTAGTGAAAAACATGCCTTGGCTATTTGTGCACCTGGCCCAACTGCACACCGAGTGAAGACAATGGGAAACCTTCTATTCACAAGAAGGCAAGAAACTCAGGCCTCAAAGTAATTCCTAATACCAAAGTGAATTTAATGTTGCCTAGTATTAGTAATAAAGAAATATGTGGCTCTTGGGGAAAATTCCCAGTGTCCTTACTCCAATTTATAGCCCTCTCATCATCAGGCAACTGATCAGAGAGGGGCTCATCTGGAGTTTCATTGCGTACCTGAAGCAGGTATTAGTTTCTGAGAAATGCTTGTTTTGAAGTTATCTTGTATAGGATGAAAGGAGATAATTTTCATGGGCTTTGATTTGTCTGTGCCTGTGTTTTGATGTGTCTGTCTAACCAGCTCAAATAAAAAAAATCTGGGGCTGAACTGCTGGAAAATTGAACCTAATTCCCTTGAGTTCAGTACCTTATCTACAAGGCTGGCTTTCATGGCTTCCGTGAGAACTTTGCGTCCTCTGGTTTGGACTCCATACAACAATTTCTTTCCATACAGGTTTCTTGCTTGAGTTCTATGTCTGATATAACTTAGTTCTCCATTCACACACTTCTAGAGCTGATGTATTATTACTGGAGTGTACTCTAAACAGCTGCACTCTTATGTGCACACAGCATCTGTGGCTGGCTGGGTAATTAGCACTTACAATTATGTCACATTTTATGCTATGGAAATTCAGAGAGAACAAAGGCATGGACATGGCCTGTCATTGGCGTGCAGTGTATGAAAAAAAGCAAGAGTAGGACAAACAGGGCTTCTGGTCTCAGGAAGGTAGACTACTCTGGGTCTCAGTCTGTGCATCCACCACCACAGGTTTTGTTCTTCCAGCAGAACCTATTTTCTTCTATCACTTTCTTGGTTTTGCTGAAGCCTGAACTTTTTAAAATAAGAGACAAAACAAAATAGGCTTTCGCTGAGAATGCTCTTGGATATAGTAGTCAGAAAAAAATTGTATTTAAAAATATGTTCCAGCTGTCTAGCATTTGTCCAAGTTAAAGGCTGGCCTGGGCCCCAGAGACCTTTCCCTTTTTAGTCACACAGATAGTACCAACAACTGTGCTGGAAATATTTGTGTGAATTAAGGCAATAAGGAGCTATCTCAAGCTTAGCCTGATGCTATATTTTAACATGTTGTTCCCTCTATATGTACATGGATGCACTGTATACCTTTCAACTTGGGAAACTGTTATTGTTATAAATAGATTGATATAAACTCACCATCTTCGTGCAAGGGACTTCACCCTTCCAGTCCCTTGCAATACTTTTGCCTGCAGCTTCCCGTCCCACTGATTCCTGCTTCCTTCCCATATATTATTAAAATAAATACTTATTTTCTCCTTTGCTTATAGATTTTGTTTTGTCTCCCTTATTTAATGTTGTAACTGTTGAATTTTGCTGGATGTTGCAAATCATGCAGCATAAAAACCTTCTGTGAAGTCTGGACTAATAATTCATTGCCATCCTCAGGGGTACTTGTGTTTTTCCTTCCCAAAATGAATAAAACCTTTTTTTGCTTCTTTCATGCAAAATGCAACATTCTCTTGTGGATAAGACCTGGGTAGTTAGGGAGACTTGAATTTCTTTCTAAGCCATTGACTTGCCCTAACTTTGTCTGAGTGGTCTGGACATTATCCCAGTGCTGAAAAGTGAATATAAAACCCACATGTATTCAGCTCTTCATATGATTGAGATATGTGGATGGAAAGCATTGGGCATGTGCTTTGGGTATCTACTAATTTCCTTTTATAGATCTGCTTTATTACAGGAATAAACAGTCTTATTTTAAAAACATTTAATAATAGACTAAAAAAAAAACAAAAAGGGGGGGTGGGGAGGACAGAAAATGAAGGCCACCCAAGTCAATGAGGAGTTGCATTCAGATTCCTCAGATTTGAAGCAGGCTATCAGTGCCAAGTGTTTTAAACAGATGCTACTGCAAGTCAAACATTCTGTACTACAATATTCACAGTCCACATTACTGTAGGACTTATGTCATCCCAAACAAATGGCCTGGCTGAGTCCTTTTCCTGCACAAATATTCACTGAATTCATGAAGGAAGGGAACCACCTCTGTGCATCTCTTTTCAGAATCAGGGCTCTACTTTCCTTCTGACACAGTGATTGGAGAAATGCTTCTTTGGAAGAATCTGAGTGTTTAAATATCCTAAAAAGTGGCATAATGTAATTCAGAGACCCATTGCTTTAATTAGCAGAACACTGAAGAGCACACTGCATCCCCCTTTAGCTGAGCTATTCTTTGGCTCTTTGTTCAGTTCTCTGGATGTTCAGTCTATGAACATTATAAGCATGTGTGTCCTTATCCTTACTTTAAAAGCTTGTTTGTGGTTCATTATGAGCTATTAGGAAGCACACATCAAGCAATTGTTTTGGCAGGGATACAGGAATTGTTTCGCGTTCTGGCAGGGAACAATTCTCTCCTACCGAACACAAGGCTTCATGGTTGAATCTGCTGCTCCCTCCCTCCTGAGCATGCTTATGTTAGGAAAGCACCACTTTCAAGGAGACTATGACAAGGATTCAGTCTCAAAGGGTTAACTGTCATTTTAATGTGCAAAGTATTTCTCCCTTACCCCACATTTCCAAAAATGTCAGCAGAAAAATCACTTCAGCACTTCAGCAGAAACTCTAGAACTGGGGAGAGATCTAGGTATTAGGATGTTTCAAAGTAAAGGTGTTGTCAGAAACCTCCAGGCTTAGGAGAAGGTCTGGCTGAAAAACTTTACAAGTGCAATGTTAGGAAGCTTTTGTGTGGAATTTCAAAGCTAGAAATTTGTAGATAGGACCTCCCATAATACAATGCTTCTCAGACTGACGGGGGGGAGAGATGAACAGAGACCAACATGAGCCCTAATCTATGCAAAACCAGTTGCTTCAGTTCTTACATGCTCCTTTACCTCTCACAGATGGACAAGATCTAAAAGGCATGGATCTTTCTCAGGGAACTACCATAAAATCTATGAGCTTTGGTTCTGGTAACTGCTACTTTTTTTTTGCAAGTATAGGCTACTCAGAGTAGAGACATCTTCCAGATCTCTGCATATTCCCCCAAATTATTTGCTTTCTTGGTTATTTTCCCTGTGTCCTAGGCAGAGGCTGTAGTTTTCCCTTCTGAAGGTGGTATGATGTGAAAGACTAGCCTGGCACAGCAGAAAACACCATGCTCCCTTCCTAATAATAAAATTGAAATAATAAAATTACCCAGTAGAAAATAGTAAAAATGTATTAAGTAGCCCTGGCTTAAATTCTTGACAGTGAGTTTCCTGAGGGCAGAAACACTATCAGTGGTATATGTACATCTGGCGACCAGCCCAGGAGAAAGCTGATTCTCCACTGGGATCCTCTAGCAAAGCAATAACTTTTCGGAAGGCACCAGGCCATAACACTCCTGCTCCTAGAAAGTGCTCATCTCAATCCTGTTTGCTGAGGAGGAGACTGAGGGTGCACAGGATGCTGTCTGAGACACCCATTGTAGCACCAACAATGAAAGTGTGGATGTGCTTGGATGCAACTACCAGCCACCCAGAGGGATCTGGACAAGTTTAAGAAGTAAGCCCATGTGAACCTCATGAGGTTCAACAAGGCCAAGAGCAAGGTCCTGCACCTGGGTCAGGGCAATCCCCAGTATCAATACACACTGGGGGTTGAATGGATTGAGAGCAGCCCTGCGGAGGAGTTGGGGATATTGTTGGATGAAAAGCTGGACATGAGCTGGCAATGTGAGCTCACAGTGTAGGAGGCCAGCCATATCCTAGGATGCATCAAAAGAAATGTGACCAGCAGGTGAGGGAGGTGATTCTGCTTCTCTGCACTGGTGAGACCCAAGCTTGAGTACTGCATCCCTCAGTAAATCTGCAGATCATACTAAATTGGGAGGAAGTGTTTATCTGCCCGAGGGTAGGATGGCTCAACAGCGGGACCTTCACAGGCTGGATTAATGGGCCGAGACCAAATTACGAGGTTTAACAAGGCCAAGTGCTAGGTCCTGCACTTAGGTCACAACAACCCCATGCAATGTTACAGGCTTGGGGAAGAATAGCTGGAAAGCTGCTCAGAGGAAAAGAACTCGGGGGTGTTGATTGACAACCATCTGAATATTAGCCAGCAGTGTGCCCAGGTTGCCCAGAAGGCCAACAGCATCCTGGCTTGTATCAGAGACAGTGTGGCCAGGAGGACTAGGGAAGTGGTTGTCCCCCTGTGCTTGGCACTGGTGAGGCTGCATCTCAAATACTGTGTTCAGTTCTGGGCCCCTCATTACAAGAAGGACATTGAGGTTCTCGAACGTGTCCAGAGAAGGGTAACAAAGCTGTTGAAGGGTCTACGAGAGTGCCTGAGGGAACTGGGGTTGTTTAGTTTGTAGAAAAGGAGGCTGTGAGGAGACCTTATCACTCTCTAGAACTACTTAAAAGGAGGTTGTAGCAAAGTGGAGGTTGGTCTCTTCTCCCAAGTAACAAGCAATAGGCCAAGTGATAATGGCCTCAAGTTGCACCAGGGGAGGTTTAGACTGGATATTAGAAGCAACTTCTTCATTGAAATGAATAGGCTGCCCAGGGAGGTGGTTGCATCTCCATCCCTGGAGTTGTTTAAGAGAAGTGTAGATGTGGGGTTTGGAAACATGGTGTAAGCATTGGACTTGGTAGAGCTAGGTTAATGGTTGATAGAGTTAGCTTACGGTTTGACTTGATGATCTTAAAGGTCTTTTCCAACCAGAATGATTCTGTGATTCTGGGATCCAACTCTAGAGCCCTCAGCGCAGGAAGGACATGGACCTGTCGGAGCGAGCGCCAAGGAGGTGATCAGAGTGCTGGAGCACCTCTTCCATGAAGACAGGTTGAGAGAGTTGGAGTTGTTCAGCCTGGAGAAGAGAAGGCTCTGGGGACATCTAATAGCAGCCTGCCAGTACCTGAAGGGGGCCTACAGGGAAGCTGGGGAGGGACTTTTTTTCAAAGGCTTGTAGTGATAGGATGAGGAGGAACGGTTTTAAGCTGTAAGAGGGTATATTTGGATTAGATATTAGCAAGAAATTTTTTCCTGTAAGGGTGGTAAGATGCTGGCACAGATTGCCCAGAGAAGTTGTGGCTGCCCCACCCCTGGAAACATTCAAGTTCATGTTGGGCTCTGAGTAACCTGATCTAGTTGAAGATGTCCCTGCTCATTGCAGCAGGGTAGGACTATATCTTTAAAGGTCCCTTCCAACCCAAACCATTCTATGAGTCTATGATTTTATGATTCTATGGTGTGCAGTGAGAAGCCCCCTGGGGCAGCCTATGGCTTGGAACAGGCTAGTGTCACTTGGCCTGTCACCAACCTTTTCTGATGGCTGAGGGGAAAAGGAAGGATGGGGCCGAGGTCTTTGCTGCTTTGATGTGCATGCCTGGGGAGTTCCCACCTCATGCCAGAGGAGTTGAACTGGCTGGTTGTGTCAAAACCATGCCTGTGACTGCAGTAATGGCGGTTTCTGTGCACCATTTCCCAGCCTGGGGAGCAGTGGTGGTGGCAGCTGCTGTTTCGTAAGACTGTCTTGGCTAGGCGACCCTCACCTGCTATAGCTCAGACAATCACATAAGAAGTTAATAAATGCACGTAAATCTGAACAACTTTTTGAAATCCCCAGACCCTGGCTGAAACTCACTTAAGCCAGCTCCTATTAACTTCAGCCAGATTTGAAACAGGCACTGGGATACTGTTTTTAAACCTATAAGAAAGTCATTTCAGCCTTAATGTTGTTACAGACACAACAGAGACAGGCATTAATGCCTTCAAAAACTCCCAGGTAATTTACAGAAGCTCTGACCAAGACAAGGAGCTGAGCACTGAGAGACAGATCTGAAAGCTTGATGTAATACAGGCTTGTATCTGTTAATCCAGCATTCATGAATTGCTGCACTTTGTCAGGGATGACTTCTGTGCAAAACCTGTCTGCTGCACTCCCTGGTTTCTTTGCACTGGAAAATGCTACATACAGAGTGTTGCCTCTGTAAGCAGGCGATTTCTGTGACCAGTTTGAATTCTGGCTTTGTCCCGAGGCTATGTCTCAAATGTAGAATTAGTTTAAATTGGTCTAATCTTCCCTTTGCACAGTTTCTGGTCATTTCAAGCCACTCCATTCTGGGAAGAAGTTGAAAGGAGCCTTGCTCCCTACCCTGGGGCAACATGGCAGCTGGGAGAAGGGGGGGTTTAAGGAGGACAGCACCCATTCAGAGTCAGGAACCCCCAGAGTATTTTGGCATGGCAACTATTCTGTTCAAATTTAAAAAAACCGCAAAAAAACCAACCAAATATCAGGCAGTTTACCAACAGGATAAAAGGAGACTCGAATCTACTTGAAGAGAAGTGTTTAAATGAAGTCCTGCATCACACTGGTAATTACAAACTGTGTTATCACAGTAACTCACTGCCAGGTGAGAAATCCCATGTAAAATAATTACACTTAAGGCTCTAGAATTCTGTAAGGCAAGGCAATAGTAGCAAACGCTTCATCCTCCTGGCTCAGAGGAAACAGCCCTGCATAGAAAACAAGTATACATGCTTTAAATATGTGTGTGGACTCCATAGGGTAGAGTCAGAAATTAGATAGTAGAGGAGCGGGGTGGGCTGCAGGTAAATAGGCTTATCAGGAGATTAATTGTCTGTCAAACCACACTTATCCTTGTTTACAGCAAACAGCCAGTGCTTAGTATTTAAGTAATTCAATTTGCAAGAAGACCTCCACTTTCAGCCTAGTGGTTCCAGGCACCAGAACCTCCCAAGCTGTCAGCTGTTTTTTAAAAACTTTTACAATTTTGCCACCTCTTGAACAGAGATAAATGCAAACAGCAGGCAGAAACTGTCCTCTCTCCAAAACAGTGATGTTCTCAAGAAACAGCTGCAGAATATATACTGCCTGTGTTACTGGAAGAGTTTAAGGAAAAAATTTGGTCCTCCCTTTCTGCAGTTTTCCCCGGAAGAAACTTAGGCACAGGATTAACACACAACATCTTTTCAGAGAATTTCTTAGGTTCAGGTAAATGAGCAAAGCCTCTGTGAACATGTGTGGCTGCTTCATTTAGCAACCCTGGAAAGACAGAAGCAGAAAGTCTACTTTGATACAAAGTATTAAGAGTCCACCATTTGGACTCCTCCAAATATGTGTGACAAAATTTGCTATGTGGTATTTGTTGAAATCAGCATTTAGTTTTGGTATTTATTTTTCTGCACAAGTAAGTAGATAGTTTGTGGGTTTATCTGCTGAGTCTGCACAACAAACAAAGACGCTCATCAGCTGCATATACAAACAAGGAGCTCTGTGTAGCAGCTCTTTTCTCAGGTGAACCTGCAATTTACAGGCAGGCAGCACTGGAGAAAGTTACTCATCGATCTGGTTCTACAAGCATGGCTACCGCAGGTGCTGCTTCACTGCTTCACTTCTCATATATTTCAGCTTATTTCTTCTTTTTTCTTCACATCTCTCAGTATTCAGATGCTCACTATTGATGTGATCTCAAGTCATTCCTTGGAGGCCATCAGGTCTGCACACAAGAGGTGATGCATTCAAACTGCTCACCTGGCTATAAGACTTCTCTCTGCACCAAAGTTGCCAAATTACATACTTTCACAAGTGTCATGACTTTAGAGAAGTTATACTTCATTGCAATGTGCAAATAAATTCTTCATGTCTGAAGATTTCAGACCAAAATCTACTTTGAAACCATGCTTGAGCCACTAGATGCTGCTGATGTTGAGAGTGCTGTTGAAATTATTACCAGCTCTCTTAGTATTATGGAGGCCAGAAGGATGCTAGATGTGATATCAAAGTGGAAGGTCTTATTCATTCCCCTTCAGCTCCTGGAGGCCAGCAGTACTAACAATGAAAAGGAAGATGTGCCCCATGCCTTATCACAGTTTACAGCCAATAGCTCTTTACTCTGCCACCCTGTCTTGCTAGTGCAAAGCCAGTAGAGAAGATGGAGTTTTGTAGGTGTATAGGCAGAGGTAATATGAAATAGCTTGATCTCCACAGTGTTAAGGCTCAGTCTCCAAACAGAAAAAACACCCCAGCCCTAAATCAGGAATCAGAGAATCTCTTAACTTTTTTTCTGGTGGTTTTAATTGAAAAATTTCTCCCCCAGGAAAGGATTATGCAGGACTTAAAAAAATAGTAATCCAGCTGGCAAAAATACAATGAGATTTCAAAAGAAAGCAGTATAATCCCACAGGATCCTTTGAGTGGATATCTTGAGTTTTCAACCTGCAAGATTCGCAGTATTGATATTCCATTAGCAGATCTCTAAGCTTTCTTGTTGCTTACTCCCAACTAATCAATGTCCAAATTCTCTGGAGTAGCTCAGAAGGCACACATATTTTTTGTGAAGTAAATGATATCTTTATCCCAGTTTCCTTTCTCCTTCATGGAGCAGTGCAGTAGGACAGAGAGTCACAGGCAAGACTTTCTGGGAGTATTTCAGAGCAAAAACATTTAAACAGAGACTGAAGATGACAGCAGTAAGTGTTTTGCTTGCAGTTAACATTCAGTGTCCTCAAGCTATCATTCACTGCCCCATTCAGACTAGATATAAAGAAGAAATTTTTTACAATGAGGGTGGTGAAACCCTGGAGGATGTTGCCCAGAGAGGTGGTAGAAGCCCCATCCCTAGAAACATTGAAGTTTATGTTGGACAGGGTTCTGAGTAACCTGATCTAGTTGAAGATGTCCCAGCTCACTGCAGCGTGTTGGACTAGATGACCTTTAAAGGTCTCTTCCAACAAAAGCTATTCTATGAATCAATGATTCATGTTGCATCATGACTCAGGATATAATAAAATCCTTGTGTGCTCCAACAAGCCAATGCCACCCTTTACCAATGCTGCCATTAATAATGCTGGACATCAGAGTTCCTCAGGTAGAAATCTAGTGGCAGCCAAAGAGAAGCTGACTCAGAAAATAAGGCAGTGGTTGTTGCAGGCTGCAGCATCTCCATCTCTGCCTTTGTTGCAGAGATGAGATTTTTTTCAAAGTGTGCAGCAAAGCTCCAGGAAGAAGCCAACATCAAATAAGCATATGGAGGGCTGCTTTGTTCTACCATTTCCTGGAGAACATTATCAGAAGATGGAGAAATAGCACTGCCGCTAAGACAACTTCGGCACTGTGCCTCATCCAAATGAATTCAGAGGAGAGCAATAAACTGGTGCAAAGGCTGGAAGGCTTTTGCTGTGAGGAGAGGATAAGGATTTTGGGTTTGTCTAGTTTGGAGAAAAGGAGGCTGAAGGGCAACCTCAACACACTTTGCAGCTTCCTGAGGAGCGGAACTGGAGAGGGAGGTGCTGATCTTCTCCCTGGTATCCAGGGACAGGACACCTGGGAGTAGTTCAAAGCTGAGTCAGTGGAGGTTCAGACTGGACGTTAGGAAGCATTTATTTACCAAGAGGGTGGGCAAATACTGGAATAGCCTTCCTAGAGACATGGTCAATGGCTCAAGCCTGTCAGTGTTGAAGAGGCGATAGGACAATGCCCTTAATAATATTCTTTAACATTTGGTCAGCCCTGAATTGGTGAGGCAGTTGGACTAGGTGATCATTGTAGGTCCCTTCCAACTGAAATAATTCTATTCTATTCATTCTATTCTATTCTATTCTATTCTATTCTATTCTATTCTATTCTATTCTATTCTATTCTATTCTATTCTATTCTATTCTATTCTATTCTATTCTATTCTATTCTATTCTATTCTATTCTATTCTATTCTTGTTGTGTCCTGTCCTGTCCTGTCCTTACCCCTACCCTATCCTATCCTATCCTATCCTATCCTATCCTATCCTATCCTATCCTATCCTATCCTATCCTATCCTATCCTATCCTATCCTATCCCTAAGCCCTGGGACCTATGCTTCCCTGCTTCTTTTAACTCCTCACTTCCTGAAAGTGTTTCCAGGACACAGGATAGAAGGTCCCATCTGGAGATCAGATGCACAGGAAAGACCCAGCTTCTCTAATCTGCATGCTCCATTTGGTACTTCTCATCTAAAATGGGAGAGACTGGGAAGCTGCTGGGCAAGAGGGCCTGGAAATGTGTTGCAGATCTCAGCAGCTGTTTCTGAAGCTGTGATATTTCCCCATGGGCAGAGTTCCCTGGGTTCTGCACACTGGCTGATGGACCTCAAGGGAGTGTGTCTTTCAAAATGGACACCAGAGTTACTCCCTAAGAACCTGTACTAAAGAAAAAAAAGACCTCTGTGTAAATGAAATGCTTGTTTACAGCACAGTGCTATAACCCTATGTGCCAAGTTTCAGCACCTTACTGGGTTATAATAATACCCATATTACAGACACAGATGACGCTGAAGATGTAGAAGATACAGAAAACATAGATAATAAAGATAATAAAGATAATAACATCCACTCACCACGATTTTACAAACAACAGCCCTGACACAATTGTGTGTTATGCTCCCAAAATACAGAACTCAGCAAAAATTAAGTCAATACACAAGTGTCATAATAAAGCCAATGTGTGCGCCTAATCTGTTACATTACTGATTCTTAATTACTCCAAATGTTTCATTAACTAAGGGTGACAATAATGCAATTATATCTAAGTCTTTGCATCTGCTGTCACATCTTAGATGTAGAAACTACCTTCTCTCTACACATAAAAGGAGGGGTAGACGTAACGGGTTATACAATTTTATAGAGTTTAAAGATGATCTGAGAATTGCCTGAGAACCAGCAAAGAAACTGGATTTTAAAGTATAACGCAAGTATTTAGAGCAGTTTAACAAAGGCAAGGATGAGTCACTGAGTATGCCAGTCTGCAAGTGGCTTTGATGAAAATAACAGAATGAAAAGTAGGTGCATAACAGAGGATTTCTGGGCACGATTTCCACTTACGATGCTCTGCAAGAGACCAAAGGGATGCGGAAAGGGACACTGACTGCAGGATGGCAACAAGGACCTCGGAAGAGACTGCTTCTTGACCTTTATATCTGCAAGCCATTTCATCTTCTGTCCTCACCTACAGCACTTCCTCCTCTTTCTTTTGCATTACAATTCTGTTTCTTCAGGCCCCAGGGCAGGGCTTTTGATTGTGTACAGATAAGTGAAATTTTCTTTAAATTGTCTCCAGTGCAAAGAAAAGAGAATTCTGAAGCTGGAAATCAACAAACAGGGTTTGTATTTACACGCTGCTCATTTGCCTTTTCAGAGGGGATCAATTTGGATAATATTAGAGTTTTTTGCAGATGTTTCACTATCCTTCTGGGTTAAAAGTTGGCACATTGGAATGGCAGGAGTCGAAAATATTTTATTTAAATTAAAGAAATTAAACCAACCCAAACAGCATGCAAACCCAGTTTCATTTTACTACAAAAGTGAAAACCAGGCCAAAAATACTGTACTGACTGATTTACTCCAAATACTACAATGGATCATGAGGATACATTGGCATTTTATTGAGAGGGTGGGAATAAGAAAAGTCACCATTCAAATTGTCATCTTAGCTGATGAAGTCTAATGTAACAGTGCAGCATTCCAAACTTTTGAACTGATTTTTTTTAAGTGATTTAATTTATAGTAGTAGTTTCTAAACCAACAGTTCCATTAAAAACGTGCAATGTCTACCAAATCAGGTAACAAAGAGGCTTTGTTCTAGTCTGTAACATGTCACTAGTAGTCTTGTAAAATACCAGTTTTTCCCCAGTGACAAAGGAATTGTGATATTTACTGAACAGGGACACCTCACTGTTCATAGAATCATAGATGGTTACGGTTGGAAGGGACCCTAAAGATCATCAGGTTCTAGCTCCCCTGCTATGAGCAGGGACACCTCACATTAGACCAGGCTGCACAAGGCCTCATCCAACCTGGCCTTAAACACTTCCAGGGAGGCGGCTTCCACAACCTCCCTGGGCAACCTATTCCAGTGCCTTACTACCCTCATGGTGAAGAATTTCTTCCTGATATCTAACCGAAATCTCCCCTCTTTCCGTTTAAAACCATTACCCCTTGTCCTATCACTGCCCTCTCTGGTGAAAAGCCCCTTCCCAGCTTTCCTGTAGGCCCCTTCAGGTACTGGAAGGCCAAAATAAGGTCTCCCCAGAGCCTTCTCTTCTCCAGGCCAAATAACCCCAACTCTCCCAGCCTGTCTCCATAGCAGAGGTGCTCCAGCCTTGTGCTCATCTTTGTGGCCCTTCTCTGGACCCCCTCTGACATGTCTATATCTTTCCTGTGCTGAGGGCTCCAGAGCTGTACACAGTACTGCAGGTGGGGTCTCATCAGAGCAGAGCAGAGGGGAAGAATCACCTCCCTGGCCCTGCTGGCCACACTTCATTTGATGCAGCCCAGGATGCTGTTGGCCCTCTGGGCTGCAAGTGCACACTGGCAGCTCATGTTGAGCTTCTCATCTACTACCAACCCCAAGTCCTCTTCCTCAGGACTGCTCTCTGTTGTAGGAGTTTCTAAAATGCTTTTGAAATTTCCTATAATATATCAACATGAAAGCAATATTTCTTTTTAATCAACAGGAGCAGTTCATGCCTATACTGGGCTTTAGGGTCTGCCAAAACAAACTGCTGCTTCTCTCCACCATGAACTTCCCACAGTCTGTGGTGCTGCATCATTCCCACTTCCCTCTGTCTCCCACTTCAGTAATATCCTACCCCCAAACTCTTCCATTCAGCTGGTGTTGTCACCTATTACTTTGCAAATTTTCCATGTGTTAATTTTTTTTTTTCTGTGAGCCTCAGAACAAGACTTCTAAATAAGCAGAGTTTGGCCTACTTATTTCCCTCTCTTTTCTTAGCATGCTCACCGGCTTCTTATGTCACAACCCATCTATACTCAGGTGTTTTAAAGGAAGATAGGATAAGCCAGTGAGGTAGAAACATGACAATTTCAATAATTACCAGCTCTCCAAACCATCCTTGGAGTTATAAGTGAATAGATCCTTCTCACAGTCATGCAGATTTATGCTGTGTCCTAAAGTGGGTGATGGAGAGAGGAAGAAGATTTCTGTGAGATGCATGTCTTTGACAAAGGTTCCTTCATATTTCTAAGAAGACGTCTTTTGCTACTCAGGCATCTCTCCATTATGGTTGCAGAACTTTACAGATGTACTGCAGCCCTGATTGAAATGGTGTATACAAATGGGATTTCATGCTCTCTTTCTCCCAAAATTAATTTCATATAGGAGTTGCTTTTAACCTTAATTTCAACAGAATAAACATTTTATTCAAATTACTACTTTGTTACCGTAAACGTTCAACAAATAGTTTCACTATAGTCAGGGTAAATTGATTTTATTTTAAAATAGTAGAACACGGTGTTCTAGAAATAAATATCTTTTCTTCTGTCAATAAGGTGGAAATGTTTCAGCTTACAAATATTAATGCTACTATTTTTAGCCAAATCCAAATTAAACTCATTTGCCACAGAATTTAAACAGGTGGGTCAAGAAGATGGAGGGATCAGAAAGAATTATCTTCCCTAATTTGACAGTTTTCTGCACCTACATGTAAGTACTGGAACATCATAGCCCCAAGACCCAGCTTATATCACTCTTTGAGGCACGTAACAGAGAAGAAAAGAGAAGAAAATTACTACATAACACAAGCCAACTGTCCTGAGCTCCTAAAGGCCATAGTTTAGGATTCAGCTGAATTAGTCTTATGCATGAGCTTTACTTTTGCCTACATTAAGCCAACCAACACTTTGGAGGGTAATGTACTTCTATCAGTCATTCATAGCAGCATAATGGCAGTAATTTCACTCTTTTGGGGTTTCTGTAAGATCTCTGCAACAATCAAATGGAAGAAAGTCTATGGCTACTGCCTTAGGCCTTCTGTGGGTGTTAAATACATGTAGGCAAATAGCTGACAAACCACATATTCAAACGAGCATATGCATATTCATAGTTTTACTCAGGTTTGCGTAGGACTGGTTTTAACTTGGCCAAGAAAAAGTGTTCTCCCTTTTTCCCTCTGTTAGTCCTGCCACTACTTATTGTAAGAAAGTAGCATATCCTTAACTACTTGGTGGATGTGGCCTAAATAACGTTGAGAAAGAGCGGGGGAAGGTACATGTGTTTTTACACCTTGAAGGGTCAGATCCCCAGCATATCTCTGCACCTGGTGCTTTTTCACCCAGGAAAATAGTACTGTTTTCCATTACTCCACTACAGCATCTCTTTATTCTTACATTAACTCCTGTAGTTAAATCCTCTCGAAGACACTGGAGATAGGTGGCCACCTGAGGGGGGGGGAGACCGAAATAGAAGGCAGTTAGCAACAGAACTGCAGTTGCTGCACCAGGATCTTTCCAGGAGCACGGCAGAAAGGAGAGCTCCTGCACAGCTGGCTCCCTGCAGGAGTGACGGGTCACCACAGGTAACCCTTAGATGACAAATGGGGCCACAACTCCAGCGGTAAGCATGGAAGGGACCAAGCCTCATGATCATGTGGTAGGCTTTCAGGCCATTTTTGTTGTCGCTCCACAACTATCTTACGCTCACATAGCATCACGATTATAAACCATCGTAAGTATTGAGGGCCAGAAGGATAAAGGACTCTCCCTCCATCCCCAAGGAAACACGAACAAGGCCAAAAGAACTCAAAACTACTGGAGTATACTTCTCAAGTTCACGTGTTCAGGAGCCCTACCTGGACTGAGAGCAGATGAAGGTGAAAGCTGGTGTTGTCCCACTGGAGACAAGAAAGGCATCCTGGCTCCTACTTTTCATTCTCACCTTTTCAGGAAAGTTTTAGTTCACTAGATATTTGGAATTTGTGGTACTTTTTTGCACTCTTTCCTCCCTTACTTGCCTTGGGCTTATTCCGGGCAGCACTAATAGCCAGGACTTAGGTCCTGCTTTTGCCCCATTTTATTGTGTGCTGAGACAGGCTCTGTGGGATGCCCTGCTCATGCTTGCGCTGGATGTGATCAGCAGTCCTTCCAGCTCTTCAGGCTAGTGGTGACCTGTGCCACCTTGCTTCCTGCTGCACTGGTGAGAACAGCTCCTGCCTCGGTTAGATTTAATCAAGTCAGACTTGTTCTTACCTCCCTGCCACTGCTCCTTGGCTGCACCCTCTTTCTTGTTGACCCCAGCTGGCCCTGTTCATCTTCAGCAGGAGCCTCCTTGCTGTCCCCTTCTCCTTTTCTTCTGTTCCCAACCCCTTCTCTCCTCTTCTGCAATTCTGCTCCAAAATATAATTAGCTGTATACATACAGAAGTGAAAATGGTGTTTCCTTTTGTTTAGCATTTTTCTACCTTTTAGCTGATGAAATCTTTTCAAAGAATGCTACTGAGCTGTATGTCTTGCACATAGCATTACTTCTAACGCACACAGAACATCTAGGACAATGAATCCTCAAAATCAGCTGTGACCTGTTGCTGCCTGTTTCATATAAACAAATATGCAATTATTGAGCACTTTTGACACTGGAATAATTTGATAAACTTTTTTCCCCATCCCTTGTATTTATTTATATATACACAGACACACACAGACACACACAGACACACACAGACACACACACACACACACACACACACACACACACATATACAGAGAACCTAAGGCCAACATTTTTTCCAGGTGCAGCCTTTGGTGAGTAGAAAATCAATCCTGCTAGTGGCTGAAGCTTATTCTTTGCTTCTGTGGATGTTTCTTAAACTTATTATTTTCCAGTATGTCTTTTGAGTAACCAAACTAATAATCACGAACTTTCTTAGACTTTCTTGTTCTGATTCTTTAATTGGATCTTTCCCCTGATATATTCTGCAAAATTTGCAGGAACTTTGGCTCTGAGTGTAGATCCTGGTCTGTTCCTGCCTATCACTGCCATAATGGTTGTTCAGTAGAGGTCCTCTCAGATCTGGAGAGTGTGCACAGCAGTCAAGGTCTGCTGCGTACTTACTGCCTTGTACTGGCACCCAACCAGAACCTGTGGTGCTCACAGCTGCTGCACCTTTTTTGCCTGCAGCACACTCTGAATTAGCATGTACTGAAAATATTCACTTCACAGATGTTCAGCTTCAAATTCCACTGTTTGGAAGACAGGCTCCATCAGAAAAAAGAGCAGGTTTTAAGGAAAGAGCTTTCCTATGGACGAGTGGAACTTTTCACTGAAGTTCTTCTTTGCTTTCTTTTTTGGGATACTCTTTTACACAGAAAAATGTCATTACATGGAAAAGTTCATATTAATTGTTGCTGTGTGTGTCATAGGTTATGCTTACACTTGCACTCGGTGTACTAGCCCTGAACTAATTAGATCAGCCACAGCAGGATCTGAGCACCCATCTATATCACAGCCCATATACTAAACTTAGGATTGCTGTGGTGGCACGGCTACTGATACCCATATTCTGTACCCTCAGTCTCTTGATGTCCTTCTGGTATAAAAATCCTAAAATAGTTGAATTAAATGGATATTTGCCAAAGATTTCAATGGAATCAGGATTTCACTTCTAGTTTTTGTTTTGCCTTTGGTGCAAGGCTACAAAATCTCAAATTAATCTGAAGATGTTTATTTCCTTTCTGTTGTACAGCATAAATTTTACTTTTACCATCATCACCAGGACAGACATTAGCAGGAGCTATCCTTTGGACAGGATGAACATGAAAAGAACTGCAAAATTCCAGCTTGATGAATGCTAGAGTGGTTTTCCTTGTGGTTGCTGCTTCTGTGTGCAATGGTTGTTCATTTAATTCAGACAGCAAGTCTCTGGTCTTTATTTTCAAAAAGTTTTAGTAATCCATAAAGTTAATCTGGAAAATAAAACGTCCTGTTGCTAAAATACTCTAGCAGAATTCCACTCTTGTTTTGATCACTCCTCACTAAGATGCACACACTAAAGCATTTTTTTCATTAGATATAGTGTCTTCTGTGCCTTGCTATGCTCTCCTTCCTACCTTTTCCTAGTTTTGCAGATAGATTTTCTTTCACTGCTTCAGCATGTCCTTACTGTTCCTACAATGAAAATTGCTCTAATATCAGCTGCTAATATGAACAGCCTGGAGTTTAAGGACACACCAGGAGCAAAAATTCCAGAATTTCTTACTGTTGTAGGCTATAGGAAGTATCATGAAAGCCAAGGCTAACATAGTGCCCTTTTATTGAAAACCTCATCCCAGCTTGGATTGCAGCTCTGAGGGCCATGAGGTGCTGTGGATGGGTAGGCACATAGTACTGAACTGCCTCTATGTCTCGAGTTAAAAATTGTTTATCTTCTGCTTATGGCTTTCGTACTCCAGCTACACAGTACACATGCTACTAAGATTGACACTATTTCCCAGCTTTTTGGTGGTGAATATTTGCCATGAAAAAGGCACTTGACTGCTCCAGGAGTGAAAAATGCAGCCACAAATCCTCCCTTTCTCTTTTAATTAGGAATGGCAGTATGAACCTATTGAACTCTGCTTCCAGTGTTGCTTCTGCCTACTGGGGTGACCACTGCAGCTGGGATTTAGATCTCTGTCTCAGCCATGGTGTCCTCAAAGGCAGTAGTCCACCTTCCTTTTCTCCTCTGGGACAGCATGTCCAGCATCATCAGAAAAACAGAGGATCTTCTCTCACAAGTCTTCTTGGGCTCCTCCTACTTTCTCCCTGTCTGATGGGAGAGGACAGTGAGAAGGTTCTGGCTGGGTGCCAGTACAAGGCTGTAAGTAGGTAGCAGACCTTGACTTCTGTGTACTCTCCACATCTGAGAGGCTCTCTGCTGATCAGTCCTTACTGGAGTGATAGGCAGGAACACAGCAGGAAGGCCACTCAGAGAAAAAGTTCCTGCGAATTTCTCAGAACATAATATCAGGGGAGAGATCCAGTTAAAGAGGGGACTGAGTGAGCAGCTGTGTGGGTGTGTGGCTGTTGGCTGGGGTCAGCCCACCAAGATGGTGGTGTGAATAGCACCTCGGTGTTATTGTAGGATGTGTAGGTAATAAAAAATAACTTTGTGTTTTTACTCATTTGGGTTAAGGAGAAGTTTTTATGCCTCGGACTGTCTTCTGACTGAACTTATAATGAATTGCAAAAGCTCATGGGAAAAAGAACAAAGGAAATCCTCTTATTATATCTGGAACAGCAACCCTTCAGCTGTGTTTCCATACATAATAAGATTCACTTATTTTGTTACTACTGAACCTTTAATTCTTAGGACAGAAGAGATGCACAGCTAGGAGTAGAATATGCTGTAATAAATTACAAAACAGAATATTTTGATTCCTTACTTTTATGAAATGTTCTGGTGTGCTCAAACATAGGAAAGTTTATTCTGTTAGACTGCTATTAACTGGCCAAATCACTACTGGAGGCTGAAATTATTTTTATATATAGATATATACACCCCCCTCCCCAATTTTTCCAATGGAAGGTTTCTTCCCTACAACTAATTGGGGGGGGAGAAGAAAAAAAAAAAGATGTGAGAAGAAATAAGACAACAACATAAATTGCTTTCATCTTATTTAGCAATTAGATGACAGCTTGTTTAGAATTATTGAGACCAGAAAGGAGTTTTCCACCAGACCAGAAGGCTGAAGATTTAAGTTCTCTCTTTAGAAGTGCAGCACTCCCACAAGTGGAAATGCTGAACTGCACTTCACTGTTTACAGGCTGAGACATTGTGTGAGAATGTCAGTGTAATATGACTCATTTAGCTGTGACCTGTAATGGCTAAGGAACAGGCTCACTATCCTTCTTGCCACACCTAACACAACATGGTGTAATCTACTACAGAAAGATGTGGTGGGCTGCTGGAAGTGGTAGTTAAATCACTGCAGCTAAAATGACCTGAGATCAACTATTAACACCCATTAAATTTCAGTGCTAAAATTTGCAAATCTCTAAGAAGTAAGTGTCATAAGCACATAGACAAGCAGTATTTCCTGAGCTTGGAAAGTAATTTTCCTTTCAACACTCCTGCAGTCCTGGCATTTACAATGTTTCTTTTGGTACTGAAGCTGTGGATAGAAAACTGCAAGAACGTCTGTGCATATTTAAGATATTAATCCCAGATTATTTTGAAAAGTCAGCACTTAGGTAACATTAAAGAGGAATGAACTAATGAAGTGGTTTTGTTGTGGTGTTTCTGGTCATGAACTAATCATGCAGCATTTGCATTTCTCCTCTTAAAGATGGGGATTTTTTCACAAAGGGCAGAGGCAAAGTGATCCAGTCATTTAAATATGAGATAATTTTATCGATTTACACTCTAATTTACATGTAGCTCCAGTTCAGTATTTGTGTTGGTTGAAATGATGGGTAATGCACTATATTAGCAAAAGCTTTGGAAAACAAAATGGCCCATCATCTTTCTTATCTGATACAGTAGCTCTCTTACAGTGTTTTTGAGAACTAGGGCATTTTTTTAAAGTTGTACCTCTAATAGAGTTAAAGCAGAAGTTATTCTAAGTAGAAAACCACAACAGCACATCTATTTCATTGAATCCAGCCAAGTACTGATTGCACTTAATTCAGTTACACTGACAGACTGATCCCTGACAGCTTTCAAGCTCCACAAATAAAAAGCATTAACTTGTTTTCTGAAGCCTCTGAACTTGTCTGAAACCTGTTATCTTGCCATTACCCAAGTGAGGGCCCTCTGTGATGTCCTACAGTGCCAGGAGTGCAGTGCTGGACCCACCTTTGTCCTCCAAGTGAAGCTGCAGGCACTGGAATCTTCAAGGAGGGTTTCCCAGTATGGGGATTTCCCAATATGGGGGAAAGTGGGAGTGTCAGGATTTCCTGAAACTAGTTTTCCTGACACTCCAGATATGCAAAGGAGTCTGTTCTTCGGGACTGTGTAAGGAGTTGACACCTCCTTCAGTCAGGAGGGTGTAACACACTTTTTTCTCTTCCCACTTCCATTGCTTTCTGCATAATGACTTGCTTTTCCTCTCTGGAGGCCCAGGCACAAGCATGTAAGAATACTTCTCATTTTCTTTGGCTTTGCTCCACTGCTTGAAGTCCTTTTGCAGGTTTCATTGCCAAGCTCTCACTTGGCTGCTGTCTCTCTATTACTGTTCTTCCTGTTTGGAATGTGTTCTTGTAGGAGTGGTTGGCAAACATTGAGTGCCTGGATGGCTCTGAATTGTTTGATACTGGAGGTAGTGGGCATTAAACATAATTAATCTCCCTTCCATCAGCCTTTCCCTTATACCCATCTAATCACACTGGTATATTTGTGTAATTCAGTTACACAGTCCCTGCTATGTATCTTTGTAAGCTGGTGTCTGGACGAGGCACCATCGGAAAGGGCTATTTGGTCAACCAGGAGACCACAGTGGGCAATCACTGTCCCTGGCCAGACAAACAGGCTATCTGCAGCTCTGCTGAACACTGATGCTGACAAAATTTGGCTGGTTTTTTGCCCTAATCAGGATGCTAACTCTAGGGTTTCCCTAGCAACAGGAGCCATAAGTCCAAAGTGACATCTTATTTCTACTAATCTTTTATTTCATTTTCAGTAGGTAATTGCAGGTAAATCCTCCAGCAACTATTCCAAAGCAGAATGAAGTCATCAATACATTTCATTCTGCTGCCTGCAAACAAGAGTACATTAGGGAAAGGTGTCAACAGACTTTTATCTGAGCCACTTAGTCTGTGTATTAATAAATATTATCTGAATAGATAAATCCTCTTTCTTTGTAAAATTATGACATACACCGGCAATTAAATACCAGTCTTTTCAATTACATGACTACAGAGAAGTGCAGCTCACATTACTGAGGCTGAGGTATATTGTTTAGTTTAGAGACCTGAAAATAAAATTCTTATCATGTGTCTCAGTAGGACTGTGGACTTCCCTATCACTCAAATGGTTTAATTTTTCGTTACTGTTTTTAGGAAAAAAAAAAAAAAGCTATTTAATTCCTCTTTTCTTTCTTTCCAGCACTAGCTAAACAGCACCCTAAGTTTTGAATGCTGTAAAAAATTTGGAAGGAGCAGTTAATGTTTGATGGGAGACTTAGAGAGCATTTGCAAACATCTGGCAATAATTGCAGGAGTGAGTTGTTATGAAGTAAAGCACAGCACTGCTCATTCCACATTAGATCAGCTCTCTGTCATGCAGTTGCTTTACAAAGGCAGCACTTTAGAACATTGGTGCTGCCTCCAGTTAGTTTTTTGGGAAGTGTCAGGTATAGATTGAAACTGTGTCTTGCTCTCTGGGCGATAGCAAGTGGTTGTGATCAGCACCTGTGCTAGGGCTAAAAATCTTAACAGACATGTGAAAAGGGAGTAGAAAATTTTTCCTGTGCTGTCCTCATCACTGACTGAACTCCTGTTTTTTGCTAGGACTAACAAAGCTTGTCTTTGTCTGGGGAATTTGACTTTGGTAAGGCAGAGGAAGCTTTTGTAAGCACATGACTTAAGAGACACACGATGGTCTGGTGTAAGCGGTTGGTACTTTTCAGAGTATTGAATAAACATGCTTTTTCTTTTTATGAGAGATAGGTTTGGTTTTGAAAGGGTAAATGAATCTCGATAGACTTGATACTTCTCTTGTATTCTCATTTTGTAGATTATTCCAAGGAGTAGAAGCCTGGGTGAGGTGATTTAAAAAGTGAAACTAAAAGAGACAAGCAGGAGAAATCTTAGTATTTATCTTACTGCTAACTAAAATGAGGAGTTTGTCCAAAACTTATCTCTGCTTATTTAGTTAGCAAAAGACAAGAGAATAATTTTGTTTTATTGGTCACAGGTTTGCAATTAAGGATCTGTTTTGAAATTCCTGAATGCTATTCAAGAGGATGGAGAAGGAGCAGGGAGAAAAGAACACAGGGCAGTGAGTAAAGGACACAGAGCTTATATTTCTGATCATCATGGTCTTCCAGAAATAGAAGTAGCACATTTCAAGCTGTTTGCTGGTTGCTTTCAGCAGTTGGAATCCCCTCTGGCATTTATGTCTCGAACACTCCCTTTGGCTGCTCAGCCTGAGACTTAATAAGCAAGGACACAAGCTACTAACAAAAGAAGAAATGTTCCACTTATATATTCAATCTTAGAGCAATACTTGGAGCACTTTCTTTGTTTATTTAACACAGGTAAATGTAGTGCAGGCAAAGCCAAAATAGCAGATACATCAATCTCACCCGGGGAACATTTTTCATACAACTCTCAGGCATACACCTGGGTCTTAGCATAACCACTGAGTAGCTGCCTGGAGTCGCCCCTGCTAAGGATTCTGTCTGTTTAGTTTGTCTGAAACTGCCCCGGCTTCCTTTACTCTTTTTTTTTTTTTTTTTTCCCCCTACACATTCAGATTCCCTCTACATATCTGTTTCATGATTTAATCACCTAAAACACCCAAGCAAACTCAACCCATGGTTTTCTATCAGAGAGAACAGAAAAGCATCATGCAGGGAAGAACATAAAAAGATCCAAGAAAGGATCAACTGCCATTTCTGACAGATCTTTCTCTAACTTGTTCCTCATGATCTCCAAGGATATCTGCTTGGAATACTCTCCAATCAATACATTTAAAATCCTTAGAATTTCCAAACTTTTCCTAGTATTTCATAAGGTTTTTTTAATTGAAATGAAATAAATTATTTCCTAACCTCTCCACCACAAAGAACCCTGTTGTACATATCTGCCAGTGCCATCTTCCAGGCCTTTCTTCTGGAGACTAAGAATTACTTAGGTCAGTCAGTTCTCAGGTCAGTCTTTCCATCATCCAGTTTTCTAGACCTCTGATAATTCTTGTTGCTCTCTTGTGGACTGTCTCCACTTGGCCTACCTCCTTGTTAAAGTTCGGTGTCCAGACCTCAAAGTATTCTGGGTAGAATGGAAAAACAACTCTCCATTAAGTTTTCATTTTCAGGAGTATCATGGAGAAGCTTTCTCCTAGTTACTGAAAACCGTATTTTCCTAGAGGATGCTCCATCTGGACTCCAGTGGGAGGCAGTCTGCAGGGTCAACCCGCTCATAGACCTTGGTCTGTGGGGCCCTCTGCAGAAAGCAAAAGACCCTGCAGGAGTCAGGTAGGCTGGCTGATGGTCCCGAATGCAGCCAGTGAAATCTGCAGGCTGTTACATATGTATCAGCACTGTTGCCAGGCTATAGTCATTTTACAGTGTCCTGCCACAGTGAGGAGGCAGAGGAGAGACAGAGGAAGTCAAGCGTATTCCTTGTTTCTGAGCTCTTCCAGGGAGAGGACGATGTACAGGAGAGCCTTTCCTTCAGGGCAGCTGGTCCCGCTTACAGCCATGTGAAATTCAGGGGCAAAATAACTAGTATGTCAAGAAATTTAGCCAGTGGAAGAACAGGCAAGCAGCTACCAAACGACCTTTGTACTCTAAGGTCATCGGTAGAGTCAGACTTTTCTCACAAAACTGTTTGTACATCCATGTCTCATTTGGGCAGAAAAGGGAAACATTCCAATCTGAAGGAACAAAGACTTCATTGGATTTGCTGATTACTGTCTTGAAAGGCTCTTGTCAGCCTGACTTTTGCCGAGGGGGAGAGAATTGCTATGGCGTGAGGCTTCCAGGCAGATGGCTGGAAGCAAGTGCCAGGCTCAGCACCTCCCTGTCAGCCCAGCTGTAGCTCCCAGATTGGAGGGATCTCACACTCTTTGCCTCTAGGTAGAAAGCGTGAATGATAAGAGCCTGCCAGAAATGTCAGCTCCCAGCTGCATGACAATTCCTCCCCAACACAAATTTAAAATAGGAGTCAGGTAAAATTGGAAATTTTCAAAGAAATATTATCTGATGGACAGTTATTAAAAGGGTATTTTCAGCAGAAAAGAATGACATCCTTTCCATACTGACAGGACACTGCCAAGCATTTCTACTCACTGGTGCCTCAAAACCTTTCAGTTCTTTTCCAGATGCTCTTTTCTGACCTCTGAGCTGTTGGCTCTGATTCCCTCTTGCAAACCCTCTGACAGATTCACCATGCTCATGCTTCCTGCCCATTTTCCCTGATACCCTTTCCCCTCTCACCAGTGCCCCTCTGCTTTTCCAGCCAGAGAAGAATGGGAGGAAAGAGCAGAACTTTCCAGTCAGACCTATCTTGATATTAGTGTTTGAAAACTAAAGCACTGCCAGTTTGGTGATGCCAGCTTTCATGCTTCTTTCTTAATTCTTTTTCTCCATTCTAGTTAAAATTTGTTAGGTGACTTACACTTCCATATTTATACGTCTTGTATTTTGACATTTTTATTTCAGTAGGACTCTCTAAATCCACATGTACCTGAACAAAGGAAAACTGGGGAGGGAAGGCAAAGAAAACAGGGAACCCTAAGGAAGCTGTAGCTCAACACTACTTCTGTCCTGGTGGTATATATTTTTCCATGGCTCATACAGTCACAGCTGCACAAGCTCTCTGTGAACACATGTTGGTACTGGATCTTGCTGCTCCTAGATGACATAATTCTATTAAAAGCAACCTAACAGCTATTTTTCTGAAATGGCTTGCCTTGCCCTCTGCCATGTTCCCCGGGAAGCATGTTGCTAGCACCCAGACCTGTTAGAAGTATGGTTCCTGAATAACGTCCCCACTGCCAGAGTGTGCTAGGTGCTGGGACATCAGGGTTCTTCCATCACAGCTACACCCTCTTGGGTACCCTGTCTTGCTAGGCTGGAATTTACTGGCAAAACTGGGAGCAACCTGCTGTCTACCGACTGCTTGTCACTATTCACATCCATTGAAAATCACTGATAGGCACTTAGGGAGACGCTGAACTCCAGTGCCATCCTGTCAGCTCTCCAGAAACTCAGCTAACATCCTGAGATACTGTAGGGGAGACTTTATCACTCTCTACAACTAGCTAAAAATGAGTTTGTAGGGAGGTGGAAGCTGGTCTCTTCTCTCAAGTGATAGGACAAGAGGAAATGGCCTCTAGTTGCTCCAGGGCAATTTTAGATTGGATATTACGGAAAATTTCCTCACCAAAAGGATTTTCAGGCACTGGAAGAGACTGTGTAGGGAAGTGGTGGAGTTACCATCCCAGGACGTTTTTAAAAGACATATAGACATGATGCTTAGGGACATGGTTTAGTGGTGGCCTTGGCAGCCCTAGGTTAACAGTTAGACTTGATGATCTTAAAGATCTTTTCGAGCCAAAACAATTCTATGATTCTGTCCATCACCTTCATCACTATGCACCAGTGCATCGACCTGCTTTTTTGCAATACTTTCCTGTCCTAATGCTGATGGGGAGGAACCTCTCTTTAGCAGAGTGAGAAATAAAAACCCAAGTCCTATACCCAGCCTCTGCAGTTGCAATCAGAGCAGGGGGCCATACTTTCCCTTCTGATTCCCTCTAAATCTACATCAGCTTTTCTGAGCCCCCTGCTGATATCTTCTGTGGGAATTTTTAATATGTGTATTGCAGGCCTCTGCAGGCCTCACCTTCAGTATTTCTACAACTGTACATGTATTTATGTGAGGTCAAGTAATGCAACATTCAGCTGGGGAGGCAAGTGCCAAACACATGTAGTGTGTCGGCTGGCTCATGCTCAGAGGTTGGTGGGGTGAGCAAAGCCAGTGCCTGACCATTGCTTTCTCCCCCTCTACATCCAGCTTCCTGCAAACAATTGACTGCAGAAGTCACTGCTTTTCTACCAGCTAGCAATACCCTGTTACCAGTAATTGCAAAAGCCATTAATAAAAGAGGGGAGGGGGGAAGCAAGACACAAAAGGGAATAAATACTGTACATAGCTGGAAGGCCTTTCCCTCCCACACATATGATTCACTGTTGTTCCTTGCCTCACATGGGAAAATGTTGTCCTGCTGAATATGTACCTTGAAGGCAACTCTGCCTCAGAGACATCACATATGCATATTGATAACATGCACTTTGTAGTGCCTAGAGATGTTTTTAACGAGGCTTGCTGAAATGTACCAACAACTTTCTCTCTTCTCCTTCTGTGTGCCACAGATGATTTTTAAATGTGTTTCCTGGTGGTCTTTATCCCCTGTGAGAAAGCAAAAAATGGCAGAGACAATAATTCAGGGTGGCAAGAGAGGGGAAAAATGGCTTTCCACCCTCACCAGCCATGCAGGATGGTGTGGGTCTGGAGACCACTGTTTCCTTGAAAACTCCACAGAAGCTCTTGGTGTTTTTCACACAGTAACTACAGAAACATGCTGAGAGTCACTTAACCAGACTATAGGGAGAAAACCAGGAGAAAAGCCACTCTGCCAGCAGTGGGGTGGGTGCAGAAACACTCCGTGCAGGTCAACCTGGGGGTCTCACACTCCATTGCTTTCCATCTGCCTATCCATTAGCCTTACTACAAGATTGGCAGGAGTTGGGTGAAGCTTTCTTGAGATCTCAAGGTGGTGGGGAGAGCAGTGGCAGGTACACTGAGTCCTTCCAAACCTAAGTTTCCAGTCTCCCTTTGACTAGCCCTTTTTAGCTAACAACATTAATTAGTGTAATTTATTTTCAACAGCTGCCTCATGGTGTCACAAGCAATTAAAATGGAGATTCAAAGCCATTAGAAGCATGGCCACAGGAACACTGAAATCCTGCACACCCTATTCTGTCCTCTGTGCAATGACTGTAACTGTTGTACCCATATCTTCCTGGTCCCTTTCTACCGGTACCGCCCCGGTCGGCTTGGGTCTGCTCCTCACTTCTTTGGGAGCAGGCAGGGATCTCAGCTCTCTGCTCTTAAAGTAGGATTTCAGCCCTCAGCTCCCTCGGGCACCTTCACTCAATGTCCTCATTCCCTTTTTGAGTGAGAGTGTGTACTACCCGTGGGGGGGGTTTCAACAGGTAAAACCAAAAAGGGGAGGGGTTAACCACTCGAACCCCTTTCTCTCCTCCTTGAATCTTTACAACCACACACTTCCTTAAAATCTTGGTCTATTCTTGTTTTTAACTGCTGAACCAATGCAGGTAGGGTGCCTTAAACATCTTACAAACAGCTGCTGTGATGGCTCACAGATTATTATATAATTCCTGGTTTGTGGTAGAAATCAGAGAATTTGCTTAGCGATAGTCCCAGAACTTAAAAATAATGATCCACTCTTGCCTAAAACCACCCTACTTTCATAAAATAAGTTACTATGCATTCCATAGCTTTGCATTGTGACCATAATTAGATTTCTCTGTCCATTAGAGCAGGGTATTTTCCTCTTATCTCAGAAATCATCTTAATGTTGAGCAAATTTAGAAATCTAGAAAAATTCAGATACTTTTAAAAATGCTTCTGAAAGACGGTTTCCTTCCTGCCTTCCCTCCTGCCTGCCTTCCCTCCTTCCCTCCTGCCTGCCTTCCCTCCTTCCCTCCTGCCTTCCTACTTTCCCACCTTCCCTCCTGCCTTCTTACTTTCCCACTTTCCTGCCTTCCATCCCTCCTTCCTTCCCTCCCACCTTTCTCACCTTTCTCACCTCTAGAAATTACAAAAGAATTTCCTCTACTGAAATAAGTTTTTGGATTTCCACTCTCAATCACCATGTGATTGCAGATGACATTTGGCTTTCTAGGTCTACTCAAGTCCATAGAATTAATTACTGAAAGAAGGAAAGTTTGTAGATAACCTCAGATAAATTATCAGCGCCAGTACCATGAATACACACAGATCCATTATAATACGATTGTCACAGCAGTATGTCTTTGGGGAAAGCAGATCCTTGCTTAAAATGAGCATACAGAAGTGGGACACACACACAGAGGAGAGGCACACTCTAGCCTCTGTGAAAGCCCAGAGACTGCTTCTAGTAAAAATAAAAAAATAGATAATAATTTATCTGCAAAATTTGGTGAAGTTTGTGAGGCACCATACCATCACACAGGTTTGATTACAGCAGACACCATCTCTCTGGGCCAGGACTCTGAATAACTATGATGTTTTAAAGACAGAAGAGTGCTCTGTGAACACTGACACAAAGAGCGAGATCCCTGGGAACTCGTCATTGGCGTGTGGATTGAGGAAGCAGAGCCAACACAACACAACCCCAGTGCCCATGTATCCTCACTGTGCACTCTCCACCTTGGTATATATTCAAGTGTCATTTACCCCTCAATTTCCTCTGCTTAAACTGGGGAGAATGACAAAGGATGGTTTTCTCCATGATATTGTTAAGAGGAGAGAAGTGCTCTGTTTCAATTTTGGATGAAGTCCTTTAGTAGACTTTGTATGCATGTTCTGCAAAACATACTTCAACTCTCATAGAACGTATTCATTTGAGTGTTATCCAGTATCAGCTCATTTATATCCCTGCAGATATATGGAGAGTTTCCCAGCCTTGAAAGCAAAAATCAAGAGAGTAGAATTGGCAGCTATTGGCTCTCATCTGAGTGAGAATTTTTGCTATTTCTCGCACAGGTCTATATTGTTTTTATCCTTTTAGGATTCATTCTTTTATTTTGGGGACTGCTGGAGGGGAAGCTAAGGAAGAAAACCAGAAGCCTGAAGGTAATGATTCAAGTAAGAGTGTTCACACCTTCATTTTCTATGTGTGTTGAAACAAGAAGGGGAGATTGAAGGCAGGCAAATGCAGTCTGGGAAACTAGTAAATGCTCTCACAAAGAGCTGCTGGCAGCACAGGAGGGAGCAGGGTGACAAACTTCCTGGCTGAGACACAGCCTGTTCCTTTCTGTCACCGGGCTCACCAGTGGTTGTCACACAGGTCTGACCTCAGGGAAGGAGAGGGGTGAAGGACTATGCTTTGTGCTTGACTGATGCCCCCCCTCAGGCATCAGCTGTACCAGCAGGGTGTGGGAAAGGCAACTGAGAAGGACCCAAAGATGCAGAAGGGGTTTCATTGAGAAGGATGGGGAGGGTACAATGAAGCAGAAGGAAAAAGTATTGTAAACTAGCCATGAATAAATTCGGGCTAGAAATTAAGAGAAATTTTCTTGCTTTGAGAGCTGTAAGCTCTGGAGCAACCTTCCAATTAGAGCAGCTGTAGAAAAGCCACATACCCTAAGACTAAGGTTGGTGTGCTGAGTAGAAAGCATAATGTTTTATGGTTACCAGAGACAGTACAGGACTGGGCCCTGTAGCCCACAAGATCCTTGCCTGGTCTGTGTTCCTAATTAAATGAAGCATTTGTTTGCTGTGTTTCAAGCTGGAGGTATGTGAACAAACATCTCAAAGGCAAAGAAACCTTTCTGTCCCTCCTAGAGCTTCCCCACCAGCAATATCCTCCACAGCACAAACCATATTGTAAACAGTAAAATAAATGTGAGGTTTGAAGAAGAAACAAGCATACACCAAGGGAGGGATGCTGAACAGTGAAACTCTCAGCTGCTTCTGTGCAGGTTAATAAGAAGGGCCAGATCCTGACACCTTTACTTCCTGTCTACCAGAGAAAGTTTCTTATAACACAGAAAACTGTAACTGGTGTTGGAAGCAAACTTAATTATACAATTCCTGGTAAATCCTCAAATAAGAAGTACAAAAGGAACATTCAAGGGTCATTGAACTGTATTCCCAAGCACTGGGCAGAAGTGGTGTAGCTCTAGATAGCATCACCTTACACTCATTTCTTGGCAAGTAGGGCCCAGATAATTGTGACTTTTCAGATAGCTTTGTTACAGGTTTTCAGCACCATTCCAGTGAGTTTTGGTGCAGTTGAAATCCAAAGGGATACTGCAGGTTGTTTTCTAGTTTCTAAAGACCACTTTTCCTAGTAGTAAATATCACCAGTCTTAGCAGAGATACTGGAACTGGTGGATTATTGTATTATCATAATGAACGACAGATTTTAGGAAGGTGAACCAAAGCAGAATGGGCTGCAGCAGGAGCTGCCATATTGACAGAAAAAGCATTTTGACTGTTTTCATATTTGTTGTGGGCTTTTTTTTTTTTTTTTAAGGTTAAAGTGAATGGGCACACTGAAGTGAAAATAAAAGGCACTGAGCCAGAGGGAAAGTACAAACACAAATACATTGCAGTCAGAAATACCAGGGTGTGCGTGTGTGTCTTCTGGGCACCATTTTGAACCTGCACCCCAGGACAACAGGTCATCCCAGGAATAGTCTGTGCTCGGAGCATGCAGTGTCATTTGCAAGGACTGGCACGTACTGCCATGTGGTGCCAGGTTCCGTTCTGATGGAGAAGCCAGGAGCCCAGCAGGGAAATGCAATTATTTCCCTCACGCACGTGAGTTTAGATCAGTTTTGAAACTGGAAACTTGAAGTGGTCAGAATATATTTGATCTCCAAGGCTGGTCAGGAAATTGGGGAAAGGTAGAGTTTGCCCTGTGCCTCTTCTATTTGACAGTGCCAAGCCACTGTAGTAAAAGGCATTAGTGCCACAGTCACATCTCTTGCCTTGAGCTCTCAGGGATTTCTGTGTGCTGTTAAACACTTGGTGAGCAGAGGGGCAGTATCAAATAAGCAAGAATGGTGTGACTGTTCTGATGTGAAAGATGTGAAAGGATGAGCTGTGTGAGTCTGAGAGTGCTCCAACTGTGATTTTGTGGGTTGAAATATGCCATGAGACTGGGAGCATTCTCTATGAGCAGAGAAGGATAGTTCTGGGCATACAGGGGAGCTGTGCGACTGCTGCACTGGAACAAGGGGCTCCAAGCTGGAGGAGGGGAGAGGTTTGAGAAGTAAGAAGGCAAAACACCAGAGGAGATCAAGGTATCAGAAGCAGAAGGTGAAGAAGTCATGGGAACACAATAATAAAAAAAGGTCTAATGATAGAATATTTACAAAATAATTACAATACTTTAGTCATCATCTTACTGGAAATGCTGTAGCAATATGGAGGAACATGTGCAGAACCTGGCTTGCAACAAAGCCTCCGCAGAAACATTCAGACAGCTATCCTGATGTTAAATGCAGTGCCTTTCACCAATAATACTCTTTCACTTTACATATGCCCTGTCTTGAAAGCCATACGTGTCATCAGGAAGGGCTAAACCTTATAACATTTAGCTTCTCTTTTAGTTTTGTTCACTATTTCAGCTTCTTTGACAGATGGGGCACTGCTTGATGCTCTGGACGTGAGGCTTCAAGCCTAGTTTCTAAACATGACCCAGCATACAGAGTTAATACTTTCTTCTTATTTGTCTTTTTTGGAGAAAAGAAAACGAGAAGAACAAAAAAAAATAAAAAAAAAATCAAATCAACCCCCAGCTCCCTTCACAACATCATTGTGCGAAACTGAGAAAGCAACTGGTGTTGCCATAAGAGGGCACACTGCAGCTGCAGCTTCAACACAGCCCCGTAAATCTCATCCAGGAGTGACAGAAGTGCCAGTCCCTTCTGAGCGTGTACAGTGTTTGTGGACTGAAGAAAGAGCAGGAGGTTTTCTATTAAGTTTCCCAAACATTTGTTTGTCTGCTGGCTTCTCCCACCCCAACCTGCCTCACACCCTTACAGTCTTTCTTTGCATTGTTTTTAAGTGAAAGTTTCAAAGCTTGAAGAGATGTTGCACTTCAAGTTAGTATTTCTGTCCACAGTTTTAATGAATTTGTAAATTCCCAGGCTTAGTGTAGTACAAAAAGGGAACGCGCAGAGGTGCTTTGGAGAGTGTGTACTGCAGTAAGTGAGCAGAAGAGAGCAAGTACATGCAAAGACAACCTATCTTGGGATGAAGAGAGGCAGATCTCTCAGAATGTATCACAGAAGCTACACCAGCAGCATTTTTGCAAGAAGTCCCAGGCTTTATAATGCTAAAAAGATTCTGACAATATCAGTATCAGGAGCGCGGACCAAAATATGAAAAATTATCAATGAGCTGAAGGGATCAACATGTCAATCCAGAACAGTAGGTGTTCTTTGGTTAAAATCACAGTAAAAAAACCCCACAATATTTGCGGGTCATAAACTTACTGGTTAGACAGAAACTATATAGCTTAATAGAAACAGGATATTGCAAAATAGGAATAAGCAGAGGCTACAAATCTACTCCTGACATTCAGAGCAAGGATGAAAAAATGCTTTTGCAGGTAGAGTGGAGAAATATTAATACATGAACTGGGGAAACACCCTGTCCCTGACAGAGGGGTACCTTGGATGTACTCAGCATGTTTTTCATCACTTAGTGACTTTGATAGGTATACAGGGAAGAGATTAAGGGTGAATTACCTTTGTATTCAGGTGGTACTTAGCATAATAATAAAGGATAGCTATTTGTTGTAACTGAAAGCCCAAATATATTCTGTGTCAATCCCTCTCCTTTTTAAAAAAGTCTGGAAACATAACAAATTCTTGTGTGTGTCTGTAACATAGACATTGAATTTACAGTAAAAGTTTATTGGAAGATTTCTTGTATCAGTGAGGCATTTCAGAAACTTGAAGAGAATGTCCCGCAGCTCACACTTGGTTTGATGTGATCCCTGTTTTCCTGGCTGCCTTTGCACTCTTTCATGTTCCCTCCACTCCCCAGGGCTGTTTGTTGTATCACCTTTCTAGACTACAGCCTTCTAGTTTGAGTGCCAGGCTTCTGGGCCAGAGATCATTCTTTGTTACACCTCCACACTTTCCAGCATAGTGAAGCCCTGACTCCAGGTTATCACACTGTGGTTAACTCCTAATAATTATAATCTCACCTACTGGTACGGAACTGCATGTAATAAAAAGTGATAAACATCTATGTCAAGGAGCAAAACGCACAGCCTTCCTAAATAAGTGGACAGGCTGTTACCACATCTCTGATTGCTAGAAATACCACAGCTCCTGTATATTGTTGTCAGCCTGGTTGTTAACAACATGAAGCTACCTACTTTCAAGTATTATAGCACTAGTGTTCTATAACAGGGGCCCCCTAAAAATACTTGAATAACACTTACTGCTTGCAGACATCGCATGCTTTTAGCACACACTGCATGTTGTTTTTCTATTCAGGTGATTGTGGGAATGGTCAGACACCCTCTTGAAGAAGAGTCTAAGAGTTATTGGATGTCACTGCCGTGTTGTCCCTTTGCTACGTCCTGAGCAAAGCTGCTAGGACTGAGCACATAAATGGTTTTCAAATGTATCAGTGCAAACTCTGTCACCTTGGTATAAATAATTCTCATAGATGGCTTAACCAAAGCTGCTTTCCATTGCCTCAGCCAATGATATGGAGAAGGACTTGCAGACCTTTGGGTCCAGAGCCATCTAGCTTCAAAAGGTTTGCGTCCTCCAAAGAGCTCAGCTGCTTTACTGAGCACACTTCAATCGACTAACCTCAGTTCAGGTAACAAGGACTTAGAGCATATAATCTTGTCATTTGAATAATTTATTTTTGCTGTCGCTGGACCTGATATTGACTTATCCTCACAGCAGCACAACATTACAGCTTCTTTTCCATGTGTTACTTTGAGTGAGTAGGTGATATCCAGGAGAAAAAAAGAGATTTTATTTCTTAACAGAGATTAGTACAACTTATTGCTGCCCTTGGGACTGTGAGCTCATCTTTGAGCTGGCCTTACTAATTAGCAACATAAACTACTGCTTCCCTTATGAGATTGGTTTGCAACTGGGTTTTGACAAAAGCTCTGAGGGTCATGCAAGGAATATTCTGAGGCACTCCTTAAGATGTTAAATTGAAAAAAAGTACTAAAATACAGTGCAATTCCTAATGTGAAACACTTAATGTGAGACATTTCTTGCTGTGAAATGTCTTTTGAAGTGCCTACTTCTATGCTCTTTTTTTCACCATCTATATTTAAAACAAATTTTATTTTTAATACAAACAGTTTTCACATAGTCTCTTTGAATTTATGTCAGCAGGGTCGCACTGCACTGAGCACACCACTGCCACTATTGCAGCATCTCTGGCAATTAATGTTAAACATTGTCTGAGCAGCTGCCAAGACACCTGAGGCCACCTACTATTATGCAGTCCAAGACTCCTGGTCTCAACAGATACAGCCCTGTCCAGAGGTTTTTTGAGCTCCCCTGAATTACTGTGGGAGGAATAACCACCCTAATGTCCTGACAGAATTTAATTTCAGACTCCTTCCCAGTGGGAGATATTTTCCCTGCTTCATTTGTTACAAAACAACATCACCATTAAAAAGAAAGGGCTAATGCAAGTGTGTAACATCATTGCTACTTGCAAATTGTTTCATGAACAGCCTGGGTGTGTTCTTTAAACCCTGGAGTCTCAGAGTATGATGTTTCCAGCTCCCACAGTTGTAACAGATGATCATCAGGTTTAAAAAAAAAACAAACAGAAAAAAAAAAAGTTTTTAATTTAAAACTCATGTGACCTTTAAAAAGAGAATATTGTGATTTTGAGTCCTACTGCACAATGGGCAATATTTTGGATTTGGCACACCAGTTACTGTAAAGCTTTCCCAATGTTATTGCAAATCTGGTCTTGTCTTTTTTTCACCAAATAGCACAAACCTAACCAAACCACGAAAAATCTCACCTTCCCCCTATTTAACAGCAGCTATATGTCCCCAAGTACTCAATAATGATCCCTTTCAACCCCAAACTCAAATTTGTGGGTCTGGGACAGCTCAATAATATCAGACCACCCACTGCAGCCTTTTCAGTCAGGACAGCTGGCAGTAGTGAGCAAGGAGAATGGAGCTGGTTCTCACTGACCAAAAACATGTGACTGAGCAGGTTTTTACAGTCCTGCTACCACCATTAAAGTGAGACAGGAGAGGCACAACCACAGTGTAAATGTATGTGATCAAAATTGTACTTTTGGCACCACCCTTCCTTTAGGTTCCTGTGTAGGTCTGTTGAAGTAAAATAGCTGAACTACAGAAGTCACCATGCCTGGGTAAGACAGATGCCTCTTAGGCATCTACCTGACTAGTAAAGTTTGGTCTGTAAAACAAGGAATTTAAAATATCCCTGTGGTGATTTTTGTCAATGTATTATGCCAGCTGAACAAGAGCCAGCAGTGTGCCCAGATGGCCAAAAAGGCCAACAGCATCCTGGCTTGTATCAGAAATAGTGTGACCAGCAGGACTAAGGAAGTAATTGTCCCCTTGTACTCGCCACTGGTGAGGCCGCACCTCGAGTACTGTGTTCAGTTTTGGGTACCCCACTATAAGAAGGACATTGAGGTGGTGAAGCATGTCCAGAGAAGGGCAATGAAGCTGGAGAAGAGTCTGGAGAACAAGTCTTATGAGTAGTGTCTGATGGAACTGGGTTTAGGCTGGAGAAAAGGAAGCTGAGGGGAGGCCTTATCGCTCTCTGCAACTACATGAAAGGAGGTTGTAGTGAGGTGAGTGTTGGCCTCTTCTCCCAGGTAACAACTGATAGGACAAGAGGAAATGGCCTCAAGTTGCACCAGGGCAATTTTAGACTGGATATTAGGGAAAATTTCTTCACCAAAAGGGTTTTCAGGCACTGGAACAGGCTGCCCAGAGATGTGGTTGAGTTACCATTCCTGGAGGTATTTAAAGGTGTGCAGATGTGGTGCTTAGGGACATGATTTAGTGGTGGACTTGGCAGTGCTGGGTTAATGGTTGGACTTGATGATCTTAAAGGTCTTTTCTAGCCAAAATGATTCTATGTTTCTATGATTCATTCTATGATTACCACCAACAGAGGTGTTCCAAGCAGACAGAAGGATCCATACACACAGAAAAAGAAAAAAAAAAAAACAACAAGAAGAATCTGTACTAGATAGTTTAGAATAAAGAAAGAAAGGATGTGGTAAGGCCTGCAGCCATGATGGAAAAAGAACTAACTGATCTTCAGGACTTCCTGACTTGATTTGCTTTCAAAAATGTACAAAGCAGGGAAGAAAAAACTGTATCTTTCAGCAAAAGCAAGTTGTGCTAGGTTTACTCAGTGCAGGTGAAATTATTTGATACTTAGAGAATGCATTTGTAGCTTCATGTTAAATCAAAACACAGGAAAATGCTGTCCATGTAATAACCATGAGAGCAGACAAGGTCTCCCCTTCCCAGATTTATCTGCAGAATAAACACTTCATGTTGGCTGGAGAAATGTCAACACTCATGAGAGAGAAAATACCAATGTTCAGAAAAGAAGAATGGGAATCAAGTTGCCTGTGTTATCTTCCCAGTTAAAGTTTATTATTAAATCTGTGGGTTAACCAGAGCACTTCCAGGCTGTTTAACTATTTATAATATATGCACACAGACACATGTATGTGTGTATGTAAAAAAAAAAAGAAGTATAAAAATATATATAAAATCCATATAATATATAAAATATATGCATCTATGTACATTTATATATTCTAGATAGATGGATAAATGATAGATAGATAGATAGATAGATAGATAGATAGATAGATAGATAGATAGATATAGATAAAATGTAATTGTAATCATAGTTTCAACTATTTCCTAGAACTGCTGGGCTCAGTAGTAATAGTTCTGGGCTCAGACCAGGGCTGAGGGATATGATGTGGATTTCCCATCTTCTGACTGGAAAACTAGAAAATAATATCTAGGTTTTTCACCTCATGTTGTTAGGATCATACATTTCCCAGTTCACCCTGAAACATATGAGATGTTTCACTGTGGACTAAAGTTTGGTTTTGCAGGGCTATAACAACTTTTCAGGCTCCTTCCAGTTCCTGAGTCTCTAGCTATGCCATATGTAACTGCCAGAATGTGAGTTTTCTCCTTTTACACAAAAAAACTGCTGGTGCCTCAGACACTGGAAATGAGAAACAAATGGAAGGGAATATAAGAAACACAAACATTATGTAGACAATTGTCTCAAATAGGGAGTTTTTAATGGTAAATTCTAAATAATTAGCAAAATGTTGAGAAAATGGATAAAAAAGGGCTGGACTCAGAAGAGAAAATTAAGCTCATAATGAAATAAAGTTCCTGGAAACTGTGCGTGTTTTACTATGAAAAATACCATTTCAGATGGTGAAAATGAAGAATCTGGATCACAAATTAAGATGCTTGGAGCATCATTGTTTAAACCTCAGCAGTCCCCATAGGATCCCAAATTCATTGAAGGGACAGCTGTCTATGCAGGAAAAATAGACAAATGAAGACCATGTAAAGAAGGGTGCCACCAGATCCTGCAGAGCAAGGAAAAACCCCAACCAACCCCAAGCAAACATACAACAGAACTGGGGAGTGAATAACATAATTTTGCTTTCATTTTTTCCTCACTACTCAGACACAATAGCAATAGCTACTATATATAAACCTCAGATGCTCTTCAGCTGCACTCAACCAAAGGATATTTATTTTTACTCAGACAGGCTAGTGGTAAAAGAAGTTGGGGGATATTTTATTTACACAGTGATAAATTAACCTATGGATCGCTTCTCTAAGGGTAGCTCTAGGAATGACTAGGATGCAGAGGGTTTCAGATGGCCTTTCTGACCTTCTTCACTAAAGCTCCCTCCATGGTATTTGCTGGGCTTTTTCAAAGCTTAAGGGTTGGAGGACAAAAAGCTTTATTCTCACATTTTAGTCTTGAGGCTACAGAAGCTTCTGCATGTTTGCCTCGCAATGTTTGCCTCCAGTAAATCTGAAGCATGCTGGGTAGCTCTGGAAGGAGGGAGAAAAACAAAAAAGCCTTGTGTCTGAAACATTTGTGTTTGTGTGCATCCTAGCCTGCACAGCTGGTCTGACTCAGCTCTGAGAAGATGCTGTGCAGCTGTTCCTCTGGAGCGATACCTGTGGGCAAACAGCAGCACAGTCCAACATCTATGTACATTTTCCTGATCTCCAGAGTTCATTTTGTCCCTGCTCTGTCATGTTTAATCACGAAGCATTAAGCTTTTTCTTACTGGATATTCATGTGCATATGTTCAGAACTTGCAGGGCTGATTGACCATTGTTCCAGTTTTCATATTGATGTTTTTCTTTCAAATCAGAGCCCAGGGACTTGGACAAGACCAAATCTCACCTTTTCAAAATGGATTCTTTGCTGGGACACTGCTTACTCGATTGCAGTTGTCTTTGACTGGGTTTGGCTGGTGCAAGCTGAATTCATCTCTTCTGTGAAGCTGAGGCAGGATTTAGCCTGTGTACTGTAGAGCTATGGCATGTCAAGGCAGGTGGGATGCCCCCCTCTGGGACAACTCTGCAGTTGCTTGGAGAAAGTGGTCCCAAGTCCAAAGTGGCAGTAGCTTGAAGAAGCTCAGAAAAGGAGGGTCTAGAGATGAAACAATCTCATTCCAGCTGGAAAGGCAGGAAATGAAGCAAAATAAAACAAAACAAGCCTGCATTCTAGTCTGAAGATGGGACCACTACACAGCTAGGCACTGAGATGCCATGCAAATGGAAATAATTAGGCACTAGAACAGAATTGTGAAGATATAACTGGAATTATCAAAGGAATTGAAGAAAAATGAATGACTCTCCAGTGCCTTGAGATCATAGAATCATAGAATGGTTTGGGTTGGAAGTGACCTTTAAATGTCACCTAGTCCAACCCTCCTGCAATGAGCAGGAACATCTTCAACTAGATCAGGTTGCTCAGGGCCACTTGAATGTTTCCAGGGATGGGGCATTGATGACTTCCCTGGGCAACCTGTTCCAGTGTCCCACCACCCTCATAATAAAAAAAATATTCTTCCTTATATCTGGTCTGAATCTCCCCTCTTTTAGTTTAAAACCGTTACCCCTTATCCTATTGCAACAGGTCCTTGTAAAAAGTCCCTCTCCGGGTTTCCTGTAGCCCCTTCAGGTACTGGAAGGCTGCTATAAGGTCTCCCTGGAGCCTTCTCTTCTCCGGGCTGAACAACCCCAACTCTCTCAGCCTGTCTTCATAGCAGAGGTGCTCCAGCCCTCTGATCAGTTTTGTGGCTCTCCTCTGGACTCGCTCCAACACCTCCATGTCTTTCCTGTGCTGAGGACTCCAGAACTGGATTCAGTGCCTAGGTGCGGTCTCACAGGAGTGGAGCAGAGGGGGAGAATCACCTCTCCTGGCCACACTTCTTTTGATGCAGCCCAGGATATGGTTGGCTTTCTGGGTTGTGAACATACATTGCTGGCTCACGCCCTGCTTTTCATCCACCAGATTTGCTGTTCCAAAGTAAACCAAGGATCCCCACAGAATAAATGGGGCTAATGCTAAGGTAGATAGGAATAACAGTAAAATATGTCTCATACTAGAAGGTTCCAAAATGTGTAAGGTAATAAATTTTTAACTGGTTCGAGTGTGGAGAAAAAAAACCCACACCACCTTATGGCAAATGAATCTTGGGAGGAAGAGCAGCAGAATCCAGTTGACTCCATGGTAGTAGGAGACAGCAGTGACCCCTCTTCCAGCTGAAAGCCATATGGCTCAGAACTACGTGGAATTAACTGAGACATTAGGATCCCAGTGAGACACGCAGCAATCTCAAATGACAGATGATCTTCCACAGTTTCACCCACTGACCTTGTCCACCACTGGGAAGGAGTAAATCCTACGGCTGAGCAAAGTTTTCCATCTCTGTGCATCGTTCATATACAGGTGTATGCACACACAGTCTATCAATATGATCTTTTAGACATATTGTGAATTCCAGAGCTTTTTAAGAGTCATACCAAAAGGGAAGTAGACATGAAACACCATAAGAAGCCCCTTGCTTGTGCATGAGTGGAGAAGGACAGTTGGGCACTGTTTTGCCAGAAAGCCTCTTCCTCTGCCTATCACACCTGGCAAGGTGAGAGACAAATAATACAAGCTCCTTTAGCCTTTCAAAAGAACCTTGTGATTGCTTTTTTAGCTAGATTATTCCAGAGTCTTTGTACTTGTAAGAATTGCTTTTCTAATGAGGCAAGAAAGGTCAAAAGAAATTAATACCCAAGATAACAGTTATCAGTCTGATATAAAGCAAGCAGCTTATAAGGCTTGCAATACACCACAATCTGCAACAGATTAAGGGGTCTAAAGCTGAAGAAGGGTTCAAAAGGAAGGTGATACTGGGCATATCTACACTCTTAAGTTCCCTTAAGCAGATGACTGGGCCACAGGTGCTGTTTGCAGTTGTTGCTGCTGAGGCCGGTGTTGCCACTGAAGCTGAGAGTAAGGACGTCGCTCACCCAGCACAGCTCAGCCTCTCCCATTTGGTGGCTCAGATGTGATCCCACAAGCTTATGCGCATGTCCTCACACAACAAGGACCACGTTTTTTATCCTGTAACTGATACCACACTGCCAGCAAACACTGGGTAAGAGGGACACTACAAAGCTCTCCCTTGCCTGCACTGTTTGCTTTCCTTTTCCTCCCAGGGCCCCGCTGCATTTTAACCCTGGTGCCAGCTACTTCACCATTTGTTTGGCTTTCTAATTCTCCAGGCACCTAGTTTTAGGATCCTCCAAAATATCGAAGTGGCTCTTACCTAATGTGTTTGTGACCCCAAAATAATTTTACTAGCTCTGCATAAATTCTCTTGGGAACCTCTTTCAGTAAAGTATAGATCATGTGTGTATTAAAATATATGCCATGCACACAGACACCCACACACCTCTAAGCCTCTTGAGAGGAGCTTGGATATGAAGAAGCTGAAGGCAAGACCCAAACACCTACAAGGGGTGAGTTTCAGGTATGAGTCTGTTCTCAGCTCTTCCTGCTGATTAGCTACTATCCCAGGTGATAGGTTTTCATATTAACCATTTTCAGGATCCTAACTTACCTCTATGAATGTCATATATGTCTTAGGAGCTAAACTTTACATCCCAAGTAAGGAGCCAAGCAACCAGATATGCAATTGCTACAGGACCTGATTTCCATTGCTGATGTTCACTATGGGAGTGTGGTCTCACAAGCCATGCTTTAACAAAAACATTCTGAAATGCCAGCATCACTTCTATCACTCTTCAAAACCTTAGCTCTCCACTTGTCCTCTGAGTTTTAAAACTATCTGGCAAAATTGGTGATGTAAATATACCAGCATACTTTTTGCTCTAATTGGTTTAGCTCACTCCAACAAAGATATTAAATCTCTTTCACAAGCATGTCTCTTAAATGACAAATATTTTTGCACAGTAAATAATTCATTCTCAGTTGCTCACACTTCCACACTCCTCTTAGACATGTCGTATTGGTTGGATTGTGCATTTTCCTTGTATTTCAGTCCTGAGGACCATTAAATGTCTCCAGTGACCACATGATGCCTTTTTTTTTTTAACAGGTAATTTATTTGCAACAGTAGTGTGAGATACAGTAGAATACAAGTGGGAACCAGGTAATCATGTATTATTTTATAGTGTATTTTTCAGTAGATTATTCCCAATGTTAAATCTGGAAATTTTGAGTTCTATAACATTAGTTCTGATATCATGGCGACTAAGCATTTCAACAATAACCAGTCTTGTGGAAAAATCCATGTACGTAGTTTTCTTTATCTCATTTGTCCTAAATTATATACTGCAACTGTGTGATTTAGATCATATAAGTGGGTATAAAAGTTCAGTTTATATTTTCATCTCATCTATGCAGTAAGTCCTTGAGCAACTCAGATACACACAGGTTGATTTGAGATACAAAAAATTGTGCACGGTGTTTTCATCTCTCACCTTGGAAAGAAAGGTTCACAATGTAAATGCTCACATATTTTATTTAGATTAAAAATATTGGGTGGTGTATAATATCCTGAATGTGTTACACAAATTGCAGATAAAATGTTGCAGAACACAGCACCAACTGCTCTGCCACCAAGTACTAGAAAGGTGGAAATTTGAAGGCCATCTAGTTTTCTAAGCAGATACTGTGACAATTATTAATAATCAGGAATTAAACACATTTTGAAAAGCTTATATGCAAATACATGTGACAAGCCTAAACACTGGGAGATGAGTCTTGCTCCTGCTTTCACTGAATGAATGAAACATACAGCTCCGAAATAGATTAACAAGTTTATAATAAATGCTGCAGGATTCCTTTTTTCTTCTTTTTTTTCTTTTCTTGAGAATAGTGAGAATTTGTCTGATAAATTCCTCAGAGTCTGTACAACTCAAATCACCCTGAGCTTCCTTCCATCCTTTCTTTTCTGAAATCCAGTAATTAAATATTTTGAATGTGATTGCTAAAGTGCAAATACTGCATTGGAAGCAATTGTGCCATCATGGAGGAGTGAGAGACTCATCCATGGTTGTTTTTTTTAGGACCCCGGAATGATAACACACCTCGTAGACCTCCTGTGATACCCATCCACCACCATAAACAAAAGACATTTACCATTTCTGATCCCAAACAAAAAGTACTTCAGCAGTACATCAAGTTATGTTATGAGGTGCAATTTAGAGCTAAAGGCCTTTAGAACATAAAACTCACTCAAACAGTATTAAAGTACATGTTTTAAAAATCATACTAAGGCAGAAGTATTTCCAATCCATACAAAGGCCACACTAGTGTATTATTCAACCAAATGTGCCTATCGCACAGTGATGATACCACTGCAAAACAACTTAGAGAAGCACATATCCCTGCAGATCAAGGCTAAATCAAGTCCAAAGGGATGCTGAAGAGTGATGTTCCCTTACATTAATAGTGATCTCTTGCAGTGGGGTAGAACCATCTGTCATGACGGCCACTCCTAAGGATTTAATGTGGGTCATAAAACTCAAGTCAATTGAGTCTCCTTCCAGAAATAACTCTCAATGAAAGACTCTGATTTTGGAAAAACACAGTGAAGCACATGAAAGAAGCCATCAGCCCCTAAGAAAGCTCAGGATTATTTCTGTCATAGCCAATGACAAATTTTTCCATAAGCCTCATTCTGTGGGAGCAGGAGTAGACCTAGCATACCTTGCTTTCCTAATAATGTCCAATGGCAGGGCAATATCCTTTACTGTGAAGTGGTCTCTTTATTTTAGCTTCCCTTCTTTCTCCTAGGCTTTTCAGAAGCCTCAGTATCTTGTCTCACTCTTTGAGTGAGTTCTCCTGGGACAGGTTCTGAGTGGTTGCCACACTTCATTAACAGACAGTGTTTCAAGGAAAAAGTCCTCCTAACTGAGGTGGCTAGTGCTGTGTGCATGTCATGCTCACCTCAGCACCAGAATCAGGCTGGAGGAGGAAAATATGTGTCAAGCCATTTGTGTAAAGGGCCCTTAAGCATAAAAAAGTCACAGCTTCTTATTTAAATAACACAGTACCATGCAAAATTCACAAATTAAGAGTGTCTAAGGAGTGTCTTAAAACACAAAAATGCAAACCTTTGCTTAAAAATCTACCAGTGCTATGCGTATTACTCTTTTCTTTACCTGTTTAAGCCATGCAAAAGGTTTAATCAGTGTCCCTTTAACAAGTACAGCATTTGAAGAGAAAAAACCCAAACAGCCAGAGCAAATGCTTAGACAAAAAAAACCCCAAACCCACAAGTTTTGATCTTTCTCATAGAATCCATTTAGCATGTCATTTACCCATCTGAGCAGAGGTACGCAGGAGCCTAAACACCATACCTGTGTTGTCCTTCCCCAGGACACTTAGCTCTTGCTGTGGGAAGGAGCTCTTATCTGTGATTTGACATTGTCCCTTGCAGGTCCCTAACCATGCTCATGGCCTTGAAGCGTGATGCTGTCACTACGTTGGGGCACAGATAAGGACAAATAGCAGCTGTTTTACCAGACCCCACAGGCAGCCTCTGCTGTAATGCTGCAAAAGGTCTGGCAAGAGTGCTCATGTGGTGGGAGTGGGGCTGCTGTTGGGTCACCCAAGGAAGCCCTGTCCTGCACCCACGTGGGCTACATGCTCTACCTGGGTGGAATAAGGGAGATATCACGGCCCAACTGCAAATGCATGAAGGAGTCACCAATCTCATGCTCAATGCAAGGAACTTGCACCACACTAACAGGTTTTCAGACAATAAAAATGTGAAAATAGGAAAATGAGCATGGCAAAGCATGGTGGGACTATATAATACTTCAAGTTGGGATAGCAGAATTGCCCTTGGATCACAGTGCACAGATTTGAGGGTAGCAGTGGTTTATTATGTCATTAGAAACATTCAGTTCCCTGGGATAAAGATTGCATGTAGAGTATGTCAAACAACAGAGAAGGCTATTACAGCCCACAGTTGGGATTAATGCTTTTCCCCCCCTCTTATTGCTAAACAGGCAGGAGTAGCTGTTCAGTTTCAAAATAAAAACTATATAATTACAGTAATAATACCATGCTCCTGACTGCTCTGCAGCTGCATACTGTAAAACTCAAAGCCACTGATCAGAAACAAAAGCAGTATGTCAGTAACAGCTTCGCAGAAATGTTCTGCTGGGGTGATTATGTCTGTCAAAATACTTTAGAAAGGGGGAAGACTGATTACTGAACATACTTCATGTCCCTTTCCCCCTAAAAAACCCTGCAAGTGTTTGCATCTTTTCCTAACAACAGATAAATAATCCTTTGCCAGGGGTGTAATTAAGACTACATGAACACTGCAAAAAGCATGGCTCCTGTTCAAATAGTTAGGCATCAGTTGTAACAAAAAGCCAGAAGCTGTCCAATTTTTATCATCCGTTATAAAAAAATATTTCCCAATCAGTGTTTCAATACAGTTAAAAGTTAAAAACCCTCTACATTACTAATAAATTAAAAAAACCCATACCTCCAACCATCTTGTAAGAAAGTAGGTAAGTAATTTAAACCTTTAGTTTACATAAATTAGCACAGAAATGTGTGTTTGCATAAGTGCACTGAAAACAGATACGCCTTCTTTTCTTCTGATATCTCTTATTTGAGTTATTAAGTAACAGGAAAGCCTTTATATTCTTTGCATGACCTTGAAAGTCTGCTAACACTAAATAGTCAATAGTCAAACTCCAGGAGAATGTTTCACCAGATAGACAATGACAAGAGGGATCATGAAGTACAGTCAAGTGCTTTGCAGCCTTATTACAGCAGACTTCAACATTCAACTTCAGTGTATTTACTCCCAGGAAGGGATTTATACTGTAAATCATGAGTCAAATTTAATGGGCTGACATAATTAATTTTTTAAAAGACATATTACAGTATCATTTTTTCAGAAGTAGTTTGCAAGGCAGTAACGGTGTATGTGAGTGAATAAAATGTTCCTTTCCTTGACTGTGGATAAAACTCTTAAATACTGTTGGTGCTGTCCCTGAACTTTGCAGAGAATGCCTAATGGATAAGATGTTCTAATCGGAGCTGACAAGAGCCAATTAAGTGTCAGAAGAACAATCTGATAAGTAGGTCTTCATGTCTATAGGCATTTCCTCATACGTCTTAACTGTCAATCTGAATGTTAAACATCTCTATCTTCATCTCATTATTGACTGATTTATTAAAGGAGAATGCTTTAATCTATTTTGTTTGACTTTGGGATTGTTCCAGAAAGAAGAAAAGGAGAATAGTAGGAACAACTCTTAATTTGGAATACTAGATGGGGAATCCTAATTATAGCAAAGTCCTAGTATTTCAACTGAGCAGGCGTATGGTTTGGTGACACCACTACCACGCAGCTGCCGGCACCATACCTGTTAAAAATGGTAGATGCTCAGTTTAGAGGAGATCTGTTTCTTTAATAGGTGGAAGGATATCTGTGGACAGGCTGACAGGCTGCTCTCTGCTTTCAGTGCTTCTTGCTAGTCATACAGAAGACAACACTTCGCTGGATGGATCTCTTCCCTTCTTGTCCTCACCCCTGTCGATATCGATCACATGAACTATGCCAGGCTTCAGGATCAGGTCATCGGTCTCTACGTGGCTCCTGTTATCGTCCACCTCGATGTACTTCCCTTTGGACGGCTGGGTAGCCTTACTGAAGACGTCCTTAAAACGGCGCTTGAGTTCAACATCTGGGCAATAGACATACTCATAAAGAGCACCAGCAAGGACTGCTCCTATTATTGGTCCCACCCAATATACCTGAAGAAAGGAGGTGGAAAAAAGACAGGCATTAAGAAAGAGAGAAGTTGGAAGGGACTCTTTACAAGGGCATGTAGTGATAGAACAAAGGCTAATGGCTTTAAACTGGAAGAGGGTAGATTTAGATTGGACATTAGGAAGAAATTCTTCACTATGAGGGTGTGGGGAACGGACTCAGAGAAGCTGTGGATGCTCCCCCTCTGGAAGTCCTCAAGGCCAGGTTCGATGGGGCTTTGAGCAACCTGGTCTAGTGGGAGGTGTCCCTGCCCATGGTATGGGGGTTGGAACTAGGTGATCTTTAAGGTCTCTTCCAATCTAAATCATTCTATGGTTAAGCTCTAGAACAAAGAAAGCAGCCAGAATCTCAGAGAAAAAACAATGTAATTACAGACTTCACCCAGAAAACTTTCAGTAAAATACCCTGGCCCAATCATTTAAGCCAACTCTGCTTTCCAGAAATGCATGGTCACATAGTTCCCTGGCTTTCATGAACTGGGATGAAATCTGTCATTACATCCCTTGATGAGGCAGAGAAGTGTAACTACCATTGGTTTCACAGATGGTAACCTGGAGCTCAGCAATTAAGTGACTGCTCTAAAATCACATATGAAGTTGGTCAAAAGGCAGTCTCTTAGGCAGTTGATGGACTTAGTCCTTTGTCACTTTTTTTTTTTCTTTCTGTCTGCTCAAAGTCTCTCCCACATATATTTTACCCCCTTCAGAAATTCTCCCTGGTCATCTTGAATCCAGTCATCTAAACCACCTTGCATCCATAGGTGCAGCTCTCCCCTAAAAACTCCTCTCATGTCAGTGTTTAGTGAATTGTCAGGCAATGGACCCCACAGACAAGAGAAGAGGAAGCTATGATGACATCAGTGAGGTACGGTTAATAGTTCCCTGATGCCTGAATAAGATTTCAGTCTATGTGTCTGGTTACCAATCTTTGCAAGCAGAGAGCTGAGTAGCAGTAAAGCAATGGATGACTACCATGGACAGACACAGGCATCCTCTCTGGCTGCCTTACCTTCTGTTAACAGAAAGAAGCTTCTTTTCCCTCTCTTTAAGGGAGATCTAACTTATTTTTTCAAACTTTGTCCAATATCAAAAAAGTACAGGTTCTTCATTATCCATAGTTAGATCACCCATAGCTGTAACTTTTCTTGAGAAGATACAAAAGGCCACACATCCTGATGGAGTAATGTATGACTTGTTACACACAACACATAGTTGCTCTGGCATAGTTTTGTTTTTCAACTAGCAGGGATAAGTTGACTGAGAAGCAGTCTGACATCTTTAAAGAGAAACAGTTTTGTCAAGTTTCACTAATCCAGCTCTTTCCAAGAGGCCTCCTCTTTCATCACTTATTGCCAGCTATAGAAAATATATATAGACTGCTTGCAAGACGAACGCATGGATTTAGGAACACACAGATCGGAACTGAAGGCACAAGAATGGACAGAGTCTTCCTAGGATCCTGGCCATGGATGAAGAGAGCTTGCCCCTTGTGATCCCTCAGCTTTATCCTGAGTATGATGCATATGGAATGGAATACTTTTGGTCAGTTTTGGGTCCTCTGTCCAGTTTGCTCCTTCCTGCATCAGGGTCGCAGGTGTGAGTGACCCTTGTATGACATTTCATTTCTGGGACATAAGAAGTTAAGCAGAACCAAGCAGTGACCTTGTGTTTTATAGAAGTAAGTATAAGCAAGAGCCTTTCTGCACACCACTCATATCATTACTTCTGCAGTAACTATAAACATTGAGCATTATCAGTCCCAGAAGCACACACTGTCTGAAAAATTTCAGAAAGTGCAGTCACTTAGAAGAGACTTAACCAAAAAGCAAAATTACTAAAGAGAAAATTGGTTCTGTCCTAGCTCAAAATTAACACCAATGCAGAAAACTGATATTCTTTCTGCATTTTCACCCAAAGTGACAATGAACTTTCAAGGAAACAAAACCTTCCCTAGTGTACACACAAACAGTTCTACTTCAGGATTCAGACTCACATTTCCAAAATAATCCAAATTTGGCTTCTGATCCCACAGAATCCAATGAGCAGTCAGCTACCTATGTATCTAATTTGAATAAGCAGATATAACCAAGAGACACAACTTCATAGGGTATGTATCTATTTCAGCATGTCAGGCAGCAGTTCTGTAACCCTAGTAGGTGCAGGAGCCCATGGGCTTCTGTCAATGGCATGCCAATGTCACTGTACTGGAGGAGGAGAAAAGACCATCATTCCAAGTGACCAGGACAGTAACTAAGCTTTTCTTACAAGTTTGTCCATCATACATTTGTTTATTGTTTACAGCTTTAGTTATAAATTACAGGCCTCTTCAGAGTAGGGATAATTAATCTTGTGAAAAACTACAGCAGTTTTTCGTATTAACAAGCCATTCACTGGTAACTGGGTAAATCTGCCTCAACAGGACAACTCTTGGGAACAAAGTTACACACGGTATGGTGCTTGCAGAATTGGAGCCTCAGGGCCTGAAGACAATGCTACTTCTGTTATTAGCTGCAGTGGGAGCAATGTGGGCTTTAAAATACTTTAAAAAAATCAAGAAAATCCTTATATGCACTGTAATATGCAGCTCTTACATTGTAAGCATTGTAACTGTCCCTAGAAGTGCCTTCCTTGTCTTTAATTAGGTGAGGCAGAGCTGCAATCCATCTCTCCCTCATAAAATGTGAATTGTTTTTTAAAAAGTTTGATAGTGGGATGCTACAGAAAATGGCTGGATCGTTCACAATGTTTATCAAATTTTTTCTGCACAAATACTCCTAGTTAAGCTGATGCTTTCCAACTGAAGCAGCTAACATCTGGTGTGGTCTGCAAAGACCAGACTGCAAGCCCTTCATCTCTCACTGCAGGCATTTGCTGAGGCAGGTTGTCCCCTGGGAATCGGATCACTGAGGGTCCCTGCTCTCATTTCACACGTCTGCCCCAGTTTGCCGCAGAACCAGGTGAAACGTGAAGCCGACACAATTACTTCCACAGCTTCTCACCAGTGTGACCCAGGGGGTTTGCAATCTGCCTCGGAGGATTTTTCTTTCTAGCAGTTAAATTCTTTCGGTCTCACTGGATCGCTCTTTTTGTTTTGAACTTTTTGTACGATTTCCTTTTGACTCCACCTATTACCCCCAGAAAAGCAAGATGCTATTCCAGAGTGCTGCATACTGCCCCACAGTCCTGGGTGAGAAGCGTAAGTACACCAAAGCTCCTGACAGGTCAGGCTCTGACTTCCTCAGTGATGGCCCCTACGGGTCGTACTGGGACAGGTAACTAAAAGCGAAATGCGTGACAAATCCTGATAGCTTTTTGGCACTCTGGTGAAGGAAGCATGAAAACAGAATTACCCATTGGTTTTCCCATCTCCCCATAATGACAGCAGGTCCAAATGATCGAGCAGGGTTCATACTTGCACCGGTGTAATTGATCTAAAGCAAACACAAAATGTTACATATTATTAAAGTCTTGAAGACAGTTATTCAGTTTCTGCTAGTCCTTATACTATGGGGACACCCTGGTTTTGCATGGCTTCTAATCTTGACAGCAAGTATTGTCAGTCTCCTGAGTCTTATCACAAAATTAACAAAGCTCTCACATAAACAGGCAGAAAATCTGAGATGCAACACACTACCCAAGGGGACCTCCTGCTACTCCAAAAGGTTTTGGCATTAATCCATACAGAATCATAGAATCATAGAATCCTAGGGGTTGGAAGGGACCTCGAAAGATCATCTAGTCCAACCCCCCCTGCCAGAGCAGGGTCACCTAGAGCACATCACATAGGAACGCATCCAGGCGGGTTTTGAATGTCTCCAGCAAAGGAGACTCCACAACCTCCCTGGGCAGCCTGTTCCAGTGCTCTGTCACTCTCACAGTAAAAAAAATTTTTCGGATATTCACCTTGAACCTCCTATGCTCCAATTTGCACCCATTACCCCTTGTCCTATCACTGGTCATCACTGAGAAGAGCCTAACTCCATCTCCCTGACACTCACCCCTTACATATTTGTAAACATTGATGAGGTCACCCCTCAGCCTCCTTTTTTCCAAGCTAAAGAGACCCAGCTCCCTCAGCCTTTCCTCATAAGGGAGATGTTCCACTCCCTTAATCATCTTTGTGGCTCTGCGCTGGACTCTTTCAAGCAGTTGCCTGTCCTTCTTGAACTGAGGGGCCCAGAACTGGACACAATACTCCAGATGCGGCCTCACCAATGTAGAATAGAGGGGGAGGAGAACCTCTCTTGACCTACTAACCACACCCTTTCTAATGCACCCCAGGATGCCATTGGCCTTCTTGGCCACAAGGGCACATTGCAGCTATATAGCTATACCAGCTGTAAAGGCCACAGAAGTTTCCGTTACCTTCTGAAATAGTCATAAAGGGACACGGGGTCTATTTTTTAAAGAGAAGCCATTGACTTACAGCAAATAAATGTCCAATTGCAACAGAAAATCCAATTGCTAAAGCTACTGAACCAGTGACATCATTTCGTTTTGAATCACAGCTGGCAAAAATAGTAAAAACCAGCTGGAATGTAATTATCAACTCCACCAGGAGTCCATGGCCAGCGGAAAGATCCTCGTGTACCTGGAAGAAGGGAAAGAAACACCGGAGATGAAACAAAGGTGATTTTTTAAATCACAAAACCACCAGATACATTAATTCTATTTCAATGAAACATATTTCTGAATGGCACACTGTGAAAGACAACAATGAAATTTAGAGGTACAGCTTCCACCTACTTTTCCTTAATTTTTTATTTTCATTTTGAGAGCCATGGAAAATTACTGCTGGACTGAGAACCGAAGGCACAAGAGTAACATCCAACAAGAACTTCAAAGTTAGACTGCAGAAGTATAGTTTATTTTTATACAGGGATTTGCAAATGCTGCACTTCCCCTTCACCATTTTTTCTTGGGAGCACTGTAATTTACTCTTCAATTATAAATTCATTAATTAGCCCTGACTTAATTAATTTAAATTTCAATTAAAAATTAAGCAGTGTGCAGCTCAAGTGCATTTTTAATAAGTCCTGCAACAGGGCTAACTGATGGCATTCCTTGTTAGTTCAGAACAAAGCTGAAATCTAAGCCACAATCTATTTCAAAAGTATGTCATTTTAAATTTATGTTTTTTCAATCCCCATCATAATGGCATAGAATTAATTTCCCCCTCCCAAGCCCATATAAAAATGGCATTTCATGCATATATTATTTACATTTTGTATGTATATTAACATTACTGTCATCAGATTTGGGGAAGTTCTAGGAAAGAGAACTTCTATAAAAAGAACAGCTATAGATATTACACTGTGTAAAGCCAACCTAAGGAGAGCTTTACGCTCTGTCTAGATGTTGTAAATAAACCAGCAAGCTCTTGAAATCTCTACTTGAGTTCTTTTTATTCTGCGTGACACTGATTATATTTTCTTAGGCTCTAGGCTTGTTTAGTTCAAGAGCTGGAGGAGAAGTGATTACCGCAGTGACTCCCAGGCCTCCCACCACACTTGGTGGTGTGACGAGGTAAAGGATGCCTGCGCCCACGATGGCTCCCAGGCACTGGGCAAGAATGTAGAAGACTGACTTGGCAAGGCTGATCTTCCTCGTGCAGACCATGGCCACGGTCACAGCAGGGTTAATGTGGCCTCCACTGATGTGTCCAAAGCACTGCACCATGGTTGCAATGCTCAGTCCAAAACAGAGGGAGATAAGGACCATGTCTACAGGCAGGGGGTTCTCTGCTCCACCCCAGTTGATTGTGGAGCCAAGGCTGAGGAGGACAAAAATGAGCATGGCCAAAAATTCCGCCGAAACAGCTTTCCAGAAAGGCTGAGTCCACACTCCTTTAAACGCCACCATGATGCTCTCACACTTACACAGACGTCCACACTTACTGAAAAGGAGAACAAAGCTTCATCAGAAGTCACCAAACAACAAGCCTTATGCTCTCCTGTTAGGAGGTTGCTATCTGGCAGACACTGGAGAGAAGGTGACAATGCCAAGTATCCTTGTGCTGGGACAACCACAGACTGCACTCTCAGAGCAAACTGCCCTTAAAAACATGACCAGCATCTGAGCATCTGCAGGATGCAAGGTGATTAATCACCCCTTGCGATAAGTCTGTCTGTATAGCTTCAGTGCACAAAAAGCAACCTCTGAATCTTTTGACGTAACTGAGTAAGAAAACAAGTGTATTATTCTACAGCAGCTGACCTCTGCCTCACTTAAGAATCGTGTACAAGCCCTACCACTTTCAGTGGCCTGTTGACCATCATCCTCATTAAATCAGTGGCTATCCTCTTTTTCTAAGCAAATCTGTACTTATCACAAAGCAGGTATGACAGTTAATAACAAGCAGCATCTTAGTTGAACCCCAATGCTTTCGCTAACAGAGTTGGGAGGCTGTCGCGGGAGCTATAAGAGAAAGTCTGAACACTTGAACAAACCAATATTTCAATTTATATTTATGCAAAAAGCAGTTTCTTCACTGTGGATGTAGGGTAAAAATTGAATTCAGCCAGAAGAATAGATGCAATCCTAAATTCTGACCTTTAAATCAATCATGCAATCAATAAAGTGCTTTCTTTTGCTCTAAAGGTGTCAAGCAAGCTGTGAAATCGAGCAATATTTTCTGTATGTGTAGTGTGTAGAACTCTGTGTGACAAAGAAAGAAGTGTCTTTATTTTCCTCTCTGTCTGGAGATGCTATTTATTAGTCTACACTGCCTTCCTGATGAGTTACAATTTTGCTAGATGTTCAGATACCTATGAAAGTGGGTCACCAAAGAAAAGTTATTTGTGGTATTAATAAATTAGGAGAATAAGCCAAAAGGGAAGCATTTTAATGAGTTTCTAAGGAATGCTAATGATTCTTCTCTAAAAACAAAAGCAAAAAACCTCCAACCTCTCCAAAAAGTAGGAAACAAAAGAAATAGTATTCAGCTGCTACATTTGGGAACAGAATTTCAAGTGGAATTTATGCTCAGTTAACTAAGGTAACTGAGCTACAATGCATATTTAATACCCCTTACATGAAAAAGAAGCATAAAAGGCATATCTGCCCCTTTCAAGTTATTGCAAGAGGAATGGCCCATGAATTTCTTAACAGTTGCAGTGAGTTAGGGAATGGCAATTTAATCCTGTGGACTAAAGCAAATAATCTGTTTCTCTGTCTCATTTCTAATGCTAATTTGCTGTGTATTTTGGATAGGTCATTTGAACTCTATCTCAGTACTCCAGACTCTCAGGTGAGAACAAGAATTGTATTATCTCCTCCAAATAGCTCTTGTAAAGTGTTTCTGAAGTGATCTGAGAGACCTGAGTGGGACTTGCTCTGCTAGAGAAGAATTGAAGCCAGAGCCTCAAACGAGAATAAAGTCATGACCAAAATCTTCTGATTTTGGCTCAAACTCGAGACAAATGTGAAGATGTTTTTGTAAGATCTCATATTAACAGTCAGTTAATGACCAACTATCTAGACAAGACTTTTGGTTCAAAATGGTTCCAAAATCATTGCTGCCTCCAATGCTGAAGCTCACAGGTATTTGGTCGTCCTTACGTTTGAACCCTATGCCCAGATTCTTGCTGAAAACTAAAGGCTTACCTCTGACATCCCTACTACTTTCTCACTAACAATTTAATTTAGTGGCCTGCGTAAGACACAGGTGCTATGTCCATACTGAAAAAAGCTCATTTTCCTGGGGCATGTCCCAGGTGAACGTTTCATATAGGGGTGAAGAATATGCTGAAGCCCATGGAAAAGAAACCTGGATGCACAGACAACGGAAGTGGCACTCATCTACCCTTTCACCCCCAGCTCAGTTGGGATGCAATCTGGATTTCCCTGAGCTTTTGCTTGCTAAGTAAAATTCAGCCTCTGGTTTTATATTCCAGACTCTTGAAAAATTTTCAACCACCAAGGGGACTATGGGGGGAATTTAGGCTTTGGGAGCATGGGAGAGAGAGGTATGGTGACTCCTGACTTGTCCAAGTGTGTCTGACCATCTCCTTCTATATGCAGAGAATATTGAGATCTCCAAATTAATTCACTCCTACATACCTTATAGCGGCCTTCCAGTGCCTGAAGGGGGCCTACAAGAAAGTCAGGGAGGGACTTTTTACAAGGACATGTAGTGATGGGATGATGGGGAATGGCTTTAAACTGGAACAGGGTAGATTTAAGTTAGACATTAGGAAGAAATTCTTCACTATGAAGGTGGTGAGACACTGAAACAGGTTATCCAGTGAAGTTGTGGATGTCCCTTTCCTGGAAGTCTTCAAGGCCAGGCTGGGGCTTTGAGCAACCTGGTCTAGTGGGAGGTGTCCCTGCCCATGGCAGGGGAGTTGGAACTAGGTGATCTTTAAGGTCTCTTCCAACCCAAACCATTCTATGATTCTGTCATTCATCCTGTAGAAGTGGCCAGAAAAGGGTGTTTGTATTTGGTATTAAAATCGTGCAGTTAGCTTCCCTCTAGTTGTGGAACATCTTGGAAGAGCACATTAAGAGTGAATGTGGGTATGTGCGTGCACACACATTTGCAAATGGGAGACACGGAGCATCTAAAAGACCACACCTTCTACTGAACTGCTGATGGGCCTGTCTAGTAGGAGGTTACCACTTACGAAGAGCAAATCTCATACTGCTTCTCCAGCTGAGACCAGGTCAAATCAGTTTAGTCAATGTTATTTGCAGCACTGAAAATGCAAAAATGCTGCATGCAAGCCAAATGCATAATTCAAACAGAGAAGCTCACTTGTCAACATAAAGAAAGTTTCTGTTCTAAACCAGCATGCTAAATAGAAAAAAATCAAAATGGTAGAACTACTCTTTAAGCCATACTTTGACAGTTAATGATCTAAACATCTATTTTTAATGCATATGCATTTTTCTGAAGCAGTCTGTTTTTCTATTATTTCAATACCCAGCAAAATGCCCAGCTGTTATGGCCAAATTTCTTTCAAACTGCACATCTTTCTTCACCACAGAAAAAAAAACAACCCTTCAAATGTTAGTAACAGCTTAATACTGTGTTTGAACGCTGAGTCCAGGTTTTCACTTAAATCCAAAGGCTACCAGCAACTTAGAAACCAACATCACCCACAACATCCACTATCAATTCCCAGGACGCAGTCAATTTACATGCTTGAGATGAGAAAGAGAGTGATGGCTGTGCCAGGTCTGAAACAAAAAAAGTGACTTTCCAGCAGCTAAGAGTTGCCATTTAAGTCACAAAACAATTTTTGGAGTGGTTGCTGTTCATGGTTGCCTTAGATAAATACCAAATACAACAGAAAACCAGAAAGACGCTTTCATGTAATGACCACACGTCAATTTCACATGAGGCCACACTTGAGATTCTCTGGTCTGGACTACCAAGATGACACAGTGGACTGTTTCTGATAGGAAGAAGGTGGGTTTTTACAGCTCACGTTGCCATCAGGACTGTGGATGTGATTATGGCTTCAAAGCCATAACAATTGAAACAATAACAAAGACTTCAGTTAAAAAAAAAGAGAGATTTTTATTTTTTTACCTTTTTTAACTACTATCATTTCTCGCAGTGGAGCAAACAGCTTGGACGTGGGCTTGCAGCCAGCCACTCCACACGACATACTGTCACATAGAAGTTTTGTGCGTGCTGCAGCTATTTACAGTGGCATCTCCCCAGCAAACTCACGTACTTCCCGACCTGCCGCTGGCACGGCCGGCTCTGGCTCAAATGGACATCAGGGACCCACTTGCCAGCTTATGGGGAGGCGGGGGGGCAGGCTACTGTTGCAAAACAATTGCATTATCGCAGGTAACCATTTCGCCTTATTTTCAGTACAATGTTGAATGAGCTACTGGCATGGGTATCTACAGGAGGTGGGAAGGAGAGGCTTGGGAGCCCAGCACCCGAGCTTTTAGGCTGTGCGGGAGCTGGGCTTTCTGCACACAAGGTGTCTCTGTCGCAGGACTACAAGTGGCGAATAAAACAAAGTTTTAAAGGGCGGAAAAGGAGGGGGGGGTTTGCAACCCTCTGCCCCTCTTCGCACCTCCAGTCTGAAAACCCAGGGACGTCTGAAACGCTCCGTTAGTGCCCTCGGGGAGGTGGAAAGGTGGGGCTGCCGGGTGCCCTGGGCGCTATCCGTCGGTGCAAACCGCCGGGGAACGGCAGCGCCCCCGAGCCCCGCCACTGGCGCAGCCCGGGAGCGGACAACTGAGGGATCCCCACGGGCTCGGAGAGGGTGCCCCCCCCCCCCCCCCATCCCGCAGCCACGCACCCCCCTCCCGAGGTTCTCCCACAGAGTCACCTCCGGTTGGGGTGAGCCGCCCCCTCCCTCCCTCCGCGGAGGCCCGCGCACTCACCCGCGGCGCGGCGCGGCCGCTCCGTCGCTCATGCCTCCCCGGCGGGCGCGGCGGTGCGGCGGCGCAGCGGCGGGTGAGCGGGGCCGGCCGGGGTGGGCGCGGGGCGGGGGCCGGGGGGGTGGCCCGATTCCCGGGCATGCGGATGGTCGGCCCCGCGCTCCCCTACCTGCTGCTCCCGGCGGGACAAGGGTACTTCACGAACTGCTGCCCCGAGCCCCAGCCGCCGGTCAGCTGCTATCATGTGAATATGCAGATTAATTCGGGGGGTTCGCGGCTACTTGCGGAGAGAAGGAGCCAAGGCCAGAGAGAGCCCACTCTGCTTCTGCAGCGGGGGCTGCGCAGCATTGGGATGGACTCCGAGGTTTCTCAGTTTCTTCTCTGCCACACGCTGTGTTGAAGGAAAAAAAGTCAAAGCAACTCTGCAGCCAAGGGAGCTTTCACAGAATCATAGAATGTTTTGGGTTGGATTGGATCGTAGACATCACCTAGTCCTGACCCCCTGCCATGGGCAAGGCCACCTCCCACTAGACCAGGTTGCTCAAAGCTCCATCCAACTTGGCCTTGAACACTTCAGGGAGGGAGCATCACAACTTCCCCGGGCAACCTTGCCAGTTACTCACCATCCTTACAAGAAATAATTTCTTCCCAATACTTAATATAAATCTGCCCTCTTCCAGTTTGAAATAGTTACCCCTTGTTCTACCGCTCCACGCCGTTGTAAAAGGTCTCTCCCCAGCTGTCCTGTAGGCCCCCTTCAGGTACAGGAAGGCTGCTATATGTTCTCCCTGGAACTTTCTCCAGGCTGAACAACCCCAGGTCTCCCCGCCTGCCTTCACAGCAGAAGTGCTCCAGCCCTCTCATCTTTATGGTTCTCCTCTTGGAGATGGCTTTATCCATCTAAAATGCCTATTAGTACCTTACTAGAACCTTTCTGGTTACAAAAGAGGCAAAGTGGTTTTATTTGTTGGAAGTTGCTAAGTAAAGTTTTGCCTAGTGTGGAAAGCCAATGGAGGCCACTGAAAAGAACTGTTGAAATTAGACCATGAGGCTGCTGAGGAAATTCAGATGGTCCCCACCTTGAGAAGAATCTAATGACTCTACAGCATGAAAACAATACAATGAAAAAACAGCCCTTCACTTAATAAGAAATCAATAAGAAAAAAACAAAGTTGCTTAAGTTTCCAGGCATAATTATTTTGTTAGAAACTTGAAGAAGATGGGTGAAAACGGAACAGGCTATCTAGAAAATACTTTTTTACCCTAGTGGCTTAGGCCTTTGCATGCAGTAACATAACTTGAGCATAAGTTATATAGAAAACATTTTAAGGCACATGTTCAGGTGTTAAATGAGGCTAAAATAGCATGCACAGAGAAACTGCATCTACTGCCATGCATTCATGCAGCAACAGAGAAAAAAACCAAAGTTTGGCAGGATGATCAGCCAGCCTGTACAAAACACACTGTACCAGATAAACCTTCTGACCATTATAAAACAGTATAAAATCTGAAGAACTACTTTGAGCATGGAAACCATGGACAGAAAGTCCTCTCCTACCTTCTGCTAGGAGATTGTAGGTAATAATTTACACCACTGAAAAGCAAGTATAATGTATAACACTATCAATTCAGGATGGCCTGGACAAATTTGTACACACAGTGATTAAAAAAAGTCATGCCTGTGTGTTAAATACTTAGTGATCACAGTTTATGGTAAATGCAGGTGATGATAAAGTCCAAATATAGGGGTTTCTCTTATGTTTGCCTGCTCTTTCTCTAAAGCCATGTCATAAAGGATACCAAGAGACACTCACAAAGAAAAACAGCTGACTGTATGTTTGCCTTTCTTGTTTTCAAGCTTCGCTTCATTTGCTGATGTCTTGAGCTTAGTCAAGAGGGTGTGCAGTCATCATTGCACAGCTCTGGTCTTTCATTTGGTGCATTTGATTTTTCAGTCTATGCCTTTCACAACCTGGTGCAATGATTCCAGAAACTTCAAGTCCTAATGCTGTCTTATTGATACATAAGCCCACTGTATACTTCATATACCCAGAGAACAACTTTTTCAGTCAAGGCTGCAGGAGGAGTTTGTCACAGTGAAAGGATTTAATTTAGGGTGTTGCTCAGCATAAGATTTTTTTACCCCGATTCAACTTTCTCCCCTCTGCCAGGAATTACTATACAAAAAGCTCCTTTTTTAGTGCTCTATTTCAAATACCTGTGGCTTCCCTTGATGTGGCTTGAACAGGCCACATCTTTTCCCACCTGCATTTGGTGAAGTCATTATCTGATTATTTCAGCCTTTCATGCCATGGCTACTTCTGTCATAGAAATTCTTTCCTCTGTTGTTCTAAAAGCTACAAAAGGCACCTATACAAACCTCAAATTTCTTTCTAGTTTTGGAGCTGGCTGCTTCAAATCAGGGCTGAGCTTGCTTTCGTAGCTTTGCCCTGACAACACACTTGTTCTTTGGCACCTTGCCTCCTGCGGCCCGTTTGTTTGTTCACAAACAAAATTTGCTCAGTGAAACCAGTAATTGCTTTTCCTTTCCTTGCAGATAGCGTATATCTGCTCTTTTTGATCTGCAGACCAGATCACTGCCACATGGAGAAGCCAGAACATTAATAGCTTCTGTCACTGCTACCATTCTTACTGCAAAAGATCTTCTGGAGGATTAGACAAAGGTTGTGGCCACATAAACAGAGAAAGGCGATGCTTCGGGCACAAACCTGGAGCAAACTGCACTGTGCCAGCTCTGATCAAAGAAACAGACTATGTTCTGTCAAAAGCACAGAAGGCAAGGAAGACATCCCTTGAGATGGCACTGAAAAACAGAGGAAAGCTGCCCCAGTTTGTCCAGGGAAAAATATGTCAGTGGTGGGAGCTGGGACCACAAAGGTTCCTTCTGTTTCTCATTTTGTAGTTATGCACAAGGATGAAATATTCCTCCTGCTGCTGTGCTCAACACAGTTAAGGAAATAACATAGAAAAGAATATGCATGAAAGATTTAAAATGGTGTTAAAGCTCAATCCATATCTAAGGGGCGGGGGGGGGGGGGAATGTGCAGTGGAATCTCACTGTGCTGCTGCTTCTCCTTCACTGAAGAGTAAATCTTGAGTTTCTACAGTCATTTTTAGGGCATCATGAATTAAAGATCTCCGTAGAAACAAAAGGCATGGTGAGAAGATGCTGCAACACGTAAGGCACATCCATGTTCTGAACAAGCACTTCCCAGACAGTTGAAGCGTGCTGGATCTGGGATTTAGGCTTGGTCTGTTATGGAGGAGAGGGCCCACTGCCAAAGTTAGAGAGGAGTGTGTAAACAGTTAATTCCAGCTAAAACAATATGAGAGAGAGAGGCAGAAAAACTCCCAGCACTAGATTCTGTCACGTCACTGAACAGCAGTGTGGGAAGAGTCCCTTCACTCCTATGGTGAGTCTCATGGTTCTCCACCTTGGGAAACTCTGTCAGACCGTGGGGTTTGTCAGACAAGACTGAAGCAGAGAAAAGAAAGACCAAAATACAAAGAAAAGATGTAATTTAGAAGCACAGTGTGTTTTCTCAGTGCCTTGGACTTTCTCCACTTGTACCTGGTGGATCTGGGCTGTTCTCCTTTATGTCACTCTTGTTGAGCTCCTCAGCTTGCTTGGCTCGTCTTTCAGCACCACTTCAGGCTTTCAGTTTCCAAAAGCAGTGAGGCTTACACACGTGCTGCTCTCTCTTCTCCTCTCTTTCTCTGGGTGTTCCTGCCCTTTCCATCAGAACCCACCAGCCAGTTTCAGCTGCAGCTGATGAAGGATCTGAAATTGCAAAGCTGCTTAGGCTCCTGCTTCAGATAACCACAGAGAAAGGGGTGCTTGTGGCTGTTGTCAGGAGAGCATTGAGGAGCATTTTCAGAAGTGCCCAAGGGATGGAGGGACTTAGCTGCTGTTTTCAAAGTTGTGCACGCTCCTAGGACATTAAATTCCTTGGGCCATTTTGGCTCCTGTAGACATGAGTGAGAGCAAGGTGCAAGACTTTGAGAACCCACTGACACTTGCAGAAGCTTTCAGACTTTCTTTTCTGACTTACTGAAGATTCCATTCTGTTGCCACTAATAAATCCCCCTCCCCTCACCAGTTTATAAATTTGGGTTAAGCTTTGTCTACTAAAAGGATCTTATATAGAACACCGCTTACTGAAAGGTGATCTCTGCACATTTCTGAAGTTTTAATTTTCCTGCAGTGTAATCTTTATACTTAGGTCATTTATTTTGTCACGCCTTGGTATCGGTCTGGTCCAAGTTTGGCCGCAGGGCTATGTTCTCCTGACATTTAGAGCAAGAATTCCCTGGGAAATCAGTCAAGAGATTTGACATTGCTGCTGGCCCAACTCCAGTGGGTTTAGTTTTACTCTCCTCTATTTATTGTGGAATCTGTCCACGAGCTGCACATTGAGTTCCATGCTAGAGAAGGAGGACTGAAAGAGGACAAAATGGTCATTCATTTGGGGAAATTCATTCAGGCTTTTCGAAAGGTTTTACAAGAAGCTGTGCACTTAGATGACTGCTGAGCTTCCTCAGCCCTGCTCTGTTACTTCTTTCACAAGACGATTTGGATTGACTGCTTTTTCTTTGCTCTCTCCCCTCATGCCAACAGGCAGCAATTAAAGTTGGAAAAGCAAAATTAAGATCTAGGTAGTATAATAACCACCTGGAGGCTTCTCATCTTTAGAAATAGTTTAATTTCAACATGGCTTGGGCAGGCTCTTTGATATGGACAAAAAAAATAAATCCTTTTTCTCCCCTCTTACCACAAACTGAAGCAACTCGTATTGCAAAAAGCTGCATCAGTGGCAGAGACAGCCAGGATTTGATGAACTGGAGGAGAAGAGCAGGAAAGCAGCCCTGGGCACTCATGGGGGGTACAGGAGAGCCAGGGGAAGAATCCCAGGTCAGCTGGAAATGAAGGAGAGAAGTAGCTCTCTTGTGAAGGGGGTCAATGACATACAGCAGCACAGGGCTGGGTGCAGGAGGCTCTGCATGTGCCAGGAGGGAAAACCAGCCCAACATGCTAGTGGTCTGTGTGCTGAGTGTTGTGTAATCTTAGCCAGTGGGGCCAAAAGGGATTTGTCTAACTTTGCTAGTTGAGATGCTGAAATTCAGTTAAGCGATCAGAGATTTTATTAGGCACAGAAAACGTAGCACTCCATATATACCACTGCTGTACACTCTTTAACATCCAGCCTTGCTTTCCTGACCAAACTGAGTAGCTCTCCCTTACAGTCCTGCTGATGTTTCTAAGCTCCTCACCTCCAGATGCTCAGCCTCTTCCCTCACCACCACTTCAATTTCCTACAAAACTGAAACATAGCTCAGTCAAAGAATTATGGAGTTTAAGACTATATGGCAACATAGTATTTTTTAGTTTACTTTATATATCGTAGACTTCACCTCATGACACATTTCATGAGTTCAATATCTTATATTTGGTTAAATATATTTTGCAAAGAGCATTCTTGCTTTATGTGAAAACTCATGGGATAGAAAATACACCCATTCCCTTGGTAGCTTATTCCCAAGACTGATAATTTTCATCACCAAAAATGGTCTTTGTCTCTAAACTCAGTTTGTATGAATTCGTCTGCCATTTAGTGGTGCTGTTCTCTTCCAGACTAAAAAGCCTCTTGTACTTCTGCTGTCTCCCCATAAGGATACTTATATAATGTGAGCAAGTCATCTCTTAATCATCCTTTTAGTAAGGCAAGCAGACTGAGCTCTTGAAGTCTCTCACTCTAAAGAAATTTGACACTTTTCTTTGGCTCTTGTTTGTGCCTTCACCACTTTTTCAACATGCTTTTAAAAATGCATTTTTAATATTGGACTCCCAGCAGGCATGTTCTGAAGTAAAAGCATTTCTGGTAGCACACCTAGGAATTGAGTAAGCCATTCTTACTGCTGCATCACACTGGAGAAGCATTCTTCCTTGCTTCTCCACAGTAACTCTTCAGACCTTCTTGGGATATAGCCCTCATTCTGTAGATAAGTCTTGTTTCACTCCAATACAAAAAATTTTGCAGACATTCTGTCTGACAGGATCACACTTGGGAGCAATCCAATCTGCTGAGTTTGGCCATCCTTTTCTCAACCTAATAATTTAAGTCATGTTCAAACCATACTGGCGGTGATTCTGTATTTACTTTCAGACTTACTGAGGAAAACCCTGAAGCACGTGAAGCCTCACAGCGATCCCTTCAGATCCCTGCCAACTGCTGCTGTGACTAGTCCATTAAGTACTTTCAGAGATCTGTCAGCCAGGTCTGAAACCTTTTGCTGCCCCATGGCTAACCTGCGGTGGTAATGCTTTAGACAAATGTCATTTGGTGTTGTGGTAAAGCCTCTAGAAACACTTCAACACATTGCTCCATGCAGCTACCTCTAGGAGCCAATGTGTAATTTTAAAAATTAAATCTTTAATGTGTTGTTGGTGTATTTTTTTGGAGTTTTTTTTTGCAAGGTTGAGGCTCAATGGCATAGTATAATTGACAGATGGCCCAATGCTAGGAATTTGTTCTCTGTCCAAGCCATCTGCTGTATGTAATATAATGATAATATATATAATATGTATATAGCTTCATAGCCATAGGATTTGTGCACTTAGTGGAAATGTATGCCATGAATGGGCTTATGCAATATGTTCTGAGTGAGACAGTTTTGCTTCATATCATTCAGGCTATCTTTGTAGATTATAATAGTGGCTGTCTTCTTAATACCACATATTTTACAGGAGTTTTCTTTCCTCTCAACATTAATAGCTTCTAAAAGCTGAAACCTTGGGCCATAGAAGTGAAGGTGTTGATCTTTTTTCTATGCAAAGGTTCATCTTTAATTGAATGAACTGAAAAGCAAGGTCTGACTATGAATATTTACAAGTTCAAGCTCTTTTGTCCCCAAGCTTCTAAAGAAAATCTGACAGCATGTTTTTCTTGAAATCCTCTCTAGAACATCAGTTTCATTTCTGACAGGTTTGCATGTTTACAGCTTGAAAAAAAATTAGATGAAGCCTAATAACTTGTGATACACATGCCACATTTTTTCTGGACTAGGAGAAAGGTTTTAAACTGGTAAATGGCAATTGGAGATATTTGGTCTCCTTTATGGAAGAAGCTGTACTGCTTTGGAGATTCTTATGTTGGCTCAATTGTCAACAAAGATAATGGAGATTAATAGAAAGAAGCAAACACTTCTTTCTGCCATCTTCAGCTTTACTGATACCAGCTTATAGCCACTGCATGGTTGGTGAACATTTGAGAAATGATCAGTTAACAATGTTTTGTCTTCAGCTACATGCAGCCATGGAAAACAGCCTTTGGAGGCCTATAGCTATATAGTCCAGTACATATTTGCAGATGCAATCTGTGGAGACTGGATGAAATCAAGCACAGGACCAGAGGCCTCTCCTGCTTTATGCTACTTGCACATCTCATGTTTCTTTCTAAGCAAAACATTCTAATCTAAGCTCCACAACTGCCTTCTATGGGCACTTATAGTTTGGCAAACTGCTCTTTTGCAAATCCAACTAAGGGGAAAAAAGCTGCAAGCTGTGTGAATAATTAAAAACAATACCAAATGACATTTCTTCCAGAAGACTTTGGGCAAAATATATAATTTTTTAAATTGTTTGCATGTTTACCTTATTAATACAGAGCAAGTAGTCTGAGACCATTCTTCATGGCCTACCTCTGTACACTTACCACAGAATCACAGAATTGTCAGAGTTGGAAGGGACTTCTAGAGATCATCTAGTCCAACCCTCCCGCTAAAGCAGGATCCCCTAGAGCACATCACACAGGACTGCATCCAGGCAAGTTTTTAATGTCTCCAGAGAAGGGGACTACAACCTCCCTGGGCAGCCTGTTCCAGTTCTCTGTCACCCTCACCATAAAGAAGTTTTTCCTCATATTTAAATGGAACTTCCTGTGTTCCAGCTTGTGCCTGTTGCCCCTCGTTCTGTCACTGGGAACTACTGAAAAGAGTCTGGCTCCATCCTCCTTGGACCCACCCTTTAGATACATATAGGCATTAATATGGTCTCCCCTCAGCCTTCTCTTCTTGAGGCTAAAGAGTACCAGCTCTTTTCCTGCATCCAGGCTTTGGATAGACTGTAGGTAGCTCTGCTATAAGTTGCTGTTTACAGTGGATTTTGAGAGTTTTGTGGAGAGAACTATTTTTCTGAAGACAGGTATTGTATTAAATTAGTGTTTAAAAAGGAGGCAAATACAGCTAATCATACCTCTTCAAGGATACAAGCCAAAAAAGTCTGATCACTGTTAAAAAAGTCAATCTACCTTTTTAAGAATGAATGCAAAGAATGGGAAATTTCAAAGGGATTTATGGTTTCCCATGTCCTCCTTTGTATAAGCAAAACATCCACAATACCCATCTGATTTTCAGTTTCACCCTGCATACTTGACTGACGTGAGCATAATCTTCTTACCAGCAGCGCAGCAGAACCAACACGCCAGTGAAAGGGATTCTTTTCAGCTACACGCCTCACCGGCCCTGTTATCGGTGGGGCTCTCGCCACAGCCTGGCGAGTCCTCAGGGTGCAAGACCAGGCAGGAAACCACCCAGCCTGGTCCTCTGTGCTGCAGGGTGACGTTTACAGAATGGACTCTTCAAAAATATTTTTTGAGTTGTCAACTGAACCTATTTGTTATGGAAGGCACAGAAGGGAACTTCCACGCAGTTTCACAATACGATTTTTGCTGTCCAATGTCAGCAACTTGTAATTCATCCTTAAAAAGCTCACCTTGATCCCAACTGCATTACCTCAAAGAGCTGATTGTACCTGAGAAATCTGACCTATTTCCAAGTTTCCAAAACCATGAAGAGGTATAAAAAGCATATAGAGTCTTTGCAGCCTGTAGCCAAGAAAGCCCTTTCCCCTTTTCTTTTCCCCTTTTCCCCTTTCCCCTTTTCCCCTGCCCTGCCCTGCCCCGCCCCGCCCTGCCCTCCCATCCCCTCCCCCCTCCCCTTCCCCCCCTCCCCCTCCGCCTCCCCCTTCCCCTTCCCCTCCCCCTTCCCCTTCCCCTTCCCCTTCCCCTGAAAATTAATCACCTGAGTTACAGGCAAGTATAATTTAGTGGAAAAATGGAGAATTCAAGACACGTACAGAACAGAATAAAGAATGTAAAGCAGTGGGGATCATGGTGTAGCCCTAATATCGAACAATTAGAAAATGTGTCTGAGATATCTGACATCATTCAGAGCAAGGAGTTTTTACACAGAAGACTGTCCTGATTAAATAATGAGTAAATAAAATGCACATATTTCCCCACTGTTCCTTTGTGTGTAGGAGATGCTGTATGTAAGTCCTTGACCATTTCAGAAGTTTGGGCACACCATTGATTCACTTGGGTTTTGTGATGAGGCCAAAAAGAGGGGGAAAAAAAAAGAAAAGGAGCCTGGGAAACCCTATAACTGTCCAGTCTCAGTGGTTTTGTTACTGTGCCAAAATAAGGGGTCAGGGCATAATAGCACTGGAAAAGCTCAGTTGCTGTAGATTTTACATAACAAGTTCCCAGCTTCTTTCATTCAGCCTGTGCCCGGTTCTGCAACCAAGACAGCACGGAGAGCAGATTTCAGCTATAAAGATGTCAGTGGGAGAGCTTATTTTCCTTTGGTAAATTGCAAGAAGTTAAAGAAATGCCTCTGTACTAGCAGGAGGGGGAGTGGAAAGCAGAAGGCAAAATACTAAAAATAATTTCTCAAAATGTCCTGAAATATTCCCTCTCCTTCTCCATGACTTGCTGAGAAAGGTGTAAGTTTGGCAAAGTAGTCTCTGCTGCTTCCAGTTATAGTATGCTTCAGGATATCTTCATATACAAAAAAGTTGTTAGGCACTGTTTTCTAAGGAATGGGTTCTTCAGCCACACTTTGGAGTCTTCTTTAGGGCCAACCTGCTTTTCAGAGGTGGCCCTTGCAGTTTCAATTGATGTCCCTGGCAGCAGCAGCCGCTCCAGCCCACCTGGAAAGTTTTGCCTACTTCCTCCAACTGCTGGCTTGTGGACTGAGTCACCTAACGTATATAAGCTTGAGCTGGGAATTTCAATCTTAGCATCACTCTTAAGTAAAACAAGGCAAGAAATACATTGTAAGCCAAATTCTTCATGGTAGGAGCACTTCCTAGGGGAGTTTCTGTGTGCGGAGGCATCACAGTGTCCTGGACCCACTGTAGCCACTCAGTTGGAAACAGCCAAAAAGATTCAGGGAGAAATGGGAGGAGGGAATTTGTTGACAGCATGGCTGAGACAAAGAACAATTTTGTCTAACTTCGGTTCTGTGTTTGTGTTTTCCATGCTATTCAGGAGGACCTGAAGGGATCACAAGGATTTTGAGAAACACCATCTTCTCAGAGCTGAGCTTTTGCTGTGCTGCAGTCTTAGGGTACTTTTATCAGAGATACAACAGCAAAGCAGCAATTTCTTTTTCTGTGCTGTCACCTGCAGCCAGAATTAACATTTCCCCTTCTCGTTGGAGGTTTTCCCTCTGTTGTGTTTCTGGTTTGGTTTTTTTTGTTTGTTTTTTTCTTCCTCCTTTTTTTTAATTTTTAAGAGAACAGCTGAGGTTGCAGCAAAGGTGACAGCTGCTGTCTGTGGCTTGGATTACATTATAACTTCCTTGAAAGCAGAGAGATGCTACAAAACCTTGCTCACTTCCCCCCACCCCCGTCCCCTCAAGTTTCCCACCAAGGAACCTCTCCCAAAAACCTGTAGCCCACCAGAAGCAGGCGCAGCTGCACAAACAGCTGCCCAAACCCATAAACCTGGCAGCATCCTGTCCCAGGTAAGAAGCAAAAAAGAAGCAAAGAAGCAAAAAAATCCCCAACTTGTGCAAGAGGTAAACCTGCAGTTCCCTCAAGTAGCTGAAGTTCATTTGGAATAACATTGTGGCTCTGCAACATGCTAATAAAACACTTACATGCCTATACAGCAGATGAAACCTTTGCCTATAGAATGCTACCATGTTAATTCTCTGCTACAGCCAGAGTTGAAAACAGAGCTAATCTAAGTTCTGTCTGTACATCCTGAGTGATGGGAACTCTGTTCCTTTAGGACGTATATATCTTAATACACAGTTAAGATCTTTAAAGTCAAATGCAGGACTTAAGCTAAGTAGCTCCCACTACCATTGTTGAGAAACATCTGGCTGAAAGTTGTGAGACTCATATGTACATTGTGTGTGTGTACATGCATTTATAAAACATGCATGCATTTATACATGCATTTGTACAAGTTTGTAGGGAGGGAGCTGTTATGCAGTTGAACTTGTGGTAGTGTGGTCAATATGCCAGAGGGACAGGATGCCATCCAGAGGGACCTGGACAAGCTGGGGAAGTGGGCCCAGGTGAACCTCATGAAGTTCAACAAGGCCAAGTGCAGGGTCCTGCACCTGGGCCCAGGCAACCAGAGACATCAATACAGGCTGGGGGAAGACATGCTAGAGAGCAGTCCTGTGGAAAAAGACCTGGAGGTACTAGTGGATCCAAAGCTGGACATGAGCCACCAATGTGCAACTGCAGCCCAGAAGGCCAACAGCATCCTGCACTGCATCATAAGTAATGTGGCCAGCAGATTGAGAGAGGTGATTCTGCCCCTCTACTCTGCACCGTGTCCAGCTCTGGAGCCCACAACACAAGAAGGATGTGGATTTGCTGGAGTGTGTCCAGAGGAGGGCAACGAAAATGATCTGAGGGCTGGAGCACCTCTCTGTAAAGACAGGCTGAGGGAGTTGGGGTTGTTCAATCTGAAGAATAGAAGACTCCAGGGGGACCTTATAGGGACCTTCTAATACCTGAAAGTAGCCTGTAAGAAGGCTGGGGAAGACCTGTTCACTAGGGCATGTAATAATAGGACAAGGGGTAATGGTTTCAAGCTAGAGAAGGGTAGATTTAGGTTGGACATTAGGAAAAAGTTCTTCAATATGAGGTTGGTGGATCACTGGAACAGGTTGCCTAGAGAGGTTGTGGAGGCCCCACCCCTGGAGACATTCAAGGTCAGGTTTGATGGGGCTCTGAGCAATCTATTCTAGTGTGAGATGTCCCTGCTTATTGGAGGGGGTTTGGACTACATGACCCTTAGAGGTCCCTTCCAACCCAAGACATTCTATGATTCTATGAATTGTGACTCATTGTCATTCCTAAAACTTAAAAATCTGTCTCTGTATGTGTATCAAGAATGGGGTAATTCAATAGGCAGGTGCTAGTCTACCTACATCCAGTTTTTACACATAAGTAACTTGCTTGGGAAAATTAAACCTTTAGCATTTAATATCCTACAGACATGTATTTACAGTCCACTGAGTGTCGATTTACATCTCTGTGTAATGAAATGCCCAGATAAAGCTGCTCTGCCCCTACACCTATGTCTCAGGAGGCTGTTTCTTGAATGTAAATCAAATGGAACTCTTCAAACTTACAAATGCTGGGAAATTAGCAGTATTGGGAGGTTCTGTGGAAACTGTGCTATCTGGGAGGAATTTGAGGGGGGGGGAAAAAAAAAAGCAAAACTGACATAGGAGGAATTTCTACATGACAAGTACAAGACAGATATGTGTACACAGATGGTGACTGACACTGCTGTAGTCTCCGGCAGACTTAGTAGTGCAGCCTCAGTGCCATGGTAACATAGATGTGCTGGACTGGAGCTGGCTTACACTTGACAGCTGAGAGTGAACCAGTAATTGGTCATACTCATTTGTGCTGACATCCTTAAAGATGGCAGGAAACTGTATGTGAGAAGAGAGAGGAAAGAAAGCAACAATTATGTATTTAAAAAAAAAAAAAAGTTATGATCATGGCCTTGGTATTTTTTCCTTTCCTTTTATAAGGACTCTTTCCCCTCTCTCAGGGTTGTTAATCACATCATTTTCAGAAGGCAAATAGAAGTAAGCAACATAGTCTGCATCAGTACAGTCTGCGTGTTAGTAGTAGTCTCCAGGCAGCCATAGAAAAAGTGGCTATGGTAGTAGGAAATAAATGCTGAGAGTGTCCAGCAGCCAGATAAACTGGAGACTGTCACAGGCTTGGCAGGACCTCTGGAAGGGCTGGGGGAACATGGCCCTGGGTACTGGGCTTTGCATTCCTGGTGTGTAGGAGGAGGTAGACACTTGAGTACATGGATGGGATCCACTGCTTCTGCAGAGCTCCCTAGTTGAGCATCACTTTATTTAGGGCTACTGCAGCAAATTAAAACAGCTTCTCTTTATTTGATCTCAGAATAAAATGAGACAGCAAGATTCTCACCCTGTCTCTGTCTGCTCTCCTCTGTACAAAAGGAACCAGAGGGGCACTTTCCCCTGGTCAGACAACCTGGCAGTGGTTTTATGCTGAGGCAGTGCTGGGCAGGCTTGACAAGACACACAGTGTTTTGAAACAGAGCTCTCATTCTTAAGGCTGCCAACTGCCCAGAACAGAGCTGAATGATGCACTTCTCAGCTGGAAAAAAACTGGGACGTCCCTAGCTTCCTCCAAGCCATTAGAAATAGAAAGAAAGGGCATGAACATCCTATGGGATAAATTCCATACTAACACCTAATATCTATTCACAGCTATCTATCCACATAGTTCAATGATTGTAGGAGAAGGCATGTGGTATAATTTCCATTTACAGGACCACTTTACCAGTGGGGAAACTAAGGCAGTGAGAAGTTCAAGTTTGTTCAAGAAGTCCATGAAGTTACACAACTTGGAGGAAGATCCAGGTCTCTGAAGTCCAAGTCTGTTACTCCAGTCACAAACAGAGCTACATCTAAGACAAAAGAAACCTGGGCGGCTCACTGCAATTAGCTACAGGACCAATAGCTCAGCAGCTCTTCCCAAAATAGGTATTTTTATGAATACCAAACTTAGTCTAACACATTTTCATTAAACTAAATAATATGACTCCTGTGTCGTGTCCCATCCCCTCCCATATACACATTTCAGAAGGCAAATCAGTCCCAGGTATCTGGGGTTATGGACAGATTCCCTTTGCTGAGTATGTTAGTTACACTCCCCCGGTCCTATGCGTTCCCGCCCTCTGAACTAGAAATGAATTGGCTGATACAGGATTGGTGCATCTGTTTCTTTGATGAAGTGTAATAATTTATGGTCTGATTTCAGACATTAGGTTCCAAGACCAATTTATTTAGTTCTGAAAGCACCTGAGCAGGTTACACAGCTGATAAAGTGGCATTAATATTACAGTTAAAAATACTTATCTGATGCGTTGTTAGCTAGAAGGCACATATAACAAAGACTTTTATGTATAACCTACATATACAATACAAAGCTCTATTAAAATATTTTCCTCACAGACTTCTGCAAAGTGTCATATTGTAATTTTCATTTAAATTTAAACTACCTTAAAATGAAAGTGGTGATCTCCAATGACACATCACCAAGATAGAACAGCCCGAGGCAGGAGTAGCTCCAATAAATTTGGCCTTTTGGGGGGGGGTTACACCAGAGGACATTTCAAGAGGATTTGCCATGTTTGATTGCACTGTGGCTGCACACCTCTGACTTCCAGCAAGCAACAGATTACCAGCAGTTGCAGAAGATACGGGTGTAATGGCTGTGTCTGAACTTTGCAAGCCAAATCCTACATGGAAAGAGGAAACTGCTTTATGTGGGCGAATATATCAGAATTTGAGAATGAACATGTATGCAGTTTCTGTTTTTAATTAATCTTTATTAAATTAATTTATTAATTAAAATATTTTTACGGAATTATTAAACAGTTTAATTTTCTTTAACACTGATTCATTTTAGAAGGCAAATATGAAATGTTATTTTCCAAAAGTCAAGTTTTTGTTTCAGGGGTGAAGCACAACTGTCTGGTGTTTGGAAGAGACAAATAAGCCAAGGGAGCACTCTCCTGCTCCAGCCCTCCAATGGCCTCACTGTAGTTGGTGCCTTTAGAGCACATTTGAAATGTCCTGACAACCGACCTGCATTAGAGATGTGCTTAGAGATCTTCAAATGAAGAAATGTTCATAACTAAAAAGCATTTACTTTAATGAAGCCTTTCGAAAGAGGCTCCGCATGCTGCAGCTGAGCTTCAGTGTAAGTGTAATTGCACCGAATATTGTGGGCTGTCTTTTCATTCCTCTTCTACATGTTCATACCACTTTCTGAGTAAAACAAACATCTGTGCAGTTGTGGAGGTGGGATTTTACACTAGTAACAGTGGATGACCTTCAGGGCTTTTTTTTACCTAGCGGTCTCACAAAGTACAAGCCACATTACAACCCAACCTCACACTTTGACCTTTTAAAATTTACTTTGAAAAATAGAGGTTATCTTTTATGCTGCAAATTATGCCTCTATCTCTTATAATCCCATAAGTCAGATATCACAGTCCCACTTCAATTATGCTAAACTCTTATGTTAATTTTAAATCATGTAACTTAATTCCTGGCAAAGCAGGCTGGTGATTTTCAAAATGTGGTTAATGAGGCAAAGTACAATCTAGATTCTGCTACTGAGATCATCTGAATCCCCTAGGTCGCTGAAGATGACTATGGAGAGGCTCTTCTTTACAAAAGTCTGGGTTAGATTTTCAAAAAATGAATTTTTAAGTGCAGTTAGGGGCTATGAAATTTGAAGTTGAGCATACAAAGAAGTTAAATTACTTTCACTAGAGCCATAGAACAACATTGCGGCTAAACCAGTTATGCTTCTGTGCACACGCTCACTTTAAAGGCCTTAAGTAGTGTCCTCCCCTTTTAAATCACAAATGCAAACCATACCAGATTTTCAAGATGACAATCCAGGGACCTGATGTCTATGTCCATGGATGCATGCAAATCAGTGTAATTTTCCTTCTCATTTGCAGAACCGAAACATTTGCTAATAGCTTCTTTCAACCCCACCCAGACTCAAAGAATAGCTTCAGCTAAGGCCAGTTAGTAGATTAAATCTTAAGAGACCATACAGTGTTTTTGGTACATCCCCCTCACCAAACCTCTTCCATTCCCTGGTCATATAGGCTGAAGATTTGTCACTAAAGCAAGCTCAAGGTAAAGCTGAAGTTCTTCATAGTCTTCGTAATTTACTGCTGTTTAGTTCTCTGAATTAAAAAATCATAGGAAACTCATATATAAACCAGCCTCCATTCTTTATTAGCATGTTAAACTTTTTTCGATCATACGTTTTTTGGAAAATATTTTTACCTGTAAATTAACAACTATCTAACACACATCCACAACAGACAAGACAAAGCAAATATATAGACATCAAAGGGTACATTTATTATTATTTTTTTTAATTCTTCAGTGGCCTGGAACAACTCCTTATAAGTCAAGACAGATTCCTTCAAGATTTGAGGTGGGAATCAGTACATACAAGAACAAAGAATCTAGAGACATCTGCTGTGACAGTGGAAAAGATACTTTTCGCACCAAGGTCAAATCCAAGTGAAATCTAAGGCAGTTTTCACCTGAGTTAGGAGATTGGATGACACAAAATCAAAACTCCGGCAGGAGCTGCTCTTTGAAATCCTAATGCATAGTCCCACTCAAGGGCAACAGTCATGAAAGTTCATGGCTGAATTATTTAAAAAAAAGAATAATGATGGGTAAAGACACATGGGAACTCAGTAACAGCCATTAACTGGTGTGGTGCACAATACTGGAGCAGTAGTGTGCCAGTGCCCAGCAAGGCAGTGGCTGCAAGGAACAACCTCTCCAGCATGGTGGCCTGGGGCTGAGTCCTTGGCCATGGGGCAGCTGCCTCCTCACAGCAGCCATTGTGCTACAGGCAGAGTGGGGCAGCACTGGGGCTCCCTGCGGTGGGACAGAGCCCGCAGGAAAACGAGGAGATACTGCTGCCAGGGAAGGTGGGAGTCAGAGTGTAAAGGGGCAGATGTAGGGGTGTTCTGTTTACCCGAGGAAAGGCATGCATCGGGGCAGTTCGATGGTTTGATATCCCATCCCAAATGCTTCTGGTGGTAACACCTATGGGTCTGTTCAGGCACAGCAACAGCTCACACAAGTAACTGTGTGTGTGTTTACTCATCTGAGTCATCCCTGCACCTCCTCGCTGGTCCTGAACACCTGCACCTCTCCACACATCATGGTGATGATGGCTTGTGGGTTTTTCCCTTCTTTTCCTCTTTGTTTCATAGCCCCAGGGAACAGGCTATGCTGCTAGTCACATACAGCACCACCTCCAGCTTGGGCTGCCCAGTGTGCTTTTACCTTTCCCACTCAGAGCAGTTCATCCTGCTGTGAGATGTGCAGAGCCTGCTCAGTTACACAATGGCAGTGCGGAGGCTGGCTCCTCTTCTGAGGAGAAAACTGAGGGAGAAACAAGCAGCAAGAGTACGTAGTAAAAGGTCTGTCCTTTCAGCAGGGATCTACAATTACTCGTGTGTAAGGACTGAAGCCATACATTTGCCTGAGATGAGGCAAAAGACAGCAATAGCATTAGTCATGAACAGTGGTTGGGAACAGAGGAAAAGGACATTTTGCTTGCAGAAGGGTCCTGCCAGACTGTTTCCTTATTCTACAACTTGCTATATCAAAACACTGGAGCACGATGCTCCAAACCACTTCAGGAAACAAAGAATAGGTATCATCTTTGTTTTGGAAGGACACAGGGATTTCCCCCTATCCATTTTGCAGAGATTTCTCCTCCTCCTGGGACACCCTGGACACCCATCCTACAATGCCATGAGCAACTGCAGGTCACAGGAACAATGCATTGCTCAGATGGCACTTGAGAGAGGAGAAGGAAACGGTGGAGAGAAGGTACCTTCCCTTTTATAATCAGGATGGTGGGACTCTGGACACAACTGCCTCTAGGACTAATCAGCAATATCCATCCCACCACTTAACATTACAGCATCCATGCCACCGCTGGGGTTTGCCAGGTGCTGACAAGGCAGGAAGGACAGCAAAATGCTGGTGACTTCAGGAAGATCTGGGGACAAAACCAATCCGTGGGTTTGAGAGGCAATGGGCATACATACAAACCTGTGCAACAAATTGCTGGCAGCTGGACTGATGATCTGGTAGACCAAGAGTGGTCACAGCGGTTGCAATGAAGTTGCTTCTCAGTACAGACCTTATAACATCCCAGAGCTACCATCCTAAGACTTTGCCCAAAGATGAAGACTATCTTGTATATTTGGACCACAGTATGTATCATGTGGTTGACTCCACAGTGCATTAAAACGTTAATTTTAATGTATGTGGCATTTCTCTGAAAGGAGGGTTATGTTCATCAACTCCAGTACATCAATCAAAATGAGGTGGTGGACTGGGGCTTCAGATCACAGGCTTACCCAAATATACTCTGCTTAATAGTTGAGCTGCTGGGCTATTTGTAGTTTTATGCATTTTTATTCAAGAGCATCCTTCAATAAAAACCAATCAGGTCTAAAAACAGCTACAGCCTAGTGGTAATCAAACAACCATGCCTTGCAACTGAGAACGCTGCAAACATTTTAGAAAATTAGCCAATGCTTCTTTATTAGTAAGTGACAGAAAGTAAAACATACATTAAAAAATAGTTTCAAAAACAATTTCCAAAGCAGACACATCAAAAAAGAATCATGCTACTCCGAATGCTTTTTTCTTAAACCATTAAAAGAACATTAGGTAAGCTAATGCAACAGCTGGCTGCACTACCCCTTCCACAGTACAATCCATAATGGTAAAAGCAGCTTTTTCAGCCATTTTAGTGCAACTTACGCTGTTTACAGGTCTTTTTTTGTGCATTCTCCTATAATTTAATGTCAATTGATGTCACTCTAGCTTATAAAATCCCCACTAAGTCAAGACAACTCCACTTAGCAGTAACTGTTTCCTTTCAGGGCTAATATCAAAGTAGTTGTTTTGAGTCCCAAAATGATAAATATCTAATAGAAGCCTGAAGCTATTCTGGTGCTATACAATCGGTGATGTATAATTGAACATTAAGTAATCCAAGTAATAGAAGTCGTAGGTCAGCTGTCTCTCCTCCTTAGACAATTCCTTTAAGTATTGCCTCACTACTTCTGCATTTGTTCTCTCATCAGAGGAATGTCTGTCTTTGAATTTAGGAAACTTCAGCTCAGCTGGAGCACCTACCAGCTGCAAAAAGTAATTGGCATCTTCTTCCAGGGTTTCAAACTTTCCTATAAAATCATAGTTGATGAGGCAGGGATAGCAGAGCTTACTGACTTGCTCCCAATGAATGTCCATTCCTACTGGGCGATGGGAATCTAACAGATATTGGATAAACTCCCTGAACTTAACTCCCGATCCTGTTTTCAATGCTTCTTCATTTGCGTTATGTCTATACTTCTTAATTATTGCCTTCCCAAATACTGGATGGTAATAGCTGTTTGGATGTTCAAACTTATCCCTGAAGGCAGATACCAGTCTTTCCATAGGATCACGTACAAATATAGTCTTGGTGTACGTGTTCAAACGTGTGTATATCCCTTTTAGGTCATAACTGTCCAGTTTCCTTAGATGCTTCCCGTAGTGCACATCATCATGGGAAATGTTGTGTGCTGAAGCAGCGAGTCCATTGAGCACCATGAGGACCCTTTTCCAATTGGAGCAGCCTGCTTTTGGCACTTCGCAGTACAGGACCTTGTGCCTATCCTCCACGTAAATTCTTGACACCAGGTGCGTGAGGTGGGTTGGCAGCTTCTTTCCGTTGTTGTATTTCTCACAGAAGTCATGCAGGAAGGACCTGCGCTTTTCTTGGATGCTATCCACTTCCTCCCACTGGCCACCCTTGACTAACGACTTGTTTAAAGGGTGCAGTGCAGGGGGCAAATACACCCCTCTGAACCGGCTGAGAGGTGACTCGCTCATCTTCTGCTGGTCAGACAGTTGGCTCACCAAGGAGGAAGCCACCACACCAAAAGGGTCAGCCTTGCCCCACCAGTGCCTGCTGCCCAAGACAGCCGTCGCGTGCTTACTGAGGCCAGGAGGAGCACTACTGCTCCACGCTGCTCTCCTCTCTGTCCCTCGAGGTGGGACCATGAAATCCTGCAAACATAGAAAGGAGTGGAGTTTACAAAGCCATGACAGCCCAGACCATTCACACCGCAACAGCAGCAAGGATGGTGGTGTGTGTTTGCAACCAGGCCACGTTCAGTACTACAAAGTTTCTTTCAAACCACTTGATCAATAAATCTAATTTAGCAACAAGCTGGGCTAATTACTGAAATACATGCTTCTGAAGGTTACCTGTTGGTGCACAGTAGGTCTTCCTACAAAAATAAATAATTTAAGCCACACCTTTTGAGAATTCAGAAGAGGTTCACACAGGGAGGCTGACAGTCCTGGTCAGGGTGGCCAGGTGCTTTACTGAACACACACAGCACTGGTTGAGTTGCACCACCATTGAGAGCTCTCTGGAGCTCACTTTCACAGCCATGCTAACAGCTGTCACATCTGCTTCCACCACTGTGACTTGGAGCAGGCCTTGTCCTGCAGTGGCTGCGAGGTCAGTGCTGGTGATAGGGGACCAGCCTAGGGCTTCTAAATACCTGACATTGGTGGGTTTGAGTAGGGTGTAGTGACAGACAAAATCCCCCTCCGAAAGGTCCTATTCCTGTCCCCTTACTGACAGCTCATGGAAGTGGAATGCATTGGATTGCATGCACGTACAGGTGTTTGCAACACAGATGCCTCTGCACCTGGGCTAGCTGCTTTCACAGCTAATAAGGCAAAATAGGTGCCTTTAGAGCCTATTCCATCTGACTTACTTAAACATCAACATTAATGACATGAACTAACTAAACATCAACTAGTGACCCAGCAAAGAATGTGAAAAGATGAGACTTTCCTCCCAAACATCTCTTTTCATGTCCCCAGCCACTGTGCAATCCACAAGCTGCTGAAATGGCAAAGCTCAGATCTATGTTTTGCCATCAAATTCTTCAGGGTCTTGTATCATGCAAGTTCACTGAAGAGTTTCCTGCAGTTTGAGTATTTCTGCTCACTCATTCCTGAGTAGATTCTCATGTGTCTACGAAGACTTGTAGATTTTTTTTTCTCCTGTCAGTAGGCAAGCCTGCTGCATTGGCACGTCTATACAGCTGTCTGTTTTCATTACACTTCTGGAAAGAGGGGATGCTGATCAACAGGTTTTCAAACACCCGGTTGCAAATACCCGTTAGCCAAATGGTTAGTTGGACATAAATGCATAGACTGCCTGACTGCTTTCGTAAGTCTAACTTTTTTGGAAATTACGTAAAAAAACTCTTCTGCCATAAACTGATTAAACATTTACTGGAAAGTTGATTTGTGGTCTGGTAGACTGTAAGTCTGGATTTGGGGGGATGGGAAAGTTCATAGGCCAACTCAAACAAAGCTGTTAAAAATTCAGAGGAATAATGTAAGAAATGGTAACGCATGGAACACAATTTCAACTCCATTTTGAAATAAAGCCTATGGAAAAACAAGCAGTTCCAATATAAGTTTGCCTATATTGTAGTGTAATAGTCAAATGACCGAAACAAAACTGGAGGACCAGGCTATTCTGTATTGCTGCAAACTACTGCCACTCAGGGCTTTGTTTTCTCTAAAGTGAGTAAAATAATTTTTGTATTGGTGAAAGCAATAGAAGAACAGAGCCATGCAGGACTTGTACATCTGTAAGAGAGGGCATGTTGGTGTTTTTAGAGATGCAGAAGGATACTTGAATACTTTCAGTTTGACATGGTCAGTTTTTCTAATATAATTTTTTTTTAATTCTGTTGTCTAATATTTTATGCTTTTGAACAAATGAAACACACATGACTAGAGATTTATCCCTTCTGCCCTAGAATGGAAAAAATTCAGGAGCATAGTGAGTGTGTAATAACAGAAGGTAGTACTAGTAGTAAAACAGGAGATGACTATGAGCCTAATGGGAATTTCAGCATTGCAGTGAACGATGACTTACAAGTGCTACTGCAGAACCAGATGTACAATAAATTAAATGCTTTGACCCTAAAAAGAAAATTGGTGTACACAGAAATCAACCACACAATACCAGGCTCAACAGATGTAGGAATAAAATTATACTACAGTGCTAAAGTAACCAAAGATTGTAAACTTGTCGGTGTGACTCTGAGGAGTTTTAAAATTTAGAAGACCGTCACCAGTGACATGTGACTGTACTGGTGTTCCCCAATGCAGAAAAAATTCAAGAGAGGGCAACAGTACCTCATGACTTCCTATAGTATGTCATATACATTTAGCAGTCTATTTCAGGAGATATTTCAGTGCCAAGACACTAAACCCACCTGAATTTCAAAATAAAGCCAACTAAAATTGGACCAAACACTGTTTAAATCTTCGTAAGTGATCTGGATGTTGGAATCAAGTGCACTCTGATGAAGTTTGCTGATGATGTCAAACTGAGTGGGCAAGTAGACACTTTGGAAGGGGGACCCACCCTGCAGGAAGACCTGGATAGGCTGGAAGAGTGGAGTAACAAGAACATTATGAAGTTCAACAAGGACAAGTGTAAGGTGTTGCACCTGGGAAAACATCATCCAGCAGTGCAGCACAGATTGGCATTCACCTGGATGGAGAGCTGCTTTGCAGAAAGTGACCTAGAGGCCCTGGTGAACAACAAGGTCAATATGAGTGAACAGTGTGCTGCTGTGGCGAAGACAGCCAATAGGATGCTGAGTTGCATCAACAAGGGCATCACCAGCAAAGATAAAGAAGTCATTATCCCACTCTATTCAGTGCTTGTCAGGCCTCACCTGGAATACCGTGTTCAGTTTTGCTTTCCACTATACAAAAAAGATGTGGACAGGTTGGAGAGGGTCCAGAGAAGGGGCATAAAGATGATCAAAGCACTGGGCAGCCTGCTGTACGACGAAAGGCTGAGAAAACTGGGTTTGTTCAGTCTTCAGAAAAGAAAGCTTAGGGGAGACCTTATCACTATGTTCCAGTGTTTAAAGGGTGGCTACAAAGACGATGGAGACTCCTTTTTCACAAGAAGTCACATGGAAAATATGAGGAGTAATGAATACAAGCTACTCCTGGGGAGATTCCAGTTGGATACGAGAGGAAAAATTGTTCACAATGAGATCAATCAGCCATTAGAATAATCTCACCAGGGAAGTGGTGGATTCCCCAATATTGGACACATTAATATTCAGCTGGGCAGGGTGATGGCCTGTCTTGTCTAGACTATGCTTTTGCCAAGAAAGGTTGGACCAGATGAGCCTTGAGGTTTCTTCCAACGTTGTATTGTTTGATTCTATGAGTCTATGAAGATGCTTCAGAGCTTCAGAGGGAAGTTCAGCCTTCTGAATTCAGCCTATCATCCTGAACTAGTGGAAGATGGCTCGGTTCCACGAGGCCAGGAGGGAAAGGGACAGTCTGAAAGGAGTGTGGTCTTGTTCTGTTCCATTTCAAACAGTCAGCCTAGGGAACCACGACCAAGGTCAGGGGACAACCCTAGGAGATACCAGAGGCGGATTGCATTTCAGTCTCAGATACAGTGAATGTAGCTGTGGGAACCACTAATGAAGGATTTTTCATGGGAATAAAAACTTTAGAGAAAGATGGGCAGAACTATTCCTAGAAAACTCAGGTAACACTGTAAAGGAACAAAATGTGTACAGTGGGAGTCACTTGAAAGGGGCTCCCTCCAAACAAGATGAGGCAAGAGAAGAAAGAATCTACCAAGAAAAAAAGCCCCAAATACAAGGGAAAAAAAAAAAAAGAAAAAAAAGACCTAGGGGAAAAACAATGACATGGGAACTTCTGAGGACAAAAAAATAATCTAAATATGTAAAATACTATTAATTGCTTCCCCTCTCCACTTCCCCTTCTTATTGAGAGATCGCATAGTGATTATAACAGTATTGGCTAATAAATGCTATTATAAGCTCCACGAGGGATGGTTGCTTGCAGCAAGCAAGTGCTCGAGTTTTTCAACTAAAAATATAGAAATGCATAAAAAAATTAAACCTTCCTATACACTTGCCTGAGTAACTAAGTAGCTAGTAAAGGGGAGATGAATGAAAGGATAGATCAAGCTTTACTTTTGGTGAGAAATGCTTAACTATAAAGTTTTTTGGGGAAAGTAATGGCAATTGTTGAATAGACAGTGCCACATTTCTTAAGTGAAACTACCTGAGTGCCTGGCATACTTGGCTGCTACCACTGTTACATGCATGAGATAGCTGAAAGCCACACACTCTGAAAGGCTTTTGTGAGGTGCCCTCTTTGGCTTCCTCTTGGTGCCAGTAACCTTTCAATACCCATTTTATGACCCACTAAAGATCTGAACATCTCCATGTTATGTTGCTTTTTTTCACAGTGGAACAGAAAAAGAAGAAACTTGCAAAAGCTACAAACTTTTTTTAAAAAAATATGGCCATTATATCTATGTTCCTAACAGTCCACAAGCTGCTGAGCACCATTATTTTGGAAAAAGCCTGAACATACACCACCACCACCCAGGTTCTTCCATGTCATTCACTAACTCTGGATCCAGATGTTCCCATGCAAACAGTCCTTACCAAGCTCTTCTGAGCCAAGTGTCCACATGCAGGGGTGGCCACTCATGGCTTTTCAAAGACCTGCTAACTGTGGGAACCAGCTGCCTGGCATAGGAGATTAACTCCACAGTCACCTTGGATAAATGCAAGGCTGTCCTTGAGACATGCTGACAACCTATGCAGCAGGTTGTGTACATTTCCTCCGAGAATTAAGCTCCAGTGAAGTGTTGCACTCTTGCCAGTAATTATGCAGAGTGTCTCATCCTCTGGTTGCATTTATGGATTTGAAAGGAAGTTAAGAAATGGCAACAAGTCCAATTTAGAAGAGTTTGCACATACACCCTGTCTCCCTTTAGCTAGGCAGGAACTGGACACAGATTTAAAAGTTAGTTTAACTATAAGGAAAAAAGGAATTTAACAGAGTGTTAGTGTGGTGTTTGGCTACTGTCAGGCAACTCAGAGAAGCTGCTGAAACAGCAGGCATTTTTCAGTCATTAGTTAGTTAATGGATTTTTTTTTTGACATTTCTATTGCTAGAGATTCCCTGCTCCTCCCCATCCATAAAAGGATTTCTCCTCACCCTAAAAATAAGCAGCCAATACCTTCTTTTGCACATATTGAAGCTGTCCTTTCCTTTAATACCTTCACAAGCCACTGAGGTAGAAGAGATCGACTACTGCCAAGAATGGTTGACTCATACAATTACGCTTTGTGGTGGTTTTACAACACACAGGTGGGATCTCATCTAGACAGTTTGCAATTAGATCAATGTGCCATGCAATGAAATAATGATGTATCAGAAAGGATGATATTACAGGGCTGATTTGCAAAGATTTAATGGCCTCCAGTGCAGACAGTGCTGTATGTCCTAAATGTTTTAGTGCTGGATTTTTTTTTTACTGGCAAGAATAATAAAATTAAGTGAGCCCAACAGAAAATGTAGGATAAGGAATAGTAGAGGAATGAAATATTCTGTTTTATTGTGCTTTTCTGTGCTGTAAAATAACTACATTGTCAATATTAGCAATGTATGGTTTGGTTCTCAACATCTAGCTTATACCTCTTCTGTCCTAAAATAAGCATCCTGAAATAGTCCTCTAAGATGCTTCTTAGGAGCAACTGCATGAAACACCTGGGAGCCTACTGTGCTCTGCTTTTTACTGTGGCTTGCACTTGACTTTTGCAGGTTTTAAGTCCCCTCAGGACCCTCTCAGCACCATTATACTAAATAGCTAATGTGGGTGCTCTGCAGACACATGTACATTCAAAGATGATAAAAACTTCCTTAAGGCAAGAACAGGTTGAAATATTTTTTTTAAATGAAACTTATGAAAAAGATTATTTAGAAGGACAGAGCATTTGCATTTTCTGATCAACCCAGGCAAGAGTTCTGCAGTAGATAGTCACAGAAACTTACCCATGAGAAGAAGCAAAGGCCCTTCATTAATTAAATGACAGGAGTTTGAAATACACGCTTGGAATAAATGTATCGTATCTTTGCTTACATCCCAGTCCTTTGGTACTAGATGCGTTTAGCAGTGCCAAAGTTCAGCATGAACTGGAAGCACCAGATACTTCATTTCACTGTATAAATGTATTTCTTCATGTTCTTTCTTATGTGAGGATTATAATATAATGACTATATAATTTCAAGACCACACTTGTTTACCTAGGAGCTCTCTGTAGAAAACAAAGGCTCTACTGAGTAATGGTTTATTTTCTGAATCACTCTCCAATTCTGTATTGATCAGGGGCCACATGGAGATCAGTCTCTTAATTTAGGTATTCAGATGAAGACAGCTTGAATATGGGAGGGCTATAAAACATCCTCTTACTTGGATTGTAGATATGTATGAGTCTTTGATAAGGTAATACATAGTTTCAGCCTAAACCTAATTTGTTTAAAATACCGAGTTTTTCACCTAATTGGGCACAGTTAGAAGGATTTCTTCAGCAGAGGTCCACTATTGTGGTAGATGGCTCAGAACTGATATGTAGTTGAAATATGAGAAAAAGTTTGTATGACTCCTGTCTTCAGCAAGCCAGTGAAGCCTGGAGCTGTAAGTACCTCACTTTATTGGTAAAAACATGTAGAACTATACTTAAACATGTATCTGCAAGTTTTCTTTAGGCTGCCAAAAGGAGGGATTATCCTTAACTTTTTTGTGCTAGGAGACTATTTGCAAAGGATAATTCAGAATGGCCAGGCTCCTCCACTGCTATGCTGACTGAGCTAACATGTAAAGATACTCACTCTTTCTCATGCCATAGGAGCTGTGTAGTGTAATATTGGTGAGCTAAACAAATCCCTTCAGAAGCACCCAATGGAGAAACTATCCAGGCTGGCCACAAGTGGCAGGAAATAGTTGCTACTGAGGAGCTTCACTTTCTGTACACTCACTGGAGATAAACCACTTGATTCCTCACTTGTGCTTGAAACAGCTACTCCAGAGACAGGCACCACTAACCTTTCATCTCCCAGTGGAGTGATGAATTTTTCACCTATCTAATTTATTCAGGGCAAATCACCACTGCTACATTCCTCACAAGCCAGAACTGACATGTCTGCAAGTCTAGCAGAGGTATTTTTGTCAGAGATACCTTGTGGCTCATATGCAATTCCATTATGGAAGAGGAAAAATGAAACAACTGTGCTTTGAACTTTCATAGTTTCTTCTCCCCCTGAAGTTCTCAAAAAACCCCCCACAAAATAGCAGCAAGCTTATATTTCCTCGGGATTAAGATCTAGGAATATTTTGTATGTGGAGCCATCAATCCTGATTATAACAGACACCACATTTTCTAATGAGATATGTATCAGTAAAACACAAGCCCTTGTACCAAGCATCTCTAAGATTGGGGAGCAAAAAAGAAAAAGGACATGAGTATGCAAGGTGCTCAGAGCTTCCTAAAGAGACTAAGAGGCAAACTTTATAGTTTGTAGCTGAAATACAATTCAGTTCAAGGGAGGTACTTCTGAACATGAAGCCACACACAACTGAGAATAATAAGAAAAAAAAATACTGCAGGTAAATTTTAATTAACAGATACCAGTCATTTAAAATGCTGCTTTTCCAAACACAGCTTTGTGAATCAGTGACTATTGTCCCTTGAATCTGTTAGCAGAAAGTTCAGCATCTCACTGCATGTTGACTTGGAGTTTTGGCAAGGACACAGATGAAGAGAGTGGAGAAGGAAAGGGCAGTGGGAGATTTATTTTGCACCAATCCAGAGCTGGTTTTGGAGGAGAACAACCCAGGCCCACAGGCAATGGGGAAATTGGAGAGGGCCAATGGGGTAAAATAAAGAGTAACATTATCAGAATTATAATAGTCTGTCCCCATTTAATATGGGGACAGGAGGAACCCATTTTTCTTTGTCTGAGATCCTCATATATACATGATTCCTCACTTTGCACAGGGCTCCCCTCCACTCCCTGCCCCCTGCCTTCATGTACCGAAAGCACAGTCACCTATGCTAATGAGGCAAGACAGGCTGCACAAGCCACTTCCACAAGCTGATTCATATGGTCAGCAACTTGGATGAAGGAAATTAAACTCTAATTTTACTTGCCAATTCGTGTTCAAATCTTGAATTAACTCCCTCCTGTTTCTGCCCTCACAGTCAAAACATTTGTTTTCTCCAAAACATGCTTGGAATGGAAAGATAAGAAAGATTAAGATTAAGGCATGATTAATATAAAAAGTACCAATAAAAATGCTGTTATTATCAGAAACTAAGTAACATGTAAGTTTGAGTGACAGATCAAAGATTCACCAAGACAACTGCAACCAGATACTGAAAGTAAAAACAAGCACCCCACCCCCTTATTACTACTAAAAAAAATCTTTCTCAAGCTCGATTGATGATAATCCAGCTTTTGGATAGTGCAATGCTGGTGCTGCTCCTCCAGATTTCTGAAAACAGTTTGATGGGGCTGATCCTTTGCCATATAACTTACAGACTTGTAAATAAGCACAAAGCCATTACAGCCCAGACAGCTTGTGTTGGGACAGAGCCTGTGTCTAGTTTGCCCAGAGTGCTTGTCTCTAGATGTGTAGCTAAGATGCACTGCTAATAAAAGGCAACTTTCAGATCATAGACCATTTAACACTTGGCCATATTTAGCCCAACCTCCTTTCTATGCAGTCACACTCATTTTGGGTACAGGTAAACAAGTATGTTCAAACAGCATTTAATTCTAAGCTCAGTCTTCCTCCTCTGTGTATTCTTGGTTAATAAAACCTAAGCCAGCCACTGCAGCAGTGGCCAGAATCTTCATCAGCACTCACTCTTATTTCTGTAGAGAACAATGTCATACCAAAGCAGCTTAAACAACCTGAAATTCAAAATGGACTCAAACTAAGCACACACTCATTTTATGAAGCATAATGTTAGAAAAAGAATCTTGGGTTCCACTGACTAGTAGGTTTACTTTATGTATAGAGGGAGGTTAAATGTGAAGGCAACACTCTCAAGTAATATCTGTATATTACATATTGGTTTCTTATTTGAGTTCATTAAATGTCAACGTGCCTACTTTTTCATAACTTAAAGCATAGAAGCAAGTCCAATAACCTTAACTGTTTCTTCTGTTGACAAATGCAATTCTCAAAATTGTTACTTCCAACTGCATGGTAATTCATATACACAGTCATTGAATAAATAATGTCTCTTGCATGTTCATAACTCAAGCCAGGCAGGCGTTTTTGAGCACATTTCATATTTTAAGCAAGATCTATTTTTCTCTCTAAAGACAAGGGCTCATGCCTGAGGCTTGATGCCAACATCTTTTTATTAAGAGGTATTAGGGACCATGTCTGGGCACTTGCTGATCAACACCCAGCCTGCACAGGGGAGTCTCGGTCCTCATTGCCCCATCTGCATGAGTATTTCCCAGGAGGGCGATACATCTGCTGGGCGTTAGCCCTGGAGGTTAACTAATCCTGCATGCTGGGACTGAAACCCTGGCTCCCCTCTTCCAGGGAGTGCTGCAACCCCTAGACATTGGATGAGCCTCTCCCTCTCTCCAGTTCACTTTTATGTACAGGAGGGGTATAACATGGGTCTTACATGTAGCAGAAGTTGTAGGCTTGAATCTGCTTGAGCAGAGGATGAAAATGAACCTGAACTTCCCTATTTCAAGGAATTACTGACTTATTTTTCATACAGATCCTAACACCATGTTACGGAAGACCATCCAGCATACCTGTACCTCATGCGGTCCAATCTGGCAGGTGTGAGCTTTCCCGGTGAGACCACACTGAAATAAGAAGTGCATGGATTGGCTGGTCCACCAGCCCTGCCAACACTGAAGCACACCTGTACCCACAGAAGCACAATCCTACAAGCTCAGCTGCCTCCTCTGGGAGGTGATGAATAAGCAGAGGTTGTTGCAGATCTGGACTTGAGCTGATATTAGGCACTTCCTTCCAAACCTGTCCCCCTGAATCATAATGACTATGTAGCTACTTAAATAGTTGCTTAGGTGTTTGCTCTGGTGTGTTGGTTTGGTTTGGCTGGATTTTTTGGTAGCGGGGGAAGGGCCCCAGGGGTGGCTCCTGTAAGAAGCTGAGAAGCTCCCCCTGCTCCAAAAGCAGCCAAGGAGCCATTAGAGGGACAATAGATGCGCCTCTGCCATTAACATATGAAAGAACTGATACAAGACCTGAGCAGAGCTAGCACAAAAAGAAGAGGAGCTGTGCTGGAGGAGCAGAGGGGTGCTGGTGGTGGGTGAGGAAGAAGGGGAAGAAGGTGCCCAAGCAGAAGTTTCCCTGCAACCCATGGCGAGATGGCAGGTTGACCCCCTGCATCCATAGAGCACCATGGTGGAGCATTCCCTGGGGGCACCAGGAGGGGTGAGAGCCATGGCCAATGGACTTGGATTTTGTGGCCAGTGGACTCAGATTATACAGCTATGGAAGATCCCGGCACCAGGGGAGGTGACTGTTCCCGAAGCAGCCCGTGACTCTGTGGGAAGCCCGTGCTGGAGCAGCTTACTCTGGACCTTGTGGGAAGAGCTCATGAAGGAGAGGTTCGTGGAGGACTCTCTCCCATGGGAAGGGACCCCATGGGGAAGCAGCAGAGGACTGCAAGGAAACCTTCTTCCTGAGGAAGGAGTGGCAAGAACCACCAGACTGTGAATTGACTCTAAACCCCATCCCGTCCCCCTGTGCCACTGGGGGGAAGAAGGTAGAGAAACCAGGCACAAAGTAATTTGGGCCTGGGAAGAAGCGAGGTGTGGGGTAACATATATAAGCACTGCTCTTTGTGTTATCAGTGTCCTGTGTGTGTTTGATTAGTGTGAAATTAAATTATTATTTTTTCCCCAAGTTGAGTCTGTTTTGCCCAGGATCTTAATAGATGAAGAGCCCTTCTTGTCCTTTGTCTCGACCCGTGACTTCTAGTTTGGTTTGTCCTCTTCATACCAGAGGGTATGTGTGTGTGTGGGGGGAGTTGAGTGAGTGGCCATGTGGCTGTTTCTTTGTTGTCATGTTGGGCCATGTCAACCATGACAACTGGGCAGCCAAATGTGGAGCTTGGATGCCCATTAAGATATTTGGAATAAAAAGAAGGGAAAGAGCATGTGTTGTATGGGGAAACGTGTTTCTAAGCCCAAAAGGTTTCTAGTTGGGTACCAAATCCTTTCCTCAATTACATCAAAGCAATTACTTCAGCTGAAAATGTCAAGCTACAAACAAGCTGATCAACAAGATGTTCTTATAAGCAGCAACACAAGTGGTAGCCTAGTTTTGGAGGAGTTTCAGTCATGTTTCCCCATCCCATCTCTCTCAAGCTAGCACTTCCAGTTCCTGCCTGTACCCAGCTGCCAACAGTGGGCAATGCAGTGGCTCATCACCTGCATTCATGCTCGCTGGCCAGCCCTCTGCCCTCCCTGAAAGCTGGGATACCAGGGATTCCCTTTTCCCTGATAAGGACAAAATTTCCCCTCTGACCAGCCACCACCTGTCACATTGCTGAACTCTTCTCTTAGAACTGTGTCAAAGTTGACTAAAATTGTCCCCAGCTTCAAACATTACTGCAGGAGAACTGCAGGAAAGGGAGATTGCCTGGCAGTGTGGATGGGCCTCCCTAGGACACCCAGGGCATTTTACGACCAGTAAAATATAAAAAGGAAGATGATGAAAAGCTGTACTCTTTCCCCAGGAAACCCAGCATCCTCTTTGAGAAGAGAGGCCTGTAATGTAACGCTGTGCTGCTGCAGACATGGTGGTATTTCTCACAATAGTGGCTGTGGTACGATCCACAGGGATTTTTTGCTGGTAAACAGAATCCATTTCTTCTTCATCTGCAGGTAAATACACTTATCTTCCAGCATAAATGAGACATCTTGCTCTTTTAGAAACAGTAAGAAAAGTTTCAAATATAACAATGTTTAGCTGAAGAATATGAATGTATATTCAGGCATGAAGAATTCAATTTTCCCCAAATTGCTTTGGAAGACACAGTACGATCTCTAGAGGTCTCAAAGCATTTTCCCCTCCATCACAATTAGCATTTAATTTAAATTAGGTAACTTTATTGGTAAATAAAAAATAAATAGAAATGTATAAGGCACTCCAAGTTGGCAAATATCACAAATCTGTGTTTGCCTACATTCATGCACTTTTAAACAAATTCATGTATTTAATTTTACCAAAAAAAAACCAACAACCCAACAAACAAAAACCCACAGAAAAAAACCCTTGGGAATTTATTGCATTCATAAATTACTGTGGGACAAAATACACTGTGAATTTACGAAGGGGGTTGCCCACTACACACTCCCTCCTTACACTGACTGAAAGGTAGCACACCCTGTTTTCACTGAAGAGGGCTAACTCATGCTTAGATGTAAAAGAAAATACCCTAGCTTCTTCTATATCAACTTTTTTTGAATAGCTGTCCACACAGAATGCATTAATCTGCAGGCAGTGCCACAGATGATCAGTGTGCCATCCAAACACTAACTAGTTCAAGCACGATGCCTTCTTGAGGCAGAGGGATAAAGAGAAAGAACTCTGGCGAAGTGTATGTAGGTGCACTGGCCAGTACCAACAGTGTTTGGTTTTGTAACTTTAAGCAAGTCCCTTGACCTTCACACTTCGTTTTTCCATCTCTGCAAAACCAGAAAAGATAATAATTGCCTACCCCATGTGAATAGTGTGATTCCTAATTTCTGATTAACACTGGTAGAAAACTCTGGCCATTTTACAGGGCAAGAAGGGACATAGACATCTGAGAATCAGAACTGCAAACCAACTTCCTTGCCTGTACTGCCTTTCATTGCTCAAACCTCACAACACTTCTTTCAAAATTTCCGCTGCAAATCCAGTCTCCTTAACCTGTTGCATACACTAATGCTTTTTCACAAGAAGAATAATTCTTCACAAAATTGAAGATATTTTTATCTTCAGACACTGCATGTAAGTTCCTGTCTACACAGCCTGAGAAATGGTTCCGTCCAAAAGGATAAGGAAAAGGTTCTCAAATAAAAGTGTCAGCTGTTCTTATTTGAACAATACGTCCTCCTGCATTTTTCTGAGATTCACCATCTTGGTACTATATATTACTTAATCAGTGAAGGACTGATGTTATCTGAACTTGAAGGGGTCAGAGGTTGGTATCAGCAGCAGCCCTGATCAACCTGGAAGAAAGAAAATATTACGTGTAGGGCAAACCTGAACAATTTTTCCTGTCTTATTTTCCCATCTGATCAGATATCACATGTTGAATGAAAAAGTTATTTTTTAAAAATTCAGCTTCTGCTTACTGGTAAACAGAACATGCAGGGGCAGCAGGAGAGATCTCATAGTCAACCAGACAGGGCTCAGAGGTGCCCACCTCAAACATATGCATATAAATAAGCGGGTTTGTACAGGACAGCATGATGGGAGAAGATGTCACACCTACTCTGGGAAACCAGGAAGGCTGGGTGCCTCTCTGCACTGCCTGTGTACTATTGCACACTGGACAGGGAACAAACAGGAGAAATTAGAAGTCTATGTGCCATATCACTAGGATTAGAGAGAGGCAGTGGGACAGCTTAGAGGACTGGAGAGCTGCTGTGGATGGATACAAGCTCTTCAGGAAGGGCAGGCTGGGACAGCAAGACAGGGAGTCACCCTTTCAGCCAGACAGCACTGAGGACACATGGAACTCTGCCTTTGGACAGGTAAGAGTCAGTGGAGAGCTTATATGAGTGACGACTAGAGGGCAGACCAACATGATTAAAACTGTGGTGGGTGCTTGTGACAAAGCCCCTGATCAGGAAGATGCAGGAGAGGAGGTCTTCTCCAGATAACTGGAAGAAGCCTTATGTTTGCAGACAATGGTCTTCATAGAGTAATTTAACCACCCTAGAATTTGCTGGAGCAGCAGCAGCAGAGCAGGGCACAAGCAAGCCAGGCATGGGGAGTGCACTAATGACAAATTCCTAACAAAAGTTATCGAAGAGCCAACAATGAGGGGTTGGCTGCTGGACCTTACACTTACAAACGTGGAAGGACTCATCAGAGATGTGAAGGTCAGGGTGATGGCAGTTGCCATGATGTCATGGTTTGACTCAGGATTGGCAATTGAACCAGTGACAACAATGCTCTCGATCCCCTCCCCCTCCCACCCAGGTAGGGAAGGAGAGAGAGAATTGATGAGAGAGACTTTCTGGATTGAAAACTAAACTAGACAGCTTTAATTAAACACTAATGACAAAAGAAAATATGTACAATTATATACAAGTATGTTCAGGAATGTGCAAAACCCCTATTGCCTCCCCACACCCCCAGCAACTCCCCCAGCACTCTCCTGAGCTGTGAGCAGTCCCGAAATGTCTCAGCCCGCTGCTGGAGAGAGCAGCAGAGCAGACAGGAGCTGAAGGGAGAGTTATGAGGGTCAGGAATGCACGGGCCTTGAGATCAACGGTGATGGATGGATGGAGTCCTCACTGGAAGCCGGCCATGGATGGAAGAGAAGGGAAGAAGAAAAAAGAAGGAAGTTGTTTTCTGTGATCTCTGACCTTACACTGAGCTTATGTAGATACATGGGATGGAACACTTTGGTCAATTTTGCTGTCTGTCTAGTCCACCCATCCCTACAGGGTTACAGATCCAACTCTTCTACTCTCAGGAGCATCCCTGAGGCAGCAGAACGAAGCGACCTTGGAGTCTCAGCAGTAGCATAAACATTCCAGTGTTACCAGTCCACTAGCTGGAACACTTGCTGCTAGTTAAAAGAGAGCTCACTGAAGGAAAAAAAAAAAAAATCAGTAAAAGGAAAATTGGCTTCATCCTGGCTCAGACCAGGACATGTGAGAAGGTGGAGGTTGGGATCCTGAAAAGACAGATCACAACCCTGAGATTCAGGAGAGCAGACTTTAGGGTGCTCAGGGATGTGCTTAGAGGAAACTCATGGCATATGGCCCTGGGGAGGAGAGTGGTTCAGGACATCTGTGTGAAGTCCAGCAATCATCTGCTCTGAACTCAAGGATGCTTCATCCCCATGAGGAGCAAATAAAGCAAAGGTAGCAGGGGTTGGCATGTGTGAAAAAGGAGCTTTGAAAAAACCCAAACAAACCAACAAAAAACAACCAACAAAAAAACATTTAAAGGAGGCATACCAGAGGTGGAAGCTGGGACAGGTGACTTGGGAGAATATAGAGATGCTGTCTGATCTTGCCAGAATGGAGTTAGGAAAGCCAAAACCCACCTGGGAGGGATGTGAAAGGCAACAAAAAAGGCTTCCACAAGTCTATCCACAGCAAAAGGAAGGCTAGGGAAAATGAGGGCCCGCTGCTGAATGGGGCAGGGACCTGCTGGTAGGTAATATAGAAAAGGTTGAGATACCTGACACTTTCATTAACTTGGTCTTTATTCATAAAACTGGCCTTCAGCAGTCCCATGCTCCTGAGACCTATGGGAAAGCCTGGAGCAAAGACAACTTCTCCTGGTGGAGGAGGATCAGGTTAGGGAATATTTAAACAACCTGGACACAAACAAGTCCATAGGACCCAACGGGATGCCGCCATGAGTAGTGAGGGAGTTGCTGGATGTCACTGTGAGTCTATTCTTGATTATCTTCGAAAGGTTGTGGTGATGGGGGACGCATCCTGAAGACTAGAAGAAAGCAAATGTCACACTGTCTTCAAGGAGGAGCTAGTAGGAGCATTGAGGAAAATACAAGCTGGACAGCTTCACCTCAATTTCTGGGAGCATAAGGGCACAGGGAATTATTCCGCCCTGGGTGAATTTTACTTCTTTGAACTTCATGCGGTTCCTGTTGTCCATTTATCCACCCTGTTGAGGTCTCTCTTAATGGTGACACACCCATCTGGTGTCTCAACTACTCCTTCCAGTTTTGTATCCTCTGACAACTTGCTGAGTGTGCACTCTGTCCCATCATCCTGGTATGAAATGAAGAAGTTAAACAGTATTTTATTCAGCTGTGACCTCTGGGGTAGTCCACTGGTGATTTGCCTTCAGCTGGACTTTGTACTGCATAGATTTATGAAGGGGAAATCATGCCTGACCAGTCTGATAGCCCTCTACAATGAGATGACTGGCTCAGTGGGTGAGGGGAGAGTACTGGATGTTGTTTAATCTCAAATTCAGTAAGACTTTTGGTGCGGTCTCCCATAACATCCCTGTGAACTACAGGTTAGATAAGTGTTCAGTGAGTTGGACTGAAAACTAGCTGAACTGCTTAGGCTTAACTGGTTGTGCATGAAATCCAGCTGGAGGCCAGTCTATGGTGGGTCTGAAACTTTTTCACATCTTCATTACTGGCCTGGATGATGAGACAGAGGGTACCCTCACCAAGTTAGCAGGCAATACAGGACTGGGAGGAGTGGCTGATACACCAGAAGGGCTATGCTACCATTCAGAGGGACCTCAGCAGACTTAAGAAATGGGTAAACTTGAACTTCATTAAATTTGACAAAGGGCCATACAAAGTCCTGCAGCTGGGGAAGAACAACCCCAGGCACCAGTACAGGCTGAGGGCTGGAAAGCAGCTTCATAGGAGAGGACCTGCAAGTCCTGGAGAACAAGTTGATTGTGAGCCAGCAATGCGCCCTCATGGCAAAAAAGGCTGACAGTCTCCTGGCCTGCATTAGGCAGAGCATTTCCAGCACATCAGGAGAGGTGATCCTTCACCTTTGCCCAGCCCTGGTGAGACACACATTGAGTGCTGTGCCCAGTTCTGGGCTTCCCAGTACAGAAGACATGGCCATACTGGAATGAGCCCAATGGATAAATAGACATGGACACAGACGTACTGGAGTGAGTCCACTGAAGGGCCACAAAGATATTTAGACATACAAGCACTGGCCAAGAGGGCTGGTACTGTTCAGCCTGGAGAAGAGAAGGCTCAGGGGAATCTTATCAATTTATATAATACCTGATGGACAGAGATGGGGGGAGTAAAGAAGATGGAGCTAGACTACCTTCATTGGTGTCCAGTGACAGGACAAGAGGCAGTGGGCACTAACTGAAACACAAAGAATTCCATCTAGATATAAGAAAATAGTTTTCTATGGTGTGAGTATTGAGCACTGGTGCAGGTCGCCCAGAGATTGTGGAGTCTCCATTCTTGGAAGTACTCAGAATACAGCTGGGCATGATCCTGGGCAACCTGCTCTAGCTGACTCTGCTTTGAGTAAGGGGATTAGACTAGATGATCTCCAGAGGTGCCTTCCAGCCTCAACCATTATGTGGTTCTATGATGCATATGAAAGTGAAATAATAGTTCAATTTGTTTAGTGGGCTACATGCACTAGCTCTCTTGACATATATTTTGAAAGACTAAGAGATGGATATGCCACTGCAAGAGAGTCTGCCTTGAGGAAAGAGCTCCTCAGGGACAGACAGTGGGACAGATACTGTGGAGTGCTCTTACCAGCCTCCTACTGCCAAAGGGACAGGCTCAAATCTGAACTCAAAGACAGCTGGGGTGTTAACCCAAAAGCCTGACCGTGCAAATGACTTCAGTTTCTAAATGCAAGTACACATACACTTGTTAGTCCTTCAGAGCTTCTGAGAGGCACTGGGCAAAACCACATGTAGGAGTGTACATTAAGACTATAACACAGACAAATCTGAGTGGTAAAGATGAAACATAAAGGATTGCCTTCAGACAAATATTGATTGGCGCTCTGTAATGTGTTTTTTAGCCAAGAGTCTTACACAGTTAGAAGGACAAGGTTTGTTCTTGTTTCCCTGCATTTCCCTTAGCAGTAGTTAACATGCTACAGCTGATCAGGCTGCACATCGGTGCAAGGATTTACCTTGAAGTTGCACAGGTAGTTGAAAAGAGAATGCACACCATTTCTAGGTGTCTCTGCTTAGGCAGAGTGGTAGATGACTGCTTCTGTTAAAAGAACATGCATACCTATATATATAAACGACAAAAAAGGTGCTCAAGGAAAACCAGCTAATGCCTTATGATCAAAGTGAAGATGATTACTGCAGTTAAAGGTTTCTGGAAGCAGATGCTACCTTAGTATTTTATCTGTGTCATAATTCACCTAACTTTGCTTGGACTTTCGGAAGAGCTAAGAACCACACAGCAACAACACTGGTCTTCAAGACCTGAGAGGTCCCAGATACCCACAGATAGTGAGGGCTTTACCTAGCAGGAGATCACTAGAACAGCAGCTTTATCATTTCCCCATCCCCTCTCTGTTACACTCACTCTCAACAAGACATTTCCTGCAATCCGCCCCTTTGCACTCCTGCTCCTGTCAAGTTATAACGTCATTAATCTTCAGCACTTTTCCCTCACTTAAATTTCTGGCAGCCAGTTTCCCTCGGTGTCGTTGCACTGCCTTAAAGAGGACTACAGGATCTTAAGCCAGATAAGTATCTTACCCTGCATATAAAATTTCAAGTTCAGTATTGAAAATAAACAGAATCCATCTGTGGGGAACAGTCCATTAGGAACAACTCCAGTTCAAATCTTTTTACTGAAGTAGTATTACTACAAATCAAATATGCATTGTGGTCTAAATTATAGAATTGAAAATGAAATTGATTTCTAATTTGAAACATTCTTCCACTTCTTGAAATTCCAAAGGAAGTTCATATGGAATGGGACATTCCCAGCCTCACTAGTAACCATTTAAAAGTGACTGTCTACCATTTGTCCCCAAATCAACTTTTTACAGCTTTATTTAGACACATCCTCTGCACATCAATACAATGTAATTTTCCTGCAAAATTAGATGTTCTTTAGTTAACTGCAGAGAGGCAGAACAGGTGAGCAATCAGAGGAGCGCAAGGCAGGAAAAGATCAAGACTGGAAACACAAAGTATCACCTAATCCACCTTTTGCAACTGCGCCAAATGTCCTTTTTATCACAACACACTCTTCCTCAGAAAAGGGCAATGTCATCCACAGAGCTGATTTTGTTACACAGAAAAAGTGCAGAATTAGGTCTCCAATCAGCCATTCACAGCCCTTTCAAGGTAGCCTCAAGTTGTGCTTTAAAAAGACAACCGCCCCCCCTTCTGGCCACTAAGGGTTCCCAAAAGTGGTTTAGCAAGACACTTCAAGCTAATTTCAAAATGCTGTTTAGTTTATAAACGTTAATTAGACTTGTTTTAGGATATAAACTCTCAGTCAAAGCACAGAAATTCCATTAAGTTCCAAAACATTTCCATACTTATTTAGAAAAAGTGAAGATTCTCCTTTGCTTATGTCATGCCATATTCTGGGCTAAACATGTTCACCCATCAATTTCTCAAGATAATGGGAAGGTTGTAGCAATTCTGGATGTTATTTGGTATCAGAGGACCAGGTTTCCCATCAGCTTCCAGATGCACAAAGGGCTTAGTCAGGAGTGGTGCCAGCTTGGGCCACTGAAAGTAGCACAGTGACATTGTGCAGTGCTGTCAGACCCAAACCAGGCTGCCTTAGGTGGTCAGTCACCTGGTAGGTTAGTTCTCCATCTAGAAGATCAGTTTACAGCTAACAGTGAGGTAATGATGGCCAAGTCTCAGTTTATAGCTTGGAGGAAAGAATACTTAAGGGCGGGTAAGTGCTGGAATACAAATATTTGAATGACTGTTTTAAAGTGACTTTTCAAAATAAATCTCATGAACAATCCAGATACCCATTTATATGCCATTTGGATAACAGCATTGAGTAAGAGGACAAGAAGCCAAGAATGAGGAGCAGCTTCTGTGCAGGTCAGCTCCTTTCAATCCAGAGGAGCGTGTAATTTAGGAAAGCAAACCCTGGCTTTCCTCCTCTCTTTCTGGTTAGGGGAAATGTTTTTTCAGTATAGTTCCTGTATCCTTTTCCTGATGCTGAAATGTTAAATTGCAATATAAAAAGGTGGGTTTTTTTTTCTAAATAATTACTCCTCACTGATACAGTAACAAAGACAAGACAGACAATGCCTCCACAAGCAATGTCAGTTTTGTGAAGCCTCAATGAAAATTCATGGCAGAAATGAAACTGTAAACAGCCTTCAAAGACACTGCTTACATGTGCTGTGCACATATTTCACATTGATAGCTTTCTGTTTTTGGAAATGGAATATTAGCAAATAGGCGAAATATTATTTTTTTTTTTAAAGCATGATTCTGTGCTACAAAATATGATACCAATGAACAAATTACCTCTAGGCTTTATCACCATCAACACATTGAGAAGTAGACAAATTAAATCGCTTAAATGGCAGATCTTAGGTTTAAATCAAAATTATGTCTCATCTTGTGAATTCAACACATTTGTAGAGCCGGGCAGTTGCCTGATACGTGTTCCTTAGCACACCTATATAGTCAATATTAGCCTGTCCTGTAAAGTTCTCCCCTTTAATGGCTACAACTCTTCTACATAAAAAATGAAGAAACAAAAAAGTATGAAAGTGTCAAAATACCTGATTAGTTATCTGTTGTTGTAACTTCTCTCCGGACTCTGAAATAGAAAGAAAATAATCAGCTTGTATAGATTTTAATGAATACAATTGTGTACATACAGAACAAAAAAAACTCAGTGAATTCTGTAAAAAAATAGTTGAATCTTAAAAGTAAGAAACAGAATTTAACATGTACAAATGCCACTTCAAAATGGAAATCCACCTAAAGTAAAAGAAACACAAGTCCCTCTTAATCAAGATGTGACAAAAAGATGATTGAGATATGTCACCAGTCTTGCTAATCTGGAACCCCACAGGAAGTTACAACAAAGTGAAGACAACAAATTTCAAATATATACTATGAAGCATCTTAATGATCTGTACTGCTGCATGTTTATGACCCTGAGAGACTGACAGCATCCAGAGCTCAGAATATGACCACTGGAGGAGTAAAGCAGCTTCTGCCATTACCCTAAAATAAAATTACATGCCTGTGTCAAGACTGAGGTTAGACACCAGCTGGCTCAAGGGAGAAATTCTATCCTGATAGTATCCACAAAGTGGCAAGCTGAATTATGGTCTTGCTTCCTTATTCTGGCCTTCTTCTGCAGTGTCCTTCAGTGTGCTCCTGAAGACATGATCAAAGGTTGACAGAACACTGCCTTTCTACAGCCATCTGAGACCATAGCAGCAATAACCCCTCAAACCTATTCTTACCTTTTAGATCAAAAGGGACAGTAATTTTGCCTCATTTACCGTTCCCATGCACTAGTTGTCAAAAGGGCAGCTGGTATCAATTACCTTCCCATTGCTACTGGAGACCATCCACAAGTATTGGGGAAAGTCAGGAATTTCACACTTACCTATCCAGCTAGGCTACATGTACCCAGAGGGGTTTTTTTAAGCAATAATGATAGGACACTGTTTACAACCTCTCAGTATCACTATGAACTGTCAGTGTAGCCTGCCTAGCAAGGGTGGCTGCCACCTCCAGCACTGGAAATGATACTCCATTTCAACAGAATTTTTTTTTATTGGTATGTGTGGCACAAGATAGAATTTTTAAAATGAGGTGAAAATATTTAAAGTGTTAAAATACAGTATAAAGACTCTAGTAATTAAAGGAAAATTATTTTCCCTACTTGTCCCTGAGACTACTCCTCAATGAAAGCATTATAGACAATTCAGATAAAGATAATCACTGTAGGCTATATTATAAGATTGTCTGTTATGATAATTATTTCCTGCATACTTGTGTTTTTATTTGCTAAATACGAAAATTATGCTTTTTTGGCTATAACAACCCCAACCAACTATTATTTAGGGGAGAATTCTCAAAATGTATTCCCTCGTTCACTGACTTCATCTTTCGCAGAAATAGAATTTATTCTTGTAACTAATATTTTAACCAAAATGATTGTTGGTAATAGAAGATTAAAGGAGTCTGTGTTTTTAGCTTTCTCTAATGATATACAAGTTGGTAGGAAAGCAGAGTGTTTGAAATCTCTGGTTAGATCAACACTATTTTGCTCAAAGGTTTGTGGACTTTGAATACTGATGCTTTCCTGTTTCCTAGTACATTTGTTTTTAGGCTATTTTGATTCACTTTAAAGGAATTTTAATAACTTTCTGTTGACAGCGTGGACAGCTGGTCTTGAGAATTAGTGAAAATTCAGTTGCTGACTGAGGAAGGAAGTGACATCAATGAGTTTCTAAAGTCAGCCCCGGGGGAAAAGTACGCTCCTCCAGAGTAGCCTTTCATGCCATTGTATTTCCAGTGATGCCTCGAGATGCAAATTGCATTATCAATTAAACTTGTGGTTTCTACCTCAGACAAATATAAAAAATCAACAGAAAGACTGGGAAAGACCTTTGTGGCCGTTCCTGACACTGCTGAGGAAAAGGTGAAGAAGAATTTATGGTAGTTCTTTCCTTGTTCACTCTTAGTTCTTTCTTTTATCAATGTAAATGCTATGGTATCAAGGAAAAGGCAGTTGCAGAAGTGTCTGTATGATATAACAGTAATGATGGCTTGGGTTAAACAGGACAGGGTTAAACAGGACAGAGATGTACTAGACTGTTAAGGACAGAAAAGAGATCAAATTCAAGGTCACCAGCAAATTGAATACGGTGTTCTCCATTTATTTGCTAGATGATCCTCATCCTCATCACAGACAACTATGTGAATTTGACACACTCAGCAGTTGTGCCCAGAAGAGGCCAAGGTCTGTAATAACACAGATGCTGCACGCTAGGGTGGAAATACATTGGCACTGTTATATGAGAAGCCTGTGAAGTCCTGGTGCGTACTGTACTTTCGTTTTAGGAGAAAAGCTACAAAAATGGTGAAAAAACACAGACGACACCTACAGTGCTGAAAGGGTGTTCAATTCCCAGCTGATGGCTAACAATAGGGCAGTAGAAGGCATTGTCATTGAAAGTAGCCAGTTTTGTTGGTCCTGCTTTTTTTTTTTTTTTTAATCCCCAAATTTCTCTTTCAATGACTACTCCCTAATGTTTTATTTCTGGCACCCAGCATTTCAAAAAGGATGTTTCTGTTTAGGTGCCTAGTGATGACTTGTGGTGACCTTCAGCATTCCCCAGAGGGATTCAAGAAGCTTAACTAGAGAAAGCACCCCAAATTCAGAGGACATGAGGCAATGGGACAGTGATAAAACCAGAACTGTCAGAACATGTCAGCCAGTCACACAGGCAACACCTGCATTAGTCTCATAAAATGCAGATAATTCTTGAGACTTGCCACAAGTTTCATTACTGGTAGATGTACGCATGCCAAACTCAAAATTTATGACAGTTTTTCCAGAGCCACTACAATGAGGTAGAGCAGCTCACGCAAGATGAACAGATACATGAACATCAAACTAACTGGGACATTTATGCCATCTGGAAATCTATGTGGAAGCTGATCAGCAGGTAGCTGGTGTAGTCCAAGAGACACGTCATCTGCAACTCAGACTGCATATGAATGGCTTGCTCTTCTCCTCTATTTCTTCTGAAACTTCTTTTTCCTACCTGTCATCTGACAAACTGTTCCTAGATGGGCTCAGTAGTGCCATCTGACTAGCCTTGAAAAACAAGTATATCAAAATACATTAATCATACACAACTACACTTCACTGATGCTTTGAGTCAAAAGATGTATTTACCAGTGCAACCTATGATTCTTACCTGCTGAGGCTCTGCTCTCCTGCTGCTCTGAGGCTACCCTGGTGCAACTGGATTCCAACAATGTTTTTGCATCAGGACTGGAGAAACAGACCTCTCCCAATCAATTTTTAGTGTATTTCGTTTGTCTCTCCAGTTGCAAAAAGTGTAATGAATGGTTGGATGGTTGAGATGAATGGCTTTCTTGGGTTGACCTCAAGCTATATCCTTTTAGAAAAAAAATCCATCAAACATTCTTTAAAAGATTTCAGTGTATTTTCATACAGTAGTTAGTGTACTGATTCCTGTTTCCAGGGCAAGTTGGGTTTTTCAAATTTTTTTGCTCTTTTGTTTTTAGGATAAGGAAGACCACTCTACTGGGAGCATAAGGCAGTTTTCTAATGCAACAACTACTGCAAGACAGCAGAGCATGCCATAATTGATACTGTCATGAGGAACAGCAACACTGACTCCTCAGCCTTATGCACGTAACCTACACAGAGGACAACACATATTTATGCACACTATGCCCTGCTTACCTCCATACAAAGGAATGTGATATTTGTGCAGGTTTACAGACTAATCTGCTGTAATTCCTTCTAATGTTAAACTATTTCCAGCTCAAATATAATTAAGATCACCAGGTACAAAAGATTCAGATTGGAAATATGAGTACACTCCAAAAGAACAAATAACAGCTTGACGTTGTTTCTTATGTTCAAATAGTTAGATACGTTAAGGACTTTGACAGCATGTTTGTTCCCTAAGTATGTACCAGAAGAAAAAACAGGTTTCATTTCAAAAGGCAAAAGACTACTACTGCATTTAATTAGAGTGTAAAATCCCTTAAATACACAGATCTGCCAATTTATGTGACGTGATTGCTACAAGTCCTAGCAACAAAGGATTTTTTTTTTACCTCCCAAAAATGAAATCCCAATTTATACTTTAAGCAACTATATTAAACACCAATAAAATGAAGCATTTGCAATAAAAAAAATAATTTCCTTAAGTCTTCAGATAATCCTACGATAATCCTTTGTGGCATGGCAACAAGGCAAGGGATGAACAGAAGTTCTGGGTCTGTTTCCCTCTTCTCAAGTATCTGAGGGTTTCCAAGCAGACTGAGAAAAGTGGGGAGAATCTCTGTAGGCAAAAGGGACCTTCAGCCTTGCCCCGAACAACCATATGCATAGCATAGTCTGAAACAGTCATACTCACTTAACTGCAAGTGAGAATTGCACTCCTAAGAAATCAGTTTTGAAGTGGGAATCTGATATTCTAGTATCAGTTTAATTTTGTTTTTCCAGTTTTTGACAAGAAACACTAACAGCTTTGGTTAGCATTTTATTTTTATAGACCTAAATAAACACATATGCAACCTTTTTGGTTATGATCCACCCCACTTTCACTACTGGTTTCCCAATCTACCAGAGCAGATTCTGAAAAGTGAAAGGAAACCAAAGTAGTCATTCATGAAAAACTTCTGCAACGGTTTCCCTTGACACCAGCGTCTGAGGAAGAAAAACTCACATTTGTTTTTCAGACTTACAAAGAAGAAGGTGTGACACTAACAGATTATCTTCTGTGAAACCCTGTAACTTGGCACACAAAGACCAAAATATTTAGGACAGAACCATACATTTCCTATAAATTATCCAGTGAATTTCTGAGATCTGTAAGCAGCACAGCTCCTGCAGATGTGCCTAGCATTTCCTCCTCCTTCTAACAAGGAATTCAGAAAAGTAAAACTGCTGATTTATAGCATTGCTTTCAAAACCTAGTTTAGCTTACTTTTGTACCTCTGTGATAATTATGCAACTGAATATGATTACAGTGGCCTAAAATGTATTAATCACATCTTCATGGTATTGCATAATCCTTCTCAGTTGTCATGACGCCAAATTGTAAGTTGTCCTGGCAGTAGGAAACATAAAAAGAAACCCAGGTTGATACTGATTGAAGCAAATGAAGGAAAGTTGGCCATCTCAAAACACTGAAACTCTCACAGCATTCCAAGGTCTCCCTAGCTAATTTTTTGTGATTACTTTTGATATGAAAACAGACCTTTAATTGTCAGTCTCTAATAAGGATGCGTGACTGTACCCTGGGAGGTTCAAAGGACCCTGGGAAATGAAACATTTAGGAAAGCTCAAGTAGCCAAATTTCTTGTGTTGATTAACATACACCATTCAGTTTCCACCTAATACAGTCATAACAAGAAGAAACTCCAAATGAAAAAAAGAAATTGGACTGACAAAGGAACATTAGTCTTAATAAGACTGAGGGCCCCTCATTCATTAATTCTGCTGTGTGTAAAAAGGAGGTGGGGGTGTAACTCAAATCCATTATTGGACCAAAGCCTGCATTGACTAGCACTGTGTAGCTGTAAATACAGCAATGAGATGTTAGAATATAAGTTAATTAAAAATTTGAAGTTTTACCTGCTTTCTGCCTCAACAACATTGATAAAGATTTTCAAATGAGACAGAATTGTCAGAATTAGTAGGCAGGCTAGCTTGTCAGTTTTCCTCTGGAAGGTTGTGCTTTATGTATCTTGGAAAAGGGAAAGCAAAGATTTGTCACCTTTTTCATTTAAGGATGGAAGATTGGAGATAATGAAAACATGGCAGGGAGCACATTCGGTTGTAACATCAACACAATATTGATATCATGGTTTGGATGGTTTCCAGCTGAACACTGTATATATTTTCAATGCCTACTTGGCCTTCATCCTGGATCAAACAACAAGAATAGCTTGTTTCAATTTTGTTTTGTAGCTCACTATGCAACTGCTTTGAAAGGCTATTTCCTGTCAACCAACTACTTCACGACTCTTTCAGATTCCCTCTCTCTTAAGGAACTACATGGAGCAAATTGTGGTTTACTACTCATCTGCAATTAGGCAGGCAAAGACCAGTTAATTCTGGCTTAGCAGATGTATTTTCTTCAAACTCTATCACAATGTGATCAAAATCCTAAGGTAGAAACTGCCTTGGTTCTCACACTGCATGGGCCATTGCTTTTTCATTTGAAATCACATGGACCACCAGCCTCCACTTTCATGTTGTTAGTTATGTATGGTGCTTTATATCACAGTTGTCTAGAGGATAGGTCACACAATCTGTTAAAATGCCTTTTTAGCTATGCTCCAGTGTCAAGCTCAATTGCTTATGCAGTTACCTTCCACAAAACAGGTTTCTGGGCTTTGACACAAAAGAAGTTGTTGCCACCCGTCAGCTGGCCCATTGCAGTTTCCTATCTCAAGGTTCTTAGTATGTGTTAAATGAAGGATGGTTGACTCTGAGATTTTTTCCACTGAAGGAAAACTATCTGGCATGTACTCTAAGAGCAGCATGTTAAGAGCTGTCACGATGGAAAAGACCATAGAGGGAAACCAGTGCTTGAATCTACATACTCAGACTCCCCACAGAAATAAAGCTGTGGACATACAGCTATCTCTTTAATATATCCTGTTATGGTCTTGGGCAGCTGGAGCTTTTCATTGCGCTCACAGCAGGATGGAAACAGTGCAGTAGTTTGGCTTTGGTTCTGGTTTCTGTTTGGTTTCTGTCCCTAATAAGAACATATGGTTTCCCCCACCCAGACGAGGAATGTGACTGCAGTGGAAATTTGCAGTCAGATTAACCATGTTGAGGCAAAGAGTCATGGAGTCATGACCATCCAATCTGGCATATCCTACAGAAGGTCAGCTTTTGGTTTTTCACTTGTAGTGAAGATGAGTTGATATCCAACCCTGAAGCACACTATCCCCATATAATCTTAATTAGAATACCCTGAAATGGGAAATGAAGATGAAGACACCAGTCCTGATGGGAAGCAGCACACAAGCTCCTAGAGGGTTATGCCCACAGAAACTTTTGACTCACCTGCTAGGACAACTGCACCACAAACAGCTGAGCTACAAAGCTTCTCTGGTGTGAATCAGAAGCAGTGGTGTGCAAGATGAGCACACAGCAAGCCCAAACAGGGGTGGAAAAATCCAGCTTCTTGGCACCAATTACAAAGTAGAGTCCCACAGCAAAGTCTCCATGGGAAGCCTTAGTCTACAGTTTCTGTATTTCAGAAATAAAAAGGAGATGAATTGTCTATATAACGTAAGGCCAGAAAGTGACAAGTGGTGATGAGAGCAAATATTCTTTCAATTTACTACTCATTCTGAGTTATGCCTACATAAATAAACTATATTTGTTTGAATCTGCCATGTTTCTTTGTTTAAGGTCTAAATGTGCCACTCTAAGGCATGCTTTTAACACACTGGCCTTGAATAACTTCTCTGAAATTATTTGGAAGTAAAATATGCTCCAATGAGAATGTGACATGTCTACAAAGACATTACTCACGTTTGCAAAGAATGTTACATGCAAGGAAATCTGAAATTAACCCACTAGGAAACAACAGAGCAGAAAAAGAAAAAGTTAAATACGAGCCCCTTGAAATAGAACTTTAATACCTGGAAAACTCCAAAAAATCTCAAAACAGGATCATTTTATAGCAAAAGAAAACTTGGAGGAAAAAAACAAAGTGAAACAAATCTAGAACATAACCTTTTCTAATGCATGGCTCAGATACAAAACAAAAACCTACAGCAATCATTTGCTGCAGGGACTACAAATTTATCTGCGTTTTGTATAACGAGAGTATGACCTTTTGCGACCAACTCTTGTGCTTGAATTCAGCTGTAGTTATTGGAAGTCATTTGTAAAAGGTCATCCATGACTGAGAATATAACATGAATCCAAGATGCACAAGGGTTCAGGTTTGTGCTACTCAAAATAAAATGGGGAGAAAGACAGAAGGTGGGAAGCTCAACCACTGCAAGAGATTCACATCTCAAATCAATTTGGATAGTTTGACAAGAGTATTTAATCGAAGTAGCAAATATCTGATCTGAGAGTGAGAATTATTAGAGAATACATAGTTCTTATGTTTGCCATTGATGAATACACTACTGAAATGTTACCAAAGGAGGTTATATTACCAAGTAAGGGCACTTACTTGCTTATTTTGATTTGAGTAAATTTTTTATGTCTACAGCACTGTAAAACCTCTTCTTCCCACTGTTTCTCCATTTTTATTGTTACAAAGAAAAACGGTTATCGGGTAAAGATAGCGTATAGCCCTATTAAACATCTCTACCTGACTTTCTGCATACACAACTTTAGTACTGTTTGTTGTGTTGTTTTGGTTTGTTGTTTTTGTTTTTTTTTCCAAAACAGTACTAAATGGGTGATATTTTAGGGATGTCCTTATAAGAAGAGCCTGTAATGATGCACAAGAAATCCTCAAAAGAACCCAGTTAAATAGACATATAAAACATTTTAGCCATGTTCTCTGAAAGTGTTCTTTAAAAATCAGAAAATTCAAACTGTACTCTCCATACTGACAAAGCAGTTGACTAGGAAAAAAAAAGATACAGTAATTTATGGATAGAAGTAAAAGAAAATTCATATAAGAGAGAACTGACAGTAGTCATTTAATCAAGATCTTATGAAACTACCTCCCCAAAAACCCAAAATCAATTCTGAAGGCTAGTCTGTAAAGGATTCAACACCACTATATAAGACCATATTAAAGCTTTTGCAAAAAAATTATATATATATATATGTATTCTTGTATCCTTAATGTCTTTAAAGCCAAACCTGCAGCTCAAGTTTACCATCTGCCCTACCATTAACTTCTGCTAGCCAAGCAGTAACTGAGCATATATTGCATATACTGTGGCTACTTGCATCTGCCTCCTTTCCCACAGGTGAAACACCCCGATGCTCCAAGGCTCACCCACAGCCCCACACTCTGCTTGGGCATGAGCCTTTTGCTTACTTTAGAAATGCCTGTTGTGCCTCCCTCTGCATGCCATCCATGCTATGCTAACTTGCACATTGGCAGTGCTCAAAAGTGGACAGCGGCAGGGGTGATGAAGCAAGTTCAGCTGCAGAAATCATCATGAGAACAGAACTCACATATGTCACTGAAAACATGGTTAAATACTTCCTTTTAATTAAACAGATACTGAAAATAACAGCAGTAGGGTGGTAGCCAGAAACTGCAAGGTACCCCAACAGCAGAAGCAGAAATGATGCACTGTATCAGTTTCATCACTCAGGCAGTCTAAGTGGATGTTCTCAGGTAGAGCACACGCTTTCCATGCCTAGACAGTAAACTGTCAAATGGGCTTTAAAACCACACCTGCAGGTTTTGTACACACAAGCATTTTCTGCCCACAAAATAAACTGCTGCTGCTTGAAAAGGACCATATGTACATACCAAAAGCTGGTATCTAGGTGCAATTAGCATCCATAAAACATGCAGGTGCAGTTTTATGGAGACCTACGAGAAGAACGTGACCGTATAGTACACAACTACTATTTACCTAGCAGGCTTCAGACAACACGCTAAGTAATCTTTCCATGGGATGTGCCATGCCTGGCATTGCAAGGGGAGGCAGAATTTACAGATGAAACTGCAGCCATATTCATGACTAGCAGACTGATTTAAGAGACAAGTCTACCCAGTCCCAGTTTGTAAGCCGTGGGTGTGTATTAATACTGATAGTGATGACAATTCCCCAAACTGAGTGTAAAATTAATGTCTTCTGTAATGGTGAAAAAGGAATTCTGAGAGAGTCCTTAGCACCAAGTGATTACAAATATTTTTTTTTATGACTGAAAAAAACCACCTTGTTTATTCTTCCCCAGTAAATGGTATTCTTTTTCAGGCATTAAAAAAATAATCCTGCATGCCTGACATGAATCAGCATGTGAACTACTGACCAAGTTAGCTTCGGCAAGTACTAAGTGACATAGTCATAACATGGTGCCTTTATTCACATGTAAATTAATATTTTTTACTGAATTTAACACTCAGGAAAAGAGACATTTCTCTTTTATTCTGGCAGGAGAACACAGTCAATATTGTATCTGATTATTAAAAAAACTTGTTATTGGCTTCTTGCTAACTCCAGGACAAGGTCTTCACATATTTCCACAGATTAAGGGGAAAATGCATATTTTTATTTAGCTTAGTATTAGTATTTATTTATAATGAACATAATTCTTTATATGAAAACTAATTAAAGAATGTGAAAAGAACACAAAGAAAATGTGGAAAAATTATCTTCAGATGACAAAGAATTTTGGAGTAAAGCCACACCAATTGCTGCTATTGCTTAACTGATTAGTGAAGAGAAAAAAACAATTTGACTGGACTGAATTTCCTGCCTTCTGAGAGATCTAAAAAAGAAAACATGATAATGGAGCATCCACTCCCCACACAAACTTTGGGCGTCACTAACATATTTGACCTATTGCCATAATTAAAGTGATGTGTGTACTTTGGATTGTTTACAATATAAGGACTAGGTCCAATTATTGCAAGTGTGAGAAGCAAATCTTCAGAAAAGTTAATTTTACATCTTGATGCTGCTGGCAGGGAGTAAAAGCAGTGGGGCCCTCATTATTAAATGGGTGGCTAATTAAATCTATAGCCAGAGACTCTCGGATAGCAGAGCTGCAAACAGCTCAGAGTTTCAGGTTTCTTCTGTTCATGTGAACATACCAATAATGTCCTTACTTTCAACAATCCTTTTTGTCCCTTGGATTACAGGTAACTAGCTCCTAGCATCACAGAAAAAATTGAAACACTGCTGGTTGCTACTGTATAGCACCAAACTTAACTTAAATGTAGTAACAAACCCACTGGAATAATGGAGGATAGGCTTACAAATCACAGGAGAAAGCCACACAGACACAAAAAGAAATGCCTCAACTTTTAATTCTCATTTCGGAGAAGAGTATAGACCAATTGTATTAATGCAACATGGACTCCTATTTCTTTGCTGGAAAACAAATGGCATCATGCAACTACCCACTCATGCTCAACACCCTAATAACCTGAGCTAAAAATACCACTTCAGACAAGCTACAGCCACAGCTTTTCTTAAGGTTTGTTTTCATGATTGGCTTAGGCTGCTCAACGCCTGGCAAAAATAGATACCCTAGGTCTTTCTGTAGTGACATGCTCGTCCTTCTCCCTTGGGCCAGCACTAGTGCAGCTGCATCGTGGGGTCAAGACTATCTCTCAAGAGAATGTTGGGGTTGTTCAACCTGGAGAAGAGAAGGCTCTGGGGAGACCTTATAGCAGCCTTCCAGTACCTGAAAGGCCTACAGGAAAGCTGGGGAGGGACTTTTTACAAGGCCACGGAGTGGTAGAAAAAGGACTAGTAATTTTAAACTGGAAGAAGGTAGATTTAGATTAGACATTAGAAAGAAATTCTTCACTGAGAGGGTGGTGAGACTCTGGAACAGGTTGCCCAGAGAAGCTGTGGATGCCCCCTCTCTGAAAGTATTCAAGGCCAGACTGGATGGTGCTTTGAGCAACCTGGTCTAGTGGAAGGTTTCCCTGTCCATGGCAGGGGGTTGGAACTAGATGAAGGTTCCTTCCAGCCCAAACCACTCTGTGGTTGTATGATTCTGTATCAGCTCAGCTCAGCTGCATCAACTGTGCAGATGGAGATGTGCACCTGAGAACAATAGTGGGGGCAAGGAGAAGTCCCCTACTGGGGAAGTTCACATGTAGGTCAGCATTCACCTGCTGTAAATCCATATCATCAGAGCCCTCATCTGCCCATCTGCTACTTAATCATCAGTACCAGCATACCAAAATTTGTCACAAATGGCTGAATAACTCAGATAAGGAACAGTAACAAGTCTCTGAACTGCCTGCTTTTTACTTTCAGGACTTGCATTGTATGGAACTAATTTTAAAATTTTTATTACTCAGACACATTGTCCATTTGTCTTTCCAAAACGTGTTTGATAACATCTCTCTCATACGATTTCTTACGGAAACAAGAGGAACAGAACTAGAGAGAACATCTTTGCCAGGGATTTAGAAAAGCAAATGTTTAAAAGAGAGGAAACAGCATGGAAATATGAGAGCAAACAGTCAGTTCTCCCCATGGAAGAAAATCACCAGCAGAGTCCTGCTCCCTCATGTTCAGGACCTATACTCTTCAACATGTTCTAAAAATCACTTGAGAAATGTACCAAACAGGGAGACAACAGTTGTGAATGATCTTAATTTATTTGGGGTAGGAATGATGAAAGCTAGTACTTTTTACAAGACTAAGTTGGTGATAAAATAACATGTGAAGTAAAATTTCTGCAAAGTGATGTTAGGAAACTTTTAGGGTAAAACTTTTTCATTTAAACTTAGAAGTGGTGGACTCTGAACTGAGTTCTGAGCTCACTGTTACTCAGGAATGAGATCTTGGAGTAGTAAAACTGCATAAACATCATCTTCATGCTCACAAGTTAGAGGAAGCAAGTTGAAGACTAGAGGAAACATAAAAATAAACCACTGTGTTTCTGTATATACACACATGTGCATCTTATATATTACATGCAATTCTAATCGTTCCACTGATGTGCAGAACTGGAGAAGAACAAATAAGGGTGACAGACTGGAAGTATGGACTGGCTTACAAGGAGCAACAGCTACTAAACCTGGCAGAGCAACGATTCAGAGGAGACATGATAGAGTTCTGTAAAATCATAAGTGACATGGAAGGGGTGAATCAGAAGTGACTGTTTGCTGCCTCTTCTAACACAAGGCTGGGGGCATCAGATGAAGCAGGCAGATGGCAGGTTCAAAACAAACATGAGGAAGCAGCTCTCCATGCAACTGGGAAAGGAAACTCGGGAACTCTTCGCCAGGGGATGTTACGGCTGCTAAAACTTTACACGGATTCAGGGGACAACTGAACAAGCTGCGAGACGGGAAGTCCTTTGGGGGCTGATGAGCAAACAGAAACTACCTCTGGCACAGGAAGTCCCTGAAACACAAACTGCTGGAGTTTAGAAGGTCACGTGAGGAGGTTTCACTTTGCTGCTAGGATACTGAGCAAGACAGAGCTCTGGCCTGATCCAGTATTGCTGCTGTAATGTGCAATAACACAAGACAATGACAAAAAAAGCCCTCAGTTTAAAATACATCAGAGTTTGGACACCCTCAATAAGTAGGTCCACCACAGTTTACTGACATGGCACACTGGTGGCAGGCTGGCAAGAGAAAAGCTGTGTCCCTTAATTTGCACTGTTCTGGACAGTGGAGGTACATCAGACAACCACTGAAACAATGCTCAGTTCTTGACCACTGGGCATTTTATTTTGCTTTTTTCCACCACTCAGATTCTCTGAAGGTGTAAAAGTTGTCTTCTGGTCATGACAAGGACCCTTAAACCCTGGCAGTGCTGAGCAGTGAAGCAGCCTGTTTCTACCTAAGCTCCTCCAGGTGTCACAGATGAAATATTTCCCCTTTGCTTCTTGTGCTTTCAGGAACTATGCTAAAGTGAAGTCTCAGAGCAACACTTTTCTCACCTGTGGTTCTGTTGTTAGAGCACATGTTGGAGACCTTAAACACGGGAGGGGCATTTTTCCCTCCTTCGCCAAAGGGGCATAGTGATGTCCTGGCTCTGGGGGGGGATGCCCCACCTACCGTGGTGTCCTCACACAGGATGCTTTCGACCTGTTGAGCTGACATACATGCCTACAACCACAGAAGACCGACCAACACTTAGATGAATTTCCAAGGAAAAGAAAGAACAGACTCACTGAATATTAAAAGTATTAGGCTGTGTGCAATGAAAAATAAACACAAAGACCTTAGTGACTCCCAAAGTTACCTAGAAAGCATACTGAGAGCAGGGGATTGATTTGCAGTATCCTAAGCCACGTGCTAATGCCAGAACAATCTTCCATGCCAGAGGCTGGAAATGTCAAGTATTGGCAGTATTACAGGAATTTTTTACCACCTGTCAAGTTTGCTGGTGTTCTGGTTTTGCGCCCATGGAACTGCACAAAAATCACCAGAGAAAAACAAACAAGCCTTTTTGAGAACTGAGCTGTGTTGGATTTTTTTCCATAAAGCAGATATTAATTTAAAGAATGTAAATAGCCCAACAACCATTAAAATGAGCTCTTAAACACTATTTCTAATAATACATAATTGTTTAAATACAATTTTATTTTAATTATGCTTTGTTCACATAGTAGTCCTATTACGTTTTTTCTCCTTCTAGAGGAGGAAATTAATATCTTCTCCAGCTCTGGAGCCCCCAACACAGAAAGATGTGGACCTGTTGGAACATGTCCAGAGGAGGGCCATGAAAATGATTCAAGGGCTGGAGCACCTCTCTTATGAAGACAGGCTGAGGAAGTTGGGGTTGTTCAGCCTGGAGAAGAGAAGGCTCTGGGGGGGACCTCATAGCAGCCTTCCAGTACCTGAAGGGGCTACAGGAAAGCTGGGGAAGGACTTTTTACAAGGGCTTGTAGTGAGAGAACAAGGGGTAATGGTTTTAAACTGAAAGAGGAGAGATTTAGGTTAGAGATCAGGAGGAAATTCTTTAGTGTGAGGGTAGTGAGACACTGGCACAGGTTGCCCAGAGAAGTTGTGGAAGCTCCATCCCTGGAAATGTTCAAGGCCAGGTTGGATGGGGCTTTGAACAACTTGATCTAGTGGGAGATGTCCCTGCCCATGCAGGAGAGTTGGAACTCGATGGTCTTTAATGTCCCTTACAACTCTAACCATTCTATGATTCTATGATACTATGATGCTATACATTTGTTTTCAGTGCAAATAATGCTTATCACTTCATTTATTTTAAAAGAGAAAAACAAAATCTGCAGAAAACACTGAATATCTCAGTTATGTTAAGCAAAATCATCTGTCAGCTTTAATCTCCACCTGCATGGAGAACCCCCAAGTCAATACCTGCAGTATTTTCCTTGCTGATTCTTAAGTACTACTGGGAGGCCCACTTTTAGTAGCCTACAATTCCAACTGCTGAGTTGTGTTGATGGATTGTGTGAGTGCTCCTCGATGTAAAATCAGGTTGCCTACAATCAGGGCTGAAACCAGTCAAGTGATTTGCTGAGCACTGGTACAATGGAGAAGTTACCCTGAATGTTAGCACCTGCTGCCCTCTACCTGCTTCACTTAAAATGTGTAAGCAGCAAAAATACAGAGAATACTTCACTTTTCAATTTTTAAAATTCTCAGTCCTGGTCAAAACCACTCTGATTACAAATGATTTCTTATCTATTGCTTTTCAATTACAAGAGTAAGGAATGTTATTCCCCTCAAGGTTGCAAGCTACATCAGGAAATGCCATTATGAAGTGTGCAGATATTTATTTCTTGCATAATTTTATTCTGTTTTCACAAAACCTAATTTTAAATTTGCCTTGACAACATTAAGTGGGACAGTGAATTCAGATGTCCACCTTATCTTCCTAGGAAATGTGGTGGGAGTGACACTGCAGTGAGACAGTGTCCTGGTTTGAGCCAGGGTGAAGAAAACTTTCTCTTTGCTGATTTTTTTTTTCTTTCAGTGAACTTTTTTTTAGCAGTGCCAGTGGACTGATAACAACCAAGGTCACTTCTGACTGTCTGCAGCCTACCCCCTATGGGGGAGCAGATTAGACCGAAGACAGGATCAGCAAATCAGAATATTCCCTTCTCATAATATTTTCTCTATTTGGCTTTCAGTATAGGTTAAGACATCACAGAAGTCAAGCCTTTTGTTTCCTTTTCCACTCACTTTTCTTCTTACTGTCGCTTCTATCGCCCTCTCTTTGGCTCTCTCTTTTTTTCCATTTTTCTTCCCAGCCGACACCCGAGGGCCCCGTCCGTGCGCCCGGACACTCCCCCCTTCAGCTGGGAGTCACCAGGGAGAAGAGTTGCTGTGAGAGTTGCTGAGGGAGGAAGGAGGGGATCGGGTGTTGCACAACCCTTTACAAGTATATATATTCCCTTATCACTAATAATTAAAATCAACCTGTTTCACTTTTCAACCCCAAAAGCCTCTCTTGCTCATTTTTTTCTCCCTCTTTCCCTACCTTGGGTGAGGTGGGTGGGACTGAGAGCATTATTGTTATTGGTTTGACTGCCAACCTGGAGCCAAACCATGACAGACAGACAGAGAGAAAAAAGAATTTAAACTTGTAAATCTTTATCTTGTAATACAATCTGTGAACTGAAACATTTACACAGGCCATCTGACTACCAGGCACATGCTACAGAAGGACAGACTCTGATGTCTGCACAGAGAACACTGTACCATAAAGGACAAAGTTCCTCTAAGTTGTAGCAGATAGCCAGAGCCACGAATGGGGACTCAGAAAAAGTTTATCTGAATAGTCTTGACCAAGTGACACTACTATAATCCACGGCTATCATGTCTGACTTGCATTCTAAATTCTAAATTCACCCAAGATAATTGTTTGAAAATCCTTAGCTATAGAGAATTGACAGGAAATCTCTCCTCTTGTTTTTCATTAGAGGGTACATATACGCACTAACCTGTAGACTTCAATGCTGCTTCCCTCTGAGCTACAGAATGGAAAGTATTGTCATATCCATGTTGAGGGACAGAAGCCATGCAGAAAGGCACTCAGAGAGCCAGACCTGACCTCAAGTCCATGCATGCAAAGGAAATGCTGTAGCTGTGGGTATGTGTGTCCATTAATCACAAGCAAGTACTCTAAAACAGAAAATCATGGCAATCTATGTCACAATTTCATTATCCCCCCTGTGGGTCTCCCGAAATGCACCATAGTAGCATTTCCTCCAGGTGAGGCAGGAGATACAGGGAATATAAATGCTCACTTAGATAATTAGCTACTTGAACCTGTGTTTTTGAAACTGTCTAAATTTCCAGGTTTTAATACACTTCCAACAAAGACTTAATTTGAGACAATTCAGTGTAAAAAAGAAAACAACCCATAAGCATTCAGCACAATAGGTCCTTGCCACTGCTGTTGCTTCATCCCAAGCTCTCTCACCAGTGGTCTGGCAGTTTCCATCCCTTCCCACTCTCAGACTCACCTGGAATATTCCCCCCTGGCTCCACCTACTCACTATAGCTGATTAATTTGCTAACTAACCTGCCAGACCGCCCATAGCAGCTAAAAGAAAACCAATAAAACTGGACTGAGGCCTTCTATGGCAAACCTTTGGTCAGAAGCACAGGGCAATGCTGACAAACAGGCACACTACGACCACATGCCATGCCAGTTGAAAGTATGTGTAAATTAATACTTGCATTCTGCATGCCTCAGCATTAAGTTGGCCTGGAGGACACAGTATTCTCTCTGATTGGCAGTAACAGCCAGAAAAAAATACAGCAAACCCCACCTGCCTGGAACACCCCTTGGCTTGCTCTCCAGCCCACTGTGAATGTTTATCCATCAAAGGGGTACAGTGAAAGGGGGTCCCAGGGCAAATTCTCATAGGCATGCAGCCAGTAGTTAAAATGCATTATTTCTCAACTCAAAGCTTTACTGGTGTACCAGGAGCTGCCAATTTGCCCGTGTGTGGCCAGGTTGCCAGCAAACCTTAAGCATCCCATCAACAGATCACTGGGGTATGGTGGGGTCGAGTGAAACAAGCCACCAGAGCATAATGAATCTAGATGGTGCACAAATTAAAGTGCCAAGTATTTTAAAGCCTTTTATAAAAAGCACACTCCAGCCTGTATCTTAGGTGCTTCATGACCCAGTATGGTTAAATGAGGGCTCTGTTTATGTTTGTTTTTAACAACAGGATTTTTTTTTGCATTTATAAAATTATAGCAGAGAGATTTTAATAGTCCAGAAATGTATCTGTCTTTGTGATTATTCCCCCCCCCAAAATATGAGCATTTGTTCCATTTCGGATTTTATTAATTAAATTAATAACAATTGAGCAGCCTTTTAGTATATTTTTAGCCGGAGTGTTTTTTGTGTTACATCCTGTACACTGTAGCCTCTCCTTAGCCTTTCAGCTTTATCCCCTGTCCCTGAGGAAATGTTTCACTGCAGATCTTTACCCCAAAACTCTTCTGTGTTTGCAGTTATTTACAGCTATACATGCATACTCTTGAATGAATTAAAAAAAAAAAAAAATCAATGATATTTTTAGAAAATATTTCAAAGAAAGAATTTTTTACAAAACAACCCCAACCCAAACAGGGCTAATTTTGTGTGACTAAGTGCCCCCTAGTGACAAAGTCCAACTCCAAATAACTTTCACAACCACTTCCAAGCCTGACAGTTTTAGTTCTCAATATCTCAAACATCTTTGTTGTTCGTTTAAAGAAAATGCAGCAAAAATAGCCAACCAAAATCTCTCTCTCAAAAACAAACAAACAAAAAACAAACCAAAAAACACAACCCCCCCCCCCAACAACAAACCAAAACCAAACCAAAAACTCTGTTAGCCTCAAATCAGCCTTATTTATTGAAACATTACTCCAAGTGTTTCAGTCTGTTTCTGCATAGGTAGCATCAAAGTCAATGTGAATATTCCAGTAACTCAAGAGAGGTGTATAGTCAGCTCTGTGGTGAGTTGTTTAAATTACACAACATCCAATGAAATGATACATTTCGAATCACAGAATAGTTTGGGTTGGAAGGGACTACAAATATGATCTAGTTCCAACCCCTCTGGCATGGTCAGGGACACCTCCCACAAGATCAGGTTGCTCAAAGCCCCATCCAACTTGGCCTTGAACGCTTCCAGGGAGGGGACATCTACAACTTCCCTGGCAGCCTGTGCCAGCGTCTCAGCAACCTCACAGTAAAGAATTTATTCTTATTATCTAATCTAAATCTCTTCCAGCTTAAAGCCATTCCTTCTCACCCTATCTCTACAAGCCCTTGTGAAAAGTCCCTCCCCAGCTTTCCTGTGGGCACCTTCAGGTACTGGAAGGCTGCTATAAGGTCTCCCTGGAGCCTTCTCTCAGGCTGACCAGCCCCCACAGGGATGCATACTGGGCCCAGTCCTATTCAACATCTTTACTGACAACCTGGATGTGGGGATTGAGTCCACCCTTAGTAAGTTTGCAGATGACACCAAGTTGGGGGCGGAGTGTTGATCTGCCAGAGGGTAGGAAGAAGATACAGGGGGACCTGGACAGGCTGGGTCAATGGGCTGAGGCCAATGACATGAAATTCAACAAGACCAAGTGCAGGGTCCTGCACTTTGGCCACAATAACCCCATGCAGTGCTACAGGCTGGGGGAAGAGTGGCTGGAGAGTGGCCTGGCAGAGAGGGACCTGGGAGTACTGGTGGACAACCAGTTGAACATGAGCCAGCAGTGTGCCCAGGTGGCCCAGAAGGCCAATGGCATCCTGGCTTGTATCAGGAATAGTGTAGCCAGCAGGAGTAGGGATGTAATTCTCCCCCTGTACTCAGCACTGGTGAGGCCTCACCTCGAGTACTGTGTACAGTTCTGGGCCCCTCACTTCAAGAAGGATGTTGAGGTGCTGGAGCAGGTCCAGAGGAGAGCAAGGAAGATGGTGAAGGGACTAGATGGAAAGTCTTATAGGTATAAGCTGAGGGAGCTGGGGTTGTTTATCCTGGAGGAGAGGAGACTCAGGGGGGAACTTATCACTCTCTACAACTACCTGAAGGGAGGTTGTAGTCAGGTGGGGGCTGGGCTCTTCTCCCAGGCAACTAGAGACAAAACAAGAGGGCACAGCCTGAAGCTGCACCAGGGGAGGTTTAGGCTGGATATTAGGAAGCACTTCCTCACGGAGAGGGTGATTAGACATTGGAATGGTCTGCCCAGGGAAGTGGTGGAGGCACTGTTCCTGCATGTGTTCAAGGAAAGGCTGGATGTGGTACTTAGTGCCATGGTCTAGCTGATGTGGTGGTGTTAGGTCATAGGCTGGACTTGATGATCTTAAAGGTCTTTTCCAGCCTTGGTGATTCTGTGATTCTCTCAGCCTGCCTTCATAGAAGAGGTGCTCCAGCCCTCTGATCGTCTTCATGGCCCTCCTCTGAACCTGCTCCAACATGTCCATGTCCTTCCTGTGTTGGGGGTGTCTTAGTAGCAACTTCTGTTGCTTCTAAGAGCTGTCTGCCTCTGACAGGTGAAGCTACAAAAGTAGAAGAAAGAATTAACTCTGGGACAGCCCTACAACCCTTGCCTCATGCTACAAATCCTTCACCCCACACTGAAGGTCATCTCAAATCAGCCACTTCTCCCCCAGAACAGCACACCCACATGCTGGAGCAAACTTGTCCAAAAGGCACGTAGCTTTATCTGCTCAGTTGTCTTCTCCAAAGGCCTAAGTAGAAAAAATGTACTTAGAGAAGCTTCACTTACAAACGAGCTCAGAAAACAGAAACACCTCCAAAAGCAAAAATCCTTCTTTTTGTGTCCTCCAAACTTTTTTAATTTGGGAAATTAAAGAAGTCTCAGAAAAGACACCAATGTCTTTCCTTTGTACTGCTACTCATTAAGGTGACAGCTGAAGACTTACAAACTATTATTAATACACAAGAAAACTCTGTGTGCACGTGTATATTTATACATACATGCCACATGCACACACTGAAGATCCATGATCAGATCTGTGGATGCCACTTCAAAACTGTTCATTGCTCTTCTGTAAACAGCAGTTATCCGATTTTTTCAAATGCTGTCTTTGGCTTTGGAGAATCTCACACTGACAATTACCTTCAATTTGTAAAACAGCTCTGGGTAATTTTTTAAAAGACCAACAACAACTAATTTAAGTAATCTTGTTGTCTGCTATGAATTTTTTTTAAACAGGATGTCATTTCAGTGAAAATGTAGGTTTTGTCTCCACACTTAATGAGCATGAATTATATTTTCCAGTTTGTCTAATAAAGCAATAACCTTACCATATTAATTTTGTTTGCTGCACTCACTGTATTTACACTATTATAATCAAAGATGTTAGCTAGAAAAGCAGTTCGCCTGTGTGCTCACAAGTTATTGTAAAACTGGGGTTTTAGCAAAAATTCCTCCTGTATTCCTCTGGAACATTAAACTGCAGGCTTAAAACACAGCTTTTCAGTAAGCAGTTTCTTACTGAATATAAAGAACAGCTCATAAAACAAAAAGACCTGGCAAAAGAGGCAAATTGTTCAAATGCAGACAACATAAAAATGCACTTAAGTTCAAATCTCCTAAGGGAATTTTGCTTCCTTAAAACCAGACACCAGTACTGAGATGCTCTGAATTGCAATTTGACCTTTCAAATTACTGTCAAAAAAAGGTACAGTTTTATCATTTGTACCTGTTCTCAAGTTTTAGCTGAGTACTTACATTGCTGTCTCTGCTCATATGCAATGTTGGCTAATACTGGTTAGAATCGACATAAACGCAGACTTGCTGTCTACCCAGGGGAAGAAATAATCTGCCCTTTAGTATTTTCTCAATCATGACAGAAAAATCCAATGCCTTCTTAAGGCTAATAAATGTAGACAAGAAACATGCTACTCTTACAATTTCATGAGACAAAGCTCTGCAGTTCAGTGTCTGTGGAAATTTCTTCTGAACATATTAAAATTATCTCAGAGCTCTACAGAAACCCTGCTCATAAAACTAAAAAGGTAGGATAGTTAAAATTAATACATCATAAATAAAACATGCATTTCAGCATATATTAAGTGACAGGTCTCAGAAAATCCAGCGCCACGCACAGGTTCACAAAGCAGCAAGAACACAGGCAATTCACTAAAGCCACTCAAGTGTGCTCATTCTTCCTGGCATTATTCATAATGGAAACATTTCAATTTTAGTTAACAGGGGAAAAAAAAAACCCACAAAACTAATTTAAAAGTAAAACAAGGAAATTAGTTCTGTGTTTCTGGATTATAATCCCACAGTGCCTTCAACTAGCCACTTTCAGCCTCAGGGGGTTTAATTAAAAATGTTTTTTTTAAAACAGAGGCAATGTAGCCCACTCAAACAGAAACCTCTGCAGACACAGATCTCTTAAATATTTTTCCAGTATGCCATACAAAGCCAGGCAGAAAAACAATAAAAAATGTCTCAACTTATATTTTACCCATAGACCTTGAAAATGTCATTCCTTAAATAGGAATGCTCTTAAATAGGCATAAGGAACAGGCTCTACCACCGAGGGACTTCAGGTCAGGTCCTCACAGAGGAAAATCCACTGCTTGTAGCAAAAAGAGTAACAGCAGTGTATCCTGCAGGATATAGTACTGAGATGACAGCATAGAGGTGACAGTCTCTACCAATTTTTTCACCTGCTTTAACCACAAAAGCTCTCTGCCAAGCACCTTCACAGCCCCTACATGGTCAGGTCACCTCATCTGGATAGCCTATATGAAAGGAAACAAAGCACTCTGAATGAAATGGACCGTTTTCTTACAATTAAAATTAATGGCTGGGATTTAATATTTTACATTTCAGACTCAATATTGACAAAGCAGAGAGGCACACATCACAAGCTCTGACCCGGGTCCACTGCTAATCTACATATGATTTGATTTGATTTTGTTCACAGAGGTAAGTGTGGAGAAAGTGCATGTCCCTATTCTTGGTCTGTTTTAGTGGCTCACTGAGGCTCCACATGGTTGTCCTCAGACACAGATCCACCCTCTGAAATAAAAAAACACGCCAAGAGCTAGAGGACCCCATATGAAACACAGGCACGGCCTGGGAGACTGGACTCTATAATGCTCTAATGCCCATAAGCCTTGTCTCACTGTGTATGTTAAATCACAGCCCAGGGCACAGGCACTTCGTAGGCAGAGCTGCCTGCACCTTTCCTGAAGACAAAAATAGCTTTCCTCCAACACACAAGCATATATATACATATATATATATAATTTTTTTTTTCTAGTTATTCTGAAATCTCTTTAGAGTATTACTTAAGTGAAACTGAGAGGGAAGGGACAACAAATTTCTGCTTTATTCTTGCATTCTTCCCTTGGAAATCGCTTTTGGCTACCTGCTGAAGACCAGGCAACTCTACTCAGCAGATTTTCTGTCTGGTCCCACACAGCCCGTTATTGTTGGGCAAACAAGCAACCAAATTATGACCTGTTTATATAAAATAATGTGAAAGCTATTCCAGTAAAACACCAGATACACCGAGCTGCAGCTGAAGAATTCCTGAAATGTAGCTCTGCACAGTTTGTTACCTTTTGTCAAGGTATACAAAAAGGAAGGAAAAAGACTAGCAAGTTCCTTACGAAGATACCAATTTCCTCAAAAACCTGGTCTAGCTTCTGTATCACCTCTTTAAATTAACATTTTCATGATTTGCAAAGTGAGGAAAAAGAGCTGTACATCCTTTTATATTTGTGTGATAAAGAATAGATTTTTACCTAAAAGTGGGGTTGTAATAATTTGATCTGATCAGTCACATGGGGCCAGAAAAAAAACAACAGTTACCATGTTAAAAAATTCCAGCTTGTAAGTTTTTGAAAATTAATTATTATTATTATCCCTTGATACAGCAATATCAGTAAATCTTTACCAAAATGAGTGCCAGGCTTTTTGATGTTTTTCATTCAGGAGAACAAACCGTTCTGAAAACCAAAACATCTAAAATAGCTATAATGCCATTGTTTAAACAGCTCTAACTACCAGTAAAATTATGCCGACAAGTTGACACGTGCCCAAAGTCCATGCTTGAGTAAATCGAAAGGACAGGTGAAAGTCAGCCTAGTCATTTAATAGTCACATGGTGTAAGAAAGCAGACAAAAAACTTGTCCTCTTAAATGTTGCTCTGTCTCGCCATAAAATTCAAACAGCGAGCAGTTCACCACTGCAAAGCTGGAGAAATATCCAAGTGCCATGACTACAACACACCAGCAAGGGGAGTAGTAACACTTTGAGAACTTCTGTCTTCAGCAATCGTAAACTACGTTAACGTTGCAATGTATACAGTATTGATGCCGGGCTGTATAGACAGCGAAAGGGACATTTATTCTACTAAAAGACTGAAAAGTAAAAAAAAAAATCCAAACAAACCCAGAGCCTTGCAACGCTATTTGTTTCTGAAAAGGCAGTGGAAACACACATCAACAGTCTCAGATAAGCCCAATGTGCCACCTAAAAAAAACCCCTCAACATAAAACCCCAACAACCCAGGGTAGCAAGATAAAGCCCTCTCAAATTTGAGACTCTTATTTCTAATAGATTTTCTTATTTTAAGCAGCGATGACTCCATATTTTGATGGGAAGGAGAAACATTCTCTAGCTTTACTAAGAAAATAACAAGTGGGGCACTGGGGCTGGTAGGGAGGAGGGCTGTGGCATTCTCAAAGCCTAAGTTGCAACCCCTGTAAAGGAAAGCAGATGGTGAATTTTCTTAAAGCAGGCTTTCACTTCTAGATTACTTACTTAGGGGCAAATAACCGGACTGGCACTTTGACAGAAGACCATGTTTTATAACAGCTGCCAGCAGGCTGGTCTTTTAAATGCTTGCTGCCTCTTTGCTGCATCATGCCTGCTCTTCCCTTTCAATCCTATAGATTGGTAAGGTATAGATAGTGTATAGGCACTGCCCAACACAACTGCAGCCGAGCCACCACAGAGTGATTGAGCTCAGGTCCCAAGCAAGCAAAGGCTGCACCAGAGAAGCAAGGCTGAGAAGAAAATCTGCTTCCTGCACCCAGTTCATCACTGCAGCCAAGGTTCCCAAATTCACACGTTTTCTATAGCACTATGTGATCTTTAGAGAGAAACAAGAACCCCTCTCCCTCCAAAATGCTGTAACTTTGTAAAAACTGTTACCCAAGTAAGTAACCAAAGCATTTAATCAACTTCTAAATAAATACCCAAGTGTGAAGACATGCTAAGTACTAATCATGAAATTACTATGCATGACAAAACTCAGAAGAGTGTTTTGCTGTAATTGTGCATAATTTAACTCAAAAAAGCAAGAGGAGTTATTTTTGGATACAGAAGAAAGAGGTCAATTTGATGAGGGGGAAAAAATGCTGTCATTTTTACTAGTCTGATAGAGAACTTCCTCACTCAATGTAAGAATTTTAAGATGTTGCTTCGCCAGTGTGATCCCACAGGGATAAGCCATAAACAAGCAGACATCTAATAAAAGAACTGATGTTTCAGAGCCACTTTTTAAACAAAATAAATCCACCTACATCACCTTAAAGTACACTTATAAAATGCTGTGTTTCAGCCATTAGCGGCAGACAGAGACCTGTATCTTACAATCTCAGAGTACAGCTATTATAATGAAGCAATATGAAGTTTTCCTTCCTTCACATAAGAACAAATGGCAATATTAAATGAATAATTTTAAACCCCCCCCAAAAAAAACCCAACAAAAACCCAAACCCCAAGGAACCCAAATGGTCTCAGCAATTTCCTAATGATTTCCTAAAATTCCTGAAAAATGGTTTCAGAAAATTTCCTAATTTTGAGTTTTTAAGTAGATGTTGATGGGGTCAACTCCAAGGCTGACTTGGACACTTCCTTGGTTTTTTTATTAAGGGAGGAAATGTTTGCCCAGAGAGGTTGTGGACTCTCCTTCTCTGGAGATACTCAAAACTTGCCTGGATGCGATTCTGTGCAACCTGAACTAGGTGAACCTGCTTTAGCCAGGGGTTGGACTAGATGATCTCCAGAGGTCCTTTCCAACCCCTAATTCTGTGACTATGTGATTCTATGTGGGACACAAGGTGGCATCCATCCTTGACACATTGCAACTGAGTCAGGAGAGGCTTTGTCATCTACCCAGAGCCTCCCAGCACAGGTTTTCAGCTACCCAGCCATAAAGTCTCTTCTGGCTGAGGGGATGTTCAGCTAAGCAAGGCTATGTATGAATTTCCAAGACCAGATGAAGGGATGTGTGGGCAGAGGAGTCTGAAGGTCTGCCCACCCCCCTGTCAGGTCAGCCTGTGTGCTCCCGAACTCTGTAAACAGGGCATCAGCCATGAAGAAGTCATGGGCCTCCTCCTGCAGCACTCAAATGCAGACTTTGCCCTCCTTCTGTATCCTTCCTTTAGTTAGCATCAACCCAAAACACAATTACATCTAAACCTGGTAGGAAATCAGCAGAGAAAAATGAGCTGACTTCCAACCTCAGGACTTGTGTGACAGAGAAGGGAGGGAAACCTCAGCATGAAGTGCTCTCCACCAAGAAGAGCTTGCCCTACTGCAGGGGTCCAAGCAGCCTAAGAGTTGTTCTCTGACACTATCCTGAGGATATCACTCCTTGGGGCATAATTTTTGAGCCAAAAGGAGACAGAATATGAGAATTCTGATGTCCTAACATAATGAATAAGCACCTTTTCCAAGTTACCAAGCTTAAAAAGGGTGCACTGAGCACAGAAGCTATTGCAAGAAATTGTCTTGATGCTAATGCAAAAGGTTCTTATTTCTTCCAAATAGACTCTAGTACTTGACCTTTAATGCAAACCTTTCCAAGAAAACATTCTTACTAAATCACAACTAAAATTCTTTTAGGTTTATTTTAAATAAGACAAGTAAATTGCATTAGCATAAACACATCTCCATCTTAAGACTCCTTGATAGGTAGCTTTCAATGCACACAGATTGCAAAAAATGTGAGAATGGCTTTTAAGACCAGTTTCCAAACTTGCTTAGATTGTAGCTGGGCTGCTAACTCTTCTAAAAAGTAGTCAAACGGGTGTATTTTTCCACTGATGGTGTACACCTTTTCAGTTTTTGGAGGCTAAAAATTGATTTTGAAGACCTCTGGCAAAATAACCCATTTTAGTTTATTTGGAAAAGGAAGTAATGATATATCTTTTCAAGAAGCAAGCAGTGCAAAGTTGTCTATGCAAGCATGATATACACCACAGCTCTACCTAAGATCTCACCTGCAGTCTACACAGGGTTCATTCACAATCTAAAATAGATCCCATAATATTTCTGTAACCACAAAAGGTTTGCTTTTTACCTGAAAGGATGGTGGCTTTAGACATCGTGCCAAGTGATTTTACCTGCACATCAACAGCCTCATCATAGACAATCCACTTTCTTTTGCAAATACCACTTTGGACCACTCTGGCCATGGGCCTTGCTGGGTCTGCCCAGCCCAGCCAAGCCCAGGCAATACCACACCCCTGCATGGGAAATGCTAGGCATGACCCCAGATCCAAATCTCCTAACCCTGCTTTTTGCCCATTTCTGTTTTCCCAATTTTCAGTCTCTCTATCACAAACAGGCTCACGGTGACCCACTTTTCCCTATGTTAGTCTTCTTCGTCCTTATGTAAGTAAGCCTGAAAGCATAATTTAATTTGCAAAAAGAGAACAAATACTCACACACATAAAAAAGACAGAACACTGGACGGCAATGCTCTGGGATGAAGCTATAATATGAAAATGAGCACAGCCATGGCTGGCTTTTTGTCTTTCCATCATCTTAAGAAGGAAGACCCCTCTCTTTCTGAGCCTCCTAGCTTTGGAGTTTGTGTATACGTGCTTTATATTCCTCTTTCCTCTTTAAGGTAGCTGAAAATTTTGTCTCTAATCTCCTTCTCATTTGCTAGATCAGATTATTTTCCCTATCCTGGGAAAATAATTGAGGTTTTAAAAAACTTTTCTGCTCCAAATCAGGAAGCAGAGTCTAAGATTTCAATTATTTTATAACTTAAAAAAAAAGCACTTCTGACTAGCTGAAAGTTCTAAATAATTTCAGAACTTTTTGTCCTTTTTCTTAGGTTGTGGACTCTGACAAATTCAGAATAACTCAGAAAGGATCCTTTTATTCAGAAGATGTCAAAACAATAATGTCAACACTATTCTCCAAAGAAATTAATTGAAACAGAAAATTCATTTGAAACTTTGTTTCCCATACACTATTTCACAGTTGTTGTGAATCAGCATTTCTTTCTGAAGGAGAATATTCTGTCAGAAAGATCCCTGCCTTGCTCTAGGGCTCTCTGCTTACTTGTATTTTAGCAACAGGAGAATCAAGGCCTGAAAAGATGTTTTTCTACAGTACGTACTGCATAACCCTTCTCCTTGGGGTCTCCTGTGTTGTGCAATGCTGGTATGGCACAGCTGTGCTACCTTGGCTCAGATTTCTGAGCCAACTGCTAAGTTCTGAGGCAGGGATGTAAGAAAACACATGGGCTAGAACCCCGCAAGGTAAAGAACAGCAAAACTGCAGACAGAGGTCCGGTTATTGAGCTGGGGATGGATGCGGCTATGGGATTCCAGGGGGAAAACACTGACATGAAAAGTTATAAGGTACTTAGGAGGGTGGAAGAAAAAGACAGCATCTTACCTTCTTTTTTCTGCTCTCTAATTTCCTGAACTAATGAGTGTTTAAAAAGAAAATGCGCAAAATTGAAAACTAAACCAACTGCAGTGAAAATTCAATTATAATCTAAAGTATGAGTTCATCTGTATAATTTTAACTCATTTCCTGTTGCTAAATCAGATATTCACTATATATAAATCCATAAAACAATTTTTAGTATTACCCTCAGATAATCTTTTGGCATCACACTCAATTTCTTAGCGTCATGCTTCTATGTATCAAAGGTCTAATCTTACCTGATTATTCTCATTTTACTGCATTATTTATCCTATATCCTCATTTCATAGCTTGGAATGAATTATGGTAAATCTGTACATCCAGTGGCTTGGTGATAAAACACATTTTCCAATATTATTTTTAAGCACTTACAGTACAGTGTGGCTAGGGGCACTATGTGACAGATGCTGTGGAATCACTGATCATTTGAAGATTACTGCCTTAATTTTGTAAGAAGTGTTATATGTGTCCGCATGGGCTTGTTAGCGATTGCATTACTGCGTAAGTGGTTAGAGGAGATGAGTTACTGCAAAAACAAGTGATCAGTGGAGGTTGGGGATACTGGTACCAGAAAATCCAGAGTTGCCTACAACAAGGACATGCATTATTTAATATGTATTAATTCTCCCACTGTAGAAGACAGGTAACCTGCTCTTGACTAAGCATACATGTAGCTTATTTATGACATGTTTCTGTTTTCTGAATAAATTCTTTTTTCTTTAGGAAAGCCTAATTGTCACCATGTAAATCTGTCATTTCCAAACCTGGCTTAAGGTAAGGGCAGATGGGGCAGGGCAGGCAAATGCGTTAACTATGATATCCACATGATACTTGGATTTAGCTGGGAGAGCATAGTCTTGGGGGCTGAATGGGAGAGGCTGTTTCTGGCCAAGGCTCTGTAGCATGCTCTGCAAGGAAAGAGATACTTCAGGGATGTCCAGAGAATAAGGTACCTTCCAGATGACCAAAAGCAGAACAGGTGAAAGGTGTACACTAGAGCTAGGCTTGGTTCTGCACTAACAACAACAACAAATTCCATTTGCTCTCATAGCTTTAGCTCAAGAAACAGGATTATTTTTCGGTTGGATGTTCTGACTTCTCATTTGATAACGAAGACCAAAATGAACACAGACAGTTCCTTTTACTTAATGCTGAACTGGGAGGACTTTTTCCAAAGCTCTTTCAAGAAAACAGGCAGTCCACACTGACCACTAGTAGTTGTATGCCACAGCTCCAGCTGATCTCAAATAGCATCTCATTCACAAGCCTTCCTTAGCCTTAAAGAGATAAAGAACTGGTCTATGCATTAATGCAGACTTTAGTTTCTTCAGAGACTGTAAAAACAGGACTTAATTTGCTGAACACCATCATAGCCAACACTCTGCAGTACCAAATTTGTAAGAGATGGTAAGAATTTTCCCCAGAATTCAAAAGGATGCAAGGACTGAATGGGCAGCAGGACCACATCAGTTACACTCTGCTGTTGGTATGACAGTGGATGATAATTGGCTTAATATCCATGAAAAAAAAAATAACAAAATGCTCATGCTAATTTATTGGATTAGACACCAAGTTGTTTGCATTACAAAGTCATCGAACAACTGCTTCTAATGGTGCCAGTGTAAATTATCATGAAACAAATCATTTGTTTCACAACTGAAATGGTAGAAGTGCACGGTACTACCAGATATACTTTGAATACAAAACAGTTGTCACTGTCTGCCACTCTTTCAAAGTAATTATTTAGCTTCCTTGCGGCATTATAGTGATGCAAAATCCCCATGCAATTCAAATCTTTTACTATCCTAATTGTATTTTTTCCTTTTTCTAAATTCAAGCTATACACAAAACAAAAGCTAAATTTTCACATCTGATTAATATCATAATCATTTTGTTAAGTTTGCTCCAATCCAACCTAAAAGATGTGGTGGGAAACAGTTTTGTTTTTCTTTTCACTTAGATTTAGATTCAAGATGACGAACAGCAGCAGAAGTGTGAGACACAGAAAATAGGGCTGAATCACATCTCATACGGGCTTAATTACACGAAGTGGCAGAAAGAACCTGCAACATTTCATCACTAGAGAAAAGTTATCAATGATGTTTCCCAAACTTTTAGTATAGAAGTGCTATTAATTGCTTACTGTCTGCATACAGGATTCATATTTTCTACTCACACTGATACATACATATCACAACTACCACCAGAAATGCATAGCAAAATTAGTTTGACGAATTTTGTAATAATAAACCTAAAATTTCCTCAAGATACTTAGAGAATCAAAAGTCTGAATTTACAAGTTCAGATTTATGCAGCAACTGGTTTGCCCTTTTTTCTTCTAAAATTCAGGATGAAATATTGCTATTGTCATGTCCTTTGATGTCCTTGATTAACTCCCAATGCACAGGCAATATATTCTGTATGCTAACTTAAGTAAAACAGTCATTTTGGAACCAGTTGAAATACACATTTTCATCCACAGAGAAAACTTTAAACAAGCTGGTTTCTGAGCATGGAAACTGAGTTGAGATTAAAATAAATAAATAAACAAACAAATAAATAAATATCTCCACAGTACTCTGTACGACAATTTTAAGAAAATTCCTATTGCCAACTTCAATTTTCTATCATTTCACAACACATCAATTGCAGTTGTACATATTTATTTAGGTGCAAGTGATAAACTTTCATTACAACCCAGGAAGGACAGATTTAAGTGAAAAAAGCCTGCACTATGTTGATTATTGTATAATTGACAGATTCAAACAGGCTTTTTTCTAGACCATTTGTAACACACCATTATTTGTTCACCTTATCTGATGTAGAAGAGAACTATTAGCTATTGCCTAATAATATTTTGAAGATACAAACAAGTTCCAGAAAAATTGAAATAATTATTTCCACACTTGGTGGCAATCTGTAAAAAATAATTATTTTCCAGCAGTGCTGATTTTAACAAGAAAAGCACTTTTCACTGAAAATAACCCACAAAAGAATTCAGAGTGGGCCTAATCCATTCCTGTCTGCTTTGATGGTATTTAGTATGGGATAACTTTGTAGACATTCTGCTATGTTATTGTTGTTAACATCTTTGAGCAACAGCAGTCCAAAACTGGTTATTCAGGCTAAGCTATTTCCTGGTCATTCTTCATAACACAGCTGAACACTTTTGCTGTGCTCCAGAGAGCACGCATGAAATGCTAACTATGTGCTGACATTTTCAGTTTCATACCATGTCTTCAAGAAAGAAGGTGTAAACACGAGGGTAAGACCACCAAATATCTGAGTCTGCTGTAGGGTGTCACGCTCAGTGGCATCAGAGACAGTATGATGGACAGGATGTTTCAGGGGTGGCAGTTGGGGTGGGGGTAGCACTTGTCTTACAGAAAGCTGTTGGCCAGCTATCTGGGGGTTAGACCTGTAGACAAAGACTATAGAGACTGAAGTTATTCACACCAGCTTCCTCTACTTGGCGTATTTTATTGCACTTTTCCAGTGCAGAATGGGATGTCTCAAACAGCAAAGCTTTAAATAACTTTCTTTAGGAAGCTGTTCAATAATTTGCTACACATCCCTGCCAGAAAACTAAACTCCCTTTAATAAAAATATTCCAGCTGAACGCTGCTGCTACTCCTCAGTCACCCAGTTATTTAAATCATAATTCAGTATATTTTTTATGGCTATCAGCATTAGCAGCAAGCTCAGTCCCTCCTCTTGAGAGAAAAAAAAAGAAAACAAAAAAAGATATTCTTTACCTTCCTTACTTTTAAGGTCTGCACATTTCTAATAAATACTTGATTTTGTCTTCTGCACAGGGCTAATCCCAGTAGGTGCCAATATTTTATTTATTTGCCTCATTGGCATTTTTTGACAAGGGGGGAAATCAACAGCATGCTGAAAAGATGCTGTAATGAAGATGTTAAAGAATAAAAACTTGAGCTTAAATCCTGTCTCCTGCAGAGCCTCATTAGTACAATTCACCCTATCTCAATTCATCACCATTCATCATTGCTCATTATTTAGAGTCCTTCAACTCATCTACAGTCTGTATGACCATGTTTCTATCCAAGCCAACATGTATTAGTTATTCGTGTATGCTTTGGTGAGATGGTATCAAAAGGTTTAGTAAAATGCTAATATTATATCACTTGCCCTTCATCTGCTTATTTTGTAATCTTATCAGAAAGGTAAAAAAGCAATCTGGCTGGATTTATTCTTTCTAAGCCTATTTGTCTTATTGCTTATGGTTCCATTTTTAAATCTGATGAAAATAATCTTTACTGCACCACTCAATGCATTTATCATTTGGCTGATTTTTATGGTTCTAATTTCACCAGTTCTTCCAGTGAGCCACAAAACACTCTCAAAAATGGACCCTGTCATGGGAACATAAGTGTCTGCATGATGGGGACAGGGTTTGTGGAAAGAAATGCAGAAATAAAAGCCAAGATGTAACAAATTTTGTTCCTAAATCTGACTCTTCTGACCTTAATGAACTGTGTGTGCTAAAACTCAGTTCCGCAGCAAGGAACACTTCCAGCCAGAGCACTTCAGCACTCCCTTAGCTTTAACCACTGGAAAAGTTCCTCTTGACTTCAGGGTCTACTCAAGTGTCACAAGCTAAACAGAAGCATCACAGACGGAAAAAAATCAAGTACAGTAAATCACAAGCCTAATTTGTTAGCACTGAGGGCCTACATCCTACAGATGGAAGAAGAAAGAATGCAAAGCATGGATGTTGGTGCTGCTGAGGTCCACACCTGGCTCTGCACAAGCTAGTTTTTCTCATGCCTTTCTCTGTTATGCCTCTTGACCAGCATTCAGTCATATTCGTCATTCTTTTTGTTCTCTTTGCAATTTGTTGTTGGGTTCTTGAGCTAAGTTTTTGCAGTTCCCTGGTTGGACCTGTTGTATGACCTCCCTGTTACAGTCTCCCCTTCCTACTAAGTTCACGTTGCACACAATCACCCTCTGCACCTGCAAATGTCAGAAATTATTTTATATCCTCTACACTGCAGACCAAACAGGGTTATTCAGTCACCAAAAAAAAAGACCAAAAGGAGAGAAATTGGGAGTGTCTGTTTTAAATAGGCATGTCAACTTTGCCCACTTAATCAAATGGGGCTGATAGTTAAGAACCGTTTTTTTTTTATGTCATTTTGCATGTCTCATTACCCTTTAAGACTTACTGAGTACTGCTAGAGCATTTTTCCTCAAGTGTACTTTGCTTGAGTCAAAATAAGTCTTCCCAGCAAAAAACAAGCCACCTCCAAAGAAAACCCTGCTAAAATCCCCAAACCCAGCCCAGTAGCCTAGGGCAACACCTTCCCACCACTACTGCACTATAGTAATGTGATGCCACTTCTCAGATGGCCAAGGAAAACTAATGAAAATGAATTGTTATAAGCTGAAAAGGAAGCAGCATCTGCCAATTCACTTTTATGTGAAAAAACAGCTTCTCCTGTTGGCAGTGGAAGGATGATGATGTCATAGGCCAGTTAAAGAATCTCTGACCAAGAGCTGAATTTTCAGCAACGAGGGCAAATTTGAAATGTTCAGCAAAAGAAATGTGTGAACACAGTTGGGGAGGGAAGAGAAGAAAGAAGAGATGAAGTCAAAAGAGATCTGACTCTTAAGATGTTAAAAAACCCCATGATATTACAAATAATGGTGATAGAAACTGATCTAGAAGAAAATGCACCCAAATAAAATGGAATACAGTGCAGGAGCAGTTGAAATCAAGGCATGCTAAAGCAAATGCTGATGAACAAGCAGTGACAAAAGAGGAACAGCAGTGCTCAGCCTGAATTGACTATAGGAGCAATTGAACCACTGTATTTACTTTCTCTGTCTCTTCTAAAATTTCTTTTTCTTTTACTAAATAAACCACTTCTGCATGCTCCAAGGAAAAAGAAACAAATATCCAAGGTTTCAGACATCTGCGAAACTGAAAACTCTGCAAGGCCATCCAGGAACACTGTGGATATTTTGAACAGGATTCAGTCTGAGTCGCTCAGACTTCTATGAATGTCGTTGACCCCCACAAGAATGAAAATGTTCAGTTTAATGCTTGTTACACTATCGATAGATGCTCAAACTGATACAAGGAAATGAGCAGCTCTAATTCCTTTTCCTGTTCCTTAAGACACATGGAGTGTGGGGTTATGCCAACTGGTAACAAGCAATTTAGAAAGTGCATCTCCTGGCCAGTGCAATATCTTCTCAAGAGCACAGGGATCTTGAGGGCATTTTGCAACATAGCAGTTGCCAGCTGAAACACAGAGACACCTGTTTCACTGATGGAAGTACAGAGACCTTGAGTGCTAGTCAGAAAGACACACACTAACGTGTTTTGGCAGCTGAGGTTGAGAGCAGAGAGGGGCAAAGCACGCTCATGCACACACTCTGAGAATGTAAAAAAAAGTAACCCCACTCATAATTCACTCTACATTTCTCAGATAAAAAACTCTCAGAAAAGGCAGAAAGGATTCAGCTCCACACACATACTGCTTTGCCTCAAAATTCAGGTAAGATTTACAGCACTTTCAAAATGGGGGTCCTAATGAGGTGTCTCAGGTGAGTTACTAAAGGGACAAAGACATTCCAGGTCACACAAGACTTCTGAAAATTTAGACTAAGTAATGTGTAATAAACATGTAATTAATCTTTCATTAGTAATTACTCATGAGGCAAAGAACTTAATTACAGACAACCTCATTGATTATTATCACAGCCATCTATTCAAATACAGGAAGCTGTGGAGAAGAACTGTGCAGAAACATTTTTATATCTGGCTTTGGCCAACATTAAGCCTTATGTTGTGGGTTTTTTTGATTGTTTGGTGTTGGTTTTTGTTGGTTTTTTTAAAATATTAGTCATTTTTAAAATTCAGAACCCTTTTGCTTGCATGGCCATACTTTATTTCAGAGCTGCATTATATACAACAAAATGTTACACATTTGCAAAATTGTATTGTTACTTACACTCCATCTTAAAATTCACTAGTTGGAAAATGAAGTTTGTCTGAAAACAATCACTTCTGATCCCATTTAAGTTTACAGAATGCCCTATCAAATCTCTCTTCTTTCAGCTGAATATGTGATTCACCAGCAAAATAAATGCTGCCCTGAAACTGCAGTGCAGAAAGAGAAGGGAATTCTTGTTTAGTGGTTTTCCACCAAAGACCTACAAATGTATTTAAGGGCACAAGACCCAAGCAAACACAACTGACTCCAACTAGAAGGTCAGTAAAGCTGGGAAACAGCTGCATGAACAGTTTGCACTGACCAGAAGCTGTAATTCTCTGAAAATTAATTATTACCTGGTATGCCAGTCAAACAGGTTCTGTGAACAATCTTTGCTGAATGCCATTTTAAAAGAAGTAATTAATAAGGAAATGTTAGAAGCAGAGATCTAAAGAGATTCCATTCAACAAACTAAGAGAAAAAAGGGCGCTATTTAATCTCAGGTCAATTAGTGGCACAGCTTATGGCAATTTCAAAAAGTGGTGTCTCAACTCTCAAGAGTAAGGACAGTACTTGTTTCCTAACCAGGAATTTTTCTCTCTACTCTCACTACAGAGACATGTTAAAGAAACCCCTCAAAAATGATGGCTTTGGTGTTTGCTTAAAGAAAGAAAAACTAAAGACATGCCTTTATGCCTATGACAACACCATGTAGTCAGCCCACACCCTTACGTACACTATCCTGAATCCTGGGCAACAAAATTCATGCCTGCCATGCAATAAGTAGCTGTGGGTGACTGATGAAAGGATCAGTGGTTTCTTTCCAGTTCCATGTTCAAGAAGGCACAAGGAATAATAGCAGGCAGCATTTAATAGTGTTTTTTTTACCCCATCGTTTAGTCCTGTGATGTAAATTGACAGTTACCAGCTGCAAGCCTGATGGTAACAAACCAAAGTCAAGCAGAGCTACTCTCCCATCAGGGTTCTGTCACACCTCCTGCTGCCAACTCCAGCCCTGATGGCTGAGAAGCTGCAGAGCCACTAAGAGTTCACTATAGGAAAAGAGGAGATGTAGCAGGTGGTGCAGCGGAGGGTACTGTTGCTGGTCTCAGCCAAGTCCCAAATGTGTTCAGGTGATGACTAAAAGGTGAAAGAGGGAAGATCAGTTAAGCAAGGAATGAGTGCAAGTTAAGGCCACTGCCAAATCTTGGACAGAAATCTTACAGAAACAAAGTTTTCCAGCAGAGAACATGATCAGCTCTAACAGCAGCCCAATACTGGGGCTTGACCTGTTCTAAGAGGGCATTTCAGCTAATGAGGGGCAACCCTCTGATGCAGAAATCCCCTGCCACACCCCTAAACCATCATAACATGACAACAGCTTTGCACAGTAAGTGGGGGTGGCAGCTGTTACAGAAATAGGCAGCAACTTTCCTTTGAAAAGAATGAGGTCTTAGTTGCTAACTCAGAAGAACATTCATCCTTTGACAGTAGGTTACTAAATATGAGCAGAAAAGGAAATATCCTATTAAAAGCAGTAAATCTTCCCTCTCTGATTCAGCAACAAACCCTGGAATACCACCAGGCACTAAAGAATTAAAGAAAAGGAAAAATACTGAAGTGATTGCTGATGGATATTAGACCATGAATATGCATCAACGCAGTTACAAGGAGCACTGTCAACAGTTAACCTTTCACAGTATTTCTCCTACAACTTCTGTAATACAACGAAACATCCTCTTTGTCAGCAGCAAATTTGAGCAGCAAGTACAAATATATACCATCTAATGAACTGGAAAAAAACATCTCAACTGATTCCACACAGAAGAGAGTGCACGATCAACATAATTAAGTAATTTGAAAATAGAAAAAAGCAGGTTCTGCAGGTTTTGAAGTGCAGGACACATCTGTGCTTCTGCATTGTAATAGGTTATTTCTCCTCTAAAGGCAAATTTTTATGATTTTATGCCAGTCCATGGGATTGTCTCAAGATAACTAGATCTGCTACATTCAGCATATAAATACATTATTCCATTTTGTTCCTACACAAACAGCAATTTCCCACTATCACAAAATGAGCATACAATACATCCCATATTCACCCTCTTCCCACAGTGCCTCTTCTTTATACAGAATGAATACAAACTGGGAAAGATTTATACTTCTGTGGCCAACTCATATTCTAACACCTTTTGAGTGCTTGAAAAGTAAATATCTCCAATCTTTTATAAATATATAAAATCCAAATATATACATATAAAATTAAAATTCTTTTTATTTATGTATATATACACTATGTGTATATACACACACTTTTTAAAGAAAAAAGATGAATAATGCAGTGTCATTTAATGGAGAATGTCCACAGCAACTCCCTATTCTTAGCTAGAAAACTTTAATTATAAATTTAATGTTACATCCAGTGTTTTGTATATTTTAAGCACAGCACTCGGTACAGAAGTCCATTTCAGGCCTAAAAATACTGTTGTGGTAGTATAAAGCCACTAACTGTATATTAAATTATAATACATTTCATTTATACTACATTTCATTTTAGCTGTGATGGTGCAGTAATTACTACTGATTGTTTCTGATCTCTCACATATGAAAAAGCATGGCTGGTAAATTAGTGATGATAACCAATAATGAGAAGCAAAGGTATTTATGCTTTCTCTTAGTACACCATTTAATTGTTATTAAAAAAATCCATTATGCTCTGTATTTTACTCTGCAAGGCAGATCCAACCCATTAAATATATCCTTTATTTTCTCTCCTTTTCTTAACACAGATCACAAGATATTATCATATTACCTTTTCTCTCTCACTGCACTGACTGCCAGGCTCTGGCCAACCAATTCTGAATTTGCTTTCACTTTCAGACATTTATCTGCATACAGTTAGGTGAAAGGTATTATTAATCATACCCTGTTGCTAGGCTACCTGGAGATATTCATTTAAGCTTAATATTTCTCTTTGTTAAAAAGTGCCATGAGGAACACACAGATTTGAGACAAGAAAACCACCTTGCAGAAGCCGTTTTTTTTAAAAAAATAAATCAAGACTCTCATACTAGAATATGCATTAACATGAAAAATAATTTTTAAAACCCCAGCATAGTCTACAGTTTGCATATTACAGCTTCATTTGGAACGTGGGCCTTTTGGATAACAGAGATGCACAACAAGAATTAAAATCGAGGTTCAGTGTTCAGCCTCATAGCTGACACTACGGTGTCTTTATTCAGAAACAGTTCAACAATGTTCTTTATCTAATACTCAGTGAAACGATCAGAAACATATTTACTACATATCATTTGAAGAAAAATGCCATATATGCCTAAGCATATACTGTTTATGGGTTTCTTGGTATAAGCTTACATAAACTTTACACCTCCACCTGTAAATTTGTATTCATTCTATGCCTTTACTACATCATAACACAAGATACTAATTTCATAAACATATTCCACCAACTAAAACAACTTGATGAAATCCCACCAGCCATACCCACCAGTCCACATTGACTCACTGAGGGGTACTGTGTAAATGTAGCTACTCATTCCTGCAGATGTCCCAATTGCGTATCTGCCACATCTAGAAATAATAACCAATGACTTGAAATGGGTTTAAGTTGCATGTTACAAAGTTCTGTGTAACAGAAGAGGTTAAGGAGCACTAGAGTGGGATGTGACTTAAGTGGCTGTTTTTACCCAGTGAGTAGCAGTTGTTCAGCTGCAAAATCGTAGCACAAATCTTACTCCGAGACAGCAGAATGAAGTTCTGTGATTCTCTGAAGGTCTCTCTCTGGGGCTGTTTAGTCTGGAGAGGAGGAAGCTGAGGGGAGACCACTCTATCTATCGCTCTCTATAACTACCTGAAAGGAGGCTGTAGTGAGGCAGGTTTTGGTCTCTTCTCCCAAGTAACAAGCAATAGGACAAGAGGAAATGGACTCAAGTTGTGCCAGGGGAGGCTTAGATTGGATGTTAGGAAAAACGTCCTTACAGAAAGGGTTATTAAGCACTGGAATGAGCTGCCCAGGGAAGTGGCTGAATCACCATCCCTGAATGGGTTTAAAAATTGTATAGTACAGTGCCTAGGGACATGGTTTAGCAGTGGGCTGGTAGAGCTAGGTTAGTAGAGTTAGGTTAAAGGTTGGACTGGATGATCTTACTGGCCTTTTTCAACTTGAATGATTCTATGGTTCTGTGATTCAATATAGGCTTGGTAACTTATGACACACTGATTATCTTGACCAGAGAAAAAATTCTGGCAGTTCAAAAATCCTTCTGCTTGGTAGACACTAAGATGGAACACCAATTTCAAAAGATGGAAAGATCACACTAAAGTTGAATCATGCCTACTACATAGTTAGGAAATCAGGGCAGGTCATGAGCCCTGAATTATTTCATGCTGCAGCAAAGACTGCTACTTGTACACAGATTACCTGGCTTGAAACTAGCCCAAGGTGTCTCCAACACAGGGAAGTTGTTATTTGTGGATATGATTTAGAGTATGGAGTAGCTGCCAATTGTCTAGTTCCAAACAACCTGGTTGTTTCTTTGCACCCTTCATATATATTGAATTAAGTTTTGCAGCCTGAAGTAACATAAATGTATATAAATTACATAAGTGACTTTGCCCCATTTAAAAAACTATTTTACCCACAAATATACAAATGTAACACTAGTCAGATTTAAAAAAAATTAGTTAGATTTGGTTTTAAAAGTGGAACATGCCAACCTCAAAATGCAGAATTGATCAAACAATTCTATTTACATCGCTGCTCACATTGCACTGAAAGTCATACTGATTAAGACCTGTATCTCTGGCATTGGTTTTCACAGCAAGTGTACCAGATAGCTATTTCATCAGTGAAGATCCATTTGGCTTAAAATCCTGCAAATAAATTGTTCTGGCACTACAGCTTTTTTTTTTAAGAAATCATTCAAGGGAAAAGAGGTTCAGTTTCATTCAGAAGACAGAGCATTTCTTCTGAGAGAAAAACACCTAGAACAAATGTGGCACTGCGTTAGGTTTACAGGACTATGCTTTCTGGTTTGGTAGCTCTGCTTTAACAAGGCTTTGTAGCAGTGCTAACTCCACATTGCTACCCAAATTGTTTTTCCTTTTCATGTCAGATTTCATGTGGGTGGGGGAGAAAAAAACCCCCCACAATAAAACATCCTTTCTTCATATAAGATACAATTAGATAAAAGCCTTCATTTTTAACTTACCACAGACAGTTTTAATACAGGAAAGGTATCCCAATCATCCTGCTTATAACAGTTAAAAAGGATAGCTGTGTACATGTAATCTAGTTCTAGTTTTAAAGCTGGCAACAAATACATTCTGGTAATTATATCTCACCAGAAGGAACAAAAGAATTTTTAAAAAAAATTAAAAAATATAAAATAATGCTCTGCCTGGTGGTCTGATAACCAGAGCTGCCACACTCATCATGTGAAACATACCTCCCCACATGTCCTGATCCCTCAATCAAGAGCATAAATAAAGATTATGCTAAAGCATGGCAAAAGTAGCATTATGGTTCCAGGGCAGGAAAGTAATAAAGGAATAATGTACTAACATTGTCTGACGATATGCAGGAAAAAGAAAAAAAGAAGCTTTCATGAGACTACCACTACCAAATGTGAGAACTAAGGTACTACCCCACACATGCAGTGCAGGAAAAGCCTTTCAGTATAGGTAACAAATAGGCTATTCACACTCTTTTCTTGGATTTCTGCTCCCACTTCATCTTTAGAGAAAACTACTTGATGGTTTACTTCTCTGTTTTTCCTGTCCTTCGTTTCCTTAATTTTCTTATCCATTGATCCCACCCAGATTGTACTGGATAGGTCAGCTGAGCTTTAGAAAGCCAATGAACAATTTGGTCTTCTTGCTAGTGGGCAACTAACCTGGATCCAGGCTAAAACTTTGTAAAGTTTTACAATGTCAAGTAAGTCGCTGCTCTCCCACACTTCAGTGGCACTGTGCTTAATGGGTGGGAAGAGTTAACAAAACATGGCTTTAATGGAAAAGCATTTACTGGTTTGGAGAAAGGAACCCTGAGATGTTGCATGCAGATTTTTATCTCATTCACTAAATTTAGTTTCCTGCTACTATGCACTCCTATAAGTGTTGGTAGCTGTCTCAGCAATGAGACACTAGGATGGCAGAGAGAGAGATGACATGAGGGCTTCAAAGAGTAGGTGCAGTAATACCCAGGTTGTTTTCACGAGAACCATCAGTTTGTCAAGAGGCAGTGCTGTCCAAGGGGCACGGTATCCTGTTCTGTTTAATAGCTGCTCTAAGTGCTTGAAAAGAAGTAAAACCCAATTGCCATATGTCCCTTTTGTTATTTGTAAGATGTTTATTTGGAATTTTAGCAGTATTTTAAGTAGGTAGCATCCTGCTGTAAGGAACCCCAACTGTAGCATGCAGAACAAATTCAACAAAGGATACATTTGCTGCAGCCTCAGCATTGCCAAATACAATAGAGAGAAAGCAATGGATTTTTTTCTTCTCCAGCCAGAAGCCAAAGTCCTCCCATCCAGCAATCCCTTCCATGGGGACCTCACCAGTGAAGTGTTGCTGTAGGCAGGGTTGCATGGAGTCTTCTGTAGCCCACGTACATGACATTAACTTGTACAGCTCTCCAAAACTCCTCAATTTATGGTCAGTGGCTGCTCAAAAAAGTATCCTATAATCAGATTCCTGTGAGAACAACTTAAAGCTAATTGAGATTAGTTTTTCCTACTGAGCAGCTAGTTCTTCAAGAACCTAAACACACCACACCTGATGAGATGATTAGTGAGTAACCCCCCTACTGCAGGTATCTTGAATGACCAGACTTGACTTGAATTTCCACACTCAGATATGCAGTATGAACCTCCTCACACTGCCAAGCTGAGCATGCAGGTTTAATGCTCACTTCTACAATTTCATGTCCTACCTGAGAGTACTCAGTTTTGTGGTAACACCTAGTGCATTGAGGTTCTCCACATAAGTAACAATGCCTTATTTTCATAACACTCTTTTCTTCCTAAAACTTCTATTCAACTTCTCGCCATTCAGCTAAAAATGCTGACTTGCCCTTTTCTAAAGGCCAAGCATAGTTTTTGTTTCACAGACTTCACCAAGACATCTTTCTGAGTTTGTTGCCCTTTGTATTCTTCATTTAACCAATCAAACAAAATCTGCTTCCTGTAACAATGCATTCAGTGATGTCTTTTCTTTCTGTGTAGGTTTTGTCTAAAAGATTCTAATTTCTCCTATACTACACATCAAGTTTGTTCTCTTCACTGTTTCCTTGGATACACAAAAGAGCTTCAGGGTCTCCTGTCTTGCTAGCTCTGTGCATGCAGCTCAACATCTCAACAAGATCCAGGTTCCTGCAACAGAAGTAAGATTTCAGCTAATACCATAAGTGTATTTTCCAGAGCTACAGTCTATGCCCATCCTACAGCAACATCCAGATGTCTTGGCATGCTCCAAGTTTGAGAAGTGTTTTTTTTTTCTTCTACCTTAATTGAAAATGAGTTCTCTCAAATACAGTTTGTCCTTCTCAACCTTTGTTATCTTCATCCCTCATGAAACGTGTCTCCTCATCTGGAAAACTCATTCCACTTGAATTTCACTCTGGTTCCATCTGACAGCATCCCTCTGTACTTTCTGTCTAAACAACCCCTGTTCCACTGGCTCCAGAGATCTGGCCTTGAGATACTGCAGTTGAGCTCTGAAGGCCATATACTACTGTTCATACCAGAAAAACTGCAGTCTGAACTGACAATTATAATTTAAGCCACAAATATTTGTTATTAAGAGGCAGAAGACTGGAACTGATCTCTTCTGCAGAATAAAATAAATGCAAAAAGATTTTTATCTCCAGAGTACTCTAAAAGCACCCAAGTTTCAGGACATGCTTTGAAACACACTTTAGATTCAATTATAGTTAATTGCAAAACATGAAGGTCATAGCATGGACTATGTATCTTCAAAATGTTTATTAAAGTAGCACTGATGGCTAACTTAATTAGTCATATCTGCAATGCTATTTTTTCCTGCTACTGTCCTTCTCTCCATAGCTTTTCAGATTCACAGCACATTTTTTCATTATCTTCTGTGGCATTTCTGTAATACATTAAGAGAAATGACAGAAAGAGCAAAGGGTTTCAATTTTTCTAGGAAGTTCTGGGCTATAAAAACATCCAACCACCAGTGTACCTATTAAGTAAAACACATCAAAATAGGACTCTGTCTGATTAAAAGTACCATTTTAAGCAAATTTCAAGAATCAACATCCATGCTGTTAATACACGCCTCAAGGTAACATTTGAAACTCTGCTGAAAATCAAATATACCAGTTGTAGGTAGATGTTATCAACAAACTTCTATAGTGTCCTGCAAATTCTTCCAAGCCAAGAGTTTTTACTGCTGCTATAGAAAAACAAAACCAAACCAACCCCACAAAAAAACCCCCAACAACAACCAAAGATCTAGAAAAAAAACAACTCTGAAAAAATTAAGTGTAGCAAAAAGAGAAGTACAGAATCATAGAATGGTTTGGGTTGGAAAGGACCTTAAAGATAATCTAATTCCAACCCCCCCCTGCTATGGGCAGGGACACCTCCCACTGGATCAGGTTGCTCAAAGTCCCTCCCAGCCTGGCCTTGAACACTTCCAGGGATGAGGCTTCCACAATTTCCCTGTGCAACCTGTGACAGTGACTCACCACCCTCATGGTGAAGAATTTCTTCCTAATGTCTAACCTAAATCTCCCCTCTTCCTGGTTACAGCCATTACCCCATGTCCTAATGCTACATATAAAAACATATAAATGTATAAAATATGATATATATACACTAGAAGCAAACTTTGCAATATAGGTAGTCTCCTATAGACTACTAAAGCCATGCCAATAAGTAAGGTGCAGGGGGGGGGGAATAAAACAAGATCAGCAACTTACTTAACATCAGGAAAGCCACCTTTTATACTATGGTTTGGATGTTACCTGGAAAGGGAATGAGGTGTGCCACCATCTTCTAAAGGAAAGAAAGAGGGAGACTTAAAAGCCCAATTGTATTCAGAGGTTTCAACAGCCAGTGGGGAATTTAGCAATTTAACAACTTTACATTCCATGTATAGGAAAACAAAAACTTTGTTGTATTTTGCCTCTCAGGTTTCTTTTAAACACAGGGATAATTTAAAAGATGATTTAGAGCTCAAATATCATGGAAAGCCTTATCTACTAAGATGCTTTATTCAAACTGCATATTTTTAAGATGCCAAAAATATTGAATGCATAAACTTTTTACGTTTGGAGACCCCAAAAGAGTAAGAATAGCACTCTGATTGCTTTGTTCATATTTAGCCTCACACTTACGCTCCTATGAAGTTGCAGGGAAGCTCAGTAACCCATGAAGAATGCAGTAGAATGTAACAAAGCATCTGTGAATAACTCCATCCCACTTTTTACTGTTTGGTTTTATAAGGAGTCACAAAAATACTTTACACTTCATTATATGAGCAAAATGCACTCTGTTTTTGTCAGCCAACCAACCACCGAACTACCAGAAGTTTAGTGTTATAATATGCAAGTGTCTTCTTACTTTCATTCCCCCCTGCTCCATATATAAAGCAAGGGTGTGGGAGACCCTGCAATTACTAGCCAGAAGGAACAAAGCATGATTCTGTCTCTTACATCACTTGCAATACTTTATAAGTTTTATTTTTTATAAAAAGTTAAAAACATGGCTGAAGCCACCTAACTCTTGAAAAGGAATTAACACTTTAATTCAGTAAGAATGCCAAGAAAATGAACTATACCCACTTGTATACAAAGGTAGTAAAAATAAAACAATGATGGCTTTAAGTTATGGATGCACCAAAGCAGAGAGACTTTTTGTGCTAAATCCATGCTGATCTGGAAATAAAAATAAAAAAAAAAGCTGGAAAATGAAAAAAAGTCATCCGTATCTCATCCGCTTACAAAAAGATACTCTCTTTCCAATATCCCAAGATCCTGCTGCATATACAGGTTAAAGGGACAAGAGATGGTGTATAGTATAACAGTGTGCATATATAGAAAAAAATCCTGGTACCAAATGCAAGAGAAAAATACAGTCCAGGGATTTTTACTTTCTTATGTTTCAAACAGCTAATGGATTTTTTCTCTTACCTAGAATTAAATGTTCTTGCTGTTTGCCCATTTTTCTGCATTAGGACAGCTAGTTCTACTTCCCACAGTGGACTCAACATTTGCAAGACTTTTGATACATTGTTCCATTAGTGACCCTGCCTGTGTCTCACCACATTTCTTTCCACAATGAGAAGTATGGGGATTACCTGCAGAAAATGCTGAGCTATGGAGGTCTCCCTGAACAAGCAAAAGCTGGTTTTGTAGGAATGGCATCTCCACTTTGTCCACATGAGATGGAGCTATTTGCTAGGCTCCTAGTGCCCTCTGTAGTGCTGCTCATTTGCATGGACAAGAGAGACCTTAAAAATTATTAAACAGCTGTACAACTCTCAGAAACCTCAAGCCAGGCATCAAATCGTTGGTACTAAAAAAAGGTAGAATGATACTCCAAGCAAAACCCCACTCTAATTAAGGTCTGTGTATGTAAATCCTTGGTATCTTTTCATGCTATGTAACTTAATGAGTACATTTATCCTGGTAATGGTTTCTAGGTACAGATTTCTTTGGAACTTCAGTGCCTATCGATAGCAGGCATTAAAATCTGTAGGTTCAGCTAGCAAGAAACCAAAAGCCTTTGAGGCCTTCCACCTTACATCACCTAGATATCTAGATATGGAATTAGCATCCAAAGCAGCAAGTAACAGGAAACTAGCTTCAGAGGTCAAATACCACTTATGTTTAATTTAAGGACAGAATTAGTGGTCCTGTTCAAACAAAATTGCTGTTGCAACAAGTAAGGTGTTTACGATGACAGTACTTCAGGCAGCACAAGAGGATGGATACAAATAGCCATGCTTTGTATTTTTGACCACTAATAAGAGCATAGTTTTCCCTCATTCTGATTATTGGTATAACTGGACTCCTTTTTCACTTTAGCTTATATTGCAAACTCTTTTAAAGTATTTTTGGGGCAAAAGAACATCTTACCAACAAGATATTATAACATTTATGTAAAAGAAGCAAGTAGTTTGAGGCTCTTTGGGTGCAGGTAAAAAAAAAGCAAAGGAAGTTTATGCGTTTAAGATAACTTGGTTTTCTTTATTTATTGGTGTCTACTGGTTCTGTCTATTTTCTTCTAGTTTAATATTCCTTATTAGGTATAGCTTTTGGAATTAAAATTGTAAGAGAAGAACATTCTGCCTGAGGGGTTGCAAGAGAAATGGGAGAACAAAAAGAAACTATGAATCTGTCAAGCTCAGATAAAAAGAACGCTCAAAGAATTATAGACAATAGTTTGGATGTGGCAGAGAAAATGTAACAACTTTGTCTTGAGAAGGTATATCCTTGGTAAGAAGCATCTGTAGCCACGTCCAGTTGCAGTGTTAAACACTGCAAATTACCATCTTTACCACTGCAAACTCTATTTTCCACTGCCTTTGCTCCTCTCATTGCCCCTTTAGAACAATCCTTCATTAAAGTGAACAGTTTACAGCTCAGCTATGTAGATAACATGAACAAACCCAAACATTTTCCAATATTAGACTAAAAAAACTTCCATTTACTTGGCTTCTGACAATGAGAGAGATCAAAAAGAGAAATAGTACATGAAAAAAATCTTACATGCAGAAATATTCAGGCTCTATTAGGAATTAATCCACCTGATGCAAAATGTTTAAATATTAACACCGACCATCCTCCTCAAAGTAAACACACAATACAGATCGATGATATGTAAAGAAGAATATGTCAGGCTTATGAAACAACTCTTGTTTAGACCACTGTGATCAACATTAGTACCTTTAATATAAACAGCACTGAAACATCTACCACCACTCCTTTGGAGGGAGTGGATGCTGAAATACAAGATGTAACCCTTGTGTATGTCTCTAGGTTAAATAGTTAGTGAACTATAAATTCTATTTTTCCTCTTCTTTTGTCTCTTAAGTATGTGAAAACTCAAGTTATACACAACTGCCTTACAGGTACTGACATAATATTTGTTGAAAGTCTAATTGTGAATTTATTAGACTTACATTTTTAAATATGTTTTATTTATTATTTTAATTAAATATTTAATAGTATTTAATATTTTCAACAAAGCAATACACAATATATTTGCTGAGGTTGGGAGGTCGGGGGTTTTTTTTTGTTGTTGTTTTTGTTTTATTAGGCCAAATATAAAAGGACATACAAAACCAGAAAATTTGAGACAGTGAACAGAACTGCCTTCTAAATGTACTAAGCTAAATATTCATACTGACATATCAGTTGCTGACAGTTCTTAAACTAGGATTTTAATTAAGAAGTATGTATACAGTTCAGATTTTATGCACCACCTGTCCACTTTGCAACAGCAGCTTCTGAGCATGTCTACAGTGGCCATTATAATTTACAAGAAAACATTTTATGTGACTGGATAATACGTTTTGATAAGATAAACAAATCAGTTATAAGAACTTTGCAAGCAATGAAAGTAGAGCATAAATACTAAGGAACAGCAACATTCCATCTCAGGATTTAATTAATAATCACTCGGGTTTTCAGAGTTTCTAAGAAGAAAAGGAATAAACAGAACTTCATCTTTATATGAGCAATGTTTTCTTGCCTTTGTAAGGAAGGGTCTCATAGCACACCAACAATGAATAAAACTTCCATTAAACCTAAGATGGTATGTCTCTGTTAGTATGGGATTCAAATACCAGAGGAAACATGCAGAATAGGAGCTGGCATCAACCCTGTTTTGTAGACAAGGAATTTGGACCTAAGAGCTTTATGTATTGTTGAAGGTTTTGTAAGAAATCTATGGCAAGCTCAGACAGAACATGTTATCTTCCACCTTATCCAGGACCTTGACTAAGAGATCACCCTTCTTCCTACAGGAAAGGCAGACAAAGGAGTTTAATGCCATAAATCTCTGAATTTGCTGTTTATGAGGTAACCACATCACATGTCAAGCAAAAGTCACCTACCTTCATAGAACAGGAAGCTTCCTGAATGTATAATGGCTGACAGAGGATGCAGCACACTATGTAACACCTCTCCTTGCAGCATTTGACATCACAGATCAGTTTTACATTGTTTTTACTCTCCTATACTCACAGAGGTGCATCTGCACTTGGTTGAGTAGCACCTGAACTGGTCTTTCAAAAGGATCTTAAAAATGTTAACTTGAACTATACAACATACAAAGGGTTAACTAAGCTGAACAACCACAGAAGAACCTGGCAAGCTGTTGCAGTTTTATATAACCTAGCAACATGAAACCCCTTTCTATTCTTGGCTAGATTTCCTTTGCACACCCTGTTTAAAATGTGTTTATAGAGAGAACACAAACTGTAGTACATCTATTGGGTATTCAACAAGGTTAATTTTAGGCACCGCAGAGACCTGGTGGGATGGCTCCTATGATTGGAGCATCAGAATGGAGGGTTATAAACTCTTCAGGAAGGACAGGCAGGGGAGACAAGGTGGGATGTTGCCCTCTATGTCAAAGACCAGCTGGAGTGCATGGAGCTCTCCCTGAGGATGGATGAGGAGCCAACTGAGAGCTTATGTGTTAAGATTAAGGGGAAGGCAGGCACAGGGTATATTACAGTGGGGGTCTGTTACAGGTCACCTCACCAGGAGGACAGTATAGATGAGGCACCCTACAGGCAGATAGGAGCAGCTTCATGTTCACAAGCCATGTTACTCATGGGGGACTTCAACCACCCTGTATCTGTTGGAGGGACAACTCTGCAAAGCACAAACGATCCAAGAGGTTCCTAGAGTGTGTTGATGAAAACTTCCTTTTCCAAGTAATCGAGGAACCAACAAGGAGAGGTGCTATGCTGGACCTTGTTCTCACCAACAAGGAAGGGCTGGTGAGGGATGCTAAGCTCAAGGGCAGCCTTGGTTGTAGCAACCATGAAATGGTGGAGTTCAAGATCCTTCAGGCAAGGAGGGCTCACAGTAAGCTTTCTACCCTTGACTTCAGGAGGGCAGAATTCAGCTTCTTCAGGAATCTGCGTGTAAGAATGTCATAGGAAAACACCCTGGAGGGAAGAGAGGCCCATGACGCTGGCCGATATTTAAGGATCACCTTCTCCAGGCCCAAGAGCGATGCATCCCAACTAACAGAAAGTCAGGTAAAAACTCCAGGAGGCTGGCATGGATGAACAAGCAGCTCCTAGAAAAGCTCAAACTTAAGAAGGAAGCATACAGAGGGTGGAAGCTAGGGCAGTTACCCTGGGAGGATTACAGAGAGGCTGTCTGAGCAGCTAGGGGTCAGTTTGGGAGAGCCAAATCCCAGATAGAATTAAATCTCACCAGGAATGTAAAAAGCAGTAAGAAAAGCTTCTATAGGTATGTTGGGAATAAAAGGACAACTAAGGAAAATGTAGGCCCTCTCCTGAAGGAAACAGGAGACCTAACTACACAGGATATTGAGAAGGCTGAGGTTCTCAATGAGTTCTTTGCATTAGTCTTCTCTGGCAAGTGATCCAGCTTCATTGCAAAGGCCACAGCAGGTGAAAGCAGGGACTGGGACAACTAAGTACTCCCCACTGTAGGAGAAAAGGTCTGCGACCATCTAAAGAACCTGAAGGTGCACAAGCCTACAGGACCTGATGGGGTCCATCCAAAGGTCCTGAGGGAGCTGGTGCATGCAGTTCCTAAGCATCTGTCTGTCATATTTGAGAGGTTATGTCAGTCTGGTGAGGTTCCCGCCAACTGGAATAAAGGTAACATAGCCTTTACTTTTAAAAAGGGTAAAAAGGAAGACCCGGGGAACTACAGGCCAGTCAGTCTCACCTCTGTGCCCAGCAAGATCATGGAACAGAACCTCCTGGAAACTCTGCTAAGGCACATGGAAAATAAGGAGGTGATTGGTGACAGCCAACATGGCTTCACTACGGGCAAATCATGCCTGACCAGTTTGGTGGCCTTCTATGACAAGGCTACAGAAATGGTAGATAGTGGCGAGCCGCTAACATCATCTACCTGGATTTGTGCAAGGCATTTGACACTGTCCCACATGACATCCTGGTCTCCAAACTGAGAAGACATGGATTTGACAGGCGGACCACTCGATGGATAAGAAATTGGCTGGATGGCCACACCCAGAGAGTTGTGGTCAAGGGTATAGTGTCCAAGTGGAGGCAAGTGACAAGTGGTGTTCCTTAAGGGTCAGTATTGGAACCAGTGCTGTCTACCATCTTTGTTGGAGACATGGACAGTGGGATTGAGTGTATCCTCAGCAAGTTTGCTGACAATACCAAACTGTGTGGTGGGAAAGGGATGCCATCCAGAGGGACCTTTACAGGCTGGAGATGTGGGCCAATGCCAACCTCATGAAGTTCAACAAAGCCAAGTGCAAGGTCTTGCACCTGGGTTGGTGCAACCCAGGCACAAATACAGGCTGGGGGGAGAATGGCTAGAGAGCAGTCCTGAGGAAAAGGACTTGGGGGTGGTAGTAGATTAAAAGCTTGACATGAGCCGCCAGTGTGCGCCCGCAGCCCAGAGGGCCAACAGCATCCTGGGCTGTATCAAAAGAAGTGTGGGCAGCAGGGCGAGGGAGGTGATTCTGCCCCTCTACTCTGCTCTTGTGAGACCCCACCTGCAGTACTGTGTACAGCTCTGGAGCCCTCAGCACAGGAAAGACATGGAGCTGTTGGAGACGGTCCCGAGAAGGGCCATGAAGATGATCAAAGGGCTGAAGCACCTCTGCTATGAAGACAGGTGTCCTGGTTTGAGACAGGGTGAAGAGAACTTTCTCTTTGCTAATTTTTTTTTTTTCTTTCAGTGAACCTTTTTAGCAGCGCCAGTGGACTGATAACAACCAAGGTCACTTCTGACTGTCTGCAGCCTCCCCCCCTACGGGGGAGCAGATGAGACTGAAGGCAGGATCAGCAAATCAGAATATTCCCTTCTCATAATATCTTCTCTCTTTGGCTTTCAGTATAGGTTAAGACATCACGGAAGTCAAGCCTTTCGTTTCCTTTTCCACTCACTTTTCTGCTTACTGTTGCTTCTATCACCCTCTCTTTGTCTCTCTCTCTTTTTTCCATTTTTCTTCCCAGCCGACACCCGAGGGCCCCGTCCGTGCGCCCGGACACTCCCCCCTTCAGCTGGGAGTCACCAGGGAGAAGAGTTGCTGTGAGAGTCGCTGGGGGAGGAAGGAGGGGATCGGGTGTTGCACATCCCTTTACAAGTATATATATTCCTTTATCACTAATAATTAAAATCAATCTGTTTCACTTTTCAACCCAGAAGGCCTCTCTTTCTCATTTTTTCTCCCTCTTCCCCTACCTTTGGGGAGGGGAGTGGGACTGAGAGCATTATTGTTATTGGTTTGACTGCTAACCTGGAGCCAAACCGTTACAACAGGCAGAGAGTTGGGGCTGTTCAGCCTGGAGAAGAGAAGGCTCCAGGAAGACCATATAGCAGCCTTCCAGTACCTGAAGGGGCCTACAGGAAAGCTGGGGAGGGGCTTTTCACCAGAGAGGGTAGTGATAGGACAAGGGGTAATGGTTTTAAACTGAAAGAGGGTAGATTTAGGTTAGACATCAGGAAGAAATTCTTCACCATGAGGGTAGTAAGGTGCTGGAATAGGTTGTGCTGGGAGGCTGTTGATGTCCCCTCCCTAGAGTTGTTTAAGGCCAGATTGGATGAGGCTTTGTGCAGCCTGGTCTAGTGTGAGGTGTCCCTGCTCATAGCAGGGAGGTTGGAACCTGATGATCTTTAAGGTTCCTTCTAACCTTACCTATTCTGTGATTCTCTACGATTCCAGGCAGAGGAAACCAGCCTCCTTCTAGACTCTCTCTTAAGTTCCTGGAAATACAGCAGCTCCACTGGAGATGTTCAGAAAATGGTAATGCAACTGGATTTATGATTGCAACCAGTAAAAACCAAGAAAAAAACCCCATTGTTATTTTTAAACTGTAAACCGGTAACTCACCTGCATCTGTACCTGCCCGCTCCCAGCTCGATTTCAGCTTCACCCAAACAAATAGATTGGCTTGATTGATGGGCCAAGGCCAATGGCATGAGTTTCAATAAGGCCAAATGTTGGGTCCTGCTCTTCGGCCACAACAACCCCCAGCAGCACTACAGGCCTGGGGAGGGGTGACTGGAGAGCTGCCCAGCAGAGAGGGACCTGGGGGTGTTGATTGACAGCCAGCTGAACATGAGCCAGCAGTGTGCCCAGGTGGACAAGAAGGCCAACACCATCCTGGCTTGTATCAGGAATAGGGTGACCAGCAGGACCAAGGAGGTGATCCTGCCCCTCTACTCGGCCTTGGTGAGGCCGCACATCAAGCACTGTGTGCAGTTTTGTGCACCGCAGTATATGAAGGACATCAAGGTGCTGGAGAGGGTACAGAGAAGGGCAACTAGGCTGATTAAGGGTATGGAGAACAGGTCTTATGAGGAGAGGCTGAGGGAGCACAGGCTGTTCACCCTGGAGAAGAGGAGGCTGAGGGGAGACCTCATTGCTCTCTACAACTACCTGAAAGGAGGTTGTAGAGAGTTCGGTGTGTTGGTCTCTCCTCCCTAGTGACTAGTGATAGGACAAGAGGAAATTGGGTCAAGTTGCACCAGAGGAAGTTCAGATTGGGTATTAGGAATAATTTCTTCACAGAAAGTGTGGTGAGGCATTGGAACAGGCTGCCCAGGGAGGTGGTGGAGGCACAGTCCCTGGAGGTGTCAAAAAAACAGGTAGAGGTGGTGCTTTGGGAGATGGTTTAGTGGTTAGGGGTTGTAGGGCCGGCAGTTGGACTTGATGATCTTGAAGGTCTTTTCCAACCTTAATGATTCTATGATTCTACTCTATGAAATGTTCCTGTTCCCTACAGTCTGCCCACGCTCCAAACAACAAATATTACCAACTCTCTGGCCCAACCTTAGTGTAAACCGGTACATAACACCAGCCTCACTGACACTACACTGCAGGAGAGAGTGAGACCTGAAGTTACCTTGGAGGGCAAAAGGAAGCATTCCTCTGTCCACTAACCGTAGTGGTCAGGAAGATTAGCCCACTGACCCTAACATTCCTTTTCAAACTCCATCCTACACATCTTACCTCCTTCTTTTTCCTACATTTCCTGACTCATGTGCCTAGGCTAAAGATGCAAATCACAATTTGAAATCTCTTTACATATTCCTTGATGAATCTCCATACACAATTTACAAAGTTTTCCATAAGTCCCCTTAGACCAATACCAAACATCTCCCTGATTCATGTGTAACCACCATTGTATAACAGGGCGTGGAAAATCTTGTTCTTCTGCAACTAAAGAGGGGGGGTCAAATAACTCCACAACCATCATCTACTAATGTCTCAGGCTAAAATACAACAGAAAATCTCCTTCTTTTTTTTTTTTTTTTTTTTAAATTTATGACCTGTAATAGGAACAGCATGTACCTGAGCAGGGGCAGGAGAGCAGTGCCATCCACTAACGGACCACAGACAGCCAGGAGCATCCAGAGATGCTAATTTTAGGATTCTACAATCAAGGCTGAAAGCATTCAGGTGTCTTGGTGGCAACAGTCATGTCATATTCAATACCATGTGGGAAACATATTGCAATGCATTATTGCTCAAATCTAAAACACCTCAAACTTTTCAGACCAGACGTGTGCCATGAAAGTGGTCTTATTTGCTTAAAGCATGAAAAACATAACACTGAAGTAAGCTGACATTACCCTCATCTCCATAAACCACTGCAACTACTGACTGACATTTTGCAATTTAAGCAAGAGAGGAGCCAAATTTATACTGGCATTTTTAGTGTCAGGCAAAGAAGTATGAAGCATGCATAAACCTGCACTCCCATCTACTGCTTGTCACTGTATCAATGCAAAGCAAGTGCATATGTCACTTTCTCCTATCCGTTTGCATTACACGTATAGAAGGCACGATGCTCTGTATCTTCTCAAATGCTATTTTTTATTCAACAGTGAACCTTTACTGCTTCAGTATACTACCCACTAGGACAGGCTGTTTAAAAGAAATTTTGAGGTTAGAAGTCATCCTCAATACGGTTGCCATGTGCTCAGGTGGCAGCTAGGCTTGTTTCTTTTTAACTGAACAAAGTGTTTGAACTTCTTCAGTAGACATTAAGATACCTGAAATACACAGCCTTGCATCTCTTAAATGGACAGTTACTTAAAATAGACTTACAGAGAACATACTTGCCAAGAAAATTTACTCTTGAACAAGGATATATTTTGTTACAAAACAAGGTTTCTACAAAAAATAAAGGCACAAAAGAAAGAAAAAATAGAGAAGGTCCATATTACTTTCTGAAAGCTTTAATATGTTTCATCAACTCTGCTTTGGAGATTAAATAATCTGTGACTGCATGTTGCCTTTCTCTTACTTTCAGGAATTTAATTAAAAAGGATTGCAACCTTTATCTAACAGTACCAACAATCAACAGTACAGTTTCTATCAGAAAACATAACTTAGAAGAATTAAAACCCCCACAAGTTCAATGAAGGATGGAGAAAATTGATTTCTCTATCAGACTTTCTGACTCATGCTTCAATAAGCTGTGCAGGCAGACTTTGCTCACAAAATTCTGAGGTCTCTTCATCTCAAATCAAAACTTAATCAATTGCTGTTGCACAGTCTCCTTATGAGAAATCATTCTTTAGAGGACAGACCACAAAACATTTGCTAATAGTCTATGGAGTACTGTAGCTAATTAAAGTACATTTGTCAAATAAATTGATACATTATAATTTGCCTTCTCACTCTTAAATACAAATACAATGTATCAGTATGAGTTTAAGGGGCCTTTGTTACAGCTAGTAAAAACCTCAATTACTCTTCTGAAGGGAAGTCTGATGTTCTAATTTTTTTCAAGTTTTCAACAGGATACTCAATTTAAGCTACATATCTTATATTGCTTTGAATCAAACACTTCCTTAAAAAACAAACACAGAGATTAAATAATGTAATTTTAATTTTTATTATATTTTTCTTTGACATAAACAAGAGCTTCTAGTTTTTATTTGTATTTATTTTCTACTTTGATAAAATAATATTAACCACTAAAAATAATTCTGAAAGATTTTCATATAAACTTAACCTTAGTTTACTTCATCATTATTCTTCTGGGATGCAAAGAAAAGCATATCCTTACAAAATTCTAAAAAAGTCTTTACAAATTCATTTTCCAATTCTTTTTTTTTTTTTTGGAAGCATAAGCCCTTGTCAGGAAAATAAGTGAAAAAATTTATGAAAGTTAATGTACTTACTTTCATCTATTTAGAGTTAAGCATAATTTCTCTTCAAGCCTTTCTGTGACCCATTTAGGCTTATGGCTTTTTTTTTCCCTCAAAAAAACTTGTGGTTACTTGTGGTTTGCTGAATTGCTTCAAACTAGTAAAGTTACTTTTTTGCCATTAGTGCATCTGCACATCTGAAAATTTAATCCAACAGGGACCATCTGACACTACCATCACCTTCCTCATAGTCATTTAAGACAAAAAAAAAAAAAGAATTTTTGTCTGCTAAGGATTAGGCAGCAGTTTCATAGCTAGATCTCCCTCAGTTGCTGTCAGATGCTCAGTTTCTCTCAGCTGAAGAAGTGAACTGGCACACCAATGCCCACTCATGACAGACAGCTCTCTGAGATGAAATGGCAGCAGGTCAGTTCCTCTAAGCAGTCGAAAGGGTGATGGCAATAGCTCCACACTGTTTAATCATTATTCTGTTCCCAAAGGTGCTGCAGCTGAGTGATACACTAAAATTTCATTCGAGATGGTGATAAAAAACCCCAAACGTTCCTACTATTTATTTGCTATCCATACCCAGCACATGTTTTGCCCAACTCAGACTGTCAGCTCCACTTCTAATCACTATACAAGCAACGTTAAGCAAATGTGGCATTCAGAACGCTTGATGTTTTGTATAAAAAACACAGAAATCCTCACTCCTTTCTCTCAGTCTTAGGCACTGAGAGATTCATGTTTTGTCAAAAGCATGGAAAAAATATCCATCTAATCAAAACCTAATAATTATTTCAGTCATGTTACTGACCTCATTGACAGAGAAGTCCAGTTCTACCTGTTATTCATGTTTAAAAAATGCTAATCTTCCTCTTATGGAGAAAGTGCTTTATATTCAGTGCCCTCTCCCCTCAAATGTCTATCAGATCTCTGACCTGTTCTTATAAAAATCTCTCTCCTTGAAAGGCAGTTTATTTACACATGTGTGAAGTCGGTCCCAGAACAATGATGAGTACAGCCAAATAGCTATTTCCCTCCTTTTAAGAAATAATTGGAAAAAAACCTTCTCCAAGTTACCATCAATTCTTTGATTCATATGAATCTGAAGTGATTCAATCAGTCATTCCCGACTATAGTTTTTGCTAGAGAAAACCACAGAAAAGTATTTACAAGTAAAGTATTTACAAGAATGTAAAAAAAGTAGCCAGGATGTTCTGCTGAGCCAATCACTCATTAGTTCCTTTTTTGTTTTAAGATCGGTAAATTACATTCTTACTGGGACAGAAGGTGGAAAATCTGTTTTAATAATCCAATTATATCACATACTGGTGAATATTCCCATAGAATTGAACAGCATCATATAAAACATGTTACTTGGAGTCTCCAGTACACTCTGTCTGGGCACTCCTCAACGGAGGAATCCCAGGGGAAAAGCATCAGTCAAGATGACACTGTACAAATTGATGTAAGAAGGAACAATGCAGAGCTATTGAAGGCACCTCCAATCCAGGGTGCCTCTAAACAATAAATCACAAAGGGCAAAGAACATTTTTTTAATGAGAAACTTGCCCTATTTTTACAGGGTCTACTCTAGGCACTGTTGCATAGACAATATGCTAAGCTTCAGAGACCTTTGGACCTGACCTGGTTACGTTTTTCTTCATCTCTGCCAAAAAATTTGGCTGCTTAAGTCTCTGCCTGAGCTACCTGAAGCTAAATGTGACCTGCTATGTGTCTTACATTACAGAGGGTGATCACCTCGCCACCATACTACCCTCTGTTTAGCTCAAGTAGCATCTCTCTTTGGAACTTTGTAGCCACTTGAATACCCCTCTATACTGGTATTCATGGCAGGTTCAGAAGAATAAGCCATGATGTCCTATCAATATTCCTCATTTAAAAGACTTAGTATGAACTAGTTGATTAAACTGTCCTGTGCAGAAAACAAAACTCATAGTCATCTGATTTGGGCTTTTTGCTTTTCTTGGACCTACCTAGTTTGTCAGTCCCAGACTTTTTTTTTTTCCCCCCAAGGGCTGAATGTGAGACCACCAAACCTATTTACTTCCCTTTCAGGCTCTGCCTTTCCTCCTTTCCACCATTCCTCCTGCCCCAGCTCAAGCACCATTGCAAAGGAATGCCTGCACATACAAATGCATCGGATTAGGCCTCTTTCCCTCACAACAAATATTTTGTTTTATTAGTAGCTGGAAAACATTCCTGAATAGGTGCACTTTCAAGTGAATATTTTTGATGAAAGATTATTTAGCATTACATGAAATGCAAACATATTTATTTGCTCAGTGTTATTGCTATTTATTTAAGAACAAAATGTGACTGTCTGTAGCAATGTAACTACCTGAAACATTACCTCTGCACCACAAGTACTTGCTGCACAAGTGTATTATCACATCAGAGGAAAACAACAAGAGCCAAAGAAAAAGAATATTTAGAAAGAAGGCTAGGGACTTTCCAGGAACACACCCGCAAGTACTTCCAATTGGTCAAACTTCAGTGTTCCTCACACACACACAAAAATCCTTTTTAATTCTACTGAGCACTCATGTTACCTATAGAAGCATCGTCATTCTCTGAAGCACAGACCTTTATGGCACAGGGTGATTTTAACCCGAGGAAGGTATTTTTACTTCTCACTATAAGAAGAGATGATACTCCTACACATTCACCATGGTAAGCCTTCACAAACTGCAGCTTCCTCCAGGTATTTGGAGGGCAGGAAAAGAAAAAGCAGTGGGAACTGAAGTTCTGGAAAAACCTGAAATGTCAGAAGTTTTCCCAAGGCAAAAAGACAGTTTTGGCCAGGTTAGTCATAAGGCATCTGCGATACTAATTCTGCATTTCCCACCCTTCAGAATGGCTCTGTGATGACAGCCTTCTTTTAACGGCATCTCTGGAATATGATTTAATGATATAAGATGTAACTAATGATTGATGTGTGAGAAACAGCATAGTCAAAGGCCAACAGTATTTTAGGGACAGGAACTGCCAAGATATAGTTGGACCAGAGTAATATGTAGTCATGAAAAATATTAACATGTACAATAAATATGTAATATTATAAAGTAAGTGTAGCACATTTCTGGTAACAGAAGTCATAACAAAAGTTAGAATTAAAATAACTGTACTATCTGGCTTAACTTCCTTTCCTATCATTAAGGAGAAAGAAACCACTAACTTTTCTCTGCCATTTTTTGGAATCTTTCTCATTTTTTAGGATTTACCTCAGGTGGTAAACAGTAACAAACTGTATTTATTAGTCAATGTGTCAACTTTAAGAAGCTGGTTGACAGCCAACTTACCATGAGCCAGCAGTGTGCCCAGGTGGCCAAAAAGGCCAATGGCATCCTGGCCTGCATCAGGAATAGTGTGGCCAGCAGGAATAGAGAGGCAATTGTCCCCCTGTACTCGGCATTGGTGAGGCCACACCTCTAGTACTGTGTTCAGTTCTGGGCCCCTCACTACAAGAAGGATATTGAGGTGCTGGAGCGGGTCCAGAGAAGAGCTACCAAACTGTTGAAAGGTCTGGAGAATAAGTCGTATGAGGAGAGGCTGAGGGAACTGGGATTGTTTAGTTTGAAGAAGAGGAGGCTGAGGGGAGACCTCACTGCTCTCTACAACTACCTGAAAGGGGGTTGTAGGGAAGTGAGAGCTGGCCTCTTCTCTCAAGTGAATAATGACAAGACAAGAGGAAATGGCCTGAAGTTGTGCCAGGGGAGGTTTAGACTGGATATTAGAAATAATTTTGTTACCGAAAGAGTGGTTGGACACTGGAACAGGCTGTCCAGGGAGATGAAATTGGAGTGGACTTCCCAGGGAAGTGGTGGAGGCACCATCCCTGGATGTGTTCAAGGAAAGGCTGGATGTGGCACTTAGTGCCATGGTCTAGCTGATATGGTGGTGTTAGGTCATAGGCTGGACTTGATGATCTTAAAGGTCTTTTCCAGCCTTGGTGATTCTGTGATTCTGTGGTGGAGTCACCATCCCTGGAAGTATTTAAAAGAAATATAGTGCTTGGTGACATGATTTAAGCACTGAACAGGTAGATTAGGTTATGGTAGGTGGATTTAGGTTATAGTTGGACTTGATGATCTTCAAGGTCCTTTCCAACCAGGATGATTCTATATACATTATTGAACAGACTGAACTAGCCTTTTTGATCTTTTCTTAGATCTTTTGCCCTTATAGAGGGAACAAAACCAAAAAGGTGCTGTCCTACCAGCTCTGGAATAAGATATTCTAACCCAGAGGAAATATCTGGTCTTCAGGCACAAATGAATGCTGCAAGGATAGTACTGATGTACTGGAAGAAACTTCTCTTGTTGTCCTTGATACTCCTTGCTAGCTTCAGTTCCAGGTGGGCCTTAACTTTCCTCACTGCATCCCTTCATTCCCTGACAAGATTCCTGTATTCCTCCCAAGTGGCCAGACCTGTTTTCCACATTCTGTAAATTTGAATAAAGTGGATTATTTATCTGTAGTGTGTGAAGGTCAAAGAAAGCATACGCCCCCTGACAAGCAAGACTGGCAAACTGGTAACAATGAACAAGAAGAAGGCTGAGGTACTCAACAATATTTTTGCCTCAGTCTTCTCTGGCAACCTCCTTTCCTGTACCTCTCGAATGGATGGGCCACAAGACCACAAGACAAGGACTGGGGGAGCAAAGTCTCTCCCACTGTAACAGAAGATCAAGTTTGTGACCCCCTGAAGACCCTGAACATACACAAGTCTATGGGACCTGATGAGATGCATCCCAGAGTCTTGAGGCAACTAGCTGACATAACTGGTAATTCAACCTCTATGACATTTGAAAAGTCATGGCAGTCAGGTGAAGTCCCTGGCGACTAGAAAAAGGGAAACACTGGATCTATTTTTAAAAAGGGTAGAAAGGAGGGCCCTGGGAACTACTGACCTGTCAGCTTCACCTCTGTGACTGGGAAGATCATGGAACAGATCCTCTTACAAGCTATGCTAAGGCACATGGAAGACAGGGAGGTGATTCAAGACAGCTAGCACAGCTTCACCAAAGGAAAGTCCCGGTGACCAACTTAGTGGCTTTCTATGATGGAATAAGTACATCCGTGGGGAAGATGGGAAGGGAACTTAAGTGAAGAACTATGGTTGTCATATACCTAGACTTCTGTAAGGCCTTTGACATGGTTCCCACATAGCATCCTTCCCTCTAAATTGGAGAGACATGGATTTGATAGGTGGGCTGTTCAGTGGATGCGCAATTGGTTGGATGGTTGCATCCAGAGAGTCAATGGCTTGATGTCCAGATGGAGATGGGTGACAAGTGGTGTCCCTCAGGGGTCCGTACTGGGACCATCTGTACTGTGTAACATCTTCATCAATGACACAGACAGTGGGATTGAGTGCAGCCTTGGCAAGTTTGCAGATGACCAAGCCGAGTTGTGCAGTTGGCACACCTGTGGGACAGGATGTGACTCATAGGGACCTCAACAAGCTTGAGAAGTGGGCCCATGTAAACTTAGTGAAGTTCAACAAGGCCTGGTTCAGGGCAATCCTCAATATCAATACAGACTGGAGGATGAATGGATTGAGAGACCCCTTGCAGAGAAAGACATACTGGAGGATGAAAAGCTCAACATGAGCAAACAATGTGCACTCATAGCCCAGAAAGCTGTGTCCTGGGCTGTGTCAAAAGGAGCATGGCCAGCAGGTCAAGGGAGGTGATGCTCCCCTCTACTCCACACCGGTGAGACCCCACTGTATCCAGCTCTGAAGTCCTCAGCACAGGGAAGACATTGACCTGTTGAAGCGGGTCCAGAGGAGGGCCACGAAGATGGTCAGAAGGCTGGAGCACTTCTCCTATGAAGACAGGCTGAGAGAGTTGGGATTGTTCAGCCTGGAGAAGAGAAGGCTCTGGGGACATCTCGTAGCAGCCTGTCCGTACCTAAAGGGGGCCTACAAGAAAGCTGGGGAGGGACTTGTTACAAGGGCTTGTACTGATAGGATGAGGGAGGATGGTTTTAAACTGAGAGTAGATTTAGATTAGATATTAGAAATAAATTCTTCACTGTGAGGGTGGTGAGACACTGGAACAGGTTGCCCAGAGAGGTGGTAGTCACCCTATCACTGGAAACATTCAAGGTTGGGTTGGATGGGGCTTTGAGCAACCTGATCTAGTTGAAAGTGTCCTTGCTGACTGCAGGGGGGTTGGACTAGGTGATCTTTAAAGGTCCCTTCCAACCCAAACTGTTCTACAATCAGTCATCATAGAACAGTCTTTGCTTAAATTGACTCCCAGCTGTCATTCAACTATGTTCTATCTACAGCATGTGAATGGCAGCCTCCCAATATGCATGTTTGGGTAGTTGGAGAGGCAAGGCTGACTACTAGCCTAGAATACCTTGAACCCACCCGTCAGTCACAGCATCTGGCAGTTTTATTTCAGTTATATTTTTACGTACATCAGTCCTAAACCCGATGCCAATAGAGTTTCATTATATTGCATGATCAATCATAACTTAGAGGTAGCACACCTCAGCTATTTGCAGATTAATTCTACCAGAAAGGAATTTCTGCTCAAGGGTTAAATAAATCATTAAGTATTTATACCTCACTGCAACTACCTCAGCTTCCATAAGCCCAGTCCCATTTGCTTGTTCATCTTCAAAATAGACATATTGAAGTGAAAAATTGTAACAGAAAAGAAGTCAGGTGAATTTAATTTTTGCCATCTGTAAGAGGATAAAGTGTATTAAAAAATAAACCCAACAGGTACAATAATCATGTCAATATTATTTCTTATATTTTGTTCATACTTTGTGTTGTCCCCCATCCAATTAAATTAATGGAAAAGTCAAGGTCAAAATCAGGGCTGAGAGATGTTTATCATCTCATTCTCTCTGACACCAGACCCAAGACTGCAATAGCAAATCTTTGACATAAGATCAAACAGACAAGGAAGAAAAATAATCAAATGGTTATTGCAAAAATACATTTGCTTTACATTTTGTTGCTTCATTGAATATCACTTAATCAGGGGCTAGTCAGCCAGCTCTTACTCTAATAATTTTGTTCCTACATGTAATTTTTTTAGTGATTAGGATTCTAATAATATCAAATGGACTTTATTATTGCATTAATAATTCAGCAATTCCCACAGAAAAAAAAAAAAAGTTAAAAAGAGAACACATCCAAGTAAATTCCACTCCTTCTACCAGCTTGACTGCCATGTTTCTTTCTCTCCCATCACAGAACATGACAGATTTGTTTCTTCCCCAGTGTCAGGACTTTACATATTTTATGACCTCTTAGCTGACTGTTAGTAGGCAGAAAAGATTAGACATCTTGAGGATCTTATATTCCTATGGAAATTTCAATTTCTAAGGAAAACAGAATTCTGTCAGCTTTATTAATAACTGTTCTGTGAAACACCCAGCTTGAGTGTTTCTAAATAGCTTATAAATCAAGCCAAAGTTCATGAAAAGTCTTGATTTTTTGGCCCAACATCAAGAACAGAGCTGCAGATATTTCTGGGAAGTATATCGTAATTCTTGACCACAATTACAGAACCATCTTAAAGCAATGACATTTAATGAATTATGTTCACAACAGGTTTAAAGTATCAGGATGCATTTGACACAAATTCAAGCATCATGACCTGTGTCAACTGATTGTAACCCATTAGTTTTCAGTAGTAGACAAGGCATGCTGGGCATTAATGAATCTTTAATAATAGCAAGAAAGAGCCAGAAACAATGAAAAACAACAATAAAATTAATGCATCTACATAGTTTTCTTCATTTATCTTGCCATTCTTCATTTGAAAAGTGTACCATAATGCTTCACTACTATTGCAACACAGATTCCACTGCATTATTTGGCCACTAAATGCTTTTCCAGAAATAATTTTGCACAGATCAGTGGAACAAAAAGTGAAATTCCATTGACCCAGCTTTATTAAGCTTTTGCCATCTGAAGTCCCTCCTTCAACTGCCACTGTTGTGAGGCCAAAGTCAGGAAGAATACATTCGAAGAATAACAAGGCTCAAGGGTATTTGGTAGAGAAACCAAAAGCTTCCTTCACTAGTAGCTATCCTCTCCAAAGCCCTATACAAAGGAAAAAGCTTTTTTTGGCCTTTTTCCTGCCAATTCCCATCAATAACAGCTTTTTTGGCACTCTAATGACTGTTTGTGTCCCTCATGAGGATGGACTGGATGCTCTGCCCCCTCCAGCAGAGTAGCTGACCCTCCCACACACTCTGTATAGTGCAAATGAGAACAGAAAGAATCACACTGCAACTCACAGCTATGGAGAGAAACCACCATTTGTACATCACAGCAAATGAGCCTCTTCAGTGGAGATCCATGACCCCCATCCTAACCCGAAAAAGTAAGACCCTTGTTCACATTAAGGCTTGCACAGATGAGTGTTTAGGAACCACCAACAGCTGCATGAGAGCAGGAACATACTTTCCTTTTTGAACATTACAATATCTATACCATTCTGTGAGACCACAGTATGGTTATGCAGAGCCAAAGTAACCTTTGGTGTCATACACCTCTGAACAACAGAAAAACTATGAGGTTTTGGCAATAAAAAGAAGAATTCAGGAACAACTGTGTTTCTCTCTCTTACTGGGGTCTCTATGCTCTTTTTCAAAGTTTAACCAAAAATATCAAGTATGATCAAAAGTCAGAGAGAAAACTGCCTTTGTACACAATGTTTAGTACATATATTATTTCCTATTAGACATGTTTTCTTTCCTTAACAGTGCTATTTTGTGGATGAATGGTGAAGCATCAGGCACTGATATTTTCTTGTTTCTGTTTAATACAACTGAGTGCTTCCAGCTGCAGCTAACAGAACTCATCACCACATCTCCCTAGTTGATCATAATGAAAACAAAAAATCCCCAAATCCTCTTTTCTCTTGCAAATAATTTACCAAGAGGCAATATACTTACCTAGGGTACAACTCCATGACTCTAAGTAACCCCAAGTGCACTTGAGCTGTTTCTAAGTGCATGCTTTTATTAAACCTAGATTACAATATATCAGTAGCAGAAAGTATTACAAACCTTTAACAGCTTCTTCCTACATCTATGCCCTTACACACGTACACACAGCGGGGCAAGTTCTTTTATTGCTAGATTAAAATTGGTACTGAAATGACCTGCTCCATTCCAATCACATCAAATATAAAATCAATTAACACCTCCTCTTCTTTCACCTGGCATTTGCTCACAGTGAAATTTAATATTGATTCTGATTATTTTTAACCTTAGGCTGCTGATCTGTAGTTACTTTTCAGGATGTTACCCAGTGTCCATGACATGCAGAAGCTGACCCTCACAAATTTTGTGGCTATTAGGTCATCATCCATTATGTTCTAGGGCAACGAAATTCTTTGCCAAGATAAAAGTAATGCCTTACTGTTTCATAAGAAACTCAATTTTCCAAAGCTCACAACTTTCTTCAAGTTTCCCCCCTCCCCATTGTCTGCTTGGCTCACATATGGTTTTGTGCATATGAGCTGAACTCCTTACAACCCATGCCTCAACACATCTTACCCCATATGCCACTCCTGCCACTCCTGGAGCTTCTGAGCTGCAGCACCCCTGAGCCAAAAAAAAAAAAAGAGCAAAAAAGTAATTTTAAGTCAGTTGTCTCTACATCCCTTTCATCTATTATTAGTTTGGAAAAGGCTGGCTTCAACCATGTCCTGCTTTTTTTCTTAGAATATTACAGAACTGTAAACAGAAAAATTATTATTAAATAGGTGATGTGAAGTCTTGAATCTTCTTTGTTAGCACCCTTAGTCACTTCAAAAAAAAGGAAGATGTCTATAATTCCTCAGATATTTTGATAACTTATGTCACTAATTGTCCCTTGCAGAGGGTGCTAAGTGTAGCTTAGGAGAAGGACTAAGAGAGAAAAACTGTGCCTACTCAGTCTGATTTTGCTAGAGCCATGCACTGTGAATTTCTGCACGGATTATGTGACAGAAAGCTGCATGGTCAATATAAACAAAATAATTTGAAACAACAAAGCTGTGAGGGACAAATTGTATTTCCTCGCAGGCATCACACAGGTTTAATAGAGGTCAGTGATAGTCTTGGATGTTGTTACTGTGGGAAGGCTCTCAGTGTGGCAAGGAAACAATTGTTTTTGGTGGAGATGAGTGGGAGTTCCTAAAGAACTATGGCAGGGAATAATGTTTTCTAGATTGCAAAACACTGTTGCCACTTACTGTCAACGACAGCTTTCCAGGCAGTACCTTTGTGAAATCAAGATCAAACCAATCAAAATCCAAAGCAAATGGACATGCGTGGTATTTTATTCCCTATTACTTCACATCAAGTGATGCTCATACACACCTGGGAATAGTTTTATCTATATACAGGGCAATTCTTAAAATACAACATATTTTGCAGTTTTCTTGAGTAATGAAAATTTATAGTTTTACAGAAAGATGAGCCTTTAAGCTGATTTGGTCATTGACTTTAACTTTGGATATAAATGAACAAACTTTGGAGGTTTTTTTTGTTTGGTTGTTTTTTTTTTTCCTTTCCCCCTGTCTCTCCACCCCCGTTGCTGTTGTTGTTTAAACATAGCATTTGACAGTACCAAACTAACTCTCCTTTGTGTCTGAAGACAGTAACATTCACTCCCACGGATATAGCCACAAGGCTCAAGGTTGGAGGAGCTGGAGAGGAAAACACCACATGCTGATGTGACATGAATCTTCCCACTTTAAAACTGACAGTTAAGAAATGCCTTCCACAGAAATACTGTAAAAATGTAGAAACATTCTTTTTCTTTGAATATGCCATTAACATAAATACAAAAAACCCCCACAAACAAAACAAAAAAGTGAGACAGTTGTCTGAGGCAGCAGGGACCCAAACTTGAAAGCCCAGTCAATCTCCACGCTGCCATGCAATAATGATTACATTTAAGATACAAAAGAACCAAAAATAAAACCAGTTTTCCACATTTAAAAAAAGGAAAGTTAAAGGAAATTTTCTTTTTCCTCGAACCTTTTGTCTGAAACAAGCATCATGTTTTTTCCCAGCTAAATCATACATGTCATCTGTAGGACATTATTCCCTTGTACATTGAAATGGCTCCCATTGCTTGTAACCTGTCAGCCTCTCGATCTTTAAATGTTTATTTCACAGATGTTGCAAGATGATAAAGAAATATCCCTAATTTACAGTAATAACCTGTTTACACCAAATAAGTAAAAGGGAAGTAAAAAGACAGAAACAAAGGCTCCTGAGACTGAACACCAAAACAATTCTTCAATATAAACTGAGTCACATGTTTCCAAATAGCTGACTGCAGAGAGAAGACAGGTTTCTGTCTAAAATATTTTTCCTAGCAGCAGTCCCTACTCCCACACAAAGAAGGTAAAGAAAGGAGATATTAAATATACATGCATACATATATGTATAAACACATACTAAAAACAAATACCAGAGTTTTTAATTTAATTCTATAAAAAACCAAAGGTTTGTCTTGCAATTTTACAGAGACCACATTACATGCTCTAACAGGACAGGACTGTTTGTAATCAAGTGACATATCTAAGCAGAGCAACATCAGACACCGAGGTAAGCAGTCTTAAACACACGCCAGCAGCAACAACTTGGTATTCTGAAAGTGAGCAGTGCACTTGAGGAAAATGGAACAAGTCAGGAACAGAGAAACTTTTATCTCAAAGTTTTTCTACTATTACTTCTAAACAATGACCTGTCAGGTAAAAATTATCTCTCCAGCCTTCTTGCTTTTAAATGCTGTATGTATGTCTTAATCAGTACTGCATCATACAACCAGTGCATTGAAGAGACAAGATGGTAGGGCTTCATTGCCTGAATGATCAGCTACTAAGGGAAGGACTTTCTGGAACTGAAGAGGTGCTATGAACTGGAAGTTATTAAAGGCAACAATAATGGTGGACAATAACTGAGAACTGACCACTCAATGACAGCACATCCTGTTAGAAAATGAAACAGAAGTTGAATAACTCATGCATAGCTACTTAATAGAAAGAAGAAAGAATGATTGCTAAGAGCTCCATGTAAAATCACATTTGCAAATGTCATCTAGATGTTCTGCTCCACGGATCTGGAAAACAGTGTGAAGACTACCTATGCGTGTTTCATTTCCAATTCAAAAAAGCATTTTGAAGACAGCATGACTGACACTTAGGCTTCCCAAGAAAGAGGACACCTCACTTCGTAAGCATTCCAATATCAATCAAAAAAACCCTCCAGCAATAGTTACAATACAAATTCTGAAGAAATTTTGAAGTTCATTCAGTTATATACCTATAGATACAAAAAAGTTATAGTAGCCTCTTTTGAAAGTCCTGTTTGAAAATGGGTAAGGAGGAGTATGTTCAGGTGTCCTCAGTAAAATTAAGATAAGTGCTACACCTTCTAGAAGTAGACCTCTAGGTATGAACAAGGTTGGGTGGATTGTCAAAAGCTTATAAATGATAATAAAAAAATGTCATCAGCTTCTGCTCAAACATGTTACTGAATATAGAGCTAAGAGAAGCTCCAAAAAACCTCATCCCATTTAGTTTCTTTTATCCTACTGGAACACAGAAGCTAAATACCAAAGGACTAAAACATACCGCCCAACTCAGAAATACTCTTCCATGATAACATCAGCAAAACAGCATGGCAGGAATTTGTTTTAAGAAAGGAGGATTTCTAAAATTAGATGCAATTTAGCTATTGGAATGACAAAAGTAAAATTAATGAGATGCAAGATTGAGTGTTGCTAAACAGCCAGACCTAGGAAGAACATCACAGAATCATAGGATGGTTTGAGTTGGAAGGGACCTCAAAGATCATCTAGTTCCAACCCCCCTGCATGGGCAGGGACACCTCCCAGTAGATCAGGTTGCTCAGAGCCCCATCCAACCTGGCCTTGAACACTTCTGGGAAGGGGACATCCACAGCTTCTCTGGGCAGCCAATTCCAGCGTCTCACCACCCTCACAGAGAAGAATTTCTTCCTAATGTGTAACCTAAATCTACCCTCTTGCAGTTTTGATCCATTACCCCTTGTCCTCTCACTACAAGCCCTTGTAAAAAAAAAATCCTTCCCCAGCTTTCCTGTAGGCCCCCTTCAGGTACTGGAAGGCCACTATAAGGTCTCCCAGAGCCTTCTCTTCTCCAGGATGAACAGCCCCAACTCTCTCAACCTGTCCTTGTAGGAGAAGTGCTCCAGCCCTCGGATCATCTTTGTGGCCCTTCTCTGGACTTTCTCATGAGTTCCATGTCCTTCAACATCCTCATAAACAGATAAATACAGCCTTAAATGTTATATGCTGCAATATGAAATTATAACTTCTTTTTCTTAAAACTTTTGGGTTTTGCAATTACTGAAGATAGACTGAGACCTAGCTCTGAAAAACATCCTATCTTATATTTATCTTTTACTTGTGTTTTTAGATCATTATGGTTTGACAAAGTATTGATCTCTACCTGTTAATAATTTTTTTAATGCAAAGACAATTGTTCTTGCCTTACAGCTGGCATCCACTTAAAGGGGGGGGAAAAAAAGGAAACCCATTTCATGTTATATGGTGAAATTAACCTAATAAAATCTTTTCATATTTCTAGGACTTCGACAACTCTCTAACTGCTCACCAAGCAGCATTTACTGATTCAAGTGAATCCTCCTTCTTTTGTGCTTCAATCTAATAATGAGGTCGATTTTTAAAAGAGCAAAGTAACAAAAACACTTCACACAGAGAAGACAGCATATTCTGACAAGAAGGGTAAAACCTAAATATACTAAGCCTCATTAGAAAAGCCTCATTAGTAGTTGGGCATTGTAAACCAGAAAGATTTGCTTTCCATACCAGTGGTGTTCACCAGCAGAGTTAGAAACACTCCCATTAACTACCCAAGACTTCAAAACAACAGAAATATTTCAAGGTTACTAAAAGAACTAAATTGTTCGTTATTAATAACTGTTGCTGAGCAGTGCCCTTTTCTCATTTATTTACAAACCTGTTTTCTACAAATACATTAGTTTAACGTATTTACTGAAGACTGTCTGGGAAGACTATGACTTCCATGTAAACAGTTGCCTTTGCAATCCATTACATATGAACAGGCCTTTAAGGCCACATCAATGTTGCTCCACTTAGGCAAGGTTTAGATAAAAATCAACTCACACAAACAGCAAAGACTAATATTACTATGTGTTTGCAAACATTCATTTGCTACTTAAGAGTGTCAAGGCAAGGAAGAAGCTCCAAGGACTCAGAATATATCACCAGGTTACAAACGACCCAAAAGACTCCTCTGGATTACCAGGTCTGGCCAAGTGGGGGAGAAAAGCCCACCTTCTTATGCTGAGTAGTACAGGTACAGGTACTGTACTACTGGATAGCTACAGCAGTGGCAGACTAAATTAAGACAGCTCATGCCAATTTATAGAAATTCAATCTTTAAATAAAATGAGATTTTTATCTGAATTTGTATGATGATTCTGATTCTTCACAAAAACAAGGGCTGTGGCCTGAAGAAAGGAGACAGGGTCTGCATAATGAAGCTACTCAGGAGCTGGATAGACAACAGGGCAGGAACACACACAGGATTCTTGGGCACCTATGGAGTACTGAAACTGCTACCCTGCAAAGGAAGGAGAAAGCAAGCAGACAAACACCAGTAACCTTAAGGTGAGATGCAAAACTGCTGGGAAAAAGAAGAGGCAGACTTTCCCACCTTTAGGGAACAGAATTATATCGGAGGACAGAGGCAGCGCAGCGCCCTTCACATTAATTAGTTGTCATATGGCACCCCATGAAACACTGAAGTAGTCCTCCATTAATCATGAACTTACTAAGCATACTTCACAAAGAAAGAATTCCATAAATATTAAGAGGAGGAAAAAAAACCCAAATACAAACCATGACAAAGATTTATTCACAAAGTTATTCTCAGATTCTTTTGTAGTAATCATTCACACTAAATCATATCAGTGTCCCGCAAAAAAGAAGAGTTTTAAAGTACAAAGTTAGAATCCCTAACCTAAAACTTGAATTCATATCACACAGCAGGATTAAGATTCAAGTGCCCTTTGTACCCCACACCCCCTTAATTCAGGCAATTCATGTTATAAAACTCAACATCATCTGGAAGACCGAGCAGTCTGCTCTCCCTGTATGAGGTTAACAGTGCTGGAAGTCACTGAGCATGTAATAAGTAGTAATTGCTTTTTAATCACACCACAATACTTGATGCTTTCACTAAAGAATGCAAGATCGTATGGAGAACTGTCAAGTAAAGCTGAAGGGTTTAGCTGAATTCCCATCAAGCTTCATTTATGTATATGAATTTATATATAAGTGTATATATATGGAGTACTTGAAGTGCTCCATATATATATTTCATCATCAGTGTTGATGTAAATTAAGTTTTCAACCAGATAAAAGTCTGTATGTGTTGACACTCATGTCAGACTGTTCTCGACAAGTCTGTTCCCCACTATGCCACTGAGGTGAACTGCAGACACCCAACACAAGGGCTCTGCTATGTCCAAGCAAGGATATTTCATCTTGTCCTTATATACTCCATGTACAGAGCCAAACTCAGAACCTTGCCTTTTCTCTCAGTCTGCTAATGTCTCTGAAAAGCCATCAGAGAGGATCACCATGTAGGTAGCAGCTGTTTCTTAGACATATCTAAATGAAAGATTTTATTTTTTTTAAGGTATGGGGATGATGAACATGATGAGAAAGAATCTGAAGAGACCAAGCACAGCAGGAAGGAGCAGAAGACATGGCTGAGATGAGAGATGCATCCAGCTGCCAAGCCTGCATGTGCATCTGAAGTAAACAGACAGGATGAAAGATTAAGAAAGGTGTTCCTGGGATGGATAATTTTGAGGGATGAGGGAAGTTTACAAAAGTAAATCAGAAAAACACATGCTTAGAGAACACCAGGGCTAAAGGAAAGTAAGATGAACAGGGGAATGAAATCACAGTTGAGATGTGAAAAGCAAGCAAAAAGAAGGGAGTAAAAAAGAGAAAAAAGTCAAACTATGGAAGAAAAGTGGCATTAGGTCTAGTGGGAAAAATCAAGAACAACAAGAAAGGGAAAAAATGGCAATGAAAATGGTGAGTATGAAAGCAAATAGCCTGGACATCAATATAGGAGGACAGTCACTGAAAATTTTCCAAATCACCACAAAATCTGATTGGGAATCATTCGCACTACATCCAGGAGAGCCTGAGAAACAAGTGTAACGTTACAAACAACAACCAAGTGAACTGTAGTGTCTTTTCCAATGATTGTGATTTATAAAGGCTCCAAGTCAGATATTCAGAGGAATGGAGTGGCAAGCAGCAGCACCTCACTGGAGCAAAACATACTTTCCTAAACTCAAACACAGCCAACCTTCCATCCTTCAGGAACCAAACACGAACACAAATGCTTTAGGTCTTGAGCAGGGCACTGTGGAAGATAAAAATAGTTCTGCTAACAACAAATACATGTCTCCACAGGCTCATAGCTTGGCAGTTGAGAAGCACGAAGCACACTGTCCATTTCTTAAGAGAACGTCAAATCACTCGCTCAGCCACTTGCAGATTAAAACTAGCTGTCTTACAGCTGTGTGATGAGTGATACCATTAAAGGAGCACATCAAATCCTTGTAAAGATACTTGTCAATTTCGGATTCTCCAGACACAGCTCATCCCCAAAAAAACCCCAGTGCACAACACATGGAGATATGAAAAACATTAGAAGAGGGAGAAAAAATAAACTAATGTATATTGTGAACATGCAAATATGTTTTATTTTGTATCAACTCTTCAGCAGCATACGGGGGACGGGAAACATTAGAGAACTGAGCTGCAGAAGGCTTAGAGGAGATACAGGTGTTTGAAATAAAATAGGATGGCTCTCCACATGTTAAATTGGAAGAAGAGGCAAGAGCAGACACCAAAGAATGATTTTTCACCACACTCTTCCCAGTGTACATGACCTAGCAACTGCAGAATGCCCAAATTAATTTTTTTGCATCTTCCTGAAGTGCTGTCACAACAGCAGTCCAGGAAGATAAAAAGGCTCTCAAAACTGTAGTCACACTTTGAGCTCACTAACCATTCTGTTATTCTCCAATAGTTTCCATTTTATTACGGAAATGCTTTTACATGGAAATGACTTATGTGTATAAGGAGAAGCCTCTCTTCTGAAGAAGATTATGGCAATACATCAAAGAAAACCTCAAAGAAAGCATCTGGTTGACCAAAATAACACAGTATGTTCTAATTCCCCCTCTATTCTATTTTTCTTGTTTCTTTTTAATGAAAGGTACATACAGACAGAAGAAAGGAGTGGAAAAAACACAGTAAGAAATAGCAAGTAAACTTGTAGGGAAAGAAGGGTTAATTATAGCACAAGAAAAGATGCAAGGAATGTGAAGAATGTCAGCAAGTAAATAAATCAATAACCTACAGTTATCATCTACATTCCTGAACTACCTTGAAAGCCAGGATACCTACCCTGAACATTCCTGACAACAGCAGAGATTGTCAAGGACGGCTCCCTCCACAGCTCTGTTACTGCCAGCACCCTTGTGTCAGCAGCTGATTACAAGGGAACCTTTCTGAAGGGAGTCTGTACTACCTCTTTAACAGTGTTGTTAACACAAGCTTGTAAATACCTTGGACCAGCCCAGAAACATTAACAAGCTGAAATTAATGTTGTGATAATTGCACTTAGTTGAAAAAAACCCTCAAGGTCATTGTAAAACAATTGCAGGAGTAATGTTCTAGGTTCCCCCTCACCACTGCCCTCTAAAACATGCCGGAGACTTGCAGCTCATACAGCAGATCAATAAAGCCACAAGACTAATGTGGTTTTACAGATGCATTTCTTCACAATGGTATCAGCATACTATAAAGTTAAGTTTCACAGAGGAAATGGAAGCTGAGCAATAGAGACAAGAGGACATAAAAGTCAAGACTTCTTAACAAGTTGAGAACATTCTGTGTTGTTAACAGGAAAAAAAAACAACCAACCAACCAAACAAATCAACCCCTGAATCAAAACAAGCATACAATTAACACCAAGGATACGCCATCAAGTAACATGGCACAACAGAAGTGGGTCTGCAGAGCAAAACAGTGGGTGTTAAGAACCTTACTGACATCCACCTTATACATCTTTTGGGGTCGGGGGGGTTAATGCAGACTAACTCTAGACTCGTCCGGTGAACTGAGCATCCACTAGAGGTTGAAGTAAACAGCCTGGTTTTGTTTCATCCATAAAGCAACACAGATAAACCTGTGCTGCAACCCAAAATACAGTAGAAAAACTGGAGAACAACAGGAATTCACTCAGAAGAGGAATCCTAAACCAATGCTAACACAGATTTAGAAGAAGCTGCAATACGGCTCTGATGTCATATACGAAAAAGTCTTGTAGGTCCAGTATCTAACTGTCTCAAACAAACAACAAAAAAATGGAACAGGATTATTCGACATGAGCATTGTTGCTTAGAAGACTACTTTTGTCTATTAGACATAGCAGTACTTCTTCAAAATTTGCTTTGCCACACAAAATAAACTGTACAAAACCCACAGGAAATCAGCATACAATTATTTCTAAACTGGACTTGCTTTGCTTCATGCATGCAAAACATGCTTTTGCAACACTTGCTTTTGCAAATGAAGCTGATAAAATACAATTAGGTAGCTGGGGGCATCTTTTCATATGACTCAAGAAATTTCTTAATGCTTTTATGAAGTGTAGCAATTAAAACATGTCTCTTTTCAGTGCCATTCTACTGTCAAATGATAAATGGGAGGACTCCCTCCAATTGTCCACGTGTATTCAATAGACATTCCAATAATCTTTTAGAGTAACGGATGCACTTACATTAAAAAAGAAAAAAAGAGAAGAAAGAAAGCAAGCCTACTGTACCTGTATGTTGTTCTTCAATCCAAGCTTGCAGATACATGAAGAGGAGTAGACCAGCTACTCCAAACATCAGTACAGACACAAAGACTTGTCTTAGGTTCATGACCCTGTTAGAGGGCGACCCTTCAGCTTTCAGAAGGACGCATGGCTCACTTTTCTGAAGTTTTCAGCATGCTTGCATCTTCTTCATTATCTTTCCCTGAGACACCAACCTGGAATAACAAGAGATGGAGCTAGTTCTCATGTTACATTTTTATTCTTCAGCAGAAGCTGTGTAACAGCATACTATATATGAGCTGGAGCTCTCACAAGCTATTACTTCCAGTGCTTAGATTTCTCTTCATAGTCTCAATGATCTTTCTACCTCTGGATAAGTTCCAGGCTGAACTGTTTCTTGAAGTAGCTGCAACAACCATTGCACCTCCACAAAACTACATGCCACCCACTGCCATAATGAAGGGAGGTGACATCCTAGACGAGACACCTGGGAGTCACACCAGTACTCCACTACCCATCAACGACCACAGCTGAGAAGCTACAGCGGCAGCTGGAGGCTGGGCTGCACCTGATGCTACTAGGCCCCCGTGATGGGCAACCCAAAGCCTCTGCTTCTCCAGGAAGGATGCCTGCAGCCAACCCTGCAACATGATGACTCTGCTCACACTACCTCAGCATCAGTTCAGCCTACGCTTCGGGGAGTTTGCAGGCTGATGTTTACCCTCAGTCATGAATCCAAGTTGAGTTTGGCAGGGTTAGGGAAGGTCAGCGTAAGACTCTATCAGTAATGCAGCAGGAAGGGAATTAATGGATCATTTTTTTTTGCTATTTTGCAACATGGGAAGGACTTGTCCAGGACCGAATTCTTGCCACTAAATTCAATGGAAATGAGACCAAATGTAAAACCAGAAATGTTACTTCATTGCACAGCAGAGGACCCAGAAAAAGGAGGCAATTTACCTGATACCTGGCACCTGCCACAAAGGCACCATAAAATTCAGTTTATAACAACAGCATGTAAGAAGACCCTGTGGATTATAATAAAGCCAACTCCTTAACTTCAATCAGAACACATTGACTTTGAAAGCTTGTTGCTAGAGGCTGAAGAGCACCTGGTTTGAGCAGCAAAAGAGAAAGTGTCAAAATTCAACACAATGGATACCCTTCTAAGTGAGTATCTGATAGAAGTGTCTGGAAAACTACCAAAAAGAATGCGAAGAAAAACTCGAGCTTTTAAAGGAAGACAGCCTACTGAAAAAATAACTGAAAGAGAAATCTGTTAAAAGAGCAGAGCTAAAGTACATGTGAATCCAAAAAAAACAGAAAAAGAAAATGAAGGCATTTAATAGTTATTCTGAAACTTACAAGTAGTGCATGTCCCACAACTTTGTATTTTTAAATAAGTCAGCACTGATACATCTGTAATTGTTGATTTTCTAAAAATACACATACACAGAAGGCTTTGCAGGAACTGCCATTAAAAAAAGCTGTTGAATGAACAAACTAACTACCTTAGGAAGAGAAAAAGATTTCAAAAACAACAAAATTGTGTTCAGAACTTTACAGGTTTTTTTTTCCAATTCTGTGCCATTAAAACTATACACTTCTCTGATACACAAACTTGCCTGCAGAGAATGTAAACCAGAGTTTAAAGATTAATCATTTTATATATAATTGTTCTGTAGAAGTCAGATAGCTAGACATTAACCGAATGTAAATGTTCTGTCTGGTCTTTTTTGTATGGGTCACGAAGCATCTGGTTCAAAGCTGAAACACAGAAGGAAGATGAGTAGGTGCTTTTATTCCATCTAGTTCTTCCTGCCTTGATTCTGCAGAGATGGAATTTCCTACACATTATATACATGTACCTGTTCGCAGCTATTGTAATGATACACAGGATTAGAAAGAAGCAGTGAAGATTGACAAAAGGAAGGAAAATGCTTAGGGAATTTCGTGGGGTGTCTTTTGCAAGGGTGTGGGTAGTGGAGCCTCCTTCCAGCCAGCTCTTCAATAGCTGTTATCACTTCCACCTTTTCCCACAGTGCCCTCAGCATTCTCAGACTTGCAGTCTTCCTTATCTACCCAAAAAAACTTTACTTATGTCTCTGGACTTAACTTCAGCCCTGCAGAAAATACACTGTTTGCATGTCTTCAGCAATCAGTCTGCTGAGACTGAAACTTCCCAGCACAAGCAATGCTTCAAGAATCAAGGGCCAACGTATACAGACCTCTTCTATTTTCCTGCAGACAAAAGCCATGTTGTTCATGTAACAGGACATTGACAGCATCTTAAGATAGGAAGGTCTGAATGAGTGTCTTTGAAAGAAACAAATTAAGTTTCAGGTACTAGAAAGCAGGTATTAGTTTCTTTCAGAAAAGTTGTTTGGGATTCATAACTTCCTTATAATAAAAAAGTGACTGATCCAGACATGCACACTGAATGGTGGCATCCTTCCAAGTAAGTTTTGTCACTTGTTTCCATCTCTCACTATACAAAACTCTTGCATTTTCAACCCTCCTTTCTGAAAACCAGTGTCCTTGAACAGGCAAGAAAAGCTTTCTAGGGCCTCAGGGATGATGCTGAAAGCAAAGTATCTCCTGCCACACAGCTCCATGAACATTTCTGAGATGTTTAGGCTGGCACTGCCTCTCTCTCCAGCCATTTGATCTCATCGTCCCTGACTGCCCAGCTCTTGCCACCACCGTGAGGGTTTACACACCTGCACAGGAACATTCAGAAAGCACATACAGCTAAAAACTGCTCCAGAAAGAAGGAATGGCAACCTTTGGAAGTCAGGAAACAATGGTTTAATCAAACTACAGCCCACAAAGGACTAACCCAGGGAATAATGCCAATGGTTTTTCCTTCAGCAATGCCAGCCATCACATGCATCCATGACACATGACGGCATAGGATATACAGCTGACCTTGCACAAACAGCATCATGGTTGCATGCAGCACCATCTACAAGCCCTGCATCCTTACCCTTCAGATGCACAGTAAAATCAGGAGCATTTTCAAGCAATTTAATCTATGAATAAGAAAACAGATGTTTTCTTACTAGGGTAGTTTCAGTTTTGAGTAAACAGAAGTTCCTTAAATGAAAGAGCAGTTCCAGGTGCCTTTTTTTAACTACCAAACACACCCAAAAGTCCATTTCCTTCACCATCAGAGTCACTGCAATCGTCTTTCTATCAGGGGTTTTCATGATGCTTGCAATTAGTTTAATTTATTTCAATTTAATTTATATGAAACTGTATTCTTTGTTTATGTGTTGGTTAAGCTTTAAGATTAGTTTTAAACTAGAGTAACATTAGTTTAAATTAAGACTACCTATTTTAGCACAGGTTAGACTCTAAATACATAAAACTCATAAAAAATCTGAAGCTATTCTGCTACCTCATAAGATTTTTAGAGGTTTTTCAGCTTGAATAAGTAGTTTAATTTATTTAACATAGTGATTTGTAACCTGCATATGAAAAAATGATAAAGGCATTAAAAAAAGTCTGCATCTATGAGTCTTCCAGTAGAACTTGAAAAATGGCCACACAACACAGACAAATTTGCTCCTTTAGTATTAAAAAGCAACGGTCATGGATAACACTCTTGAGTGTCTCGGCAAAGAGGAAATACCTGCAAATATTCTTTAATCAAGATGAATGCTCTCTTGTGGCTGTGAAGGAAGAGCCAACAAGCAATTACTTTCAAGCTAAGTATTTTCAAAAGAGATCAGCTGTATCAAGAAGGAGGTTCAGCATCCATAGTTAAGCTGTAAATCTTCCCTTGTCCCCAGTCCTGGCCAACATGACTCCACTGTGTGACAGCTTGACCATGCTGCTGGAGAGGATGTTAACTACAGGGAAACTAATACAGACTAAGGAATGGCTGTGTCCCTCTCATCTATGCCGAATGTGACTTTTTATTTAGACCAACTTCCCCACATCTCTTTTGGAAGTGTGGACCCCAGTGTCCCATCCATTTAAATATAAGCCTGTCCAGAAAATGTCAGTGACCCACACAGTCTGAAATTTCAAGTCTCTTTGAGTACTGGAGAGAGATTAACATGCAGTGTTCTTATCCATAATGGAGAAACACTCGAGCAGACAAAACCACTACATACCACAGATGACAACACAGACCTCCTTACAGCAAAAATCTCTTTACAGTGAAAATCTAGAAACTTGAAAAGTTTATAATCAATCACTTCTGAGGCCAAATTGTTTAATTCCATTGTGAAATTTAAGAGTTTCAGGAATCCACATTCCACTAATGTAAAATCCTTGCATTTTTCCCCATTTGTGTTTCGGGTCCAGCTCAAAGAAGCACATTCCTGTACAATGCCAACACAAGCAATTGCAATAGCACAGCCACCCAAAAATGGGCCAGAGTGCATCTCCTACTTTCAGCATGATTCCTCATTTCAGTACATCATCCACCTTTCTCTTCCTGGCAAGCAATATACCTGTACCTGAGGAGAGGCAACTCCATCACCCAGCTACCATTCCTGACTTTTTCCCGTTCCAGACCACACAAAACCAGCGGTCACAGTACATTCGACTAACTTATGACTTCCTTATTTCCTTGCTACTATTATCCTCACCATCATCTAGTTCCAAAATCAGAAACACACAAAAGCAAAACATCACATTGTATCAAACTACTTAGAAACCCTTCTTTTTAATTCCCCTCCACCTTTCTTCCTTCACCTGAAAAAAACCACGATCAAGATGAGTGGTTAGCCAGCAAAATACTGATTAAAAAAACAGATGTACTTTATAATGGTCAAAAATTCATACTACTGTGGGTTACCACAAATTCCCACCCACTCAGCATCTCCTCAGACACAACCAAATTAATGAAAGCAAAATGAGAAAAAGGACACAGAAAGCTGCTGCAACAACACACGTGTTTTCTTCTTCCTTCCTTACCCCTAGAAGCAATACATTTTCTGAGGCCTCCACTCGAGTACCACGGTAAGAAAATTTTGCACTGAGGAATGTCCTGCTGGATGCTGCCCCAGGCTTCTTTCAGCTCAGTCAGTGGAAGGCGGCAAGGATATCTTCTCCCTTCAACACTCCCCTTCCTCCCTCACTTCTCACCTTTTAGTCTGTGTCCTACTTCACGCATAGGTGCTCCTCCAGGATCACCTTTCCACCGTCCACACCTCATCTTTCTGGCTTCACAACAACTAGTGCAGGGCACAGCTCCAGCTCTTAACAATGCTTGCACAGTTCCTCATATCAGGTAGTGCTGCTCTTCATTTTGGTTTATTTCAATGCTTGCTAGGAATAAATATGCAGTATTTGCCATTTTCTCTCTCCACCAAGTTATGTTGAATACTATGGCTAGGTGATGTTGAAGTCCTTACAGAAATTTGGATTAAGTGCATAACCAGATTAAGATAATCAAACTCAGTGCTGCTAAGCAAGTTTGTAGATGTGAAAAAAAAACAAAACAGAAAACAAAACAGAATTCCCACAATGCAGCCCTTGCTGTCCTGTGAATCTAGTGGTGGGGGTCAGGGTGGGGAACACTTAACAATCTTACAGGACAGTGCAGTGATGAGTTTCTCTCTCACTCCATGACAGTATTTCAACACCTGGTGCCCAAGTGGGAGATACCCAGTATCCAGGCCTGCCGGTATGTCAGTCCTGCCAACACCTCAGCAACTTCTTCACCTGAAGAGCTGCTTAAAACAAGGCTGTGTCAAAGTGTAAGTGAAGACACCATCTGGCCTGCACAACTTTTATCACTGGCAATAACAGAAGATTACTACCTACCAGCCTTGCAAATTTTGTTAGAGTTCCATAAGACAAAAATAATGAAATATTTTTTATGAAATACATAGGGATCTATTTTCAAAGGAGAGAGCTGTTCAAGCAAAGTGAGCATCCTTCACTCATCCACTGAAAAACCTGAAACAATAAAGCCTCTTAAAAAAACCCAGAGCTTAAAAATTTAAAATTTCAAGAGCAATCAGGAAATTCCAAACAGCAACATGACCAAAGTAACTTCTTCCCACCCAGCCAAGCTGCACATACGTAACATTTTTCTGCTTCGCTCTCCCTTGTTACATACCAGACCACAATGCTGTTATAACAATTATGTTTTGCTGTTAATGAACTGTACAGCACACAACATTTTATACAAAATTAATAATGTGGCAAAGAAAATACGGTTTGCATTTGATTTGGCCATTTAAATCTATTTAAGTCACTGGTTTCTCACTATCCTTTCAATATATTTCCAGAGGAAAGTAATACTTTTAATGAAGCAGTGGATGTAAACAAGACTCATTTTAGTAAAGAAGCATATGCTACTTTCTGATGCCACTAAATCTTTCCACAGGAACTGTATGAGGTGACTGAAAGCAGTCCAAAGTACCTGCACTGCTTCTGTGAACATGCACTAACACAACCACTTACCTGGTCCTGCTCCTCAACCATAAATCCTATTGAACTTCAGACTATATTAGGTTAATCCACACAGCAACCCTCAGCCACCTACAGGTTAATTTAAAGCTGCAGTTCTAATCATTATTCTTTAAAAAGAAACAAACAAAAGCTATGCTTGTTTTAACAACAGAAAAATGCAGAGTTGTCTTACTCATGAGCATGTAGGTTAACAACCAGCATCACAGAAAGTTTTGCTTAGTTAAAGAGAACAGAGAAGACACTCCAGTATTGAAAGCAACAGGTTTGGAACTCGACCAGTTTACCAGAATGTTCAATACCAAGGGTTTCATTTGACAGCTGCAGGACATGTCACTTCAAAAAGGAAAAAGCATTATTATTCTTCATAGCAGCTCCCAGGCAGGACTGGGGGACCTTACTGCAGACAAAGACAGGTTTGACATGCTTAGCTCTTACCTGCCCGAAGCACTGCTTGAAGTCAGCGAGCGGTCCCATGGAAGTCACCTGGAATTTGGGAAGTTACACAGAAACAGGGCTCATGAGACAGCAACTTGATGGATCTCAAATCTTCTGGCAGGAGTGAAGGTGGACCTTCTTCCCCCTTTTAGGATGGAGGAGATTAGGAAAAAGACTGTGTCAAAGCAAGATCTTCCCTTTTTTAAATTGGTGAAATTACACCATCTTGTTTATTGACTGCAGTGAACCGAAGTGTTATCAGAATGCCAAGTAGACTTGCAGTCCGCCCCCATCATTCATTCCGCTGCTTGAAAACGCATAGGCAATACTAGACAAGTTTTTTATTTTGGAGACGTGCCCTGAATGCCCGGTTCCGCTGTGTGAAGATGAGGGGTGGGGTGGTTGAGGGCTGCGCGAGGACTCAGCAGAAAAGTTGGTCTGCGGAGCGCTGCCTCGCACGGTGCCGCAGCGGGGGGCTCAGCATTCCCCTCAACTTTTGGGGACGCTCCGGGGCCCGGGACGAGCCGCAGCCCCCCTCCCCCAGGGGAAGCAGCCCTCGGCGGCCAGTCCCGCGGGTGGGAGCCCTTCGCCACGAATACGCCGGAGAGCCGGGGCGCATGAAGCGGGAGCTCTCCCCAGGCCACCCCCAGCCCCCAGGGACGGTCCCCCGATGAACGTACCGGGGCGGCCCCGCTGCCTCCTCCCGCTCCCGCCGCGGAAACTCCCGGGGCTGGGCGGTGCCGGCGGCGCTCCGCGTCGAGGGAGCCGCCCCTTGCGGGGTCGGGGGGGGGAAATCCCGCAGCATATCCCCCAGGCCCGGGTTGGGCTTCCCGCCGCGCCCAGCAGCCCCTCACCTTCCCGCTGTTCCCGCAAGGCGCCTCTGCAGCGGCGCCCAGAAACAAACTTTCACCGAAAAACTTTGGGGCCGGCTGGGTGGGTGAGTAGGTAGATGCCGGCGGGGGCAGGTAAATAAAGCGTTTGCTCGCCCACTCGCCCGCCCCGCCGCCGCTGTGTCTGCAAAGCCCGTGTCATTGCGCGGAGCTGCTCTCAGTTCCTGCCTCTGAGCGCCCCTGAGATTAAGCGCTTTGCTAACAGGTTTTGTTTGCTGTTGCATATCCAGAGGTAGGCTCTCCCTGTGCTAGCAAATAAATGTATCTAAGATGCCAGGTACAGGCAAGTCGTATCTGGAATTAGCTGCTGAAACTTTATTGTCTATGGGAAACGGGATGACAGAGAAAAATGTTTAATTAGTGCTTATTCTTACTTCCTATGTGCCTTGCAAACATTAGTTTATTGTGACAATAGGTCAGCCATGTAGCTAAATGACATTATCTCTCTTCAACGGGCACTTCACTTCACTTACGTTTCTTCAAGGAAGTCCTTGAAGAAAATAGCTCTAGCTGTTGCCAAAATGGGATAAGCACAGAGAAGTTCTGACTTCCCGGAGCTGTGCTCAAACCACTTCTATCCAGCTCTCTCCCCTTTAGCTATAGCCTTCGAATTACCCCAGCATGCACTTTTGAAATGCTCCGTGAGTCCCTGTGGCTCACTTATGGCATGAGCCCTTTCTTGGAGTAACACTAGTGTCACACTACACGTTTTTACAAAATCTTTCACCCTAACAGTCTCAAATCATCTCACAGTTAGAGTCAGTGCAAAGGGATCACTGCTCCAACCACCAAAGCAGAACCACCTTGGGCGTGAAGCTTAGCATCACCAACCAGCTCAAAACAGTGGGTCAGAGCTGCCAGCAGAGAGCTGTTTGCTGCTCTGATTTCCAGAGGATTTAACTAAGCAGAGTATAATTACCTCAACCAGACCTTAGACACGGGGTATAACACATGTTTGTTGAAAAGTGCCCCAGGTTCTGAAACAGCCACAGGCAGCCAAGACCTGTGGGCAGGGGTGTTCCCTATGGATTGCCAATCCAAGTGCTAAACCATCCAGCTCCTGCTTAGTTTGGGTTGGTTTATATGTGTGTGGGTACATATAGTGCCTCACCACAGAGCTATGAATTTTCTCTCTTTTATGTCACAGAAGGATATCTCTAGTCATAGTTCTTTTATAGAGGCTAGCAGCTCAGAACAGACCCAGGGAGCAAAAATATTTTTCCTTCTTGTCCTATAAAGCCAACTGTGGATCCACTTTTAAAGTTCTAGTGAGTAAAGACTACTTCTCACACCTGTAGCTTGTCTGGTTCCCTAGTAGAAATAAAAAGGGAGGAAGGAGGGAAATAGGTTTAACAACAGAATACGTCAGCTGCTCACTCTTTCATAAAAGTTGAGCACATTTCCCCTTATAAACAACCTGGTAAGCATGTGATATTATAATAATTGTATGCCCTAACAAAAAATGTAACTTCAGATTTAAATTACAGATCTGTTAGTCTATGATGGCCAGTGGGATTTTAGAGAAAAACAGGCCTACTGAATTTTAGCTTCCTGAGGTGATACACTCAGAAGATTGTAATGAAGGTCACTGAAGCTTCTAATGAGGATATACAGATTAATCTTCTGAGTGTTGTAGATTTAATTTCACTCAATAAGTACATGCTGCAAACATATTTTGTCAGATTGATCTACTCAGGCTGTACCCATCAACTGATTAAAGTTATATACAACACTGAAAAGATCAGATGTCTTGATTTTTTTTCTTCAGTTAAAGGAATAAATTAATTGCTTTGGGATAAAGCCAGGTCTTGGTTTACAGCTTAATAAAAAAAAACTTGCATTTAGCTTATATAATACTTGTTTGACTGCAGGTTCTTCCAGTGCAGAGGGTATATTCCAGTGATGGATTTAAGAATCTTTACAAGATTAAAAATTCAACGTGCAGGTGAAATTAGACACTGGATTAGGAAACTCATCAACTATGTAATTGTAATCTGCACCTTCTGAAGCCTGACAAGTAGCAAAACAAGAAGTGAATTATCAAGGGTGGCGGCAGTCTGTCTGTGTCAGACGGGTTGGTAGGGATCCAGCACCTGCATCAGAAACCCTATTCCTGGCAGGTTTCTGCATGTTTCCTATGTCATCTGGTAGACAAGCAGCTCAATGGTTAAAGTAGCAGAGTCATCTTCTGAAAGCAGTGAGGTATCGGCCAGCAGGAGGTAACAGGAGTAGTCAGTGCAGTTAGAGAAGAAAGATAGTAGGTCATGAATTGAAGCAAAATCTGCCAAAAATTACAGGTCAATTCCCTGAAACATGAACACCTTTATTCTACTGTAGGGCAAATTTAGACTCTTCAAGAACATATTCTATGTAGCTTTTCAGCTCAGTTTAGCAATCGTAGCCATGGAAGAGGGTTTGGTGTGAAGAGCAGGTCACAGTTCCCACACTCACAGCTGCTTCTCTGGGGACTGCCAGTGCACATTGTGTAAACCCCCTAAATCCCCTTTTGGGGGGTCGGGACTGTTCCCCCATAAAAGGTAGTACAGAATCCCTGTGTGCCATTGCTGTGAGCTGTAGGAAACCCCTCACTCTTTCTGAACTTTCCATACAGCCAGGTTTCCATTTGAAATTTTTCAAAGTTTACAGCAAAGCTCGCTCAGCCACCTACACAGATACAGACATTTCAAGGAATCAGAAGTGGAGAATCTTACGTTTAAAGAAAAATTTAGTATGAAAACTATGACTGCAATTAGCAGCTGTGACAAAACTGTGCCTGTTTGGCCTGATCTTTTTCCAAAGGGGAAGGATTAGACCGTCAGAGGGTTTTTTGATTAGGCAAATTCATTCCAAGTGCCATTATCATTTACTGCAGTGAATTTTGGGATGGGCCACACTGGCACAGTTTCAGTGCTGTGTGTTATATATCAATATAGAGGTGATTAGACAAACCTTTGGTGATTAAAGGCATTTTATCATTATGAAGGTGTCTTTTGCTTTGGGGCATAAAGCATTCAGCAAGTAGTTTCATTTTATTTCCTTGGGCTTTTTTAATTTTCAGCTAATTAGCTAGAAATACACCACCTCCAACATGCTCCCTTTTCTCAGATAGGAGGCTAAAATTTGCCTCTGCTCTCAGCATTGCTGTGGGGCAATTGCTTGTTTTTTTAAAAAAATCTGCTAGCAACTTGGAATAAAATTCATTTGCTCAGTAACTGGCATGCTGCAGTAATTATCAAAGCCTTTCTAAGCAAGTTGTGTGCTCCTTCAAAAATAATAGGCAATTGAAAGTGTCTGTTGTTCTTCAGCTATTGCAAAGTTTCGTTCTAAAGAAGTCTCTGAAAACAAACCTAACTTGACTTAAAAGCATCAATGAGTTGACTGTGAAGCTATTTTATTCTAATGGGCTTCTGTATCACAAGGTGACCAAAAAGAAAACAGCAGTTGCAATCCCTTTTTCTGAAGGTTGGTGCATTATCTTACTCCAATTCTAAAAGGTTCCCCAAATGGCAGCTACTACTGTATCAATTGTTGCAGGGCTGGAAGATGCCTCAGGATGTCCTGAAAATTTGTCTTTCTGAGAAACTGAATTAATTCTGTATTTAAAAGACTGTTGGGGGCTTCAAGTCACAGGTGTAAATGAGGAGGTTAAGATTAGCTCCCTTTCTTCTTACTCCCTCTGCCCTAGCACTGGGTGAGCAGGGTGTATGTATGTTCTCGTCCTATTACATGGTACATTTACATCTCACATTGAAGTATATCCTGTTTTGCAGGCTCCATGCATGGAGGTGTTCAAGAGCAGACTGGATAAATCCCTGAACAGCTTGGCCTGACCCCATGGCTGACCCAGCTGTGTGCTGCAGATTGGACTACAGGCTTCTTGTGATCCCTATCTACGTGAGTTGTCCTATGCTGTTTTCCTGGATAGCCCATTAAAAAATCAGGAGGTCGCACTTTCAGCAAAAATGTCTCATCTCACTCCAAAAATCAGATTTGAAGACTGCTACCCTACCACAGAATCGCAAACCACAAATGAATGAAGGAGGTCCTTAACTAGCATCAGAAGGCTTTCTGTTGAAATGTGGTTTGTAAAGCAAGGAGGAAGTTCCTCTGAAAGCCTTCATCCCTTTCATGAGAAAATTCCAGAAGAGGTCTGTTTTTCCAGGCCTTTTGAACAATGTTTGTAAAAACTATGTAATATTGTAATTTCCAGTTTGCCTAGTTCTAGAGAAGGGGAAACATTTATCTTTCTTCTGGCAAATAATGCTTGATTATGGTACCTCCTGGAAAGGAATAGCCTTTTGTATTAGAGTGCCTAGCTGGCAGACAGTTTCTTTGGTGTTTCAGTTACTGGTATCACGGTGTTCATACAAAATTAATTGTGAATTTCTTAACTGTTTGATTTAAATATATTAAAGGCATTCATCGAGAACTTGAAGGATATGTTCTTCATGTTATCTTTCAATTTTGACTGAAGGGACATTAGCAGATCATCTCAATCCTTGCTGTGGAATCTGTATTTCTCAGCTACAACTGATTGCTCTCAGGCATTACATACACTGAAAAGAACTCTCCCAAAACCCCTCTATATTTTATGTGACTACTAAATGTCAGAGAAGTAAATTCTAAATATTGTGCTTTGGTCTCTACACATCCCCTGAATACGAGACAAACAAAATTCTCTTACTCCCAACAGCACTCTTGATAGTATGAAGTTCTGCACTGATTCAACATCTGTTGACAAGCTGTCTATATAAATCGACAGAGAAACGAACTGATACATGAAACTGAGCGTGTCTCCAAAGTGATTCACAATCTGCTGAAACAAGACACCATACCATTAAATATGTAATTCCAGTGTTATGGTTCCTCTTCCATCCTAAAATACCTGGAATAAAAAGCAGAAATACGATGATGTGACAGTCTGGCAGCTGCCCTGAAGAACATATAAAGGAGGATAGAATGAAATAAAACAGTATCGACTTCTTTTAGCCAGCGTCAGCGTTGTACCACACATTGAATGTTTGCATTGCTTATTAGGACCAATGGACATATATTGAACCCATTCTGACAGCCTGGATTCAAACATTGAGCAAATTATGACATTATGGTATTCATATATGCTGGAAAAAGAGAGTTACTGAGAAATTCTAGGGCATATGAGGGTGGGAAGTAGAATAAAGACTAGGCAGACTGACAACCAGACAGAGTATGGTAGCAAAGAAACAGAAAGACAACTACAGATTTTTTTAATATATATATAAATATATATATATAAAATCTGTATTATATATATTATATATATATATTTATATATATATATAGTGTGGGCATTAGTCTCAAATGTTTGGTTGTCATGAAATGATTCACATATGGCCAAGTGTCAGCACTGTCCTATGCCTTTGCACCTCTGCAAGGTATTATTGCAGGGGCAGTCTAAGGAAAATGAGGTGAAGTATTCTTTACTGGATGTAAGATGCATGCTGGCTAGTGTAAGATTTGGAAGCAATTGCACTGCTCATCACACACTTCCCCTTAGCCAGAAGTTGAGATGCATATAAAACAAAATATAGCTTTTGAGGAGGCATAACCAAAAGGGGCCTATTATTGCCTGTTTTCTGCCAAAAATATTCTCACAACTGGGTTTTTAGTTGAAGATATTACACAGAGACAATGGTGATTGCTCTGGTGGGCCATCTTCTTCTAGCTGTAAACTTTTGGTCTAGTTACTATGGTAATGTAGCTAGATCTGTTGGCAGTGTTTTATGGAGTTGACCATCATTTGGTGCTGTTTTACATGAGCTCTAGCAAGGTGGATATAAAGCTGCACATTTTATTCTCTTGTCCCTGCTCCTAGCTGGATCATTGTTCAGAATTGCATATGCTTCTGGCCCTGGGAACACCCTCACATATTGAAAACTCTTAGTTAAGATTGGGAGACAAAATGGATTTGGGAGTCAGCAGCATGCATGGGCAATTAAACTCTGTATCTTCATAACAGCATAATCAAGCTTTGCAAACTCTAAAGTGCATAACTTTACACTCTAAAAGGAAGAGCAGCCTGGGAAAACTAAAGATGCCTCTAATATTGGACTGTTCAAAGCGGAGGACATCTGGAAGAACTGTTTCAGCTCAGGCTGGGAACTAGGCTTGGAGCTAATCTGGAAACAGGGGTGACAGAAGAAACTTCTCTAGCTGAGGGGATTTCCCTCCTCTCACAATTCCCACAGCCATTTTTCCTGCCTTCAGGCTCTGCTGCTGCAAAATACTGTAGAAGAAAGTGCAAGTGAACGCCACTATGGAGCCCCAGGATCATAAAATCCTAACACATCTTGCAGGTTTCCTGCTAATTTCCCTTGGCTCAGCTCAGCTCAACTGTATATAAACCATGCTCTCCAGGATTTGGCTTACTTTCTCTCTAGTAATGAGGTTTCCCAGGAAGTTTTTTCTTTATTTTTAGGAAACTTTCCCTCATAGTCAGTCTAGTTCTCCCACATTTATTTCATGCCATTTTCTTCTTGCTCTTTTCCCAAAAGACACAGAATAGCTCACTGCCTTCTTTGTGGTAGCCTGTTATATGGTAAATCATTCAATCCTACTAAGAAAACCACTGTGCAGAGCAGATTGTTTCCTTAATTGAAAGCAATCATCCTTTACCCTATGTTTGAATTCTGTAATGAATTTATTTTACTCATGAATTCAGTGTAAGCCACCTTCTTTCTGTCTCTGTCTTATTGTAACCTGCTGAACAAAGGTAGTTTTCTCAAGGATACTTTAAATGACCCAGTGTCCTGGCCAGGACTTTCTTTAGCTTTGCGACTGCTGAACTCATCTTTTCCAGATGGTATCATAATTTGCCTTTAGAATGAAATTTAAGAATACTTGATAAGTGACTTGGGACAGATTATGAACTTCTGCAAATGCACTCGTGGAGTGCTTACATTGCTAGAAACTGTTATTCCACATCTGGAGAGGGGAGTATGATCTATCACCCCATCCGTGAGAGAATCTAAAATAATTTTAGGGTTCATCTTTAGCTAGGAAAACAGTTATGTGTGCCATTAAGCACTTGCTAACAACCAGTGGAACTGTAGCATACTCTCAAGTGCCTTTCCTAGTACACACCTGATCTGGGCTTCACAAATAGAACAATTGTTTATATTTATTTTTAAGTGTTTTGTTTTGGGTTTTTTTTTAAAGTGTTCTTGGGAACTTAATAGAATTTTGGAAATGGAAACGCTTAAATGCTTTTGTTGTTTTGTAGTTTTTGGGATTATCTTAATTACTATGGGGAAACAGCTAAAAAATAAACAAGGCAGCATGTTATTCTTTGTTTGCTTTACGAATAAATGCTCTACTTTGTAATTACCCCTTTAAAGCTAAATGCTTACCTACAAAATATATTGTTTAGGAATGCTTTACAGTCATCATGGCAAATATTTGACAGTACTTGTAGAACTAAAGCACAGATGAAGCTTTATTTTGTGGTTCATAAACTGCAAAGTTCTTGGTCAGTAGAGACTAAAGGTTTTTTGCTTGAATATTAGACAGGAGAAGAAATTGCAAGAAAAATGCAGCCTGTACACACTTAGCATCCTTAACCTAATATTTGGGGGTTGTCATCGACCACATTTTCCAACTACAACTCTCTTAAACTAATTTTTTATCATATATATGTTAAGGTCAACACGTGTTTAAGTCTACATACATACATACATGATGTTGTATATGCTTTTGATTTATAAATATATCCGTATGTTCCTTTGTTTCAAATTTACAGGTCATCTAAAAAGAGCTGAGCTTATGAAACCGATTGAAACTGCCAGCAGTGAATTAAACTAGCAGGAATTTTTGTTTGTTTTCCTCAATGTCTTTCACAGACATCAAATTGGTGTTAGGTACATAGTCGCAGCTTGTATCAGTGTAATAACATCGAATGCCGAGCTATGTGTTCAAAAGCATATAAATTGAAATAGTCAGGATTTTCAGGATCATCTGTTGTAAAAAAAATCCCATCTGTTAGGTAGCTCACAGGGAAACCATTATTAGCAAATCCCATTGACACCCTGCTGTCAGAGGTCCATACAACACGCAGAACCAAATACATTCTTTCACTGCAGTTTGGTTTTATTAACCTAGAAGTCCAGAGCTCCACAACATGAAACTGGGCTTCTATTGTGTCTGCAGCCTGGGCCACTCCAGAGTTGTCACCTGTGATTGCTCTTCTCATACCCTAGGACCTGCAAAAAATTACTGCCATATCCTTTCTACCAGGTGGAGTCACTAGCCAGCTGCTAGCTGCCAGCTGTGAAACAACAGATTTTACGGAAGATGGCCCCAAAACCATCAGCAGGGCCTAACAAGATAGAAAAATTCAAGCTCCCACTGAATCACCTGTCTTACTATCACCAACTGCCAATTTACAAGGTGGGGGGAAGTGGAGTGGCAGGAGTGAGGAAGGGAGGAGAGTTGTTTTAGTAAAGGAATTGAACATTTTTTAGCAAATGAGATAAAGGACAGTTTGTCTTCAGATCATCTTTTCTTTCCAAGTGTCTGCAAACATGATTTTAGAGAATGGGTTTTTAATATAAGGGTAAGGTATCCTCTATAGAAAGTCAGAGTGAATGAGCAGCGTTTGCTCAGGTCTTCTTGTCCCCAGTAGGTGTATGTGTAGTGCTGTAATGTTGTTCTGGGGCTGCAGGCTGTAGATATGATTTCTGTTCTGCCACCCTACCAGCAAAATGGGGCCTCTTTACTTAGCTGCATCAGATCATGGTTTGCAATTGATGGATCAGTGTCAAATAAAATGTATGAAATTCACCTATGACATAAATGTATCTTGTATTCAGCACTTGCCTTCATTATATTGCATTTTCTAAGAGCTGCCTGTAAAGATTACATTATATAGCAAAAGAGACTTCTAAGCCATCACAGAGGACTGAATGCAATCCTTTAAGAAGATGGTGGTAGCATGAAACCCGGTAATTTTCAATAAATGAGTTACAACACCTTTCAGGTATTACATTTGCCCCTGAGCATCGTTTTTCATTTCTGCATTGTTATGATCACACTTTCTGCTTCAGTAAGGTCTTTTTTTTCCCCTTAACCTAGTGTTAGAAATCTAAAATCACCACCATTACCTTTATCATCACCACCAAAATATGGGATAATTGGACAGGAAAGGCTGTGACATCAACTACATGGTGTTTTAATATTGTGACTTGTACAGATAAAATGCGTTCTCCATCCTTTTAAGGTATAGTAGCTTTGGGTGTATGGATAGCTTGAATATTCAGACAGAATGGCTTTCTTCTTGTCAACAGGATCACAAAGTCTGATGCTTCGTAACACAATTTTTTCCTCTAAATGAGATAATTTATTCCTGTATTCCAGGAATGCACACTTTTAAATTTGAGATTATATTGATCACCAATCAGAGCAGGGCAACAAATTTCACATTTCTGATTTCCACTGCCTGCAGTGATCCTGCAAATCAGTGTAAATATTTGCAAGTCTTTACAAACAGCTATTGCAAAACCTGTGGGGAACACGTGTCACTGCAGTGGGAGACTGAGATCCTATTGCCACCTAACAGCTTCTAATGGGCACAGGTAACACATTTTGTTCTAGCATGTCTGTGCTCTGAGCATGAGTAACTCCCAGGTTAATGCTGCCAGAAACTTTGGGTTGAGAGTCCTGAAGCTAATGGTGGCTGTGGCTCAGACTCATCACCCAAGCCAGCTCCCTCCTCCATATTCACAGAGGCTGAGTCACATTATTTCCATGGAGAGGCTGGCAGCCACTGCAATCCCTTTGCTTCTTCCCCTTACAGCACATCTAGATCTTTATCTGTTCCTTGCAGGACTGTTTCTCAAAGGAGTGTAAGTCCCAGTGATGCTATGATTATTTAGAAATTCCCTTTAGCTGTTGTCAATCTGCTGCTCAAGCACTGAAAGAGCAGTTACTCAGGCTCTCTCCAACAAGGCAGTAGCCAGCTAGGAAGTCAGTGCAAAAAGTCCCGAGCTTCCCACTACACATGAGCAAGCCCCAATTAAATGCTACATGTTTGGAGGAACTGCAAGGGGAAAGGTATTTTATCTGTAAATAAGTAACGCCACATTTAGCCATGCCTGTGTAAATCTGCAGGGACCCACTTGAGGCTGATGGGGCAGCTCGAGAGTTACCTCATTCAGCAGAGCCCCACAGAAGAAATGGGTGTATGCTCAGAAGGACGGTGGCCCTATCCAAAGGTTAAGGTGCACAAAAACATTTCAGGAGCTTGAGGGAGAAAATTAGTGTGTGAACATGAAAACCTGAGGAAGGAATGAAGAAATTAATTGTCAGAGCAAGGGAAAAACAGAGAAGCATGCAGAAAAACAATTAGTAGTTGAAAATGCTCTTGAGTCCAGTAACCTTGGAGAATGCATTGAGCTAATGATGGTGGTTTCTGTCACTTAAGGCAATTACTGGATATCATATAAACCTTTTTTCAAACCAAGACAGAATTGTTTATGTTTTAAGAAGCAGGCATCAATAGTGCAATTAAATATCAGAATGAATGCAGGGACATGTTCTAATAAAATGTGAAGGATGGTTCTATGATTATCAGTCTTGGAAGCCTGATATTTAGCAGTGATAAAAAAAGAAAGCCTGGTGCCAATGTACTTTCCTTTTTGCAAGCTGAGCCTATCTAGCATAATAGTAAATGGCAGAGACTCATAAAGAGTTTAAGAGCTTCTCTGCAGGTTAGAGCTGAAGACACATACAAAACTGAGATTTACACTAGATTATTTAAATGGTTTACTCTTAATGCCAACCCGGGATCTGCAATAACTTCCCATGATTGCACAGACCAGCCTCAGTTGACCTGAATAGGAGGCTGGTGAGTTGCAGAGAAGTGAGACTTTGGCCTAAAGGAAAGCAAGACTTGACCAGCCCAGGACAGAAATGCAGGACCTACCTTTTTTACCCCTGTCCCCAGTGAACAAATGAATGATGGCAGTGCCCAGCTACAAAATATTGTCTCAGCCTGGAGGTCCCTGGTACAAACCCCCATGCAAGCAGCCGAAAAGGAGGTCACTGCTTGCAATTGCAACCTTACACTCTACCCTGGATAAAAACAACTCCCAGCAATAGAGTGCAGCCTCTGCCTGCTACTGTAGCTCAACAGATGGAGTAGCTGCTAAGCTTAGCTTGCAGGATTGAGAAATGGATTTTTTTTGTTGTTTTTTAAGCAAGACTGTGTGCAGATGAATTGAGATTGCCTACAGATCACAGAAATAAAATCTATTATTTAGCATTTATTTAGGTCAACATACCGCATGTCACTCTCTCCTCTCATTTCTTCCCTGCTGATTTTATTCCAGAAATTTGTTTGCTTGCTTTTCTGTCTTGGTCCAGAGCTTAACTCCAGCAACTGAAATTGGTGGGCCTTGCTCAGAAAGCCTCCTAAATTTATTAATGCTTATCTTTGATGAGATGGCTTAAGACAGGTAGCACAATGTATTTGCATGTGATTTCACTTTTTTTCCTGTTCTTTTATTATAATCGTTGATGCTCTTCCTGACGAGGTGGCTCAAGCCAGGTAGTAAAATATATTTACATAAAATTTCACATTATTTTTCTGTGCTTTTATTGTAAGTGGGGTTTTTGTTACAAAACAAAAATAAAACACAGAATCTTGTGTCAAAGTTTGTGTAAAAGCTTCGCTGTGAAGCTTTGACACAAACACCTGCTCCTGAACACACTCTCCCTGAAATCTCAGGCAGCCATTCTAACAGCTTTGGAAGTTGCTCGCTTTATACTTATGTTCTCATGTCTTTCTTAAAACATCCAGGTTTCTACTGTGAGGCAATAATCGTTTTAGCAACCTCCTCCACACCTCTAGGCCCATTATAGAACCTTATAGTAGATTTATTCTAGACTGGGCTCCAAATCCCTGAAATAACAACAAGACAATTTCAGTGAGATGACATCTTCAGACTAAATCTTTGTATTTACTTTAATGATTAGCATTAAGTATTAAAGCGATCTGCCTGAATGCATTTTTTTGTTTGTAAGAAGAAAGTTGTCTCTGTCTTTATCTACTTCTTTGTTTTAAATTGACATTTTTCCTAAGTTTATCAGAACATTAAAATTGCTTATCATGAACAAAATTTCCATGATTAAGGAAAAAAATGTAAGTAAGGCTAGAGAGAGCTCTGGGTGTGTTGGATGGAAACCCACAGAGGGAGTGGAAGTGAAAGATGTAACTAATTGGTAATCTTAAAAGTATAAACCAGGTTGCCTTCTGAATGTAGCCATTACAATTTATGATTTCTTCCAAAATATATATTGATTTTTCTGTCTTGAGAATCAGCAACTTTCCCTGCTGATTGAATTCTAATTACTCACTCTATAGTTACATTGATTTTAGCAGACTTCTGGACAATTTTGTACCAAGCTGGTTTCAAATTACACTTAACGAATTCATCATGACTGTTGATATAAAAACTTCCATTCTACAGCAACTTGAAAATGAAAGAACTGCTTTTCCTCCTTTCTGCACAGACCAAACTTGCCCTCAGCTTGTACCGTGCTCACCCAGAGCACGCTCATGATGTCCTGGAATAGAAACATTGGGGTTTTTTGTTTAAACCAAATGATGATGAAGTCTCCAGCAAACTGTAATTAAATTCGTTGGACAAGTTAGTATTTTTAAACAAATACCTAATCACTTTCCATATGTTGCACCAGAGTCAAGAAAATCTTTCATCTGCCGTCTCCAAAATATAAGTAATATAGGCTAAGAATAGGTAATATAGGTATATATAATAAGTAATATATTTGTGTAGGGGATTCCTTACTTCATGTATGGTATGAAGTCCCCCACCAACAAGCAGGCAACATGTGAAATGTAGTAAAGGCTAACAGTAAGAAGTTTAATGATAGCTTTTTAATCTGTGCACTTTGGAAATATTAGGCCACAGCCCGTGTGTGTGTGTGTCCCTGGGGGTCAGACACAGATTATGCATCCAGGTGCCACTTGGGCATCATGGATCTGCCTTTATGCCCTGAAGCCATGGAGCATGGGTGACAGGCAGCAAGGTGGCTAGTTCTGCCCCCTGGGTCTGTCCCCAAACCTCTCTGCCTGTTCCCAGGGTCACTGCCTAGATTTACAGGCACAGGCATGTGCATAAATCAATACCACCACCTGACTTCTTTTGCAATTAATTTCAGGGAATACTTTTTGGCCTTGCAGTTTTATTTCCATTGGCTTTGGGCAATGGCTCCCTGGTCTTTTGAGTTATTGCTGTATAAAGGAGCATTCAATATTCAGTTAGGCTTGAAAGCTGCTGATTACATTCATTGGCTTTAATAAGCTATGTTATTAGATCTTATTTTCTTGAATTATCTATAGATCAAAGATATAATAAATGGCAGCCTTTAAATATTTCCAAGTCAATATTTCCAGAAATGTATTAATTCAAAATGATCTAGAAGTGTTTTACAACTCTAAGGCCCAAACCCTACTTGCAGACCTTCTTTAGCTCCGTTTTCTTCCTTCTGGAGCTCATTGTTTTGGGCACAGCAGTTCTGATGCTAGTTGTGGTTGAAACAGTAAGATATCTACAGGTCCACATCTGATATTTTTATTATTATGACTGTATCTAACCTACCAGATGCAGTAGTATCCTGGATTCCTGTTCATGGATGCATTTCTCTTGTGTTTTGAGCCCGTGTTGGGGTAGGATATGAGCATAGCCCCATTCACTCCCACCACCATCATTCCCGTGGGAGGTAAATGGGATGTGAAGAGCCCAGCGGCAATGTGTCCTCACCACTCTGCCCTTGCCCCGCGCCCCAAAGGGACCCAGCTCCTGCCCTGTGCCTGCTGCCCAAACGGGGTGGACATTTACCTGCTCTCTGACAGAAGAAGTGAGTTTTCAGAGTATAATTTTCAGTGTAAATGGTAGAATTAGGGGTGTGTTAGAGCAAAAAGAAAGAGATGGAGAAAACCAATTAACTGAAAATCATGCAATGATTTCACAGCACATGTCTATTGTGCACTCAAAATCACTCACTTACTACCCATACCCATCTGATAGTGGCATACAGAAGCTTTACTGCAAAGATAGATTGTTTTCTTTTCTAATAAGGAAATGAAGAATGAGTTATGCTCCTTTAACTCTGCACATAGAGAACAATTCCAGTAGACAGGAGAGTTCGATGATTTTAGATGTTATTTTCTAAATTATAAAGCTTCCTGCAGAGACAAACTTTCTTATAGTCTCTGGCAAACTATCTGATGATTACTCTGCTAAGAGCAGTACATTATCTAAAAATAAGTACATCATCCTTTGAAGGAGAAAGCAAATTAAGAGAGTTCTTTAAACCTGAAAGCTGAGTGATTTGTTCTCTTAGGTTAAATACGTCAAGTTAGGGTTTACTCTGAACAGCCTAAGAGAAAACAATCTGCATAAATAGATGAAATTTTATCAGACAATGGATAAACGATTCAAACAGAAAATTGTTTTTCTTTACGTTCTATGAGGACTAAATAGAACCAAATTACTGGGCTATTTCTTTCTCCTTAAAATCTTTTTATCAGTAATGGTGAACAGGTGATTCCTTCAAACTTCATTTGCGATGAATTCGAGACGAGATAATATCATCATCCATTTTCTTGATGAACTTTATAATCTTCAGTTTAAATCCAGGAGAAAAACTGAACAAGCCATACATCTTCACATCTCTTCATTGAAAAATTACAGCTGAAAGTTAGAAAATGTTTAAGGTCAAACTTCTAAGCTACCATCTGGAGCTCATTTAACAATTGCCAAGAACATCTGCCACTACTGCACATGTCTAAGACAAAACTTAGCCAACATCACCTTTTATTTTAAGGACGAAATCCCTGAGTTGTATGAGCATTGCCTGAGTTACTTTGCTGCCAGCAGTCGGAATTTAGTGAAAATTTAGTGCAGTTTGGCAACCAGTGGAGCCATTAATAGATAAAGACAGTTTTGTAGTTCTTAGCACAGTGTTCACCATCATTTACGACTTCGCAAGACACATCCAAAACATTGTGTGTGGGGGTATCATCTCCTGACTGATGAGGACCAGAATGCAGTCGGGGGGCTACTCAAAGTGACTGACCTGCTGCTGCTGTTGGAGCCACCCCTCTGCTGTGGCTGAAAGGCAGCTTCAGCTCCCAGGTTGCTGAAGGCTGCGTTTTTCAAAAGTGCTATAAGTGAAATATGAATGCAGACACTTGAAAGCTAAACAAAACACATTCCCAGAGATGGGTCTAATATTCTTGGAACTTTTATGACAAAACTGAAAGATATAAAAATCAGAGGATCACATGGCTTACAAGGTATAATTCCTCAGACAGCTCTGCATCTTTATTAATATTTTAAAATATAGCAAATCCCACTGGCTATTAATTCCTTACATTGGGGCAGACAGAGTATTAAAAATGCTGCAAGGTTGCTATTCTTTACTGACATACATGAATTCCTAGTAGCAAGAAGTAGACAATGTGAGATGAAGACCTACATTACTAGATACAGGAGAAATGTGTGGTTTTTTCATGATCTGGATATGGAAATTATCCCCTTTAAATGATGGACATGACATACATAATGTCTATTAAGATATGATTAACATTTTAACTAGAAGGAGACATTTTACATGATTGCATCATTAATTCAGTGATTTGATCAGACAGGACAAAGTTTCAGACATGCTTAGTGTGTCAAATTTCTGTAGTTTGGTAAATGTTATGCACTGGATTATTTTCCATAGGCGAAAAAAAGGAATACAATATATTAAGTATTCAGCGATTCGTCTAAGTATTTAGTGATTCATCTATAGGATGTAATAACCAGTATGTGCAATTCAAGATAATGCATATGTATATTAGTAGGTATAATCAATAATTTGATTCCATTTACAGAACACTGAATCTGTATTTTAATGGCATCTAGAAAGCAGAGAAAATTGAACTTATTGCTTTTGTTCAATTGAAAAGCTATGAATGTGACTAAAATCCCCACATTGATTATAGATCAGTTCACCTTTGAAACTGAAAAACAGGAGTTATGTTCCATTTCTTATCCTTTATGAGGTTTTAAACTGCATTACATTTTGTATTTTAACAGATGGCTGAATTTAATCCTCATCTGAGGGAGAGGAGTTATGTAGAAGCTGGTAGTTGTCTCATGGTGTGGAGAAGATTCATGAGAAGCATTGTGTTTTGTTTTACTTTATTATAGCTAAGCATATATCTGCTGAAAGACTATAACCACATAGTGTTTTTTACAGAAACTTTGTGTCTGTACAAAAATGAAGGGTGCTTGCAGCCAAACCTCCAACCAAGCAACTATTTGTTTTCCAAAATTCAGAGCATTGTTATCAAATTTATGACACAAAAGACTTGGAATGTGATCTCCACCTGGTCTTATCTTTCCAGTTCTGTTAGGAAACTAACTGGCAGAGGAAGCTACTACTCTGATTGTGTTTTTACATTTTTTTCTTGAAGTCTAGAAATTGCTTATCTTCAGTAGGATCCATGTATATTCTTTGCTTTTAAAATGCCTCTACCCTGAAAATTGTGCTCACAGCTGAAATTGAATTTGTAAGCAGTCTGGCTATCATGATGTGACTCTGAAAACACCTCATCACCTGATCCAGATTAATTCAGACTGTCAGTGAGTCCTCAGTCAGCTGGATTTTCCTGGAGTGACTTTTCTACATTATGAAAATTTAAAAAGCTCTGCTTTTGAAAATGAATAGACAAGTGAAAAAAAGATAGCTCTTCACAGCATACCCACAGATATAAAGCAGTGTCTCCAAAAACTTAAATACAGTGAAAGGACAACGAATCCTGAGGTTAATGGTAAACTAGATTTATGAAATAAAACATTTAAAAGTTAGAAAAGTTTACGGGATTATGTTGCACATTTTGCCTACTTTAAAATAGTAAAAATAATATTTTATGTTTAGCATAGAGCAGGAGCAAGACAAGTCTGAGCAGAAACCTACATGGGAGTTGTAATAAGAATCTGGTCACATCATAGAAACATGGAATGTTTTGGTTTGGAAAAGACCTTGAAGGTCATCTAGTTCCAACCCACCCGTCATGGGCAGGGACACCTCCCACGGGACCAGATTGCTCAGCGCCCCATCCAACCTGGCCTTGAACACTTCCAGGGAGGGGACATCTACAACTTCCCTGGGCAACCTGTGCCAGTGTCTCAGCACCCTCATAGGAAGGAATTTCTTCCTAATATCTAAGTCTACCCTCTTTCAGCTTAAAACCATCCCCCCTTGTCATATAATTACATGCCACTGTAAAAAGTCCCTTCTCCAACTTTCCTGTAGGCTCCTCCTTTTCAACAGAACTGGAGCTTTTACTGGGTTATTTTAATTCTTATTTTTATTTTGCAAATAATGCCATTACTGTAACAAGGCTATAGCAATGGCTAAAGCTATGCTTTGCTTATTTATTTGTAGTTGTTAAGCATGTGTATCCGCTGCCCATGTTTGCTAAGCTGCATATTTTGTATTTTTGAAGATACGTAAAAAATAGTCACAATTTATTGTGTTAATGCATGTCTAATATCAGCCAGTATCACCAGCTACTGCACAGTACCTTCTTTGTCCCTCTGCAAAATAGGGATGATAATACTGTTTACATTTACTTTATCTAACACGGTATCGTGCTCCTCAGTCATGTCCTACCAAACAAGCACATGTAAACACTGGGAGTCCTTGAGGAAGAGGGGGAAAATGGAAAAGGAAAAGCAGGACAGTTTGAAACCAAATTATATTGAAGGGTGAGGGAAGATTAAACCTGGGGAAAACTAGTATAATCTGGATGTTTTTGAAAGAAAAACATTGTGTGGCCAACATTTTCCCTTGCTTTTATTGAAGGTGTTTATAGGTTTTAATAACTGCAAAGAGTCGCACGCAGCACCCAATATTGCGTGTTCTGTTGTGCTTATAATGCTGATAATGCCATAAGTCCAGTGTTATGATTCCTTAGTGGAAACAGATGTTTTAAGCTGCATGTCACTCAGTTGATGCACCCCTCCCAGACCCGTAGCTCTGGCCCTCTGTCATCCCATTGTCCCCCCACAGCTCTTCCTGGGCTGCCTGGCATCAGTTTGAAGCTGCTTACCAAGTGACAAAATCATCATCTTATTTCATTCTGCCTCTTGCTAGCCCAGCTCTATCTCTTGGTGCCATCAAAGTCAGACAGACATTTGAAGACTAATGATGCAAATCAGGGAGGGGATGAAAAATCTATGTCACATATACCCCCTTATGGCCATCTGCTGAAAGGTGATGCTTCAGGGTATCCCTCTCCATCATAAGGGAGAGGCTATTGTGGACATAACCAAGTTTGTGGTGAGGTTCAGTTGGGCTGGGAAAGAGGATATGGGGAAAAAAACAACAACATAGAAAAGGGATCAGGGACCAATGAGCAAGGAGGGAAAAGAAAATTGGAGATTGCAAGAAATAGGGGAAAACAAAAAAGTAAGAGATTAAAAGATAGATTAAAGTGTCTGAGAAAAGGAGTTGGGAGGGAGGGAAGAGAAAGAAGGTTAGTTAGAAAAGTTTGCTGACGCTATTGAAAAATGTGTAGTATCAGGAATTCCCCAGAACTCCCCAACTCTACAAACAGGAGAACACAGGCAATGGCTGAAAGAGCTGGTCTTATTTTAATTAAATGTTTGTTTAAGTCTAACATATTTGAAAATTATAATCGGTTTCCCCCAGCAATGCCCTTAACCAGGCCCCTTTCAGAGAGATCTTTGAAAAGCAGACAACTCACTAAAAATCCCAATTGGCAACCTTTTTTCCCTGAAAAGTTTACTGAAATCTTCAAAGGCCAGAGTCTGGCATAGTTTTCTCTGGAGTAAAATTAACTCTGCAAGTTGAAGCCCTGGCAGGAAGCATGACGTGCTCCAGCTAGCTGCAAGTGTGGTTGCTGCATGCCCAGACCCATGAGCCAAAGTGATCCACCCTCCAGCCCATCTGCCTGCCCGGCTATTGATACCTCAGCTCATGCCACCTGCCTGTGTTGATGGAGCACATTTTTGTTAGTGGGCCAGGTGGCAAACTGCAGCCATTCAGCAGCTGTCTTGTGAGCAGCTGAACTATCTCTTCACTGAGACCAGGATGGATGGTTGAGGGTAATACCAACACAGCTGTTCAGTGTAATCCATCCCTGCTCGTGGGCTGTTGGATGTCTCCAGATGTGACACTGCAGAATGTGGTCTATAAACAGGGACATTATCCCAGAGTAAGAACAAAATACATGAGTTTGCATGTGGTTTCATTCTGCAAAAGCTAATCTACTCCCAGCACCCTTCAGTGTCAGTGGAGATCCCCTGCGCCAGCAGATGAAAGACAAGACACAATAACCACATACATGATCAAACTGTTGTCTTTCACAGGCTGCAGAGCTAAGGCATGGTTTCAATGATAATTTCTTGGACAAGGTTTCTACTGACTGCCATCAGCCTATTCCGATGTTTAATAACCCTTTCAGTTAAGAAGTTTCTTCTAATATCTAATCTAAACATTCCCTGGTGCAACTTGAGACCATTTCATCTTGTCATGTTGTTTGTTACTAGGGAGAAGAGACGAACCCCCACCTCGCTACAACCTCCTTTCAGGTAGTTGCAGAGAGCAATCAGGTCTCCCCTCAGCCTCCTTTTCTCCAACCTGAACAACCACAGATCCCTCAGCTACTCCTCATAAGACTTGTTCTACAGACCCTTCACCAGCTTTGTTGCCCTTCTCTGGACTTGCTCCAGCACCTCAATGATGTTCTTGTAGTGAGGGGCCAAAACTGAACACAGTACTCTAGGTGTGGCCTCACCAGTGCTGAGTACAGCCAGAAATACAGCTGATGCTGGGAAACCATGGACCTGACATTCTGAAAATCAGATTTTTTTAACATATTCTAGGTAGGATACTTTAACATTCACATCACATAGTCTTTGTAATTCTGATATTAGAATAGTCACAGAATAAAGGTCAACAGAAAGAAAACCCCAATAATAATGAAGAAAAATGCGTATGTATTCATGCCTTTAGCAAATACACAATAGAGCTGGCTGGGCATACTTAGAGAAAGCCATTTTTCAGACAGAAAAATCAGTTTGTGAAAGAACGCTCTCAACGTTACTTTATCTGAAGTTTCAGTGTGGAAAGAATTTCTGGCCAGAGTACATGCACAACCAATTATCCACTGGCTACAGACCCTGCTGGGGAGAAGTCATAGAAAGGCTCAAGTCCTTGCTATAACTCATTTCACCAAGGAATGTGAACCTTCAACTCAGAGAGTGGCGCCATGATTCCTGGGCTGCAGTGGGAAGCACTTTGAGGGGGACATTCAGAGTGGGACAGTACCTTCCTCCAGCTCCTCTGCCCTGTGTTCCCTTCCTGCTCCCAGACCAGCCCAAACAATGCCTGGTGGTCTTGGCACTTTCCTGTGATATGAGTGGGAATCTAAAATGGGATGTCTCCCATGCTGTTGGCAGCTACCGAAGAAGTGGATGAGCCCCCTGCCTCCCAGCAAGCCTCTTGAGTAGAAGCAAACTCTATCACTCTTGGGGGTTGTTAACAGTCGAGGAGTTAATAATAGGAAATTGAGTTTTCCATTTCTGAAGAAAAATCAAATGACTCACTTTTGAGTCAGAGACCTAGACAGACACAAATATACCAAGTAAAGTTTTGTGATGTCAATTTAATTGCGTATTTCTTTCAAACTATATGATCACCTGGACACAGTCACAACAATAACAACAGCAAATCAATGTTTGTGAGGAAATACAGTTAAGTATTAAGATCTAATAATATGCTCTCTTGGAAGCAGCTGTAAAATTATTTGTTTCCCTTTGCAAACAGAGTGTTAAGAATGCCAAGAACCAACAAGTGTCTAATATTATTCTTCCCTAGATGCAATGAAAAGATATTGATTTCTACAAAATAGATTCCCTAATATGTAAACACATTATTCTAAGGCTTAGAAGAACCATATACTTTTATTTCTGCTCTCTTCTGAAAACTCTTGAAGGAAATATTTTATCAAAAGAATAAAATAAATTTATGTGTATTTTTCCTGATAAAAGCCACCCAATATAGAAAGCACCTTTTCACATAGTGGACATATACATTCCTAACTTTTCCTTATATTTACTTGAATAATGTTATGATAAGCATTATCAGGAAATCTATAACTTTATCTAGCTATTTCTATATGCACAGGCTGAGACAGACTTTTTAGATTTAAGCATTTTAGATTTTAGAAATATCCTTTACTCCACTGTTTTTTTCTTCTGTCTTTTCTTCAGTATGAATTTCCATTATTCAGATTTATTGGAGGCGCAGATTGTTCTAACTCATCAGCTGAAGTATTCTTCTTAAAGAACCTTGGCCATGGAAACTACTGTTTCATAAATACCCTCCATTTCTCAGCAGCTTTGTCTTGTCTCAAGCACATGCATAATGGAAAAGGAAAAAGCCCAGAAGTTACCAGCTCCTCAATAAATGACAAAGAACATTCCCATGTCTGTTGTGGAACTATGCAAAAAAAAAGCAAAGAAGACAAACGTGTTATATTCTTGGTTACCCAGGATAGTAAAAGGCAGCCCTGAGATTAACAGAAAAAAATGATCTGATTTGTGATGGTCACAATAACTAGATGAAAAAAAACCCCATATATTACAATTCAAGTTAAATAAAGCTTGTTTCTGCATAATACTTTTGAAAATTTGTCCATGAGCACTTCATTATTTAAACAGTGTTCTTATGCTACAGCCAAATTTAGAAAGGATTTATTTAACATGCCATTACAGCAATTAGCCTCAGGGAAAGTTCAGCTTGCATACCCAGCTTCTAAATATGTCTTAAGTTTGTATTTATCAACTGAGTTTCATTCTCTGCTCTTCTACTGAGTATAAACTTTCCCTTTTTCCTCACCTCACAGCTTCTATGAAGCTTTCAACCTGAGCTCCTTTCTGAGTACCTGTCATGTTGGAGTCTTGTTCCAGATTCCCCACTTCCACCTTTCCTCCTGAAGACACTGACACAATGTCCACCTCCATAAGGTGCATCTCTCAGGCCCCGTATGTCAGTTTTTCTCATTATTGCAGGAGTAAGTAGATGACATTGCTGCAAGATGGGATGTCTAAGATGAAAAAAGGAAAGTCCGGACATTGAAGTTCCATTTCAAGCTCTGATGTGACTTGAGGCAAGTAATTTAGTCATTACCTGTATATCAGTTCTCCAAGTCTGGAAAGGGATAGTAATAGTTTATATCCACTTTGCTTGTTCATTCCATAGCAGATAAACTATCACTTGCAATGTTTATTTACAGCATGTAGCACATCTAGTGTCCAATCTGACCTTAGGCTTCCAGACACAACACTTCCTCTAAAAGCTCTTTGAAAACTATGACTTTGATCCAAGCTTCACGACAATGTAAGAGTGACACTGCACAGTGGAGGAAATGAGTTCTGGTGTCAGAAATATTCTGGGTTTGAGTTTGCCAGGATATCATCTTAAAAAAAAAAGTTTAAAACATTTTATTTTTGTTTGGGTTTTGGCTACATATTAGAAAAATAAATAAAGAAAACATTCCAGATTTACACTAGTGCTGATGTGGCAGTTGCTGCTATGTGTTGAATGTCAGGAAACTAGACAAGCTGTACCTTGAGTTGCTTGTCTCCCAAATCCAAGACAGGGCTTCTGTAGGCTGTAATCCTGTCTGGGCAACAAGGTGCAGGAGCAGTGCTGGTCTGCCTCATCTCAAATAACTCTGGGCCTCTTAGCTTCAGTTTTGCTTTTCCTTTCCCACCATCCACGGCAGTGACTCTCCAGGGTCCTTAGGGAACAAGAAAGGAAGAAATTTCTTACAGCTTTGAGCTGAATGCAGCATGTATCACCAACAGCCCAATGCCATAATCCCACTGTCATCTGCCATCGGCTGAAGTTCATCTTGCAGTGCATATGGCAGGAACTTGCACCCTATGCCCTGGGTGCCACAGACTCCAGCACAGAATAGGACCAGTTTCTGCTACCTTTTCAGGAGGATTTCCAGCTACATTCAATGCAAAGGAAAAGACTTTCAAGGAAGCAGAACTAAGGTTGCCTGAGCAACTCTAAATCTATGCTTTTTTAACTCTACAACTGAAATCAGGGTCTTTTAACAATTTTTGTTGAGTTTGCATTTTATAGTCATAATGAATTGTCAGTATTGCAAAAGAAAAATAGTGTTTCAGAGCCTCTGCTTGCTGTACATATTAGCAGTGAGAAACTTAGGGAATGTCACTGCCTGGGTTAAAAGAATAATGTTGCTTTGGTTTTGCAATATACATGAAAAATCAACCTTTTTCACCATGCATACTCTTGAACATACATTCATTATACACCAGTTCTGAACAAAGCATGCTGAAGTCATTGTACAGTGATACAAATGGAACTTTTTTTCTCAAGCCTCAACAGGATTGGCCAAACTCTGATCTGTTGGAGGCAAAAAACCCCCATCTATTTTCATTTTCTACCACTTACGCTGTCTGTATCATAAAAATGAACCAAAGTACAATAATACTTCTAGCAAATGACTCAATCTACAAAACCATAATTCTCTGACAGTTTCAATCTCTGGAATTCTTTTTTTAACAATATTTTGACCATTTTGCTGCAACAGTCTCAATAAATTAAAATCTGAATATTTCCCAATCTATTTCCCAGCATTATTCCTTTGGATTATATCTGACCTGTGCAGGGTGAATGGCTACAAGAAAAAGAGGAATTTCAAGGGTTCCATGAACACTACCTAATGTACCGCTGCAGTTTAAGATTAACTGACATCTGCTTGACCCAACTACCTGCCTAAAGGAAAAATGGTCAGATAACATTTGGTAATGTTTATGAGATGCCATTTCCCATTGTGGTGTAAGCAGGTTTTTGATTTGCTGTAATTTATATCTGGAAGGGTCCCTAGCCATACTGCTTTGTCACAAAAGTGACAGAGAATCAAACCTCAAGCCAGTGATTTTTTTTTTTTTTTTTCACCCACTTTTCCCCAGTATCCTTCAGAATGAAAGGAATGTGATATGGAGAGAACAGAGCAAGTGCAAGTGTCATGAATAGTCTTCATGGTGCAATCATGAATAAAATAGAAATGAGTTACATAAACATTTTGCAAGAAAATATATGCAACTGGTCTCAACTACTTGCTTAGTTGCACAGAGCTTAGCAGGACACATTATTTCATTTAATTTTGAAATTATTTTAAATGTAATTTTATTAATAATAAAATAAAAATAATTCTATAAAACCTAGCTTGGAAGAAACAAAACCTCTGCTCTCTGATTATAACTCTATGCCACATTCAAAGCACTTGTTTTAATAAATAAATGTAATGAAGAAATATAGAGACCAGTTATCCTGGAAAAATAAATCGATACAAGCTTTTGAACCCCAGCTAGCTTTGAAGAAGAGAAAACTTCCATCTGATGTTAGGAAACCACTCATTTTTTTGTGTTAAAAGCTGTCTGCTTATAAAGAAAAACAATCACATCTGTTTTTCCCTCACTGAATTCCTGAAATTAATAGGGAATGGCATAGTGGCTGTGAGCATTTCAGAGTTTCTGGGGTGGTGAAAAAGGAAATATTTCTCACTGATTTCTACTGACCCCGTGTGGTAAGCTGCTCTGATTAGCACTGCTGAAGAAGACTGGCTTCCTCTTTGAAGGGACTATGTCCACCATGGACAGGAAAAGTCTTAAGCACTGACTCTAACCATCTCAATGACCTTCTAAGAGCGTGACATCTTAGGCTGTCAAGAGCCCAAAAGATGCTCAAAATCAAAAAGTTGCTCTTAGTCCATGAGTGGGAGATACCAGACAATGAGCAACAGTACATCCTTCTTGGTATGCAACAAAGCTCTAATTTTCTAAGACATGTAGTGACATCCTAAACCACAAGACTGAAATTCAAGTAATGAACTCCATTCACCAAAAGCACAGGATGAAATTAGAGGCTAATCTATGCAACTTTTAATTTGCTTTAGTGTGGAATACAATTGTCTCCATAAAGGTCTTTCCAAGCTAATGTTCACTGCTAAAGTGGAAAATATTGAAAGAAGGACATTGCCAATGTGTTGGGTAATTTAGTTTTGACTTCAGCCAGAAGGGAAACAAGACAAGCTATGAGAGGGATGGTTTCAGATATTCCAATATTTAGCTTTTTTATAATGCATAATAAATGCAGCTCTGAGACAAGATATTCTAAAAGGTCCACTGGAAAAAAAAAAAAGTGTATAGAGTTTGCTCACTCTCAAGGACTTATAAATGCTTTATAAATTGCATACTCACTACATAAATATTCCTCCAGTTGGGAACAAGCCAAATTTCTCGCTACTTCAGTTTGTCCTAGCAATAGAGCCACTTGCAGAAGAAAAAAGAGCTAATTGAAGTGTTAAAGAGTGTGTAGCAAAAGGTACAATTTGATTTTTACAAAGAGAAGGTACATTTGAGTCTCACACGATCCGTATACCTAGGAGTTGTGCTTTACAGGTTTTGTCAGCTGTCAAAACATATAATGAATGGCTAACATTTGTATTGTTTATTGATGAGAGAAAAAAACATAAGCAGTTCCAAATCTCATGTCATGTTTCTCTAGCAGTTGCAAAAATGAGAGGGCTGCTACTTTACCTGACATGCCTTCACTAGAGTTGGTGGTTAGTTATATTAATCAGAAATCTGTTCCAAACTATTTAACACACATGGAACCAGCTCAATGGACTCAGTCAGTATTGCTGTCATTCTCCTTCTTCAGAAAAAAAAAAAAAAGAAGAAAGAAATAGCTGGAACTAGGAATAAATGTTATGTAAATTGGCTAAGCATACAATGTATTATATACATAAACTCTTTTCTCAAGGTTTTTTTACTTGTTTCATGTGCTTCCTGTAAAATTGCATTAGGTTGTCTGTGAAAATTAAGGGGGAATAATTTCCACAAATATTTTGGGTCTCTTAAAACCAAAGAAAAAAGAAAAAAAACCTACTTTAGATGAAAAAAGTTATAATATTTGAGAGCAAATAAATGGAACTTTTAAGCTTCAAACAACATAATTGGGCAGCATAAGCACTTAGGAAAACATATTTGCTTTAGGCTTAAATGAATTTGGCCCGCACTAAACCCCATATTAAAGAATATGCTCTTGAGAAGCATCTTCCAGCTTAACTTTTGGACATGGGAATAATACACGATAGTCATACTTGATGGGCTACTAACAGCACACAGCATGCAACTGTGACACCAAAAGAAACGGAAATTAGGCAAGCCTAATTCTTCCCCCTCAGCTGTAGCAGCAATAAGATTAAAATCTGAGAAAAATCATCCCAAGCAACGTCTAATTGATCTTGGGAAAACGCAGTTTTAATTTTTCCAACTGAAAAAAAAAGAAGTTATCCTGGAAATCGTTCCATGGATTTAGCCAAGCCATTGAAAAGATACATGAGCTCTAATCTTGGGATCTAATATTATTCTACTTGAGGCAGGATTCAAAACCAGACAATAAATATATTCCTTGAAATAATAAAATCTGGAGTTATGATGTCAACCGTGTCTTGAGTTTCTCTTTAAAATATTGCTCTAATTGTCCGTAATCTACTTTTCCCTTTTTAGCGTTTCAGATACTAGTGCCATTTTAATATGCTTTGGGATACTTTTGGAGGGGTGAGTTTTCTTTTCAGAACAGTTCAAATCTCTGAACAGATGTAAAATTAGGCAATGCTGCACAGTATAACCAGTTGTATGCTGCAGACACTCTTGTCAGAAAATTCTAATATGATATTTATCAGCTTTTAAATGAGAACACAACTATCAGCTTCGACTCAATCTAGCATAATGTAATGTTTACAGCTGAAGAATGAATGCCTATACTTACAGAGGTGTTTGCTTTTAATGGCCACATTTTCCAGTCCCATGATACAACATTATAAAAAAGTCTTTATCTTGTATATGCTAGGTTATAACAACAATTATTATGATTTTATATCTATACAATGCTGCCTACAAAATATTTAATATCTAAGCAGCTGGTGCACTGTGCCTGATGCTTACTAAATGAATAAATGTTTTGTCTTGTGTTTCCCCAGTGTACTTGCATCCATCTGTTGTCTTGTGTCATTTTTGATTGAGGCCTAGAGGCATTACCACAAAACAAATAATGTCAATTTTGTTTTCATTATTATGGGACCAAGAACCCTACTTCCAGCCTGACAACACTTTGGCGCTTGGTGCTGCACAGACACAAATGCAAAGAGGTATTTTCCGTGCAGACACAAAAAATGTCACACAGTAGGATGTGTTTAAAGTACAAAAGTTTGCATGAGAAGTTTAAAATGGTATTCATTACAGGACAAATAACTGGATCAAGTGTGCAGTCTGAGCACAAGCAGATTTACCAAGCTGGCAGAGGAAACCGTAGTTCCCCCTACTGAGTAAAGTGAAGCATGTTCTCTGGGTCAAATGACAGGCGAGCATCTGTTTCACTTCACAGCCTCCCCGTCCTGGCTGTGCCTGCAACCTGCCCTTTTCCAAGACAAGAGCTCACCAGCTCCCACCGAGAGCCATGGGGGCCATGGTGTGCTTGTGCTTAGCCCTCTGTTGTATTCCACTGGCTGCTGCTCCTTGCTGTTGGGGGTAATCACGCTGAGTTACTCCAAATTAAGCCCTTGCAGCTGATCTCCATAAGTCCTTTTTAATATAGAGAAGGTAATGTAAGGATAGTTCTCGTCTGCAGGGCTATTGCAAACAGCAGTGTTAGGGATCGAGATGGCTTCTCATGGGGAATGAGAATGTATAACTCATGAAAAATAGATCTGTGAGGGTGACACAGTGGAGTGTTTGCTTGCAGGAAGAGAGAATTTCTGCAGATTGTATAACATCCAGAGCAACTTGGCAACCTGAACCTCTGAAACCTGACCTGTATGAAAGCAAACACTCCTCTTTTCCTTTGAGACAGTGGCACAGAGGGAAGAGATAGAGTTGCAGAAAGAACAAGACTGAAAATGACAGAGAAGCGTGACTGGTGATTACAAGTATGCAGAAGGCTCTGCTCCCATGTGTCTGGATAGCACACTTGGTCTGCAAGAGTGATTCAGCATGGGTCCTCTGTTCAGACAATACCTTCTAGGTCTAAGCCTTGCTCAAATTACCCATTTAAGCCCAAAGAACTATTCATATAAAGGCAAATGGGTTTAATCCCAAATGCGAGTACTCTAGCTCTGTTGCCAGTCTCATAGTCCATGAGTTCAATTTTCTCAAGAAACATCTTGGAGTTTTCTGTTTCCACTGAGCAAACGGCTTCAGGGACAAAGAGCTGAATCCTGAATTGACTGAAGTAGATCGTCCCTGACACCTCTGTCAGGGACAGTTTTTCTCAAGAGAAGGACATGAGCCCTTTCTCTTGGAACTGTGTAAGAAATCATTCAGTGTGGCCATGTTTGACAACTATAACAAATAAAGCTGTATTCAAGAACTTTGGTTAAGTAACTCAGTATCATGGAAATTTGTAGGAACGCATTTAAAACTGATGACCCATTTTCTATTCTCTTAAATCCCAAATAAGTAGTATTAAAAATTCATTTTCTATCTATTTGAGAGTATATGTCTGAACTTTGAAGACTATTCATCTTGCGAAGGAGAAAACGCAGAAAGGGGAATTCTTTCATATATTCAGAAGATTTGTTCTGGTTTGTATGATTGTTGGCATGGGAGCAATCCTTCCCCAGAAGTGGCTGCATGTCGCACGTAGCCAAGTGGTCTAAAATTCTAAATGCAATTGAGCAAGACAGATAAGGCCCAGACATAGAAATTTTGTGGGAGAAACTGATGAAACATCCACTTGTTCACCTCTGTCCCCTTTTTTCTTACACAGCATGAAGCCATACAATGAGCCTCATGTTAGACCAATTCTGGTTATCAGAATGGAATAATCTCTGAAGATATTTGGGGATTCCTTCATTCTTTTTTTCCTGGGGTGGTGGTGGAAGCACTGAGTCCTGATTATTATCTTGCTACTAATTAAATGTGTAGTAAAGACACTTAAAGTCATGATTGTTTATCTTATTTATTTTTTTTTAGTCTATATAAATTAATAAATACATGCTTGATTAGCCCAGCTAGCAGAGGTGCTCTTCCTGCATCACTCAAGTGACCCAATGTGTGATAGTGAGACCAGATCTCAATCCCTGAGATTATTATTATTATTGTTACTCCAGTGGCATCTATCCCAATTAGGATCAGAGCTCCCATATTCCAGGCATTGCACACTACACAGTAAGAGATACTTGCTATCCCTCAGAGCCTTCAGCCTACTGTGAGTAACAAATGAAGCCAAAGGCTGTTCTGCCATTAATCAGAAGCAGCCTGAATGATTGTGCTCTGTGGATTCCTTGTGTGAGAAGAGTCTGCAACTGCTGGTCTTTGTCTGATCCCCAAAGCATGACTGAGAAAAGGGGAAAAAAGGTACAGAGATGAAGGTAAAGTCAGCTACAAAGCTGCATATTTGATAGAAAGCTGCATGGGAACTAAAAACAAAATCATAAAATGACAGAACACAAATGCAGTGGGAGTTAGGGAAAGATGAAAGAAGGGAGGAAATTGGATAACAATAGTGATCAGGAAGAATAAAGGCAAAGACAAATAATGACAAGCAAGAAAGAAACAGGATTAGAGGTGAATGATGAAAGCTATGGAAATAAGGATGGTAGCTGCTATCAGAATTACAGGACGTTATTTTATTTAAGATGTCATTGTTAGAAGTCAGATTTTTTATTTTTTACTTTTTTTTAAACCTATATGATCCTAGAAGAGGAAGATTTCAAGGCAAAAGGGACTTTGGGGAAATGTACAAAAGCCACTGAGAATATGTTTACATGGCACTAGCTGCTGCTGGAGTTAGTTGATGATGGCCTAGCTTGGTGTGCTGGCAATGGTACAGCTTGTGTTAGCACAGACTTTCACACAGCCAGAGCAATCCAGTTAAAAAGTAGGGGGCTATAAAGTGCTATTGGAAATACTCTTAGGTGCTTCTGAAAATTACATCTGAGCAGGACCCGCTGGCACATGTTTTTGTAGTTACTTGCTTTTAATGATTTAATAACTACAATTTTTGCATGGTACAAAAAAATCACACCACATTGTCAAGAATACCAGCAATGTGAATAGCTGATGTGTGTAGAATAGCATAGCTTTTGGAGTTTATTTTACAGGTGCAATATTGGCTGACTCTCAGAGAGTCCAAGCCTGAATGCATGCAAGGAGCTACAGGTAGAGTGCTGGGCCCTCAACCTAGAATCATAGAGTGATAAAATGGTTTGGGTTGGAAAGGACCTTAAAGATCATCTAGTTCCAACCCACCTGCCATGGGGAGCAACACCTCCCACTAGACCAGGTTGCTCAAATCCCCATTCAACCTGGTCTTGCACACTTCCAGGGAGTGGGCACCCACAACGACCCTGGGAAACCTGCGCCAGAGTCTCACCACCCTCATAGTGATTAATTTCTTCCTAATGTCTAACCTAAATCTACCCTCTTTCAGATTAAAGCCATTACCCCTTGTCCTATCACTACATGCCCATATAAGAAGTCCCTCCCCAGCTTTCCTGTAGCCCCCTTGAGCTTCTATAAGGTCTCCCCAGAGCCTTCTCTTCTCCAGGCTGAACAACCCCAACTCTCTCAATCTGTCTACATAGGAGGGGTGCTCCAGCCCTTTGATCATCTTTGTGGCCCTCCTCTGGACTTGTGGAGCAAGCACCTGAAAATCCAGTTGCCACATAAATACAGCTGTGAACACCTTCACCATCCCCAGTGCATCCCTCCATTGCAGCCAAAAGTCCTTGCCATAGACATAGTGCTGAGACCCACTACTTCCCAGAAAAAGATATCAGCCCAGTCTCATTTTTCTCTTGACAAGAGACCAGTGGGAGAGGGAGGAGACTGAGAGCCAAACCTGGCAGCAGGGCCCCTACCAGGACAGGAGCAGAAGAGCCTTAGGGCACTGTCAGGATGGAGCCCTGCCATGGCTGAACCATTTCCAGTGTCTCTGTGTCCAGGGGGGGAAGAAGTGTTTGAGATCCGGGTGCTATTCTGGGTCTGCTTCCAGATGCTTGTGCCAAACAGCAGCAGCAGGGTGAGTTTTGCAGCACCTGGGCTCTGTGGCTGCTCTAGAGTATCTCCAAACTCACTACCAGAAAATATTAATTAAAGAGGTGTAAATCACAGTTGATGCACCAGCCATACCAATTTAGAGAAGTCCCACCAAATGTTATTTTACTGCTGAGTTCAGTAAAAACACATTTCTCTTTTTGCTTGTAATAGTACTTTGTTGTCCCCAGAGAAAAATACTCCTTAACTTAGTAGCAGTACATGTGTAGTTAACAGCTGGCATCTGTAATGCTTGTAACACCTTGCTCTGCTTCCTGGAATGCCAAGGTACACTGAGTTTCTAAGTGGGATTGGTTTACCACAATACCTTGTAGTCTTGCTGGTTAAAACAAGATTAATTTCTCTGGGGCTTATATTTCATTGGATTCCTCACCATTCAGGCTATTCGAGTGCCATCAATTTATTATGAAGGTCACATTCTGAAGACCTGACTCATCCAAAAGTGGTGTTAGGGATTTGGTAATTCACAGGGACGTATGGCAGAGGAGAGCCATGCATTTCTTGGACTAAAATTACATTATAGCAGAGATAATATCTGCAGATTTTTTTTCAGCCAAAGCTTTTGCCTAGATCAGCTCAGAGAATGAGGGATATCTGGCTGCAAAGAGATCCATAAACTGTAATTATCAGAGCTGGATGGAAAAGGATCATTCCAGCTCCAGGAGAATTTCAATATTTGATGATTGCTTTCACACCGATTTAAAATGAAAGCTCAAAATGTCAAAGCTCTGCTTAGCCAGACTCGAAGCTAAGTTTAAAATCCTGGGCAGATGCAAGCTGTTTTGGAAGGAAGAACAATTCTGAAACATAAAGCCTTCTGATTAATTAATCCTTCATGTGAAACGTTTTCCTACTAGGAAGGAAAGGATTTCTGAGGTCAGGCTCCTTGAAGCACAGAGCTGGCAGCCTGGTACGCACAGCTGGTGGCCAGTGGTGAAGACTCTACTCTCATAACAATTTCTCCCAGTGAACTCCAAGCCTCCTTAAACCGGCTTGAGGATGATCCTGCCTCCAATGAAAGAAGCCTCTGTGAGCCACCACTATTCAGCAGGAACTGTCTAGAAAATGTGTTCCTTTCAATTTAGAATCCAAAAAGGGTTCAGAGTGCCATGTTTCATCAGCATAAATAATTAACTGCAGAAGAACATGTAATATTCATGGCTGAAAATCATTAAACAAAATAGGCTGTGAAAAAAATCTTAAACATGAAGAGATATTAATCATTTAGCCACAGATTCAGCTTAGAGCTTCTCTTTTGTTTAATTTAATTATTATTTTAAAAATTCTATTCACAGGCAGATGTTGCTCTGCAAACCCACCCAACTAATTCCCACATGTGAGACAGCCGGCCTGAGGTTTAGCCTCTTGCAGTATGAATTAACATCACGAGGCACTGTTAATGACAGTGGACAAAGTGAAAATGAAGAATTTTCTGCACTTGGTAAACTGGGGATGAAAATGGGTCAAAAGTACAATGCTTTTCAAACAGCATTGTCTTCTCTGCTGTATTGTATGATGCCAGCTGTTTTAATTTATTCAAGGCGAAAAAAAAAGACCTCTCTAGGTTTTCTGTATCTCCAAGCATACATAACAGGAGCCTCTTAGAATGAAGGTTTTTAAAAGCAAGAAGGACCCCCAAAGCTTCATGAGGATTTTCTAGCCAGAAGACAGGAAAATACTTCCCTGTAAGAGCTGAATCCATCTCAGCAAGCAGAGACATCCAGAGCTATGCTGCTCCTCTCACTGAGGAGGTGATGCCAGGGCAAACCCCATGAGCTGGCATTGTTCAGCTCGTGGCACAGAGAACAATCACATTCAAATTAACTATGTCAGATCTCACCGAAGGTCTTGTCTTCCTGCCCTTCTGACATTCCTCCTCTTGTTCACCTCCTTTTCCCCTTAAAACAGGGCTCAGCCTGAAACTGGACTTGCAGTGAGATGGCTACAATTCTGACAAGTAGGAAGATAATCTAGAAAATAAGGTCAAAAAGTGCAAAGATGGACTGGCTGGAAAAATCTCAGCTGGCTGGAGATAAGAATGACTGAATATTTGCTCCTATGGGGTCTGTGGCCAGCTATCCATCAGAAAGTTACCAGAGCCTCAGCTTAAAGAACAAGATGTTTTCTTCTCTGTTTTTTTATGGTTACCTTGGGTTTCTGGAATAAGTGCAGCAATTCTTAACCATAACCTGTCATGCCTTTTGTGTTGTGCTATGCTCTGAGCCAGTTCTGAAGGGCATTTTCTGCAATGTCAAAGAGCCTGAGCAGAGGGAGAGGATATCACACACACCTGAGTTTTGAAGTTTAACCCACCTGAGGAAGAAGACATTATTCTCTTAAATGTTCATTGAGTTCTGCAGCCCTTTTAAGTACAAATATCCGGTGCTTCTGAGCTGTACTTGTGCATTATTGTATTACTATATATATTTCACAAACTTAGACTGGAGCCACAGATAGATCTTGAACCTTGCAGAATGGCCTTCATGCAGCTACGGGTACACAAGAAGTGACTTAAAGCTGCTCTGCTGGCAAAGGCAATCATTTCCCCAGGCCTTGAATACAGCCAAATATTTGTTAAGCATGCCAAGGATCTAGGGGATCTTCCAGTGCCTTCTCTTTTAGCACATGTGTGATTTGGAAAGCAGGTATAAAATCTACACAGTGAAGATTATTTGTTCACTCCCACTTCCTGGTTATGTTTTTTATTTACAGACACTTCAGAAGACTGAAGAGGACTTCACAAAAGAAAACAGAATAAGAGCTTATGCGCTTGCAGTTCATATGCAGTACTTTCATGAAACCATATGAAACACCTACAGTTAGTATTTCTTCCAGCAAATTGCCTGTGACAGTGAAGTGAGGTATTTTTCTTCATTAGCTAGCTAAACATCATGCCTTCATGTTGAATATTTTATACTTCCATAAGGGAGTTACAGGCATATATATGCTTTTCTGTCTCATCTGCAAGGTTATTCAAGCTTTAAAAATAGACAAGAAAATTTTGACTATATTGTGGTGATTTACTGCACTATGTTGGGACATTGTCACTAAATTGGAAAGGATTTTTTGTTCTATTTTTAATGAAAATCATAACACAGTCTTAATCACATAGAATTCATTTGTGTCTCCATGGCAATTCTCAGATGTGTAAGCAGGTAGTGAATGAAAATTTCTGGTGAAATAATTTTGCTGAGGGTTTGAGATTTTCTTTCCCTTTTTATCCATTTATCCAGCCTGCTCTGTTGGACTGCACTCTCACACGAGCTGTGAGGTCTCTAGGGCAGACTGTGTGTGTGCACAGTGCCTAGAGTGATGTCCACTTATCAATATCCTTAGCTCTCACTTAGAATAAATAGGTCAGCTAGCATGTTATGTGAGTACCACAATGGTGACCAGTGAAACCACAGTGTCAGTTTGCTGCTATATTATGATTTTTAGGGCAATGTTTCTACTATTAAGTGATCTAAAATGTGAGAGAAAAATACTCTTCCTCATTGGAAAAGAAAGACAGTCAGAAGGATGGTGTAGAGCTCTGGGTGGCACTGTGTTTTGTAGACAGAATGAGTTGGCAGAAATGGATGCATCAAAATTACTTGTGCTAAAAACTGATCAGTTAATCTGGCATGAACTAGGGCTCTATTTCTACTACCAGGATCTGAGGGCATAATTACATGAGCCACAGCACTTGTAAGGATGTTCAGCCCGGTCATGAATTTATTAGAAAACAGGGCAAACACATTTGCATACTGAGTTCATATTTCTAGACGAAGAAATTTATGCACTGTGCCAAAAATAAAAATTTAAATTATCTAATATGAAATTGTGAAATGTAATGAATGATTTAATAACATCATCGGCATTAGCACAGATGGCTCACCATGTCAGTGCCTCACTCTGCCTTGTATAGTGGGAATGGTTGAGAAATGCCACACATCTCCATTACACAGAATTTTCCCAGGCGCCAGCACAGTGTACCACTGAAGAAGTTTTAATGCCAGAGCATGAAAGTTATCCTCACATTTCAACTGCAGAGGAAAAGCCTTGTTGGTTTATAACAACTGCTGAGATGTTTAAAATAGGACAGAAATGATCTTTGATCTTCTTTGGGAGTCAGATCTTGCCCTAAAATCATATGAAGCAAAGTAGAGGTTCCTAATGAGCATTACTGCTAAAAATAAGTATTTCTAAGGATGGGGAAAAATTAACAATGAACTGTGAAGCTACTGGGTTGGACAGTAGCCTAACCATAAAAAGTGAGTAGTGTTTGGGTGCATTGCTACCTTTAGTCTAACTCAAATTGAGAGAAACAAGTTTTTTGAATTATGACTAGACATCTTCTGAAATTTCTAGGATTTGCAATTGCTAGCAATTGATGAGATGAAAACTGATGTGTATTTAAAAAGAAAAAAAGCAAAAAAACCAAACCAAACAAAAAGAAGCTATATTTGAATCTTTAATTTGGTTAATCATCCAGTTTTACAAACCAGCAGAACTTGTGCTTTGGGGAACAGGTAGGAGAAGAAGCAATGGGGATAGGTCATGGTTGTAAAGCTGTGAAGGCTGCTTGAGCCAGGGCTATCACCAAAATAAATGTTTGTTAAATTATACTTATAAAATCTGATGGATAGCAATCTAGGTAAACTGTAAGATCAGTTATTTTGTTGCAAAAAGAGTGGTAGCAAAGCCTTGGCTGCCTCAGGTCAGATACTAACTTGCCTTGGCATTGAGAACTTGTTTTTTATCAAATTTAAATATATCATTTATGGTTGGAATATGGGGAAGTTCAGAAAAACTTTCCACAAAACTTGGGAGCATGCAGATTACTGTCCTATTAAAACCTGCATTGCAGATTGTCTAAACAAGCAGATAATTATTCTTATTTTAATATTTTATACAATACTGCCTCTTCGGATTTCATTTAAACATGGAATTATCATAAAAAACAAGAGAAGAAGGAAAAAAACCTCTGATTCCCCTTAAGTTCTTGACAAAACTGTCATTGATTTCAAGAGCAAAGAGATTTGATCTTTTTCTGCAGTGCTTATCTAAATCCTTGTGAAACAGAAGTATTTAAATTTGACTCTAGGACACATCTAGGACTATCAAGTCTCCTTAGAAACAGCAATATTTCAGCTATTACTCTGAGCAAAGGCAATTACAGGTTTGCTTCTGACATCTGTGTACGTTTTAAGGCTGAACTAAAGTGGATCTTGGTTAAACACTACTGGTGGCAATGGCGTTACCTTGCACACAACAGCTAACACCTCTATTTTCATCTCCCTCGGAGAGTGTCCTCTGAGGGCTTTCAGTAGAATGAGTTATCCCAACAGCTTCCAACACTGATTGCACAGGGAACCCCAGAGCAGTGAATTAGAGGTCAAATTTGCTTTTTGTAAGAGAATCCTTCTGTCAGGGAGCATGGCTGGAAAAATCTGAGACAGAGGGTCGGGAGAAGATACTTCCACCTTTAAAGTGCTGTTTGTGCTTGGTAGGGGCTTATAACTAGTTTGCCAAGGATAGATAAGACACTCAGTATTGCACGTTGTTGTTGTTAGCAAGTTAACTGTTAGAAGAGGTACTTAAACATAGATTAAAGCCAGTATTTGACCTACCATCATCAAAGGTTTTCTTTTAACATTTGGAAGTCAGCCAGCTTTTATCTTGGTGTTGTGGACAGTGGTGAAATGTGTTGTATCCACCGGATAAATGCCAAAAGCAGCAACAGACTAGTGTGGAATTCTCCCTATGGTCTAATGATCTGTTATTCATCACTGTTTATAAGTGCCCTTACTCTATGTTTGCTGTGCTGTCATGGAAATGGCCATTCAGCCAACCAATTAAGAGAAAATTAAAATTACACTGTCAAGACAAGCACATGTTAGAAATTAATTTATTATCTGTTTCACAAAAAAACCCAACAAAACAAACCCAATTATTTTTAATTCTTAAGAATCCTATTTGCATTTGTCTTTCTTGGAAAAAGAAAGACATATTCCATAAACACACACTCCAAGAACTAGCTATGTGGAGTGTGTGCCTTCATACAGCCTATATACAATGGATCATGAGTGACTTTATAAATGCATTTAATAGAATTACTTCATTATACTTTCCTTTGATTGTTTTCAAGTCCTCACATAGGAGCAGTAGACTCCACCTAGGTCTGGATGCTGATTTTTCTTTATATGGCAAAAAAACCACAGTAGTGCCATTATGGCACATTGGTACATCATGCCACAAATAATCATGAGACTTGTCAGAAGCTTCTTCGTGGGTGCAGTTTCATAGCACCATTAGAAGTGCTAGGGCCCTGCCTTCCTCTCCACATTCCCTCTCCAGCTGGATCCCTGCTTGCTGCCTTGCACAGGCATAGGTAAACATTTGATCTCCCTGTGATGTGAAGGAGCAGCACCAGCTGGGTTCATTTTCTTCCTGAACCTGCTCAGATAAGCACCAGCCCCACTGCATAACAAATGGGGAGAATACATTACCTGGAACAGCACCCTCAACTTAGGATGTGGCTCCACAACACAAGTGCAAGGATGAGACAGCCTCCAGGATGAAGTCTGATGAAGTTTAAGCTCTCTCAGATATCTAACTCTTAAAAAATATATTATTCCCTTTACTGCAAAATTGTTCTATTCCATCACCCTCAGTGGAGTTCCTTAAGAGAAGCAGTCTTCTCTGTCACATCTCCACCATGTCCTCTCTTGCCATTGAAGTATATTCTCTCCCCAACTCACGTGGACGCAGGCAGATATGCAGTGGTAGAGTCAAGCTGTGCAATTTTCCCTCCTAGGGGATTCTCTGCTAGCACTTTGTGGCCCCATTAGAGCTTCTTGTTGCTGCCTTAGCAGTGCAAAAAGCTGTGCTGCACAAGGGAATCTACCCAACAGACCCTTACTAAAATGTCACTCACATGAAGACAACACAAAAGCCATCCCCAAAGTCACTAGAGTCAAACTCTAAAACTACACAGAAAATAAGAGGAAATCAAAGCCTGGATGGATAAATCTTCTTGTGCTATTCTTGTATTCAGATGAAGAAGGGGAAACAATAAATCAGTGCTAATGTGTGTGGAGACCTGGAATGTGCTGCATCTTTCTCCAGTGATACATGGTCGAGAAAACAGCTGATGAAAGTCATTATTTATAGCAAGCATAAAAAACAGTGCTAGTTAGAACTCAATAGCTGTCACCATCACTTTAACAAAAGCTTGTGAGAGTTACACCAATTTGATGGTGTCTTAAAGTGAGCTGAACTGTAGAGAACCGCAGTTTAGTTTCAGATACCAAGAAAATAATCAGAGTAACAGTAGTAATCAAAATGAATGAACCCTATAGAAATAAAATTACTGTAGAGCTGTCAGCATCTTTTTCTCTCCTGCTCCAGCTGATCCCAAATACGGCAGTACTGAAGAAGAATCCACTACAAGTATCAAGCATAGTACAGTCCATATGAGACTTTCTATTTGTTCTTTCACTCACCTGGGAGTACTAAACCTTATCCACAGAATACAGAAGTCTTAATTCTCAAAAAATAAGATTTTTTTAAATTATCACTTGGTTTTATGACCTGTATTTATGGATGTATTTTGGTTTTGCTTACCAGTTTGCTATTACCAAAGTTCAATGATGTCCATAACACTCAGCCACACCAAGTGTCCTCATCCATTCAGAACAGACAATGTTGGCTTCATTGTGTCTCCATGCTATATGTGAATTCCTGCAGTGCCTTGTTTTCCTCACTATCTTCATGAATAATATTGCTGGAATGTTTTACTTAACCCCTCTTCCGATTTCAAGCACACTCCTGCTTTAAACTTGCCTTAACTCACAGATGTTTTTTTCAGCAGCAGTCTAAAATGCAGCTGATACAGCAGCATCACTTTACCTCAGGAACAGAATAGTGCAATTTATACCTCTGCAACAAAGTTCTCCTCCAGTCCCAACATACCTCTTAGGATCACCTTAGTCCTTTCCTGTTGTGTCCCACGATCTACTTCAAATAACCTCCACTGATGGTCCCCACTTTCAGAAGCTTCAGACACTTGTGTCACTCTTTTATCAAACAACGCAGATGCTGAATTTATTCCAAAAGATAACTCAAGAAGTCTCTAGTGACTTTATGTGACTTTCAAAGCACTAAACATACAAGGCTCATTTAATGTAAGACACCAGACCTACAGCTTGCCTCTGCTTCAGAAGTGTTTTGCATCTTTGAAGCCTTGAAGTAGTATAATAATGTATGGACATGAGCAAGTCTGCAGGAGCCACAACAATCTTAAACTTTGGTCTGGATTCTTCATAATGAATCAGCTGGTGAGCTTGTCCCCTTCATTACTTTTACAGTAACTTTTTCACTTGATCTGATTTGGTTGTTACTTTATTTTTTCTTGGATATGTTAAATATCAAAAGGGATAAAAAAGTCATACATCCAAATATAGTTCAAGCTGATATTCTATTTCTACTAGCAACATTATAGTATTTTTACATTAATCATGTCTTGCAATACTTCTGATGATGATTAGTTATTCATATGCTAACTTCTTTAACTGTGTTAGACATTAGGCAGACATCTGTTTTTATACGGTTTATGATCTCACAACCCATTTTATCCTTATTTTTAGAAACAGGAACTTTAACAAAACAAACATTAAAAAAGCTGCAAGAGCTGCTTGACTGTCAGTGTTACTTGTAGTAACACTGAATTCATCAACTTGTAACTGTTGTTGCTATTTAACATCAAATGTCCTTGGAACATTTTTCTCCTTTGCCTTGAATTTGGGCAGTGTGTCACCACCTTTGAGTTCTCTACTGTGCTGGAATTTTATTTCAGAATTTACTGCAATCCTGTACAGCGATACTGTCTTCTCTTCCTTGCTAAAATTAGACTATAGTTCACTACCTCCCACTGAAATTTTTCTACATGTATGTACACAGAAAGCATATCAGTGACGAGATGGCATTCCAGCTTATACAAAATAGTTCAAAGTCAAGGTATTCTGCCAGTTTGTTAAACAGAAAGGTGGATGTTGGACAGAAAAATGTGGAGGATGTAAAGGGCAGACCATGCTGTTACCGTCACCTTGCCAGCACCCCTGCAACGTCGCTCATTTGCTATGGAGGGGGAGGAACTCTCGAACTCACTGCTTGAGAAGATGGGCTGGGAGACTCTTCGGCTGCAGGACGATGGCCCCGGGTCCCCTTCTGCCCTGCCGAGGTTGATGGTGGCCCTGCTGCCCTGCCCCTTGCGGCAGACACCCCAAGAGCACCCTTCTTGCTAGCTGCGGAAAGGACTTTACAAAGCAAATCTACCAGGTTTTATGGCATTTTTATATTAAACACTAGGTGTCACTGGCATCCTCTTAACGCCTTCAGTTGAAATCGGCTGCGCGGTGCTGGCTCAGCCTGGTACCCAAATGCAGAGGATTTTTCAGTGCCTGCACCGCGCTGGCAGAGGCCCCAGAAATCCTACTTGGTTCAGGTATGAAGCTGTTTGCAAAGCACCCACAGCGCAAGGTGGCTGCCCAAAATCAGTATGTGCGTGGGAAGCAGCAAGAACATGTAGTATTTTTGCAAACACAATTTTCACTGCTTTTGTGTATTCTCATTGGTCTCAGACAACCACTCAATGCTAGAAAAAAGGTATCATTTGCTCAGGGAAAAGGAATTAATTACCTGGTTATCAAACCACTAGGGAAAAAGACTAATAATCCACACAGTCCTGTCCCTTCTCTGAAGGAGGATGGCTGTCCAGCACAGTGATCAGGTCATACCCATTTTTCTATGCTGTGAAGAGCACAAAGCAGAGCTTTGCTTTGGAAGAGTCATAAACAAGAATGATATTTTAGCTCTAGCGTAATCAAATTCAAATATTGCCAGAGGTTTACAAAATAAATTACCTTGATAATGAAATAAGGTCTGAATAAATGATCTTGGTTATTTTTCTATCCTTTGGGTATATTTTAACAAGTTGATAGAATCATAGAATCACAGAGTAGTTTGGGTTGGAAGGAATTTAAAAGATCATCTAGTTCCAACCACCCTACCATGGGCAGCAACACCTCCCACTAGACCTGGTTGCTCAAAGCCCCATCCAACCTGGCCTTGAATGCCTCCAGGGAGGGGGCATCCACAACGTCCTTGGGCAACCTGTGCCAGTGTCTCACCACTCTTAGTGATGAATTTCTTCCTAATATCTAACCTAAATCTACCCTCTTTCAGGTTAAAGCCATTCTCCCTTGTCCAAGTTCTTTGTACCAAGATTTATGGAACATGTGCAGCACAGCAGCTGTCTCTCAGTCCAAAAGTGAAGGAGAGCTGAAAGTGGCCTGGCATGGCTGACAACTATCTAAGAACTGGCAAAACATTTTTCCCACCTGTCATTTTCATTTGTGACTGGGCAGATGGAGAATTGCCCCCAAGCTTTCAAAGTACACAAAAGAGTACATGGATGTCTGAGCTCAGAGGTCTGACTGTATCTGAGGTAGGTCTCATATACTGTGCTACAGATGAAGACAGTTATAAATGCTAAGGTTAGCCCTAAGGTACTCTTTATGTCTATACAGAGCTGATTACACACAGCTTTGGTTCAAGATGCACCCAGTGCTCAGCTCTGCAAGTTACAGCTACCTTGAGCCCTGAGCCTCCTTATTTAGGTTATGGTTGGACTTGATGACTTTCAAGGTCCTTTCCAACCAGGATGATTCTGTGGTTCTGTGATTCCTTTTTATCCCCCCACAAGTAATCTAGTTGAGATTTCCTGATGATTCAGGCTAAGTTTTGGCATCTGATCTGGAGAAGGAAAGAAAGAATTTTAATGTCATCTTTTAAAACATCGCCAACACCTTTATCTTACGGAGCACATATAGAATCTCATTACAAATCAGACACAATGGTTCTGGATAGCAATGATTAAACACTCAAGAATTACTTGCAAAAAAATAAATACACCCCAGTCCTGTTTCCACCTCTACCACCTTCCCTGGACTTCAAATGCTGAGTAAGGAACTGGGTTTCCTACTGTATTTTAAAGAGCCACCATGTCTGGCCCAGACCAAACATTTTTTACCCAGGGACCAGCAGCTTCTCTATGTTGCAGGCTTGGGGCTGTCAGTAAAAGCATGAAGGCAGAGCCCAAGCTGTCTTATTCTGGCTAGGCATGAAATGAAAATGAGTAGAAAACAAATGCTGTTTGAGATCAAGCCATTGAAGGATGAAATCTGTAATAAAGCCTTTATTTCTGAATTGTTCATTCTTCCTTTATTCTTTCGCTGCGAATAAAGATTCCATATAAAAAGCAGAGTTGATTTACACAGAAATCAACCAAGTAAAATTGCACACTTAAAATATATCACAAATTTATATAGTGGGTTAGCATGGAATTTTCTTCTTTTTTTTTTTCCTCTCTTTTTTTTCTCTCTTTTTTTTTTTTTTTTACAAACTCGATCAATTTTACGTGTTTAAATGTCTTCCATATGGAAAGAAAATTAAGCTTTTTTTTCCCTCAGAACTAACTCATCTTTCTGACCAAAGCGAATACACTGATATTCAAAATTTTGCCAATTTCTTTGTTCCCCCTTCCCAATGTAGAGATTCTAACAACTTTTTCAGACTGCCAAGAGCTGATACAGCTAACAAAGTCATACATTTGAAAATCTAATGCAACTTCCAAGGTTGATAATGTGTGCATACTTCAGAAAACCATTTGTTTACTTGTCTTGAAGAGCTTATCTGGTCCTCACGGCACTGTGCCTCACACACTCAGCAACATTGATGTCCTTCTGTCTTACACAAGAAAGAGATATTAGCCTAAATTGGCAGAGAGAAAATTTCCATTAAAACCCCAGTGGCAAAGCAGTTTCAAAGTATTAATATATTTCCTGATCCCATCTCCCCACATTGCCTTAGATTTGTTTCAATTTTCAAATGTTCAGTTTCAGGAGTAGCAAAGTCATAAGAGTACTATTAGCATTGTATTTATATTAACTCCAATAAACTAATACTTATTTTTGTCCCTAGTATTTCAACTTTTAAGTCTCAACTGAAGTGCTGGTTTAGCAGTGGTGCGTATTGCAGAAAGTTTATGTTCCATGTAAAGTTTACCTACTTACTTGGAAGCTTAACTAGACTTATGAAAAACAATTAACCATTATTTTATTTTATATATTTCAACATTGTCCATGAAAACCTAATTCCACTGAAATCACTAGGAACTCTACAATGAGTTTTAACAAAACCGGCACTTCTCTTTCTCTCTCTCTGTGGGCCAAGGGTGATGTTACTCTTTTAATAGAATTCCTTAACCAAAATTTTTCATTGATTTCTTCAGGAAACAAACATACCCAAAATGTATGAATCACAAAGTAATTAATCTATATACCTAACAAGTAAATAAACACTTGCTGCTTTGGCATTGGACACTCCTACAGTGCTTGCTGTTCCCTCTCACTCCAGGCTCTGTCTTTTAGAGGAAAAGAGAGTGGGAGTTCAACTTCCAAGCCTGTTCAGCCATTCCTCTATTCCTTCTTTCTTTCTGTACCTGAAGGCTATGTTGGTTTTCTGGAAGGTGTTGCAGCTTCTTTTGTCCCTCCCATCACCTTCCTCACAATAAATCTTTTAGCCTTCGCATTTACAAACAGCTTAGATGATTTAGCTTCTTTGCCATGCAAACTGTTAGACACAGCCTTATATTATTTCCAATTATCTACTATTATCTATTATCCAAACTACATAACTTACTTCATCCTTCCTTACAGCCTGGGTTATTGGCAGACCCATCTGTGTGGTGTGCCAGCCTGTGCGATTAGCACACCCGTCTGCTTCAAATCTGTTGATTATCTGCAGATCAAAGTCCCATTTGACTATGGCCATTAACACATTTCAGCACAAGAATATAATTCAGAATAGACTTCTGCAAAGATTTTTTTGGTTTTGGTAAGGCTAAGAAACTGTTTCAGCTGACCATTTTCTTGAGGAGAGTCCAAGTGATTAAATGCTCTTGGGAAGCAAGTAAAAAAGAGTCGTGGTGCAGTAGTATCTTGGGCATGTTTCTGTGGCTGCTCATTCAAGCCTTCCAAGAAATAAAAGGGAGGGACTGGCAGCATTCCACAGTTATCTTGTACTCTAGCTCAAATATCTTGGACACAAGACACATAAAACAGTATTTTCGTTGTGTGAAATGTCTTGTGCTCCAAACCCACCCCCCTTTTTCAGTCCCTCTCAGGACTTTGTGGTAACTGAGCTTCCCTATTTATTAAAAGTGACAAAATATTGCTTTTCTCACAACAGTAAAGTGTTCACGTTGGCTATAAGCCTCCTCTGTTTTAGTCTGGAAATTATGTAATGCAAATGGTAAAGATTTTCTTGTCCTTTTTTTCTCCAGGACAGCCACAGATTACCATTCGTTATAGGCAAGTTAACTATGTCATTGCCTTTTAAAGTCAGATACATCGATTGCATAATTTTCTATTTGAATCTCCTTAGTAAAGCTCCTTTCTATTTGAAGCTCCTTAGTAAAGCAAAACCAGGTCACAAAAATGTTGTCTGAAGTGAGTCCAAGCTCAATATGCAACATGGAGCCTTAGTAAGAAGATAAATCTTTCTGGGCTATCATCTTTTTGTTCTCATGTTTCACTGAAATACGTTACCCACTGTGAGGGGAGGAAAAGCCTCAAGGGCTCTTGGTATTTCTCAACCTTGAATTTCCAGCTACTTGCTATATTTATGGCTACATTATCAGTCTTCATCAGGATGCAGTAAATACCTTTGCAGAGGTCAGTATCTTGGCTTTAGTTCAATCGTTATTTTCAGTGGTGATAGAAACTGGACTTAAATCACTCCTGTCATGTACTTGAGACACTCTGCTTGTTCCACAATCTCCCTCTCCCTTCTCAAACTAAGGACAGATTCCCTGCTTGAAGCCACTGAAAATAAGGAACCCTGCTTTGTTGCCTTCCTGTCAGCTCTCCTTCGGTCTTCTTTTTCCCCTAGCACTGGTCTGATCCTTCACACTCTACAGATATTTCAATAATTTCTGCTTTATCATCTCCTCATGGCTTTCAGTCTCTTTGTCTGCATCCTTACACTTCCTTCATTTAATTTCATTTGGTTTTACAACTCCATCCTCTCCGTCACATGGCCATTGTCTCTGAATCCCTTTTCTTTTTAGCTCTTCCTGATTCTGTAATATTCATCCTTGCCCTTCCCTTACTCCACCATCCCCAGCTCCAAAAGACCTTGAAAAAAAATTCCAAAAGGCTTTGCAATAATACAAAGAAATGCACCTGTCTGTAAATCCATCCTCTCCCATGTGCATCTGCAGTCTTACATTCAAACAAAACCATTATTTTTCCATGGTTCAGTTTATCTCAGGCTTCATTCCTGAGCACCTTAGCATCCAGTCATGCAAGATATTTCTAGCATCCAGATTTACAGATTTTCTACTGCCCATATTCCTGTCACTTTATTCCGAGTGAAAACTGGTGCTCCATACATGGACTTTTCCCCCTGTCTTTCCACGCCTACGCCTTCTGCCCACCTCCACATGCTTCACTCCTGTATTTGACACAGACCTTTAATTAGCCTAATTAAATAAGATCAGTGTGTCTTCTTTATAGGAATGAATTATGTATTAAAAAAAAAAAATTGATTGGGCTGAAATGTAACCTCCCTGGAACATTCTTGCTCAGAGCAGGTGTCATTTGCAAAAATGTGCTAGCAGCTTGCCTGCCTGAGACACAAATCTTCCTCCCTTTCTCCCAATCTCTTACCTCTGGTGTTTCTTAGTCACTTGTAATAGTTTCAAACTCTAATCCAAAGTCCTCATTAATCTCTACCTAGGAGAAATACATCCACAACCCTCTCATTCCCTCAGAGAGCTGATTTCCTCTGTTCCTCATCATATTTCCTCACTTTCACTTGTTCTTGACTCCTCTCTGTGATCTAGCAGCCTCCCATAAGCCTCAAACAAGGTTTTGCATTACTTGCCCTAAAAATAGTAACCTTTTCAAACTGTATATCCATCTTTCTTCTTGCCATTATCTCCAACACCTTTCTTAGAACCTTACATCTGGTGCAGAGAAAGTCACATCATCTTCATGTCCAAAGTCTCTCTTCTCTGATGCGCCCCTCTAGCCTTGTATCCAGTGCTCCAGACAAGTGTTTAGTGCTATTGGCTCTGCTTGAGTTCTCAGGACACTGTCTCCTTCTCCGTTTACTTTCAGGTGGTCAGCCAGCTCTACTTATACCCATTTGAATACCACCCCTGGCCTGAGAGCTTGGAAACTGCCAAACCTCTTTCCCTTAGCTTTCATCCTGCAGCCCTCTGCTTATGTTTCTAAATGGGATTTCTAATACTTATACAAATAATTTTTCCTTTGGATTGCAGAAATCCACAAAGACCTTGTCATTATTCCCTCACTTGAATACTTCTGAAGTCATTGGTGAATGCGTTCTCGCCAATCTAGGCCCTGCCTTGACTTCTGTGATTTATTTTCTGGCTCATAGAGAATTTCCAAACTCTGGGATGAATGGAAACAGCTACTGGAACCAATGGAAAACTCCCTTCAGGAGATCCCCTTTCCTGAGTGGCCTTGACAAACCATCAGGTCACCAAACCTGCCCTCCAGCCAGACAATTATTTATTTACCAGTTTCTTGCTCAGGCATCTCATTAGCATAGACACTCCTATCACATTCACAGACATCTTCAATTGCTTCCTGATAGTTGTTTCTCTCAATTTCTTTTCAGAGATTCCTTCTGTAGGTAGGAAACAGATGAAAACCCAAACAATAGTGTGTCATACAGTTAATGTTTGAAGAGAAGTGGCAAAGTGCAAAATTAAATGGCTAAATTGTTTCATATAGTATCTACTAAAGCTTACACCACAATGCCCAGTGCTTTCCACATGGAAAAATATTGAAAATTCAAATCTAAATGCTCAGGAAATTTCTTGGCCATCTCTTTTTACACTCTTGGATGCAAGGTACTTGGTTCTGCCAATTAATTATTTCTATCTGCTAATGAACCTTAGTTGCTGTTAGAAAGGAAAATATTTCCTGCTTGTATGTGACTCCATCACATGGATGTTTTACTCAAATGCAGAGAAATGTAATTATTTTTAGTCTTTTTTACACTGTTCAAATTTTACCAAATTATTCTATAATGAGATTGGGCCATTGGCATGAAGATAATGAAAAACTGTACAGGAATTTCTTCTTCTGCATTCTGTTGCTGCAATTTTGTCATTTGACTTTCCTTAACAGTCTTCTGTATCACCTCATTTCTGATGTGTCTATAATAATACTGAACAAAAAGAGAAATTTGGCAATGTTGTATTTTTTATTTTCTTCCCTCTAAGCAGCATACTCTTCTTCCTTATTTACAGGACTGTGTTTTTTCTGTAAGTGGTAGAACTTACTTGAATGTTCCCAGTTAATAATCATGTTTTTTTTCTGAACATTGTGTTAGTTTTGATTTAACCTTCATTGTTTTTTAAAGCAGAAAGTTCAGATTTGTTTATCACCAGTATGAGCTCTATTCTGTTTGCCTGTGACAAATGTTAACGAGTTAGGGATCACTTTGCTCTGAAATTACCACCAAATTTGGTCTACCAAAAAAATTCCTCTGTATCTTTCAAGAAATCCCCTGAGCTGGACACAGCACTTTTTGATTTAAGGAACTGTCATCTCTAACATTTAAAAATTAGAAGGACATTTTGTTATTGGCAACGTGAGACTAGCACCACAAGGCATTCAGATTGAAGTCCTCTATGACAAAAAGCTGCTTTTCCTACACATTACAAATAGATGTTTAAGGTATCAATTACCCTGATCTCTAGAGCAATAGCTGTGGCAGACACTGTCTTGAGCTTTTCCTGTTAGGACACAGATGCTTAAATGTTCATGGGCAATTGTCTTATGTATTGCCAAAGCTTTGAGTATCATCCCTCTTCTGATCAAACTCAGGCTTTGCAGCAAATACCAATAGCTCTTAATTTCCACATCATCTACCACCTTTTCCTCCATGATTGTTTCCTTGCTTCTCGTCTCTATTCCTTCAAAGATAGACTTTCCCCCTTTCTCATACCTTTCCCTGACCTCACACCTTACCTCATTCATTCAAGCCCAACAAATTCACTTCCAATATAGTAGGTTCCTCACACCTTTTCACCTCCATTTCTTCTTCCTCATACTCATTTAGATGCTAATTTTCCCACAAGTTTCCCATCCAAATTCCTACTCTCCCCTCTTCAGGATCAGCTCTCAATTAGCATGAGTTACCTCTTGTTCTGCCTCCCCAGCTACTTTCTCACCAATAGGAGAGAAACGTTTTAATTTTGTGTGTGTTCTTCAGGATGGGTTGACTAGAAGACAACTGACCAGTGTCTAGAGGACATCATTCAGCTGACGTTGATTTGGAGCTGAAGAGGGAGGTTTCATCCTGGCAAAAGACTGATGTATGTACAAAGGAGACTCTCACCAAATTATTCTCACCTACCAAACAAGTCCCTTTGCATTTGGATCTCAGCCATCTTTGTCTCATTATCACAGTCCCTTATTCCTCATTACCTTGTTCTTTTACATATCCTGTTAGAGCCATGATCTCTCAGGAAACGAAGCTAAAGCCTGTATTTGACAAAGGGAGCTTCAGGAAGGGCTGCAGAAAGATTTGCTTACCTGCATCACATACTGGTTTGGAGGCCTTGTGGTGTCTCAAAACCTGGATTTCTTGAGGACTGGAGTTGTACCAAAGTCAATAGTTGTTCTCTGTGGTGCCTGGGACATCTGAGACTTTTCAGAGGAAGTGTTCTGGGCATCTTTTACTTTGAGCAAATGGAGGAACATCATCAACTTGAGCCTTAGACCTGGCACCACTTGGCCAGTCAAATAACAAGGAACCCAAATTTGGAGCACTGGGAAGAGAAGGAAAAAACAAGAATTTTTTTTTTAAATTTTGAAGAAAATAAAAAGACTCCTTACCTTGCTTGAGGGTTATTTGTGTTAATATGATTAACAATACATTTTTAAAATTAAGTCCATAAATTGTTGGGTTCAAACACAACAAATGCAAATAGTTTTAATTCCAAAGCAAAACTGTAGAAAAATAATGATTCTTTTTTCCGCAAACTCTGAAAATGCATTTAGAAATGAATAAAAAGTACAAACAGTAAATTCTGCTTTAAGACAGGAAAGAAATAATAACCAGAATCTCCTGCAGAGTCCCTGATGGCTGAATGTGTGAAATTAATCACTGACAGGTGGAGAGGACAATTCTCCACGCAGTGTTGAGCTTCTTATTCCCTGAATGACAGCCAGTTAGAATAAGAGAGCCAAAGATAATAAGAGGTGCTTTGCTGCATTAACTTTTTGATCACCAACTGTGCACCTGCAGCAAAAAGAGGTTTGCCCAAAACATGAACTGGGAGTATGTCTTAAGTAAGTATATATTAATCCTCTACTTGCATTTCCTTTGGAAGTCTTCCAAAGTGCTGTCACCATTTGTAACCGCCCTGGTCAAACTGCTCCCTCCCCAGCAATCACTACACTTGATTGTTTGGCACAGACCCTGAATTCCCGTGATTTTGGCTCCTTGATCTTCAACCTCAATTCTTATTTTGGGGGAACACCTTACTGAACAAGACCCCTTGATTCACCTTTCCTGTGCTCAAACCTTCTGCATCTTAGACGTTCTGTGAGTTTCTTCACCATCCTCACCAAAAAGCTTTGCATATACATTTCTCTGGAGTCCCCAGGAGAAGGTGAGTGTGGAATTGTAACAAAGTCATCAAATAAAACATCCCCACCTCAGGTTCAGAAGAAAAAAAAAAACAACGTTGAACTATGGAACTTATTGCTGTGATGTGGTCTGGATGGCACACACAGCACTGCCATGCCTACCACTAGATAAAGTCAGGAGGCAGAATACTGTCCCCCAACACATGTTAAAAACAAGGAGAACACAGTGGTTGCTGAAGTTTCTGAATTGAAGATCACTCGAGACAGGCATAACAAGCACCAGTGTGTGCTCTAAAACTTTTTTCTGAGTATCCAATATTGTACTCTGTCAAAGGAGGGTGCTGGACTAGATTATCTTTCACTGACTCAAAATAGCTGTGTACTTATGAGATAAAACACCAGGGATTTTGCAGAGAAGTATCTAAAACATTTTTTTTTCTGCTTCAAACAACAGAAGATGATAAATACCTCTAAGTCAAATAGTGTCTTTGTTTATTCACCAATACCAAGTGTCTTCTCTCTTGCAAAGAAAGAGGAAGGATCTTCTTTCTCTCCTCAAAATGGTAGCTAGGATGGTCTCCTTTGTATATGACTCAGTATTTTGCCAGGATGAAACCTCCCTCTTCAGCTCCAAATCAATGTCAGCTGAGTGATGTTCTCTAGCCACTGGTCAGTTGTCTTCTAACCAACCCACCCTGAAGAACACAAACAAAATCAGTGGTGGCCACTCTCTTCTCTGACAGTTGTTCCCTCTGAATGGCTCATCAACGAGACTGCTTTGGCACAAAGCAGACATAAAGTTAGCTGTAAATGTAATTCTTCACACTGATACATGTGTGGTGTAAAGGAATAATGTCACCTGAATAAAGGTAGATACTTGTAAGATGAAATGTGTCAAATACTGGATATCTGTCCTGTGGTTTAGAACAGGAAATGAATCATAAACTGCAACTATCAGGCAAAAATACCGATAGCTGGTATTTTTTTCCAGATGGGATTAGGTTTCTAAGCATCCTGTTAAACGTTTGAGCAGTTCTGGGTTTAATTTTTCTTTGTCATGGATATATGTAAACATGTACATGAAAAATTATAGTATTTGAAAGTCATACAGGACACACAAGACAAATTTTAAAAGCCCTGTTCTGTAAGCATATTTGTTTACTGATATTTTTATCCAGATTTTAAAGTACAGCTCAATGTTCCATGTCACTCAGATGGCAGTACTTAAAAATACTGCTAACACCTTCAAAGCTGGTAAGCTTGTTTCAGTGCTGTCAGCTAAGTCCCGTTACCTTTATCTGGAGTCTTCATATGCTATGAAGTTCAGTGACTTCTTACCTCACATTCACAGAAATATTTCGACATTTTCTTCCGTTCAGCAAAAAGAATGTTTCAGGATCAATGTATGTCCTAGGGCAGGATTAAGCCAATGCTTGGTAGTGCACCTAATTAGTCTTTCTGGTGGCCTGATTGCTTTAATCTCTGTTTAAAAAAACAAAACAAAACAAAACAACCCAACAAAACAACTAACATCTATGAGGGTATGAGGTTTTTTTATAAATATAAACCAAATGCCAAGACTACAAGCAATTCAAAAGGTCTAAAGCATATGGTCTTCTCAATGTATCTCAATGGATCTTTTTAGGAAGGACATGGACTTGGAGCGAGTCCAGAGGAGGGCCGAGAAGATGGTCATAAGGCTGGAGCACCTCTCCTATGAGGAGAGACTGAGAGAGTTAGGGTTGTCCAGCCTGGAGAAGAGAAGGCTTCAGACAGACCTCATAGCAGCCTTCCAGTACCTGAAGGGGGCCTGGAGGAAAGCTGGGGATGGACTTTTTACAAGGGCTTGTAGTGATAGGACAAGGGGTAATGGTTTTAAGTTGAAAGAGGGTAGATTTAGATTAAATATTAGGAAGAAATTATTCGGTGTGAGATTGGTGAGACACTGGAACTGGCTGCCCAAGGAAGTTGTGGATACTTCATCTCTGGAAGTGTTCAAGGCCAAGTCGGATGGGGCTTTCAGCAACATGCTATAGTGGGAGGTGTCCCTGCCCATGGCAGGGATGTTGGAACTAGATTACCTTTAAGGTAATTTCCAACCCTAACCATTCTGTAATTCTGTGATTCTACGATCACTCTTTCTGAGGTTCAGCTATTGGGGCTATCTCTCTGCTGTTTGCTTGCAAACCAGAACCAGGGATTGCTGTTTATGATACAGTAATTAAAATAACACTTCCAATTCATTCCTGCATTCAGTCTTACTCCTATACATGCTACTGCAGTCCTAGCTGTAGTGTAATTAGTTTGGCTCTCCAGTCACTGAAGAGAGCTTGTGTGGGTGGGAATACTGCTGCCACCTGCTACTGCTGCTTTATCAGAGCCGTGCCTGAAAACTAATGCCTTCTGAAAACTGGAACGAGCTTCCCACTTTTTCATGTGGGAGCAAAATGAAGCAGAGGTAAATCAGAACTTCCCACAATATTAACGTGACAAACTATAGCAGAAAGAAATGGGAGCACTAAGTAGGGCCAGGTCTTTCGTTAGTTTACATTTGTGCTGCTTCGTTTACTTTGGAAGAGTCCATTCACTCCAGTTGAGGATCTGGCCCTTGTCAGGGTCTTTAAAATTTTGAAGAGTAGTAATTTTTAAATAAGTAGATTTTCTGCAAGCTCTTTTCCTTTTGATGAGGCTTTTTTTTTTTTTTTCTTCTGTAGTACATTTTTCAAGAATTAACAGCATCTTAAATCCTTCTTTTGTATTTTTCTTTGTTTGCTTGTTGGTTTATTCTTCTGTTCAACAATGTGTCAGTACGACATTTCTGATACCAGTCAGCCCCTGCTTGCACTTGGAGCTGCTGTGCCTTGAGCAGGGAAAAATTTTAGACTGATTAATGCTGCATACAATCCAGGGAACATCCAGTTCCTACGGGTACTGAAGTGACTGCAACTATAATGGGATGCAATGGGTGTCTATCCAGCCCTGAAAAGCAGCGTAGCCCACATGGAGTATTTTCATTGGGTAGTTATTATTTTTTAATTTGGATCCAATAAAGAACTTCTCTATATTCTGACCTAACATTGTTAATTATTAATGCTGCCCACCATGCTTTGTGTTCTTCCTCCCATAAACTGAGCAAAGCGTCAGTGCTCTCTTGCCAGCCATAGATTTATCGGAGTATGGATTACACATATTAAACACAGTCATCAGGCCAAAAAGGTTCCATCACAATCTGCCTATGAGCTAACATCATTAAGAGGCAGACTTCATATATCTTCATGACTGATACGCTGATCTTTCCCACTCCATTGACTAATGAATCGACACACGCAATGTCCTTCAACATTAGTGTGCATCCCTTTGATTTACAGCACTAAAGTAGGGGACTGCAAGCGCTCAGATGCTGATGAATTCCAAACAGCACTTGCACCTGGCTGACCAGGATGCTTCACTCTGAAAAGAGCAGTGCTTGCATCCCAGGATTGTATATAATAAATGTGGTGGGCCTCACTCTGCCTGCAGTTTCACCTCTACAATGCCATCAGACTGCTTGCCTTCCTGTGCCAAAATCTCGGCTGCTATAAATCAGCACACATTGATTTACATTGGTTGTTCTCTGAGTAGTATCTCAGCCTTTTGGTTTGTCTGTTTTAAAGACATGTCTGGGAGCTACCAATATATGCTTGCTCCAAAGGTCTGTCAGCACCAGAGAAAAGGGCTCAAGAGAAGAACAGTGTAATTCGGCCCACAGTGGGTTTCAGCCCTGCCAGTCTGCAGCTGTCGTGGGAAGCGGTGGCTGCTGGCCCAATGCTGCCCCTGTGAACAAAGGGGAGGAGTGAGGTTGTGGAAAGATGGGGAAGTGAAAGGAGATTTGGCCCAGAGCTTTTGTCTGTTGAACTAACTGTCTGGCTACAGGCTTGTGTTTTGCTAGCAACTGTGTATTTAAGTTACCTACAGCACAGGCTACCCAGTTCTAATGACTGACATGAAATACAGACTAATTTCGACCCTTTGGATGTTGCCATCGCACAAAACACTCATCTTCCAGTCTTCTACTAAATTCATCTGATGAAACAGAAGAGCCATCCCAGGTACCATCCAGTCTGTGAGCAAGACAAGGCAGGAGAAACTGCTTGGATGTGTCCTGGATGAAAGACCATCATTTGCACTGGGAGTTGGTGGTGTATTGAGCAAAAAAAAAACAAACAAAAAAGCCAGTAAAAGCATTTTCAAAGTTAAAATAGAAAATTCTTTTTTTATGTAGCAAATAAATCAGGATTTTTATAAGTCTGGTAACAGTTGTACCACTCAATTATCCAGTTCTTCCCACAAGAAAGATATATTCCAGCCTCTGACACAACATTTCAATTATGACTAAAATATATTATTCTTTGTAGATTCTTGGTTTATTTGTTTACTTTAGTTTTGAGATGCCTCATGTATTTATACAGATTTCATATCAGTAAGATGACATAGATTTACACTTGTTTAACCAGAGAATCTTGAGACACAGATAAGTCTCTTCCTGCTACTGGTGGAAAAATAGCAAAAAAATAGGAAAAAATGCAAACAATAATTTTAAAAAGACCTGACCAGACAGTCTAATTAACATGAGGGGAAAAAAGAGTTCTTTTATCTCACTTACTACCATGGTCACCTCATGTAAAAACTCACAGTAAACTTGTCATATTACTAATATACCCAGTCACACTTTGCAAATAAGGAGTGGGAGGTTTGTCACTGAAAACAGAAAGAGGTTCTCCTGGATGGAGAGATGTTAACATTAAGGAAAGCTAACTCCATGTCCCCTTTAAGTGAAGAGATCCAGCATCTCATGGAAAATACAGGAAAACAAATTAGAAATTCTATTAATTTTCCATGCTCTCATTTTCTGGAGAGAGCCTAGATGGTAAATAGAAACTAGTTGTTAGTGTTTGTAGCTGACAAAAGTTGAGGCTGAAGAATGAGGAACAAAAAAATCAAATAAAGAGTCATACCACAAAGGAGATTGTTACACTACTTGCAATCAAAATTAGATCATTTTTCAAAGCTGTTAGACTTGAATGTAAGCTGCTTCTGGGCATCTTTAATTTATGTGACTGCTACTGGCAAAGCAAATAAGGTATTTTGATACTGTCCCTAATAGCATTACAGGGATAAGATGTGTCAGAGGGTGACAATATCCTATACAGCACTGCAGCACCTCTTATATGGAGAGTAGAAAACCCTTTCCTTTTAATACCTAGCTCATGTTGACCCTCATTGTTGATAGACTATACCTATTACACTGAACTGAGTAACGGAAAAAAGTGTTTTAAAAGCCTAGGTAAATTATAAATCAAATTTCTACTGCCTACTGAACACATCTCTTAGACAATCTTCACAGAGATAATTGGGGGAAAGGAGGCTGACTTGAGGCTGGAGCTAAATTTCATTGTGAAGAAGCAGCAGCACTGTAGTTCTCTTGGGAATATATTGCACTGTCTGGAATGAAGAGGTGAACTGGTAGGTGTGAGAAGAGGAGAAGACACAGAGACGGGTGTGGGGCACTGGGAGGAAGAGCTGCTTGTACACAGTGCTGGGAGGAAGATCCACTCTACGCCTGCATCCAGGTGTGACGGGGGATCTTACAGCAGATCTTGTGGAAGGTAGAAGAGCACCTGTGTCAACACAGGCCCAGACTATCCATCCACTCACTAAAGAGGCTGGTTGAATTGTACAAGGAAAACATCCTTTTCCTCTCCTGACCAGCAATTGCAACGAGGTTCTTCTGAAGAAGAGCAGCAGGGGATGGAAGATTTGCAGACCTTCAACAGCAGGACCTCATGTGTAAAGGACCATCCCAAATACCTCCTTTTATATCAGGAGTCAAGGTCTGCTTCCTGTGCGGAGGAGGTCTGCTTGGAGAAAAGGACCAGGGAGCCTGGTGGAAATAGTTCTCTAGACAGTGGAAAGAGGGAACACAACAAGTAGATGATTTATTGAAATAAAAAGTATTTTCATTTAAATAAATTCCAGCCAGACCTCAGTCTTTTTATCTTGTTAGTGTTCTTACTTGGCCTGTTGGAGTCTTGTTGCCTTGGCTTCCAGAACCTAGTGTGTTCAAAAGATGCTGTGAAAAATTACATTAATTTTTACTGAAAAACCCTTTACTGGGTGTCATTAAACTATCTTGAATTTCCTGTCTCCTGCTGTTCATTCTGCCTTGAAAATTTCCATTCCAAAGAAAAGTTCTGCTTTGTTCCAATCTGCTTCAGATCTGCTGGTTCCTTCACTGCTCTTTTCCCTCAAGGCATTGCAGTAAAGAAGACCATAGTTGCATTTGTCAGGCTGGCATTCCAGGCTGGACTCCAAAAAGTGGATAAACTCAATAATGCTCCAACAGTGCTTCCTCTCATGTGCACAAATTCCCCACCTCTTTGGAAGGCGTAGGAACTCCTTCACAGAGAAAAAAAAAGCCAACCATGGCAGCGTGTGGACCATCAAGGTAGCAAAAGCAACCAACAAGTCTTAAAAAGCTGTTCCTACCTGTGTTGTTTAATATCTTCATCAACGATATTGACAGTGGCATTGAGAGCACCCTCAGCAAGTTTGCTGATGACACCAAGCTGAGCAGTGCAGTAAATATGCCAGAGGGACAGGATGCCATCCAGAGGGACCTCGACAAGCTGGAGAAGTGGGTCCAGGTGAACCTCATGAGGTTCAACAAGGCCAAGTGCAGGGTCCTGCACCTGGGCCGAGGCAACCAGAGACATCAATACAGGCTGGGGGAAGATATGCTAGAGGGCAGCCCTGTGGAAAAAGACCTGGGGGTACTAATGGATCCAAAGCTGGACATGAGCCACCAATGTGCAAATGCACCCCAAAGGGCCAACTGCATCCTGGGCTGCATCAAAAGAAATGTGGCCAGCAGATCAAGAGAGGTGATTCTGCCCCTCTACTCTGTCCTGGTGACACCTCACCTGGAATACTGTGTCCAGCTCTGGAGCCCCCAATACAAGAAAGATGTGGACCTGCTGGAGCATGTCCAGAGGAGGGCCATGAAAATGATCCAAGGGCTGGAGCACCTCTCTTATGAAGACAGGCTGAGGGAGTTGGGGTTGTTCAGCCTGAAGAAGAGAAGGCTCTGGAGGACCTCATAGTGGCCTTCCAGTATCTGAAGGGGGCCTACAGAAAATCTGGGGAGGGGCTTTTTACAAGAGCACATGGTGATAGGACAAGGGGTAATGATTTGAAGCTGAAGGAGGAGAGATTTAGGTTAGAGATCAGAAAGAAATTCTTTAGTGTCACGGTAGTGAGACACTGGAACAGGTTGCCCAGAGAAGTTGTGGAGGCTCCATCCCTGGGGGCATTCAAGGCCAGGTTGGATGGGGCTCTGAGCAGCCTGGTCTAGTGGAAGGTGTCCCTGCTCATGCAGGTGGATGATCTTTAAAGTCCCTTCCATCTCTAACCATTCTACAGTGATTCTACCATGAAACACAGGTTGGATTTGTTTTCATAAGCAAACTCACTTAAAAAGTCTCTTGGTCAATATTCTGTAAGCTGAAACACACTGCAAAATTTTAAATTCACCAAGTTTCCTGTGAAACATGCAGTGTGAACTGAAAATTCCAACCTGCTTTTTTCACATATACCAATATCCTACATACGGTGCTCAGCGAAGTAGGGCTGGCCCTTCCCTGGCTGTCTCTATAAACCTAATACAACTAACTCTCTTTTGGATCTTCAGCAACATCAAGCATAGACTGTTATTGTGACTCCTGTGATGGGCTTCTTCCTTCTCATTAGCTGCAATTTAGAGATGAGAAGAGAATAAACTTCAGGCAAAGTTTGATCTGAGATGACAAGGCTAATTTTGGGAAAAATGTCCCTCTACTTCTCCAGTTGTTGGATTTAATCTAAAGCAAGCACAGTGTGCAGATAGTAAACATAATATCCTCCTAATTATATTAAATTACTTCTCAGGAGCTTCTCTGCCCTCTTGTCAAAGGCTGGGAAGTGGCTTTTAATGATGAATGTGAACCTCAGTGGGATGTTCTGTATCATCATTTAGTTCAGCAAATGTAGCCCAAATCAGCTGTGTAGGTGTAATTAGATGCTGAAAAATAATTACCTTGGCCTTAACATTAAAAATTCCTTGCTTGTATCCCCTTGTGATCTATGAACAAATTACTTTATTAGGAAATGATTAGAGCTCAGTTTGTCTCTATATACTACAGACATCAATATTAAGTTCTTATAATAATACATTCTTGCTATAAATTCGTACAACTACATAGCCAGATACCCATTTGCAGTCATTACTAACCTTAACGAAAAGACTGTTTTCACATAGTAAGACGTTTTTCTTATGCACCAGCTCCCAGCAGAAAACTGAGCAATATGAGCTTTATTGTTGGGCCATTAGCTCTGACAATCTATGTCTTTCTATGCCCCATTGCAGAGGGAGAGCTTTTTGTGTGGCTATCTTTGTGCTACTGTAATGTCCAAGTTTGGGTCGGCAGGAGCAAAACATCTCCTCAAATAAATTATACTGTTATGAGAACACTACTATTATCAAGACCCTGAAAGCATCCCACTCAGGGAGTTGTTGTCAGCTCTCAGCCTGTGCAGGGCTGTGGGGTGGCATCTCCAGATGCCCTACAGGCAGGCCCCTCATAGCCGACCCATCTCACAGGAGCTACTGAATCTTACTCCTCAGTGACAGTGAGCCCAGGGCAACTTTTATTTGCTACCTATTTCTTTGCACATTTTCTAAGCACTGAGACAACAGGCTACCCCAATGTCCTTGGTGTGGGGACATGGTCTAGTTTCAAGTCATATCTAGCAGTTAACTGATTTATTGACCATTAGAATTTACCAAGCAGATGTGAGAAGGAAAAGAGACTATCAGTCAGACCACAGGTCACCTCCTGTTATAAATTACCGTCACATAGTTCAGTCTTTAGCTTTCATACAAGTGCAGGTTCTCACTGAAGTCTGTCATTGCAGGGCTGAGCAAAATCACAAGCTCCAATGAATTCTCTACAGTGGCAGTTGGGTAGTCACTTGCTGTTGAAATGGGCCAATGTATAGCAGTTGCCATCTCAGTACTTCTCTGAACATCACACATGCACACAGCAAGTACTCCTTACATTGCTGCTTCTAAATTTACATTTGGATGTGTGCAAGCAGTCATCTATTTTATAACATGACAATGTTTGTGGATCAGGCATGTCACAAGCATTTGAGAAAGATATAAATAAGGTTACCTATATGCAACAATATGACCACAGAATTCATAATCACTTCAGAAAAAAGCCACTAGTGGATTTTTAAAAACGTTGCTTAGAACCTGGTAAGGACCAAGAACATTCTCAGCTTACTTATTCTATATTCCATTTCAAAAGTTGATGTCTGTTTCCAGTTATAAAGTTGTGAATCACATGCATCACATTATCAGTACTCTTGTGGTCACTGCAGTGGAGTTAACTTTGCCACAGCTCTGGTTCACAAGCTCCCAGAGTCCCAATTTCTCCCTTCAGGACCCCTTTGAATCCCTCTGACAGCGGCCATGTATCAGATGTCAAGGCTGTTCAAGCTGTGGAGAAAATGCAGCACAAGTCATGGCACTCAGCTGGAAACAAATGAAATGCCAGACTCTGCAAAGCTCTTGCACGTACTTTATCGATGGCACTGAAGTTGTTAAAGCAGTGAGTAGACAATAAGCATTGCAGGCCAATTCCTCACACGAAAGGAACAAAGTGCTAAAGTCATCAATATAAGTAGTATAAATCAACTGAATAGGCATCTGGAAAATGACAGCTACCTATATCATGAGACTTAAAAAGGGAAGACAAAATATGGGTGGATTTTTATCTTTTGGGTTTATAAGGCTGTGTTTGATGAACCATAAGGTCTTGCTAGACCTAATGGGCCAAATTCCTCCCTGGGGTAACTCTATTGTTCAATTGTCTTCTGTCAGGATGGTTTGAACCAAGAGAATTACGTATGCTGCAGCAGTAGTTTGAGGTGCTCCACTTTAAGAGCTGCAATGCCTCAGATGGTATGTTAATTCCAAGGCCAGGAAGCATATATTCAAAATTGCAGAAAGCAGCAGAAAGAACAATGTAGTACAGAAACAAGCAGAGAACTGGTGCTCTCAGCGAGCACAAACTGAATGGCAATGAAAGAGCTCAATTCTTTGCTTCCTGCAAAACTGCATCTTCCGATTACACTAATTCCTTTATCTTTACCTTGTCTGTCTGACACCTCCCCCGAGTCAAATCCCCCCAGCACATCTGGAACAGCAGTCAAGAAGGGACTTTGCTTTGCTCAGGGGGAAATGTCTTTAAACAACATTCTGTCTCTTTTCAAGTTACACATAATTTTCTTGTTTTCTGATCACCTCCAGCTCCTAGTTCAGCCTGACAGACAGACAGCTATTCTTGAAGCTGGCTATTGCTCAACAGTTGTACACAAGGACCCACAACAAAAATAAACATATCTCCCTTTCAGCCTTGGAGAGAGTAATTTTCAAACCCAGGTACCCTAAAAGCATTCTAGTGAAGGTGAGGACATTCCTATACAGTGATTTAAGCCTCTCTAACATCAGGCTGCTTCAACTTCCAAGACATGGTGGGAAACATCATTCTAAAAGGTTTACTACCTTAAATTTACCTTTTCTTTTGCAGATTCACAGCAATCAACAAATTATATAGTTACAAAAAAAACCCCATTAAATAAAACATGCAATATTCAAGATGACAAATATATATTAAGTAATTGAGATTCTTACTGCAGTCTTATGTTTTTACTGACCTTGCTGAGAGAACAGAAAGAGATTTTTATTGTGGAACAGAAGATTTTGCAAGTGAAGGTTAAAATACAGTGACTTTGAGTTTTCCTAGGTCCACACTTCCTTCATTTTCACATCTTTTTTACCTTTTCTGTTTCAGCTTGTGGGTTCAATTATGTTAGCAGTCTGGTCCTAGCAGTGAGCTCAAGCAGATACCAAGGGAAGGAAAAATACCTTTTATACTCACATGACACCCACTAGTGCACTGCTGATGGGTAAAGAATCACTTTCTTTTGTTTTGAACCTGGCTCCCACAAGTGCCCTTTGTTGGCAGACAGTTCTTGTACTGGAAAAGACAGTGAAGAATCAACACCTCTGCATCATTGCCATGTCATCCACATCAGGATGCTGTGGATTTCTTTTATGTGTTCTCCTAGGCTGCTCAGTCATTCCTTGCCTTTGATTATCCATTTAGAGGTACAAGGACAACTCAGCTGTTTTCTCATGGATCTAACATGTTCCTATGATCTTGCTGAGAGCCCATTATTTTACTCATAATATTGGGGTGGCTCCCCACCTCCCCCAGGTTCATTGCTCTATATTTATCTAAACTGAGTTTAAAGTCCATTTTGTTGTCATGTACACTAGTAAGTGGTACAACTCAGTAAAAACATTTAAAGTGACCCCATTTTGAAGTGAGCCAGCTGATGCTGAGAATCCAACATCCACAGTATATGCATTTCAGGTGTGAGTGTGTGTGAGGTTATTTGGCACTAGCCTGGACGCATGGATTGAAAAGTATATAGTCATCAGAGCGTATCTTCCAACTTAGTTTCTTCTACACTGCAATCTAGACTGTGCACTCAAAGACTTTTTGACAATGCAAAATAAAGTGCAGCAACTGAGAACCATAAAATTTGCTTCAAAAGCACATTCCCAATAAAAATGAATATGCTAATGTAGACACTCCCCCAATACCTTCTCTCCCTATTACACTGAATAACTTCCTAGCATCAGCAAACTTTATACTTCACTGATCACTGTATTATCAATGTTATTTGTAAATACATTGAATTTGAGAACATACTCCTAAATTCATCTCAAGATAACACATTGCTCCTCCTTCAGAGCAGACCTTTTTGATGTGTGAGTCAGCTTTATCTCCTAACCCTCTTGAATTCAAATTGTTTGGGCCATGAGTCATATTAGAAATTGACAGTTTCAGCTGTTAGTCTGACAACTTTATATTAACTTCGTTGGGCTAGTCTTTTTGTTCTCTCACAGCATGTCAATCCATGTCATTTATGACAAATTGTCTGAGTACCTTAAACTTTTCATAATTAGCAGCTATTTTTATATGCATCGTACACAACATCTAGAAATAAATGTAGAAATAGAGTAGATGCTTCTCATTGTCTTCCTTTAGATAGTAACCCCGTCCATGGTTTTATGTGTCTGATCAGACTTGGCTAAAGCCCTTTTTATCTCTCTCATATATGTTGCTTTTCAGCTGGATGTGTTATTTGCTGTGGCTTATGGTTTGTCAGAATAAACAATTGAACCAGCACAGCAGAGATGGGAACAGGTAAGTCACAGAGTGGTCAGGGTTGGAAGGGACTTCTGAAGCTCATCTAGTCCAACTCCCTGCTAGAGCAGGATCACCTACAGTAGATCACACAAGAACATCTCTAAGGTCCCCCCAACCTTAGTGATTCATGATGCTATGATTCTATGTCCAGATGGATTTCAAATGTCTCCAGCAAAGGAGACTTCACAACTTTTCTGGGCAGCCTGTTCCAGTGCTCTGTTACTCTCACAGTAAAGAAGTTTTTCCTTATGTTTAACTTGAACCTCCTGTGGTCCAGCTTGTGCCCATTGCCCCTTGTCCTGTCATTGGACACTGCAGAAAAGAGACTGGACCCATCCTCCTGACACCTGCCCTCTAGATATTTATAAGTGTTTATGAGATCCCCCCTCAGTCTCCTCTTGTCCAGGCTAAACAGTCCCAGCTCTCTCAGCCTTTCCTCATAGGGCAGATGCTCCATTCTACTAATCATCTTTGTGGCCCTGCACTAGACTCTTCCCAGTAGTTCCTTATCCTTTATGAACTGAGAAGCCCAGAATTGGACACAGTATTCCCGATGTGGCCTCACCAGGGCAGAATAGAGGGAGAGGATGACCTCCCTTGACCTATTGGCCACATTATTCTTAATGCACCCCAGGATGCCATTAACCTTCTTGGCCGTAAGGGCACATTGTTGGCTCATGGTCAGCCTGTTGTCCACTAGGACCCCGAGGCCCTTCTTTCCAGGGCTACTGTCCAGCAGGTCAGCCCCCAACCTGTACTGATGCATGGGGTTGTTCCTCCCAGATGCAGTTCTTTACACTTGCCCTCGTTGAATTTCATTAAGTTTCTTCCTGTCCAACACTCCAGCGTATCCAGGTTGTGCTGAATGGCAGCACAGCCTTCTCATGTGTCAGCCGCCTTCTGGTGTGTCATCAGCAAACTTGCTAATGGTACACTCTGTCCCTTTGTCCAGGTCATTGAAAGAGGGAATAAGTATATAACAGCTCAACAAGAAGATTTCAGGACATCTTATCACTAAAAACCAGATTATCTACTAATAGCTTGAGTTGCATTCATGTTTGCTACCATTTCTGAAAGTGCTGATACACATTCCATATTCCAAAAATTATTGGTATGGAACACTGTCACACGTTGACTTGTTTCAATCAATTGAAACATGAGTTCAAGACATACCTTCTACATGGTTTAGAAGATAATGGAAGACTCAGTATGGGAATGTCTTAGAAATATTTCATCCTGGAGGTAGGAAAGCCAAGTCTCTAGTCCAGTATCCTACTCAAAGTAGGATCATGTGTGAGATCAGACCAGGTTGCTCACGGCTTTAGTCTGGTGGATCTTGAAAATCTCCACAGATGGAGACTCTGCAGCCTCCCTTGGTAACCTATTCTATTAAGAACATTAAGAAAATTTTTTTCCTTAAATCGACACTCAATCTCTCTTACTTTAATTTATGCCCATTGTCTCTCACCCTCCCATGATGTTACTTTTATAATCTCCTCACAGGAACTGGTGAGACGCTGCTAGGTGCCTCCAAAGCCATCTTGATTCCAAGCTGAATAAGACTTGATCTCTTAGCCTTCCCTCAAAGGGCAAGTACTCCAGTCCCTGACCATCCCAGTAGCTCTCCATTGAACTCGCTTCACTTAAGAACCTTTTCGTGAAGAGACCAGCATCTAATACACTCTTATCAAGTGCCAAGTAAATATCACTTTCAGTGATCCCCTCGCTATACTCTGCTTAGCACAGCTCAGGATGCTCTTAGCCTGCCATGCTGTCAGGGCACACTGCTGGCACCTCTTTAGCCCACTGTCCACCAGCACCTGCAGATCCTGTTCAGCAGATCTGCTCCCCAGCCAGTTGGTTCCCAGGCCATACTGTTGCAGGGGGTTAGTCTGCCCAAGATACAGGACCTTGCATTTGTCCTTGCTGAATTTCATTAGGTCCCTGGGGGCCCATTCCTCCAGTGTGTCTAGGTCCTTCTGAAAGGCAACTCTGCCCTCAAGCACATTGAATCATAGATTCAGAGAATGCCTGGTTGGAAGGGACCTTAAGGATCCTCTGGTTCAACCTTTTAGGTAAGAACACAGTTTAGATGAGATGGCCCACAACCCTGTCAAGCTGTCTTAAAAGTGTCCAGTGCTGGGAAGTCCACTGTTTCCTTAGGGAGACTATTCCAATGGGAAGTAGTGGACTCCACCAAAGTTGATTACACCCTCAAGTTTTGGGTCATCTGCAAACTTAGTGACAATGCACTCCATCTTCCCCTTCAGGTCACTGATAAAGATATCAGTGGGATATCAATGGCAGAGGTCCCAGCATAGACCCCTGAGGTACTCATAACCAACCTGCAACTACAGCACCAACCATGTAGCACTGTGCACTCTAGTACTGTGCATTCCAGTATAGTACTGTGCTATAGCAAAAAAAAGGTGTTGTTTTTTTTCCATATCCAAATAGATATATTAGTAATCATGATAGAATTTATGAAAAAAAAAAAAAAAAGCTTTTGGTATTTGAATTTATGGATGTAATAAATAGTATGGAGTACTAGAATGATTTTTGTTTAACAGTAAAGGTCATTCAAAAATACTATCATAAAGCTCACTCAAGAGAGAATTAAATTAACAATATTTATTTGTCCTTGTGCCTTCATATAAAGTCTTATGATGTGAACTATTAAACAGAAAATGTGTCAAGAAGGTGAAAACTGTAGAAAGACATCAACACCAGTGTGAATGGAGCAGCAATAATGCAGAAAATCGTTATTCTTATTCTTATTTTGACAAACTTTTAACATTTGGGAAGGAAAAAGAGGGAGAGTGAAAGAAGATGGTCATTTCAGGCTGTTGATTTCCAGAAAACAGTAACACTGTAATTATGTATAATTTCATACAATTACTTATACACATGCATGCATGCTCAGTTTTTTGTTATACAGAATGGAGACAGAGATGAACCAATCTCAAAAAGAAAACAATTTAAAAGCTGTGTTTTCAACGTCGCTCTTGGATGTTCAAAAGCAATTGTTCCATGCTGTTAGTCCTTCATTTTATGTTTCAGCCTTTGGCTGAGGGCAGGAAAATATATATACTGTGAGAAAGCTGGTGTTGTTCCTGAGCTATTTTTTTGACATGCAAGAGTAAGAAACAACAGAAGTCTACAGAGTAGTCTAAACTATATAGTATATAACTACTATAGTAGTCTACAACTATTTCTATGTTATAGAAGTTCATGCTCAGTTATACTTTTAAAAGTATTTCAATGAGGTATTAAAGCATGTTTTTAATGGACTTTAGCAAATAACCCTTGACAAATCTTGCTGCAGTGTGTACCTCCGTAGTTGTCTGTGTCACCTTTCTGATGAACGATATCACTGAAAGGTAGAGTCTAGAAGAAAAGAACTGATGCCAGCACCTCAAATGACCCCAAAAGTTCACAACTTATCCAAAATAAATAGTTAAGTAGATAGGTTAATGCTGGAATGCCAGACTGCAAACTGGAAAAATGAACACTGTAGTTAAATCAGATTAAGATGGTCCTGCCCATCTACTTTGGCTTAATGACCTATTTCTCTCTGTGCTGTTTCAGCTGGTGCTCTAAAATGGTCCGGGTAAAAACCAAACCAAACCAAAACTTCACTGCCTTGCAAGGTACAGGTGCTTCAAACTATAAACCTACTATCTAGTAATTTTGCTCTTACACAAGATGAATAGAAGTAATGGATACATACCAGGACATTGGCGTTTACTTTTGCCATCACTGTACATCACGTAATCACACTTATTAGGATGCAGTTGATTAAAAAAACCCACAACAAACAACTAAGAAAACCCCCAGAAATAAACAAAAAACCCAAAACAACAACAACAACAAAACCAAATCAAAACAAAACCAAAACAAAAACCAACCAACCAAACAAAAAAACCCAACACATGACATTACTGGCTAGAAATTTAATTATGAAGGTAGGCTGATTTGAGCTTTTGTCTTTGCATAAGAAGTCAAAGAGCTATGGGGATGACTGTCTCATGACATGAAGCATTTCAAAAGTAAGCCTCGTTTTTTTATCTCCATTGAAGAAAAATAATTCCAGATCACCATTAAAGACATACTACAGAATTTTATTTTTGCATGTGAAACATTTCATATAGTTCTGGCATTACTCTGTAACAGAAAAGAAAAACAAAAGGGTTGTTTTAAAAGTAAAATATTGATATCTTTTGTTCTGAAGCTGTGAAAATCTGAAATTTTGCCTTTGCTGTAACTTCTGAGTTGTGGGGTTTGGTTTTTTGTATATACAATGCTGTAAGAATTGTCCTAACTTCAGTAAATATTTGGTTTTGGTGCATGGCCTCTTAAGAACTGCTCAAAGCACCTCTTTCTGGAATAGCATTGACATACAGCCAGACACAATCCATAGCTATACATTTGCAAATTCATATACTGACTCAAAGTTCAGGACAGAGAGTGAAATAACTTGGGATCTCTGCTTAGAAATAGATTAATATAAATCCAACTTCAGAGAGTCCATGACTGTATTGTTGATTGGTAATTTGAGGCAAGGTAAGACTAAGAAACATTTGGAAAGGATTGGGGAGGGGAGGGGAGGGGAGGAGGAGAGGGAGAGGAGAGGAGAGGGAGAGGAGAGGAGAGGAGAGGAGAGGAGAGGAGAGGAGAGGAGAGGAGAGGAGAGGAGAGGAGAGGAGAGGAGAGGAGAGGAGAGGAGAGGAGAGGAGAGGAGAGGAGAGGAGAGGAGAGGAGAGGAGAGGAGAGGAGAGGAGAGGAGAGGAGAGGAGAGGAGAGGAGAGGAGAGGAGAGGAGAGGAGAGGAGAGGAGAGGAGAGGAGAGGAGAGGAGAGGAGAGGAGAGGAGAGGAGAGGGAGTTACTAACCACCTCCTGAGTCCTCTGCAGGTAGGATAAGATGTAATAATCTTAACTTGCAGCAATTTAATTACAGTAATTTAATTGAAAAACTTTAGTTTAGACATTAGGAAATACATTCTAATTAAAGAAGTAAGGGTCTAAAGGAATATGAGGACCAAAATAGATTGAAGGGTGAAGAATCTCTTGCAGAATCTTGAGAGTAGGATAGATTAACATCTATCTGCAATAGTTTAGCCTTCAAAATGAAGAGCTGGGGATGAAGATCCCTTCAGGAATTTTTTCTATGGTTTATGAGTCTGGCTACAAAATTATCTGAAGCTGAAGAAACACTGGAAAAGCAGATGAACACCCCTCATCCCACCTCCCCAGTCATCCACAAAGTAATTCCGTCCCCAAACCTTGCTGAGTATACATGCACATTTTAAAACATTGCTGTGTTGACACTCTCTTCTGTGTTTGATTTGATTTTTACAGATTGCTATGATCAAATTCTATTAACCACAAGTGCTGAGAAAACACTTTAAAGCTGTTACGCACAAATACACCTTGAAAGTGAATAGAAAAATTCGCAAGAAATGCTATTTACACTAGAAGACTGAATCGAATGACAAACTCATCCATTTAGAGAAAAAAAAAAGCCCAGGGGGTGAGCCCGCTACTTCTGATTACCAGGCATAAACAAGTTTCATGAATAGCTTCTGGGATTGAATATGGAAGGGATCTATAATCTTCTCATGGACTGCTTGCATGTATAAACAAATATGGTGGATAGATTTTTAAGGGCTTACTGAGTTAATTTTTTTCACTATTTTGTCTTTGGTTTGTCCCTCATCTTAGTGTTTGCTTTAACAAAAAAAAGTTCATAGAAAAGAGGTTTTGAGGGGGTAAACCTGACAAAAAATACCTTTCTTGTGGCCTGATAAACAAGTCTGTGGGAAGGAAAGTAATGAGGACATCTTTCTCAGAGTCCTGACTCGAAGCAAGTCCTCTTTCTTTCTGGTCACCTGTAATAGAACCAGAAAGTAATGACCTCAGTTATCAAAGGACGCCCTGGGAACCCAGCACGGATCAGACTGTGCTGAAGGTGCAGAAGCCTGTATCTGTTAAAAAACCCTAAAAGCACAACAAAACACTGCCTCCAGAAGACAGCAATCCTTCTGCAGCTGCTGTTTGGTAGGGTGGGTGGCTCTTCTCCCACTCTCCCCCATCTGTTTCCCCATCTGCAAGGCGGCTTCTCTTTCCTGCCCTTGCCCCAGAACTGATTGACAGGCATTTGGCAACAGACATAGAAATGCAAGTGACTGATGCAAATTCACTGCTTTGCATTTTCTCATTGCTTTTGACAACCAGGAGAGGAGAACGTGCATTTATGAGTATGCATTGTTATTTGTAGAACAGAAAGACTCCACTGGCAACTGCTACGCCTCTGAGCAGGTGCTGATCACTACCCTACTTACAAAGATTTGTAATTCAGCTGCTATTCCAGAGAGCCCTTCATGAACCAGAACTAATTTGCAGTTAGGACAACGCTCACAGAATGCTTCACATGTTGAACTTGCTTTGCTTTTTTACCATACCAAGGGGTTTTAGACTTATTTGTGACTCGTTCTAAGATAAATCGGAAGAGAATTGAGAATCAGGCCTGAAACAGGTAACGAACTGAAGGCTTGAACTGACAGTTAGGAAAGCCACTCTATTTAGTAACCTAGTGCAACCGAAAAAATAGTTCAGTATGCAAAAGACTGTCACCTCCTGATCTCAGCAAAATTTATAAGCCATTTGACTGATGTCCCCTGAGGGCGGGTGCAAAAATCTGGCCTCCAACCTTAGGTTCCCTGTTGTTGCCATTGAAGAGAAATGCTGTCAGGATACATTGATTCTTGGACACCCCTTCTGTTACAACCTATTTTCTGGGTTTCTCAGGCTCCAGCCATTGAATTTTGGAGAACGTTGATCAGTGCCTATGTTGAACATGAGGAAGAGCACAGCTACCTGAGTTCTTTGAAGTAGCAGCTTGAGGAAATTTCACATGCTACTTGTGGGTGGCTTTGTGAGACCCCTCTAAGAAGCTGTAATAGATGGGAACAATTTTTATTTTAAGTCTCACATGACTCATACACTTCACTTCGAAAACAACCCTTTCCTTTGTAAGGTGTTTTGATGTTCTCTGCTTTCAGAAAAAAAATCACATTTTCAAAATTCTCATGGAGTGAAACTTATGTCCTAGACAAGTTCTAATGCATCTGATATGAACAGCATGTACTTAGATCACTCATGCAGTGCCTTTTCATCTTTCTGACCATATGCATTTGCACTAGGGATTTTCCTAGGTGTGTCTTGTCTGGTGCTACTTGTGTTTTCCTTACTATCAATAGTGAATAATGTCATTGTCGTGTTAAAAGAAAGGGAAAAAAGAAAAAGACTGCCCAGGAAGAAATAAGACTTTTTAAAGGATAGCGTGACCCCCATTCCCAAAGACACACCTGCAGAGGGGTGTCTCGCTCATTGTTCTTATAAACAGAATGTGTATGCATAGATGTGAGAGAGAAAACCAGAGGGAAATAAATACTTCTCAGTGCCCTAATTTGGGAGTGTTGGTTGGCCTCCCGACTCCTCAATGGTAATGGATCTGTCAGTCAGAGACACTTTGTATTCAGCCCACATCGCAACCTCAAAATCTTTGAGGAGCCTTTCCCCACTGCAAGACTCTCACTTATTCCATGGCATCCAGTTGCCACATGTGATTCTGGGCAGGATGGAAATAGCCTCTGCATACTGGAGGGAAGCAGCCCTGAGCACAGGCTGGACTTTTTGTCTTTCTGGAGACAATTTTAGAGCAAGGCACAATCTCCACCTTACATAACTTTACAGCATAGATTTTTATGTACACAACAGCCTCAAAAGCAGTTCAAAATCTATATGGAGACCACAGTCAGCACAATCTCTGAATTACTATTCTGCCTGTTTTGCTTATTAAGATCATACCTTAGTGACTAAACTCATTATTATACAGTGCAGGCAAAACAACTTATGTTGTATCAAAGCAGTGAGCACTTCCCTCAATATAAAAAGAAAATTAGTCTTGCAACACTGACCAAGACAACTGATGAACCACTCTTCTGCAACATTTGCAATTTGCAGAACCGCAAGCTGGCACTGCTCCATGTAATGATCATTTGCTAGGCAGTATACATTAGGAAAAAAATTGTAAGAGCAGTTAAGTCTTCACTTTCTCCATAGGTGATGTAAAAGGGAAAAATAAAAAAGGCCCATTCTTGATGGCGCTTATATCATTCATGTTACTGCAGAATGACACTAGTGATCGATGAGTTCTTTTGGTTAGCATTGCCTATAAACATATACATACAACTAAGATAAGGTTCAGCACTTGTTTGAATCTTCTTCTGATAAAAAAGCACTGTTTGTGCTTTCAAAGTTGCTATTAAAATATCTCTTCTGTACATGACTACTCTAGTTTTGGTTCCCTTTGCTGTTACCTGAAGTACTGATGGGTGCCATGGAACGCATAACAGAAGCACTCATCATCATAACAAGCTGATACAAGATAGCATTAGATGAAGGACCTTTCCCTACCTGATGCCTCCCAAGACACCCAGTAATAGCTGAGACAGCAGAGATTTAATCTGATGTAAAGCAGGACAGAAACTGGCTTGTGTGTCTGTGTGCATGTGCAGAGCTATGGGATGTCACAAACTTCTTTTTTATAACTTACCCATAAACACTTGCTCCAGGCAAAACACAGCACAGTGTTCCACCTAGGGAGCATTTTTTTGTTTAAGCAAATTAAAAAATATCAAATTGCTCTTTTTTAAGTTTATGAGTGCCAATATTTCCTATTCCTCTCTTCTACCATCCACCCAGGCTGCTCTGCACGTGACTCAGTGGGGATTTGATTTATTGGAATTAATTTGGCAAATGATTAGTTCATAACACAAAATAATTACTTTGCAATTCTTTTTGAGGAAGTGTTACGTGTACAGCTGAAATACCTAATGTGAGGGCAGAGTACCTGCCAGTGACAGTCCAGGGTTTCCTAAGACTGTGTGATCTCCCCTTTGGTTCTCCCTGTACAGAGAGAGAGGCACAGCTTAATTACTGTAGGGAAAACTCTCCCCCGGTCCTGGAAATGTCATGGTAACAAATGGAAATCCCCAACAACATGGGTTTTCCAACTCCCTGCATTTACAACCTTGTCTGGATTTGCTGTGACAGCATATTTGGACTTGTTAACTCCAGAGGAGCCGAATTACTATAGGCAGCTTATGTTTTCCTGCCTTTTCTTCAAACATTGGATACAAACCAAACTGCATTCTAGCAAGAAAAGGAGGAAGATCTGTATTGCAAAATTGGAAACAGAATGACAACAGGAGCTCATGAAAGAAAGAAAAGACAAGCTTGGATATCCCGGATGCTGGTCCCCTGGTCCTTGCTGGTAACTGGGACAAGGCTGTGGCAGTGGAGTACAGAAAGCCATCTCTGTCATACCAAACTCCCCAGTCCTACCTTCAAAAATGTGATGCTGAGCCTTCACTGGAACTGACAGCCTAACTCACTCACACTTTCCCTCCTGTAGGAAGTGAGCAACACTGTTAAGGACATACAGATGAGCAATTAGCACCATGATGATGAGTAGTTGAGAGTTCTGATCTGCTTTGACCAGCCTGACATGGGATAGGGAGGGAAGCCAGAGGCAAAAAGGAGTGAAATTTTCCCCCTTCTAAAGGAGTGAGAGAGGAGCAAGGCTCACTGACGGCATGGTTCTCAGTCCTGGAGGGGCCACTGGGGCCATCTCCCTTCCAATTCAGAGGTCTGTTGTTTGCTGAGGAATGTGGCTACTTGCTGGGGCAATGTGTTTGTGGGACCTCCTGAATATCTTTGCATCAGTTTTCATCTTGCAAAAGATGCTGGTTCATACAGATTTCCGAACATACAGTTCTGTAAAGTGGTAATATTTTAAGCCCTTTGAATCTCTATCACAGAGATACTAAAACTTTATCCTACTTTCCTTTTATTATCTCCCCTTTTCTGGTTTAAAGTATCTCCACAATGTGTAGGGTAAAAGATTTGTGAGTCTCAGACATTTATTAAAACCAGGGATGCTCCTCACTGAGTTTGTGAAGTTCCTCTGAAAAGCATTTCTTGTTGAGTGCGAAGACCTCTTTCTTGGGACAGGTCCTGGCTTCCTCAGCAATAAACCCAGCACAAGGAAAAACTCCAGTCCATGCACACACCTTCACACCCACACCTAACAGAGTCCAGCGCATGAAAGGGGACTTCCTGTGCTGTTCCCTCTGTCTTATCCTTCTCTGCCTTACATGTTATGAGAAGCAGAGCATGAAGACCTATATTTCTTATGGAATTCACGAACATGGCTTGCTAATATAAACCTTAAATTGCTGTGAAGCCTGCAAACGCTGATACAGATGATGGACAGCAAACTTCAGTGAAGTTGCCTTTGTTTCTTATAGTCTTTGAATTTTTGCTGATCATAATCGGGTTCATAGTCTGACTGTAACTAGAAAGGGATTATTTCTTTTGCTCTGAAATTTAAGGATGAGCACATTTGTTCAGAGGATAAATGAGACCAAATTAGAACATACTACTGGGGCTTAATAAATTCACAGTAATTGCAAGCTACTGTTCCTTAATTCTTCCGACACCATCATCTGTAAATATTCTGATCCTTTCATAGTTAGCTCATTTGTGTTTTTGTCACCATTGAATTAACTGTTGTCTTTTCTTTCATGCTGTCTCCTGAGGGAAACCCCTTTTAAATCTTTTTGGTTTAATTCCACTAATTGGCATATTGTCTGGTCTTATGTTTCCCCTCCTGGGTCTTGAACTTATGTTCCCTCAGTTCTTAAACTCCTTAGCTATATTTCTGCAGCTTTGACTGACAACTTGCCTGATGAGAGGACAAAGCATGTGCTTTCTTATCTTCTACTTCCAGGCTAGTGTTTAATATGTAGTAAGTTTATCAGTCAATTTGTTCAGCCAGGGTGAGAGTTCTCTGTTCTGAAGTCATCACAAAAATCAATAATAATCAATTAATTTATTCCAGGCTACATTAAATAACTATTAACTATAATAATTAAAAATAAAAAATTTAAAAGTCCTCAAGCCTTTACTGATTTATGAATAGTCCTTGCTTTTGCCCTTTGCTAACAACTTGTACAGTTTTAATCCTTTTTTCAGTTACACTAATGAAGACAGAAACTAGATCATACAGCCTTTTCAGTATGAAAACTCAGAGGGTGAAAGTTTTGCTTTCAGCATCATAACTTCCCCTCTTATATTTGCAGAAGAACAAATGTGCAGGAAGTATGCAGCATGAAAGAGAAAAAAAAGTGGTTTTGCTGAAGCATTATTGCAGTAGCAAGAAAAACGGGTTGGAAAAAATAGACCTAATACTACCCCTAGTCAATACATTTTATGGTTATAATAAACTGAATTAACGATACATTGAAAACATTTTGTTATTGCTTTTTTTTTTTTTTTTTTTACAGAGCACACAAAACCCATGTAATAACTTTACTGTAAGTTACTCAGAGGAATTATACCAAGCTATAGTCTTGAATATATGTCCAACCAAAGTATATCATCAACCAAATGAAAGAAAAGCAGGACAGAAAGACATCCAAAGCAGTGAGGAGGTTAAGCAAAAGCAGAATGATCACATCCTTCCCAAATGTGTCCACCCTGGTCCCACTTTTATCAACATATCCCAGATCTTGATCAGAGTATAAGGTGTAATTTTCAAGGGTGTGAAAAAACTGATTCCATAAAAGCTTTCCTTAGGACTCAGTGAGATCCTGATATGAAAGCCAGCAGTACTTTGGACATCACGGAATGTTGCTTTGTATCTGCTCTTTGCTGTAGAGGGGGACTCTGACAAATGCTTATTTATTCACACGCACACTCATACACGCGCGCACACACACACACACGTATAAAAATGTGTGGAAAGGCAACAGATGTGTAAGCTATAAAGAAGCCAAGCCAGTGGCAACTGTTCACTTCAAGGCTCACAGAAATAATGACCTCTCATTTAATCAGCAAAGACCACATTCAGGTCTTTCCTCAGGCAAGCTCTCGTTCGAGCCAAGGCCTCAGGAAATGATGACTAAAAATCCATGAGAACTGCTGACAGTGTAAATTGCTGCTGAACAACTTCAAAGGGGATTTTGCTAATATAAGACTTCAGTGTACGGCCCATAGCTGTATGCATCCATTCAAATTTAATGAGAAAGAAATTGTATACTTCACCGTGTTTCACTTTAAAGTTGTTGGAAGTGGCGTAAGACCCACCTAGCTTTAGCTTGTGCATTTGTTTGTTCACAGTGCCCAGAGAATAGCAGCTAGATTAGAAATAGCAGACATCCTGGGGAGCATATGAGCTGCTCAACCTTGTCAAAAGTTCTGCATTTTACTTGGATCCAATAACGACACAACCTAAATAAATTATCACAAGCAGTGTTGCTTAGCCTTGCACAAAGAGGAAAGGACTTTAACACATTCTTTTCAGTCACCATTCCTCTTACTAGGCTTCTGAGAATACTGATTCATAACTTTCTTTTTTTGTTATGCCTATGGCCATATAGAATATTACTAGTATTAAATGAAGGAGTCTGCCAGGCTGCAGAAATTAATCTCGTCTCTGCTCCAGAACTACTTCAAGGTAAGAGTAAGTATTTAAAACTGTAGTGTGAAAACTTGAGGGAAGGGACCTGTTTGTTCATTGTGTCTGTATGTCCTTGTTCTCATGGACAGCATTTGCCTGAAATACTTTTCATGAGTCTCATAATACAATTTGTTCCAGTTTTCCATCTGCACTTCTCCTTCTAGAAGGCTAGGTCTGCATTTCAGTGCTCTGCTCTTTACAAACCTTCTCATTTCTGCCTTTTCAGTTTACTTGTGCTTGTGGTGACATTAATTTAAGCAAATCCTTTTTTGCATTATGGTTTAAAAGCTATTCATGTGTGTATATCTTCATATATAATGGACAGAAATAACAGCTGAGTGAGAAACTTGAACAAGAACTTAAAGAGTTAAGTTTCCTGTGAATAAGCTTTCCCATGAGAACTGCACCTACATATCCTTTTAAGAGAGAGTTAACATCTCTCTACTGTCAAAGCCACAATTTTGTGTCACAACAGGGAATCCCATCTGTGCATTTTCAGCTCTTCCTTAGAGTTCAGCTTTCTGAGACTCCCAGCCCCATGACTGCAGTCTTCAGATCCCAGACAGCACTGGACCCTCACAAGTGTTGTGCTCATTTTAGGTTTATTTTACCTAAATGTTCTGGTTTTGCTCCATGTTTCCCCCTGCTGTGTTTTAAGCCAGCAGATTGCCAGGGGAGCCACAAGAGCTTAATGGAGAGTAGTGTGCAGGCAAGCAGCTGCATTCCAGAGGGCGGATTTCCAGGATGCTAAGAAAAACAGCACACAGCTTGTAACCATAGTCAAGCATAACACAATTTCACACATCTATTGGTATGGCAATAGATAGTTCCTGTAAATTCTCAAGATGGAGACCCATTTCAAGACCACTGTTTCTTACACTACTGTGCCACACTTTTACTATATGTATGCTGCCAGGAAGGTTAACAGAGGTACCATACATATAATTCACTTGGTCTTCCCAAATTCCAGCCATGTCCCCATAAATTAAGCTGTCAGATACATAAATATTAGTTGCAGAATTCACTGAACAAGAAATCCTCAAATAATCTGCTAGATTTTATGTATTATGGACTTGACTGTATCAATTTTGTTTTTTGGTTTCTCTAACACTATTGGTTTGGGAAAATATTCTATTAGAGTAACCAGTATGGATATAGCTCCTTTTTTATGGCTCAGCTGCATTCTCTAGAAACTGGAGATTTCAGTCAGCTTTGTGGTGTCCATGAAACCAGATCCTTAAGTCAGTTAAATTACAACAAATGCAATGCTGCAGCTTGGACCAGAAAGATAAAACAAGAACAGCAGCCCACAGAAGATGCAGATACCAGAAATAAGGCTGCATCTACTAAAAAAGAAAAATGAAAAGCTCTGCATTCTCTGACTCTTGAGAGGCTAGATCAGTTGGAAAACAAAAAACCCTACACAATTTCTGAGTGGTTTTAAGGTGAGTAATCATCAGATCACAAGTGATCCTTTTTCAGAGCAACACCTACTCAAGGTAAAGCAACAGAGCAAATCATGACTTCGCTCATACGATTCACACAAAGGCAGAAAGCTGGACTGTACAGAGCTTTGTACCACTGCCATTAAAAGATACATTATTTGAAAATAAATAGTCTCTCAGATACAGCTCCAGTTTGAGCCCTAGTGGTAACAGTATGATGGTATTGCATACCTGTGCAGCTTATTCTCCTTCCTTCACCAGAAAAAGTACATCGGTATCAAAATTTCTTTCTGTAACTGTAACTGTAACCTCTTGTTAATAAAGACTTCCATGTCTCTTTAGCACTGGATCAGGTGCATCTAAATCACTGAAGCATTTCAACATGCATCTGATCACTGGCTCAGCCCTGGCAGCACTGTGAATTTAGAGGGTCCAGGTTTTGCTATGAGATATTTAAATTAGGTAAACCTTTAAAAAAAGGTATCTGTATTTCTCAGCTCTGACGTCTGAAAATACCCAAGACTCCTCCCAAGTCAGCCTCAGCTACTCCTGCTTTGTCCATTTATTCACATCCCTATTAGGAGACCTTCAGTTTTATCCTTAATTTTCCATTGCTCAACTTCCCTTTGCAAGTTCCATGAAAACTGAACTTGATTAAAGCAGTTGATGTAATTTTTCCAGTGTATACTTATGCTTCAGATAGAAACACGGTGCTTGAAAAGTGCCTGTAATAATTTTTTGCAAAAATTTATTTGTTTCTTCTTATATGAATCTCAGTAATTTAATAACATTTCAAAATTTGGTACTGTAGTTCAAATTTTGGGAGTTTAGAGTTACATACAACTAAACCCTTAACATGCAGTGTTACCTGAGGGCCCCTTCAGATTCTGAAGAAAAACTTTTGGAAGAGGAAGGAATTAGAGAAAAAGAGGAATACTAAAAAATCCAAGTTTAGAAGTCATCTTAAGACACAGTTCCCTACTTGTTAAACTTAATATCTGAAATAGGTGACATATATTGCAATCCATGTGTTCTTTTTTTGAGAATTATTGATAGTATTTAGAGGGTACTCAAAACTTCAATCAACTATTGTATTTCTTACTAAGGCTTTCATGCTCTTCTTTCAACAAAAGGTACTTATGAAAATTTTTAGGTTTCCTATGTGAAACAGCCACAGAACGACCAAATAAAAATCTGTAGTTCTTCTTGAGAAAGAACACCAAAAGTAAATGCCTGAATAGGCCAATATATGATAGACTATAATTGTTTTTAAGTAGACAGTCTTATGGCTTCACATCAACCAACAGCTAATTACTAAGGGCATAAAAAGGGTGCTTTGTCACTAATATATCTTAATCACATAAAGACTGATGTACACATTCCTAGATAAAAAATTATATAACAATAAATTACGTTCAATCCCTTTTTGTTGGCTGGTCAGTCAGTCTAGTTCTAAGAAATGATGATATATATTAATCAGCTAGATCATAATGCTATTTTACTATTTTATGAGTTATTGCCCTTACTGCATGAAGTCACCTTCCTTTTAAAATGCCAGACCATATCAGATAACACGATGTTGTTAATAAAATCAATGAATACAAATAGGGGGCTGAAATTAATCTATTCTAAAAGTGTTACTTTTTTGCTGCCTGTTTTTGTCATTAATGTTAAGGAAGTGAGAAGTATTGAATGAGAATGTCATAACCTTTACCAGTGTGTAGCAAAATACCACAAAGACAAAAAGTGTTCTTTGATCATCCTGCAGGGTCTGGCAGACTCTGGATGATGATTAATAATTATGAGACATTTAGAGGTAATTTTTCAAATACTATCTAATTTAGCATAATCTATAATACATAAGATTAAGAGCTAGTTCTGGCTGGTGCTTTCAATCCTGTTCAGAGACAAAACTTTTAATGAAAATATTTTAAATAAACTAGGATCAATGCCCTTTGGGTAGAACAAAGACTAATGAGTAGTTAGCAGCTTGGTGACCACCCATTGACACAAGGATTGCTAATCAAAGCAGCCCCAAAAATCACTGTGGTTAGATATAGGAGTGTATTGTCAGGACCATGAGCACTAACTGGCCACCGGGACACGGAGCTCCAGACACAGAGTATGGATGTTCACTTGTGAAGTGTCCATTAGAGGGAAGAAATGGCTCAGCAGGTATTTGACTTTCTCCAAGGTGTGTCCTTAGAGCAGAAAAGCTGGCTCTGGTCACTCTTTTAAAACACAGTAATGTGATGCAGTGGCTCTGGCTGCAGACCACACTCCCAGTCATTCCTAACAGTAAAGTTCTATAGCACCAGTACAGCATTTATGTCTGCATTTTTCTAATAAGAGTCTAAGGGCTTTGAAAAGTCATGGTTTTCTTAGCCCAGATTGGCTGGGACCCACAAAACAGGACTACTAAGGTTAAGTATCCCACCCCGAATAATTAAAACATTAGTAATGCTTAGGGAATTGAAATATAAGAGACTAGTGCTGTAAGGGGCTGCAAGCCTTGGAGGTGTGGAATACTTCACATTTCACTCAGAGGTGCTTGGCACACTGCAGTATTCTGGTTTGAGCCGGGATAAGGTATATTTTCTTTGTACTGTTTTTTTTTTTTTTTTCTTCAGTGAACTCTCTTTTAAGCAGCACAGTTGCTGAAAGTAGCAGCAAGTTTTCCAGCTAGTGGGCTGATAACAGTCAAATGTTTATAGATACTGCCAAGAGACCAAGAACACTTTGCTCTACTTTTTGGATCTGCTGCTTTGGACACTAAAGGAGCAGATCAGTCACATACACAACCCTCCCGTACAGAGGAGTGGACTATACAGATGGCAGAATCGACAAACCAAAGTATTCCACCCATATATCTATGTAGGTATCAGTATAAATTCAGGGATCATGGAAGTCAGGCCCTTTTGCTGCTTCTTCCATCCATGGTTGGCATCCAGGGAGGACTCTGTCTATCCATCTCCTTTGATCCCTAGGCCTGTGCATTCCTGACCCTCATAACACTACTCTCAGCTCCTGTCTACTCTGCTGCTCTCTCTGGCAGTGCTCCGGGATGTTTTGGAACTGCTCACAGCTCAGGAGTGTGCCTTGGTAGTTACTGAGGGTGAGGGGAGGCAACAGGGGTTTTACACATTCCTACACATATTAGTTTATAATTGTACCTATTTTCTTTTATCATTAGTATTTAATTAAGCTGTCTAGTTTAGTTTTAAATCTGGAAAGCCTCTTCTTATTCCCTCTCTCCTTTCCCTACCTGGGTGGGAAGGGGAGGGGATCAAGAGCCTTGTTGTCATTGGTTTAATTGCCAATCCTGAATCAAACCGTGACATGCAGGATCAGGCCTTACCTTTTCCAAAGACTTATGCTCAGGAAGAATATCCACACCATGCAATGAAGTGAGCCTGTGCTAGCTGGCCAAATCTGTTCCAGAAACCAATCCAAAACAATCACCTCAGCAAACCATCAGCAGAATACAATACTTTCAAAACCCTGGTGTGCACTCACCATCCTGTTCTGTTCTGAGTGCTGTCAGCAGCTTTTGATGACAATGACTTGGGAATGCTACAGCATTTTATTGGGGGCCATCAACATGCCTAAAGGTCCTGAAGGTGTGCAAAATAAAATCCTGTGGAAAGTAAGAAAAGGGACATTACCTCAGTCCAGAAACTAGTGAGTTTGGTTACACCCAATCTGAAATTGTTTTGCTATGTAACAGGGCTACATCTACTCCTTCATGAGAGGATTGGAGACTCTTTTTTTCACTCTAGACTTGAATAAAATGTACACTGGCCAAGCTGGTGAATATGTGCCTGCACTTCTCTCCTTTACTACTAAGGAATAACTATGGAATAATCCCCACCTTGAAGGTAACCTAGCTAACCTCAGTTTTAATGATCCAGGAACAGAGTTCTGTGGGATGGTATGTGCTCTGAAGCAAATGCTTATTTATGAAGGCCAAAGCACAGATAGATTTGGACCAGGCCAGGGATGCTAAGAATAACAAGAAAGGTTTCTACAGGTATGTCAGCAATAAGAGGAAGACGAAGGAAACTGTGGGCCCACTTCAGAAGGAAACTGGAGACCTGGCCATGCAGGACATAGAGAAAGCTGAGGTACTCAGTGACTATTTTGCCTCAGTCTTCACTGGCAAATGTCACACCATCCAAGTTAGAGAAGATGAAGGCAGGGACTGTGAAAACAAAGATCTTCCCATTGTAGAAGAGCAGGTTCTTGACCATCTGAAGGACCTGAAGGTGCACAAGTCCATGGGACCTGACTGGATTCATCCATGGCTCCTGAAGGAACTGGCCGATGAAGTTGCAGAGCCTCCATCCATCATATTTGAAAAGTCTTGGCAGTCTGGAGAAATCCCCACTGACTTTAAAAGGGGAAACATCACCACCATTTTCAAGAAGGGGAAAAAGAAAGACCCAGGGATCTATAGACCAGTCAGTCTCACCCCTGTGCCCGGCAAGATCATGGAGCAGATCCTCCTTAAGGCTCTGCTAAGGCATGTGAAAAACAAAGGGATGATTGGTGACAGTCAACACAGCTTCACCGAGGGAAAATCCTGCCTGACTAATTTGGTGGCCTTCTACAAGGGAGTCACGGCATCGGTAGACAACAGAAGAACAGCTGACATCATCTACCTGGACCTGTGCAAAGCCTTCGACACTGTCCTGCATGACATCCTGGTATCAAAACTGGAACAGTACAGTTCGATGGATGGACGACTCATTGGGTAAGGAACTGGCTGGATGGTCACACTCAAAGATTGGTGATCCATGGCTCAATGTCCAGATGGAGACCAGTGATGAGTGGTGTTCCTCAAGGGTCGGTACTTGGACAAGTGCTATCTAACATCTTTGTCAGCGACACAGACAGTGGCATTGAGTGCAGCCTCAGCAAGTTTGCCAATGACACCAAAGTGTGTGGTGAGGTCGACATGCTGGAGGGAAGGGATGCCATCCAGAGGGACCTTGACAGACTTGAGAAGTGGGCTCGTGCAAGTTGCATGAACTTCAACAAAGCCAAGTGCAAGGTCCTGCACCTGGGTCAGGGCAATCCCAAACACAAATACAGGCTGGGTGGAAAATGGATTGAAAACTGTTCAGAGGAGAAGGACTTGGGAGTGATGGACGAGAAGCTCAACATGAGCTGGCAATGTGCCCTTGCAGCCCAGAAAGCCAACTGTGTCCTGGGCTGTGTCAAAAGAAGGGTAGCCTGCAGGTCAAGAGAGGTGATTCTGCCCCTCGACTCAGCTCTCATGAGACCCCACCTAGAGTACTGTGTCCAATTCTGGAGCTCCCAACATAAGAAGGACATGGAGCTCATGGATGAAGTCTAGAGAAGGGCCCTCAAGATGATCCGAGGGCTTGAGCACCTCTCCTACAAGGACAGGCTGAGAGAGTTGGGGCTGTTCAGCCTGGGGAACAGAAGCATCCAGGGAGACCTTATAGTGGTCTTCCAGTGCCTGAAGGAGGCCTACAGGAAAGCTGGGGAGGGGCTTTTTACAAGGGCTTGTAGTGAGAGGACAAGAGGTAATGGTTCAAAACTGGAAGAGGAGAGATTTAGGTTAGACATTAGGAGGAAATTCCATGCTGTGAGGGCGTTAAGACACTGGCACAGGTTGCCCAGGGCAGTTGTGGAAGCCCCATCCCCTGGAAGTGTTCAAGGCCCTGAGCAACCTGATCTAGTGAGAGGTGTCCCTGCCCATGCAGGGTGTTGGAATGAGATGATCTTGAAGGTCCCTTCCAACTAAAACCATTCTATCATTCTATGATATGAAGATAGTCAAAGAAAAAACAAATTGAAATTTGATTTTTCAAGAAGAGCCTTGGTATGTGTATATCAAAAAAATTGTAACTGTTTTCTTTAATAGATAGGAACCTTGTCACTAAGACAGGGTTAACAAAATTTGCCTATTTAATAACTGCCATTCATAATGCAGAGAGAATTGATTTACTGTTTTTAAAGCATTCTGCCAATCTAGATGTTCCTGTAATATCTACAATGTCTTTCAAATGTCTGTGCAAGCAAAACAAGACCCTATCAATTGAACAAGTAAACAACTTTTCATATTAATCAGTAGGAACTTGATAAATCCCACTGATGTAGAAAATTAGCACCTTTGCATGTTTCCCAGATTTTTATTTCATTTTGGACACTTGGTCATGCATTATAAGTGCTGCCTGGCTGGCTGTAACTATTTCAGTTAAGATCCATTATTTCTGGGAGAATAATGTGCCTTGTTTGGGAAATGCTAGTTATTTCCATTCCAGCATCTGCACTGCAGTTGATCTATTATTAACAGTGAGCTCATTAAAAATATGAAAGAATCAGATTCGTGTCTTTGGGGTGGGGGTTACTGAGGCTTCTGTGGAAACAAATAAGCTGGCGGAGCTGCTTCCAGTTGACACAGCTGTCAGGAAAGCGTTGGCTGCCACTGCACTGCATAGGGATGCTTGGCTATGAGGGCCTTGTAGCCATATGTAAACAATACCGTGCCGATGACAGGTTTACAACGATGGAGACAACATGTGCAGCTGTTAGACACTGGTTTTTATAGAGCAAAACAAATGTTTTTCAATTTGCGGGTGTCTGGCACGAAGCCTCTGCCGCAGCAGTGAGAAGGGGAGGACGGGCGGTTGATGCCAGTTTTATGCCTACCTGTCAGCACACTGCCTCACGCCATGCAGAGGAAGGGGATGAGGGAAGCCTTTCTTCCTCCTTGCCTTCTCCTCTTTCTCTGGCTCTTTGGAGGAGGCTGGGTTCCTGTTGACCGCATACATGTGTTTGGTAGTTTAAAATGCTGAAGGGCTCCCTGTGGTGAAAGAGAGAAACAACACTCTGGGATGCTCAGGGCAGCTGATTTGGGCCATGTGTCACCAAGATATGTGATAGCCCCAGTTAAAGGAGGGCTTTTAATATGGGAAGGGTAAAAAAGGGGTACTAGAGTTTGGAAATTCTCACCAAAGAGGCAGAATGGGAAGGTAGACAGAGGCCTGAAAGAGGAAGCTAAGCAGGAATGATGATGCCTTAGAGTAAGTTTTATCCTGTCACACTTTTGTGTTAACAGCCCTGAGCACTAATTGCTTTCTGACCCAGCAGGCAGCATGTAGACTGCATGTTAAAACAGGTAGGAAAAATTAAAAAATGAAGGAAGTTACAAACCCCCCATAATTTTCCTGTAATAAACATTAGTGACATTTTCATCAACCACATCCCAAACATGTAACTATATTTTACAAATACTTACTGCTCTGTCAAACCCCGGTGTATATAAAGTTTTTAGACTTTAGTCTTGGGCAGCCCCTCAACTAGCAAAGACATGTTAAAGTACACCTTTGTCAGCAATGTAAGTTTAAACATGTTCTTCAAAACTTGTTGGCTCACAGACCTTTTTGTGACAGAAAGATCCTAGCACATGCTGGTTTATATGCTGATAAACACCTAAGTCATGGTAACCTAGTTGGAAGTGCTAGGAAAGAAAATGGTCTGGGACCTGTTCTCTAACCTTGCAGACAGTGTCACTGCACTGTTTGTGCCTCAACGGTTAAATTATTTTTCATTGCACTCCTTGGACTTCATTGACGTCCACTGGGATGGTCTCTGGCCCATGCTATCCTCTCACTCCTGACTGGTATTTGCTGAGGAAGTGCTAGTTAGCATTGGTTAAAAATATCCATAAGGAGTACATGAAAAATAAAGAGCATCATGGGCAAGGGCTTGTGGCTATGCCCTTGTCATGTTTCCTGTATCACTATGGATGTAGCTTTAGCACAGATGGCAGTGTTAAAACCACTTTCATTAACTCTTAGTTCTATAAAGTGATGGGCTGCTACAACAGTCTGAAACTCCCTTTTGCAAGAGAGGTAGTTGGCAGTGAAGTGAGGCAGATACAGTCCCTTGGATCTCATGATGATGCATCATTCACAAAGACTTTCATGACAAACAGAAATGGTTGCTTGCTCACAAAATAACTACAGAAAATAAAATACCCAGGGAAGCTATTGAATGTTCCCATCTGCAAACATTCTGCAGATTGGAAAATTGATGACAAAAGCCTGGATTATCAACTATGTGTGAAAATCTTTTTTCACTTCCTCTTAGTTAGGGTGTTGCTGTCTTCCCCATTCATTCTTCTTTTCCTTCACATTTTTCGAAAGAAGTAGTATTTCTGAATGAAAAGGATCAAAAATTCAAGAAAATTCAGGAAATGTATTTCCCTTAGTTTGAGTTTTCAGGAATGTGCTGAATTCAGAATGATATTTCCTCTTTTATTTAAAATATCTTCTTCTCCTGGGTAAATTCAACATTCAGACCATGTTTTTTGCTAAACAATGTTTTGTCTGTGCCTTGGAAGCAAATAAAAACAAACTTACAAGTAATTTTTATCCCCTCTGAATAATTTTAAAGAGAAGATTAAATCTCACCATGTGACTTTAAACAGTTGCTGTGTGAGAAAGCAATATTCAGCAAGAAATGTTAATATAAGCAAAATAATTACGTTGTTATATAGCTGGGGGGGAAATCATAAAGGGAATGAACTTGATTTGAGAGATAAAATTATGTTATTGTGTTGTATTTTATACTTAGCAGCATGTCCAGATGACTGGGTAAGACATTTGAGAGAATCATTCCATCACATGGAGCTGTTGGTTATTGCATTCTAAGGCCTTAATCATCTAAGTCTAATTTTTAAAGTTGCTTATATCCTTGTCGATATTGGCACTTTTTGAGCGAGTGCTGGAAGGAATGACAGTTTATGACACATCTTACTTACATAATGCCCCTTTTTCCAGCAAGGTCATAGCATAGTCTGTAAAAATTGCACATTCTTGATACAAAAAGAAGACGCAGCTGGAAAGAGAATTTCAATTTTGAGCAACCACTTGTATGTGTGGTGCACAGTTCTACAAACAGCTTCCAGCCTGCCATAAGTGCTCTGCCTTTTAGCTCTGGGTGGGGTTTTATTGCCACCATAAACTTCGTCCTCTAATAGAAGCCTGCAAACACAGATGGATGATGAGATTGATGATAGTGCTCTCCCACAGATGCCCTCTCTTCCTTCCCCAGTGAGTACTGGGAGATGACATATACTCACAAAAGTAATCTGAGAGGTTTGCTACTGTTTTAACTCCAACTACTACACTGGTGGACTGTGTTTGGTATCCATGGGCAGTCCTGGTGCTGCCTCTCTCCCCAGAGATGGCAAGTTTCTCCCTCTTCCTTCCAAGACAGTGACTTGGCAGTGTCCTCCAGAGCTTGACCCCCATGGGAATGGGGCTGGGCAGTAGAGCGATATGCCACAGGCACCTTTCCTCTACCCGCTGTCACCCCTGGCATGGCCAAGTGTTACTAAACACCGTGTGTACTTCCAGTTTCATCTGAGGAGTGCTCTTGGATTAACTAGTTTGGGTTAGGAGAAAACAAAGAACCAGGTTCCTTACCCTCTTTCTCCAGTAGCCTCTGCTATCACAATGACACAGGACCTGCCAACCCCTCAATTCACTCCACTGTGTTAATTCCACCGACGTCATACCCCAAACAGATGACCTTGTTGCTCTAGACACCTCAGACGGTAATTACATTTGCCTTTCTATTATCTGGCTTGCAAAAGTTGGGCAAACATCTCTATATGGAATGTCCTTCTACCCTTTAGTGGTTGCCTGACTGCAAACCCCTTCAGGTATTGTGCTTAAGTTCTGAAGTACTTAATATTGATTTTTTTTTCTCATTCTTTAAAAAAAAGAAAATTAATAAGTTTGTGTTCTTGAAATATTGCAATGTCAAGTCATCCACTGATGTAATCTATAACTCACTTGATACTTTACTTTGTAAGGAGCAGTTGAATTTAAGTATTAAGAAATGTCACTTAAATAAGTGTTAAATTGGGCATAAAAAGAAATCAGGATACTGTAGACAATATGAGATCAGAATAATGGTAGCTGAATAGCATAATTCTTGTAGTACTAGTGACTGATGATCAATAGAAGCAATAACCAAAAAAATATGGCAGAGCAAAAACATAAGGCAGGAACTATCAACATTCATGTCTGCCTAAAATCAGAAGAAGAAAGCCTGGGCCTAAATATATATAAATTTCTTAGATAAATTAGGTCCCTTTAATTTTCTTCTGCCTATATATTGACATTATTCATGATCTCAAGTCCTTTTTCTGTGTGTCCTATGCTTGTGGATTTGTTCACAACAGCACTGCTTCTGTCATGTTATTTTGGAGAGTCACATCTTAAGCCGTCAGCTGAAATTTCTGATCACGTCTTTATTTCTTCTTGACTATTGCACGTGTCTTCACAACCTTCTCAGATAATCATTCCCTCCCCTATAGAGGGATTCAGTATCTCTGTTCAGTGGAAGGGGAGAGGGAACCAAAGCCAATACTTTTTTCATTGTAAAAACAACTATGTCAGCAAAACTTGCCAAGTAGTTTGGAAAGAAAATGGAGCACTGCAATTGGTCAGACAGTATATACATCCTTTTGGTGATTCACCTGTAAGTAGACAATAGTGGAAACCATCCAGCAGTTGCTGGAGAATACAACACACAGAACCTGCCTGCCTGGAGCAGACACTGCTGTAGCTGTCGGTATTATTCTCTTCCTTCCAGCTGTGGTCCAAACCCTGCTCCAGCTGCTGGATTGTGAAAGTTAGTATGTGCTAGAGAAACCAGCTATCCCTTGGTGCAGCATGATCTCAAAAGGACTTCTGCCACAGTCTGACTCAGGATTGGCAATTAAACCAATGACAGCAGTGCTCTCGATCCCCTCCCCCTCCCACCCAGGTAGGGAAAGGAGAGAGAGAATAAGGAGAGGCTTTCCGGATTGAAAACTAAACTAGACAACTTAATTAAATACTAATGATAAAAGAAAATATGTACAGATATATAAAAATATGTGTGGGAATGTGCGACACCCCTACCACCTCCCCCCCTACCCCAGCAACTCCTCTGGCACTCTCCTGAGCTGTGAGCAGTTCCATAAAGTCCTGGAGCACTGCCAGAGAGAGCGGCAGAGCAGACAGGAGCTGAGGAGAGAGTTATGAGGGTCAGGAATGCACAGGCCTAGGGATCAAAGGACATTGTCAGACAGAATCATCCCTGGATGCTGGCCATGGATGGAAGAAAAGCAAAAAAGGGCTTAACTTCCATGATCCCTGAATTTATACTGAGTCCCAAGTATATTATGGGATGGAATACTCTCTTTGGCCAGTTTTGCTATCTGTTTAGTCCACTTCTCCCTACAGGAGTGTTATGGATATGACTCTTCTGCTCTTTAAGTGTCCAAAGCAGCAGATTCAACAAGCAGAGTAAAGTGTCTTTGGTCTCTCAGCAGTATCTATTAACATTTGAGTGTTATCAGTCCACTACCTGGAAAACTTGCTGCTACTTTCAGCAAGTGTGCTGCTTAAAAGAAAGTTCACTGAAGAAAAAAAAAATCAGTAAAAAGAAAATTGGCTTCATCGTGGCTAAAACCAGGACAACTTCTTACAAAAAAGGAGTCCTCTGAGACAAATCCTTGTTGCTTCAGCAAAATTTCAACTAAATGCAAGAGAAGCCGGACAAAATCTGAGCAGACATGGAAGGACCACAAGACACATGGTCCTAGACAACCCTAGGACAAGTTAGGTTTCCTAATCACAAGAGAAAGTTTGTGCTGTCTACCTCCAGGATGGAGGTTCTAGGTCGGGGAATTGAATACCACACACTTAAGAACTCTAGGAAGCCAGGAGCAGAATAGCATGTGCTCTGAAGTCTCTGTTACTAATGCTGTCACAACAACCATCTATCTGATGAAGCATTTGAATATCTTTAATATCTTGTGAAAGATGAAGAGAGGCTCCTGAACTTTCAGAAATCAAAGTTAGCAGGAGCTATCCAACTTATATATAACAAGATTTTAACGACGGGGCCAACAACTAACCTTCTCCACAATATAGTCTGGAGACGATCAACAGTTTAGTAAAAACCAGCTTAAACTCATCAATATTCAGTGAATGCTTAATATTGTTTTTCTAGCAATTTCCCCCACTTGGCACTGGCTTGATACTAGGGAATAGAGTATTTTCTGCAGTTGCATATCACTGTTCCACCTCACGAGCAACTGGCTGCTTCTTTGACCAAAATGACAGAGGCATTTCCCCTTCCTTTGGCACGAATGCCTATTTTTGTATGCTAAGGAAACGTGAAGATACAAAGCCATGATTCTCAAGCCAGCCTACTGAACTTTCAGATATGGCCTCCATCATACATTGTAACAAAAGCTTTCATGCAATCATGAGAAACCAAATATAATTAGCTTTTTACTTTTGTTCTTATAGATCAAAGTCTGTTTTTTAAACATTTCTCCCCCAGCAAGGAAGGTTTTTCAAAGCTTTCTTTTTAGTATTATACAAAATAAAGGTAATTTTAGGTCTATTAAAATCCAGAAGATTGTCTTTTCCCATGGAAACACTGTGTTGTCTATCTCATAAGAAGTGCTGTCAATATAGTCATACTATTGCTATGTTCTTGAAATACAGAAAAAAAAATAATAGGTAGAAGAAACAGTTGGAAATTAATACATCTGAGAGGTCCGAAGTGTTAGCAGAGCTCTAGTAATCTGTCAGTTTTCCTAAAAAAACTTTGATAGCTGAAGGTTTGCAAGAATCTAAAATTTAATTCAGATATTCTGAAAGTACCATGACCTCCTAACGAACCTCACACACACACACACTTCTAAAGGAAATCAACAATTTTGAATTAATATACTCTCTGCTTGGGAACGGACTGGTTTGCTGACCTAAACATGAGGGTACAGATAACTTCTGAATACTGACATAGTTACTTGCTAGTGTGTTGGTTAAAGTAGAGGTTTAAATATAATCATTTTAAATTAGCAACCTGAAAACCACAGTGTCCTGGTTTGAAAGGATCAGATAAAAATTGCCTATTGTAATACTGACCTGAGACCTTTGGGAATGCCCCCAGCAGCTGCCGGGCTGTGGCTGTGTCAGTGACAGTGGGGGGAGCAGCTGTGCTGTGGGGAGGAGAGGGTGGGTCAAGTAACCCCCACCTAGACCAACCATAGGGCTCCTGCCCATGGGGCTCAATATAATACGGCTCCTCAGAGAGCCCTTTACTGGTGTCTTTAGCTGAGGTGTTGGGTGGGTTAGGGTCTGGTGGTTTGTTTGTTGCGTGTTTTTTTTTTTTTCATTGCTCCCTTTGCTGCTGCTCCTGCACCTTTTTTCCTCAATGGAGAAGAACGTCGTTCATTGAGACAGGTCTCCTTTTCCTGCCTTCACGACTAGGACTGACTTGGCTGCTCCAAGGTTTTGTGGACTTTCACTAGGACCCTGGACTTGGGCACCCCCATCTGCTGCCGAGTCCAGTGTGCGACTTTTCTGGTCACGAAGTAATTACCAGCTGAGAAGCATGGGTTCCAGATTTACATAATTGTATATATATTTGTAATTCACCATTATTATTACTACCTCATTAAACCTATCCTAGGGTTTTTTCCAACCCTAAAGTTTCTCTCTCTTATTCCCCTTATTTATTTATCCTGGGAAGGTAGTGGGGGAGTAACGGAGAGCATCTGTCAGCAAGTTTCCAAGGGAAATATTGATTCCTTTTGCTATCACATGTTATCTACTCACATTTGTTTAAGCAAGTCATATATAGCAGGCCTCAGACCTTCTAGTGCCAGAGGAAAGCTGGCTTATTAATATGTAACCACACTCTCAGTGTCTAGGCAGTAGAGGATCCCTGAGAATTTCTTCAGTCCCTATCCTGCCACACACCAGGATGTGCACCCACCTGATGCACATCCCTAGGAAAAGACAGCAGCTTGGATAAGGCTTCTGCCAACAGAGCATTTCATCTGCCTTACAGGTTGCTAGGAAAGATAGCAATGAGGAATGGGCTGTGAGCCAGAGGACCTGTCTTGGCAGACTGTGTAAGCCCTGCGAATCACAAGCTGAACCATCCTGATTCAAACAATGAAACAATAAATAGCATTTATTGTTATTCTCTGGCTCTGGTATTTCTATCAAACTATAAACTGTGAAACCACCCCATTCCTTATTCAGCAAGTGCTAGTTCCTTTGTTTATAATGTAGACAAGCTGCATATAGACAGCAACCGGAACTCAATTTGGCATTCAAAGAAAGAAAGAAAAAACTACCTGAGATGTACAGAAAACATTTTTTAAATGGGGGAAAATAGCCTCACATTTAAAACTAGCTGACTTTTTAAAGAATGGGAACAATATATACTAGTGAATTGAACAGCAGTAGTTCTTTCTGGTTACCATCTTGCTAAGCTTTCAAAACTGGCAATAGATCTCCTCTTCCCTCCTATTTTTTGAGAGGTCTGGGGAGGAATATCACCCTCTCTGCTTTTTCAACTCCCAGCTGGTTTCTCAGGTTTGAATTAAGTAGTCACTGAACAGAACTAAGGAAATGCAGTGAAATGAAAAAATCATCCTCTCTGTCCTGCAAGAGGCTAGTGTTGTAAAAAGCCAGTTTAGCACTTCAGCACACTCTGGTTCCAGGTTTTTAGCTGTACAAGCCATGTGTATAATGTTTGGGTTGATTTTGACAGCAAGTTGAGATTTGTGCAGGGTTTTATTTCCTGTAGATATTATCAGTTGAGACACTGTCACTGCTTGCCATATTTTCACAGTTCATTGTACATAGCCTTGCTTTTAACAGAGGCAAAGCTAAACTTTAAAAAATGTGGATTTTCTTTTACAGTGGTTGCTTTCTTTTCTAAATCTGCCCTTCAAACTGTTGACACTTGTTTAACAAAAAGACTAGCCTCTAAATTGGAACTGCAGGGGACTGTAAGTCTGAGGCACACAAACAAGCTGCAGGCACAAGGTTTGCATCTGAAAGCAAGACTGGCTGCATCTGTGTGTTACTCTCCCTCAGCTAATTAATGCCTGCACAAGCAGGACTAACTAACTTGTGTGCCAGTCCATGACAAAGTCTATGCAATGGTGGAAAGCTGCTAGACAATCTGCATGATCTCTTACCACATTGTGCAGATTTAGTGACTTTGGTCCCTGCTTGCTGCAGCTATGCAGTAAATATGCCTTCAGTCTGCTGCCAAGCATCTGTATAGACTTAAACATCTGTAGAGCAGGAGCTTAAATGGGTTGTGGAATATAATGAACAGCAGGCTACATAATTATCCTTTATTTACTTGGAACAAATCAGTTACTCCCAAGAACTGTGTTTTCTACACTGAAAAAGTGCTGCATCAATTAAATTAGAAATTGCACTTGTATTAATTCTGTCAATGAGCAGTATGATTACAAAATGGACATGGTGAGTATAAGGACACAGAAAATGGATTTTTTCTTTTGAAGAGTTGGCAGTAGTACACAAAGTCTTTGCAGTAATTCCAGAGAGTTATTGATTTTGGAGCAAAAAAGAACCATTGCAGTCATCTGGCTTGACCTCTCGCACAACAGAGGGGTTTGCACAACAAATTCTCCAATAAACCCAGTGTTTTTTTACTGTGGTTTTAAAAGAAATTTAAAAAGCACCCTAAAGCAATGAAGGAACTGCAATCTGCAAGTTCAACTCGTTATGTAAAATAAAATGAATGCAGTGAGTTTGATTCTTCTGGCCCAGATTGAGTTGAGTCCCACATTTAGAGTCTGCCATGTTTTCACACAACTTCTGACCTTTATTCTGTCAGTCAGAAAAATCCTTCCCAGCATTACTGGAGTGAAGAGAAAACACCATATTTAAGATTCATTTGCTCTTAGGCAGTATCTGTGAGGAGTGCCAGATGAAGTATGCAGAATTTAACATCCACACTAAGGCTCTGGAGTGACGTAACTGATCTAGATTGATCCAACAATCCACTTCTCTTTTTGAAAAAGAGAACAAAGGAGAGCTGGAAAATGAGACTAATGCACTGTAACACTGGCACAGAGAACATGAAGCAGTAGCCCTAATGAGTAAAAAGTCTTGCATGCAATTCTGCTCAGCAGAGCTTTGCAGAGGGCTGTGGAGTGCAGTGCAAGAACATTGAGGCTTTCTTGGTCCATTTACCTAGGGAGCATTCAACAAAATGAGTCATCTGATTAGAAGGGTACAAAGGTTACTATGACTTTGTCTGGTGTGGAATATAAAATACGGGACCCCTTACACCTTTCCACTCCTTTTTGGACTGGGCCTTCCCACTACATCCCTACCCTTGCCATCCAATAGAGGAAGGAGAGCCAGAGATATTTTTTGTCAAGGTGCATCTGCCGTGTTTCATTCAGCTCTGTATTTTTTTGAAAAGTGAGGAACTGTAAAGCTTTATGAAGCAAAATAAACCAATGAAGCATTTTTCACAGGATCTTTCACCCATCTGCTCACCACAGAAATGATCTTGTTTCTCCATGAAATTTAAGTTTGGAATGACTGAACTTGGTGGGAGAGAACTATCTAATGGGGCAGGATCCTGCTGCAACCTCACCTGCCCTAAGGACTCCAGGGTGGTGCTAGTACTGCTTTGCCCTGGATTTACCTGAGCTTTCCTATTGCTGAAAAAAATCAAGAAAGCCAACTTTAGTCAAAAGTGTTTTTCCTTTATTCCTTTGTCATGAAACCCCAATGATGTACAAACAGCTAGAAACGTAACAAGAGAATAAACAATCTTACAGTGAAGCTCTGAAGAAGCTTTTAGTTCTAATAGTGAAAAATGTACTTTCTCACTCATAGAAGATTGTGCTTTGTATATTGTAGCTTTGTAAACCACCTAACAGTCCAAGGACATTTAAAAATCATTTAAAGAATTATTAGAAGAAATAGCACTGGAATAAAGACCTCCCTTTCAAATAAAATGTCTGTGTCAATTGAACTTGTGTCAAGGCAAACAACTTCTTTTAGACGATGTACATGTACCTCAAGAGAGTATTTACAGCACTGGAAACTACAAGATGGTATTTCAGTGTCCTGCAATATTTGATAGCTTTGATCCTTTGATCTGCTTTGTATCTACTGCAGAAGAGATGCCAAATTAGTGAAAGTATTAGACCTTAGATGCAGCTGTAAACTCTGAGCCCGGTTATCTGTCATACATAAAATGCATCTTTTTTGAATTCTAGCTGGCATCTGAACATGAAGAAAGGATATCTTTGCATTCTGTGCAGCTTATGAACCCAATTGTAGTTATCTATTTTGCATGCATGTAGTAGGCTCTTTAAGCACTAAATGAGACATGCTATTCAACAGGGATAACCAGTAAAATATCTATACTTCTGAGCAAACCCAATAAATAATGTGTCTTGTATTCAGAGCAAGTCAGGAAAATGTTTAATTCCTGAAATATTATTTGGTATTCAGCTACCATGTTTCAAAATAAATTGCATGTGTCTTAAAAATAATGTTACTAAATCATAATTTAATTTCTGTATTCAAGGCAGGAATAAGTGTCCAAATGTTACCTGACATATACTGTATTTTTCATTCACGTTCTTTTCTTGATGCTTAGATTATATTGCCGTTACATTCTGCAGTTCCCAAATGCAGTCCTTCTGTTCAAGCTACAGAGACTTAATTTTTAGGGCTGGTTCACTTCCTCCTAGCAGTTAAGATGGCAGTTGCTACACAAGCAGGTCTTAAACCAGTAAAATGCATGGTCATATCACTGCAACACACTTCCTCAGCCACTGCTGGCAGATGTCAAAAGTACAGGTTATATTTTAAAAAACAGTCTAAGTGAGAGGGAATGGTTATTAACGCTACTGAACAACTACTGCATCAGCCTTCTTTACAGATGACAGAAATGTTCTGTCATTAGCAATGAGATCAGAAAAATGCAATTCACTTTTTAAATTCCAATATTCTTCCTTCTTCTGGCTTGGTTGGAAGGTAGGGTAAGGAAGACCTACTCCAATTCATGTGGTATTATGATTTTTAAGATCTCAGCAATTGAAAACAAACAAGCAAAACAAGCCTTCTTTATATTATTTTTAGGTGCCATTTTAATAAGAATATCATAAATTTCTGTGACAATGGTTCTGTGACATCTGGTACCAAACACATGAGATCTATTCTGCTGCTTTAGGTCCCCCAAGTACAGGTTGGTTGCCTGTTGACATTTCTGCCCAATACCAGTGGCAACCGAACTCTAATGCTTTTATTCTTTAAAAAAATATTTTAAAAAACAAGAACATTTTATTGTAATAGGTGGATCAGAGAAGCTGTGGCTGCGCCCTCCCTGGAAGTGTTCAAGGCCAAGTTAGATGGGGCTTTGAGCAACCTGACCTAGTGGGAGGTGTTGCTGTCCATGGCAGGGGGGGTTGGAACTAGATGATCTTGAAGTTCCCTTCCACCTCAAACCATTCTATGATTCTGTGATCTTTCTGGTATGGTGAAGTAAGAGGATAGATGAATGAACATGTTACAAACACATTTTTCTGGTGTACATAATTTTTTGTAATTAAGACACTTTGCCGCCTAAGAGAAAGATAATTTATGGTAATTAACTTTGCAAACCTTGCTCCTGTCATTACTGTTACACTGCAACAACAGATGAGGAAACAGTAAAGGCAATAAAAATGCAGTAGGTTCAGTTTAGCAGATGTATACCATCTTGCAGGATGGGAGCATTTTGTACAATAGAAAATAGATTGCATTTCCATCTTCCCACTTTTACTTCCCCTTTTATAAGCCAAAATTTTCTTCCTTCAAATTATACAGATATGTATACAGGCAGATCCCCACACAAATACAAATAAGCCTTATTTACTGTATGAGCAAGTAGTTACATGAAATGTAACAGGCACAGCCATGCTGCCTATCTACCTTCTTATCCAGAGGAATTTGTTATGCCAGTTCCATGCATACATTCGTCCAAGGTGACCAGAGGTTACCAGCAGCATAGACTGTGCAGACATATGGAAGAGCTACAGACCAGGTACATTTCTTGCCAGTGTACTGGGGGACCTTCTATGTTTAAATATAGAGTAATATTTTATGTTTTATTGAGATGTTTCATGTTCTTAAGAGTTACTGTTTTATCAAATCTTGCAGCCCAGAGAGCTCCTGGTGATGTCAATGAGAGTTTTGTGTAGACAGGAATTTCGGAACTTAGTTCATAATAGAAAAGATCATTGATGTGAGTATGAATACAGATGCATCGATCTGTGTGGATGATAGTGTCCAAAAATAGCCTGACACAGGTCCAGTTGGCAGAGACCCACATGAGGATACAAAAATATGGGCATTTATCTCCTGGGACTTACAAGCCTGCCACTCGAACCAACAGACTGCATAACATCCTAATGTACTTGGCCAGTGCAGCAGCCAGCAAGATTACCATTCATAGACTTTGAGATGAAACACCCTTCACCCTGTTTATGCTTCATGCATGATTAAGTGCAAAGAAAGCAAGCCATGCCGGCACGACAATCTGTCAAGGAGAGGAACCTTTTGCACAATGATAAAACAAACATCTAAACACATTTTCAGTGTAAAACCTCTTGTGTTTTTTATAGAGTATTACATGAGCACTGTGTTAAAAGGACATTTAGGCTGAAAAGTCAAGCTTCTCAAAGTCAGGAAATAATGGAATTCAGACTGCCTGCAAAATCAAGATGTTGTTCTTTTGGTAATGTTGATTGTGACCTAATAATTAGATAACTGCATGTTGTATCTTTGCATAGGACCCACTTCTTCCTTGGAGCAGAGCATTGATGGTGCTCAGTGAATAAGAAGCTATTCAGTATTTTGTTTTACCCTCATTATTCAGTGAGTTTTATTTATTTGCTACACATCAGCTGTAAGACAAGGTGTGGTTGCTCTTAACCTCTCCAGGCAACCTGTTCCACTGCCTGGTTGTCTTCTTGTAAAAAAGGTTTTTCTTAAATCCAGTCGAAACCTCTCCTGATGGTACTTATCTCAATTGGCTCTTGTCCTCCTGTCGTGCTGTGACAAGCCTGGCACCGGGACTTCGGTTACCTCCCCATAGGTGCTGGGAGACTGCTGTTAGATGCTCCCAAAGCTGCTTCTTCTGCAGGCTGAGCCAGTCCTGGTCCCTCAGCTTCTCCTCACAGGGTGAGTGCTTAAGTCCCAACTGTCCTGTTGACCCTCTGCTGAACTCCCTTGACTTTATCAACATATATCCTGTAGTGGAGGGGACAGAAAAGGACACGATACTCTAAATGTAGTGTAATGAGTGTTCCGTAGCAAAAGATAATCACTTCCCTGGATCTACTGCATATGCTCTGATTAGTACAACCCAGGACGATTTTGGGCACCTTTGCTGCCAGTGCACACTTCTGGCTCATGATCAGCCTGCTGTCCCTCAGGATCCCCAGGGCTCTTCCTGCAGAGAGCTGTCCCCAGGCAGCTGGTCCCTAGCCTGTGCGTTTGCACAGAGTTCTTCCTTCACAGGTGCAGAGCTTTGCATTTGTCCTAGTGGAATGTTCTAAGATTCCTGTCAGTCTATTTAGGTCCCTGTGGATGGCAGCTCTGCCCTCAAGTGTATCAACCAGTCCCTTCCAATCTGGTGTGATCTTCAAACTTGACAAAAGCACACCCCATCATCTTGTTCAGAACACTGATAAAGATAACAGGATGGCCCCTGGAATAGATCTCTACTGTACTGTAATAGTTACAGATATAACAGCAAATCTGTTAGAGCCTACCTTGTGTGACCCATCATCCAATCAGTTCTTTAGCCATCTAGCTGTGAACCCACCTGGACCACAATGTTCTGTCAATGCTGCCATCACCATCTTCACAGCAAATGGATGCTGGGCAAAGACATTGGCCACTGCTGGATGAGTGTCCCTCTCCACTGCATCCCTTCTTGCAAGATTACAAGCCTGCCAGAATGCTTTCTGCCTGTGGTTCACTTATCTCATGAACGTTGGTACTGCCACACGCTCATGCCACATGGCCTCTCTCACAGCAAATAAACAACATTCCTTTTTCTAATATTGTGCAGCATGTGATCCTATGACTTATTTACTGCCTGCTCTTCAGTTCCTCTGGTTAGAGATGTGGTATTGCAGCACAGACTTTTCTATAGAGCTTATTCTATCACATGACAGTAGCAATGTTTTAATCTCTGGAGAAGTAAGCCTGTAAGACAAGTAAGGCAGTGGATGTGGTATCGTCTCTGCTGATTTCAAGTTATGTTTAAAATGCAAAGTCTGATTATTCATGGGATTTAGCTTGGTGTAGCACATTACACATTCAGATAACAACTCTCGAAAGTTTTTACTTGGGGCCAGGAATAACATCAGAGGCTAAATTTGTGCACCCAGGAAGTACTGAAAATTATTCATACATGGAGACATCTGGCTTTGGAGCTGTCAGTCACCACCCCTCTCCACAGACTGCACAGAGAATTTGGGCTCTGGATTTCGGACAGTTGTGGGACATTTGGTGTAGTTTGCTTCTTATCACCCCAGAGCTTCTGGCAGATTCCAGCTCTCCAAGGAAGTACTTTGGAAACCTCAGTAGAAATCCTTTCAACAGGCTCAAGCATTTGTTTGTTTATGAAACACCAGTTAAACTGCTCTACATCTCTTTCCCTCTTACCCTGGAGACGCTGTGTGTGTGTATAGATGTAAAACCTTTTAGGCTCCTTTACTTGCTGAAGGTCAGTTAAACACTTCTTCAGGATGGCTTTCAACATACTAGCTCATCTGAGGTGAGTTAACTAGATGACGGCAGACTCAGAGTTTCTCAAATCCTAAATTACCCAACAACAACAAAAACAGATACACATCTGAGATCCATGGGAAGGGTATCACTTATATGAAATGCTAAAGGAGGGAGTTATGGGTGGAAAAGACAGACATAAGGAAATATAAATTGATTCAGAGTTTTCAGATAAAGGGGAAATGAAAAAGCAGCATAAGAGAAATTAATGATATTCTACAAGGGAATGATATTCTGTATGGGAAACAAAGATCTAAAATGAGCCAAACACTAGCAGGACTTCCTATTTGCCTGAAGGTAAATTCAAGATGAAGTACTTGCAATGAAGGTACTTGGGAAAAAATTCAGGCAGATTCTTATTTCACCCAAGCCACTTCCACCAGTAATAAATATCCATCTCAATAGCAGCATAGTTCTGTACTCTTTTTAGAAACATTTGCATTGGCCAGGGTAACCTGTGTCCATCACTGAAGAAAAATGTTCATATTTGAAGCAGCTAGGAATTTATTGAGAAAGCAAGACAAGGATAAGCATGTTAGGGCAAAATTAAATTAGAACTGTGAAAGTGTAAGCTGCTTCTGGCTACAGGGCAAACAGTGTTGCAGCAAATTTTCATGCTTAAAGAATTCTTTTAAGAGTGGCTTGTGATGGATTTTTTTTGAGGAAAAGGAAAAAGAATCAAAACCAATCTACAGCTCTCTAAAAGCTGCTACTGTGGTTAGCTTAACACATTTCCAGTTTTTTCTCAAATGAATGGCTATAAAGTTACAGGACAGAGATGAAATTAGTAACCCTTCTGTACTAGGCACTCCAGCTACCAGTGAAACAGGAGGAAAAACAAATCACACATTACTAACAGCAGACTAAATTAATTGAACTCTAGTGACAAGTGGCATGTAACAAAACGTTTATGAACTGAAGACAGGCCAAAAATCCTCTGCTGTTACAGATTGCTGCAGACTGGCCATGTCAGCAGTGCTTACAGACAGAAATGTCAGGGGCATCAACCTATTAAGAATACTGTATTTAGAAATGATGGAGTGTGCACCCATAATTTAGTTCTGCACTCTGGATACACCACTAGAATGGATGGGGTAGTTTGGGTTTTCAGGCTTACAGTATCCTCAGATCACCTCTCCCTGCAATACATTACCGTGTTTATCAATGGTTCCACCCTGAGCAAAAGCTTTCAGGACTCACGTCACATTGCTTTTGAAAGAGCAGAAACACACCACTGAGGAAAAAACCAGCTGGGAAAACGATGATGACACATTTCTTGCCCTGGAATTTGGCAAAATAAAAATGCTTGGTGGAAATGATTCAATTTTGACTGTGTTTGCACAGCTAGGTATTTTTCGGCTTCTGGAAAGTTTGGAATACATTGGGAGAGCTGAAATAAAGAGATTTCTTAAGATCTTGGTTATTACATGAAATTCCAAATAAGAAAGGGCGTGCTGGCTCCTGTTGTGACTGGTGAGAGCCCCTATGAAGGAAGAGTCCTTCCTCCCCCTTCACTCTACACAGGACGTGTCAGCTAAACAGAGTCACTACCACATTTTGTATGCGTTACCAGAAGGTTAGTTTTCCACATTTAAATTTCATTTCTCTTACCAGCCTGAATCCTTCACAGAGATACATGTGAGAGCACCCTGGAGTCTTGTGAATAAGAAGAGAAAGAGAGAGAATTCTCCTGGAACAGCTAAAAAATAAGGAAAATTAAATTAAGGTGGTTAGGAGAAAGCAGCAAACAGCTGTGTATTTCTTTCTCTCTTACTCTGGAGATGGCGTATGTGTTTGTCTGTGTGTGTAGATGTAAAACCTCTTAGGGTTCTTTACTTGCTGAAGGCAAAGAAAAGCTGACTTTCCTCTAGCAGTCATGCCAAAAGGCTGACAGCACAGTCTATTATTCATTTGCACTCTGTGAGTGATCACCTGCTCTGCTAGTCAAGGAAAACCATTGTGACCAAGGGAAAAGGTGAAAAATAGTCCAAAAGAGAATTACAGGCCTCTCGGTACCATATTTTGTTATCAAATTTGCAAGCAACCATGTGCCAGGACAAACAAGGAGCTGGCCCCTAGGATAGCAGACAACTAGAGCTGGGTGTTTTGGCCCTCATTTGCATACATACTTGTGGTCTTAATTTTTCCTTTCCAGAGTCCCAAGCTTTGTACATCAAAAGTTTCTAAGTACAATGTAAACATTTGCCTTCCTAAATATGTTGTATTTCTAAAACCACAAGATTAAAAACAGATTTGGGCTAATTTACTACCCCTTTGTAACATTTCATTGGTAGGACTCAAAGCATTATTAAACAGCAAAATGCCACTGAAATCCTGGTTATTCATAAAGGTGAAAAATGAAGTCTCCTGGCCCTGTTCAAAGCCAGTCCACAGCCAAGCCAGGAGCAGAGCCCAGTGTTCTGATAAGCAGAAATCCTCCCAGAGCTTACAGCACCCTGATTTTATTCTGATTGCATCAAAATGTGGATTGTTAAGATATGCAGCCAGATATAACTTTTAAGGAAAGAAAGGGCTCTGTGCTAGGGCAAGCATGTTGTAGTCCTGAAAATTCAGATTTCTTCCATTTCTCTTAAGCAAACCCCTATTTTTTCTGTTTATTTTATGTATAATGGGGATAAAAATAGCTTTTTAGCTCTTGGTTGGACCTTCCCAGGCTGTGAAATACTGAGATGCTTTGTGGGCAAAAGCGTTGCTTAGAAACAAAAATAAAATACAAAGGTCTCTAATTTTGCCTCCCAAGAGGACTTGGAAGCCAAAGCATTGCCTCAAGACCATGTTTTTCCTGATGTGTGCCAGCAAAGTTATCTCTCAGGCAGTAAACAGAGCAGGGCTGGGACGTGGTGTGTTTTGAAAGCCAGGTGGCCTAGGAGTGAGTGCTGTCTCCAAAGCTGCTGGCTGCAGGTAACTCTGCCACTGCCACATAGCCCACCACTCCCAGCCTCCCCACCAGCCCCCTCCATGTGCTTGGAGTTCCATAGGCACCTATGAACCTCCAAGACCTCCAAGGCCTTCAGCAAGCTGAGTATGAAATAGTTATGACTGGCAGCTGCTGCACTGAGTGGGACTTCGGTTTAAGTAATTCATTTTGATAACAATATGTGGATTAATTAAGCAGTCATTAATTTTCTTGCTTCCTAGTTTTTCCTAATTGTCTCCATTACGTAGAAGGACTTCAAGGCATGTTCCTTGGTGAATGTGACTACTTTTTATTGCTTTTTGCAAATGTACAACATACGTGCAATTTTTCAATGCTGTTCACTCTCTCAGCATCCGCTTTGGTGCAGCATACTCTATTTCTGAACTCTTCTAGACAACAGTTAACCTCTCTTCCCATGAGAAATGCTGGTTGTATATGCTGCAGCAGCAATTTAAGTGTTGACAGAAAGTTCAAGAAACAAATACTTTTTTCCAGACCTGGCACCTTGTCCTCTGAAAATTCATTTATGGGCTTGTGGAGACAATCAGGAGCAACCACAGACCCCAGTGTTCCCATTCCTTTTTTAAGTCTGAAAAGCACAGCTAGTGAAGAGAGTATCTTTCTGCCACAAATGTTTATTACAAACCCGTGAAGTGGCAGCAGGGGTCAGATGGCACAATCAGGAGTCACTCTTCTCTGGCACTTTGCAAACAGGCAAGGCTTCCTATGCCAGGGCATGTGTCTGCCCTAGATCCTGTTGTTACGGGTACAAGGTGGGGGACGTGTTCTATCCTTTATGTATTATCTCGTTCTGGTGGGCTATGAGATGCAGAAGACTATCCTAGTCTTTAGGTAATGTTAGGCTGAGGTGTAAGGAGACAGAGGAGCTGTGTGCCTGACTGAGCAGAGACAGTACAGCTTCCAGGAAAGGCAGGCACGGGTGGGCAAGGGATGTATATGCACACCTCTGTGCAGGTATAGGGCAATGATTACAGGCTATAAGAGAAGACTTCTGATTTAACTCTTTATACAGTTGCTTCAGCTGAACAAGATCAAGTTCCTGCAACACAAGTCTGCCAGGTGTCTGAGCTGGAAGGAAGGCAAGGTATGCAGACACTAGGCGCATATCCATCTTTAAATAGCAAAGCTGCATCAGCAGAAGTCTGAAATCTTCCAAAGCCACAGGGGCACAATCACGGTGCAGGGTGCACTCAGTCCCTGTTATGTCTGTCCCAGGGGATGTGCAATATGTGCTGGCCACATGCTGCCCCCATGTCAGGAAGAATCCCAGCTGTGCACTGTTTCCTTGCCCTGATTTCCCTCCGGAAGAACTTAGCAGCTGGGAAGGAGCTGTGGTACAACTCCCCTGTCGTGCGCTGCTGGGAGGTTGGGGGGCAAGGGGTGAGCTGCATAAAGCACCTGCTGTGCTAGCTAGATATAGGGGCAAGGTTTTCATTTTTTATGGCAGAAAATCTATGCACACCAAGCTTCCTCCTACAGCCTGGAATATATGACCACACTGACCCCATTGAGCTGTGTAAGATTGCTTAGCAGAGAGGAAATTGAAAGAGTTCATGACTATTTTTAAATTTCATTGTAAGAAAGGCAGTGTCACCTTGAAAAAGAAATTCATAAGACCCTAGCTACAATAGTCTGTGATAGAAGGATTAAGACATACATGAGTTGTCAGGAATTAAAGACCTCTGTACTCCTTTTGTAGCTTCCAATGGTCCATTTAATACGAAAGAGTAAGACTGAAAGAGCAAAACCACTCTGGCTTTTTATCCAATTTTTTATTTAAATAGCAGGACAAATTTTTGGAATATTAGATGTGGATGCTCAACACAGGATCAACCCAGAAGTATATAACAAACAAGTGTATTTTCCTTTTATATCTCTCTAAATTCTCCCCCAAATTCCTGTGCCTCACCCCTCATACTTCCTTTCTGGTGACATTTGCAGCCTTTCCTCACTCTCCATTTACACACTACTTTGTTTTCCTGCAATACTCACTCCAACCTGCTCTTCAAACCTATGTCCAAAAATTCTTACAAAACTACTGTGGTTATCTGCCACAAAACCTCCATCTGAGATACTCCCCTGGACCTAACAACCAGAAAAGTCAAGTAGGTCCCTAAAAAGTAGCATCTGTATGTCCAGGCCCCTTGCAAAGGTCCTTCAATTACCCCCATGTAAGCAAAAGCATGATTTGCTCTTGTCGAAGCCATGGTGGTTGCCACCAACCACCTCCACATTTTCCATGTGCCTTAGTAGAGCCTTCAGGAGGACCTGCTCCATGTTCTTGTCAGGCACAGAGGTGAGAATGACTGGCCCGTAGTTCCCTGGGTCTTCTTTTCTTCCCTTTTTTAAAATGGAAGCAAACCTCCTCACTGTAGGAGAAGAGCAGGTTCAAGACCATCTAAAGAACGTGAAAGTGCACAAGTCCATGGGACCTGACAGGATCCATCTGTGGCTCCTAAGGGAGCTGGCAGATGAAGTTGCAATGACACTTTCTATCATATTTGAAAAGTCATGGCAGTCTGGTGAAGTTCCCACTGGCTGAAAAAGGGAAAATATAACACCCATTTTGGGCAGAGAATGGATTGACAACAGCCTTGAGGAGAAGGATCTGGGGGTGTTGGTCGATGAAAAACTCAGTGTGAGTTGGCAATGTGTGCTTGCAGCCCAGAAAGCCAACCATGTCCTGGGCCTCATCAAAGGAAGCATGGCCAGCAGGTCAAGAGAGGTGATTCTGCCCCCTTACTCCACTCCTGTGAGACCCCACCTGGAGTACTGTTTCCAGTTCTGGAGCCCTCAACACAGAAATGACATAGAGCTCTTGGAGCTGGTCCAGAGGAGGGCCATGAAGATGATCTGAGTGCTGGAGCACCTCTCCTATGAAGTCAGGGTGAGAGAGTTGGGACTGTTTGGCCTGGAGAAGAGAATGCTCCAAGGAGTCCCTATAGCAGCCTTCCAGTACATTAAAGGGGCCTACAGGAAAGTTGGGGAGGGACTTTTACCAGGATGTGTAGTGATAGAATGATGGGTAACAGTTTTAAGCTGGAAGAGGGGAGATTTAGGTTACACATTAGGAAGAAATTATTTACTGTGAGGGTGGTGAGACACTGGAACAGGTTGCCCAGGGAGGTTGTGGAAGCTCCATCCCTGGAAGTGTTCAAGACCAGGCTGGATGGGGCTTTGAGCAACCTGGTCTAGTGGGAGGTGTCCCTGCCCATGGCAGGGGAGCTGGAACTAGATGTTCTTTAATATCCCTACCAATGCTAGCCATTCTATGATTCTATGACCCAGGTAGCTCTCCAAAACAAGAACCTAGGGAAGGCCTGGTAGTTTATTACTCTGGAGAATCTAAAGGGGAAGACTACAAACGTTACTCGTGCTTAGTTCTCTGACTTAAAAGGATGGATAACTAATTGTCTTTTCCAGGCAGATATCGTCAATTTTCTGCAAAGCAAGTACAACAGCAAAATAGTGCTTTAAATACGCTTACATTTGGAGAGAGAAGCAGAGACAAGCAATTGCATTGCAACAGCATCTCCCTACCACTTGCCTCTGCCACTGTTGTTTTAGAGTTTGTTACCAATTTGCTTAATGTTGTGCTCTACTAGCCATCATCATTACTCTGTTTTTCTGTCCTTCACCCTTCATTACCCGTGCTTCAACTGAAAAAGATGATGACCTCTATGGAAATGCAAATACGTAGTTAGAGGCTCTAAAAATGTTAATACTGAAAGATCTACACTGTGTGTTCCGTCTTTACAGGTGAAGCATCTGAGATCTTTCAAAGCAGTGATCTGGTCTGAAAAGCCAGCTGCTCAGAAGCCAGCATTTCCTCCAGCTGATGACCCTGCTCCAGCTTTCCAGTCCTCCGTGTCATATATCATCTTCCTGTGTGCATTTTCAAGTCCTTCTATGCATCCCCCCTGCTATTACATTAATTTTTATGGGAAATATTTCTCCACTAGCCATTGCCCTTTTCAGGCACACATTCTTTTCAGGAACACATTGAAAGAAAACAGAGTAGCTGTGGCAGTAAGATGGGCCAGACCCGAAGCAATGACAGTGAACACCCAGGCTTCTGGAAGAGCTCCAGGAATTAGTTTAGCCTGAGACTGGCTGCTTAAATCTCTGTATTGGAACTGTCAAAACACATGGATATGAAAGCTTGAGGAAAATATAGATAGGTTTCATGCATCTTTTCCACTAAAATGGTGTTTGGGTCTTAAGGAGAAAACAAATTAACTTTCAAACCTAGTTTTCAGGGGTTGCTAAGAAAGGAAAATAAATCATGGAGTTCCACACTCAACTACCACTGCTCTGAAGTGGTCTGTAAAACCACACTTATATTTGATACTTCAAGGGAGTTTCTAACACTTCTTTGCTTGTGCTGTCTTTAGCAAGCCCTTTCAAGCACTACATAAACTTCTGTCTATAGTCTTAAAGTGTTTCAGGGTATCAGGCTGCACTACTTTTATCATAAAACATGATCTTATTCTTGCAGACAGCTTAGTCTGCGATGTACTCTATGGCAATATGGAAATTCAGTTCTACAGCTTGTACCTTGTGCAAGTACTGGTTACAATCCATTTAGTCACAAATTCTTTTAAAATTTATTTTATTTTTGTTAGAAGCATGAAAAACTTTGCCAATTAAAAGTGGTGCTTGCTATCCCACAAGTCAAAATTGTGGGTCATCATTCCTCTGTAGAAAAAACTTTACCATACGGCTTCTAAAATTAGCAAAGGTAACTGGATGTTAGATCAGTGGCTCAGCAGATAGATAGATAAAATGAGAACAAGTTATATTCTGGTAAATAAGGAGATATGAATGCTGAGACTGTTAACATGGTTAGATCCAATGCCATTCTTTAATGCACAAGCAAGTGAATGATCCAAGGGCAGTGGTCTCCGTCCAGACTTTTCCATAAGGTGTGTGCCTCCATCTCAACTATGCTTTATAGGTTTGCTTCTAGTTTGTTCCTCTCTTTTCTGTTTTATTTCAAAAATCTTCTCTAGTTTTTAGTGTAGCTCTCCCACACATTGATGACCTTTTTAATAATTAAAATGCTAAAAGTTCTTTCAAGCTATTATGCTACTCACTCTTCAAAGTAGCAGGCGAAGGACCAAAACTAGGAGAAAGACCTGTCTGTGCTACTTGATTTTGACTTGCTTTGTTTTCCTGACAGCCTCTGTTGGAGGAGAACTGAGAAGTGTCCTTTGTTAGTGGTTCAATGCTCAGAATTTCTCAGTGTCATGTCATTATCCATCGTTTCTGTTTTGATCATTTAAGCGATCTTTTCATGTTGTTTTCCTCCTGGATATATTATCTGACATGCAACAAACAGAGTTTTCATAAAGCTCTTTGGTGCCTGTGGGTACACATGTAGCTGATGCCTGTTTAAATGGCAGTGTCACAGCCTTCGGAGGTATGTGCATCATCTGAAAAAACAATTGCTGGGCCAGAAAGCTCAAGACACTCTTAAAATCGTATACTCAAACCAGTGACAGAACTTTGGAGGAGAGGTAGGATCTAGGCAAAGTACAATGGCAAATCAAATTCCCTGGGCTTACTTCTGAAAACAAACCATTTATTTGGTTATGTATCAGATCACCAGAGACCTAGAAACTGAGAAACTTAAAATTAAGAAATCTTGCCTTTGAGAAAAAAGGTTGTTAGATTTTTTTTTTTAAAAAAAAAAAAGGTTACAGAAACCTCTTCATCTTGCCTACATAAATGAAAGTGAAAAGGCGGCTAGTATAGGTTCTTGCAAAAGTGAACAAATTTGCAAAGATGCTAGTACAGCTGCTCTATTACTATTAATAGGAAGTGTCAGAGCTGGGATACCGTGGTTCTGCTACAGTGAGAAGTGTTACATGAGCCCTACAAATGCACAGGACTGGGAAAGTAAAACAGGATTGTCTAAAGAACTATAAAAGCAAATAAAAATGTGTGTTGGTGTGACTGGTACCCCCTGCTCCCAACAGTTGCCTTTATAAATTTAGATATCTATATGTGCATATATGCCTCTATAGAATCACACAAATCAAGACAAGGAATTTTGGATTACTTCTAGAACAAAATTCTTCTCAGAAGTAGGAATTGCCATTGCACAATTACAGGGTCCCAGGTAAAATTTGCAGATAATAAAACTCAGACAGAAATTTTGCATCTTGCATTTTTGGTGTGTGTTTAAATAAGTTACTATAAATATCTCCACAGAAATTTTTGCATTTTAAATTCTCCTTTCTCCTTGAATCCCTCAGCTGTGAGAAGGCTGAGCCTTTACTATTGTGTATATACATATGTACATTTTCTTGCTCCACTATAGCATTTTGCATCAGCAAGAGATAAACCTGCATTTTGCAAGAGGAAAAGCACATGCAAAACAATGAAGTTACTTAAAGTCCATTCAGAAAACCAGTGGTATTGCAATGGAACCCAGGAGTGTTAGGTAACACTAGCTAGTAAAAAATTTCTATCCTAAAACTTTTTTGAAGAGTTCACTCTTAGTCATGATTACATCACTATTTCAATGGTTAACATTATAGGAAGTCAACATGAGAATACATACAAAGAAAAATGAGCAGTTTCATGACACCAATATATGAACACAATATTTTGACACTAAAATAGCAAGAACTTAAATAAATAATAATAAAAAAAAAAAACAAAAAAAAAGGAATGAAACTTGGACTAATGACCATTTCCTCAATTTATTTATTTATTTATTTATTAATGTAGCAAGAAATCAGTGACCAAACGAAACAAATATTTTTATAAATGTGATGCAGACCCCAGCAGCATTTTCTGATCTTCAGGGCATTTAAGTTTAAGATAAGAAGAGTCATTGCATTATAGGGGAATGTTAGAAAACTAGTTAAAGAACCCCACTGGAAAAAGTCACGTCATTCTGCCCAGTCCTAGTAACTCTCCTGCTGTCTGGAAGCTTACCAGACAAAATGAGATGTTGCATCTCAGCCCAAGCTTTCCCATAGGATGTGCTCCCAGAAATGGCTATAAACCCCAAAACATTGGTGTAGGCTTTACTCTTTCTTTGCTTGAAGTAGTGACAAGGTTATCATTCAGATTATCAAGGCTGCCCAGCCTGCTTTCTGAAGGTCAGCAGGATACTCTGGCTGTCAGCAAATTTAAAAACAAAAAAGTTACTGCATTTGAGAGATACAATCACTTTGTGTAATATATGGACCATCATAACTTTTAGACTGAAGTCAACAAAACATGAATAATTTCCTTCTGGGCCATTTCCCCAGACTTACTCTAACAAACCTATTTCATACTTAGCTGCAGTTTCTGGTTCTCTTCGATCTCTGGAGGACAATACCACCTGCTTTGCTTTAGAGCTTCCAGTAGAAAAAAGCAGATTTATCAAAATTTAAGTAAAAGGACTAATCTTTGCATTCCCTCCTGCACCACAATGTCCGCTGAATGAAGGCGATAAGCAGCATTGCCTAGGCAAAAAACCCCCAACCAAACAAGCCCCAAACCTTTTCATCAAATTTAGTCTGAATAGGCTGGATGTATGCACCATAACTTCTGAATTTAGTCTGATAGTTCAGTATAAAAACACTATATGAAATTCTTATATCAGAAAAAGAACTGCTCACACAAATTATACACTGGCATGACTAATGACATCTTGTAACTCTGAAATGTCAGCAATTCTTCTGCTTCTAGATACATAATACTGAACAAAATATAGCACTGTGTGATCCCACACAATCCATAGTTTTGCCTTACATTTCTAATTTACTTTTTCTAGGACTCTTAATCTAAATTTTCTGTTGCTTGGGGTTGTTACATTCATAAGGGTTTTCACATCATAGACCTATTTGAAATAGGTTAGCATGTATCCCTGAATCTTTGCCAATACAATATCTTTTCCATATAAGTTTGTCCAGTCCTAACAGTACATTTTTTCTTCACTGCTCTACAGAAGTTATTGCATTGTCCCAGGTCTGTACTGTTTATTCCAAGCCAGTTTGCACCTTCCTCAGCTTACCTGCAGCTCCATAAAAATTACTTCCTGCCTATCTTGAGATATTCCTAGCCCTTCTCCATAGTGTTTTCTCATTGCCACCCCCTCAAACACTCCAAGATTCTTTAATTAGGAAATTATTAGATCCCTGAGTTTGTTTCCCACTTAATCAGGAATTTTGTAAATCTCAGCAGACTACTTTTGGTTTTAATTTCTCCACGTACTACGTTCTGTCAGATAAGGAATGAGGGTCATGTCTCAGAGAGGTCAACATGGCCTGTGCGAGACATCAAATACTTCACAGTTTCTTGGCATATGATACTTTGCAGACCACAAAGCCTAGGAATTACCCACAGAACCCAAGCTTTGGTGAAAACAGAAAGTAATGAAACATTCTGGACAGGCTAAGTTTCTGTAACTAGTAATGGCAGATGCCTAATAATTCCTGGGCATTTTGTATATATATCGCATTGTGTGGTGGATCTGTGGCCACCCCACAATGCAATGCATCATTTGGTTACTGATGACAGATTTTGGAGTGTTTTGTTGGGGAGTTTTTTTTGGTTAAGGCAGTAAAGGAGACAAAAGTATTTTCAAGACCAATATGGTATTAATAAGTTATTCAGAAAATAACTAGCTTTCATTGAGAAAACAATAGCAGATTGATAAACAGTTGCAGTCTTTAAAACATTTAAGAGCAAACTTGAACTATGTGTATACAATAAGGGATTTGAAACCAATTTATTGAAGGTCTTAGTGTAAACACCCTTGCACTGACTTAAGTGGGCTTCCAGTTTTATCCTAAAGCCCTGTCCACTTTTTTGCAATAATTTGCTGCTTTATTTTGTTCACAAAAACGTTTTTTAAAGCCCTATTGCTACCTGATGAGTTATTCTCAGTAGAAAGGGTTAAATTCAAGACACAATTTTGCATTTTTGAGGCAGTCACTTCTTCTGAAGCTTTCAGCCTCGTAACACTGACAGACCTTATGATACAGAAAGGAACAGCAATGTAATTGGTTTTGTTGTTGTCATTGCCTGACACCAAATAGAGCAGGAAAGATTGCAGAGACCAACTGATTCCTTTTTAACACAGGGCTTGTTAAGCTGTTTTTTTTTTTCTGGAGGAAAGGCAATTTGCACTGGTTGTGTTGTCAGTCATCAACGGGTTGCAACAGTGTGCAGTCAAGCTTCTAAGAAGTGTTTTGCTTTGTTTTGTACTCTTGCCTGGATTCCCCCTTTAACCTTATCAAAGCAGTTAAATTTCTTCAACCTATCAAGCTGAGCCATGTCAGCATCTTAAGAGAGTCGCTGTTGACACGGCTGACCAAAGCTGAATTGATCTTACAACCCTCAGGACATCCTGCACAGCATGCCTGCTCTATACTACCTCCACATGCCTGATTTAAAGTCCAGACCTTTCTAACTCACTGTTAGCAAAGTAAGATCCTTTGTACCATGAACATTATTTAAGATCTTTCTGTTGCCACAAATGCTTTCCCAGTAACCTTAGACTGTATGCTGGAGATGGAAAAGGAGGACAGTGATGACATACTTGTTTGCACTTAAAAGTAAAACAACAAAAAACTCCAACCTGCAACAACAACAACAAAACATTATTTAAGTTGAGCTGCACCTGTCTATCTGAGAAAGCAGCACTAAAACAAGATTAGTTACATTAGAGAACAAAGTGTGGCTGACAAGGCTTCCAGCTACTCTCCATGAAAAACTTGGCAAGCGAATGGCTGTTTTCCAAACTGTTAGGCACCCAAGTTACTGCATGTTTGCTTGTATTCTATATGTTTTCCATTAGTAGGCACACACAGTGGCAGTAACCCGTGAATCGTAAGAATCCTGTCCTTAACACTGTGAGCACAAAAAAGGCTGGATTTTGAAAAATAGGGAACTTGAGAATCAGTTCATCAAGAGAACTCAACCCCAGATCAATAGAGAGTCTTTACTTGTTCTGTTTACTTCATTCCTTAATAATATTCATATCTCCTATCTTCTAAGTAGAGAAACAGAAGAAAATTCTCTTAGAAAAAAGAATCACTTTGTTTTTCAAAGGGTCTTTATTTATGTATTTACTTGCCTACCTCTTTGTGTGCGTATTAGTTAATGGCTATTTACAGAGTGGCCCCAGAGAGGTGACCAACAGTTACTGGGGAGCTAATTTCAATGCAACTACTAGAGCAGTGAAAAATGTATAATCTTGTATTGTTGTGGCCTATGAAACAAAGGGCATTGATAATAGGAAAAAAAAAAAAAGTTACATTTGAAAAATAAAGGACCAAATCCTCATCACAGTGTTTAATCTTCCATGGGATGATGGAGGAACAGTGTTGTTTCTGTCTTTGGTTTCCTCCATTACTAATGGCACTGGTTTATGGATGTGAAATACCTTTGGGATTAAGAGAGCCAAGTTCCCTGGAGCTCTGTGTGTAATGGACCGTCTATGTTGGGGTGCAGAAAAAGAAGCAATTGCTACAGAAGCAGGAAAGACACTTATGCCACCAATCAGTATGTCTACTTCGCAGAGTCTAAGTAATCATTGAAGAAATGAAAAGCAGCAGCTTTATGGCAAACTCCATATACCTTAAAATCTTATTTGAAAAAACCACAGGCAAAAGCCTCTCCTACAGTTGTCACTCACAAGTCTTTGGGGTTGGTGTTTTTTTTGTGTACTGTTAAAACAGAACACGGTAGAAACTGTCTCATCTGAAATGTGTGCAAATCTCACATGCAGCAGCTAATTACCCAGAGAAATAGCCCATTAATGTTATTAAATTATATGAGAAATAGGTATGGGAGCCTGGATTGTGTTTTTGTGCTACAACAAACAAACTTATATGTCTTGGGAAACAAAGACTTGGCAAGCAAAAACCTGCCTGTTCTCTGACTCAGTGAAAATAAGTGGTATGAAATCTCCAAATATAAATTACTCCAAAAATGGAGTCAGTAGCAGAGAAAACTTGCCCTTTAACACAAAAGAAAAACCAAAACCAAACCAAATAATGATAAACGGAACAAGAATTAAGATGGATGTGAGGATTGCGTCTGAAATGGGAATTTTCAGCCTGCGGTAAAGAGAACATTGTAATACCAAGGAACCATTGCAGGCAATAGCTACTCTAATGTCACACTGTCTTATTATCAATAAAATAGGCTGGTGATACGGAGCAATTTGTTCAGCTCTCAAATTATGACTTACTGGAGCATTCTGATTTCAGAACTTGATTTCAAAAGCATTTCAGACCTCACTGCCCTTAAGAGCAGAGAGGATTTTCATTTCTATATTATTTTCTTTTACCTAAAAATCAGTGTTTAATCATCTTTCATTGTGCTTTTATTCAGAGTAAAGGAATACACTTTACCTCTTTCAGGGAGCATTCACAAGAAAAGGTTTAACTATGACTCTGTTAACTTGTATGGATGCAAATGGATTGGAAAATCATTTTATATGTATCTACATTGTGATTCATAGATTATGATTATTCCAGAACGTACTTGTTCATATTTCGTATTAAAAAAAAAAAAAAATGATAAGCTGTCTTCTCGCTCCCTTACTTAACCAGAGCAGGAAGCCAGTCAAGAGCAGTGATGGTTTGCAGTTTTATCTGTGACTGCAAAGACAGTTATTTCCTTAGTAGTCACTTTTTGGGCATTTAGATTAGAGGCAATAATAACACATGCACTATCTCTCCTTTGTTTGCTCAGCCATAATGCTGAGCTATAAAATACTCAACAGTATTAAAATCACTACCAGTGCACTCTGTATTGGGCTTTTCTGTGTGATGCAGAAGTGAATAAAAAAAATTGGAATGGACACAAAAATCAAAGAAAAAAAAAATCAGAGTCATAAAATAAAAACTTTCAGTCCATAGTTCACTTTGAATTTGCAGAAAATGAATAATAAAATAAATTATTGCACGTGAACACCTCATAAAAGAAAAGTGCAAGTTCTTTTTACTCTAAAATTACAGGAGTAAGCAGTTGGGTGTTTTCTGCCTTCAAAAGGGTAAGGGGTCTCTTGTAGTCAAATGGACTGTAAGTTGCACAGAGGCAGCATTAACAGCCACAGGAATCTGGGGCAGCATCATCTCAGGTGGATCTGTTTTTGGGTGTTTAGTGGGATTACAGTAAATCAGCATGATTTGGAGAGAACTTTTGGAGGAGAAGGAGTAACCAGACCAACTGATGCTCCCTGGAATTTTCTTTTATTAAACCACAAGTTTTGGTCAGCCACAGAGCTAGTGTTTGCTGCAGGTAGAGGTACCTCCTACAAGGTGACTTGGTGGGCAGGAGGTGAGTGCTTGGAAGAGCTGATATTGGCACAACTGTTACCAAAACCCACACTAGTTCACCTTTCTATACTGAGGATCCTGGTTCAATTATCTAACATAGTACATCTCATTCTTCTTGTTCCTTCACAGCCTCAGTCAGCTACTGAGAGCTGGTGAAAAGCAACGCCTCAGCACTACACCATTTATTACATAATTAATCTCTCAAGGATACAAAAATAAATGAGTCCATGTGGTCTGAGCAAAGTACGCTCTTCTACTGCAGTATCAGCTCAGGTGTCTCGGTATCATCTTCTCAAGTTAAATGGAGGGATTCAGAAAACACAAGCACAGACTGTCACATGTGAAGTTTTTACTGTTATCCTACATACAAACAATTGGAAGTAAACTTACATATCTTGAGGAATAGATATAAAAAGTATGTCTGGTGCCTTTCTCCTAAAAGGGCTTAATAATAGGTGCTGCTTGTGGAATATTTTGGACATTTTTAAAGGTTTTACTGTTTTTCTTTCTGCATGTATTTAGAAAGTTGTATTACAATATTTTCTAGCTTGCTGCAATGGGTGAAGAGATCAAAGGAGGACAGTATATAGCAGCCTTGTGTCCTGAAGTGAAATTATGATTCAGTTATTAGCTCTGCCACTCAGAAGCATACGTGAACTAATGCAGCATCTATCCACTTTGCCTTATCTATTGTGACAAGCCTCCAGGGGGACTGATCCACATGAAATTTATTTCACATCTCATTCATTGGGTGCCTGGGATTTGAAATACCTTTCTGATCTTCTAGGTTTCAGTAAGTGGGACTGCACAGACTCATTGCCAACAAAAAGTAAGAAAGCAAACTTCTCCGTAGGGGTGGTTCTTTCAGATTTCCGGCAATGCCACTGGAGAGGCACTGATACACATTCCAGGACTTGTGCATGTGTACCTAGGACAAGGATGACTTAGAAAATAATCATACACGACAAATCAATGGAAATAGATTTTCTTATATTCTGGATAATAATGAAGCTTGTATCATATTAAGTAAGAAATACAAAATAGTATATTCAATGTGAGATGTATGACAATGACATCCAATCTTTCCCCTTCCATTGACTTAAAATGACCATGCTCCCCTTTATGAAAGCTCAACCGTTTGGTATATGCCAGTTTATTTCTGTACATCTCCAACAGCCTATAAACCTAAAGGAAATGTGGGATTCCTGGTGTTTCCCTATCTGTCTGAACAAATGAATTACTATCAGAGGCCCAAGTGTGAGCTACTGTGTCTTTAATGCAGTATTTCTAACTCAGTGTGTCAGCTGGGACAAGACTTAGTCCTAGGGACCAAGCCTACAAAAGAGTATGCACCCAAAAGCAGACTGTGATGCAAGTTAGTTGCCTTCACTCAAGAGACTGATGTATTTTTCAAAGTGCTTGTGCATTTTCTTCACCAGAGATTGCCCTTGGGAGGTCACCCCATGCTGGGGTTCACATTACAAAGCTAGAGAATCAGTTTTACTCTTGGCGTTTCTGGCTCAATGAATCTTTTAAATTACATTCACTTGTTGGGTCCAGTTATCTCTTCAGTCAGGACCAATATCAAAAGTGAAAAAGAGTTTACTGCCAGTCTGTAGTGTTTAGTGTGCTAGGTTAATGGTTGGATTTGATGATCTTAAAGGTCTTTTCCAACCAAAATGATTCTGTGATTCTTCAATGATTCTATGAATAATCAGTGCTCAGACTAAACCTGAAGGTAACCGTACCAGAGATGGAAAAATATAATTACTTTAGTGAGGTATTCTAGAAGGCGAAAAATAAAACATATTGTAGATATTTTTTCTAAATTCTTATGAAAAAAAATTTAGATGGTCATTAATTGAATTTTTCCTTTATTTCAATATCAATAAGTATTTAACTAAATCCTCCTAGGCAAATTCTCTACATGCAATATACTTTAATATAAATAATTTTAATATTTGCAATATACTATCTAATAACGTATTCTATTTTTAAAACAAGATAATCTTACTAAAACTAAACAGAAAATACCAATTTACATCTTTGGTCTAAACTGACATGCACTCAGTGGTTCTTGGCAGATTTTTCTTGTTTGGTCATGTGCAATTTCTTCAGTAGGTCCTAGCTTACATAACGCTGGGGAATCTACAAATAAACAAAGGAACTTAACAAAACCACAGGACTCTCTTTTTCTGCTTCAATCTGCTTTATATTTCTCAGCCTCTGTGATGTTTGTTCACCCACACACATTCTGTTTTCTAGTACTGGTTTTATGAATCAGTGGTAGGTCTCTAAAACCCTCCCTTTCCTTTAAAGAGTTGTACCAAGAGATTATACCCTATATCCCTGTATCTCGCTGTAAATTTGTTCGAAGTGTTCTTCAATTTGTTAGCATGCATACACAGGATAACGGGCAACTCATTATATGCAACATTTTCTTCTTTGATGCTAAGCTTATGAACTGATTTAAATACTGGTTTCCTTTGTAACAAAACACAATCTTAGCTCCCAGTGCAGTCATATTTTCCTCATGAAATAACATTGAATCGGCATGAGAGTATAGTGTAATCTTTCAAAAACCTACAGTTAGGGAATATAACTTGGTTTTAAGACATTTCCTGATATAATATGCAACATCTAAGCAGTTAATAGCAATGAAATGAACAGTTAAGCCAATTGGTAAAAGTTCTATATTGTTACTGAATTGTTTGATGCATATACAACATAGATGTGATTCTTGAAACACTCTACTGAAGCATTGTGATACTTACTTCACTGTGGGACACAAAATAATACTCTCTCAGAACGCACTAGCAATTGGGGAATACCAAGTGACTCATTCTTCAACTAACAGTACAAATCCCACATAAAAATATGCAAATATTACTTTAAACACTTGACTAAGAAGGTGTGCTCTATTAGTTTATAATAAACTTAGATTTTCGTGCAAGGCAGATAAGCATGGTCATTTCTCTATATACTATATATATACCTTCTGAGAATGCATTCTCATCCAAATTAGCAGGGACACGCTGTGACAAAGACATGCAGTATTCCAGTGCACTGTTTATTATGTTGGCAGGTATAATTTATACTATCCTGAACTTTTCAGTTCTGTGCTTTTGTGTTTCTTCTATGACAAACATATTGGATAAATCACACCACTTCTTAGGCTTATTTTCATCTGATATTTGTGTATTTTAGCACTTGTGAGGGTTTTTTTCATCCTTTAAATTGTAAATTTTGGAGTAAACGTAATGAAGTTAAAATATGTGATCTATTAAATACAATTAACAATGTAATATGTGGAAATACACTGCATGGGAAAAAAAAAGGGTAAGAACAGTTGCCACACATCTCCAAGGTCAATATCCCAACAAGGCATAATCTTTTCCCTCATATGGAGTCTTTTCCTCCATCTTGTTCAAAGTATGTTACTTGGCAGTACAGGAGAGAATGTTTATTTTTCTTCAGATAGGGAAAGCTGCTTTTTAAGCAGAGTACTGCATAAAAGGAGTACCATTTAAGACAGGAGGTGAGCTACCTTCTAAATCCACTGAATACGGAAGAGATAAAGCTGGGTGCACAAAGGCAAATTAAACTAAGTTAAAAGGTATTTAACCTTACCAAAACAGGGTGCAATAGAAATAAAAAACTGTTAAATTTGTTCATCTCATGGAACTTGGATGATTCTTTTTTTTCTGTGTTCTTTCTAATACAGTTAATGTCTATGATATGCTGTATTCTGGGTGATGTTAGTCTAAATATTTAGCAGTGTTTTTCTAGTTCTGCCACAGCTCCTTCAGGAAAGCTGGAGAGGGACATTTTACCAGCCTGAGTAGTGACAGGACACGGGCTAATGGTTTTAAGCTGGAAAAGGGTAGATTTAGGTTAGATATTAGGAAGAAATTCTTCAGTGTAAGAGTAGTGAGACATTGGAACAGATTGCCCAGGGAGATTGCGGATACTCCTTCCCTGGAAGTATTCAAGGCTGGATGGGGCTTTGAGCAACCTGGTCTAGTGGGAGGTGTCCCTGCCCATGGCAGAGGGGTTGGAACTAGATGATCTTTCAGGTGCCTTCCAACCCTAGCCATTCTATGATTCTATGATAACCTATGGTTTTAGCCATTAACTGAAAATCAATGAGGTATTCTGGGGAACCCATAGGCCATTGAATCACTGATGCCAGAAGTTCTTCCCCTTTGTCAAGCACCCCTGACTCAATGGCCAGCATCTAGGGGTTTCTTCATTCTTAACTGTTTAACTGGCAGATGACATATTTCAGAGACTGACAATTACTCTATCATTTCTTCCCCTTCAACAGTGCTCCCTGTGCAAGGTGGATTCAGGTTGCTATTGTGTTTTGGTGTTCAGTTTGTTGGACAAGATATACAAGGAAATAAAAGAATTTCTCAATGAGTGACCATCCTGACCAAAAAAAGGACTGCATTCAAAACCCTGTTAAAGACAGATTTCCTAGAGCTGTGTTAGTTCACGTGAGTCTAAGACACAGAAGTCAAAGTGCAGCAACTGAGTATTAGGCACCTGTCCTACATGTGGGCCAGAAACTAGAGCTCTGACATCAGAACCATGAAGCTGTGCCACTCTCCAACAGGTAGCACATGCACTGAGGGAAACTGGGAGAGTAGTCCTGGAAAGGCTGAAGAGACAGCTGTCTGGTTTTTCTTACAGAAACAGAGGAGTCTGTAAAACAGATCTTGATTTTTATACTCAAAAGGTTTATGCGGGAAGGTAAAATTAAGCAAGAACAATAAGCAAAGCTTCAAGTGCTTATCTCTCTATTTGCTTCCATCTTACATTTTGTCCCTTGCTATTGAGTCTAGGGTAAGGGACTTTCTGATGCACTCAGGAGTTCAAAATGCCTCACTGTGACTGGTGGCAGAGAAACCTGCTCCACTGTCATGAGGTGAACTACGCAGTGAAGCAGCACCTGCCCATCTCCTGGGCAGAAACCTGTTCTCCTCCTCTCAGCGACAGGTCAGAAAACTGAGTCTTCTAAAAAAGCTTTTCAAAAACATCACAACTTTGAAACATAACAGTGTTGATATTTAAATGTGATACATAGGACTTTCTATTCACTGCCTAATTCAGCTCCTGGCCCAACAGGGCTCTGCGCTACAGTGCAACTGGGCAGCACCCAAACTGGTAGCACCAAGATGACTTGCAATCTGGCTAAGACAGCATGGAGCTTGCATGAGGCCTTGCTGAGATATGTTTTGCCATTCTCCTGCAGCCAGACATCTCCTAATGCCATGTCTGCAGTGCAGACATATCTCTGTGGATCTGACCAGAATACACACTTGAGAAGAAAACTGTCCACCGGGAACACATTCAGAATTGACACCAGAACCATCTCAATCTATTGTAAGGTCCTTGTTGGGAGACTAAAAAGACTATGAGAGATGGGGACCACCTTTTGTATGGCGTGCCACAGACAACACTGTCATTCCCAGGAGCTTACATTGAATCCTACTGGCTGTTGTGTTAAAGACTGTAGTCGCTATCAACCAATGATGCTGAACATTGTGTTTCTCCTTCCTTACTGTGGTGGCACTCCATCACTCCATTCTCACCATGGGCACTGTGCACTGATGCTATTCTCACACGTAGACTTGAAAGCAGGTAGAACAAGAGTAAGACTTACATTAGCAGGAGACAGCATGATCCAAGTTATTTTAATACTTCAACGCATGGTGTCATCCGTAGTTGAAACAGCAAACACAAAAAAGTCCTGAACCAAAATGCATGCTCCCTGCTGTATGAGAGCTGTAGCAGAAATGTGGATGTGTTTGTCTCCATCTCAACAAAACTCCAGCGGACAGTTTTGTATTCAACCCTAAGAAATACCAGCATAACAGATGCTTTTGCTCTTTAGCATTATAGAGTTTCTTCGAAGTCTGCTCTGGCCTTGATTTTCCAGTGTGGTCAGCTCCTCTGAGTCAGTGCCTTGAAAAAACAGGCTCCAAAATTATTGTTATTCTGTCCTGTTATGCTTTTTTTTTTTTTTTTTTTTCAGATTTGAATATATGCAATGCATAGTTTGGCCAGAAAAGCTTAATTAGCTAAGCCCACAAATTAATCATTCAGATCAAATTGTTTGTATCTATCTAGCACTGTGATATGTATTTATAGAGTAATTATTATTGCATGTCTGAGATAAAAGCATTTAGACTAAAAGCAGTGTTATTGTTCAAATGAATATTTATATATATCAAGCCCCAAACCTCCAACTATGCTGAGAAAAACATTTAAAGACCCTGTAAGACTCAAAACAAAGGAAATAAATAAAACATTAAGGTTGAATATTCAGTCTTGAGATTGTGAGCCCCTTGCTGCAAAGGCTCTTCTCCTTATGAAGTATTCAGTGGAGTCTGTAACACATGGTAGGTATTACTCACAATAATTATTATCCTCTTAATGTAAAATTTTCACATCACATTTTCAGTGGGTTTTTTCTTTTTGCACTCTGGAAAGATTTCCATCAGGCTCTGAGAGCTGAGAAGGCTCCTAGGAGAAATTCTGAGGCTCATGTTTTTATACAGTTTGGGAGCTCCTGGTGTAAAGCCATAGAATATATGGATGGAAAATGCTAAGCAGGTTTTTATTTTGGTCTGCGTAAATTATGGCACAGACTTGTCTAGCCTTTACAGATATATATTTTTTTATTATTATTTTTTTATTGCACTTCACATTTTCTGAACTCCTGTCCAATATTCCTTGAGGATTCCCTGTCTTTTTTTTCCTGACTCCTGCAAAAATACAAGAAGTTTCCATCTGCATGGATCAATCCTCTACAGGACTTCTCTACCCTTCTTAAAATTGTGACAGTATAAGGACTAGGTTTTTAAAGGTATTTGGGGATCTATTTCCCAAAGAATTCAGGACAAGTTTGGTGGCATATAGCTATTTTGAGAATCTTGGCCTTAATCTTGATGCTTTCAGGGGTGTTTGCTGCTTGTTGGCTTCCACCGAAGGCTAAGGAGAAGCATGTTTCAGTTTGAGGGGCGATTCTCAAAGAAAAAACTCAAGAGAATTTTCAAGAAGCTGTAGACTATTTCTGGAGGGGCTTTTTTACCTTGTAGGTAGCACTCCACATTCATACTTTTGGAACCTCGAGATGAGATGGCCTTGAGCTTCAGCAGCTTTCTCCAGCTTTTTCATATTTCTTGATCACCTGTCATTTAACCTAATCTGTTCTCTGTGCTCAAAATTCAAACTGGGCTATATGAATCCATGTCTTTAAATGGTTACATATTTCTATACACCTAAATGAAGTTATTGATGTTAGACAGAAGCAATTTGCTTAATAAACAACACAGGCAGTCAAGACCGCAGTCTTTGCTTTAGGTTTCACCCAGTGTCTCAGGCTCCTCTGTGGAAATGACTGGAGACCATCACCCTCCCTCCGAACTTTTGACTCAATTTTCATCCAATCAGCATAAATGTGAGACTTACATGGGCTGGAAGCCAACTGGCTACGAATCACATTGCACTAAAGAGAATGAGAGTCTCATTCAATGCCTTCACAGTAAAGGACAGGAAGAAAAACAAACAAAAAAGATGTAAAAATTTGGCCATAGTCATACATTTAAAAAAAAAAACAACAAAAAACAACCACCAGTGAGTATCCATTCTTCATGAACCACTCTCAGTTTTCAGGATGAGGACATCTGCAGTCACAGTGTTGACATCCAGTCTGAGGAACCCTTGAAGGCCATAGAAAAAGAAGAAGCCAGGCTCTAGATAATCCTTAACAGTCACTCATACTATTAACCTTCTTTGTTGAAAGAAGGAAAGACAAGTGTAAGCAATATTGTAATCCTTACAAGCCCAACACCACCTTGATAGCAAAATGCTTTCTTACAAATGCAGCCACAACAGGTGGAGGTATGTAAGAGGCAACTGTACAAAAGTGCACAGAACTCAGTTTTGCATAGACCATAGCTGAATCATCATCATCATAGCTGAATTTTAGGCTTCCAGAAATGTCGATTTTGCTGAAACATCTTGGTCATGACAGTTAGAATTATAGTTTAAATTTAATGAAATGAATATTTGCTGGTAAACACACTGAGAAAATGTAAGAGTGTGCTGAAGCAGTATTCCCAGTGCATTCACCAAAGTTATTTCCCAGGAGTCCAGAATACCCCATTTTCAGCCAATAGAAATATTAGTTCAGTCAGTATTAGTTTGCCCTGCAAGATATTTCTGAGCAGAACCGTAACAGGGACAAAACAGGGAAGGTGCCTGTTCCAGTTGAGAGGGAAGACTGAGAGGAAAAGGAGCAACAAGAAGACATTGTCCCAACCCACCATATTGTGCCTTAACACGACAGGGCTCACTACAGCAGTTTCTCAATTTATGCTGTAGCAGCCATGACTTTACAATCTGAACTCTCAGCCAACAGGAAAACAACCAGGAGACAGATTATACCACCAAATAGGAAAACCTCCTGAAAACCCTAAACACGTTTCTCCTTTGAAGGAGCCTGCACTCACATTTTCTTAAAGGATTTATCTTTTCTTTTGAAAATGCGGATCCTGCAGAGAAAACCCTATGTCATATGCAGATGTGCCATTATGGCCAAATTATTAGTGACTGCACAAGAGTGCAGGAAGATAGAATATGCTGCATTATTTGTTCAAGCCTGATTTGTGGGGGAGAGTGTACAAATTGCTAAAGAGGATGTCACTTTGACCTCCAGTCACTTTGACACTTCAGAAAAGCTTAGCAGGATGTTAAACACTCAAACCAAGAACCACTGCACACAGTGCCTGCTTTAATCTGTTAATAGTCTCGGATTACTTTTTAGATCTTCCCTGATTTAGCGGCTTCTGTCAAGCAATATAAATAAAGGAGATCATGTGGAGATTTCTTCTGCCAGTCATGGAGATGTCACTTGTTCACTGACTAGCTGGCAGGTTTTCATGGCAAGTCTGCTCACTCATTGGAAATTGTGCTTGTTGCCTAAGTGACCAGTAATTCACTTGAAGAATGAAAAATAAGTTACCGAAGTGCCAAGGGAATCTGTCTAGAAATTAGAAATATTTGACAGTGGAAAAATATGTTCGTTGTGCTGTTTGGTCCATTTTTTCAGGGAGAGCTGGAGTCACAGAAGGCAGACAGAGATCACTAGAACTCTTTTGCACATAGATTAACTCGTAATTCACTTATACATTCTCACGGGAATACAGCTTCTCAGGCAAAGTTCCTTTAGCAATAATGCGGTTTATGCTTCTGCTCTTGTGTTTTAATAAAAATCATGAGATTAAAAATCCTCCCTAGTGACTGCTATCCCAGAGCTGAAATGTAAGAAAAGGGATCATAGGCAGTGCCTAGAAACCACAGCAACTGCATTTCTAGAAAAAAATAAGAGATCAGCTGTAATGTGACATGGCTTCTCATGGGATATACTAATCCTGCTCAGAAGAATTAGCTTCGTTGACTCAATTGCTCCTTTGGGACTTGCAAATAATGCACATTTAAGTGATACATATTTGCATGGTATTAAGTGCAGTGTCATTTGTGCTTTGAGGTGTTCCATAATGTAAACTCTGATTATGGAGAAAATTCTAATCACATTAACATAGCATTATACTAAAGCAGCAACTGCTTTACAGGAGAAGCAGTGAACTCCCTTTTTGTTTGATGTTTGTTTGGGTGCTCTTGTCCTGGACCATAAGAATATGTCTTGAGCTTTGCAGTTAGATAAACAAATCATGAGGTTACACCAAATCCCTGCTCATCAGTGGACTTAAGCTTTTATTCTCTCTGCCCTAACTGACCAAGTTAGTAATGTCCATGCAGGGCTCTGTCCTCTCACTTTTATAGCAGTGGCAATATCTTACCTTGTATCAGTGCCTCTGCTGCTTTTACTTCTTTGAGTAGTGCCTGGCAGTTGAGCAGTCCCATAATTTCCAAAACCAAGAGAAACTACTCTGTGTGAGTGAGAGTGTCAGAGTGGGCTCTGAGAAATGGAAGAATATCATCACTGCTTATTGGATTGCTGCTGCTCCAACAGCTACAGATCTGAGCATTATTACTATTGGAGGCCACATGAAAAACAGATTGAGGGACACGCACACAGGTGTATTTCGTGAGAGACTGGGAAGAACAAGACAGAGGAGACAATCTCATTCTTTAGGGAAGATAAGACAGGCTGTTTAAAAAAATGTAGCATTATCTGCTTTAAGTAACAAGTAGTAACACCCAATTTAACAAGCTTTGCTTACTGTAGGAAGCTTAATTACTCTTCAGAATACTTTCAATACAAAATTTCTCAAGCTGGTTGTTTCAGCTGAATGTCAATATGTTATGAATTAGCTGCTTTGCTAGAAACTGCTATGTAGCAGCCAAATTTTTTTCCACTCCATAAGTGACATGTGATGAAAGATTATTTAATGAGCTGCTGCATTTTGCATCTGTGTAAATAACTTTCATGTAAACATGTATTATGGATGATCAACGTGTCTTCCACAGTGCTGAAAATCAGTAGTTTTGACTGCATGAGGTTCTTGAGGATGTTGTCAGAAGGTGGAGATGCAGAGTGGCTTCTGCAGTGACTTGCACTGATTTAAACATGGCTTGCTATGGACTTGCTCTCCCCATGCCTCCAGCCATCTTTTCACACCTCCTCCTCCCTTCAGCCACCAATGAGGCTCTGATGCCTCTCTCACCTCTCATGACAATGCTGACCCTGGCACCAGTGGTGCATGGACCTGTGGCCACAGAGTAACTCATACCACAGAAGAGACATCACCACGTGTAGAGATGGGCAGGGAAGTACAGTAGGGGTAGGGTAGTGTAGGGAAAAACCCAAGTAATAAAAATCCAGGGAAATCTTAAGAAGAAAGAAGATTCTGGGAGAGATGGCTGGAGCTGGTGGTAATGCCAGTAAAATGGGTCAGTTACCAGTCTGGAGCACTGGAGGATGCTTCTGGCGACCTTCTGGGGACGAAAAATGGAGGATTTGTGTGGTACCTGAAGCAGATGGCCTGGAGATGGCACAGAGAAACAGTCTGCACCTGCTACTAAGGGTGGCAAATGGGGCAGAAAACCCTGTGGAAAATGCAGGACATTTCTGAGCCACTTCTGTCCCATTTTAGCTCAGTTCAACATACGTTTTGCAAGGTTTGCAATTGTTTCAAGCGAGTAGTCTTGTCAACTATATAGCTGACATATATATTATATATATATCATATATGCTATGATATACGTAATATATATATTTTCCTATTCTTTTAGGAATGGAATTCCATCCTTGTATCTTTTTTTGTCAAGATATGCAGGATCAATTTTTCTACGTAGAGCTGCATAAAAGTTTCACAGTACATATACTTGTGGTGTAGCTGATGGAAAAAACGTAAGTAAAGTCAATTTATTCATATCCATTTTGGTCTTCTAAACATACTGTCTTCTCACAACTCAACAAACCAAACAACAGAGTTCACCTTCATTTAGACCCAACAGATGATGCAGGAAATTAGGTATTCATACTTCCGACCACTGGTCCTGTATGAGTAGCCAAATCATTAAGTTCACCAATGGTACCTTGTGCATATTGCATCTAACTACATGCAGCTTCAAGGCAATGAGGATTTAGAATTATCAGCCCTGCCATGAACTGAGCTGCCCCAGATTCTATTCCAATGACTTTTGGGAGAAAAGAGAAGAGGAAATAATTTTTGAAAGGCAGAGGATGATTTTCAGGACACTAGCTGTTGAACAAATAGGTTTTCACTGCAGACAGACACATTACCAACCTTTGTAAAAAAGCCTTAATTGGGTTTTAAACTGTAGTCTGGCCACATTAAAAATCCTTAATTTGAAAGACGAATTTATAGCATGAACAGTAGTCTGCTATAATGAAAATATTACGGTTTTGCATAGGTCTTTGTCAGAACTGCTTTCAGCTGGGACTGGCGGTTTTGGGGCATTAATCAGCAGTGAAAGTAAGCAAGATGTAACAGGCTTCTCCTTTGAGCCAGCCCAGCTAAATAACTGAAATACAGAAGTCTGAACAATTAGAGGAGTGTGAGACGCTTGGAAAACGTTTGCCTACTCCTGGGGAGAAAAAAAAAACCCAAAATAGTGTCTTGGGTCACACTACTGAACCGCTGATGTTAGGAAACGAAGTTAGTCCTGTTAGTGCCCCAAGTTTGTGGTGAGGGTGTCTCGCTAGTGGCTAAGGTCAATGGCAAAATGAATTGTGGAGGACTGGCCTCCACAAAAGGTAGTCTCTCACACAAATTGAGTGCATTAGAGAGATGTAAAAGTCGAAAAAAGAAAACAAACAAAACCGAAGCAGTGACAACCGTGCCAGGGTGAGGGGTGTTGTTGTGCGGCTGGGACTTACACAAGGAAGGGCAGACACCTCTGCCTCCCTTGCTATGTTTGCAGCCAGGACCCAGCCTTTGGCTGAAGCATGGCAGTATTGTTACAGGAGCCACAGGTAGGAGCTGAGGACTGAGCAGACAAAAGGCCAGACCAGCCTGCATAACCATGTAAATAGGACGACCATCATGGGTCGTTATCGGTCGTTGGCACCCATTGTTCTCTGCTGCTGACAGAAAGGAGAGAGAAGAAAAGACGAAAAAGGAATAGGAGATAACACAGAGCCTTCAGTGGCTGGGTGGGACTCCTGCTATAACTCCTGCATTCTTTTACTCCTGCCTCCCTGCACTCCTGCACTCCGGGAGTGCTGCTATTCCCTGCTTCCTACTTGCTTGCACTCCTGCCTCTTCTCGTGGAGCCTGCTCGCCGAGGAGCTGCGTGAAAGGAGCTTGAAGAAATGGAGAAGAGAGCTAAAGCACACAAAAGAGCTAAAAGAGCTGGAATCACTGCTCGCTCCCCAAACCCTCCGTCATCAGTGCTCCCAGGCCAGTCGGTGCCGCTCCAGCCGGTTGTAGCTGTTTGCCACAGCCGTGTGACGCTGCCGCAGCCGCAGCCGAGCTCCAGCAAACATCGCAGCCGCTGCTGCCCAGGCCGAGGCAGCCGCCATGGCCGCCGCCAGCACGTGCCGCAGCCGCCTGCGCTGGAGCTCCAGCGTGTGGCCGCTCCTCACCCTGTCCCGCTGCAGCTACAGCCGCGCCCGCTGCACGCCGCGCTGCTGAAGGCCCCTGCCCAAGCCACGCTTGCCGAAAGCTGCGCTCACCAAAAGCCCGCTCTTAAAGCCACAGACGCCGCCAAACCTGTCATTGCTTCTGAGCCTGTAAGAGAGATCTGCTAACGGAGAAATCTTCCCTTTCTTTGCGTTCTTTTCCTCGGGCAAAAGTAATCGGCCACATAAACACACGCACCTCATCTACCCTATACGGGAAACTCACCAGGCACCCTAACCCCAACTATAATAATGTTTCTTTCTTTCTCTTTACCTATCAGAAGTTACACACCCCAAGTTTGTCTCCTGTAACTACATTTGCATATCCTCTCCCCCCCCCACATACTCCCTCTGCTCCAAAGCTGTTACAGTAAAGTGGTATTTTAAGCACACAGTCTCTGTGTTTGTGCCGGTGCACGAGCATCTGGGCAGGGTTTGTGTTCTATAGAAATACCCGGTGTAGCCAGCCGGTCCCAAGCTAGGGACAGACCCACTGGGAAATTAAAACCAGCCAATTAGGGGCTATTCCTCCTCTAACTGAGGAGAAGAGAAGGTGCAATCCGTGTCTCAACCAGCCCGGGTTGAAGTCGAACTGCAACATGTATTCTAAGGTGTGGGCTCTTAAAACTCTATCTCCTTCTTGCCTTCCTTCCAGAAGTATATTTCAGTCTCTGTTTCTAAAAAGCAACTGCATCTGGGAATTATCAGAGCAACAGGCAACACGTATGTCAGACAAAGTAAAAGGATGATGGCTTTGGAGCCCAACCTTGCCCTAAACTCACCTGAGATTACAGTGATCTGTTTTGTTCAACAAACAGGGCTCTGCTCTGAAGTACCAGGTGATGCCCACTCAGATGGGACCTGTCAAGTGAAGAAAACCCCCTGTCAGAAGACAACAGCTCGCAGGCAGCTTGCTCCTCAGGTCTGTCATCTGCCCAGCAAAGTTTGTAGTAACTGCAAAATATGTTTCTGAAAGGGTTTCTTCCATTATGCTTGTCACAACTCTGACACGTTAGGTAGGGACATAGAGCAGGACAGACATGATGTATACCTTAAAGCCAAATCGCTGTCTAGTTTTCCTCCAGCTACAAAGCACTGGCAACAATCCTGAATTCTCAGATGATACATACACCAAACGTCCTCCCATATCCTTAACCCTGACAGGTCTGTCATTCTAACAGCAATTACAATGTTAGGTTCAGTTAAAAGAAGGAATTTAGGGCTGTGAGGCACAAACAAATGACAAACTGAAGAAATAAGACTTGGATAACATGGCAAACAGTCTCTTTGGAAATAAAAACAAAATTAATTTCTATGTCTTCATTACTTCTGACAAAAGCCTCACTAAGGCTCAACCTGCTGGCTGAAAACCCACTGCTGCCACCCGGTGTTACTGTGTCAGCATTGGCCTGCACTTATCTGGAGCAAGCACTGGACCTTGCACCGCAACACCAGGAGTGTCACAGTAGTTGTTCACAGCTTCTAGCAGGAGACAATAGAGGAAAAGGCAATGTATGTACATATTTACCATTAGTGTGTATGATCCCGGCTATCCAAGGCATCATGTTGTGAGGTCTTAAAAAATAGCAGGAAACAACGGGAAATAACTGTGTTTGTTCAGTTGCTGTCAATGAGAAGATATCAGCAGATACTCTATTTTCTTTAATTGGGAATCACACAATAATATATTAAACCCCCATGAAACGAATAAGGAGCAAGTGACTAACAATACCGAACCCTTTTTCATTTAGAGAATCCACTTTCTTTCAAGTTTCATTTCATGGATTTTCTTCAGTGGTGCTGCTTTGCTAAGCAAAACCTAATGCATTTGTTACAGCCCAGAGAATGAGCTGCAGGTTGAAAGGTAGATTGAGAAGAAAAGCATACATTCATTGTGATTTTCCAGGTGATCAGTAATATTCAGCAGCCTAGCTTGCATTGCACTCCAAATTGGTTGTTTTACCCAAGATAATTAAAACCTACATTCTCTGAGTGCAGCAGCTGCTTGTGAATGTCAATGTTTTGGCCAGAAGCCTTTTCTCAAGACAATTCACAATGCAGTATCGGTTAAAATGCTGTCCTGTGGGGAACATGTTGTGATTGAGAGACTTCTGCTCATCAGACCATCCTCATTATTATCAGTTTTGCACTGAGTTATTCTTCTGTGACAGGCTTGGTTTAATTTTGTTCAGAGGAAGTCGAGCTAAACATTGTTTTCTACCACATCCTCTTGAGAAGGAGCTATGTAGGAATGCAAAAATAGGGAGGATAAATTCAACTCTGTAGAGCTTACCAGGCCTTTTTTGCATGAAATAACAGAACTGATTGATTCCTAGAACATGGGGCAAGCTCCAACAGACACCTCCGTCAACCTCAGAAACAGCAGAGTGTAGATTGTGAAAGAAACAATTAAAAAACTAGTAGCAAAAGAGTTCAGACTGCATAAGATGCCTCCAGTTCCTGGACTCTCACAGGCTTGCCATGAAATTATCCAGGACCACAGCCAAACCAGGAGATGCAACTCGGGTAAGATTTCTCAGCTGGCTAAACCTAACTACTTCCAGCTCTTCCACCCAAGTCAGTGAGTCTGCTTCCCTTGCACTGGCCCCAGTGAGAGCTCCATTCTCTGCTGAGTCAATTTGGTTCACTAGGATGGCTAAAAGCCACTCACTACTTTACTGTGTTACCTTCAGCAAGATGCACGAGCTCACAGAAGGGCTAAATGAGGCTTGCAGCTGGCAGAAATCAAGGGGAGTGTGAAGATCAAAGGCAAGGGGCAAGCACCCCTGCTGCCGAACTCCAGTCATTCAATTCTTCACTACAGTACATTGGTTACAAACAGACATGTTAGCTAGAATTACTGAGACTGCCCCAAGATGTCTTTATTAAACACCAACAAGACTTCCCTTCTAGGAGGAAAGTTAGAGTAGCATATGCTGTCAATACAAATTTATATTTGGCTCTGGCATCTGAGCAGAGATTGACATCCACACCAAAGAACTGAGAATATCTTCACTGATGCTAGTGTGATTGGAGGTGATTATCAGCTCTCACAGTGGGAAGTGTGTTTAATTTTTCAAAAGTTGTTTTGACCTTGCCAGCTAAGAAATTACTCGAGGAAGGTAACTACTGATGAAAGCTTACATAGGCGTACCCACCCTTCCAGCTCCTTTATCACAACAGGGCATTTCCTGGAAGGGAAAGTTTCAGTACTGATTGAGAAGGAAGGTTATCTTTCTCCTTTCTTCATTTCATATGATGGGCAACCCCAACACCAAACCTATTAATACAATTAATTAGAATTCAAACAATGGCCTGTAACTGGTTATTCAGAGCTCTAATATGCCCAGGCAGCTCCTGTGAAGAAGTGGCTGAGGCTTAGTGTGCCTGCTAAGCTCTCTGTGAAAAGCAAGTCCAGTCTTCCTTTACATTCTCACTTCCTCCCAAAACTCTGAAGTTAATGTTGGAATTGAGGCTCTAGTATTTCTGTAGAGAAAGGAGCTTCAAAACAACATGAATGCAGCATGCAGGCAAGTGAATAAAAACAGGCATGATAGAAAGTGAGAGCACTGAGAACATAAAGGCAGGTTTATTTGCAAAGAAAAAAAAAATTAAGTGTAAATGTAGAAGGTAGAATACAGGTAAATTTCCTGTAAGAATAAACTCTTATGTTGGAATGCTATTCATAAATACAAAAATGTTTTGCAAAGACTATTTATTGTCAGTTCCACCTTTTGTTTTGGATAGGAGGAAACTGAGACCCAGACTTCTATGTCTTTCCTGATGCCCCAGTGACTAGTGCTAACAGAGTGTGAATTCTGAATTCTGAGCACTTGAAAAACTGAAGTAAATCTAGAAAACTCCCTTACTTCAACCCATTCTGCAAGGGTAGATCCTGGAGTTAACAAGCCCCAGTTGTTTCCCTGTCTCATGTCCCCATCTTAATTCATTTTGTGAGCCCTTTAGTTACTCTGTTTCCACAGAAGCCTTTGCTCTTCTGAAATAAACTGAAAAGCTACTACTTCATGGCAAGTTACCCCTATCAGAGAAGGAAAAATCTACAGCTTATTTAAGCTCCCATTATTTAATTCAAATATTATGACTGTACTTCTATTGCATTACGGTAGATCTCTGGGAAGATGTAGCAAATTAATTAGCAATGAAGGAGCAAATAAAGTGTTAGCAGAGTTTGAGCACAAGCAGTAAACTCCTCTTAAATACCCATTAACTATTGCTTCATTGATAATAAATTACAATAGACCATGTAAGAAGCACCTGAATATTAAATGATCTTACCAGGGATGCACAAGAAAGAAGTACAAAATTAATTCATACTAGCAAGACACAAAGCCTTCGCAATAAAAGAATGATTCAGGAAACAATCTTAAATCAGTTTTTACTGTATTACCTTCAGGATTCATCAAAAGACATAAAAATGCAACAGGACAAAGAGTGGCACTCTGTGCCAAGCGTGGGCATGTCAGATGGGATCAGATTCAAGAATCCTTCTGTGTACCACCCAAAATGAGAAAAGATATCTGTTTGGCCAGATACGTGCAAACCCCATATCAACTTGAGGAGAAAAAACCCCTTGGACTAAAAGACACGACCTAATGGACCACCGCATTTGCATTACAGGAGAAATAACAATCATGACTAGCTGGTCTGTGAATATTACACAACTCTCAGCTTTATCTTGTGAATATCCAGGGTTTTTAAGAATTTCGAGGATCAAATACTCATGTAACGTGGCAATTCACCAGTAGAGGCCACCACACACTTCATAAAACTGTCAGACCAGTTTGGTCAATCAGTTCACTCATTTTGAAGTCGGGTGAGAGCTCCGGGCTGGGTCCCACCAGGCCCAGGCTGCTGCTCTGATACAACTGCTTCTTCAGAGGCTAATTTTTCCTCAAATATTTTTTCCTTACTTTTATCTCCTTTCTTCTACAACCCAGAATTCAAGCCCATACCAAGTCAAATCCATTCTCATGATCCTGTCTTTGCTATCAATTCCCTTGCTTTTGCTACTCGGTTTCCTCAGCTTACAAAACCTCTGCAGGTGTAACACAGCAGGGCTCGTCTACATGGCCTATCTGTGCTCGGTGTTTTCTCTTCAGACAGTGATGTACAATAACCCAACATCAAAACTATGCCTCACTCACCCTAGGCACAAGCTGGGGCTTTTAAGGGCCAAGTTTTCCAATTACATTCATCACACAGCCTCCTAAGAGATACTCACAGGGTTCTGATACCTAAGTGAAACAATTTTAAAATATACAGGCAGGTTTTAAGTCATATTTGCACTGTGTTCATCTATACATACTAAAGATTATTTCCGTACTTACTTCCATTCAAGATACACATGCACCTGTAGAAAGACTTGTTTCAAGGTTTACACTGATACTCAATAAAGACGCATTAAAGGAAAGGAAATATAATTTTCAGGACAAATATGGCTGAGATATTTTAAATTTTCATTCCAAGTTAAAATCCATGCATTGAACTGCAGTCTAGCAGCCAGTTAACAAACACAAGAAAAAGAAGGATTTCTTTTGCTATCTCTTAAATCCATTTTTACTAGGCCATTGTCTAAATCCAGGGCATATTTGGGATTTTTTACTGACAAATACTTCATCACTAGCATACCCAGCTGTCTCTTCTGAGTGTAAAATGTAAAAATGCAGACATGTCCAAAACATCAGCAGACAGTGAGTGAGACAGGGTCCTTGATTCATTAAAAGATGCTGTCAGGACTCCAGTAGCTTTGAAAGACTTTCTGTAGTCTATGAAAATGCTCCTTCAGGAAGAAGGTGTAAGTATCCTGTTTTTTTGAAATACACAAGATATAAAAAGGTATGCAAGCAGTATTGTAAAGAACCAATTATGTGTATGATACTGAAATGCCAGACAGGTCGAGTACTGAGTGGGAAAAGGATTAACAATGAGTCACAAAGATGGTAGGCAGTTCATTAATGCTCTTTCTGAACAGAATTATTCGGAGATGAAGCTAAAACCACTTTATAATGTACATCCCCGAAGTGAAATGAGGAAAACACATCAACTATTAGACTTTCTGAGCCAATGTACAAAACACGAGGAATGTCTTATCTTTTCAACAGGCAAAGAGCAGCATTAGGTAGTCTTGTTCAGAATGTCATTTCAGTTATGCTTTGAGAAAAATACAAAACAGGAAGAATAAATAAGAATTTTAAAAGCTTATTTTGATTTTGCTGTAATGCTTGTAACTCACAGGGTTTCCATGTAGAATGAATCACACATACCTACAGTAAAAGTCTGAATGGGCCTGAAGTCTAAAAGCAAATATAGAGTGTTTGTAAACATATATGTGGGTTTTTTTCATCTGCTTTGTTCAGTATCTCTACTCTCAGAAAAGAGAAAGGACTGAGAGACTTCTGCTGCTAAAATCAAATCTTTAAACAATCTTTTACAATTTTTGAGGGTTAGCTCTGCAAAATAATGATTGCTGTGCTTAAAATATCTGTACCTTAATTTCAGATATGATTACACTTCACTCTTAGTGTGAATGCAGATGTAAATGGACACAACTGATTGTATTCAAGAACAAAAATAACATATGTAAGTGCAAGGAACTTCTATGAATGCAGAAAATGGGATTGACCAAGTCTAGTTTGTTAGGTCAAATACTCTCCTGTCACCAAAAATGTCATCATATGCTTCTTTTAAAGCTAGGGAAAATTATTTTCAGAACAGTGCTGTCTTTTGTTTGTTTGTTTGTTGTTTTGTTTTGTTTTGTTTTTTTTTAATCCCTGTTCTTAATGGAAGGTCATACCAGACCTCATTTCTCTAACCAGAAGCAAGTTAATTCTAATTTCTGGTCTGAATTCTGTCTTCGGGAAACTGTGGCAAAATTCTATGGTAGCTTAAATAACTTTTCTTTCTTCTGAGTTTACTTCTGTGGTGCATGAAGAGTGATATCCCTTCTCAGCATTGGCTATGTCTGACATGGTCCCCTTGCAAAACAGGGTCTTGTAAAAGACAGTCTAGATCATGGTGGTAGCTCTTCTCTGAATGCATTCCAGTTTTCACACTTTATGTAGGAAAACACTACTGTGTACAGCCTTTCAGATGAAGCGTGCCAGTGTCTTGCACATCAGCATCATGTTTTGTGTTCTCTCTGCCAGAAATAATGTGCCCAATGCATACACTAAATGCATGTTTTCTTCACAGCTACATCTCACTATAGTAGATTCTAATCTGCCATCTCTAACTGATAAGTCTTTGAGCTTAGATGTTGTTGTAACAATTAGTGGTGCAATGCTTACTTTTATCTATGATTCTCATTTCTCTTACTTTAGTTCTCAAGGTCTTTTGTTTCTATGCATGTGATACTGGTCATTGTCCTTCCCTATTCCCTCACCCTGGTGCTACTTCTGCCAATGTCTCCCCACAGTGTGTCATTTACACATGTGCTCATTGCCAGTACATTTACCTTTTCCTGCTTTGAGCTACTAAAATCTAGCTTTGAGGTAGACCACAAATAACTTCTCTGTGATAATTTCTCTTTCAGAGTGTCTATCAGTGTAACTGTAGAAGTTTAAAAGCTATCACGCATTTAGTCACCATAATGGCTGTTACTGTACAGACAGTGTGTCACCACATCAATATCATGATGAACAGATCTGGATAACCCCTTAAATAAAATAAAATAAAATGAGGAACTTCTAAATTGCTGGCAATTATATCAGTTGAAAGGAATATGTATTCACTTAAACCCTTTCTCCTTCTCAACACCTCATTTAGCCTTAAACGTTCATTGGGCTTGACAAAAATCCAAAACAAGGTATTTGATACTTTATACCTAGAAAAAAACAACATAGCAGAAAAAACCCTGCATTCTACTAAAAAAAATTTCTATCACATGAAGGACAGAAGTTCAGGGGATTTGGGAAGGAGAGAAACACAAATAAACATGCTGTGTAGCTCAGCAAAGCCAACAGTACACGTTTATAAATCATTAGCAAGGTCTACAACATCCCTGGTCCCCTATGACTTCAGTTTAAAGGCCATTTTAATTCAGCTCCATAAAACCAAGGGAGATAACAGATTATGAAAGAGGTAAAAATACAGTACTAAAAATGTTCATGCGTGTTGCTTAACTGTAAAAAATGTGTCTAATATGAGTGCTACTGCCGATCTGTGCTGTTGTTGGACCCAGATATGACTGATGCTTATGAAAACAGAGCAGCAGAAAGGGAGGCCAGGGAGGTCTGGCAAGCCAGCTGCAATGCCAAATGATTTTACTTCCTGCCTGCTGGAGTCCTCTATCTTTCCAGTCTAAGAAATGCAGTTAATTGAATCATGGAATATGCAGAGTTGGAAGGGACCCATCAGAATCATCGAGTCCATCTCCTGTCCCTGTGTAGGGCACCCCAAGAATCACACCATGTGCCTGAGAAAATCATCCAAATGCTTCTTGAACTCAGGCAGGCTTGCTAGACCGAAGACAGAGGCAAAGAATGCATTAAATACCTCTTCTTTGTCTATATCCCTGTTGGTGAGGTGACTGTCCCTATCCTGTAAAGGACCCATGTTGTTTCTACACTGCCTTTTGCCATTAATATATTTGAAAAAGGTCCTTTTATTGTCCTCCACAGTTCTGGCCAATTTCAGTTGCAGTTGAGCTTTGGCTGCTCGAATTTTCTCCCTACAGTGGTTAGCAGCATCTCTGTATTCTTCCCACAGCACCTGACCTAACTTCCACTGGCCATACACCTTCCTTTTTTGCCCAATGTGCAAGAGCAGATCCCTGTTCATCTGTCTCGTCTGCTTGACTTCTGACATTTTGGGTTTGCCTGTTCCTGTGCCCTTAGGAGGTGATGAGCACTCATGAACCCCAGCACCTGCAAAAATATTTTCCCAGGGAACTTGACTCAGAAGCTCCCTGAGCATCCTGAATTCTGCTCTCCTCATGTCCAGCGTTGAAGTTTTGCTGGCAGTTTTCCTGTTGTCAACAGAAATTTTGAACTCAATCACCTCGTGGTCCCTGTGGCCTAGATGACCTCCAATCTGCACTTCACTCACGAGATCCTCTCTATTGATGAGCAGCAGATCAAGGAGGGGATTCTTCCAAGTTGGCTCCCTAATGACCTCTTCCATAAAGCTGTCATCTAGGTGACTTAGAAATCCTCTGGCGCGGGTTGTGCTAGCTGTATGTTGCTTCAGTTGAGTTCCAGCAAGTTGAAGTCCCCCGTAGGGACAAGGGAGGTTGACTTGGAAGTGTCGCTTAGTTCCTCAAAGGATAGGTCACCAGCATCCTCATCCTGGCCAGGAGGTCTATAGTATATTCTCATTAGATAGTAATCTGATGGGTACCTTGGGTATCAGGGGACCAGCTGGGTTACTCAGGCATGAGTAAACAGTTCCTGTCACACTCTCGTACCCCAGGGATTACAGCAAAGACCTCTGATTGCCCCCAAGACTGGAAAGACAGTTTGACAATGCACCACTTCCTGCCTTGAAGCTGGTACAATTTTCATATCCAAGAGATGTGAAATGGTAAAATTTTAAAAATAGAAATAAGGAACAGTTCTGGAAAAATTAATATGCAAAGACACAATTCCAGAATGCAGAGAATAGCTGGTCACTGCTGGATAGCAGATATAACAACAGTCCCTCATAACAGCTTGGGATTGATCTGGGCTCATACTTCAAAGGGCAAATAGGATGGAAACAGCAATTTTATTACTGCATCTGTTGAAAGAATGTATTAATTGATCCAAATTCTTTACTATTTTTAATGGACTGAGCTGCCAGAGAGAATTAATGCCTCACAAATTTTGGTGAATGATAGGTTAGGATGCTCACAAGCTTGTCAGAAGAAAAACGGACTCTTCACAATGAAACTGATGGCTAAAGTTAGCTCCTCCAAATGCTAAAAAGAAATAGGGCTACACAAACATCTTTAAAACATGCATTTAAGACAAAAGGAATAAACCAAAAAAGTTTATCTCATATGAAATGTTACTTTAAATACTGTTTTTTCACATTTAGTATTTCCTTGCAGAACAGCAACATTGCAGAATGGTATTTAAAGGAAAGGTGCCTTCTGGATGGACTATAAGAGTGCACAACAAAACATACCATTACTCACATCTGGAGAATTCCCATAATTTTCTTACAAAATAAGAATATTCTGTGCATAGAAATAGTACCCCTCTACATACTAATCAGGTAGAAATTTAAACCATTCAGGTTCATAGTGAAAAACAGCAGTGATAGACCCTGCAGATGGACATAAGACTTGCTTTCTTTGTGTGGTTTAAGGTCCAAGTTTCTGATGACTTTACAGCACTCATTAATGCTCAAAGACAGGCAGGGACAGTGGCTGATACAGTGAGGAGTGCATGGGTACAGTGACTGAATCTTTCATAAGGAATGATATTTTCTATACCACTGCCATAGCCTGGCTCTGGAGCTCTTTCCTTATAAAGGCTTTGTTTGATAGCCTGTCTTCCTACGCTGTCTAGTGCTTAGGACAGTGCTTGTTGGGTTTTTTGTAGTTTGGACAGTGAGAGAAAGAAAAGCCAGAAAGAATGGGGGCTGAAATGAAAAAAGTCTTTTGATGTGTAGTGTTATTTGTCATTCTTCACACAAAGCAGCAGAGGTCTGGAAAATGTTAACTGTCTGGAAAATGTTTTCCCACCTCTTAACAAAAACTGCTTATGATGCATGATCTGCCAGCAAGTCAGATTTGGGTGTAAAAAAGGTCATACAGAACTCAAACATTTTTATTCAGAAGTCTTGCAATGAACTAGAGTCAGCTGCTTTCCTTTAAGCAACCAACTTCTTACTGGAACTACACCAATGATCCTATGCCATATTTTCCTCTGTGAAATCCCTGTCCATAGGGAGTTGTAACAGAGGATCTTCAGTAAGGATTTCTGAACCACAGAGAAAAATCCAAGCACACTACAATGAAGAAAAAAAATAAAAAAAGAAAGAGAGGTATCTGAAATCCAAGTATTCAGATTTGGCCAAAAGCAAACATTTCAGCCAATTAATTATAAATTTTGCAGCTGCAGTAGGCATTTGCACATCTTCTTTTCACTTAATTGTTATTGCCATTATTGGAAATGCTATTAAAGGTGGTGATGACAGGAAGCATCTCTCAGTCTCCCAGGGTTCTCCTGACAGGGGACTCTGGCATTGTAGATGTACAGTGGGGTGCCAGGGTTCTTGGCATCTCCCTGCAGTTTCTCCTAAGGCACAAGGACTTGCAGACCAGTAGGGTGGAAAGCACCAGCAGTAGCTCCCAGGCAAGAAAGTCGTGCTGGCTGCCTGAGGTCCTGTAGTGCCCTTCCAGGATGGGGAGAGCTGGGACAAGGCAGATGACCTGGTACTCACTAGTGGCTCACTTCCTTCATAACTGCAGGTCTGGATTTTCCAGCAGCTCCTGGACCAAAACAGCTTGTTGCTTGCTACAGGGCAAGGATACAGGCTGCATCTGAGCTGGTCAGGCATTATGCATAACTTACAAACCGTCCAGCCTTGTCCACAACTTATATGCTCATTGAACTTCCCTCGTTATTTCATACTACCTTACACAATGTTGAATAGGTGGAGGTTTTAATTTAAAACAATTGGCATACGTGTTGACAGTCTGTTAGAGAGGCTGACATAAAGAGATGAATGTTACATCTTGCCTGTAGTTTTCATAATATAAACTTTAGTCTTTAAAGACAAACTCAGTTTTTTCCACAGGCATTGCAAATCAGTGAATCCAGTCTGGTTGCTGGTCACTGACACTACAATCCACAGGCAAACAGGTGGGCATTGATATAACCAGGACCTGTTCCATTCAAGGATTTAAAACTCAAGGAAACCACTTTCAGTCCAAGGAGGAACTGCATACAGGTGCCAAGAAAAGCAAAGGACAACTGGATTGATAGCTCTCTTAGCTGTCTGGTTTGGAAGATGTGCAGCTGCATCATAGACCAGCTAAGCTTTCAGAGAGGTTATTTTGGTGTTTCTAAAGAGAAAGGATTGCAATAATCCACATCACAGAAAACCAAAACTTGGATTACAGAGACTTGGTTCCCCTCCAAAGATGGGGTTTTTTTGCTATCCACAGGCATTCCTTTCAGTAACTATAATAAGCACCCAAGAATGGAGAAAAAACTGAGACTGAATCCAATGCTATATCCTAAACAAGGGATGACAGCAGTCCACATCTGAGGCTACGCATGCAGCTTTTTCCTCTCATCAAAGTGATGTCCCCTTTTTAAGAAGTTACAATTCTTATTTCTTTGCCTTGAACCAGGTCCTTTTCATCTTAAATCCCATTTTGCACGGAATTAGAGGATCCATTCATGTCTGACATCTAAGACAGTATAAACGGACGGTATCTTCTGTGACACAGTATTATATATATACTCACCAAAATGAAAAAATATGGCAGTTACCCAAAATTTCAGTAAGAGCTGTTGGGGAAGGAGGTGGAGAAAGTCCCTAATAAACAGCCTTAGAATTGTCAGAGAGAAATGGAAGGAGGCATTTTGAAAGGGATGAAGTCTCCCCACTCTCAAATCCCTCAGGCAAGTCTGCATCAAATGCCACATAACATAAAACAGTAATAACAGCAAGGGCTCACCTCCTGGTAGCCATAAGGAGAATACTTATCAGTGGCAAAGGACTCACTCTCTCTGCACCTAAACCAGCACAAAAGTTCTCTGGCACTGAGTGAAGTCTTTGCAAAACTTGGCCTGCCAGCAGCTCCTCAGTGCTGATGTGAAACAAGACACTACTGGGGCTGTGGAGGGCACTGGTGTCCCAGTGATGGCTTCTTAGTCAGAAGCAAGGCCTATTGGTTAAGAACTAGGCAGATCAACACGGAAAAGAGAAAACAGGAAAACCCACTGATGATTTCAAGACCCCTGCCTGATCTTCAGAAGTCTGGCTGCTGTTTTAATATAATTTTTCTGTGAAATTGAGAAGGCCTGAGGCTAATTTCAAAAGCAGAAAATCCTAATAAGTTAGCGAAAAGAAAAAAAAAGTAAAAAAAGTAAAAATAAGGTCTTCAAGGAGTAGTAATGTCCAAGTTTTCAAAGCGGCACTGAGAGTTCACGAGCTCAATGAGAGAACACATTCCCCAGCCACCAAACTACAGTATGTTTATTTGGAAGCATTTCTGATTATCAACTCTGTCCGGAGTTTGAAACTAAACTGCAAAACTTAGAGCAGTGACTACATCTCAGTACATACCAGTCTTTGTTTATGAAAACCTATTAATGAATTGGATCTGCAAGCATGAGAATTTTTACTGTGAGCCAAAGATTAGATGTCTTGCTTTGTAGTTTTGACCACTGAAAAAGTGCTGGGCCCATGTCAGGCAGTCATTTTCAATTTCTGTGCTTTGAGAAGTGCTAAAAACAAATTAGCACTAATGCTTTTCCAAGGTTTGTTAACCTTGCTTGCTCAGCAGCTGCTCTCTGTTCATTTTAAGGGTGAAAAGGGGCTATAATGGCCTTGGTGTTGCCAGAATTTGTGCACCAGTGCTTTAAAGGCTTCAGACCAGTTTTCCTCTCAGTGAAGGATGATTGGCAAATATTGGCAGTCCGAGGACATTTACTTCATGCAATGATGAATGCCACAGACGAACAGTAAATAGGGCTGCTGCGAAATTTAATGGCAGCTTTAGATGCTTCATTTCTTATTAGAAAAGGTCACTCATTGTCCTAGCTCACATGATTAATGTGGGCTCCTGTATCTTTATGGGCTATTTCTACATTATGTGCTTTGCAATTGACTGTTCGGCATTTCAGACTATACCAAGGTTTACTACTCAATGTGAATTTAGATTTGTTGTTGAATACAACCATTTTTCCACCAGGCTTGTGTAAGCTGTCCTACTGGGAAGAAGCTTATGTCTGGGGCTTAAACAACACTTGTAGTCCACTTTGTACAATTTACTCCAGCAGGATGGCTTAAACTCATGCTTGCAGTGCCATTTGAAATAAATAAAATTACTAAATCCACGCAGCACTCCTCTTCCTGCATTCTGTGAATTTGAAACAAGAATTTTTTCTGCTCATTGTTATTTTCCTGGGGTCTGGGTAGCTTAACGCCACCCATACAAAACAGAAGACATTAACAAGTTCTAATTTCCTCATTCCAAAGTTTTTCATTTTATACCTATAAACTCAACTCTTTACAGTAAGTCTCATTACTGGAATATGGAGCAATGAAAGACAAACTTTTCTTCTAACAGGAAGGAACATGTGCCTCTGAATAAGATCTGGGACAGACTGGTAGGCAAAGTTGCACTTGATATAGGAACCCCAATTTGATTTAGGAACCTTCGATCAGCTACTGTACAAGTACAGTTCATGATTAATCTTTAATACTTAGGCTCAATCTCAGAAGTCCATCACTGGACAGCCAAATGGAGCTATACATCAGCCAAAACCGGAAGAGAATAATGAAATGAGAAGCCATGAGATCTTTAAACTGACTATGTTTCCCAAACAAACCCTATTCCTTAAATTATTCCCCAGTCATTTTACCCTTCAGGTAAGACCCATCATACCCACAATCCCTTAGTCCATAGTTACTATCAATATTTTCCCCTTTGCTTCACAGGCTTTTACAGAGGGAAAGCACTAAACAAAGAAGCCTAAACAGCTGAGCTAAGTATCAACCACAGAAGTTACACTGTGAATATGAGGTATATGTAATACAGCAATATCCATAAGATAAAATGTACCAATTTTATGACAAGCTAATGTCACTGACAGGCTATCCTTTCAAACCCTGAATTATTAATAGGTATGCCAAACCCACAAGGACTTCTAAAAGGTAGGCATTTATATAACAATTTTCAGATTATTAGGAAATAGAAATAAGGATGAGATATGTTTCATATATATTAAGTTTGACTGTCAACCTAAATCTGTAGCTTGATTTTGCTTCTGACTTTTGAGTCCCCAGCTTTGTTTAGTCTCCATTTATTGCTGTAGCTGCCCATACACCCAGCCCAGCACAAGCATTAAAGCTATAGAAATGACTGTCAGCAATGGAAGACTTCTACCCAATATTCTGCAAGATTTTACAACTATGTCTTCCATTAAAATAAGATCAGCTTATGTTCACATGCTAAGCTGCTGAATAAGGATAGCAATTATTTACCATAATTTAAAGACATTAAGATCATGTCAGAATCAAATCAATTCCTGGTTAAGTAAGGTACATTAATAATTGCCAGTTGATGAAACTAATATGGGTTTTATTTTAAACTGAGAGAGAAAGAAAATATTCATCATCCTTGCCATTTTTATGGAGTTATTCAGAGATGAATTATTGATTATAGGCACAGGATGAGTGAATAGACTGTAGATGTTTAGGTACTTGTCAAATTGAGAAGTACAATTACAATCAAATGCAGAATTATGACAAAAATGAGTGCAGTGGCTGACAATTCATTGCCAGTGAAAAACAGGCCAGTACATAATGAGAAAGAAGTTGGTTCAGGGTCTTGCACTACTCAGGAACTAAAGAGTCTCAAAGGCTACAAATTACCAAAAATATACCCCCCTTCTCCCCTATTCTACCATATTTCTGCGAGAAAAGCCCCGTTCACAACTAGTCCCCAAGGGGGCAGGCCCTGTGTCGATACAGAGCTTCTTGTGTTCACACAGCAAGGCAGCAAGGGATGGGAGGAGAAGGCAGAGTTTGGGTGGCCACCTCCTCCAAAGCTTTGTTTTGGCACTGCAGTGCTCTGATGAGTAGATCAGATGCAGTTGCATAGGCTTAGGCCAGTGTACACTGACTGGGATCAATAATTCATTTAATGAATTTAATTTAAAAGCAAGTGCTTTTCTTTTTTTTTACCATAATGAAGGAATTATAGTAATAGAAATTATTTGCCTTCAAATGTTTCCTTTCGGTCAAAGGCCATGTTCTCTGTATTTTGGGCTATGTGTTGGTAGTCATGATCTTTTTTTGTGAAATACCCTCTGCAGATAATTTTATTTTTCAACTGCACTTATTAATAATTACACAATGATGTGATTTAGGCAGTAGAGTCATGATAAAATATGTTTTTACCTTTGGTTAATGTTATAATTTGTTGGTGCAGCTATACTTGTGTGTTCAGGTCACTGTATTCACAGCACTGTGTAGCAAGCATAACTTCTGATTAGTGGATCCCACTGTTGACATTTTATCTGGAATGTTTTCATGGAGTTACTGAGAGTGACATACGAACTGCTCGTTGAAAGGTCATACATATGTGTGTATTGATTTACTATTTTGAGATGCTTTCAGCAATCAAGAGGTACAGGATTCTGCAAGCATCTTTTAAAAGCTCCACATGGGTTTATTTTAGAACTGCAAGCACAGTGTTCACAAAGCTAAATTAAAATTGCAATTTAATTCTAATTATGTATTTGCCCTTTAAGAAATATTGAGCACTGGGAAGAAATCCAAGCTCATTTTTGTTTGAAAAAATGAATCTCAGTAGTTAGACTACAATTATAGTTCTGCTTTTGGTCACTGACCCCCTGATAGAGTTAAGTGAGTAATATTTTACTGTAAAGCCTTTAGACCACAAATAATGTGTTATATTCCAATATATTTCAGACCACTGAACTGAGATTTTTTTTTAAAGCCGCCTATACAGATATACAGCTGCATTTATTTGAAATGTTAAGAAGATATTTTCATAGGAGTTTACCGGATAACAGGAAAGACTTTATATTTTCATTTGCCCAAATACCATAAAATGAGGTAGTAGATGCTTGTCAGTTACAAGTAAATAAATCCTAATCCTTGAGGGGAAAATGGGCATTGGATTACCCAGTGCAACAGTTCACTTGTCAGCCCTTTGGATAAACTGATGATTAAGGAAAAGCACTTTGTAATGCGTGATTTAACCCTGCTGATTTCATTATAACAGTCTGAATGAGACACGTATGACAAAGTGACTCAAGACTCATGAATCTCTGGACTGTAAAAGGAGAAAGCAATCTGTAAAAGGAGCCTGGTGAGACACCCCCCCCATGCCCCCAACTTGAGACCCTGCTGGTCTGTCATAGGTTTGTTGTGGAGGAAATTTCTAAGTTCTGGAGTTTAAAAAGGACTTCTTTGCCATAGTGGTGGTGGTATATTATTATGGTGCCTGGTCCAAGCCTGGTCCACAACCTTGACTAGATTGACAACACCATATGTAGGAAAACCAGGTGTCTAACAATGAGATTCACAAAAGGTCTCCCACTCAGCACAAAATCCCTGCACAAAATCCTCTCCCTAAAAATCCAGGAAAAAAAAACCCATGTTATTTATCTCTTGTATACTAATGTTGATCAGGTAGCTGTTGCAAGAATGCACCAGGCTCTGTCCAAACCTCTCAGAGGAGGAAGAAAACATAGATCTTAATCACATTTGGGCATGAAATGAGCTCTGGAGTGCTTAACCACATTTGCTATGTGTTCTGGTCATGCTCAAAAGCTTATCCTTACGTGCAGGCAGCTCAGCTGCAGCCCAAGTACAGTGGATCTGGGTGGCAGCTCAGCTGCAGTCCCGAGTACTGCAAGTTTTCATTGAGAACCATAAACTATGCTTCAGTCACTTTTGGAATATGAGCCTAAGTTTCTTTCTGTCTCTTTCTCTCCAACTTCCACATAACTGGAGGAGTATTTACAGGCTCTTTAAAAAGGCCACTGGTGGGGGGCTGCAAGCAGAGGCTGCTCAGGGGGTGGGAAGCACAGAGGAAAGCAGAGGCATAGCTGATGGGGACTGGGCTGGAATGCACTTTGAGGTGCCCGTGGCATTGTTTCCAGGTGGCTGTGTTCCTGCATCAGTTGCTCAGCTGGCACCATCTTTTTCTTTTTAAGCTCTGCAGCGGCAAATATATAGTAGCGTGTGAAAGTAAATGACCCATCCACTGCTCCTACAGCTCACTTCTATCTCTACATTCATGCTAATTATCATCTGCCACAGGGTGTGCATCTTCCTGGGATAGATTTTTCATGGCTAGAGAAGAGAATCTGCACATGGATGTATCTTTTCAGGTATATAACCTCCAGGGTAAAACCCAGGCCAAAAGCTTATCTTATATCCTTCCTTTAAATGCCCTTTTAGTAATTTCAAAACCTGTTTGCCTTTCCTGCTTTTTATGGCTGTTTTTCATACAACTTTTAATTAACAATAACTTTTCACATTAAAATTTAATTATTTTTTTCCCCCATAGTGAATCATTGGTCAACAATTCACAGCAAGTCTTATTAAAATCCGATGTAATTACTCTCTACACATCCTGAGAACATTACAAACACTTGGTTCTTATAGCCATAATGATTAAAGAATTGAATTTGCTGAATATTGTTGTTAGAGCTTACACATTCAACAAATGAAATGTATTGGTCCTTTGTGTTAGACTTGTAAAAACTACACTGACTGAAAACAGGGAAACATAACGCCCATTTTCAAGACGGGAAAAAAAGAAGACCCAGAGAACTACAGGCCAGTCAGTCTCACCTCTGTGCCTTGGAACAGATCCTCCTGAAGACTCTGCTAAGACATGAGAACAACAAAGGGGTGATTGGTGACAGCCAACATGGCTTCACTAAAGGCAAGTCCTGCCTGATTAATTTGGTGACCTTTTATGGTAGGGTCACAGCCTCAGTGGACAATGGCAGAGCAACAGATGTCATCTACCTGGACCTGTCCAAAGCTTTCGACACTGTTCCACATGACATTCTAGTCTCAGAACTGGAACAATACAAATTTGATGGATGGACAACTCATTGGATAAGGAACTGGCTGACTGGTTGCACCCAAAGAGTTGTGATCAATGGCTCAGTGTCCAAATGGAGGCATGTGACGAGTGGTGTTCCTCAAGGGTCGGTACTTGGACCAGTGTTCTTTAACATCTTTGTCGGCGACAGGGACAGTGGAATCGAGTGCACCCTCAGTAAGTTTGCTGATGACACTAAACTGTGTGGTGAGGTTGACATGCTGGAAGGAAGGGATGCCAAAGGGACCATCACAGGCTTGAGAAGTGGGCTCATGCAAACTGCATGAAGTTCAACAAGGCCAAGTGCAAGTTTCTGCACCTGGGTTGAGGCAATCCCAAACACAAATACAGGTTGGATGGAGAATGGATTGATAACAGCCCTGAGGAGAAGGACTTGGGGGTAGTGGTCGACCAGAAGTTTAACATGAGCTGTCAGTGTACACTTGCAGCCCAGAGAGCCAACCGTATCCTGGGCTGCATGAAAAGAAGCATAGCCAGCTGGTCAAGAGAGGTGATTCTCCCCCTCTACTCTGCTCTGGGTGAGACTTCACTTGGAGTACTGTGTCCAGTTCTGGAGTCCCCAGCATAAGAAGGACATAGAACTCCTCGAGCGTCTCCAGAGGAGAGCCACAAAGATGATCAGAGGATTGGAGCACCTCCCCTATGAAGACAGGCTGAGGAAGTTGGGGTTGTTTAGCCTAGAGAAGAGGAGGCTCCGGGGTGACCTTATAGCAGCTTTCCAGTGTCTGAAGGGGGCCTACAAGAAAGCTGGGGTAGGCCTTTTTACACAGGTGTGTAGTGAGAGGATAAGGGGGAATAGTTTGAAACATAAAGAGGGGAAATTCAGACTAGACATTAGGAAGAAGTTCTTTCCTATGAGGGTGGTGAGATGCTGGAACAGGTTGCCCAGGGAGGTTGTGGATGCCCCCTCCCTGGAGGTGTTCAGGGCCAGATTGGATGAGGCGTTAAGCAACTTGGTCTAGTGGGAGGTGTCCCTGCTGTGAGGGAACAGCCCTCAGGACCTATACTTGCTGGAAACCCCATTGTAACCCCTAAACAAAGTCTCATTTGCATCCCAAAAGGCCTGCCTGAGAGGATGGAGACAACTGCTGATGGCTGCATATGGCCTTCAGCCTGCATGTACAGCGATTGAGATAAGGTGGAGGGGTGGAGGGGGCAGAGGTCCACTCCAGCTGCTCAGGCTTATGACTCAAACACACCTGCTCATCCTTGCGAAACAAGGAAACTAGGCCTATAAAACGAGCCTCACTGACACCAACTCTCCCACTTTGGCTGGCCCAACGCTGGATCCAGGACGGGTGATCTTCTGTTATCCATCTCTCTAAACTTGTCTTCTCCTACTCTCTCTGTGTTCCTTCCTAACATTGTTAAGTAACGCAAGGCCTAACCATGATTTTTTTTTCTCAGGTTGTGCAGCTTAAACATATATGTATTGTACCCTTGTGATCTAATTGTCAGCCTCTATGATTGTGCAGCTTAAGATAATAATGGAAGTATCCATATTCCTTCCATAGTTTTAATTAAACCTAATATTTAAATACAGACCTTGAGTGTCATTTCACCTTAATCTGATCAAGGGGTATCGGACGGTTGAGCATTTCCTTGGACCGGGACATTTTAATCACTCCCTGGAAGGGCCAGGTCTGAGACAAAGGTTGGATCCACCGCACCTAGGCTTCTTTCTGAGAAGAAGTTTAGAAAACAAGGGGGTCCAATCTGAATCTCTCTGGGTTGCCCTACTCGGGTCTTGACACCTGCCCATGCAGGGGGGTTGGAACTAGATGATCTTTAAGGTCCCTTCCAACCCTAGCCATTCTATGATTCTATGATTCTATGATTCTATGATGATTCTATGATTCTACACTTCAGCCAGCCAAGCTACTCAGCTAAATCCTTTCTATCAGATTGGAATTGGAAAGGACTGTGGAGTTGGTAGGAAAATTTGTAAGTGCCATTCTTCTTTTTGTTCTTATTGCTTGGATTGCTGATTGCATTCCCCTGTATCTGCCTCACTGGATTTTCCACTGGGGATTTACAACAGCTCACTGTATAAAGAAGGAAATAACAAAATAATTAATGACCCATTGAAGCCTGCCAATTCTGAAGAGGTTATTTACCTGGGTCTTTCAAGTATTTCATAATTATTTGACACTGCTGGCTGCTTTTGCCAAGTCCACATATATCCGTATGCCTGCTGCAGACTGCACAAATGCATTCCAGGGTTTCAATTATGCACCGGCTCAGCCCAACACGTAGCTCTTCCACTCAATTTACTATGCTCACAGGTGTTCCTTAGGATTCAGTGTGCACTGCACCACTCATCACATACCTGCCACCACTTCTTAAGTGTCAAAAGCTCATTTTGCCTTCTTTGTCCCTCCTCGCTCTCTCTACTCACACATAAATCACTCCTATGGTAGCGGTGCACAAATGAACTGCAAGATTCTTGCTGTGGTGCTTCACTGAGCCCACTTCACAATGAGTTTAGAAAATAAGCAGGTAGAAAATTTATTATTTAAAGTGCAAAAGACCTCTGGTCTATTTTTCTAAGAGCCGGCCTACATTTACAAAGCCAAAACCCTGTTTAGCAGAACTGGATTGAATGCACAAGAGATCTCCTCAGCATTTGGTTTCACAATACCTTTTGAGACAGAAAGTTCCCCACGCTGCTGAGAAAGGATCAGTGCCTTCCCAAGTCTGAAGGCGGGTTGCATGTCTCTCACTTTCCTTATAAATCACAGTCACTGCAGACCCTTCTTATCCACCCACCACCTTGCACGTATTAACATTAAACCCTGCTCTCCATTCCAGACAGGCTTGATTTTGATTGTCTGTGACCTCCTCCATACTGGTAAGGGGGCTCCTTTGGGTGATAGTGTGGGTGATCAGGACACCTGAAACCTGGTTTTACAGAAACAGGGTATACAATCTGTATCTTTTCTCAAGCTAGCTGCAAATCTCAGGTCTACTCACAGTCTCTCTATACTGACAGCAACATATTACATTTCAAAAAGTAATCTGATAGGGAAAAAGCAAACACATCAAGACTGTCATAACTACAGAAAAAAAATTAATTAAAAGATGTTTCCCTGGCAATCCAGTCACCAGTTTCAAAAACCAAGGATTTCGGTGCAAGGATCTACTTTGTTTGTTCAAATGATTCAGAGAACTCACCAACAATAACAATAGCCTTGAAATTTATAGCCCTTTAATGGTGGAATCTCTCTAGAATGACTGACAAGTCCTTGTACACACACAGCTATGAGCTGTACACACACCCCATGAGCTAGGTGCTTCTTCAAAAGAAAGGGAAGTTAATTTTCCAAGTTTTGCCTCGCTCCCATTATCAGTGGGGAGATTTCCCAGGACAAAATTATAATGCATGTATGAAAAGATGACTAAGATTTTAGGGGAAAAAACCAAAACCCCAAAAGGAACTAAGTCACACTGCTATGAAACATTCTTCCAGTCAGTATCTCACAGAGGAAAATGTACAAAACCAACTACCAAGGGAAACTATTACAGCAGGGTTGTGTACTTTTTGCTGTAGCTGTTTTCCTTCCCAACAGTGCTTTGGGTATCATTTATGAGACTGTTCCTGACATAGGAACATAACCAGGAGATGTATTTGGACAGTGCATGAAGAGGTAGAAATTCAACAGGGGAACACAAGAACAGTTCATGATACCAGGACAATTTTGCACATTGATACTCTTCATATCAAGGAAGTAAAGCTTGTGGGGAGTACAAGGGGCTGACAAGGTGGTTATATCAAGCACCACATGAAAAATCAGTAGCTACTTAAGATTTAAACTAACTAGTTTGCCCCTTCTTTTTTATTACCTTCCAGTATTGCTTATTTCCTCTCAATTTAAAAATCAGCTCACGCATTGGTGGGGATTTTTACTTACAAAAGGAAGAAGACGACCTTTTCTAAACCACAACGAAGAACTAGCACCCACATTTGCTGATAAACAGAAGCAAAACTTGCACCTCCTTTGAGGACAGACAGAAAAGTGGGATGACAAAAACAGTGTGAAACTTGATCATAATAACAGCAACAGTCTGTGTGGCTGAGGCAAGGGTTTTAGACTGCTTTGCTATCTGGGGGAGCTCACAGCAATGTTCACTTTTAGTTTTGAAAGTTGCAAAGAAAAAATTAAACCCTTTAGCTGGAAAAGAAAAAGCACAAAGTCACTGTGAGCCCACAGTAAAGTTTCTGATGCAGAAAGTCTACCTACCCAAACCTGCCATGCTAGGTGAGACTCTCACACCTTAAGCAAAGCACGTTCCAGCTGATTGGGCCCTCCATCATGTGCTTCCTAGCCCATGAACTCTTGCTTCCTTAAAAACACTTCCATAGTTAATTTTAATGCCTGTCACATAAATTGTTAATAACAGGACTCCAAAATTGTGCCAGCACAGCCAGATGTAAGCCACACTATTTTATTTCTAAATACTAAGTGTAAATACAAAAATGGGTTTGGAACAGGCCTGGCTCAGCATTGTTCAATATTGAGTTTAGACTCCTTCAGAGCACACATAACTGGTTTCTCTTTCCACATTACTCAAATGTGTGTTTGATAGGTGTGTAAATGCATCCCACACCCCTGACCAAAGAGGTGTTTGTATGATATCCTCAGAAGGGCCAATTTTCAGAGAGAAATTTATTACAGCAGTGGCAACTGCAGAAAAAAGGCAGCACAAGTTGGCTACTGCAGTATTGTCATGGTACGGATTAGTCCTTATGAAAACTCTATTACAGTTTGTCATATCTGTGGCGAGGCAGCTGTGGAAACACAGAAGAAGCCTATACAGATTTTTCATTTCCTGCCAGCTCACAAAGACAAAGCAGTGTGGCTCACAGAAGTGGGGGTTCAGCATAAATGATGTGGTAAAGCTAAGTGAGCCTGTTCAACTTTATGGCATGAGAGAGAAGCTCCAGAGGTATATAGTTACTTGGTTCTCCAAGGCAGCTAGGTTGAACCTCACTCACTGCTCCACTGAGGGAGTTCTTGTTTTAGCATTTGCAAGCTGGAGAGCTGGAGTGATTTCAGCACACAACTTCCCAGAGCATGCCCTCCTCCATCTGAAAGCTTGGCAGCAGCTATTGCTCATTCCAGATTCACAGTAGGGCCCAGACCTCTTACTCCTTGCTTTGTGGGCTGGAAATGCTGGTTGCGTGCAACTGGTCAGAGAGTGCCTCAAGCATCTGGTAACTCTCATTTCCCTTCTGCACCTTCTCCACTACTCTCACTGCTGCTCTGATTGCCTAGCACGGCTGCAGAAGAAGATTAGCAAACAGAGACAAACTAAATGAGTCTTCTGTAAGGCAGATATGAGAATTTCACTGCAGTGTCATCACCCCTGTTTTCAGCCCTGAGGTAGTAGCAACTCCAGACAAAAAGCACAATCAGAATCAGAAGCTAGGGAAAAACTGGTCACTGCTGGACTGCAAACTCCCTTAACACCCTAATCTCCCACAAAGCTTTGCAGTTCTCTCCCTCCACTTGCAAGTAATGTATATACTGTATATATAATGTAATATTAAGGTTGGACCTGATGATCATAGAATCATAGAATGCTTTGAGTTGGAAGGGACCTTAAAGATAATCTCATTTCAACCCCCCTGCATGGGCAGGGACACCTCTCACTAGATCAGGTTGCTCAGAGCCTCATCCAGCCTGGCCTTGAACACTTCCAGGGATGGGGCTTCCACAAATTCGCTGGGCAACCTATGCTAGTGTCTCACCACCCTCACAGTAAAGAATTTCCTCCCAATGTCTAACCTGAATTTCCTCCCAATATCTAACCTAAATCTCCTGTCTTCCAGCTTTGAACCATTACCCCTTGTCTTTTCACTACAAGCCCTTGTAAAAAGTCCTTCCCCAGCTTTCCTGTAGCCCCCTTCAGATATTGGAAGGCTGCTATGAGGTCCCCCCAGAGCCTTCTCTTCTCCAGACTGAACACCCTCAATTCTCCCAGCCTGTCTTCACAGGAGAAGTGCTCAAGCCCTTGGATCATCTTCGTGGCCCTCCTCTGGACTTTCTTCAGGAGCTCCATGTCCTTCTTTTGTTGGGAGCTCCAGAACTGGACACAGTACTCTAGGTAGGGTCTCACAAGAGCCATGTAAAGGGAGAGATCCTTGAGGTCCCTTCCAACCTGGCATTCTATCATTCTATGATTCTAGGTACAGAGACCCACCTACCCACAAAACCATATGCCTTTGCTTAGGCAGCTTGATAAAATACCCAACAGTAGTTCTTTATGTTTTGGTTTTTTGGGTTTTTTGTTTTTTCCTCAATGCACAAAACGTTCTCAGAAGATCTGAACAGATTTTCCAAGAAAATACGGACAATCCTAGCACCTTCTTTCTCAGTTAAGGAATATATAGTAGTTTGTATGGAACAGATGAAACAAAAATCCCTTAGTAACCAAACAAAGAGACACCACTATCTATGCTTCTCTGCAGAAGAACAAAACAGATAGATGACAGATGGTAGACACCTCGCTTAGGCAATACGGGAAGTTGCTCAGAGGCCACGGTTGTAAATGAAATCTAAGACTCTGTGGAACAGAAAATAGAATTAGAGGTTGATGATTGTTATGGAGTGGTTGGTTAGGTTTTTTGGGTTTTTTTTCAGGAAACTGGGAAATTGTTCCCAGTATTGAATGCATTAAGTGGCTTCATTTTTCACTTCACTTGTGCTGACTACACACCTGAAACTCTATTGGTATGGCATTATTTTGAATTTCCTGATTCCGGGACTTACCTGATTTCAGGATAGGTGCCAGAAAATCTAAACAAAACAGCCTGAAGTGATTCTAAGATGTCCTGAAGTACCACATGGCTACTGTGCGTTTGCCACTTTCTTTTAATGAAGTCACTGTAATATGATATTCTGTCATCCAGAGCAGCAAAAGCCTCATTACATGCTGCAACAATTTAAGTTCTGCTATTTATTTTTAGATTTAATACATTTCCTCATTTTTTGTTGCTCTGCTTCCCCTCTTTGACCATGGTGAGTGTCTGCATTAGTAATTTATTTCAGCTGTTTCACCCCACAGAACTGTTCCTACTGGGCTCCATTCCCTAAAACTTCAACAGTACCCAATACCAACTGGTAGATTTCTCTCAGCTGTTTCATTAAGCTTGCCCTGGTACTCTGTAGCAAATTATTCTTCTACTATGCATTGCCTATTTATTTTTCAAACGTATCAAAGAACCTGTCTACCTTGCTTTTGTAGTTAGTGTTGTTGCTTTACATACTATTCCTGCATATGTTACAGACTATAAAGCAGTCACAACAAATATGCCAGTGAAAGCTGTTCTCCAATCAGCCTTTCTTTTTTTGCTGAACAAGTTTCTTTTCTGGACAAGAAGAAGTCATTAAGGATGTTTTTACTCAAGGAAGAAAACAAGTGAGCAAAAGGTTGGATGAGGAAAAAAAATAACAGCTAATGTGAGGCAAAGAACTCCAGATAAATTGCAGAATAATTACTGTCAATAACTTGTTATTCATTTTATTGTTGCCAATCTAGTGGTTTTCCATGTATGGTACTGAGATAAGAGATTACTGTAGGGAATTACAAGGAGGAAATCAGGAAGAATAACATCCAGCTAGCCAGGCTGTAAATAATCTCCAAGTCAGGCTGCATTTGCAAAAAACTGACAGTGGAAGTGCATTAGATTATACCGAGATTGTAAGAGCAGCATGAAAATGCCCTGAATCAATCCTACGTACCTGTCTACCCAACTGGCGGCTAAGCAGTGACAGATGTAGGGCAGGGACATGTCAGACTCCCTCAGCATTTCCAAGCTGCAAGCAGCCCTACCCTAAGAAATTCTTCACTGTGAGGGTGGTGAGGCACAGACACAGGTTGCCCAGAGAAGCTGTGCATTCCTCCTCCCTGGAAGTGTTCAAGGGCATGTTACATGGGGCTTTGAGCAACCTGGTGTAGGGGGAGGTGTCGCTGCTCATGGCAAGGAAGTTGGAACTGATGACCTTCAAGGTCCTGTCCAACTCAAACCATTCTACGATTCTATGAATTTATAACCACAGAGAGCAAATAAGGTATTTTCATGCTGGTCAGCTGCTAGCAGAAGCTCTGCATCGCAATCATCCATGTGCATGTTGGAGAGCTGAGAGGTAGTCATGACTGAGGGAAAAAAGCAAGGTATCTCTGCGTAAGCTCCCTGTTGGCAGAGGGAGGGCAGGTCTTTCTCACAGAGACCTACCACTCCTGACCCACAGGCCAGCAGACTTGTAGTTTTTGGTCTGTCTGCAACCCTGTGTGTTATGTTAAACCTCATCACATGGCATGTGCATGGAAGACAAGACCCAGCACACTCTGGATTCAAGCAAGTCTTTCTGACCTTAAGGGAGTACATGAACTTTAATACAGCTCTGCCATGAAAAAATAAACAGAACCACTCTACTATATATTTTTAAACAAACAAACCTCTGTGTCCTTCATATCTGTAAAGCAGTGGCAAAGCAATTCTCTGTATCTGGCAGGTTGAGAGCACACTCTCCACTGGTCAGAGGGTAGATGTTCCAGCAGTGTCTCACCCTGTATGGATGCTGGGGCTTTTATGGAATCTGAAGCCCTTGTCCAGCCAATCCCACCTCCTGAGAAATAGTGACAAACCACCTCATGCAGGGGGAGGAGGTTTCATATCAACTTCATGCAAAAATGTAGATACACAGGTGAAATATTGTAACTGCATTATCTTGGGATAGTGATGCAGAGTAGATTAAAATTCCTTGATTGAACCTCAGACTTCCATGGAAACTACTAGTATTTGACATCCTCTTTTGATGAATTATAAGTATTCAGAACAGGTAAGTTGTGATGGCTAATTGACTCTTCTGGTCCCTTTCTGCAACAATTCATTCAGCCATGGTAAGAGGAATGTCAGTCTGTGCATGACAATTTCCAATCCCAGCTTCCAATTGGGGTCCATGTTGTGCATCCACAGAAGGTAACCAGCAGGGTGAGACACAGGCTCAAAAATATTAAGTGCTTTGCATAACACGCAGGTAAGGTTGTAAATAAAACTGTGATTAAAAAACTGGCTAAAAAAATATATATTCAGAGAAATTACTAATGACATCAATATAGTGCTCTGTGAGGATTTGGGGGTTGGACTAGATGATCTTTTGGGGTCCCTTCCAACCCCTAAGATTCTGTGTGATTCTGTGTGATTTGTCTTGTGTCCACTAGCTTTTCATATCGTTGTTAATTGCCTGAATGATAGAAAAGATAATGTTTGTTAAACCTATAGGTTACAGCAACATGGTAAGAGAGAAAGCAAAGAAAGAATGAAAATTCTGACAAATTGGAAACACAGACTGAAAAAATGAGATCCACTTTATTAAGAACAAGTACAAGTTTCTAAACTAGGCAGAAACAATCACCTGTATGAACACAGCTGGTGAACATCTGGACAGGTAAGAGTTCTGCAGAAAAGAACTTGTGTTATATGTCAGATGAGTAAATAATATCAGACTGTTCTCAAAAAAACCAAACCAAACCAACAAACAAAAAAAGGTAAGCAGCATATTGCATTGTATAAACAGGAACAAAACCTGCAAGAAAACAACATTTTTCTCTTCTTTCAATTGTAAAGATTCAGATGGAACACTGAACGTTTTAAAGTATTGTGTTAGAAAAAGGGAGGGAGGGGGAAAAAATAGTAAAAGTGAATATTAATAGACCTAACTTGCAACACAAGAGATTTGGCAGAGACATCAGGGAAAAACTTTCTGGTGTTAAGTATAGCAAGGCACAGGAATAGATTGCCTGGGAAGCCTCCCAAAATAGGTTGGCATCTGTCAGATAATGATGTAAGTATAGCTGATCCTGCTGTGGGTAAAAGGATGGATGGGATGATCTCTCGATTCTCTAATTTTTGACAAAACCATATTAAATATATATTTAAGCAGAAACAAAAAATGCTACTGGCTTCTAACAATCATGTTACCTTGCATAGCTTAAACTGCAGTTAAAAAGAAAAAGGGAGAGTTTTGCATCTTTAGCCTCCTGCAATTTTTTTTTTAAAATTATTACTATTCAAAGGGGAAAAAAAAGTCTCATGCATGATAAGATGTTAGCATTTAAATTACTCCAGCTGTGTTCTAAAGCTCTTATATTCCAGGAAATCAACAATGTCCCCTCTTGGACTACTAATGTTTGCATGGAGATAAATTATCTGTGCACATGGGTGTAGCCTCACAATGAAAGTAAGCAAATGTACCATGAAGAATAAAGGAGAAAAAAGTGCTAAAGGATCATAAATCATTACTTCCTTTACATTGTTGTTTGGGGTTTTTTTCAGATAGAGAAGAGGTGTGTTTGTGTTTGTGCATGCACACACATGCAAATATCTATGGTGTTCCTATGTAAATACCCATTCATGGCTACATTCATATAGTACAAAGTTATGTTTTACTTTCTTGTGTTTTGTGTTCTGTGTTGTGCTTTTTTTTCTTTTAAATTATATTAAAGGACTCTGTCTTTACATCATCATACTGTTTTTAAGTAGCTAATGCCAGTTTGAGTGTGGTGGTCTCAGTACCAGCCTCTCATCCACACTCCCAGAGGAAATTTTTATAAAGACGGCTGCAAATAGTTCTTTGCACTGAGTTACAATCTAAGCAAAACACTTATTGAGCACACAGAGAGGTGGTCTTATTTCAAACATTCTTTCTTTATCTCCAGCCAAAAAAAATCCTTAGCAGCTGTTATATCCAGGCCAAGCTTTCATCTTCAGCTTGTTGTGCAATATTATTGTACTATAAAAACACAGGGAGAATATTTGGATAATGGATTATTCTTTTCAACCTGAGGTAATTCCAAAGGTTGAAGGGATTTTGCTCAGCAAACAGAGTATCACCTTTCAGCACAGCCAAGAATGGAAATGTTCAGCTGAAAATGTAAACATGTTAGGTAGTTACGAATGTGAAGAGAGGAAATTATATTGTTTTGTTATAAAGGTTCAAAATAACCACTGAAATGGCTCTAAGCAGAGGTCAAATCTTCCAGTCACATGCAATTATCAACACTTCTGATATATCTTGCTAATAGGACTAAAAAAAGGAAACAGATGCTTATATTAAACAGCTTTTCTCTTTTAGAGAGATTAAAAAATGCTTTAAGGGCTCATATACAGCTATCAAATACAGCTATGGAGCGAAGCCACCATTTCAGAAGTGCCCAAACTATATGTGCCAATTTTTCTAAATGCTTAACTAAAAATTGAAGTTATAAACCCAGTAATGGCACAGGTTATCACAGGGGTGCCTGGAATAATATTTTGTTGCTGTGACATGGAGCTATGGGCTCGAAGGCTATGGCAGGTCCTGTACTCAACTCACATCAAGAATCTCCTGATTAAGAAAATAGTCCAGCTAAGAGATCATTTACATTTCTTCCAGCACTTCTAACATCTAAAATTCCACATGAAGCAAGCCTGAGCTAGGGTGTAGGTCTTGCAAACCACATGACTGAAACTGCCTACAGCCACTTGAAAGTCTTATCAAGTGGTGACCTTCTGGTGCTCTCTTTGTGGAACTTTACATTGCAATAACCTGACTGACATCTTCTGCACCTACCCTGCTCACTGCCACATCTGCTCAGGTAGTTTCCTCCCATCTGATTGCACAGACCCAAGGATGTACTAGCTGGAAGGGAGCTCTGGACATCATCTCATGCTACTGCCTCCTCAAAGCAGGGCTCCTATCCAACCCTAGGTCAAGGTCAGCTGCACAATTTTCATACATCTGCTGTAATTTTCCTTTCTTTATGTCTCTCCCTCTTTGTTTCAGCTGGGTTTCTTAAGGTTGTCAGGAACTTCATGAACACTCAGATCTGCAAAAAACACATGCATAGTCTTCTGTACCACACACTGCAGTCTGCATACAGATTTATCACAGAGCCATTTGTATGAATAGCCGAAAGGTGAGAATACACCTTATTATTAGGTATGTATGAATGGCTGCTCAGGTATGAAGGAGAGAGTGGAAATGCTCACATTTGGACCTACAGGGCTATCAAAGTGACCTATTAATAGACTGGCAGGGTTTTAAATATCATCCATTCATTTTATCATCTTATTTGTTAGAGCTTGAATCTCGTTCTGCTATGTTTGCCTACTCCCAATTTTCGAAGGTCAGTTTGGCTAGTATGAATCATATTCATGATTCACAGAATTATACTCCTCTGTAATGCTGCCAAGAAAACAAGCTGAAACACAGTATAACAGCCCTAGGACTAATATTCAGTCTTTACCAGTTATTCTGGGGGTTAACTCTAATGTTGCAAGAAGAAACCACTTCTGTTGCTACCAGGAGTAGCAAGGAGATTCAAATTCTGGTGAGCAAGCTCTCTTCAAGCTTGAGCAGCTGCCGTTGTTCATCCATTAACTGTAGGTCTTACTCATACTGTCCCTTCATGCTTACTGAGTTTTGATTGCTTTGGCTGGTGTAACAGAGAGACTGTGGCTGCTATCAGCAAATGCTGTCGATCAGCTAATTTGTTGGCTTTGGTGCACAAATTCACTGGCTTGGCTTTGTACTCTCTACACAACCCTGGTAGTGGATTGCTCTGTAAAACAAATGCGTTCCTCCATATTCTTCCTTTTTGTTGCCAAATCTCATTGATACTGAGATGGTGTCCTGGTCTATGGTGATAGCAAACAGCACACAGGGAACACATTTAATCTGCAGTATTTTGTTTCTTCATTTTTGGCTTATGACCGGACGTTTCCAAGTGATGGATCTATCAGTGTTTACCTTCAAATTAAAAGATATAACTGCTTGGAATTTCACCGCTAGATATGAAAGCCCTGTAGTAAATATTGTGCCTTTGGATATGAAGTTTAATAAGCTTAGTGCAATTGCTCTGTACCATTAGGGATTAACTTGAATACCGCCATATTTCTAGATATAGAAATGTTTGTCTATTAATTGCCCATTTAACATTGTGTATTAAAGACATTTATTGCCACCTGATATTAAGGTAAGTAAATAGTATTTTCCCCTCCTTCGTGCAGTTACCAAAGAACATAGTGTTTCATTAGCCTACTACAGGCAGCCTGTCTGTACCCCGTGGCCACCTGCCTGTGCCCATGGCTGCCTGTCTGCACCCCATGCCTGCCTGCCTGCACCCAACAGCTGCCTGCCTGCCAGCTGGGCATCCTGCACCCCTGTGCAAGTGATAAGTGCCAAAGAGGTGGGGGCTCTGACACTGAGTCTCTTCTCTTTGCTGTGAAACACAGCTCTTGTCTTGATCATAGTGGTTCTTGCTTAGGATTACTTACCATTTCTATTTTCCTTTGCAATATTGCACAGAATGCCTCACAACTTTAGTCTGCTGAGTGCCTCCCACTTTTCCAGGCATGCCAACTGCCTGGCTGCCTGCAGATACCTTCCTCAGGAATGCGAAGTGCCAGCAAAACGTTCCTGGGAGAGACCTTCTGAGACAGGCCACAGTGGAATTAGGAATCAGTGTGGTGATTTCATTACATGGTTTGCTTTATTTTCTACGTATTAGAGATTCTGCCTCCGTCTGCTTGCATGGGAATCAAAACTAGTTCTTAAATGGAAGACTTGGACTGAAATTGGTATATTTTACTAACATGAGGGCTGAATAGTAATTAATAAGTCAGATTCTGAAGGAGCATTACTTCTACAAAATTCTCAGTGAGTCAAAGCTGAATACTGAGAGCTGCAGCTTTTCTCTTCCATACCTTGGTAAGACCAGGAATGCCACTTCTTCAGCCAAACTGCATATGGTGACATCTAAACCTGGGCATGAAATACCCTCACCTGATTTGAAGAAGCTCCTGAACTCTTTCTCCAGTGTTTACTTCTGTCGGTGTTACTCGCTCAAGCTCCCTTTCCACATTTGTAGTGTCCTGATGCCTCGTGGTTTGCTAGCAATTTACTGTGCTAATATTTAACAGTCATTTTAGCAATAAGAAAGTATAGAATTATGCCAGATCTCTTCCTAGCTATGTTTTATGACAGGTAAGCCTATATATCAATACTCAAAGTGCATTGTAACGACAAAGCATGTCAGGACTAAGGGCAGAAATGGGTTTAATCACATGGAACACTTTATATGAAGAAAAAGTCTAATGCTACTTTGACTGAGTTAAGATAACATGAAATCAGAGGTGCTATCTTCATGTAGAGTTAATCAGATTTATTAAAAATCCTGCTTCATATAAATTAACATTTTCTATAGAAAACATATCTGCTGTTAGACTAATTCCATTCTATTGTTCAGTCAGAAAAAAAAAATTGTCTCTGGATTGATCAAGAAGATTTTCAGTTTGAACCACATTACTTAGCAGACATTGATTTTATTAGTCACATGGTGTTGTTCCTATTACCCAGCTGAGTGCATATTCAAGCTCCTTGAACAACAGTGCTTGCCTGGGCAAGATATAGTCTTTGTTTTCCAAGAGCACTTTTAAAAAAATTGCTAACGTTTCTTTTCTACAAACATGGAGGACAAAATCCTTTTCACTTGAATATTCACAGAAAGAGAAAACAAAAGGGGTACAGGTAAAATGTTGCTTTCAACCCAGTTTTACTTAACAGCAAGTAAACAGAAAACCTTCAATCCAAGATTTCATATATCTCCTCTTTCTGGATTAGGAGGGAAATAAGACATTTCAAACTAGGATGAAAAAGAGGCCTCAACACATGGTGGTGATGGTCTCCAGGTTTCAGTCCTTGTTCAAGCAGAAGGTAATGCTCATGCCAGGCCATGTGCCTTGTTCTTTACAGAAAGTCCTTATTCTCTTGAAAAATTTTGGTGTAGAAGAATCAAAAAATTCCCAGCTAATGACAGTTTTTCAGATAGATGTTGTTTTAGAAGGAGGAGATTGAGAGTCATGGAAATATTGTCTTCTTATACCCTATCTCAAGTTTACCAGTGGATTTTGCCATCCAATCCTGAATGAGTTTAAGTATGGTAGGGAAAGCTAATCCTCAGAGGACAAACACCATTTTTAAATTGCATTGCATAAGATGGCTCACTGTAGCAGGATGGTTCTTCACCTTAGCAACTACATAAATTCAGACTCCCTAAGACTCAAACTCTCCATTCATCCAAAGGCTACTGGTGCGCGTTAGGAGTGAAGTCCTCAACACAGCAACCATACTACAAATACATTTTCTCGTTTAAGTCTGAGTATCTCTAAGCCTTACTATTTAATAGATGAAACCTCTTCAGATGCAAAGCTTTATACACAAAAAAGGCACCATTAATAAAATGCTGTTCTGTGTCATTCGGCAGATCAGGAATCTTCTGGCCTCATTAATCAATGGGGAGCAATCACTTCACAAAGTTCATGTTTCTGACTAAATGCATGCATGCTGAAATTAATGTAAATGGATAATAAAAAATATTTTCACACTTTACTGATGAGTAATGGTAGAAATCATTATCCTAATGGCTTATGAACTTTTTATATTAGAGAATGATGTACACTGGAAATCCTATGATCAGTGGCAGACTTTCTATTCTGCACTTGACATAATAAATTAGTGGAAATTATTAATGTACAGCGTTTCATTTCTGTGTATCTTTTATGTTAACTACAGAGAAAATACAAGTTATGTTCTGTCCCTCATCAAGTCTTAACCTCAAGCCTTTGCCTACACTTGCGTAAGAGTGTCTGTAGCTACACTGGACTAAAACCAGAACAGCTTCTCCAGCGTGGATGCAGTTACACCTCTCATACCAATAGAGTAGTTCCCACAGGAGGAAGAGAGTAAATTGGTTTTATTTCTTATCCAAGTCCACACCTGTACCATCAACAACAGAGAACTCTTGCATTTATTTATAGTTTAATGTGATTGGTATTTTCAGCATATATTAATAGCTTTTGTGTTTGCATCAAACTTCATTTACAAATCAACATCAGTGTTTCTCCACCACCAACTCCACACGTACTCATTAACTTGATGCAGTGTCTAAGGCTACCACTGGTGTTTGAGGGAAGCATTGTTGTGCTGTTGGGAACAATGAATGGTGTCCACATGGACAGCTGCTGCGGTGCAGCAGCATACCAAATCCATGTTACTCAGCTATGCTTGGAGTTGCAACAGCCTCAAGTTATCTATTTTGATGGAATGACTCAAGATGAGGGATTATATCACCAGAACTTTCACACCCTCTACTTGAGGTGGTTCTTCTAGTAAAACCCTAACACAGACAGTTATGATCTTGATATCCTTGCTGCTGTCACTTAGGCTTTTCTGATACACCGCCATGAAGTACTCACCTATTACAAAGGATTCAGCTACAGTTAGAGATGCACACTATAGATATATTCACAAATTAAGTTGTGTCGACCTTTATACCCACATATCTGTGCCCATATTTTTGGGAAATGGAGCCCTTATACCAGCAGAGTTACAGCATAGTAAAGGAATATGGCTTTACAGTCCCTAAAAGAAAAGATTTGGGGTCAACTGCCTTAAAGTAAGAAAGAGGAGGAGTTGAATTTTCCACCACTCTCCTAAAGTGTTATTGACCAGGAGAGTAAGAAGAAATCAGACAGCTCTCCCTCAAAGAAAAAGGAAAAAAAAAAGCCATTTTACTTGCAACATTTTCACAAAAACACAATGATGTTTGCAAAATCTAAAATAATTACAGCACTTTGGTTAGACTGAGCCATTGCCAAAAAGAAGGAAATAAGGTTGACATTCAGCATCTCTCTTCCAAACAGCTTCCTCATCAGTGTGTCCTTCCAGCCGGTATGACAGGTGAAGGAAGCTTTTGTGCTCCTCATGACGGCTTGTTCCCAGCTGTCTGTGCATCCAGAGCCAGGAGGGGATGGAGGGGACATCACCTCTAGGGATGCTGACAGAAATAGACATTCACATGAAAGGTTTTGTTCTTATTGGCAGGAAAATGCCTTTGAGGAATAAAGCCTGGATTACACAAAAGCATAAAAGCAGAACTTTTTTTTTTTTTGTCTGCAGGTACTTCTATTACAAAAGTTAGGGCCTGCTGCTCACAGAGAACTCTGTGTAAATGAGCATCTGCCCTCGCGCCACTGCGGCAGAATAAAGGAGTCTCAAAGCAGAAGTGAGAACATGCCAGTTTTAAAGCTCCTTGCAAAGGCCATGTGGAAAGCAAAAGCCACGTGCAGGGCATTTGATCCTCTCATGCACGTCCATGCACAGACGGGGCATAGAGCCTGCTGAGCCTGTGCTTTGCCCTGGGCAACCATGACTGCATTCCCATTAAAAAGCCACGCAGCAGCAACATTCATGTGACACTGCAGTCAGACTAACAAAAATGTGAGGAATTACATGGCTTTCATATGAGAGCTGACTCACACCCAGCTTACTCAGAGCACAGCATGTTTCCTGCACTTAGCTTTGTAAATGTACCCTCAGAGACACTGCAGACTACTATTATAAACAAGTAAATACAGACAAGTAACTTTCAGTAGTTTCTCTCTCCTCCCTCATTTCAGACTTGTTCTTCCCCATCAAGCCCATGTTGCTGTCTATTCCTCATAAGCCAAGAGACAGTAAATTTTGATTCTCTCACGGATAGATTTGGAATGAGCACATGCATGGCCCTTCAGGAGAAAGATGAAAAAAAGCTGTACCGGCTCATATACAATCAGACTTTTTAGTTAAATACAAAATCTCTGCAATTATTATTGCCTATAAACACAACTCTTACAAAGGGTGCTCAATCTCCTGAATAGTCGATTTAACAAAAATCTGGAGTCTTGCAAAAAGCACAACCAGAAACACAGCAGCATTTAACAGAACCTGAGAGAGGAAATAAGGCAGTGACTTGGTGCCGAAAGACTTCACAGATAGGCAGCAAGCTACCAAGCCTCTCTGAAAGAAGGAAATATGATTTATCTTACACCATTTGAAGAATGAGACTATAGGCAAGATTTCTGCAGCTGACACTGAGCAAGATCCAAGATGTCTCTTCAGGGTATAGCCCATAATTTAAAGTGCATAAATATACATGTATTAGAGACACAAAGGACAGGAACCCCCTCTGCTCTTGCTAAGACTCCTTGTGTCAGTGCTGTTTGATGACGGTGACCCCTGGCTAGAACAAGCAGGAGGGAACTTTCAAATCCATCTACATTCACTGAAGAATAGCTCAGGAGTCTTCCAGTGAAGGGATACTGTTTTGTTCATGCTGAAGGATGAGGTGCACCTGCAAGGAAAAATTAACTATTCCTATCCTCTCTACCAGTGCATGTCACCAGGATCCTTTTCAAGGTCGTTTGAGACATGAGTATGGCTTCTCAGGCATAATTTTTTCCTCTTCTTTAGCTGTATAACAATATTGGACAGCTCAGTGATGTGACCAATATATCTCAGATGTTCCCTGAGCTGCTTTTTTGCCAGTGAAATTGAATCACCTGATTCATGGAGGAGAGCAGTATGTAATGATGCCGTTTTGCTTTACAGTTAGAGCAGACAGGCAAGGATGATACAATGCCTTCAGGAATCTTGACATGATTGATATATGCCTGCATTCCCAAGTGTAATAGTGCAAAATAAAACTACAAGGAAATAGGCTCTCATCAGGGTGTACCATAAACACAGTAGCAGATCTGGTTGGACCCCAGCTTTGTGAAAGCAGGAAAGATTGGCTAATACACTAGTGGGCACACTGCTACCTACCTAGCACAAATACACCCTGCAAATACTGCTATCAAATACAAGAAAAAAACACAACTAAACAGTCTGTCAAAGTACTATCAAGAGAAGAGAAATATCGAGGCAATGTCAGTCTGGTTGCCACCAGGCATGGCTTGATGTTTGTGGAGAGTGACATTGTGAAATGCTCCTGAGAAATCTCCCTTTGGCATGGGGGAGAGTTTTCACATTTACCCTAGAACCACTTACTGAGCTATTTGCACTCACTGCCACAAGAGTTTCTGTCAAGAGGACAGCTGGGAGCTCTGGCAGGAAAATGTTTCTTTGGGTGCCATTCACTAAGAAATATATGATACAAGCAATCCAACTTTTCTGGGTTGTTTCAGTCATAGTGCAAACACTACCCAGCTTAAAAACACACAGATGCTCTAGATGGAAAACATAATACTTATGAGAACAAAAGGGAGCCAGAACCAATGAACATCAGGAGAAATATGTGCTCCTCTTGTCCTGCACAACAAAGATGAGTTACTCTTCAAGAAGCTTTCTCCATTCTGCAGTTCCAAAGTATAGCAAAAATAGAGATAGAAATATTTTGGTGAGGGTGAAGAGGAAAGAGGAGCCTTGGTTGCTTGCTTGCTGTTAAAAAAAAAAAAAAAAAGAAATAACTTTTCAAATAAAAATCTTGGAAATAAGATAAAAGGCACATTTCTAGAAGTATCAGCTCTTTAGAGACAAATAATCTGCTTAGTTTGCATAGATCTTAATACTTGGTCATTTTTCACTAATGCTCACAATCTGGAACAACTTTATAAATAATAATAAGTAACCAAGGTAACTACTGGATGTTGCTTGACATGATGAACTGATCAACCCTATCACACTGTTGAAAAGTTATCTGAGTCTTGATTTCCTAGACTTTTATATAGCTCTTTAAGAAAATATACACTTTTAAATATAATATTTTTAAAGCATTGTAGCCCAGCTGATGAGCTTAGATGTTAAACACCTGCTTAAATATTTCTGCTCCACTAGATAATGCTGGATCATTACCTGGCTGCATAAAATTTCATTCTACACGAGGCAAAACTTCCCATGCCTTTGGATGCAGAGTCAGGCTGTCAGATCAAATTGCCTGTCTTCTGCAGAATTATTCTGTAGAAGTGGGAGGCGTGTGGCTGGGAATATTAGTCAAAGCCTTGCATTTTAATGCTCTGTCTCTTTCACAGTTCTTTTTCTTTAAGCAACAAAATAATCTACAAAATCTGTTTTCTATTCATTAAGACAATTATTTTGGCCCTGCTGCCCTCCCTGCTTCATTTACATGATCTACTGAAAGTCACTCTGCTAATGCTAATCACTCATCGCCTTGTTGACAATCCAGCTGATAAAACTTCTGCTCAAGTAATGCACTTGGATTGTAAAGACCCTGGATTTCAGGTGTCTAGCACAAAATTCAACAATATCTGCAAGTTAGTCACTAGCCAGAGCACTTCCTTGATACAAGGTATTAAACTTCTCAAATATTGTTCTAGCACAAGAGCATCAGATGATTGCTCTTTTGAGGCACTCATCCCAAATCCTGGCTGCACAATTCACATGTCCACTGAATACGCAGTCTAGATTTTAAAAGGTAAAAGGAGTAGGGTGTATTTGCAGCTCTATAACAGTGGGAATTAAAAGCATAAATCTTATCGCTGTGTACAAGTCCCTGTTAAGTGTGTGGAAAATTTGAACTAATCAGGCCATCACTCAGGGGTTGCAAGGGGCCATTCAGTATAAAACGTGTTAGGACTCTTCAGGTTCATTCTCTCTTCTATGTGTTTTAAATTTTTTGCCTTACTTTGACCCTATCCAGCTATTTAAAGGATTTTAAGTGCTTTGTTCATTGCAATTCACAGTCCATAGCTCCTTTCCTTTCTTTCATCTCTGAAGTGAAAGACAAGAAAAAAGAGAAAAGGGGGGGAAAAGGCCTCTCTGTCCTCTCTACCATCATGTGGCCGATGCCAACACTTTTTACAGAAGTGTCTCACCTGGGTTGTTTTCCTTGTTCCCCTTTGACTGATGTTATTAAAGGTCTTTGGAGATACTTTTGTTTCATCCTTCTGTTCTAGTTTAGAAAGGATGATGACATACCAAATGAAATGTCTGGAGGCTTGTTAGCAAAAACCCTGTCACTGGGAGGGATCAAAGTGGTTTTGTGCTGAGTCCCGGGGCACTGATCCTGGCAATACAGCTGGACTCAGATGCCGTCTCCACATGGTCTAACGTGACAAGAAGCTGGATCCTCAAGCCAACAGACAGAAAGTTGTTTTCTGTTGTTTTCTCAGGATGAATAGCGTTTCCCAAAACCAAGGGGTGATAATAGCCCTATTGCCAGAAAACCTTAATTTATTTCAGGATATAAGGGAAAACAACACTATTTCTCTCATCTTACTGAGAAGAAGAAACTAGTTCTTCTCTCTGCAAAGAAACAGAATGAAGACCTGAGCAAACTCATCATTGCACGTCAGATTTTTGAACAGGGAAGTTGGGAACAATTATCTTCAGTGAGGCCAGTCCTCTGTGTTGATAAGCAATGGTTTTAAGCTGAAAATAAGCCTGAAACTGACTGTCAAATGTATATGTAATAACTGCTGTCTAGCTGGAGGACGATCCACAAATGCAAGCTGGCTGTACATCAGTAATCAAATAATTGACTGGCCAACAACTGAGACCAGTATTTGGCTTGATGCCCCTGACTAGACGGGAAATGGCATTTCCTAAGTCTTGATAAAGCAGATGTCATTTGGTCCCTCCAGTAAAATACATGGCACCGGGGGGCATCTTTTTTAAAAGTTCCTTCCTGCACGTGTAATATTGCTCAGTTAAAAAATATCCCCTCCTCCTGCAGTTTGATTAGGCCGTAGCTTTTAACAGGCTAAATATTTAGAGGAAAAAAAAATATACAACAGATATATCTTCATAACTGACCAAATCAGTTGCAGTGGTGCTTTCCTTAGCTGGTGTTCCTGCTCTTATTTAGGTTGTGCCCTTCCCCGAGAACACACTCTGTACTGCACAGAAACTCAGCTCTTTCTCCAGAAAGCAGATACGGCAGGGGGCAGGGGCTCATGCATCCAGGGTGACTTGTGAGTTAACTACATCTTGGGCACTCTGTAGTCCAAAGCAAGTTGTTTTGCTGTTTGTCTTGGTTTCCATTAATTTAACCTACAAGGTTTCATTCATTTTGTGGTTCGCAGGTACAAAAATATTAACTGTTACTGCAGCTGGTAAATAACATGTGATTGATGTTTTCCAGTTTGACCCTGTATTTATGAATCATACACATCTTTCTCTGGCAGTTTACTAAGTAGACATGGTTTTAACTTTAATCCCCAAGCCATCTTGCACGTTGCTTACTTCGCTGCCCATCATCACTTAAGAAAGTTGTGTGGAAGCTAGACTCAGTTTCTCTGGGAGTAGCTAGAAACGTGGAGGAAGCAACGTGCAATATGTGCAAGCACCAAACTCTTCAGTTCCTATTATTAGTTTTCATCTGGTTTAACTTCCCAGACCACCCCACCTTTAAATCACGCAAGAGTCAGCAAGGAAGGAAACGATGAAGATGATGAAGGGATAGGGGGTCAACTGCAGTTCCAGCCAGCAGCTGCAAATGTGAAATTGGGCTCCCTGCAGATGTCTATTTATAGCCTTTCCCAGAGGGAAGGGGAGGTAGTTTAGTTCAAGCCCTATGGGAGAAACAGCAGTACTGCCATCTTGCCAGAGCTCAGCACTGCCAATCTGTTTTGCCAAGAAGCATTTGGGACTGCGGAGTAGATGCTTCCTTGATAAATTTAAAGAATTTGCATTACCAGATTACTGCACTAATCCATCCAGCTCCAGGTTCTGTCCCTGACAGCGCCAGCACAGGTTCTTCAGAGACTGGAGTAAAGTCCTCATTACAGACAATTTTACAGCTAATAAAATTCTGAAAGCCTGTATGCAGACAAATCTCTGCAGTTTTCACATTAGGAGTTTGCATGAGTTAAAGCTGAGAGTTGACCGTACGTTTTTGCCTAGCAGATCATGTCAAGCTCAGAGCTTATGCTGCTAATAAACAGTGAAAACACAGAGGCATAACTAGAGTTATCTGCACAATAACAAAGGACTGTCCTCAAAGAACATTACCTTTAGAATTACATTTAGAGGGAAGAAGGCTACATCTTCTCCTGGCTGCCTTTTCCTTCCTACCCCAAGCACAGTTGTCTGAAAGCACCTCTCCAGGACGAGTGCTGCGTGCAGGATCCCAGATACAAAACACAACCCCTGTGTAATCCGTCAGGCTGGTTACGGCACTTGGTATGCTGTAAGGATAGACAAGCTGAACTTAAGGAGGCAAAAATCGATTCATAAACAATGTTTAGATTTAATAACTGTCCAAACGTTTACTGCTTGGGTGAAGATAATTGTACTTGCATGCATTTCTGAAATCTATGGCCAGGGTGAAAATAGGTATCATTCAATAACTCATCTCTCCACAGCAGCTGTAAATACACTGGCTGATCTATAAAGACAGCTTGGATTATATTTTTGTATTGCTTCCTCCACTAGTTCTTCATCGCCTCCTATTTCTGTTACTCTCCCTATCTCCCTGGAATTAGTTTCAATTTGCACAATCCCTGTAGTACAAGCATGTCATACATTTATACCACAGCCTGTTACCACCCCACATGATGAATACAAAAGACTCAAAGTTGTTATAAGCACTAACACATGGAAGCAACAACAAACACTGTGAAGGACTGCACTGGAAGGTGGATGCAAGGTCTTCGGAGCTTTTCATTCTGGATCAATGGAAGTGACAGATTTCTAGGCATGTCTTTGGGCTAGACAATTGTTCAGGCATAGACTGTTATTAAGGGCTGTGTATAGCCCACTTCTTCAGGGCCAGAAGCAACATGAAGCACTCCAAATGCTTAACGAAGCCTTAGTAGGTGGGGTTGATCCAAGTGAGCTGTGCCCTGGCCCTGCCCTGCATCCAGTGGTTCTGTCCCCAGCTGTGCTCTTGCGCCTTTCCTTGCACCAGGATTGATACCCACAGAGCAGCATGAAGAGCTTGTTTGGGGAGCTGAAACCAGCCGTATAAAACTTAAAAAAAAAAAGCTTCAGAAGCATTTAGTTCGCTTGGATATCATGCCACGACCTTACAAGCAGCAGCAGAAAAAGGAAGGGCAGGAAAATAAAATTGGGGTCAGAAGGGATGGAGGAATCTGAGCAGATTTGTTTTACACTAGCTTATGCTGCATAGCATGACATTCTCACTCACTTCAGGACCTTCACTGGAGCGGCATTCAGGGGGCAAAGAAACTTCAGCATATACCGGAGTCCACACATCTCACTGCATTAGGGTCCCTCATGCCTCCAAATGTAAATAAGTGTGCGTCCTTGAGGGAAGGGTCTGACTCGGACTGCAGAACCAGGCTTCTGGTAAAATTGAGAAGAGAGAAGGATTTTGTGGCAATTGGTGCTCCCAGTCTTGGAGGAGAGGTGTGGATAGGGATACAGAAAGACATCTGCAGTTTTTGCCTGTGCATCCCCAGACCTGCAGTTCTCCTTACTTGCATATACCTACCACCCTGGGGATACTTAATTACTCTATACATTTACTTATAAATTATCTCAATTAAATTTACTTACCCATCTTTAGGGCAATTTGTATCAATCAGTCTGCAGAAATGTGGCAGTCTGTAACACTTAATGTGGCTCTAAGGTTTAAATCAGCATAAACTTATCTCACCACCAGGTAATTCCTAGGACAGATCTGCCCACTTGGGCTTCTCATCCCCATCCCATCTTTTCAATGGAGCACAAGAAGGGAGGTGATGCAGAGGCAGGGACAAGTGGCTGAGCATAGAACCATAGAATGGTTTGGGTTGGATGGGGGCCTTTAAAGGTCATCTAGTCCAATCCCACTGCAGTGAGCAGAGACTTCTTTAACTACATCAGGTTGCTGTGAGCCCCATCCAACCTGGCCTTGAATGTTTCCATGGATGGGGCATCTACCACCTCTCTGGGCAACCTCTTCCAGTATTTCACTGTCCTCATTCTAAAAAATTTCTTCCTAATATCTAGTTACAATATCTACCCTCTTTGAGTTTAAAAACATTACCCTTTGTCCTATCACAACAAGGCCTGCTAAATAGTTTGTACTCATATTTCTTACAGGCCCCTTTAGCCTGGCACAGCTTCATCTGGCTCTGGTACTGTCTGAAAGCAAACATGAAACAATAGCTTAAGAAATTGGGCATTTTGCTTTAGGCTTAAATTTGCTGTCTGAGGATCTCCTGCTCCTCTGAAAACATTGTCTAAAGGTTCACAGAATAGAGGAGGTTGTAACACCATGGCATTACACTATCCTGTGTGCATCAGAGCTGCTTCAAAGAGGAGGAGAACAACTGTCATCTGACACAATGCAATCAGACCTCTGGCTTCTCCTCCATGCCTTTGGGATTTAAGGTCTTTTTCTTTTTTTTAACCTTCAGCCCTCTGGCAAGCCTAATCTCTCTCTCATCCTACACAACCATGTAAAGGTTAAGCTTGAGTGACACAAAGTTCATAGAGAGGCAAGCATCCATTATTACTTCTAAGCACCAAAAGTCAACTTGCTTCTCTACTATCCTTGTGTTAACGTTTCACCTTTGTTTAACTCAAAAGAGTTCTTCAAGGCAGCACAAAATGCCTGGTAGGAGCAAGGAGTATATGCTGAAACAAGTGTATTCACTGCTTGCCTCATGGACAGTGTGTGAGGTACAAGCAAAATGTTGCATCTTTTCATGCATTAACCTGATTTGCAGTGGTTCAAGTGACTACATGGGAAACAAAATAATTGGGAGAATTGGGGAAATACACAGCCCTTACCTGCTCCTCTCTAACCTGATGAACAGCGATTGCACCGTGTTGTGTTACTGCCTGGAGACTGCCTAAATCCTGGATTAAACAGTCATGGACTGGACTGCTGACTCCACTACATTCCTGTGCAGCCTGGTGCCACAGATATTCATCCTGTTGTCACTTCTGTTTAATAAGAAAAGCCCTTTCTGCTTTGTATTGTGCTACATGCAAAAAACAAACCAAACCAGAACAACAGTAAAAGAACATTGTGGGTGCAGAGTCAGCCATTCACAGGTTAGGAAATGGCAGGTTTAAGATTTTCTGCCCCCCTTCCATTTACAATACAGCCTTTAATTACAAAGCCACATGCTATTTTTTTCTGATGAAACCCGGTGCCTCACTCAGTACAATAGATGGTGCCAATGCACAGCTGTGCAATATATTGTTTCATTCCCTTCACCTACCATCTAGTTCCAGGCTCTGCTTAACTTAAATCCCTTCCCTCTGTATAAAATAATTTATCTCTTCATGGACTCTCCTCCGGTGCTTCTCAATCTGCCACTTGAATGCTTCAGAAGCAGAAGTTAATTTATCTTTAAATTAGAGAGGAGTTTATATTCCCTCCATTTTAAAGACAGGAAGCTGATGAAGCAAGGCTGCACTTCCAAAACACAGCAAACCATCAAAATATGCACTTGCACCTCATTTCCTCCAGTTGTCTGTCCAGGTGCCCAGGCTGGAGCACACACCTGCCTCAAGGTCTGCATGCAGGGGTGGGTATGAAACAGGGCTGTGAGGAGGGACACAGGCACCTCCACTGCATCTCTCCGACCTGGGACTGCAGCACAGCACATGCAGCCGCTGCTACTCTGCACTCCTGCTTTATGCATTAGCTGGTGAGATGAATTTAAAAAGCCAGCAGATAATTTTTCTCAAAAGTCACACAAATACGTCCCAGATTTTTAGAGGGCTTTTTGTTTCAGCACTGTCCAACATGGCCACCTTTGATCCTATGTAAAACTGTAACTGCTCAGCATTTTGGTTTGAGGTTGTAAAATCTCCAAGATCCCCAGTCAGGAAACTAAGGAGCATAGTCAAAGCCTGTCCTGTTCGATTCTGTCTGCTGTGATAAATAGTCCAGCATTTTTCCAAATGGAGGGGTGTGCCTATAAAATACAGGATATTTAGAGTGGGCCAGACACGTGTCCCAATGGAGAGGGGAGGATGCTTTTGCAGAAGGACCCTGCAGCCATGTTATGGCAAGACATAAATCCCCGCAACCAGCTCCCTAATCATGGTGGCACAGGTTATCAGTGCTCTGACGTCCAGACAACCACCAACAGCACCTTGGTTCACAGCAAACAGATCTCAGTAATGACTTGGCCAGTTGATAACTATATCAGCAGCAGAAAACACCCACCTCCTCTGAAGGAGGATTCGTAGATGTTTGCTGGTGTCTGAGGCACAGCAAGTGTGGAACCATGGATCCCCTGTCAAGCAAGAATCCCCTTCCTTTGTGTCCTGATAGCCATGAGCACTTCTCTTTGCCCTCCTAGGGCTCACCCCTTTTGATATTATCCCCTCCATCTAAGTCTGACTCTGGCTGTCCCATGCTGTTTCTTCTAGCTGTTGCAGAAATAAAAAGCATCTGTTTAGTTACTTGAAGTGGAACTTTTTTAATGTATTCCCCAGGCCTTTCATTAGTATGCCTGTCTCATAATGTTTATTATTTTCACCCCAAAGACTTGGAAAAGCTTCTTCCCTTTCATATCTTTGAATATCCTTTATTCATTTTTTTTGTTATGTCTGCCTGCATCTCCTCCCTGAAAATGCTGACCAGTCACTCTGTCACATTAGTTTTTCTGGACCTGGTGTTCTGTCAACTCTGGTCTTTCTTTTCTTACCCTCAGATCTCAGAGCAGTCTCTCATAGCCTTACTGACTTCTTTGTATCATCTGAATTTTTCATTTACAGTGAAATTGTCTTCAATGGTACAGTAATTACTGTTGCATTTATAATCTAACCTGCTTCCACCTTCCAAGGTAGCAGTCCAAGCACTCTATTTGCTGCCCACAGGGATTCGCTCCCTGGCTGGCTGTGTTTATTGGAACATTTTGCTTCAGCCATGATATCACTTCCTTGCCACAGTTGGAGAGAGACTTTTGGGAGTACTCCTTGCACTGAACAAGAGCCACCTTTCATTTTCAAACCTCTGAGGTTTCAGGGGCTCCTGTACAGCCAGGAGGTATTGCTCTACTTAAAGCTATCATCTCTTAAATAACACCAAACTAAAACAGCTAGTGTTGATTATGCCCATAGTTCTCGCCACTCTCAATCAAAAAGCAAAAGGTACTTTTTTAAGATCTGCTTTTTCCTGAGAGCCTGTCAGGTGATGTTTATGCTGGAGTGAGGACTTACTGTAATAATCTTTCTTTGGCAGCATTTAACACACAACTCGACTGGTTCCTACCCCGCCAACGTGTGTCATCTGACAGCTCTTTATTTTCTACATTTCTTCTCCCATCTCTAGAAAGTTTTGTCCTCTTGGTCCCTGTGATCTATTCTCAAGCTTTCCACTGGTTTACACCCCTCTGTTCCCTGGTTTCATCACTTGATTGTGAGAAGTGGAGGGGCTGCTACCCCACCCTCCTCCATGGAGCTGCTCCTCGGGTCAGACTGTCCACTCTGTAGTGAATTTGTTGTTTAGCATTGCATTTTTACTCTTCCTTTTAACTTCCTGTACTTCTCCTAACACAAATGTTTGGGCACATTTTCATATGTGTCAATTTTGAATTAGTTTTCTTATTCAAATACTGCTGAAGTTACACCCTCCAACCACCCTGCCATTGCACCCCGCAACAACAAAACATGCAGCTATTGAGATTCCCAAAATAAGCCAGAATGCCCAATGAAGGTCATTAGCACCCCTTTGCCCGCAATTCCTTTTCACCCCATAAACCAGACCGTTCCCTCTCAGTCCCAGCTGCTCTCAAGCCAGCTGCAGTGGTGGCAGCTTGGCAGGACCCATGGATCATTCCCGGGCATGTGGTTTGCCATGCAGGCAGCAGCTGGGCATGCAGCTTGGAGCAGGTGGGACAACAGGGCTCTGCTTGCCTGGTGGCAAAGGTAGAGGAGGACTAAGTTTTGTTGGTAAGGGCCTAAGCAGAGAGAAAAGGGAGAGAAGGCAACCTCTTCAGGGAGAAAGAGCAAGAGGAAGAGGCAGTTTTTGAAGGCAATAAAAAATAAAGCCCACTTCTAATTTCTAGACAGGGTCATTCCCATCCACCTCCACTGATTACCTATCACAGCAACTAAAAATCTAATCAGATCACTCAGAAAGGTGAAAGGATAGAAAGCTAGAAAAGCAACAGCTTGAATCCTGAGAAAAAGTCTCTGCTTATAACTTGGCACTTCTCTCACATGGCTGCTGCCTGACGCTAGTGCTTTAAGATAGTAATAACCTTCCCCGCATCTGTTTATGCAGAAACTGTCTAATCCAGTCACTTCATCACAAGGAAAAGGCTGTGGCACCAGCATAAACCTTCTACTTTCTTCTTTCACGTGGCAACAGCAGGATCTCTAAGTATTCACTTAGTCCTCAATTCGCTGCCCAGGTCTCAAAAGTCATATTTCACTGTATCAAATACTAAACGTGGGATGACATTTAATTTTCAACACAGCTTATATAGCATTCCAGAGCAGCAATCTATAGATCTAACACTCTGATATGTGCTATATACCTGTTCAGCATATAACCATGCATTTCGAGAAATACCATTGACTTGGCATCCAGCTCTTTAAAATGAATTAAAAGCAGCCTCAATTTTCACATCTGCTCCCAAATCTCCTTGCAAATTTGCAACCTTGCTTTTCTTTAGACACTTTTTTTTTTCCTTCTCACACATATCACCTTTCTTGGAGTACAAGAAATGCAAGATAACAAATTAAAACTGACTATTCTGGGAGATATTGTGTGAGTGATCCTTCTCACACATACATGGCACCAACTGGCCTCCCTTTTAATCAGTCGTAGGTGCCACAATATTATTCAGGGCTCACCTCACCTTGTCTGGTATGTTTTAAACCTTCAGGGTCCAAACAGAAATCAAACCGCAACCCAGCTTAAAAAATGTAAGCCCACTCCAGGGGTCCAGGGTCCATCTATAGCTTTGGGTGTCTTAGTGCACATTGCCCTTCCCCCATCCCTGAAAGACTAATCCTAACTTTTCTGGGCTCAGACTCTCAAGCTCTGTTGATTTACACAGAAGCATCTGAGGAACTTATAATGGTCAGCTCTTGCATGTTTTTCTGCTCCTGAGTGGCTGCACTAATGGTTTGAGCCCTTACAAAGAGCACCAGAGCAGCTGTATCTGGGTTACATCAAAGGTCCAGCAAGTCCAATACCTTCATCCTTAACAGGAGGCAATAGCAGATGCTCATTATAAGCTGCTATCAGTTTACATTAATATGCCAGGCTGCACAAATCACAGCTGAAGCCTCTGACTCATCATCTCTCTTGGAGTTAGCTGCCCTTGTTACAACCCTCTCTCCTGCTTTTGGGAGAAGATGTGGTGGGGAGAAGGTAATCGGTTTAGCTGCAGCTATATATAAGGAGAAGTGAACAAGAGCCTATAGATTCTTCCACATATTTTAAGTGTGACCTCTTCTTTTTAAGTCAGAAATTCAGCTCAGCCTCCAAATTGCTATAGCTGTCTGCTCAGCCTCATTTTCCTGACCCCCCAAATTGAAGTATTTATTCTAAAGCTTTTATGTGCTGTAGATTCACTTGGAAAAAGAAAATGTGCACATTTTCTACAACTACCTGAAAGGAGATTGGGGGGTGGGGGGTGGGGGATGTCTATCTCTTCTCACTAGTAACTAGAGGTACGAGGATAGAGAAAATGGCTTCAAGTTACACCAGGGGATGTTTAGGTTGGATGTTAGGAAAAACTTTTTTTTGCAGAAAGGGTTTTTAAGCACTGGAACTGGTTACCCAGGGCAGTGGTTGAATCACCATCCCTGAATGTGTTTAAAAATCATATCGATACAGTGCTTAGGGACATGGTTTAGCAGTGGGCTGGTAGAGCTAGGTTAGTAGAGTTAGGTTAAAGTTTGGACTGGATGATCTTAGAGGTCTTTTCCAACCTGAACCATTCTATGATCCTATGATAACTGTAATAATTCTATGATAACAGTAGAATTAAAAAGGAGGGGTTTTACCATTGTCAGTCTGAGCCTATAGGTACTACTTGCACTAATAAAAGCTGGAAATTTTTTTTATCAAAGTAATATTTAAATTGGAAGACACCTCTTAAAGTTATCCCCTTTAGAATACAGTTTTACACATTTGAAGGACTATTAAATCCCACAGAAAACCTCATGGATTGTTGCCAGTGGGAAAAGCCATGGATGTTCAGCTTCTTGTAGAACAGGTATTTTCATTAAAAATGCAGATGGACAGATAAAGTTTGGATCAATGTTGCCTGTTATTAGATCGGCTGGTAAATTTGCTTTGTTTAATGGGGTTGTATGTGTTTAAATAATTTACAAACTACACTCTTGCCTGATGAATCATTGCCAAGCAAGGGGGCAAATAACAGGAGTTACTTCTTTCAGAGGAAAAGATATGTAGGAGGAGACTCTGGTCAAAATCTGACCTTCATAATATTGGTATAGTCTAAGAATAACTCGGTTACTACCAGATGGCAAGACAGGTTAATATTTTTACTTTAAACTCATGAGCTTTATGGGCAAGTAGTGTATCTTTAGCACTGGGTCTGAAATCATCACTGCTTTACTCTTATTTTGTTTGGACTTCAGAAGACTATAGGGAAACAACACTAGCTAAAAATTGAATAGTACTAGATAGAAAAGTGAGATTTCAGTTAAAATGGTATTTTCACAGAAAATACCCAGCTTCTTGCAATTTTTTTTTTTTTTTTTTCATTGTGAAAATTCTGAATGCTTGGACAGAACCAAAACTGTCTCGATTAATCCCTGAAAACTATTCCTTTCCCTTCTCTCCTCTCATGGGCAGAAAAATCTCAATTTTTCCTTTCACGGAACCTAGTTCCCTAGCCAAGCCCAGCAGTAAATAAAAAGTTTTTACTACTTTTACATGTACATGAATGACTATTCAAAGTAATGAAGATGGGGGCTGTAGGAATTCTGTGTACTCTTTTTTTTTCAAACCCATTATCCTCCACAGTTACAGCGTTTTTCTTTTCTATAGTCCTTTTGCCTTTTTCCTGCACTGTAAATGTAACAAAAAATATATATTTGAAGGCAAAATTCATAATAACAACAGGTTGGAACTACTGCCAGCTTTTAAAAACCATTGTTTAATTGAAAAGTTTTAAAGTAAAAGCAAGTACATGAATTGTTGAAATTGTCTGCATGAAACATTTACAGGGAAAAACTCTATTCCATAAAGATAGATACAAGGACATCTTTTCTGCAAAAATAAAAGTATTTATTTGCCTGCAAAGCTGACATCTTGTAAGCATGCCTCTGGAGAACAAACTGGATCACAGAGCTGCAGAAAAATGCAAACTCTACTTGCTGAAGCATTCCTGCATCCACATGAGTGACCTAAGGGAGGGGACAGGAAGCCAAAGGTGGCACTGAGATGTAATGAATTAACCTGCTGCCTCCCATGCGAAGACGTGTAAATAAAAATCAAAGGGATCTCTATCCCACTGACAATATGGTATGCAAGGTCACATGGCCTAATATTTTAAGAGGATTACAGCTAAATCTCTGCAAACTTTTGAAATGGCCCAACCAAGCCTGTGAGCTTTTTGATTTAAATGGGTGCACAGCATGACTTCTACGATCAGCTGGAATTTGGCAGGATGAGATGTAGTGAAGTGGACTCTGAAACAATTCAGTCCTATAGTGACTGGGTTTACAGGGTATCTGTTAATTTGGAGCTGTGCAGGAGGTGGAAACAAAGCGGGTCATGGAAAGAGCTCGACACTTAATGATGAGCAAAGTTTGTGCGAAAAGGAAAAAATCCTTGAATTTATTATTCACTAAATTAGGAACAGCAGTAGTTTAGCTTTATTTCTAGCAGAACAAGCACCAAGGTCTAACTGGAGCATCACAAACCAATTAAACAGCACTTCAATCACTCTCAAAAGCCACAGTTCTCTGAAAACACACAAAGCATACAGGAGAATGCTCTGCTCTGGACAGTGAAGAACAGCCTTTTACCAAAACGTCTGTATTTGAACCTCAGATGTTATAAAATGCAAGATGCATGCAGAATAAATCTATTCACCAGATGGGGAAAATTGCTAATTGTCCAGCAGAATCTAGCCACCAGCCAGCAGGCAACTACCATCAAGGGAACAAGAAGCAATCCCAGAAACCACACACAAAAATAGCCTAGGAACATGCATTAGACCTGAACCACCAGTTGTCATTTGTTAGGGGCACAGCCGACAAAAAAAAAAAAAAAAAAAAAAATCTGCTTTGAAAGCAAAGTGCGCAAATTCATGTGCTTGTGTTTAAGTATTGCAAAATGTTTCCAAGCTAAAAGCAGTGGTAGTAAAGCAGCTGGGAAGATACATTTCTCTTAATGCTGATGACTGCCCTTTGGACTTGATCCTCCACATATGAAGAGACATGAGAATTTCCTTTCCAGAGTGGTGTCCCAGACAAGTACTTTTCAAACATTTGAACCAGTATGGTACCTGCAGTTACCTAGGAATTGAAACTGCTGCTGGTCTGCCAGAAAGTTTGAAAGAATTCAAAATTTTGGCATGAGTGCAGAACCCTTCTACATCTTAAGAAAATGTTTATTTTCTGGAAAAAAAAAAAAAAAGAGAACGGTTTAAATTATTGATAGAAAAGAAGCAGCTGATGAATTCTTGTTAGCTCTGTACCTTTTATCCTTTCATGTGGAAGTGCTGATGCGGAGCCGCAGCATTTCCTCTCTTTTACCACACACAATGCTTTTTTTACAGCTCTGTCATGTCCACTGTCTTCCAACCTTTCTGTTGTTTCTACTAAATGAATTCATGAGTTAGCCAAGAGGCCCTTGGGTGAAATGGAAAACTGCAGGAGAGACAGTAAATTTTCAAGAGAAAGTGTAAGGAGTTTTTAACCAACCACAAGACCTGCTCAGAAGGCAATGTTCAACATGCATGAACTGAGACTCTCTCAGTAACCTTTAAGACAACAAAAAAAAGTGCTGCTTCAAAAGTTGTTGTGTTTTTTTTCCTTTTCAATGTTATTCAGTGCCAGTGTGTTCCCAGAGGGTTCCTCAGAAAAACACGCCAGGGGCAGCAGGACCAAGAAACTGCGGGGTGGGCTCAGCATTCTGCAGCTGCAGGTCATTAGATCAGACTCTTCCCTCTACACCTGAGTGTCCTTGAGAAGTCAAAACAGAACCGTTGGGGAGGTTAAGTTAAAAAACAAGAACAAAACAAAAAAAAACACTGAAGAAAACTGCATTTTTAGAAGGCACAGGAAAGTAAGCAATGTTCTACATAATAACCCAGTTTCAAGCACCTATCTGTAGATCTTAATTAGCCCATTCTACTGTTAATTTCACATATCCCCTCTTTGCCTTCAGTATCTTTATAGAACAATTTGCAGGCGACTGCATCTATGTTTAAACCCGTATCCATCTAGGCAGGATATGATTATGATTATTTATGATTAGTCCTCCAAGCATTCCCACTTGATCAGCATAAGAACACTGATAAATTAGTCCTCTGCACTCCTGTCCCTAAGTAACCTCCTGCATCCCACTAAAATAATAAATGATTTTTCCCAAAAACCTTTTATGGATTATTTTTCCTGTTCTGATGTACTTGTTAGTTTTACAGAACATTCTCAACTATGTTTTCACTTGAGAGGACATTAATATATTTTTATTCTTAGGAATTATTGGGAAAAAAATGCCAGTCTGCAGTTTGGGGCCAGTGGTTTTATCTGTTCCTGTCCCAGGTAAGGTGCCCCCATGACCGTGCCTGTCAATGCTAGAAGTGGCAGCAGCTGCCAGCACCCTCAAGACTAGAATGGGCACAAACACGGTGACACTGGGATAGCCCATCAGTTCACATGGGCATCCCCTTCTGGGCCCAGGAGAGCACCTGGTCTCCGGTTCCAGACCTCCTGGTCACAGCTTGGACCCCTGTTGTACGGTCAGAAAAAGAGGTTTTTAGCAGGGCTCAAATCATTTGCCCCCCCAGGCAGCACTGCTCCCAGGATTTGTGCACCTTATTATCCCGTCCCACTTTTGATCCTCCTTTCTGTCACCCTCACACCTCCCTTTGCCTACCACATCCTCTTCTCAAATAAACAGCAGCCCTTCTTTTCCCATGGTGCCAGTTTTGCTACACTGATGCCCAAATAAAATATTACTGATATGGTTATGTAGGTACTGGTGGCCTTGCAGCACTACAGCCAGGAAGGTCCCCAGAACTCCCCAGCTAAAGTATCTATGAAGCCTGGCCATTTCTCATGGTAACTACCTCCTAGCCACCTGTGAAATCCAGTCATCCTTCATGGGGCTATATCTAACTTCTGTCACCTCTTCACAGAGTTATCTGTCACATCCAGCAATTTCTGTGCCCATCAAGATCATGGAGCAGATGCTCATGGAAACTATGCTAAGACGTGGAAAATAAGGAGGTGGTTGGTGATAGCCAGCATGGCTACATTAAGGGCAAATTGTACCTGACAAGTTTGGTGGCCTTCTATGATGGCGTTAGAGTATTGACAGATAAGGGGAGAGCAACTAATGTAATCTACCTGGATTTCTGCAAAGCACTTGTCACTGTCCCACACGACACCCTGGTCTCTAAATTGGAGAGACATGGACTTGACAGATGGATAAAAAATTAGCTGGAGGGTCACACTCAAAGAGTTGTGGTCAATGGCTCAATGTCCAAATGGAGAACAGTGATGAGTGGCATTCCTCATGGGTCGTTACTGGGACTGGTGCTGTTTAACATCTTTGTTGGTAACATGGAACATGGACAGTGGGATTGAGTGCACCCTCATCAAGTTTGCTGATGACACCAAGCTGTGTGGCATGATCAACATGCTGGAGGGAAGGGATGCCATCCAGAGGGACCTTGACAGGCTTGAGAGGTGGGCCCATGTAAACCGCATGAAGTTCAACAAGGACAAGTGCGAGGTCCTGAACCTGGGTTGGGGCCATCCCGAGCACAGCTAAAGGTTTGGTGGAGAATGGATTGAGAACAGCCCTGAGGAGACGGACTTGGGTGTGTTGGTTGATGAAAATCTCAACGTGAACTGGCAATGTGCATCTGCAGCCCAGAAAGTCAACTATATCCTGGGCTGCATAAAAGGAAACATGACCAGCAGGTCAAGGGAGGTGATTCTTTCCCTCTATGGGTCTCTTGTGAGACCCCACCTGGAGTACTGTGTCCAATTCTGGAGTTATTTGCCCAGGTTGCCCAGGGATGTTGTGGATGTCCCCCTCCCTGGAAGTGTTCAAGACCAGGTTTTATGGGGCTTTGAGCAACCTGGTCTAGTGGGATGTGTCCTTGCCTATGCAGGGGAGTCGGAACTAGTTGATCTTTAAAGGCCCTTCCAACCCATTCTATGATGCTATGATTCTCATGTCATGTCCCATCCTTTTCTGCTAAACATCCTGCTCAGTTGGCTTAACAGCAGGGCAATACTCAGCCAGAGGTGTGGACATTTGCCAGCAGCCCAAAAAATCATGTGAGGAGACCCAGCATCGGAGTCAGTTCTCTTTTCCAAAGTGAAATTTCCTTTTTTGTACAAAAGGTACTGTAAACTCAGGTCCATCACTTCCTGACCAATCCTTCCCCAAAGGCCACTCTGAAGATGTGCTGCATCACAGGATGGTACATTTGGCAGTCTATTTTCAAGCATAAATATTTTCCCATAGCTAGTGCTTGAGTTTTTTTCTGGCTTCTGATTCATTGCTACTTTTTCCAGGCTGTAACTGAAGCCATGCAGTGCAGTCTTTGGAAGAGTGACTTCCTGCCAACAAACTTAACAGCAATAGAATCATAGAATCATTTTGGTTGGGAAAGACCTTTAGAATCATCAAGTCCAACTGTTAACTTAGCACTGCCAAGTCCACCACTAAACCATCTCACTAAATACCCGTCTACACATCTTTCACATATCTCCAGGGATAGTTACCCAACCACTTCCCTGGGCAGCCTGTTCCAGTGCCCAACAACCCTTTCAGCAAGGAAATGTACTTGATTGTCATGGGACATGTGAAAATAGGAGGCCTTTCAGACCTTGAGCATAACATACCTGGAGCACTTCAGCTGAAGTTTAGCTGCTCAGAGAGATGAGTATAAAATCAAGTTTCATGTTATGAGTAAACTGATTTAATAGGTACTGAAAATGCAGTCCCTGGTTTTCCCTAACTTCCTGCAATCTCTGCCCCTTGCATCAGCTCTGGTTGTTCATCTCACCTCACAGCAGGCTTGTCACAAGAGGGAAAATAAGGCAGGAAGCTCTTCAACAGCACAGAAAACAACTGACTAATGCAAGGTTATTTTAGGCTGCAGGCTTAATTCAGTTTTGACTCAGATCATAGTCAGAGATGCCTCTTTTGAGTAAATACAATCTGGAAGGCTCAGACTCCTGCACCTATGCTAACAGCTGTGTGTGAAGCCAGTGGAGAAGCCAACTGTCCTGGACGTGGAAGACCTCTCTCACCATGTGGAACACTGGGGTGGTACTTCCATACACTACAGTTCTTCATGCATGGCCTCTGCTGTTAGATAACTTGTTTTTTGTGGAAAGTAGAGATGACATTATGTTTTCCAGCTTATTTTTGCTTTTCCATAAGCAAGGACAAAAATTCCACCTTTCTAAAAACCTCCGATTTCTCTGCATATTTACCTCAAATATGAAAGCATTGGGCAGGGGGCAGGAAACAGGTACTTTTGAAAGGCCCTGAGATGTATATTTGACTTAGAACTATAAATATATTTGTTGGACAGCACAACACAATAGCATCTGAAAGAAGCCAATATATTTCCCACATTGAAGTGGCAGAATATTTTATACTAGTCTTACAATATATTGACTTTGCTGCCATTGCCTCCTTTAATTCACAAGCATTTGAAGCCCTCACCTCTGCTATGGATGTCCAGACAGTACCTTTATAGAGCAGAAAAGTTTTTCTTTTGCAAATTGACATGTTGTATACATAATCCTACCTAAAAAAGAACGGGTGGCAGAAGGGGGGATAAAGGCTGTAAAATTAGCTTCTCAGGGGTTAGAAGTGCATTATGGGTACCAATTAGAAAATGCCTGCACTAACCATCAACCAGGTGAGCAGATTTAGCACATCACAGAAATTAATGAGTCTGCATGTAAAAGATGATACCAGTTCTTTCCTCAAAACTACCTCCTTGAAATTTAACGTCTTGAGACAACAGAGACTGTCCTCACTGAAATTTAGAGAGAGGTAAATGCAGATGCTGTGGTCCCTAATGCAAGGAATGCAATAGGACCCTCTGCCCTAAATTGCTCTACCTTCCTTCAGCTTGACCTCTCTGACCAAGGGGCTCCTAGCTGCACCCCTGCATGTTTTATATGCCATGTTCCTAGCAAGATGTATACTTTCTGAAACATTTGAATCCTTTCATGCTGTAGTTCTCCCTCCACATCTTCCTAATGGCATTACTAGGTAAAATCTTTCTTTAATTAAAAAAATGAAAAAAAAAATAATTAAAAAAAATCTTGGGGGAGAAGTAGCAAAGGAAATGAAAACAGAAAGCTGAAAAATATGACAAATACAGCCTGGCCTTGTGTCATGATTCACATGCTTGTTTATTTCCAGCCAATATCAAAGTTCCCTAAGCCACAATCACATACTGCAGATGATCTACCTGAAAGAAACGGCCCATCTCCTCACTGAGAAGCTGCCAAAGGCCTAGAAAACAATTAACTACAAGGGAGTGATATGAAATGAGAAGAGAGTAGAGATCATGACACTAATAGAAACACTGAACCAAGACAAAACAGAGGAGTCTGGAGCATCATCACTTCTTTGAAAGGAACCTGAAGGAAGAGGGCTAGCAGCTTCCAAGGGAACAATTTCTGTTTGGATGCTCAGCGCAGGCTGGAACTTGAGGTAGGTCCCTGACACAAAGCAACTGCATTTCAAGCTGTTTTCTTCTAATCAGGCAGTTAGCCATCTTTCTTGGTAGAAACAAGCTGAGAAGTGGCAATAAAGACTTATACAGAGAAAATGAGGACAGAAATTAAACACCTGCAAAACTGTGATTTGCTGTGCTGCAAAAAGGACACACATGTTTCTTACCTCCCTTGAATGAGACAACTGTCCAGGGAATAAGGTAATTGTAATAGTACACTGGTCTTAACTGAGGAGCTACAAGGTCAAGAGTTTACCTTAAGAGTGATGAGTGTAGAACTGATCTGAATAGAAAAATTTAAGTATGTTTAAGATTTAAGATTTGTTAAGATTTAAAATTTGTTAAAGGAAATTCCTTCACCCTTCCTGGACAGTGGCTCCCTCAGCTCACACTGCCTTCACACCTCTCCCCATCTCCTACAGCCTGTACAACTACACCCTGCCACTCCAATCACTCAAATGTTTCACACTCACAGCTGTCACCTTTCTGCAGAGCGACACCCAACTGCAGCATGCAGAACCAGGGATTAAACATGATGTTCTGTGGGACAGTGATTAGAAGGGGACTGCATGTTCATCCCAAATAGAACTGATCCCAGTAAAGCACCATTCCAGCAAGGACAGGTGATGGCAGAGCTATGTGCACCAAACATATTGTCATGGGGACTGGAGGCCCCACTTGTTAGAAGTCTTACTACTCAATTCAAAGAACAGTTGAGTCCCTTTCTTCACCTCTGACAAAGTCTGCTGCTTGTCTGCCAGCTGTCATAATGTCCCTTTCTGAAGGAGCTTTTATACATGGAGTTCATAAAATATAATCCTAATGAGCTCTCTTTGCCTTTATAACGAGATGGATTATGCTATGCTGGAGATATTTTCAGACATGTTCTCAAGGAAAAAATAAATCCAATACTCCAGGGAGAAGCTTCACCTTAAAACTGAAGCTGCATAAAAGGAAGCATATCTTTTCCCTAAAACTGCATAGGAGAGCTCTGCAGCAGAGGCCATTGTGGTATGTCTCTACCAGTTGATTTTGCCTCCATGACTATGAGGGATGTATGTGTTTTGCTTAAGATAAGAAATAGCGTTAGGCCTTTCCCCCTCTCTGTAGTACATAAATGCTTTATGCAGAACCTATACCTCCACTGGAGTAGGAAAGTTTGTGAGTCCTCAGTGTACCAGAACATCATCACCAAAATGCACAATCCAGGTGTTTTACAAGCCATGAAACACATCATGCATTAAAACTGTGTGATTTTACAAAAAAAAACAGTGGAGGGATGCTTTTCTACTCATAGCTATGGTGGGCAACTGTACCTATTTTAACAACTTGACATTTGGATGATACTCAAGGGGGAAAAAAAAGAGTATATTCCAACATAGACAAGGACAAATGTTATCAGTTTGGAAACCTACACAAATAGCACCCACTTCAGCTACATCTTGCATAAAGGAGGAACTCATTCAAAGGTTGGCAAGATGCACTTACAAAGCTATTGAGGTTTATGGAGGAAAGCCACATCAAGTCATGCATCTATACATTCCTCCAAGCAACTTCATGGGCAAAGGCTAAGCACTGCTGTATTAACTCACCCTCAAGCAAATCAGGAAGACCACAACGACACACCAGGAGAAGAGGAATAAGAGTATGATGGTTGGATGTGATGATCTTAGAGGTCTTTTCCAACCGTAATGATTCTGTGATTCTATAACTGTGTAGACTGGTCCCTGTCAATCAGAGAACCAAAAACCAGAGCAAGGAGCTCTTCTATCAAAGCACTCACCAAGGAAGGTTAAAGTTAGAAATCATGGAAATAGCAAGAAAATTACTGTTACAAATATTTATGACTATGCTGAAGAGAAAAGCAGATTTTCAGTGCTATTTGTACTAAATCATATCAAAGATGTAACAAAAAGGATACAAAAACTTGTATGGCCCACCAACTATTATCCTCTCTTACTGTTTCATGTGGGCACAAATGATACAGATAGGAGTAACCTGAAGACTATCAAGAAAGACTATAGAGTGCTGGGAGCGGCACTGAAGGTCTTGGGACCACAGGTAGTGTTCTCATCAACCGTTCTGGTCAAAGGGAAAGGGCTGGGAAGGGCTGACCAAGTTCCAAAAGTTAACAAATGGTTACAGGAGTGGTGCCAGAGGGAGGGCTTTGGCTACATAGACCACAGGACTCACTTTGAAAAACATGGGGACTGATGGGATTCATTTGTCAGAGAAAGGGGGAGGGGACCTTCAACTCATCCCACACCCACCACATTGAGGACAGAGCCAGTAACCTATGCCCTGGGACTGCAGGAGGATTGCAGGCCAAAAAAAAAAAAAGGATCTGACCTGCAAATTGTTATCCCTGCCAGTATGACTGCTTCTAAGGGGGACCATCTTAAATGATTCTTTGCAAACGCATGAAGCATGGGGAATAAGCCAGAGGAATTGCACATTCTATGATTCTATGGTATCTACTCTAGTCTTACAATCAGGAGCCCAGGAAGCTCCTTTCCCAGTCTTGTGCCTTGATCTCTGGGCAAAGACTCACACTTCCCCAAGAACTTTTATCTCTTTCTTCAGCAAGAGAGTCAGAATATTACCACCAAAACAGTTTGTTTGATGAGGTGCTCTTACAAGACGCCGGCATTTGAAATCACTAACTGTTCAAAAATGCACTACACCCAGACATCTGATCTCCTGGGTGAACACTGTCACAACTATGCAAATGTGTAAAACTGAGGCCGCATTCAAAGCCTCAGTGCTTTTTAGACAGGTTTGCCAGAAACCCCGTGTCTTGCACAGAACACAACACTGCTAGCGAATGTGAATCGTAGAATCATAGAATCATAGAATGGTTTGGGTTGGAAGGGACCTTCAAGATCATCTAGTTCCAACCCCCCTGCATGGACAGGGACACCTCCCACTAGATCAGGTTGCTCAGGGCCCCATCCAGCCTGGCCTTGAACACTTCCAGGGATGGGGCTTCCACAACCTCCTTGGGCAACCTGTTCCACTGTCTCACCACCTTCCCACCAAGGAATTTCCTCCTAATGTCTAACCTAAATCTCCCTTCTTCCAGTTTTAACCCATTACCCCTTGTCCTCTCAAACTACAAGCCCTTGTAAAAAGTCCCTCCCCAGCTTTCCTGTAGGTCCCCTTCAGGCACTGAAGGGCCGCTAGGAGGTCTCCCCAGAGCCTTCTCTTCTCCAGGCTGAACAGCCCCAATTCTCCCAGCCTGTCTTCATAGGAGAGGTGCTCCAGCCCTTTGATCATCTTTTCAGCCCTTCTCGGGACTTTCTCCATCAGCCCTGTGTCCTTCTGATGTTGGGGGCTCCAGAACTGGACACAGCACTGCAGGTGGGGTCTCACGAGAGCTTAGTAAAGGGTGAGAATCACATCCCTTGACCTGCTGCCACACTTTTTTTGATGTGGCCTGGGACACAGTGGGCTTTCTGGGCTGCAAGGGCACATTGCTGGCTCCTGTTGAGCTTCTCGTCCACCATCATCCCCAGGTCCTTCTCCTCTGGACCTGTTTTGATCCAAAAGCAGGTGAAAAGAAGGTACATATGGGAAGCTGGCCACAAAACTTCCACTTTTTTAGCTCATTACCAGATTTAGGTGGGAGATTGCTGCTGAAGTGGAGCTGTCAGTACAGCAGAAGTTCTGGAAGAGTGCAGAGCACATTTTGTGACTGAAGCTGTATATTAGTTCTCAAATTCCAGGTCAGGTACAGGCCCAGAGTGCCTTCCAACCACAGAAACAAACCAGCCCACAGCTGAAAAAGAAATAAATAAATGAATAAATAAATAAATAAATAATCTGGACAATCAAGGAACTGTATCTTAAGGTTATGATGTTAAATTTGGATGCAGCACTGGGGAACTTCAGACAAGAAAACAAAATTGACAGCAATTTTTCAGATGCAGAATAGAGCAGGCTTCAGGCAGTATGTTTTTTCTAGTCTTAAGAACAAAAATCCTTTTGTGGACTTGGGTTCTTGTCATTTAGTTATCTGGTACCATATAAAAGGTGGTATGTTGAACATCCTTCACCCTTTCCAGTGCCTCAGAGAGGATTCACAGACAGATCACACCTCAAAGATTACCTTGCATTTGCCCAGCCAAGCCCACCTAGCTGGGTGGTGCAGACAGGCAGGCAGCTGGGTCTTCACCTTCGAAAAAGAAATAGTAGACTTTAAACAGCTGACAGGACATCTGCTGGGGCTCACTTCTTTGCACTGATGTATTGTTTTGTACTTTGAAGCTTTTGGTAGACTTAAATTAAAAGGAAAGTAAATTAAACTGCAGTAGTCCCACTACTATGTGCTGGAAATGGGCAATATTCAGCAATCCAATTTAGCAGGAAAAGCTGGGAGAGAGTCCACAGTCCTGTCAGATAATACTTGAAGCTCTCACTCTGATTTGTGTACACTTGATGGGTTGGGCTGAAGCTATTTGAAAAGTGGTCTGTGACACAGGTGAATCTTAGGAGTGTTAACTGACAGCCATGGTTTGGGCTTAGCAAATATTTAGATGACCTTCAAGGGTTTTGAGAATAATCTTCACAGACTGAGATTGGGAATAAGACATTTTGTGGCCCTGAACTTTTTCTTGTCACACCAGTTACTTCTTCTTGCCACAGGTTTTCTGAACACTTAGGGGATCTTAGCTTCCTCACGGCCTACATTGTTTCATCATTTGCTCTTGGTAGTCTTGCTGGACACCATAGAGAACCAAAATGCATGGGGCATTGAGTGAAACACGGAAGGGGTAGTGGAACTATCAGATAAGATATAGTACTATTGTATGTTTCACCGAGTGAAGAAGCTTGTTCCAGACCATCAGGATAGCAATTTCATCTTTTGGTATCAGTTACTCCTTCCTTCCTTCCTTCCTTCCTTCCTTCCTTCCTTCCTTCCTTCCTTCCTTCCTTCCTTCCTTCCTTCCTTCCTTCCTTCCTTCCTTCCTTCCTTCCTTCCTTCCTTCCTTCCTTCCTTCCTTCCTTCCTTCCTTCCTTCCTTCCTTCCTTCCTTCCTTCCTTCCTTCCTTCCTTCCTTCCTTCCTTCCTTCCTTCCTTCCTTCCTTCCTTCCTTCCTTCCTTCCTTCCTTCCTTCCTTCCTTCCTTCCCTCCTTCCTTCCTTCCTTCCTTCCTTCCTTCCTTCCTTCCTTCCTTCCTTCCTTCCTTCCTTCCTTCCTTCCTTCCTTCCTTCCTTCCTTCCTTCCTTCCTTCCTTCCTTCCTTCCTTCCTTCCTTCCTTCCTTCCTTCCTTCCTTCCTTCCTTCCTTCCTTCCTTCCTTCCTTCCTTCCTTCCTTCCTTCCTTCCTTCCTTCCTTCCTTCCTTCCTTCCTTCCTTCCTTCCTTCCTTCCTTCCTTCCTTCCTTCCTTCCTTCCTTCCTTCCTTCCTTCCTTCCTTCCTTCCTTCCTTCCTTCCTTCCTTCCTTCCTTCCTTCCTTCCTTCCTTCCTTCCTTCCTTCCTTCCTTCCTTCCCTCCTTCCTTCCTTCCTTCCTTCCTTCCTTCCTTCCTTCCTTCCTTCCTTCCTTCCTTCCTTCCTTCCTTCCTTCCTTCCTTCCTTCCTTCCTTCCTTCCTTCCTTCCTTCCTTCCTTCCTTCCTTCCTTCCTTCCTTCCTTCCTTCCTTCCTTCCTTCCTTCCTTCCTTCCTTCCTTCCTTCCTTCCTTCCTTCCTTCCTTCCTTCCTTCCTTCCTTCCTTCCTTCCTTCCTTCCTTCCTTCCTTCCTTCCTTCCTTCCTTCCTTCCTTCCTTCCTTCCTTCCTTCCTTCCTTCCTTCCTTCCTTTTCTCCTTTTCCTCACCTCAGTTTTCTTTCTTCTCAGTTTTTCTCCCCTTAACAGTGTATCTACCTCTATTGCTGTGACTGAAGCTTGTATCTATATTCAAAATACCTTGAATCTGTGAACTTGCAAGAGCTCAAAGTAAAACGCAAGCTGATGAGATGGGTACATATTTGGGCAGCTACATGGCAACAGGTAGCTGGACTAGTTGGCATGAGGCCGTCTTAGGTCTCCTTGCACTCCTATCATGCACTGTCACTATAACTGCAGCAGCATCTTATGGTGATTGGCATCCATGTTTGGGTTTTAGTTAGTTTTGTATTAGTATTTCCAAAAGCTTCACCATGGAGGGGCAGAGCCTGTTGGAGAAATCCCCATGAAATGGATAATGCTGATTTTCCCTGGGAACCATTGATCTGTAGATGCAAGAGGGTTAAATGAATAAAAGAAGTTCAACCGTGTGTGTGTGTATATATGTATTTAAATACACACACATATTATCCCCACATGTATTTGGCTATATCTCAGTTCCATGTAAAGTGACAACCAGTCTGACACACTCTTTCCCTCCAGATAACCCAATCTCCACATAAAAAATCACATGTGGGGCAAACAACAGTCAGAGCTTGCTCCAGGAGGCAATAAAGAAGCAACTATTGTATCTTTTTTTTTATTTCACCAAATCAAGTTTTAGAAGACTATTCTTAATCAGTTTACTCACATAAGTGGCTGTTTCCTCACTCAGATTCCAGCCATCTGTGGTACAATTAAATGCATGAAACAAGAGAGTTTTCCCTGGACAATGCTAAATTACTGTCTAATGGAAAGGAAAGTTGCTTTGAAGAAATTCGCAATAAAGGCAAGGCTGTTGATCTACATAGGCAGAAAGACATATCATGCCAAGTTTTATTTATGTATGGTTTTGATTTTTCGCTGTTTTGTCAAGCACCCTGCAGCACAGTTCGGTGATAGCGGGTAGTGTTTGAGTGGGTAAAGGATGTCAAACTGAGTGTACAAGAATGAAAGCATTGGCCTCGACTACAGAAGGTCTGGTTGATTTAAAAGCTGATTCAATGATACAAGCCTTCACTCAGCTGGTTTGCTGAAAGTATGCAAGCAGACTTTTTTCTCTTCTTTTTTTCTTCCTGTCTTTTGAATGTGTGTTGCAGGCCTCAGGCATCTGTTCACAGGCTTTCGCTTTCTTACCACAGGGAAGAAGCTTCTCACCTGCCTGAAAGATGGAGTTAGGACACCACACCATTCTAATTAGCTGTGAAAGGGTTTTCTTACTTCCCTTTGGTTCTGGGCATGCCTTTTTTTGTGTTGCTCATGCCTCCTAGACCTTCCTCAGCTACATTGCTTCAGGACACTCACAGCCTGGTACAACAAGTTGTGAGATGTTCAGCATTTGCCTCTGATCAGCGCTACTGCACTGTGAGCTGGCTGCTGTGCCATGAGGAGGATGGGGGAGGCACGAGGCAGGGATGGGAACTCTGGCTGCTCAGGGCTGGAGCTGATCACCTCCTCATTAGCCTTGTTTCCAGCACACTGGCCTGCAGAATGACAGTCTGGAGGTCACTTGCTGATCTGGATCTCCAGCTGGGCTTGTCATGACGCCTAGTTGGGAGCTGGGGCTGTCTCATCCTGTTATAATTGGATCAGCCTTCTGGCTTGTCTGGGCAATGGAGGAGTTCTGTAACATTTTCATGTATATTCTGATACCATATGTACTTATCCTGTCACAACTAAAGCGACTTAAGTCGCATAAGAAGAAAGCAAAAAGAATAACTACTTCAGATCCTGCAGAATAAAAATGGCCTTCTTGAATCAATCTTCATCTGACGAAAGTGTAATTATGGATTATTTACCAAGACCCAGTCTCCTACTCAGAGAACAAAAATTGCCAAGGTGCCTGGTGCTAGTAAATTAAATAACACACAGGGTGATTTGTCATTATTACAGATCATTAGTTCTCTTCATGTTTAAACTTGCCCTTTCCAAAGACAGATTTTTGTGGGTGTCTGGAAGATGCAATATGCTTCAAACAACTGGTATGTTAATCATTGTAGTGGATTGATTCTGCCCTCTCCCAGAAAACAGCATTAAAAGCTTTATAAAGTGACAGCAAAGAAAGCAAGCTATAAATGAACCAATAGAGAGACTGTGAGTTCAGGAACTGTATCAGCAGCCTCAATGTGAAAGTTACTGCTCTTTCACCTGTTCCTGTGACCAACACTGTCTCCATCCTTTGTTCTCTTTAAGGCCTCTGAGAAAAGAGGTGTCTTAAAGGGAGATTCGTGAAACTCCTGGAGGTCTGACACTGGACCACTTGGAAGTCATGGAATCCTAAAAGCGTTTTCCTTGCAGGTGGGAAAGTGTTGCTGTGCTGCCCTCTAATGCTCACAACCTTCTTTTCAGTCACGGATGGGGAGGTTTAAGGTTAGTGCCGCTGAATAGGCAAACCACTGCTTTTTGTCTGCTCTCATCACGTAAAATTGGAAAAGCAAGGCTTCATGCTAAATACAAACAGATTTGTTGCTGTTCCTATGCAAGCGCACTTGTTATTACACAGTGAAAGAATGAATTACTGAGTGCTTTGGAGCTGGAATCCAATTTGTGGATATTTCATTTAAAGTGCGCCGTAAGTGAATGGTCCCACAGTGATGTATTGACAGGCTCTAGTCTGATACTGTCACTGAGAGGTAAAATAAGGTAACTCAGCACAACTGGAAAAGATAGGGGAACTTTTCTTTGATAAAATCATACTAGATGTGTTAGGTTTCTGTTCCTTTAAATTTTAGGGAGTATAAAATTGATGCTCCCTGGTCTATTATATCTTGCAGAACCATTTCACAGGATCACTTAATCTTCCTCAGGAGCTTTCCTACCCTGAGTTTCTTATTGTTCTCCTTCTGCATCACCTAAAACCCTTTCAAAACTTAAAACCCCTATCCTAATCCAAGATTGACCCTCTGAGCTTTGTGCTTTTATACATCCTGTTTTGCACACAAATAGATGCCTGCAGATCCCCCTCCTCTTCTTCCTTGCAAAGAGGTGCAGAAAAGGGGGAGGGGGTGGGTTGGGGGGGGGGGGGGGGTGGGCAGGAGCTCCAGTTTAAGGCTCAGCAACATTCAGCCCCCTTCTATCTTCAAAACTTGACCTTGGAGTCCAAGAGCTATGGCAGCAGCAGTTGCCACACATTTACTACCAGGGCGGGGGATGGAGAAGGAAGAGGAGGGAGGGAAGGGATGCAAGCAGGGAAACGTGTCCACAGAAACCCAGGGAGGGTCAGGATCTAAACTAGCTTATCAAGCTGCATAAATATTAATTGTATCATTTAAGCTGATATTCTGCCCCATCCACAGAGTTTCACTGTAAGAGGTTTCTCTAATAGGGCATGATGTCTCCAAGCACCTTTTATTAATAATTAAAATGTTGTATCTTGAATAACCACCCGCTTCATGGAAGATAATGCTGTGTTGGCAGTGTCAGGCAGGGGAAACCCTAGTGCATAGTTCCGAGGTGAAAGGGTTAGGTATGCAGTCTCCTGCCTTTCTCTTCATTATTTACATTTCAGCGCTTCCTAAAAGCCATGAGATCATGCCCTTCTGCTGCCAGCCTCCTGCTCCACACCTCTTCTCCCCATTTACAAAATGAAAACGCTTTCATTTGTCAAGCACTTTGAGGCCTACCAATGAAAAGCATCATGTGTGAGCTGGCCTGAAAAAGGACTTGCGTGCACAAGAGCTTGTTTGTTAGAATATACCAGTGGGGTTATTAAATGCTAGTACCAAAAAATCTTGCCTTGACTGCATCCTTAGACTCTCATGGGTAAGCTCTCCCCAGGTATTTATTAAGAGCTGGTTCTGGAAGAAGGTAATACGCATTAAGGAAAGAAAAACATTTTGAAATGCCTTTCTGCTGAGGAGGGACGGGAGACTAATGCAGCACAGTGGTTCTCAGTGCTTCAGGGAGAAGTGCTGAAGGGCATTAACAAAGGCTCAGGTGGTGACAATGGAGGAGTGTCAGTGGCCAGAAAGGTGGAAAGACAAAGCACCAACTCAAGGCTTGTAGTATATGGGAATGCCTGTGTGACCGGCAACAGCCCCCCCTCAGGAATCTTAGCCACAGGGAGCAGGAGAAGAATAGTAATTAAGGGAGAAGATGCAATCAATCCAGATACAAAATATTTTAATTATGAGTTTGTTCTTTATTTCCTTTGGCGATGAATTTATATCTGGCAACAGGCATAAAAGTCTGGACAAAGGCAAGTCTGTGGTTACTGGTCTGCCATGATGATACAGTGCAGAGAATAAAGTAGAAATGGCACAGACAGGGCTGAGCCCACACAGTGCAAAACAGACCCTGGCACAAAGATGTCTAAGGAAATGATGATCCAAGCATTATGGCTAACGTAGTGTAATACATACTGTATCAAGATTATGTGTTTAGCTCTGGATGTGGTGAAGCTGGAGCAGACAGGACTCTGCTGGAGTGTGCCATTAGAGTGCATCCAAGCACAGAGTGATTTTTCTCTGGCCAGCTGGAATGTCCCTGGATCACTCTCTGCTCTGCGCTTGATCTGAAATAAGCACAGCAACTGAATTTGGGAGCACCTGCAACTGGGTCTGTACTTAGAGGTCTCAGCATTTACATCAGTGTAAGCAAGTCTTATGTCCAGTCGTGTTTAAAAATTTCTTGTCTCAGAAAACTCTTTTTGTGTTAAGAATAGTGTAAAAGGGTTTCAGAACAGAACTCACATCATTTGCAAAACAATGTTTTCCACAATTTTAATTACTACACAGATTTACTTTTCATGTGGAGGGGAAAAAAAATCTCTTATGGGAGTTGAAGTTGCCAACACAGCTTTGAGTGAGCTACCAGATTTTTCCAGACATGGAAAGCTGCTTGTTCTCATCTGCTCTAGCCATAAGATTACATTAATTCTAAAAGGAACCTAGATGCCAGATTTATTAGTCAACAGATGTGGAAGAAGAAAAAGAAATCCCTAAGAAGCAGATGCTAAGAAGATTGTTTAGAAAGAAAGTTTGTTCAGTATGAAAGAACAGACAGTGCAACAAGGCATTCACATGAATGGAAATGAACCTTTTTATTTCATTTCTGGTAGCTATTTTAGCACCCATTACCTTCTTCACTTACCTTTTCTGCTCCTTTCATCATTGTTTTCTAATTCCGTGGTCTCAGGATAGCTGGTTCACAGGAGGCTCTTAATCTTTTGGCTAGGTGTTGTAGTTGTTTGAAAACAAATTAGATGGCTAAACTGAGGGACAAGAAAATTAAGAGACATGTCTGAGGTCACATGATAGGTTAATGGCTAATCACAGTGTGAATCCAGGAACTTCTAATTATTAGACTTTTGTGACAATCAACTGTGTTGTCTCCTGCAACTCTGGAGTGCTATAATATCACTTGAAAATTGATGTAAGGGTTGCATAGGTGAAAATTAAAAATGTAGTGAGGAGAGAAAAATTGAGTTATTGGGAATCAGTAACAAGCATCTAACACTGATCACTTCTTAAACAAACAGACTGGACTCTGCAGAGATAGATTTGATATCCCCACAACAACTAATGAACTCTCAGAAGTGGCAAATGTCAGTAATAATATCTTACCTGTATATCATTGAATACCCAGTGAAGACTGTGCTTGGGATAAAATCATGCTTTCTTTGGTTTCCTTGGTGGAATATACTGGCTCTTACTACTCTGCTGGAAATGTTATGTGTGAGAACTTCTGGAAGAAGTTCCTTCACCTGTCTCCTTCCAATTAAATCTCCATGGATTTATGTCTTAATAAAATGGCAGTTATGCTTCCTTTTTTTCCGTTCATCTTTGCAGTTAAAAGCTACTACTCCACACATAATAGGCATTGTCTGCAACTGCTTAAATTGGGCATAAACACTTATTGTTTCCCTGGCTAATGAACACAACCTTGCTGTTCATAGGTAAGAGGAAAATTCCTCTCAAGGTCAAGTGACCTGATGTTTTCAGGCAGCCTCATTACCCACGTTAGCACTGTAGAAGATGAGGCAGAACATCTGGTAGCACCATAAAAATGATAGAAATGTATGCATATTTGCTTTATCTCTTCATGCCAACATTAAGCCTGCACTCCCATTTTGGGTCAGTGTTCTGAAGAACACTCTACTAGAGACTCAGTGTTTAAGGTTTAGCTCAAAAGGTTTCATGGTCTCTGCAGTTCCCTACATCTTAAACAAAATACTGGAGATACTGAAAGTGGCATGTCTTGCTGCTTTTCAGCACTATCAGATTTCAGGCTGAAATGGCTTAGCCAACCTGATACGCATTTTGTCTCAAGTGTCTGACACCTGGGAGGTAGCTGTTGGAGAGCTCTCAGTATTCCTCTGTCGTCATGTCTATCAATGAAGTTTGCTAAACACAATGAAAATGAGTTACAAAACTGGGAGAAGAGGATGCTTAGCAACATGACAATTTCTGTGCTCCTTTGCTGCTGCCCTCTGAGAAGTTTCTGGCCCAGTGGCTTCACAGCATGACTTTCAGACTCCTTGGAAGGCATGGGAGCAGCGTATCACCAGTCCCTGCAGGAGGAACCCCTCTAGCTCATTCAAGGTGCACGAGTGGAATTTATTCAGCTCCTTGTTTTTTTGCCTGATTCCAACCCTGCTAAGAGTAATTCTGGGTCTGTTTTGCATCAGTGGGTTATGATCACACACTGACAGCTGGAAGACATCACTTTCTGGCTTTACATTCCTCCTGAAGTCTGACACATTTGAGGTGTTGAAGGAGGGAAGTGCAAGATCTGGCTCACCAGCTCCTTCTCATATGAAAACGCTGCTGTTCAGAGTATCTTTAGTAGAGAATTTAGAGGAGCTTTCCCTCCCTTTGAGGCAGGGGAGCACTGCAGAAAGGTGGTGCTGGGCCAAAAAGCTGCCTGAAATACATGCGTAGTGTGGTCCATCTACACAGTATGACTGCTTTTTACCCCATTAGCAATCCTGTTCATTTCAATACAGTGCAAATGTCTCTATTCAGAATTTGGGAACTCCTTCTGCAGGTGCTATGATTATCAAAAGCTGGACCTTTTGTGATCAAAAGATTCTAGAAACCCAGTCCCTCCCAGAAGCTGCAGAATTAAGGAAATCAAAACAGAAAGATATCTGCCAAAGCATTGCTGTGATGTATGCTTTGTTGGTCTGGACCTGTGATGTATAAGGTAGCCAGAAAAATAGGGAAGAACCTGATGGGGAAGTGTCAGACTCCTCCATGAAAATGGTCCTCTCCCACTCCCACGCATTCCTTCCTGACCTGCATGTTTTCAGCTAAAGTGTGGAAGGGGTAGCAAGGTTGTACTCCAGTGAAAATGTTTCAGCCTTCGTCATCATACTGCTGAGGTCAGGAATAATAAACACAAGCCCTACACGCTTCTGGTGACTGGTTGGAAAATAATGCAGACATGGGAGTGAAAGGAATGACACAGTGATGAACAGTGAGCAATGCTGCCCTTTCCCAAGTGGCCTCAGTGGAATTCCGTGCAGAGATGTGAAACCAAGATAATCTAAACCCACCACTTCACTCCATATGCTGTATTGCCTTAGCAAACTTCCTTGCCTGTATTTTAAAGTGCTTGCAATACAGAGTAATTTAAAACCTCATCAGTACTCACTAGAGGTTTGGGGTTTAGAATCTCAGTCAATTAAGTCCATGTAGATGAGTAATAGGAGTAAAACTCACAGTTTTCAGTGCAGAAAAAGAAAGAAAAAAGAAGAAAAAAGATTCTACAGCCTAGCTATTCAAAAAGCAATTATATTTTTAGTTACACAGAGAGACATTTTCAGACTTCTAATTGCTCCAAATCTATCTGTTAAAGAGTCATTACATTCAGTTTTAACCCTCTCTGACACCAGGAACTAATGCTGTAATTGAACTGTGTCACTAGTGATCTCAGTTCAAAACTATTAGTAGAGTTGTTCTTTTTCATATTTGCTCTAACAGTAGTGCTCATTGCCTACAGGCATGGGGCCAGATTTGCTGCCAGCATATGTGGGTACAACACCACTGAGATCCGTGCTGTTGTGTCCAATTAGGCCTGTGATGAGTCTGGCCCCACATGCTACAAGCCTTCATTAACCAATATATTCCCTTTACAGACTGTGTTCTGTTCACCCAACTACATCCTCTTAAACATGTGGCAACACAGTAGAATAAAACTCAGTAACATCATGCTTTTGAATTCTCACAAATTTTTTTTATGTCTTAACCCCTTTTTGTGGTAATTTCATATCCTAACACATTATTCTGATTTCACATGCAGACAATAAAGGAAAAAAAAAATTAAATAATTGTGGCTGTAGTGTGCTCTTAAAATTGTCATACCTTGTTGATACTACTGTGTGTATGTAAAATACCCTGAGACCATCTCCTTCCTCTCCACAGACCTTATTTGAAGAATGAAATACTGAATCAGAACAATAATAGTAAACATGTTAATAAGGTTACATGCAGTTCTCGTAACAAATTAAAGTACAGGGGCTTTTTGACATATATAAAAAAAGAAATATTAAGTGTCAGTGATATTGCTAAATGCAGGCCTAGAAAGTGATATTTAACCACATACAGTATGATAGTTTTTGGCAACCGATAACGTGAGTCTATAGCAATCCTTTAATTAAGATTCTACCCACATTTCTACTTTAAACCCTGCAGAGCAATGATTTTCTTGGTTTGTTTTGGTCTAAGTTCCAAAGAATCAGTCAGCCATTTTATAGCAGAGAAAGATAAAGAGTAAGCTGGAAGTTTCCAAGCCCTCAGTTATGATCTTACACAATTCATCTGGGCCCAACAGTAATGCTTGCAAATGCAATAACTCAGTCTCATTCCCATGGCACTAGACAGCTGAGAGCCCAGCATTTAGTCAGCAGATACTGGAAGAGTTTGCTTGTGCCAGTGTCTATCAAGCCAGTTGATTCATAACCTGCCTCACTGCTCTGAGCACATGTTGACCAGATAGATGTAATTATTGATGGCCTAACTCTGCTTCTGTCCCCCCTTGATGGAGTGTACACTGTTTAGCTGTGTTAGCACATACTGCAAAGCTCTTGTCAGTACAACTTACTTGAGCACAATCACGAGCTAACCTTTGCAGGGCCAGAGCTGGCTCATATCTCATTAGTGCAGGGGACAGGAGAAGATGGTTTGTGACCATCTATATGTGATTGCCTAGACAGCGCCAGAGCAACAACTGCTTTCTAGGCCAAACTGTAGCCCAGAACTTGTTAGAAGTGTTACAGTGAGACAAGTGCTCCTCATTTCCATTTTACCCCCCTTCTCCTGAAAGCAGTCTCCCTAGGGACAGAAAACTGAGCTCGTATCTGGGCCAAGAACCTGGTTTAACTAGGTCAGCACTGTGGCTATGCCACCTGCTGTGTGCCAAATGCTGTGTGGTGTCAGCCACAGTGTCACACGTCCTTTGTCACCCTCCTGGTGAAGGAAACAGCCCTGTTCTCCCCCTGACTCTGGCAGCTGGTGGCTGAGCAGCTCTTTCCCCTCAGTGGAGAGAGCTTCAGTGCTAGAGAAGGCACACAGTCTTATGGAGCAGGGAACGATCTTGGGTAAAACTAACCTGGGGGGCAGTAGGTGGGGAGCAGGAAAAGAGGGAGAAATTGGTTAGTTGTAACCTGATTGGGTTCCCATTCTTATTCCCCTCCAGCCACATAAACACTTAAGAGCATCATACACAAGCCAAATCTGATGGCAGCGCAACGGGGGAGTGAGCGGAGTGTGGGAGCTGTCGGGAGCAGGGTGACTTGTAACAGCACTGCTGGCTGCTGGCAATTTAAGGAGCACAGGGATTCACAGCTTGAAAATTCAGGCACGGCTGTTCAGTGATGACCAGCATCACTCCCCAATCTGCTGTGCCTGTTTTGAGAACCCAGTTTTTAACTCAGTCTATGATCAATACATAACAGCTTTTGTAATTTTGAGGAAGTAGCAGCATTAGAAATTACTAACATCCTGAACATTCAGACTAGCTCAAAGTGTATGGATATGCTTCTGTCTCTGAAACTTAAGAGTTTTTATGTCATTATTACCTAGTTTTACCTAAATTGATGTCAGTTTTATCACTATATTACTACCAAATCAATTTTATGATCTATTTTCAGTATTTACTTAGCATAATAAAAACTGATAAAAATAACTGAAAACAAATAGGAAAAAATTTCCCAAGCCCTAATGGAATTAATGAAGACTTAGTACTCTCAGCTCCTCTCACTTTCGGTAGACATTAGCCCGAGCTTTTCTAAAGCAGCCAGTACCACTTCAGTTTCGCTCCCCCAGCTCAGAACCCACCCCCATAAACATCACTCACCTTTTCATGGCAACTGGAGGGAGGCTGTGTGGCACGCTCCTACCCACACTCTCTACAGCATCCCACAGACCTGCTTTTTCCTTTCTTTCCTCATTCACTCGAGAGGTAGCTTCACTTCAGCAGTACCAAACGCATCCAGATCATCCAGCAGGCACGATACTAGTATATTTGCCAATTATTCTTATTAGCTGTTGGAGAATAATCATTATCATTACGTTTCCAAAATTAGGTTCCCCATTAATGTCTTCCTGTGGTGCCCTTTTTATTAAACCATAGAGGTTTAATCTGCAACTACAGTTGTTCTTGCCTCTGTGGGATTATTTCATCGCCTTAATGTTCCTCTAATAGGTGGTATTTTTGGCATGTGAAATGATGAGTGTGTATCGTAAACCGATTAGGTTTCATGTAAAGAAAAATTGTAATAGGCAATGGAAAAAATACCATGAAGCATTGAGAAATGCTTGAATTTCTTGATAGTTCCTGCCTTCAGAAACTGTGCTGTTTAGACAATCTGCTAAACCATTGCAACAGTTTTATTTTTAGATTATATGGCTACTGTTCTAACATTTTTCCTCTTTATAGAATTAATTACCATCCTATACACTATTGTACATACTTTCAGCTTAAATCAGAAGTTAGATTTATCCAGTGATTCTTTTTAAAGGAACAAAAGACAAAGAGATGCCTGCCCTTGGACTAATTTTATCCTGTGGAAATTTTAATTTTGCCTACCTTCATATTTTAAAGAGTTAATTTCACTTTTGACTGTTTTATTAATAGGCCACTGGAAGCTTATAAACACTTCAAGGCTTTTAAGATTGTGGTTTTGTGAAAAGATTAATTATGCAGTGTTATGGATTATTATGCCCTCTTTTCCATGGTTTCTGGACTTCTTGCTTGTTTTCATGTAGCTCCAACAGTTTAATGAACATTTTTTCCCCTGTTTGTTCTAAAAGAAAGTGTGTTTCTTTGTACAGGACATATTGCAAATTGAAAATCTGCCACTCACACAGTCAGGTTGTCCTGTGGTGCATATCATATACAACTGCTCAACACGTTTTTGAAGACTAGTTTAGTACTTGTGCAAAACCCCAGACTATCAGCTGCAGAGATTGACAAGCTTAAAGCCAGCTGGGACAGTGGCAGTGATCAGGAATGATTTCCCACACAATACAGACTATATATGTTCCCTCACTAATTCTTTCAAAGGAGAGAATTTTTCTTCCTGGAACATGAGAGCTATTTTATCTATGAGACAGCAAAGGGACAGTGTCACCTTTTACCATGCTGCCTCATTTTCTGCTGAAAAAAAAATGCCCGAATGGTTTCTTTACAAAAGTAAATCTTAAATTCTTTATGGCTCACGTGAACTGGAGCTGAGTAAATCTTGAAACGGGGATGTCTACAGGAGAGTATCAATTTCAGTTCTTAATTAATATAGGCAGTGTGTCCCAGCCCTCCTAACACAGACATACCTTTTCTGCTGTCTTCCTGAGAGTATCACAGCGAGTGACTTTATTCCCAGGAACATTAGTGCTTTTCTCAAACACAGACACTCAGAGAAATTGCACTTTTAACTTAATTGCAAATTCCCACATCAGAAACCTGATCTAGCAGGCCTACTTTATTCTGCTCAGAGGACACCCCCACATTGCAATGAAATGGTTTTTCAAATTTGGGCAGGAAACAACTGCTATGCCAGGAGTTGTGCACTGACGTCTGTAGGACAGTCTGATGGCCAAGTGCATTCAGGAGCCCTGGGGCTGCTTCACTGATGAGGCACCAACAGAAGGATGTGCTGATGATAAAGAATCACATTCTGACCTGCCCTGTCCACCCATGTAGAGAAGCATGGTGAGAAGAAAGAGAAATCTTCTGTTCCCTTGGGGGTTTTTCTTGTTACAGGAGAGCAGTAAACAGGCAGACACGGGTGGCCATTCCTCTTGTCCCTAATATAGTAGCAAGTCCAACTGAGCTTGCACAGACAAGAAAATAGATGAGCCTGGAAGGCAAAAATTACCTATGTCATCTCTAGTCTGGCAGTGGGGATGGAGTGGGTTGCTGCGACCTACAGCCTTGCATGCAGTTTGCACAGCCACATGAGACCTTTCCTCCAGGCACACTGGAAGATGAAATTCTTACCTGCCATGAAAAGTTAGCATGCAAACAAGCCATTTACTTAGTTTTTTGGCTAAAATGTAGTAGCTCTGCCTACCATCGCTTCTCTGTTAGGATGTGATATACCAATTCATAATCATGCTTTGACTTTTCTTTGCGCTATCCACCTTTGCTCCTGGGTAGTTTGTGCACACTGATGAACTCTACCTTGCATGAAATGCAGGCAACAGTATTAACCCCATGTTGCAGAAAGAAGAGGCAAAGTATGCTGCCCAAAAGAATGTGGACATGTGTAATCTTTTACCTACACCTAAGCTGTCAGAAGGAGCTACCACATCTTAGCCAGTGCCCAGGGCTACTCACTGCTCTCCCAGCAAAACCTACCTTCTCCTCCAGGCTACCTCAGCTGCTCATGACAAAGCTCCCCAACCCATTTCAGCCTAAACAAATGGGCCTTGCTTAAGAGGTTGGTGAGTATATCTCTGCCAACCCAGCTGTATTCAAGTACTGTCCTCAAGGCAGCTCAGGCTGGATTGCCTCTGGCAGGGACGGGTGTCTGGGAGACAGGTCTGGCATGAAAAAGTTTTCATCTGGCACTGCTGCATCTGGAAAAAAGATGAGTGCTCACAAGGTGACTTGCCCAGGGTCAGACTGTGGCGTAAACAGACTTACAGTTGCTTTAGTTAACAAGCAGAAGAAAAGGCAGGGAAAAGTTCGCTTCAGACATCCTACAATGTAATAAAAAGAAATTATGTAAGAAGCAAAGGGGAATAACAGTTTTGTTAGAATAAAGTCCCTTATTCAGTATTAGAAGAAAGCACCTTTTCTGTGATTCTTCACTTTTTGCAACAATGTCTTTACACAAACAACTTCCAGTTTTATGAGGCAGCAACCAAACAAACTTTCTCCAAAAACTGTCAGACAGTGATAATTAGAGCTGCTATTGAGGAAACTGGATTTCAACCACTGCTTGTCAGGGAGAGAGCATTATGCAGTACCTTGTGATCCCTCTGCATCATACAGCCTTTCCATTGCAATGAACTCACTAAAAATGAAAGTTAAATCACATCAGACAAACACATAATGAGCTTGTGCTGTAATGTTTAATAAGTTCATCAAGTATGTTAATGATACTTATTTACAAGAAAGGAATTTGACTCAAATCAAGTCAGGAAACAACAAAGGCCACTAATAAGAACAGCTTTGCATTGACAAAGTCCAGATGAATATGAGATAATTTGGACATCAGAAAGAGAACAGAGAAACTGGTAATAGATGGAGCAATGAACAAGAGCTAAATTTCACAGCATATCCAACTAAAAAATTAATTTTTACATCAGAACAACTTGTCTATACAGGATATGAGTAGAATTCAGTGGATTAAATTGACTAAATATGTACCACATTTGCTCTTCATTTTTAAAAGTGGTGTCATACTGTGCAATTTGTATCTGAATCCCAAAGTCTTAGAACATCTGGAATGTCTCAGGCTTTTGGTTGGTTCATTAGAAACTGAGGCAGTTGTGAGGTTAGGGTTTCAAACTTTGTTTCCCCTCTACAAGTTAAAGAATGCTTGGAGTTCTTCAGGTTAGGGTTTAAGTTCTTCTGGTAAATTCTCATGTCTTCAAAAATAAAATGACTGGAGTAGAACTATCCCACTGTAAAAGCCTCAGCTTTACATTGGAAATGGCACCCTCTCTTGACCACCACAAAACAGTGAGACTCATTCAGATGGCTGAAAATGAAGGAAAACCAAAATGCATCCCAGCTGGGACTTAGAGACTTGATTTTCACTGAAGAGATTTTTTAATTAATAGAAAACAATTCATTTTTTTCTATTTTCTTTCCCTTTGAGAGGAAAATTATTGGTTATCTTTATGTTTAGAGCTTAGAGTTCCTAATTTCCAAAGGCAGGGGCAAAAGAACATTTTTTCTCATTGTCTCATTGCAAGTCTCATTGCAATACTGTGTAAGTGAAAAAAAAATGCATTTTTTTTCAGTGACATCAGTGTGCTGAGCAGATGAAGAGTGAACCCAGAGGTGCTGCAAGGCACAGTGGCCTCCCTTGTTATTGTCCTGCTGTGCTGCACCTCTACAACTTCAAATGTTGTTGATTTAAGGTGGCATAATCACAGGGTGCAGTGTCACGCTGTGTGAAGACACTAACCAGGACGCTAGCTAGGGCTGAGAAGCGGTATGACTATGTCAGTCCACAGCATCTACTTTTCTGCATTCAGTGACATATTGATGTAGGCATATTGCTTCCAGTTCTGGTGCTAGCTTGAACTAAGCCTGAATAAAATGTCTCTGAGCTAAGACATAGTCCTATTATACTGTGTAACCCATTCATTTGGGTGCATTATATTCATCTCCTCCCCGTGCCCAAATGGTCAGTGTGTAATGTCTATTACTGTTTAATGTCCATTTGGCTAACCCTGGTCACACTCTCTTTGCTCAATGGCATGCTCCCTAGGGTCAGCTGGAACTGGGCTTTACATGTTTATTTAAATAATCTGCACTCTATAAAGTCTTTCGCCTTCTCAAGTATTTTTAGGTTGGTATTCAGTGGTAGTAATTCAAACTCGGAATTCAGTAGCTGTCAACCATTTCAATTTTTGCATATATTTTTTTTTTTTCTTGAAGAAATGCATGCTTTTAAATTTAGTAACCTGGCTTTGTTTTGTCCCATTTGTTGCCCATAAATATCCATTGAGCATCTTGTATGAGTAATTCCCAGAATGTGGGCTGTTCTCAAGCAATGTGTTCTCAGTTGCTTGAGCTTTGCAGCTGGCTAACATGTTAGACCCTGTTTCTTCTCCCTCATCAGAGGGCAGTGATGTTGCAATCTGAACAGTAAAGAGTAGAAGAGCTCTTTTGATACCCAACATTATATATGCTTGAGTCCTTAACACGCTGAAGGACCAATCTGTTTTTCAAGGTTAGCAATTTTTAACAAAATGTGAGTGCTGCTTAACATTTTATTTCTGAAGTTCAACTTCACCTGTATTAGGGGCTGCAGCAACAGCTACTAGCCCTTCATCAAGAGGCCAAACATGTCACAGAAGGACAAAAGACAGTGTGAGAGTGCTTGAATGGTTAATAATATTTTTCTCTAGTAAAGTTCATAACTCAGATGTTAAAACCACTTGGAGCTCTAAATGATGACTTGTTAACTCATCATGTCTCATCATCACTGGATTTCAAATGACAGCTTTATAAAATCCCACCTAAGCCTAGCAGCCAGCAGGGTGGGTCATCTGATGTCTCTGAAAGGTTTTGGTTAGCCTGCTTTTGATGGCCAGAATTCAGCATTCCTCAGACCCTGGCAGAGAGGGAGACTGCAAGCGACTCTCTGCATAAAAGAACAGAAGGTTTCATAGTGCTGCTTCCCTCTTCCTTTGTTTCTTTCCCATGCTCATCTGAAGGGCTACTTTCACTTGGTCTTTCTGACAGTTGCACTTTTGCCTCCCAGTTCCTCTCTCATCAGTTGTTCTGCTTTTTTGGAGTAAAACACATAGACTAGGTGGCAAAGGAGATGTTTTTTGGACTTCAGTGAACATCTTTTTCCTTCAGGGTTAACTTCACTGCACACATTCAGGTTTTCATGTACTGTCCTTGGCTCCTTTTTTTTTTTTACTTTCCGTACACTGAAAAGCTTAGCCTCAAAGAGCATTTTTCTCTCAGCTCTTGCAGCAGAAAAGAAGCAGCTGTGCCATAGCTTTATTTTTTAAATTTCTTCCAATTGTTGGAGAGACTATTTCTTTGACTGACTGTCTATGTCTAGCTAAGAAATAACTGAAAATAATAATAAAGCAGTTGAACACATTGAATATCTGTGTGAGGGATGCACTTCATCCCGAGTCTTTTCTTCTCTTCATGTGCTCCTGTTTAGTTCCTGTTATTGTTCATTCAGCATTTTATAATGACAGGCATATAAACATTATAGAACTGTGCAGCTGGAGCATGCCTGAATGCAAATTACCTCACACAGGAAATTGTGTAATGCACTCAGTACCTGAAAATAAAGATCCAGATAATGAAAATTGAGATAGTTTTCTGGATGCGAGTGGAATTACGCTAATTTACAGCAGTTAAGGACTTGTTTATGCAAATGCCTCAACAAGCAGGTGAAAAACAGCTTGCCCTGTTCATAATTGGCATCTTTCTTTGCACCATTCCTCCCACTTACCCCAAAATTAGATGTAAATTGCCCCCCTTCTATCAGGACTGAAATACTGGGACTCGAGAGATTTGAACTGGACTCAGTTTAGGTATAAAGATGGTTTTAAGAGCACAGACATGTCAATCCAGCACAAAGGTTAAATTTCTTCAGGGATAGAAAGCTCTGCAGTCCTGTCCCTTGCCTTGAACTGATATGTCCTCCAGATAAAATGTCAGAGAGTTCAGGAGGTAAGGAGCAGATTTAGAAAATTGTAGTGAAGGGAAGACAGGCTTTTTGGCAAGCAGCTGATGCTGCATAGCTACCAGAGAAAGTCAGTTGAGCTATGATGACAGAAATCGAGTCCTTCTCAGTAAATTCTTTCTCTGTCTGTCCTTTACAAAATGTAAAAGGGATTATTATGTCTCTGGACAACTAATAAAAGCAGATCTAAAATTAATTAATTTTACAGTGTCCTTTCACAAAGCAAATGAGTTTTGCATGAAAGACCCCCAAATAGTTTCTTGCTTGGCTGTGGCAAATAGAAGTAACAAATACTGTAGAGAAAATGGGTTGAACTAAAGTTTCCATATGGAGATTTTGCTTATATGCTTCATGTATGTGCTTCATTTTAATTACTTCTTTATGAAAAACTCCAGTTGCCTTACATACCGTACAAGCCTTAAAGAGGTATTTGTAGCGTTTCTTGCCCTTCAGGTTCTGTAACAAAAAATGTTAATCCATCTGCCTGAAGAGCCATTGAATCAATGCCAGGAAGGAATGGAGAATAACCCGTGCCCTACATCTTCAGTGGCTATTTACACCTCAACAGAAGCAGACTAAATCAAAATTACATATTTCTTATATTTTGCATTATGCAAATTGTTCTACAAGGGGCAATACCAGCATAGAATGAGATCCAGAGACCCACAGGAGAAGACTCGCACAGTAATTAAATGCTCGCTGAGTGAAAGGCTGCTGGTAATTCACAGGGTGAAGGGCTAAATGTCGTCATTTTGCAGCATGTGGAGGAAGCCCCAAGAACAAGGCAGTCACTTAGAGCCATACACAGCCTTCACGTAAATCTTTAAAGACGTTGCATGGTCACTTGCAATTAGAGTACATGATAGCAGAAGATATCGTTCTACCATCACGTACCGAAACTTTCACACCTTTAATATCATATGCATGGAGGTGTCTCCAATTGATAGGCATGAATTCTTCTGTACTGATTTGCCCAGAGCATTATCACCCTTGGCTCACTGTGGCAATAATAAAAAGCATGTTGTACACAAACTAACTCACACAGCACATTCCATTGCATAGTGGGAAACGTGACAGCTGTCAACATAACACCCCCTTATGCATGTCCCCACTCTTGTTTTATTTTCATTAGTTTTGTCAAAAAACATTAATTCATCCACAGTGTAAGAAACAGTTTGCATGTAAAGAAAACATAATTAAGTTCGGAAGCTACATCATACTGCAGACAACCAGAACCCAAGTAATACCTCATCTATCCCAAAATGTAGTAGAACACTAATAAGAAAAATGTTTCAAAGAAATAGTGCACTTCAAAACCTAATCTTCAGCACTGTGTAAATAATATTCAGTCATGGCATCTCTCACTCTGACCTGAAAAATAACTGCCTGAAGGTTGAGCTGGGCTTGTCTCTTCATTATTCAACACCATTGCTATTCCTCCCCCAAAAAGACTTGAGATAAAAGTGAACTAAAGAAAAAAAAAGGAAAAGCCTGTGCAATTGTGCTCTTGAATGTGTGTCTGGGTTTCTTGGTAACATGCCATCAGTGGTGTGAACATGTAGGTTTCAAATTCTTTCAGTGGCCAATGAGCGAAAAGTGCAGAAAGGTCAGGGCAGCACAAAGCTAATACTGGTTCTATTATTATTTTTGTCCTAATTAGCTCCCTAACAGGAAGAAACTGCTACCTCAGGCTCAATGAAGAGCAAGAGAGGAGCAGGACATCTTTATGAGCTTGTGCTCCCTGAGACATTCCTCTCTTTGGTGTATTTCAGAAGACTCCTTTAGTTACATACTACGCTAGACACCAAGACACTTCAGCTGGCTTTTGGGGCAAACTTTGTATTATATTATATCGTACTGTAGTGTATTGAAAAGAGCATCTATTTCGAGCTTCATGGAGGTCAGCAGATGAAGATGTTATTAAGAAGATTTGAAGAATAGTAAGAAAAGCATGCCATATTTCAAGGTTCTTCTGCAATCCTGAATCCTTTAATATTTATGCACAAATTGGCTGTACTAAACAAGAGCAGTCACAGGGGGCTATCACTGGGATAGGCAGCAAGGCCCATTGAAAGATCAAAGTTATTGTCCCTCAGTCCATGGGGAACTTTGAGGAATATGAAGTGAGAAATTTGAATATAGGATTTTTCTCCAGGGTGTCATCAAATTCCTGTTCTGTTTCACTTGACCAAATGGGATCTGCATCAGGGACTTCCTATATTCCTGCCTAATCAGGTGAAAACACAGTGAAAGATGTGACCAGCCAGCTGTAGGGAACAATTTCTGGGCAACAGATAGGAGCACACATTTGCCTTTCTGTAAACTGATTCTGCCCAGGATTCATCTCCCATCCTGAGGCCCCGCTCCAAAATTCACTGTGATAGATTATATATGCTTTTACCAGAAACATCTGAGAACATGTCTCTGTGGGCTGCATTTATCAGCACAAATAAAAATATTCTTTGCTACAATGGAGCTCATGCCTGGTCGAGGCTAGAAGTAAGGGTGAGATCTGCAACATCTTGGTTTTCAGAGGTTTCCACAGGGGGGATGCAAAGAAGGTCAGAAATGAAAGATTTATTGGCTATTTTTTGTTTGGTTTATTGTTGTTGTTGTGGTTTGTTTGGGGGTTTTATTGTGGGGTTTTTTTGTGGGGTTTTTTTGTGTGTTTGGTTTGTGGTTTTTTGTTGTTGTTCTTTGGTTGGTTGTTTGTTTGTTTTTTAGTTTTGTAGTTTTTACTGGAGAAAGAAGGAATAGGCCAGTGAAAATGGATGTCCCATGAGCCTGGTTCAATCAGTCACAGAATGGTTGTTCCAGATGGTGGAAAGAACAGGAGGAAATGATCTACCAGCCATTATGGAGCGATATAGGAGAAAAGAGAGGAAAGAAGCCCAATAAGTGTAAATAGGCTGAATTTGAGGGGAAGGAGGTCTGACTGTAACTTAGCTGGGTAAGAGAAAAAATGTTGATTGACTGGAAGATTAAACGATGTGCAGAAGTTCTCAAGCAGCAGCCTTCCACGTAAAGGATAGGTTTTGTTTTCTCCTGTTCTTCATGCTGGGGATACAGCTGACTCCTCTGTCACCTGTGAAATAATACTACAAGACAGCACACAATGTGACTGAGCAAAAATTCCAATACATGGTTCCAACAGGAAATACCTACTTTTTACCTTCTATTAAAAATATGTGTTGTCTTTACCATCAGCAACAACTTACGGTGTGGCACCTGTGACCAGTTTCCACAAAAGACTGTACAGTCATCTCTTTTCAAGTCCCTGCAATAGGACTGGGAGATATAGTGACTTGTAGAATCCCAGCAGTGAGTTTATGAATGATGCATTAAACAAAATCTCTCTCTGCCTGATGCACAAAGGGAGTATCAGAGAGGTTGTGAGACCACTGCTGGGCTGGGCTGCTTGATGCAGTATTCAGCTCAGACACAGCCAGAAAAGTCCAACAAGAACACTAGTTTCAAAGTAAATGCCTAAAATCACAATGAGAAAAAACAAAGACACAATTATATTAAGTGGTTTGGCAGTTGGCTTTTTTCCCCTCTTCCTCCCTCTCTCCCTTGCTACCATTTGCTTTCCCAAAGCAGCTGCCTTCAAAGATTGGGAGAGCGTTTTCATCACTCCTTAAATATATTCTTTAGAAATATATCTTAGTGAGATAAGCCTACTACATCTCCATGGGAGGTCTTTCACTTAAAGCCAGTGATCTATGACTTTTTTAATAATGAAATCTCTTCTCTTATTTCTCACACTTGTAGGGGGATCTAAGAAACACTAGAAGTTATTTCTATGGAGTAAAAAGATGCCTATTTTTACCCCAGTACATTCTGCTTTTTCAGATGCAAGACCAAGAAACAGTGGCTATATAAAGACTCAGTTCATATATGCATATATCTAAAAGGTGGGGTTTTCTTTCTTAAATGACCACAAAATATAACCCAAAGCCTAGTGAAGTCAAAAGGTGGCATCTTTCCACTTCTGCATGAAGATTTTATTTGCACTATTTTATACATCACTTGAAGTTCTAAATTCTAAGTCACAGAAAGCTTGTCTACAAACTACAGCACAGGAGGTGGAAAATACACCAGAAAATAAATTGGTTTCTGCTGTATATTTCAGCAATTAGTAGTTACCAAAACCTGTTACTGGTTAGCAGGCATTTGTAACAGCCTTTAACTGGATTGCTTGTGCCAACAGAGAGACGTGTAGAAGAATCAGTGCGCCTGGCAGTCCCAGCAAAGATGATGAATCAGCAGGCAGAATAAGTTATCTTCCTACTCTCATGAAAAAGCCAAACGTGGAAATATATTTTCTTGATGCTGATGCACCCTCAAAATTTCCACATCAATGTAATAAGAAAAAGCCCCTTTTGTTCCCGCTTCCTACATCTCCACACTGACAATCTTAAAAATGTAAGTGCTAAGACTGGCTACCTTCTCCAGTTTTTTGTTAAACTGTAAGGCTGCAGGAATTTTTATCTTTCACTAGATTTACAAAAATAATAATAATAATAATAATAATAATAAAAGGTACAGACTTTGGAGTTTTTTTCTAGGTCTTATAAGAAGCATTACATCAAAAAGAAAGCTAGAAACAAGTGAGATATATTTGCTGGTAGCTTAATCTAATTTTACTAATTGATTAGATCACTTGAGAGGAAAGTGCTGACAGAGATGTGACACACATTAGCAGGGAGAGAGTTGACAGATCCTATGGAACAGACAGAAAAAAGAAACCATTCATGTCCAAGAAATTAGGGTTAGATGGCAAATTGTAATGGCACATAATGTCATATATTCATTATTTGCCTTTTTAGTATCTAGAGGAGTTACAAATTTTAATTCTAGACATTATTTGAAGGGATTTGTAGGTCTCCCTCGAGGTTTGCTTCTGAGATTTTGGAGAGGCTTTGTGAAAAATACTAGAGCTGAAGGTTTCTACCCTTCATTCATTATCTGCAAAAGTTCTTGCTTCTGCACACTGATTATTCAGTTTCACAATGACAGCACTGGCTGTATAGGATATAAATTTCAAGCAGAATGTGTGCAACTTCGAAGTATTTTGATGGGTTTATTTGTGGAGACATTCCAGACATATGCATTACATCAGCCTGGAAGATTTGGGTCCATTTATTAAGTATTAGTGTGTGGAAAGTTTTCATGAGTTTGGTGAGGTTTGCATTTCTTGAGAAGCAGAAATGAAGATTGTAGAAAGTGGTATTTACATGTGTTATTTCTAAAGTCTTAAAGCATGATGTCTTTCAGTGCCTGGAGATACAACAAGTACACAGAGACTCTGCAATCCATTTGGCAGACACTGAGGGACCACTGCTTAAGCTACACTTGTGGACACTCTTCCACCAGTCTTTTAAGGATACTCTTATGTACTTAAGAAGTGAGACTGAGAAACTCTGCATGGCAAATCAGATATATGGATCAGTCAGGAATGTTTAGAGAGGAAAAAGTGGAAAAGGCCTGTGTTTACACAGAAGATGAGAACTTCAAAGCCAACCTGGAAGGGTTGGCCCTTCAAGGGAGCCTAAGCAAGGGGGTGGGGAGTGAACTGTTGCCCTTAGATCTGTCAGTAAAAAATCTAGTGTCAGTGCTGTTTAGGGAGCACACCCAAACCCAACCACTATCTACAATCCATTCCCTCCTATCGTACTCCTTAGCTTCCACAGTTGTTGAATCAGGTGTCAGAGGGTGCATTCCTGTCTGGTCCCTTAGCATCTGTTTATGGAACTGTGGTCCATGAATCAGTCTCATTCCTTTTTGAACCTGTTGAAAATATCTGCCTCTACAGCATCTGTGGCAACAAATTCCAGGTCATTATTGCTGTATAAAAAGTGCTTTCATATATCTGTCTTAAGCCAATCTCCTATTAACATTCCATGAGTGCTCCTTAGTTCAAATATTGCAGGTTTGGTCAGTAACAGTTCTGCATTCATCTTATCCACAGCCTCTGTGGTTTTGTAAACCTTCGTTTATTCATTCATTATCGCCCTGTCCCATTTCTGCTGTAAGGTGTAGAATATAATGAGTGTACCTAACAGTGATCAGGTAGAGCTGTGTGTCCTGGGTTGAGCCAGGATGAAGCAAATTTTCTTTTTACTGATTTTTTTTTCCTTCAGTAAGCTCTCTTTCAAACCGTGACACTGTGGCTGGAAATAAATTATAGTGGCAGATTAAAAATTGTACATTCCTTGCTTTCATATGTCAATGCACAATTATATTTGAAGAGCTTCCCTTCAGTGGGTGCTGGATACCTATTTGGTTTTTTTGAGGTTTTTCCAGGGAACAGCTGCTCATTCCTTTGTCTGTGGATGGTCTATCATGTTTGAAGCACTCAAGCATCGCAATTTTAATTCAGAGGTGTGAGTGCAGACCAAAAGGCAATCTGAGGGCAGGAAACTTGGAGACAGCTCCTATATTATAAAGTTCAAAGGATGCCCCTCCAAGTTTGCTGTTACTTGCATGGAGAATTAAGAAAAAAGCAAAGCTAGATGCTACACAGCACAGAAGTCCAGAGGCCAAAACCAGTTTCTGGGTATGCATCATATTCCCCTGGAGTGAAGTGAGCTAATACCCTCTGCAATCCAGCATTTAACACATCTGACACAGGATAGCAAACTAGCCTGCTCCCTCCAACCCATGTTGTTACAGGCCAGGAGAGAAGAAGAAAGAAGGTGGTGCACAAGAGCACCTGCTGAAATGAAGATCAAACTGGCAAGAACAATTAACCTTTGACACACAATATAACATATTATGGTCATCACCAGCTTAATTGGCCATAGTGGCTGCATCAGGGATATGCTCCTACATCTGCCTAAGTCTTGCAAGATTCATTTGCAAAATGCCATGCATTTGCGTTGTATGGGAGTAATTTGCATTTCAGTTCCCCAATCATTTTCAGACAGGTGAATGTTAATGAAGCTCCCTACATAACAAAATATTAAGAAGATTTAGAATTAAAACCAAAACCAAAACCAAATCAACAAACCAAACAAAACCCACAAAAAATCAAAGCCTCTTAATCACATTAAAGTGCAAAGCATCTAAATGTTTAAAGAAGGATGAGATTCTCATCAGGTATCGGGAAAACTTTACTTATGAGACATTCCAGTGGCTTGCACAGGCCAGCACATCATATGCTATCTTGGAGTCTGGAGAGCCAGATCTTCTTTCTAGATTCATTGTTTCACCTTGGGCACATCATTTTGCCATTTACCCTGCGGACAGGGAGGAAAGCTGCACACAAACTGATTCTGCACCTCAGCGCAAACAAGCTCTACAAAGCCCCTTGCTGACAGACACAGAACGTACGTCAGCAAGCAAGAAAGAATGAGTGGTTTGATACAAGTTCATAGAAGCTGGAAGAAAATGGGTACTATCTGATCAGGTCTATTTGCAGAGTCCTTACCCCTAAAATGGAGCCATTGGTACTTCATTGTAATACAGTTTCAGAGCATAGGAATAAAAGCACAACAAAATGTTTGGGATCATTCTCCATAATATTAGAGTGACCTGCCATCTGCTTCTCTGCCCATGCTTATGAGCTGTTGCTCCATACTTAAGCACCCATTCACATGACAGGAATGTCTGTGTGGCCCACAGTTAGTACTCTATTGTATAGGTCTTTATAAACATTGCAGTGTGTTTTCCCAGACATTTTTAAATCTCTCTCCAAACACACCAGTTTGTCTGTGTGGTTTTGTTTTGTTTTCACAGGGAAAACAAATCTCACATCTTAATGAGACACTTACTTCTTATTTCCCAAATGCAGAGATGCACACACACACTTAAAATATCTTTTAATATGTTTATATTTATATACACACAGACACACATGTATAAAAGTGTGATAACAGAGAGATGGGATTAATATCAATTCTGGAATTAAATTCTGCAGTAATTCTCAATCTAGAAAGAGACTTGTGGGACAATTAAATGTTATTTTTGCTGACAAAACTGCCTTAGGATGTTTCTCTGCGCTGCTCTGACCCAGCTGCTGCCTCACCACAGCGGTTTGCTGTCTCCTTGAGGGAGGCAATGCAATTGTTTGTGGAATATTCAGTCTCAGACCCTTGATACTGTCCAAGGCAAAAAGAAAGCCTCCAGAAAAAAAAAAAAAAAAAAAAAAAGCGCGTTTGTCCTTGTTTTTACTTGCTTGTTTGCTCTTTAACTCAGACCTCCCTAATCTGGTCCACAAAAAGATCCCACAAGCCGTTGTGCTGGCACATCTAAATGAGCACGTGAGCAGGCATAAAGGGCTGAAGGGCAATGGAGGGAGGGCAGGCAGCTCATTTCTCCTCCAAGGAACACATACCATGTCACTAATGCTCACAGCTCTCTTCAACAATGAACCAGAAATTCAAGACTTCTAAACTATTTACTGTTATTTGGTTCATGTATTTCACTCTCTAAATATTCTAGGTGTGGGTGTAATTTTTAAATAAGCCTTCTCCTTTTTTTTCACTAAAGCATACTGACAAGGAGCTATTCATTTCTTCCAAAATAGTGTCAGACAGTGAAATGCGGCTTTAAGCTAAAAAAGATATATTTTTTTTAATGTAACGTCTTTCTTGTCAGTGGAATAAACAACCAGCATGTATTTCCAGATGGTGCTCAATTCTTCCTCATACGTGAGTCAGCCCTTGTACTTTATTATGAGAGTGCTGTTGTTGCTGTTTGAAGTATGCAGATTGTAAGGTATTTGTTTCCTCAATGAAGCAATCTTTTTTTTTTTTCTCTGGGATAAATAATTGTGGGTATTTTATTTATAGAAAGTTCAGTACTAAACATGCTCATACCAGTCCAGCAAAGAGTGTGTTTGCTTAACTTCAGGAATATAATTTCTGCTGTACTCATCAGGGGCTGTAGTTACCTGCTGAGAGCAAAGCATGTGTCTTGCTGGATTACAGCAGGTATGTTCAGAAGCTCCTAAAACTGAGCTCACAGCTAATGAAGTTACTACCTGCACTTCAGTAGGAGTTAGCCACCTAAATACTGTTGGAGTTCTGGTTTTAAGTTCTCCTTGGAATCCTACTAATCCCTTTCTTTCAGTCATGTTTTACAGCAGTTCATACACAGCTGCATGCTATTTGTGCTTCTAAAAACATCCTTTTAACAGTTTTAAATTGGTTTCCTTTTCACCTTATGGTGTCTCTTGTCTCTGTATTTTTCTATTACAGAAGCAAACAGGTACCTCTGTCTGACCTTCTCTGTTCTAGTCAGTATTGGATATATTTCTTCTATGTAATAATTTTTTTGTTTCTCTCTGAAGCATTTACCTTTATAATCACCATGCACACAGTAGACATCTTGCTATTCCTTGTTATTTTTTTATTCTCGTCCTCCTCTGAACCCATTTGCTTTCTAGTGTTACCCTTTTGGAAATGTTGTGCCCAGAATTATAAACAGTATTCAAGGTGAAGGTACATTCTCGGTTTTCATTACAATACATTCTCAGTAGCATTTTTTTCTTTCTTAATACAGGCTCTTGTTTATTTCATTTGAATCTCAGCTTACATCAGCAGGTGGTTTTCATCATGAAGACTCCAATGAAGCCTTCTGTTTTTTTCTGCAGTCCCACCAACTTAGAACTGATTGGCTTACAGGTGGTTCAGTATTTTGCTGTCAATTTACTTCCCTTCAAATGAACTGACTACCAACATTTTGTCTTAGGTCTAAATGTTTCCTCAGGCCCTTCCCAACCCGAATGTTCAAACCTGGAGAAACACCAGTCCACACACCATACACATCTAACATATCTTTCCTCCATCTGTTTCCTACTAGAGCTTGGGTCATTCTCCATGCACACAAAGCCAGCTGAAGTGAAATTCTATTTAAAATATAGGTAGGTAACTCTTCTTTCCCTTCCACCCACTACACAAGGCATGTGGATAAGCAAGAGAAAAAGCAGAGGTCCTACAAGGTACAGATCTCCACATGCTCCGGAAGCAATTTCTTGTTGCTGCACCAGCAAGTTCCCCTACCCAGGAGTAAGTGGATCCCTTGTTCAGACACATGGCACAGTTTATATCCCTAAAACAGTTTTTTCCTTTTTTTTTTTTTTTTTTTTCTGTAACAATGCTATTTCGTACTGTTTGTAAGCGTTGCTGTGTCCTTCTTCACACAAACATTGATGGATATGCTGGACCCTTCCTTACTTACTTGCACACATTTACTTGCAATCAACCTCTTCTCAAGCTGAAAACAAACTGCTTACTATTGCCAGTGCTGCTGACAACTTAGCAGTTTCTAATTAATTATATGACCCTTCTTTCTCATCCCACAACTGCATAGATGCCTTTATGGTCTCCTAAGGGACATTGTCAGGAAATCTACAGCAGGTGGGAGAGCTCATGTGTCACCCCCTACAAATGAAGGCTGAGAGACTACTTACCCAAGTAGTGCTACTTACCCCTAGATAAGTACCCTAAAATTAGCTGGGCATTTGGTGGCAGCAGCTGTATGTAGCACTGCACTGCAAGATGCAGAAACAGATGTCACAGCAGAAAGTACGGGTGTTGTGTTTGCTGTCTGACTAGAGGCCTCTCAGCTTCCAATGTCTTTGCAGAGCTTATTGTGGATAAAATGGGATTCCTTCTCTGCCCCTTTTCTTGCTGCTTCTGCAGTCAGCCTTTCTGGAACTTCCCTCCATTCATAGCTTGTCATTCCTACTGCTTATTTTTGGGTTTTGACTTCTTCCTACTAGAGCCTTCTTTCTTTACCTTTACTCTTGTATTTTTTACTCATCACCATGACACACACTTGACATGGTAGCAATAAATACAAATATATTGTTCCTACAGGATGTTGACATTTATGAGGGAGGGAAGTGTACACATTAGGAGTTACCTCAAAGCAGTCATTGGAAAAAATTTAAAGGTTTATACCAAATGTTGTGCATTATTATATGTTCTCCCACAAAAAAATGCCAGAATACCTAGGGAAAAGCTCTTTCGTTTTGTACAGAAAAGAAACAGCTGTTCCATGGGAGACCAGTAAAGTTTTGGCAAAGTTCTGGCAAAGTTTCCTTAAAAATCAAGGAGTTTTTTTTGCAGTTTGGTTGAATTTTAGGATAATTCACCTCAAAGATATTTCCTCAGCACAAATTCCCAAGCTCTATCAGGTACAGATAGCTCTAGGCCTAGGACACCCACTGACTTTCTGCAGCAACAGCTTTACACAGCACTTCTTGGTGCAGGGAGAGAAACGAAAAGCAGAAAACTCAGCTAATTAAAACTGCAAATTTAAGGGCAGATTATGTATCTCAAGGTGCAAAAATATATCAACGTAAGTGCTTAATGGCCTCCAGGACACATGAGAACAGATCACTGTTTCAAATGCCCCAGGGCAGCTGCTCCATCCCCACAGGATATGCCAGCACAACCTGCAGGGAGACCAGTGGTAAGTAAGTATTTCAGCCAAAGGCCTAACACAACTCCACAAAAATGGAGTAAGGCACCGATCACTTCCGAAGAGCTGGTAGTCTTCCCTCAGCAAGACAAAGATCAGCCCCCTGCGGGTGGAAGCACACCAGCAGTGCCACAGTTAAGTCTTCTTTTGGGCCTTCTGCATCTCCACCCTACTGCTGTACAGCTTCCTCTGCTGGTCTTTACAGTTTGTCCTTCTATATGAATCTTGCCCTCCTTGCCCTCGTGAGGAATTCCTTCATGGCATGTTTTTTTAAAGCCGATTCCGGCTTCTTGCTCAGCTTGCTCTACTGGCCACACTCTCCTTCCACAGGAGCTGCTTCACAGCTCCTTTCTCTACCCTCTTTCCTTTGAAGTCTTCCCCTCTGTGAAGGGCAGAAGTTACTGGGTCCACCAATGCAGTCCATCCACGCTGGTGCAGGGACACTCAAAAACAGTCTGGTGGGAAAATTAGTGAGTGGCAAAGGGCAGCAGAAGAGCATTACTCCATACTCCCCCACCTCCTGTGCTGCCCATTGTCTCTCTAGGGGTAAGACAAGGTAAGTTGAGCTGGGGAGAGGTGTTTGTAAGTGCTCGTATGCCATTGTAAGTTTTTGTTTATTGGCAATGAAGTAAAATTTCCCCACGTGAGACTGCTTTGCCCAGGACCACGTCGCAATTCACTCTGTCTATGGGACCTCCAGTTTACAAATGCAAGTGTACCTAGACAAAGACAGGGGATGCATTCTTATCCTCCATGCCCTAGTTTTCACTAACTACTTTCAACCTATAATAGTGTCCTGGACACTATTTACACCTGTGGGTGTAAGCCTTGTGCACTTGTAAACTAGATGACAAACTTGTGTTCACATACTTCTGACAAACACAAGCCACAAAATCCCCAGGCATTCACCAGCCTGCTGAAAATTGTTATGACCTTCACTCTGCCATGGGATCGAGTGGCTGGGGGCAGAAAGCAGTTGCTGATCTGTGATTGCTTTTTTGAGGCAGTGAATCATAGTCATGTTGGCCCAGGACAACAGGGTTGCATATCTTCCAAATCACTGAAAATTTCAGGATCTTCAGCACACAAATGTCATGTATGAAGCTGTTTGTAATCTAGCATTAGGAACAGCAGCGGTGAGGTGTGTTTGGTTTTTGTTGGTTTGTTTTGTTTTGGGCTTATTGGGTTTTTTTTTGTGAAAAGCAACTCTGGCAAAGTTTGGGGCACCAATTTAAAAGTGTTTTCTTTCTGTTTAATTTTGGAGAAAAATTGAGGACTGTTGCTTCAGAGGAGTGTTAGGGGTGACACGGTTGGCTAATGCTTTAGCATGTATAAAGCAAAAATTTATATCTTTCCCAAATTCTGCCAGAGTGCACGATGAACAAAGAAGAAATATACTTAAATGTATAAGTATAGGCATACCTTAAGGAATATAATTTCTGTTCCTTAGGAAAAAATATTGTTGCAATCACAGGCTGTAGGAACTAGCAGTTCTTGTGAAGCTTAAAAGAAACTTGCTTTTTGGCTATAAAATATGTATTATTCATTTTGCCCAGGTTAACTTTATTTTTCTTTTAAAGGAGCTTTGACACTTCAAACTGGCACTCGTGCATTTAGTGTAAATCTTTGCAATATTAATCAGGTGGCGAGCTGGCTGCAGAAAATGAGAAATATGACCTGTGAAATAGCCTGTTTAAACAAAAGCACAAGGAGTTAGGGTTCAGCCTACTTGCAAGCACTAAACAAGGTGCTCAGATATCTTTGCACTGCCTGTCTACAGGCACTGCTCCATTCCAGTGTCACAGTAGTTCTTGAGTAGATGTTACAATATTTTATATTCAAATTTCTTTCTTTCTTTTTTCCATCCCTTTCCTAAGAAATTAGATTTAAAATTAGTAGTACTGAGTAAAAATTTCCTGAGGATAATAATTTGAATACAAAATTGAATTAGATTTGGCCATGTTCTAACCCACTTTGTTTTTGTCTTTCACATGCCTCTAAGCAAGTAAATTTTGCTAACATAAGTACTCAAGAAAACTTCTGAAATTCACAGCAGAGCCAGGGGTGTTTTAGGACACTTGATGTTGTTTATGCAGAGCTGACCTTCCAAAATCCTTTCACACATCTTTAGCACGGAGACCAGGCAATGATTCAGGAAACGTTTTGGCCACGCCTTCTGGTAATTAGGAGTGCAGATGCAGCCATATTACCAGAGTGGTAATATGTTCACTGCAAAGTCAATTTAGGGGAATTAGCATCAGGAAGGATGAGCAGAAATAGCAGCCAGGTTGAAAAGCCAGATCAAATCACTGTCTCTACTGGTGATGCGCTTGTATTACTGTTTCTGGATCATGTAATCACTGTTTCTTAAGGCTGTGGAGCTGCTCCAATGGTTTCCTTCACAGTGAAATACTGGAGAACTCGCCTGTCTTTTTGGACAAGTTACTGGAAGACAATACGCAACTTAATGGTTTAAAGTTGTCACTGTAGACGTTTCCCAAAAAGGGCACTCTAGGTGCACCAACAGTATAGTCATAGGGTGGGAAAGTATCACAGACACTGATTAATTCAGTTGCTGCTCTTCCTTTGTGGTAATGAAGCTGTACATCTCTCAGCTAAACACATCTTGCTTTCCAACCATAACACAGATCTCTGCCTCCCCACAGAAATAACAAGATGGAGCCACTCAGAAATTTTATGTGGGTAAGTGTGGCTGGTAGTGGTATCTGTGAAACAAGCCAGGGAGAAACACACATTCACTCCTTTTTTTCAATAGAAACATTGCCCTGAGAAAAATGAAGAGTTTGAAGCTGAATATTGACTGAAACCTGCTTGGAGCTGTGAGCAAATGCACCACCTCCCAGTGTTTAATTCTTTCTACATTAGGGCTAAATGAATAGAAAGGGATTACGTGAAAGATACCCAGCTCTGTCATCCATTTTTACTCGTAAGACAGATCTCTGAGGCCCATCAACTTTGGCAAACAGCAGAGGTCAAAAGGGTCTCTTTTATATACCAGTTGCACAGAGAATATAAATGAGGATAGGCAAACGACCTAAGATTTCAAATTATAAGTGAAAGCAGTAACAGTGAATGGGTGAAATTATCCACCCAGGCAGCTAAGACTAGAAGGACTTCTAGGAAAATACTGAACAAGCCAGGTAGAATATTCCAGTGCACATCAGCACAAGAGAAAAAAATACTTCAGTGGAGAAAAGGTGAAAAAATAAAGTCACACTGTGCAAGAGAATGGGATTAACATAATTCATTCACCTTTGAACTCGCAGAGAGTGAACCAAATGAATACTCTAATCAAAATATTAGAAGATTGTTGCACCCATATGAAAACTCTGCACTTGGTCACCATGTGTTCCCAACAGTTGGCAAAAGAAGGCAAGGCATCCAATTGTTTTGTAACAGCCTTTCAAATATCTTTCATGTCGATGTCGGAACATCCTATAGAGGAATAATTTCTGATGGAATTACAGATGGTTTTAAAAGTGAGGTGGGTAAGGCAGTGGTAGCACAAACTAGAGCAGCTATAATCTCCAGAAAATTCATGGAGGCACGCCAGGCAAAGAAAAATGTGTGCATGGCACAGGAACAAATGCAAAGGCTGACATAAAATTGCACTGTAAGCTCTGTTTAAAAAGAAATTGTGTGATAGCAGATCAAGGAAACAAATGCACTCTTGTACTCAAGAAAGAGAATGAGCTTAGGAAAAAGTCCCCAGCAAATCTCAGAGCTGTGAGCAGCGAACAAAATCCTCACAGATGACAGCTTTGAAGGAAAATAGTTTTACAGGAAAGGCATTGGACTGAGCCTCAGGAGGTTGGTGTCCCCATTGCTCCATTACTGCACATGGTCTCTGTGACTCTGGCAGGGAAAAAAGATTTAGCAAAGCTTTTCTTTATAAAATGGTGATAATATCTCTCTTCCCTGACATCCTTTGCTTTATCTATTTATGAGGCATGAACACCTTTGCATTTACTCTCTGTTGAACCTGACAGGAGTTACTGTAGAAAACAGTATTCCAGGGACACTTCACAGAAGAAAGCATGTACCAAGAGAACCATTCTGGAAACCTGCAGATTCAGAAGGAGAATATGAGGCTATGAATGCCACTTACATGGAGGATGTCTTTCATGGGATGACAGGGAGGCTAAATCCACTTACTTCCATTCATGTCAGTCTAGATACTTTCATGCTCTACAGATTGTCAGCAGGTAAATCTTACAACCAAAATGGGGTGTCTTTAAGTCCATTGGCACACATCCAACCAAAGGGACCTTTAATGGTCCCTTTGACCCTGCTCTGAGCAGTCTGAAAGACATCCTGAGGTCTGTTCCAGCCCAACGGATTCAGTGGGTCTATTGTTCTATTAAATGCTCAGACTAAAGAATAAACAAAAATTAATGATATTATTTCTGTCCAAACCGTGTGCACAATTAAGATCTGACCTTAGGATATGGCTTTAGACATGCGGAAGGAGCAGGTCCAGCTCCACTCCCGAATATTTTTGCCACTCCTGCTCCTAGCAATGCCCTCCCACTACTCACTTTGAGGTGACTCTCATCCTTATGTAAGTCACGCAGCAAGCCACACCAGCCCAATCAGATGGCAAAAAGATCAAATGTGCCATTGTAAAGGAATCAGGAGGGAAAGCTGCTGGCTGGGGACAGAGATGGAGAGGGGAGAGAGAAAGGAGGAGTCAGGAGAAAGGTTACCATAGCTTCCCCTTTTGTCAGTGGTGAAACTTGTACACCAGCTTGTCCATCTTGAGAAAACTGAGGTTAATTTAGATCTGTGATTGATCTCAAAATTGTCCCACTCTCCCTATATCCTGTCAAGTCATTGTGTGATGTATGGGCACAGCAAGCAGAGGTTTTGGACCTCAGCAAAACTCTGAACTCAGGAATTAAGTAGTGGTGACAACACCTTAAGCAGCGTAGAAAAAAATTATGGTCTTGTGCACTGTATGATGTCCTGATGGGACTGTAACATGGTGAAGGACAGGATGGTAAAATGGGAATGTTAGAAAACACATGGTCTGAGGGGCTTGATCCTTTACAACACAGACATAGCATTACGAGCGAGGATGGAGGAGAACCAGAGCTTTACATTCAAGGGAAGGACAGCTCTGTGCCTGTGGGAGAGAGCTGGCTCACAGCTTGTCAGCAGCAGAGGCAAACTTCAACACTAGGGCAGCACAAGACAGATGGGTGAGGCTGTGCAGAACAGGCAGGTGTTGACATGGGGGAAGCAAATGCTGTTACCACCCTTGCCTCTTCTCTGCCTTCTTCTTCCTTGCCAGGCCCAGCTGGCCAAAGCCAGCCTGCCTGCCATTGCCTATTGCTCCTGACAAGAGGAGCCTTTGCACCCACTTGTCCAGCGGGCAATGCTCCTGTCACCCAATAGGGCAATGCTCAGCCCCTTCTGAGTCTTGTTTTGCTGTCCCTTATAGGCTGTTGCCTGCTTTATTTTTGCCTGAAGCCAGCCCTGCTACCAAATCAATTCTTACCAAGTAAGAAGAGTAAATCTGAAGAGCAGAGTACACTCCTACTCACACTACAAATTCCGTAAGGCTTTCCAGCATCAGTATCTATACACAGTCATCTGAATGCACACAGGGCTCTTAACTTACACACTTTCCTCTCTGATTCATTCAGAAAGGGGCAACATGATGACCATCATGCAGTGCTCCATAACCTCATATTAGGATATCTCTCTCTTCCATGACCTGCCTGCTGCAGGCAAACAACTTTGTGTATGTATGTCTTTGTTCCCAACGCCTATGTAGTAAAAATACCACAACGTCAAAATGCACTTTAAGGAAATGGAAAACAACAGGCCTTTGATGCAGGAAAATTATACACTCAGGCAAAAGCCTGGGATAATCTAGAACTGCTGAAATAATGATGAGTGGTACAAAAATATCAGTGATAATGGGGACAGAGTTTACTATGCAGAAGAATATGTTATGTAGTAATGGCAGTATGAGTGAATGGCCCTTAGGGACAGTCAAACTAGAGATGCAAAGGCTGTAAGCATTAAGAAGTGATAGTATTGCAAGCAAACATCTTCCCAGACAGAATAATCACAGAGCTGCAAGTACACATTTTATATTGTTAAGAAAAATTTAATCCCAAAGAAACGAAAATTACTCATTCTAAAATAAAAGGGCTTTTAATCACTGTGCTTGCTTCTAAATTTGAACTTCCTTGCAACTTACAAGCAGTTAAGACCATGTTTTCAAACTGGATCTCCTCTACAATAGAACAGTTAACACTGTGTTAAAGTGGCAGCAGTGGTTGGCTAATCCCTGCTCTTCAATGGAGGAATGGAGGAACTAGGGCTTCCTGGAAATGGAGGAGATGTGGTGTTTACATAGCCTGAAGTGCAGCCTGAAGGAGACTGCATGATTTAGGAAGGAAAAGAAGAGGAGCTTTGAGAATACCTTTTGGTCATATTTGCCAGTTGTGGGCCTGATATAGGTTACTACTAGAAAAGGACCACCTTTTGGGGCAGTGAAAGCTAGTCTGGATAAGGAAAAGCAAATGCAGAACAAACTGAATAATGTTAGGGCTGTACATGGGTTGGGTGAACTGATGACTGTGATCATGTCTGGGAACAAAATCGTCTCTGTTCTGGTTGCTTTGCAGTTTGTACCGCTTTAGTCTATTTCCATTATTTACCCATCAACCTCAATTTCTTCTTCTCCTTCGTCTGAACATGTGGGATAATGCTTGGTAGGAATACAACCCTTCCTTTGGTTCTGCAAACCTTATTGGTTCCTCAACTGCGAAAGTCTAGTTGTTTCATTTTCTTCACTATTTCTGAATGCCACCCATTGTCGCTAATACATAAGAACAATCCTGTGGGCAGCACCACTGTAACCTCACAAAGCTCTAACAGATGAGCTTGGACAAGTTTTGCCACAGGGGTGCAATCACTGCCTCCAGTCGCCCACAGTTCCCTGCAGCTGTCCACCCCCAAGGCCTCAGAGAACATTCCTGTGCCTCACTGGCACCCGCTTCACAGTCCTACATGTCCATCTGATCCACCAGAGAGGAAGGGCTGGGCTTCTGGATAGAAGTGAAGCGGTAACACATGACCCTTTCTATTTTGAGGGGAAAGCCTCCAGTGGACAGGCTACAAGAAACAATGGGGGCAGTAACACCTTCAGTGGCTGCAAGTGTTTTCTCACCAAATGAGTGAGCTAGATCTGTATGGCGTACAAGGACAGGGCTGCTGCTTGAGAAAGTGATCTCTGCAAAACAGATCTGTCGCTTATTCTTGCCAAGAAAAAGCACTAATGTAACTTTGCAAAGTTTTCCCTCCTAAGGTCAACTCAGACGAGAGTTCAGCAAGCCCAGAGCTGTATTTCTTTTCTCTGGATGAATGGCTACCCTAAATTGTTAGTGAGGTGCAATTTAAAAGAGCTGGTAATAGATTTGCCAAAGTCTTCTCTGTAGAATCGATATTAGCTTGTACTCATAATAGCATTTCAAACCATCGTGTAGTGAAGTCCTGACCATCTGGGCCAGGAAATGGCAATGGGAATTAGCATTTCTCCTCTGCTAGCCCCCAGTACGCTACCCTGTGGCTATTACAGCCATCTATTTTGCATTCTAGTTCCCCTGTGATATCAACAATAAACAGTAAACAGTGCACTTGGTAATAACTTCTCCAAAGGAAAAAAAAAAGTACTCAGCAAAAAAGCATAATGTAGACACACTCTGTAGGAGTTTCCAAGATGGTTTGCCGCAGCTATTCAGGCATCAATGCCAAACAAAATTATCTGACTGGTAGAAAAAAGTCCCCAAACAGCTGCCACCAGCTGTAGCAGGCCAAGTTAGAAATAATGAAAGGAAGATTTCATTATTTTTTTTCCCTGAGCATTAGAAGAAATGGGAGCAGAACTACATAGAGTGTCTGCACCTTCTAAAGACTCTTGTTGCACATTATCCTTATAGTAATTTACATGTCACCATCTGCTGGTACCCTCCATTACTGCATTGCAATATTATGTTACTCTACATCTTCAACAAGATTGTTCCCATGACTGTGTTTAGAAAAGAGTAGACTGAAGATGTCATTGTAATGGAAATGGCCAAACTGGTGTGAAGCCACCAGAACTTGAGGTGAGTTTGCAGAGTGCAGCCCATATTTTCACCTGGAGAACCACCCTAGACATTTCAGAAAGTCCTTCCTGGGAACAGGGAAAGGGGCTGCCACCCGGAATAACTTGCTAGAGAATGCTAGGAGGATGTGTTTGATTGCTTGTTATGGAAGAGAGAAATGGCCTATAGGCAGCCAGGGACAAAGTAATCGAAGTAATCAGTTTTCTGTCCAGTCCATTGGATCCTAGCTTGTGCCTTCCTATCCTTTTTGCTTTATTTCTGCCAGAGCTCTTGTGCAAACTCCAGTCCTACAGCCACTATTTTCAATGTCTTATTTTCAGATTTTCTTTTACAGTGATCTTCCTCTGGTTTTTTTTGTGATGATCTTGAAGAATAGCTGGCAGCTACACCTCATAACTCTTCTTGACCATGAATCTGCCTAGTAATGCTTTCTTCGTCCAGAGATGAGAAAAGTCCTTTCTCCAGTTCTTTGCCATGAATTAGTGCTCCCAGTCTAACACTGTCTAATGGTGAATCCAGGGGGTTTTACAGTCTTTACATAAAATAATATTCCATAAATAATTGTATGTATGAAAATATAATGTAAAACAACACATGTAAAAATGTCTCATGGCAGCTTTGTTCTCCTGCATACATAGGTTTGATATGTCCCATCTATTTCAGGGCTTCCCTTCACAGTCAAAAATTTGCATTTCTAACTGCAGTGAAATGTATATAAAATAAGCTACTCTGAGGTAAAAAATACAGGGAGGGCAAACTGTGTTACATTTCCCTCCAGGTAAATTTACTCTGAGTTTAACTTAAAGTGGGAAATTATGTTGTTCTAGGTGAATTCACTTTGAAGTGAAATTTTGGTATGTTGTTTTCGTCATGCTTTTTGGAGCGGATAGATAATATTGAAGTAAAAAAAAAAACACTTATTGTTTAGCAATGAAGACCAGACCTCAGAGAAGCACTGAAAAGAGGGGGAAAAAAAGTGAATGGCAGAAAAGAAATTTGAGAGGACGGAATGTCAAAAAATACACCACAATTGCTTGGGTTTGTCACCTTCTTCATCTTCTGCTATTACCACTTCCTTTTTTGTTCACAAAACTGGTAATTGCTTAGGTTCCTGGCAATACTTATTTAGGTTATAGTCTTTGAAGTGTAACTGAATTAAAGAGCCACAGCGTCTGTGTGTCGAACAACAACATAAATAAGCACACTTTTTGTTATAGTGCCTTGAATGTGAATCTATGCTCGGGAACAACCGAACTATTCTTCGGGACAAGCCGTGGCTACTGCCTGCAGGTGCTGCCGAGCTTGGAATTCCTGTCGACGCTTTCAGCGCTGCTGGGGACTTAGCACCACCTCCGAAATGCATGACAAGAAGCCTCTGAGTAATAAAAAAGGAATTTGGGGATTATTCTTTGGTAAACGGGTATCTCTCTGTGGATTCTGTGGATTTGGACGGAATATCCGAACTCAGCTGTTAAAAACTGCGACTTTGAATCATCTGTTTATAGACATTAGGTTGTCTTTGTCCGGGTCTTATAGTATGTATTTTGAATGAACAGTGTTGGTCTCTTTGTAAGCATTTATATTCAGAAGACCTGCTCTAAGTTTCATGTAAGATTCGTAAGAGAAGAGTTAAATGCTGTATTTTAATTCAAGGAACAAGTCACGTTTGAGAAACAACTTTATCTAGAAAGGAATTCGAATTTTTTTTTGTACCTTATCATGTTTCTGTTGTATTCAGGCGAAATGTCACACATTGGCGTCTATAGGGGAGCTATTGTCAGTGACCTTTACACCTCCTTGAAAAAGCAATAGAAAGTTCTCCCTCTTTTTTTTTTTTTTTTTTTTTTTTTTTTTTTTCATTTGCTCGAAGAAAGAAGAGGGGAAACCGCTCTGAACTCTCTCTTTGGCAACTAAAACTTCGCTTACTTCTTAATAATAGTCCTCGTCCAGAGCAGGTAACAAGGATCCCAGTCAATAGAAATAATTTAAATAAATAAATAAATAAAAATCTAAGAAAACTTGAGAGTAAAACTGTGTCTTTGGAAGCTCAAATATTTTCTTTTTTCCTCACGAGACTACGACTCTTCACACAGGAAAAAATAAACGTGAAGGCTCCAAAAAAAACCCACCCAAAACAAAAAACAAAACAGTTTGCACAGCGTTGTAGATTAAACAAGAGAAAATGTTAGGTAATTAAATGCTAATGATTCAAGCTGGGTGCTTATGTTTTGGATTACTTGCCTAATAATGTTAGCATTTAAATGGTCAGCTTTGAAGTTAACAAACAGCCCATTAAGATGCAACCGGGGAGTTGCGGGCTCTTTGGGTGCCATTGTTTCAGTCTGGCTGGCTGCAGACTCAACAAAACAGCAGTGATGGGATTTACATAGCGAAGACTATTTTTGCAATTGGAAGGGCTAGAAGTTTGGTTTTTTTTTCTTCTAGTGAAAGCTCGTATTATTGAGAGCACAGCATGTGGGAAAAGCCTAAATCTACTCATTTCTTCTGAGTTCTGGGATTTCTATTGTCCCTGCTGAGTGCTTAAATACAAATCACTCGATTCCCAAGCAGTGGCTCTGTACAGTGATCATCCTATGGTAGCTCAAAAGTCTTCCAGATTGTTGACTCCTAGGTGGTATTTCTGGGTACTTGCAAGGGTTAATCTAAAAATGCAATCCTGACAGTGAAAGTTGCAGGAGCTTCAGTGATGAAAATTGCATCACATAATGAAAAATCCTCAAAGTAGTGGCTACTTAAAGGACAGAACTAATTAAGAGATAATTGTCAATGGAACAGGATATTCTCCAGGATAATAGGCTCCTGCAGATGCAAGCATAGCACGGCAAAGCCAAAGCATTTCTGGAAAAGGAATGGCATGGTGCAGCTCAGGTTCTTTCTTCTTCAAAGAAGCACAACACTGATCTTGTTATTCCAAAGAATATTAATGGTCTGTTATTCCAAATCATTGATGTAGACTTAATTATTTTACCTAATGAAGGTTGATGTGGGAGTTACTCTCTGTGCCACTGTAGAGCTATTGCATTTTGAGTGCCTCTGAAGAGAAAAGCACTGTGGATTTCAGTGCCTGGATTTCATGAAACGTTTTGTTATCCCTACTGTGGCTGCTATTCCCTGTACTTACCATGTGGTGTTAACCAAGGAGAGCTAGTATTGCGTTATCAAAAGGGAAGTGCTGTGACAGTTTGATGTTCCTTGGTGGCAACTGTAAATATTGATATTTTAGTGACTACCACAGTGGGAACTTGATGCAACTCATTAAAGGTAATGGGGCTTTTTTCCTGAATTTAAAGTGAATAATTTCAGGCCCTGTTTGGTGCATTAGGAGGAGGAGAACTGTTCTTAAATTTGCTTTGTTTTCTGGTGTCTTCTACATGATATATAAATGCCAGAACAGTCTCCTCATAATACTATATTTCTTGTTCGTTTGGATCTTGTGTGGTCTGCTAAAGGATTTACTAAAAATGCCACAAAATGCATACTGCTACATCTCAGATTTTAAGTGAAGAAATAGGTGATCCAGATGTTTAACAAAGGCTTCATTGTGCCAAAAATGGGAGTGAAGTAGATCTTAGCTAGAAACATAAATAAGTTGCACTAAACCAATTTATTTCAGTTACTCACTTGCTATCTTCATTCTTATGATGTAATTTCTGTAATAGATTATAGGTTTTTTTTTCTCAGAAATGTTAGAGAGAACTTTTTTTTTTTCTTTTTTTTTTTTTTGGTCTCGGTTCCATCCTGTGTTAAGTTCAGGAGAATACCCTTTAAGGGATATTTCTACATCTTGCCACCCACACATGACATGACCAGCAAAATCATGGCCGGTTTGATGCTGCGTGGGCTTTCTGTAGCTGTACAAAAGGGCACAGAGTTGCCCCTCTGTGTTTCCTGCAAAGGCTGAATGTAATAACTTAGTAGGTTGTGGAAAAAAAACAGAGGAAAAAAAAAGTGAATCCAAAATAAAATAATGACATAGATAAAGGGAGATCAATAGTATGATTAAAGTACCAGGCTTGCACTGAATTTTTTTCCAAGTGTCTACAGCTGTTAGAGCAAATGTCTGATGATTTTTTAACTAGCCCAGTTTTAATTGGGTAGGTGACCGAGAAAATCATGTGAAGCCTGCCTTTCCTTCTGACTCCATTTTTGTTACAATGATGTTAACAGCACATGATCAGCTCTACGACCTGATGCATCTCTCTTGCTTTAAACTTTACAAAAGCAAGGACAGTCAGCAAAGTCCGCTCCCCCTCTGACAAACATTTCTAGCTGTCTAGTTCAAACAAATTATCTTCCATGGATATTCCCATCCTGACTGTCAGGTAATTAACTAGATCACTACATGTCAGAGGTGTTTTTTCAGCTAAAGCACATCTCTTCATTACAGTTTGATCCTTCTGTCACTGTAATAACAGTAACTATAAAAATTATGTTGAGGTACACAGAAAAGTTTTCTACACCTAGTTTAAGCCCTATATATGAATTTGGGTATTGGCCTTAGTAAAGATTATGTCATCTGCATCTTGGATTTAGCTGAAGACCACCTTTTAGTGAAAGTTACTTTACTATATACTTTTTACCATATATAATGTTTATGTATATGTCTGAGAGTTAAGAATGTGTGAATGTTAATTCTGAGCAATTTGGCAAACCTGTTATCTTTACTACAATTTCTCTGGCCTTGTAAGTGGCCATTATATGGATGACACAAGAAATATGGATTACTGAAGGTTTTTTTATGTTTAAGATTTATTATTATGTGTTGCAATATTTTAGAATGGGAGGCACAATCTGGAGTCTGCCTCTGAGTTCCAAGAAAGGCTGATTACAAAGTACCTCTGTCTGCCTGCTAAACCATGTGGTGTATTTCAAGTTGAGGCTGGAAACAACTGCACTGGTTTCTGTAATGTTTTGTCCTGACCACACTTCATTCCTGTGCTGATTTGGTTTGATGGGTTTTTTGGCAGTGGGGAAAGGGCCCCGTGGGTGGCTCCTGTAAGAAGCTGAGAAGCTTCCCCAGCTCCAAAACCAGACAAGGAGCCATTAGAGAGAGACATTGGATGCGACCTCTGTGATTAACAAATATAACATTAACAAAGAACTGCCGTAAGACCTGAGCAGAGAGTAAGCAGAGGGGAGAAAAAAGAGCTGTGCTAGAGAGGTGAAAGCAGTGCCAGAGTGGAGATCCTGAGGTTGGTGGGGAAGAAGAGGGAAGAAGGTGCCCAAGCAGAAGTTTCCCTGCAACCTATGGTGAGATGGCAGGCTGTCCCCCTGCATGCATGGAGGAATGTGGTGGAACATTCCCTGAAAACACCACGAGGGTTGAATGTGGATTTGCTGCTAGTGGACTTGGATCATGCAGCCATGGAAGACCCCGTGCCAGGGGAGGTGACTGTTCCCGAAGCAGCCAATGACTCTGTGGGAAGCCCACACTGGAGCAGCTTGCTCCTGAGGGACTGTACCTCATGGGAAGGACTCATGAAAGAGAGGTTAATGGAGGCCTCTCTCCCATGGAAGGGACTCCACAGGGAAGTAGGGGAGGACTGTAAGGAATCCTTCTCCCTGAGGAGGAAGGAGCAGCAAGAACCACCAGACTGTGAACTGACTCCAAACCCCATCCCCTGTTCCTGTGTGCCACTGGGGGGAAGGAGGTAGAGAAATCGGGAACAAAGTAGTTTGGGCCCGGGAAGAAAGGAGGGGTGGGGGTAATATATGTAAGCACTGCTCTATGTGTTGTCTGTGTCCTGTGTGCATTTGATTAGTGTGAAATTAAATTATTATTTTTCCCCAAGTTGAGCCTGTTTTGCCCGTGACCTTAATTGGTGAAGAACCCTCCTTGTCCTTGTCTCTACCCATGAGCTTCTAGTTGGCCTTTGTCCTCTCCATCCCAGTGTGTGCGTGTGTGTCTGAGGGGAGGGGGAGTTAAATCAGCATCCATGTGGCTAGTTCTTTGTAGTCGTGTTAGGCTCAAACCATGACAATTCCTAAGTCTGTATTCCAAAGACCCAACTGCTTTCTTTTGCAGCATCTTGAAGAGGAGACTGAAGAGTGTTGTGAGGAGCTGCAGACAACTCTGGTTTTGTTAGGACACTTCGCAGACAGATGATTTTCAATGCACTCCACTGCTGACACATTTATCCACGGAATGAGTAGCGTACTCCACACCGCCTCTTCTTTGAGTCCTTTCTCCTGTGCTGGAACACCAGACTGTAGGATTTACAGAGCTGCTGGGAGGAAGTGATAAAACAACACTCCAAAGAGCAGCCTTCCCGTGGGAATGTATAAGCAGTCTGGGAGGGTGTGGCTGCATGACATGCAGAAGCTTTTCTTGCTGAACGTGATGTTGAACACACTCTTAGATGTACCTGGATGATGAAGATGCCACACTATATGTAGAGAATTTACAATACTTTCCAGAAAAGAGAGCCTATTGTCCTTCCTGTGTCTGGAAGTCCTGTTTTGAGTATGTCCCTGGCTCTCTCCAAGGTTAATCTTTGATTTCTGGCTTTACGTGGCTAGGGGCTAACTAGCACATAGTATCTGAAGGTGCTTCAGATCTCCCTGTCAGCTTACAGACTCTCTGTGCCTCTCATATTTCTGCATGCTGAACTTGACCATCTGAGCTTGCCATTCTCCACCGCTAGTGACAGTGGTCTCTAATTCCTTCCTTGTGGAATTTTAGCAGAGAGGATGGATCCTACATTACAAGACTGAAGTTTATGATCTCCAAGCCAAATAAAAGTCAATCTAGGATAACATGTCTCCACACCAGTCCCATTACTAAGCTGTTCAATATTCAGACCATGGAGAATTACTTGCGTATGTTGAATGCAGAGTAGAACAGTCCACATTTGTCACACACATGTAAACAAACTATTTTCTATGGCAGCTATTGACCATTACCAGCTATAGATAAAAACTATATACAGCTGGCTCTTCATTTGCCTTATACAACACAAGGAGGTGCAAAACTATTCATATACAGTCAGAACTTGCAAAAAATGTTGCCCCGAAGCCTGCAATAAGCATAATTTTTCAATAAAAAAGGCAACTTTTAAAGTACTAATTTCTGTGTTTTCTGTTTACTCAAGGCAGAAAAATGATACCAAAATTCTCCTAATGTTTTACAGTTAACCTAAGATGAAGGTAGTCATAAATCTCTTACCAGAAAACTAGCAATGCTACAGTTTTAGACACTTGCAACCCAAAGAGATGAAAATACAGATTGTTCATCCACAAAATACACTTTTGCAAATAAAAATTAAGTGATTTAAAATGTCACTTTGTAGGGTAGGATTTTCAAATGGGCTCAATATCATCCCAGCTATATTCACACTGGAAGCAATACAATGGTTGGCATTGGTGTCAGTGGAAGTGTTTTAATAAACCTAACAGTGGGTATAGCAGGTTAAGATTAGCACAGAAGCAGAAGACTGGAATTTCCCATCCCTCTCTGCTTCTCCAGATGACTAACTCTGCAGCACTTTCCTCCTGGATGTCATTCAGCACCTTTGCCTCTTTGGCCAGGTCTCTCCTGGTTCCACCACCATGCTTTCCTTACCCCTACCACTAGTAGCTTTGCACTGTCTTCCTTCAAAAGGGCTAGTACCTGAGGTGTTATTTGTTTGGAATCACTAGTTGCTGGAAGCTAGTATTTAAGTTTAGAAAAGAAATCTTAAGAACAGTTTACTTACCAGCTCAGTAAGATGGAGGTAAAATGGGAGAGGCCATGGGCCCACAGGAAAGCTGCAGCCTTTGGAAGAGATGTAGTAGTGATGTTAGAGGCACCTGCAGTGGAGGACAGCCTCCCACGGCTGTGTCTGGTGGCTGAGTAGGAAACCCGCTGTGCCTGTGACATTAGGGCCCCTCTGCAACTGAACAAAGATATCAAAGGGCTGCATCAGATTCTGCAAAGCAGAACTACTTAAAGCAAATTCATTCTGCTGCTGCCACTCTGGTTTGATTGATTTGAACAAGCCTTATCTTCAAAAATATGTATAGCGAACATGAGTATTTCTATAATCACTTCAGATTGCATCTTAGAAAGGAAGACAATTTTGCCTTCTCCCTGCCTCTCCTACTTCTCTCTTGCTCCCTCCATCCTGAAAAAGTCTTGTGCATGGTTAAAACATATGCTAAATGTGAGAGAAAAAGAAGTATCTTCCAAATCTTCATGTCTTCGACAGCAAAGCAGCTGTATATATCCTTCTTCTTTAAAGGTATGAATTAAAACTGAAGAACTACTACTCCAAAGTCTCTTACTTATTGACATATTTTTTTGTATATGGTGGCTATGGTTGTCAGCAGCTATTTGTCAAGTTCATAAGAGTATTTGGTATTGAAGGGAAGGAGCATCTTTTTTCATCTTAAAGAGGGGGGAATTCAGGAAGAGAAGGACTGTGCTGGCCATACACAGCGAAGCCTATGTTTTCAGTTTGACTCATCTGATCTCATCCTTATTTAACAGTAAAGATCTTGCAGGCTCTAGAAGGCAGAGCTGCACATTCAAGGATGAAATCCCTTGTCTCTATCAATCTTGGACCATATACTGCGACAGTGCTAGAGGAAGACAGAGTATAAAAAAAAAATCCTCCCCCAAGACACACTGAATGTCACTGTGGCTATATAGGGAGTGAACCCCATCCTGCATTTTTTTAATAGGTATTAGACTGATTTTTAGGAGAGCCTGCAAAGATTTTAGTTTTAAATGCTGATTCCCACAAAGAAAAAAAACCTCCAAATATCTGGAGGTAGCTACAAAAGCTTTGAGGAGAACAGAACAAGAAACCAATAGCCACATGAGGACAGAAAAATGCAACAGATTTGGATGAGGGAAAAAAATCCCTTAAAAGAATGACTGCATTTAGAAATAAGAAGGAATAAAGTAGACAAAGAAATAAAGAGCCCTGTCTTTAGGTTACAGCCAATTCACATAAGTTGACTGACCATAATCAATTGCCTGTTGGTGGTCTTTAAATAAAGGTCAGAAAAAATTGTACAGAAATCCACATGGGGATTATTTAAGTGCTTATTTAAGACAGTGGGTTGCCTGTGGGAGGCAGTGCTCAGTGTTAGTTTCACTGTATTTCTAATAGTGCTTAATTAGTTTATTATTACATTTGGAATTACTCCTTTCTTAGAGACTTTAAAGCTTTTTGTACTATTCAAAACTCTCTTTCATCCACACATCTTCCCAGAGCTGCAGTGGAAACATAAACTTTTGAGTTCAAACTCCATCTTTATATCTTACCAAAGTTCTCAGGCCTCACCAATAAGCTCCTTCCTATGCAAACAATCAATCAAAAATATCACCCTCTGCTCCATTTGTCAATGCTCTTCTTCTGCCCCTATCATTGAAGCAGCATGCCATGAGCTCCATGCACTTGGGAACCTTGTCATTCTAAGATTGATGATTAAATCATGGCTGTTTACCCTTTGGCAAGCTCAGTTATCATGCACAAGGCGACAAAAATATTTATCTAGAATGATCTGCTGACCTTCTGTTCCCTCAGAAGTTTGATAATTGGAAAACATGTGCAGTAACATAGTCTGTAGTTGCAGAGGCAACAGACATATGTACAGCTTCTGGATGTAACCTACACAGATGGAAAAAAAACCTTTGGAGCAGGGACAGCATTGCTGTACATTCTTCTTGTTTCTGTAACACACAACAATGCTTTAAATCAGGTATACAAGCTTGTGGACAGTTTCCTGGTGGCTGAGAATGCATAGTACCTCTTTGCTAAAATACCTTATCTCCGTACCCATCCAAGGTAGAAGCCACAACCTTCCGAAGGAGAGTCCTGTATGTGACTTTAGTACATCCAAAATACTTATTTTTTTTCCAACCTTGCAACTCAGGCCTGTCCAAGGCTTTGCAGCTGGACCATTTAAAGCCTCTAGATACAGTATATGAACGTAATGGCCCTGTGAATGGCTCAGGTTGAAAATGCTGTACTCCTTAGAGCAAGCAGCTTAAGACCAGTTGTTTTTGAGACCCAAAAGGGACCCGCGAGTAGTCAGCACAGGTGCTTTTGAGACACTTTTTCTTATGCTTTTAGGTGGCCTTCAACTCTGTGCTTTCACCACCTAAGATCGCCTCATCCCTGGCACATGTCACCATCAGCCAGCTTGATGTCACAGGCATGGGGTGGGTTGGAAGGCACTACTGAGCGGCTGTTCTCACCGGCAATTGGTCACGATAAAAAATGGAGGGAAGGAGCACTACATGAGAAACATGGCACTAGCTACAGTTCGGCTGATTGCCGCCCTGCATCCCATTGTGGTGTCCAGCTTCAGGCTGTGTACAGGATTTGAGCTCTCTGAATGAAGCATGTTGTTTCAGACAACTCATCTCTTTCTCCTGGCAATAAAGTTGTCACTCCCCGAGAGGCTGGCAAATAGCAGGCTGAACTCTTCCTAAAGGTGCCAAAGTTCAGCGTGGCTTCAGGGAAGTCTGTGGTGCTAAGGAGAAGATATTTTTAGGAGTATTAGTGTGGAAAGTGAACCTCGTTTTGTGGAGCAGAAAGGCAGACTGACCAGCACCCTATCATGGAGCTGCGAAGAGAGAGTACTTTGACCTACTGAAAGAGTTAGGTGCTTGGCTTAAGCCAGTGTAAGTATTATAGGGTCTAACTAGAACTCTCAAGAAAAAAAATTCTCCAGACCTGAACATTTTACTGCCCATTATCAGTACTGTGAGTTTAAGGCTAATTTTACACCGGGCCTGAAATGGGAGCACTGTTGGGTCCTTGTACAGCTCACTGCGATATAAATATATAAGGAGCACAGCAACATAAAGACCTACTTTAGGACTGAAACTACTCTGAAAAATGTCCTTTAAGGCAAAATGGATTTCATAATGTGTGACTACTGTAGGGAACATTTTCCAGTCTTTTTTACAGACTGTGTGCAAGTTGGTCTCCATCTTTCACAAAATGATATTTGATATGAACTATTATTAGCTAAAAAAGATAATCTGTTCAGTGAAACATGTTCATTTTCTGGTTCTAAATTGTTTCTGCTCCCTAAAAGCAACAATACTGCAGTAATTCAGAACACAGGCTCTGCTAATGTTATGCTTGATGCACATATTTATCAATCTGATAATTATGCTTAAAATAAGGCAGGGAAACAAGAAAAGGCTGACTGAGGAAGAATGCTGATCAAATGCTAGAGGCAGACACTGTTCATGTCTGCTAGCACAGAGGTTTACAAGAAAACAGAAAGATAAAATGCAATTTTACATTTTATTCAGTGCTGTTTATTCAGCTCTTTTTCCCTAAGAATCATTATCAATATTCTGTAGTTATTTGTGCTTCCATCTCTGATGGAGCTTGGGCTTGGTCAGCAATTTTTTCCTAGAATAAGGCATTCTTTCTTTTTTCTATCTGCTCACAGATATTTTAGGATGAGATATTGATTATCCTGTAAAAGGACAAGAAAGCAGATGCTTTTGAACCAGGGGCTTGTTTTCCTCATTACTGCTCTAAACCACTTGCTATTTTTTTAAACCTATTCAATGCCCTGGTTCTGTTTCATCAGCTTCCTTCAGAGTTGTGTTTTTTGGGGTTTTTTTTGGGCCTCTCCTCTCTCAAAATCCTTGAGGTTGCAAAATTCCTAGGGTATTCCACCATCTGTGCTGCATAGAACTGAGAAAAGTAAGGGGCGAGTGTGTGTGTGTGTTTCTATATATGCTTTAAAACTTAGTGATGCAGTGATACTGCCACTCAAATATTATTGGTTATAGCCTTTTGTGGTGGGTTGACCTTGGCTGGTCACCAGGTGCCCACCAAGCTGCTCTCTTACTCTGCTTTCTCAACAGATGGGTGAGAAAATAGAACAGGGTCAAGATACAGACAGGGAAATCACTCACCAACTACTGTCATGGGTAAACCAGACTCGACTCAGGGAAAATGAATTTAATTTATCGCCAATTAAAAATAGAGTAGGACAGTCAGAAACAAAGACAAAACTAAAACACCTTCCCCCACTCCCTCTTTTTCAGGATCAATTTCACTCCTTCACTCCTGACTCTTCTTCTACTGGAGAAGGAGGGGAGGAAGGAATGGGGAATGGGGGTTACAGTCAGTCCATAATATTTTGTCTCTGCTGCTCCTTCCTCCTCACTCTGTTCCCATGCTCCAGCATGAGGTCCTTCCCACAGGCTGTGGTTCTTTAAGAACTGCTCCAGCATGGGTGCCCTTTGGGCCACAGACCTTGCCAGAAAACTGGCTTCTGTGAAGGCTCCTCTCCATGGGCTGCAGCTTCCTTCAGGGCTTGTTCACCTGCTCCAGTACAGCCCTCCTTAGGCTGCAGGGGGACAGTCTGCTTCACCGTGCTCTTTTCCAGGGGCTTCAGGGCAATCTCTGCTCCAGCACTGGAGTACTTCCCACACCTCCCTCATCAGCCTTGGTGTCTGCAGGGCTGTTTCTCTCACATTTTCTCACTCCTTTCTCACAGCTGCTACACAGCATTTTTCACCCTTTCTTCAATACATAATCACAGAAGACCCACCAGCATCACTGAGGGGCTCAGCTTTGGGCAGCAGTGTATCTATGTTTGAGGCAGCTGGAACTGGCCCTGTCCAATATGGGGGCAGCTCCTGGTCTCTGCTCACTGAGGCCTACCCTGCAGCCTCTCTGCTATCAAAACCTTTCCACCTAAACCAAATAAATTTTTTGGCTTTCAAACTACAAGAGAATATTTAGCTTGGAATGTGGTGGCCATCAAGGACACCTTTGAAAATCTTAGAAATCTGATTTCCTGTCATTGGCATGAAAATACAGTAAGCTCAATCTTAAGAGAAAAGTAGCAGGCTGAGAACAAGGGCCAGTTCATGAGTGTCACTCTTTCTTGTTAAACCAAGAAGGACTGGCCTCCTGAATAAGTAATTCACAGCCCTACCAGCTTCCTAAAGACCCATTTTTACTGGATGCATCAGATACAGCTGGAAGTCAATGAGTCTGAAAAACAAAGAAATCATGGGAGGCAGAGAAGAGAGGGCTGAAATATCAGAAGAGTAAATACGTGTCAGAGGTGAATAGAGGTATCCTGTGTTTATTTGTGTAGCTTTGGCCTTTCAAGAAGAACTGGGTGGCTGCAGAGCACATATGAGGCAGTGGTAAATTTCTGAAGTTTCTGAACTGTTCATTGTAAATATAGTCCTATTTGCTTTTTAACAGTCAAGTATTTTTGTCTTCCAAGCACTGCAAATTTTTGCAGTAGAGACCCATATTTTTAAGTGAAAACGTGTGAATGAAAAAAAATCTTATCACCTTCAGGCTGAAGGGTGAGGTAAGCATTGCTTTTAGTAGAAAAAATACTTGAATTATAAACAAATTAATATCCAGAAGCTGGCGTTATAACAGCCCACAAGTGTTGGATCACAATATCATATAGCATCTAAGTCTTGGGTCACCATCATTCTCTTACATGGACAGTCATGGTCTCAACTTTTGCCTCACCAAAATAAGCATGAATATCAAGGTCTGTGAAGTTACACTTGTGTAAAAACTGTGTGGCTAGAGGTCATTATTTAGAAAAGTGATGAATGGAACCACAGTAATCTTTAAAAGTATTCTCAAAGGGAGCTTGAGGCATAGCATCTCCTAGAGTCAGCACTGCCTAAAATGACACCATTAATGAAGGCACAACAAAAGCATTTCATGTCACCCACATCAGAGAAAAAAGCCTTTTTCATCTTCTTGCCTCGTCTGTGAGCCAGACTAATAGTTTCCTATTGCAATATCCTGCCACATACTTCTGGTCAGTGAGAATAAAGCACATTCTGACTCACACATGTAAATAAAAGTTGTTCACCGGTGCAGTGTGGAGAGCTGCTTCCCCTCCAGGCAAGTGCTGTCTAAGAGGCAGCACCCTGCCTTGCCCATCAGTGTGTATAACTTTACTCTCTTCCCTTCCCTTTTCTCTCTTTACAGTGGGGCTGTAATTGACCCCTACCACTTGGCATCTCCTTTCCCTTCCCAAATGCTGCTGAACAGCTTCCTGGCTATGGTAGGACCCAGTCTCCCTGCCAGGCTGACACTCATGCACCAAATTCTTTGACAGAACATGTCATACACACAACTGTTGGAAGAATTTGAAGAATTTGACCAGTAACAACTGATTGGTCTGGTTAAGCTTTTAAGCTGGGAATTATGGCCCACTAATGTGCTGCTTAGGAGCTCTGGGGCTATGCCACACACAGTGCAAGCCAAAAGAAAGAAAAAAAAAGGATTCACATCCATTTCCCTCTTGCTTCTTGAGTTCTATTCCAGGCTGAGTTGTCAGTGGAAGACAAAGACCTCTCCGTGAATGTAACAGTGCAGTAGGGATTACTTTGCTCTTTCAGGGAAGGACATTTTCTGCTCAAGCAGAGCCATCAGGTGAAAATTCTGTTTTGCCTGGAGTGTTTTGAAGGTCTGTAAAGCACTTTGTGTATTGGAGTGCCCGTGAGAGTCTGGAGGGGCAGTCCACCTTGGGATTGCTGACTCCATGGGTACCCATCATTCTGCAGCTTGCTTACCGTGACAAGCCCTTCTACATCCTACATCACTAAAACCACACACTCAGAACTACTAATTGATTGATACCTGTACATACAAAGCAAGTGAAATAAATCAAATCCTTAGCTAGTGTAAATTAGCCTAGCCTGAACGGTTTCAGTAGTTATGCAAAACTGAATCAAGAGACAGGGGATCTGCCCCAAATATATGAAATATTACATAGTAGAATATATTACAAGTGTGTGTGTGTGTATGTTTACATCCATATAACTGGAATACTATTATGGCATTCTATTATAATCTTTTTTAAAATCAACCTCAAAATGGACCAAGTTGATGATATTTGGAGAACACTAGGTTTAAGAAAAAAAAAAGGAACAGGTAAAGCTTGTAATTAATGCATAAAGCTGTAGCTCAGCAATACTGTTTCCTAATTATGGCCAGAAGTCCATGGAGCTACTGTTCAGAACGGGAAGAGATCTGAGGTTGGGTGACACCTACATGCCTCTGACAAGATAAGCCGTTCAGAAGTGGTGTCATTAAAAAGAATGTGTCATTTTCTGACACAAACGAATACAGTACTTTGCCTACAAAAAACAGAAGAGAGTGTTTTACCTAGAACTTTTCTCATTTCTCTCAGAGCTCCAACAAAAAAACCTGCATGATTCGTCCCAGCTACCAAATTATTCTTGCTTTTAAAACCTTCCTTTTCCCTTTAGCTTCTGATGATTGACTCTCCCTGTAACTGCTTTGTAATACCCTGTATGGAGGACAGTATATAAAAATAAATTGCATTGAGTTTGATCCAAACATCATTTGACTCAAAATTACACTGAGATTTTGGGTTGTTTTTTTCCCCCTCCCCTTTTCTGGCTCTGACTGGCAAGCCAAATCATTTCTATTTGCTATCATAAAGGCTAAATAAAAGGGCAAACAACTCATCGCTGTTTCAATAAAATTCATGTTGTTATTTCAAAATGTAGTTCTCCTTTGTCAGTCCCCACCCCCATATACTCATTCATACACGGTGCCACTTGGATTACTGATGTGTTTGCTTACTACAGAGTCTGCAGAAATTATGGGATCAGGTTATACAACTTTTTGGTAAAACTGATTGCTGGAGAAAGAATGACTCCCTTGGAAAATTAGCCTTTATTTCCAACACTGACAACAATGAAAAGGCATGGCTTCTTGCTATCTACTGAGGTTATTACCTTCCTTGTAGTAAACCTCAGGACACCCAATTAAAGTTAACTCACAGCTTGGAACAAGCAGCCTCTAAAGTTTGCTGGAAAGAGCTGCCATATTGTCATTCAAAGTACTTTATACTAAACAGTGCAAGACAGTGACAAAACATCTAATTATCTGATTACGCTGCAAGAATAGTTTCTTACATGTACTGAATTTTGCATACCATCAACGAATACAGACTCTGTTCATCACTAACTCACATAAACAGAGAAAATAAAATAAGATAGAACAATGGGTTTCAGCTACTATTGTTTCCAAACAACAGAGATTTTTTTTGCTAGTACTTCGAAATAGCAGACCTCTCCAGCAACGTGGCAATTCTGAGATTGTCTAGCTCAGGAACTCAATTTTCTGTTTTGGTTCTGATGCTTCATGAGGTGTGTGGTGGCCAGAGACTGACCATCTGCACAGCCAAAACCAGGGCACCACGATGAGAGCTGTTCACTGCTTGTTTAGCAGAGGTGGTGCTTCTTGGAATAAAAAGATTTTCTATGAGAAGGCAAGTTAAAAATAAAAGTACTCTCAGCATTATTATTTCACATTTGCCTGCCTCTAAGACTGTGGGGCAATACACAAATCTGTGTGGTGTGAACAAGGGTAGGGATTAGCAGCTACTTCATGAGAAGGGCTTGTGCATTTGTTTTTTACCCTGGAGATCCTACCATAACCATCCAGGAGCCCCTGTGGAAACTCAGACCTGAAGAGTTACAGAAAATGGACACATTTCAGTTTTGTGCCCAGGTTTATCCCACAGCTGCTAATTTGTCTGAGCAATACACCCAGTGACAAAGGCAGAAGAGTATCTGCAAGGAAGCTGCAGTATTCTCCCATCAGTTTTTCTTTTTTGCCGATTAGGCTTGCCATGGCTGGCCTGCCAGCCAGTTGCATAGACACTACATCTGGTGCTCCATATGCAAAACTGAATGTGGGTAAGGTGCTCTAATTTCTTTTACTACAGTTCAGAGCAAGACACAGGGAGAAAAAGAGTTTTTTTGATATAACAATTTCTGTGAAGGCAGTTTTTTATGGTGCCACTACTGCACTGCAAGTATCTTCGTATCAGCCACAACATAGTGCTACTACTTCTTCACAGTCCCAACTGTCACACCACTAAACATAAATTGTGGCCTTAAGGGAGCCCCTTTTTCCAGAAGGGAGAAGCAATTTAGCCTCCATAACATATCAGTCTCCAGCTTGTCCTGAAAAGGCTGTCAATTCTGCTGAATTATGTATAAAATCAATGAGAGGTGCTGTCTGCCAGAGATGGGTTGACATTAGCAATTTCATTTTCACTGAGGGGGGTCACAAGTCCCAAATCTTCATGACCACAGAATAAGTGCCCATCTCTTCCCTACATCTCTAGTTCCCAAATTATACCCATTTTGTCACATTTTTAGAATTACAAAAAGGTTTTGTAACAAGATGATGCCATAATGAAACATCTCTTTAATTGTCTGCAATGGGGAAATTGATATTATGTTGTCAATGGGGCACTATTATAATCTGCCCTTTTCTACTCTAATTTCATTATACTCTTTATTAAAGAGACATTTGCAAACATTTATTTTTGGGGGGGAGGGGAATCCCACACAGTATTACATTCAAGTAACAAAAGAGAGCACTCTTAAGACACACAAGGATTTTCAATGGTGGAGAAAAATCTCCCCTGCAATAAGATGTGCAAATATGCATATAAGTGTGGTGTGTTAATGTGAGCTGGGAGAACAAATAAGTTTGCGATGATCTTCAGAGAAACCTTTTTTTTTTTTTGACACTGATTATGAGTCCTGTCCTTGTAAAATCACCATCACTATGCAGGTATATTGAACGAACAGGGACTGTGGCCCATAGACCTACAATAAATAGATGCACAGTGTATAGCTTGTGACCCAGCACTTTTCTATATGCTTTTTTACTACTGTGTGACAGGAGCAGTGTTGAAATCTAATTTCATGGAGTGATCTTTTCCCTCTCCTCTAGAATGGTAGCTGATCTGATATTCCTGTGGCAGCTACTAAAGGTCTGAGTGTCTAGTGGTGTTTGAGACCATCAACAAATAAAATTGCCATCAAAATTCTCTTCCAAATACTCAGTTCTGAAATAGATTTCTGTAAAAGCTCATTTAAACACGGTCACCTGTCATCACAGCACAGTCCAGAGTTCAGCAAACATAGCGCCTTAATGAACACAGTGAGCTGTAATAAACATCAAGTCATTAAAGGACATTTTTCAAAAAATAAGTCAACTTACAATTCACAACAACTTGTTATGCCAGCCTCTGTTTTTTCAAGAAAATGTATTAATGTTTATATCAGTGGTTATTCAAGGTTGTTTAGCTTCATGTAGGGCCTCAGCAATATTACAGGCGTAAATGTTTTCTCTGAGCTGAATGCTGCTTTGAGAGCATCCACAGTGGGAGCACCTCCTTGACTCAGGGGCTTTGTATCTGAACCTATTTTTGAAGGGCTGTATTCTACCACTCCTACTTACGTTCTGTGATTCATTGCTCCACTAGACATATTGGCACTGCTGAGTTTCAAAATGGCAACATTTTTCATGAGAAGTTGACCTGATGGACTGCTATTCGGCAAAGGATTGCCTTCCAGTCTCTGAAGGACAAACCTGAAGCCTTGTGCTCAAAATGTTCCTTTGCAGTCCTCACCCCACAAGAAAACTTTATTGCCATTTGAATCTTGCCTTTGAAGAGCTACAGGCTGAGTGGCAATGTCCAGAAAACAATTATTTTGTGAATAAAAGCAAAGGATTTGTGATCTGTTTGCTTCAGGATAAAATCTAGAGCTTTCCACACATTTTCATGGCAAAACTCAAGAGACAGTGTTCAAAGTAATGGTTAGGGCATTCACTCAGCTGATAAAATACCAAAGCACAGTTCCCTGATGCTGAGCATGGACTGGAACTTTTACATCCCAAACAATAGTTTAGGCCTTAAATTTTTTTCTCAGGAATAGCAAATATTTAATTAGTCATACCAACAGAGAACATCAAAGCCACTAACATAAAGTTAGAGCTTGGCCTTACACGCTCTGCAGTCAGATCATTCGGGCTCTAGTCAGTGCGAATTCTTGCCACACAAAAAATGGGAAGATCAAAAAACTCAGCAATAGCCCAGAATTCTTCTGTTATGAGACACGACAGCAGAGCAGGTCTTTGAAGTTGCCTCTCCCAGTGCATGAGTAGTTTTTAAGTGTTTGGTTTACTTTTTTTTGGTTGTTTTTCTTGGTTGTCGTCATTCTGCCCAAATGAGAAAAAATAATTTCTCAGAAAGAGAGGACACTGAATATTGCTTCCCAACCAAGTCAGTCTAAAATATTAATTTTTGTTTATTTCTTGGTTTATCTTAAAAAACCCTTGCTGAACGAACTGCTCTTTATTAACTTCAAGTCAAAACATACCAGTAAAGTTTCTATGCTTTTAGCATAATTCCCCCTAATCATCCTAGCGGAAAAACTCTGCTTGTTTTTATATCTGCTTTATACAATGCCATCAGTAATGAATGTTCTAGAATTGGAACACAATTTTGATTATCTGGCCATTACTTTTGATCTATGGAGCACAGAGACAGCTGGGTTTTTATAAGCTCGCCCTGCAGTACTGCAGATAACAAATGTAATAATCAAACTTCTGTAACATGGAACACAGAAGGGATGGGCCCACGGATCCGTCTATCTATATATACCCATACCACATCAACCAATTTTATCTTCAGAAGCAGGAGTATAAAAGTAATTTGCACAATGCTACTATTCATTATTCATATCCAGAGCAAAATAAGTTGCTCTCAGAACCAGTATTTCGGCTCTTTGGGAGGGGGTGAACCACCTGAAGGTGATTTCACAAAATTACATAAATGCCTATCACCATGACATTTACAAATGAATTAGCGTAAAAAACAAACAAAAAGCCCCTCAAAACAAATGTATTTTAAAACATAGTAATAAATGTAAGCCATTGTGAATTATGCGAAATCTAGGGTTTTTTTCCCTGGGTGCCACACAGGAAAATACCAAGTCAACAATAATGTTCCCCACTAGAAAGAAAAAAATAAAATCAGCCACTTCAACAAGAGGTTGACCATTCAGTTCAGTTAGAACAGTAATTCAGCAGGAACAGTAATTCATAAACCAGAGGGCATGTCCTTTGTTAGTAAGAGACAAATGGTCCTAAATGCTTTCTAAAAATTAGTCTCTCACAAGGTGGGGCAAGGAGAAGAAAGATGGAAGCAATGAGAAGATTAATGACCATCTCGACCAGGTAGTGGGTCATCGTAAAGGTGATAAGGGAATGGTGTGGAGGAATGAAGTGAGACATGTAAGTGCCCATAAGCTCCAGGTTTTGGGTTCCAGGGGTCATAGGTGGGTGGCTTTTGTGTGCTCAGGGAAGGGGAGCAAGAGAGCTGTGACGATGCTTAAATCCTCTGAGTGCCAGCAGTTCATTCCACACAGATGCATTCTCTATAGCCAGAGCTACATGGAGAGAGGTTCAGAGAGCACATGCCCACCACTTCACCCTGACTGATCTTTCCAAAGAGCTCTACAGGGGTTGCAACTTCACACTCTCACCACATTAATATATGCCCTTCTGTGACAGAAAAATCAACCAACCACACAAATGTGAAATCTGATTATAAGCAGCTACTGTATCACTGGCAATTGCTGCATTTTTAGATGTTCTAAAATTCCACAGAGGTTGCAGGGGAAAAATACTTTTTGTGACACTAAGCTTTGAAAAGGAAGAGAAGTCTTCCCAGCTATTGCTGTGTTGAGAACCCAACCTCAAGTCTACAGCAAAACCACCAAACCAAAACCAACTGAGCCCTTGATTCTTTGAAGCTGTAAATGGAAGAATATGTAGAGCCTGATTTGAGATTTGGCATTGTTCAACCATCTAGGTAAATCTAGGAAATGTCAGTGATGCAATGTATCCCAGCAGGAAAGGCAGCAGCATGACACCAGGAGCTCCAGAGAACAAGCATCTCCAGGTTCTTCATTACACCAAAAAAGCTGTTTGGCCAGTACAGAAGCAGCAGATTGGCTGCCGACTGCCCTGCATTGACTGCTCAAAGGTTCCCTAACAAATGGGATGCTCTTTCTCTAGCCATATGATGGAAGGCACCTTGAATCCCTGTGGGAAGTGCTTAGTTTTTTTACCTTAGCCATTCTTCTGTTCTATTTCCCACCTAGGCTTTGTTGCTAAGGGGAAAAATTTTCATTATTCCCGAAAATTCCTCATTATTCCTGTGATATATATGCAGTAAAGGGCAATTATCCTATGCTTTAGAGAAACTCCTAGGAAAGATCCTTGCCTACAATAAAAGTAAAGCTTATGCAAACAAAAGGAAATTAAAAAAATAAGGATATCATACAAATCTAGATCTTCTCCGGCTGAATGAAGCAAACTGTGTAAAATACACCATTGTAGAGTCAGATTTAAGGTATTTGAGCAACTTGTCTGCATTTTGAGTAATTAATATTGACTGAGGTAAAAGCAGTGACTTTGCTTTCACATTCCTGATCCTGAAAGGTAAAGCTGTCAAAACCATGCTACTCCTGCTAGAAGGAAGGTTCCTTAGGAAGGTGGGAGTAGTTGTGTAAGGTAAGAACTGGCAGCAGCTTACCTGAGACATCTTGAGTGACTACAGACAGTTTTGAGAAACCCTTTTGGGGGCACGTGTCACATGACCTGTCAGAAGACATTGCTACTTTGGCACCAGAAGAAAATAAGTGGCTATTTTTGTTCACAACTGAGAAGTATCTTCTGCCTGCAAACAAGCACAATACAGACACAAATATTTTCCATTTAAAGTTATAAACATCTTACAAAGCATGGTCAAGCAAGACACACTAACTTGGAGTTAGGGGAAGAAGTCAGTACTCATTGGCTGTCCTATCAAACTGATTTATGTGGGGATTTTGTATTCAGAAAGATCACAGTGAGCTTTATACAGTTGTTACAGTTGGAAAAGACCCTGAAGATCATTAAATCAACTATTAACCTAGCACACTGGCAAGTCCACCAAACCATGCCCCTAAGTGCTGTATCTATACATCTCCTAAATACCTCCAAGGATGGTCACTCCACCACTTCCCTGGGCAGCCTGTTCCTGTGCCTGACAACCCTTTCAGTAAAGAAACTTTTCCTAATACCCAATCTAAACCTCCCCTGGCAAAACATGAGACAATTTCCTCTTGTTCTATTGCTTGGTATCGGGGAGAAGACACCAACTCCCACCTGCTTACAACCTCCTTTCAAATAGGTCTTGAGAGCAGTTAAGGTCTTCCCTCAGCCTCCTTTTCTCCAGGCTTAACAACCCCAGTTCCCTCAGACACTCCTCATAAAGACTTGTTCTCCAGACCCTTCACCAGCTTTGTTGCCCTTCTTTGGTCTTGCTCCAGCACCTTGAGGTCCTGCTTCTAGTGAGAGGTCCAGAACTGAACACAGTACTCAAGATGCAGCTTCACCAGTGCAGGGGGACAATCACTTCCCTAGTCCTGCTGGCCACACTGTCTCTTATACGAGCCAGGATGCTGTTGGCCTTCTTTGCCATCTGGGCACACTGCTGGCTCATACTCAGCCAGCTATTGACCAATACTCCCAGGTCCTTTTCTTCTGGGCAGCTTTCCAGCCACTCTTCCCCAAGCCTGTAGCATTACATGGCGTTGCTGTAACCCAGGTGTGGGACCTGACACTGAGCCTTGGCGAATCTCCTATCAATCCAGCCTGTCTAGATCCCTCTGCAGAGTTTTCCTACCCAGCATGTCAATGGTGCTACAGCAGCCAAGAGCACATCACCACCAGTAACATCACCAGGTGAGAACTCAAACATCACTTGGTTCAACAACTTGGAGGGAACATGTTTCAGACTGTTGTGGGATAAGTATTAAATTGTTCACCAATACTTTGCAATCCCAGAGGAAACACAGGAAGCTAGATCCATCCACATGTAAGGCCTTGTGCATCAATTAGGATGCTTATTTCCCCAAAACACCCTTCTCCTCATCTGTTTAGCCCTTGAAGTTCAGGGGACATAGGTTATGAAGGACTATCATTGAAAGAGAGTACAAACTGTAGAAGAGCTGAGATGGGAAAGTTCCTAAGGCCTTCTTTCTTTATTTCTATTTCTGACTTCCCTCGAATACTGCATCTATGAAGCAGAGATAAAATATATCATTGCCAAATCCCATTTGCAAAACAGGCTGCCAGAATTTCCCAAGACAACTGTAAGGTCTGAAGGTCAGTCATCCTCCTCTTCTTGGTGCAGTCCTCTTGACAGGGATTTAAGCATGTATCATGGGTACAAAACCTGGTTGCACATTTTTAGAGCAAGAACCAACCTGCAGCTTGATGAAAGAGGACCAGTTCAAACATCTTTTTTTTCTTGTAAAAGCATTTGAGATGCATAAAAATGATTTACCCACAGTTCTGTTCAGTAGACCTAATACTGTCCAAACACTAGGTTTGAGAAATGTTGCTACAATTTCAAAGCTGCTGTAGATGGAGCTGGAAGACTGTTTGATCAAGATAAAGCTCTTACTGCTGTCCAAAAGAGCTGAGTGCTCATAAAAGATGACCTCTGCTCCATTCTAACAGAAGAATGTGCCATGGTCAAAATTGGAAATCTTCCACAAATCTTTCCCCCTCTCTGTATCTTTTAGCATTCAATTAAATACAATTAATCTAGCATTTTGAGTTTGTTGTTTCAAAATAACAGTAAAATAATTATGCTTAAAATAATTTTTGTATACATTACAGAAGACAGAAAATCAATGTGTTAAAAGTGGCCTTTTGCTTATTTAACATGAATTTACAGTTTTAATCCTGCCCTTTATAAAAGTTTTCCTTACTTACCTATGCATAGCCAGATTTTCATTTTTATGCCCATATGGAAAGAGCTTAAATAAGGTCACTGATAATTTTGACACGACTGAAAAATCAAGGCTTTGTTACAGCATCAAGCTGTAGTTATGATGCACAAGGTAAGTAATAGCCAGGTATGCAGCACTGAAATGCTAGATATGAGCTCAGGAGGTTTGCTACCTCCCAACTTTCACAGGCATCATCAGCAACAAGGAGGTAGAAAGGAGACATGCCCATGAAAAGTGCAGTGAAGAGGAGAAACCTCACATGCAGCACTTAATGGTCTCCAACTCAGATTTCAGGATTCACCTCTGGAAGTCACAGTCAAATTATGTAAATTACAGTTTGAGTGCTGATGAAGCAGTGAAGTGGCACCATGCTGAACAGCATCACCCACCCAGCCTTCCCAGTGCAGAAGGCTGCTATGCCAGTCCCAGGCACCAGGATCCCCTCCTGCTGCTCCAGTTCTCTCAACAAACTGTGGAAGTGTGGTGTTTCTGCTGAGCTTCACACTGTTCACAATTAGGTCCTTAATGAGTGTAAATGTAGACATTAAACCTGAGCAGATTGTTGCAAGTGGAAGGCAGCAGAACTGTTGTCCCTACTATGTTTGCTTTGTTTGCAAATAAATTATTTTAACAGGTTAGAAACATGGTTAGCAATAACTAATCTCCTAATGGGAGTTTTTGATAAAGGTTCTTGACCTTGAGCACCTCCTTGAAGGACACAATCTGATGTGCACCAGTGTTAACAGGGGCTCGTCTTTAATTCAGTGAAAGAAAGTCCAGGCAGCAGATGACTGCCAGGATCTGCAATTTATTTTATTTATGCAAACCACAGCATAATCACACAATCATTAAACTGTCAGTCTAGAAACGAGCCAAAAATGATGCAAGCTCTGTTATTTAGATAATGTGCATTAAACCAAAGAGCCAGCCATCAATGTGGAATTGAAAATTTTGAACTCCCAGAAATGGCACAGATCACTTTCCTTTCACCTGGGAACTTGCCTTCCAGATTCATGCCAAATTCTATATGCAGTTTATTTTCAGTCCAGCAGTACCTAATGCTAGAGAAGTGCACACAGCTCCTCACAAAACTCAAATGTGCTTTGTCTGTTTTTATTTACTACAATCAGGGCGGCCCAGGTGGGACCAAAAAAAGCCAAACCAAGCACCAGATCCAAAATTAGCATTTTATTCAGAACGTTGGGGTCAGAGGTGTTTCATTCATATTCTGGTACACAATACAGAGGCAAAGCTGTTCTCGGAAGTCTCTCCAGTTTGAAAGCTCCTTCCCCCTTCCCTCCCCACCCCCAAAACATACTGTATATTTACTCGTGCCACCAGTATCAGGCCAACTCCCCTCCCCCCTGCTTTTTTTTGGTACAAATTATGTAAAACTTTTGTGCTAAGAACTTTTCTCCCTCCCCAAACAAAACAAAAAAAATAATAAAAATAAAAATAAAAAAAATATTGAGTACTCTAACTACAGTTCAACAATTGAATCAATGTCACTTGTTTGCAACCTGTTTTGTAAATACTTTATCCATAACGAAAGATATAAACATGCAAAAACCTGAATCCATAGTCCAAATAATACATACACGTGTTCTGAAGTTTCTGCACTTCTCCACAGACTATGCCAATAAAACATTATGTACACATACAATTTTTTACAGTGAAGTGGGAAAAAATACTAGAAATTAAAAAAAGAAAAAAGAAAAGTGTACATGGATTAAGACCAAAATGTGTCTAACATTCTAGCATAAGAAAAAAAATCCATTCTGCTACAAACTGGTGATATGAAAACTCCCTTTATTTGCAACCAGCTGCATAAGTTTTAGAATTTTAGTGAAAAAAATCCCCTAACATCTAAAACTAGAAGTAATGTACATTGTTCCACCTCATGGTCTTCTCTCCCAGATAATAAAATTGCTCCATGAGGATTTTTTTACATTTTTAATCTCCTTATTTTAATAAAAGCAATGCGATGTAACAAAAGCATGTTGAAGCATATTGTGTTTCACCTTACTCCTCCCCACCCCAACATATTTTGTCTCTTTAATGCATCATTTCATAAATCAGTACCATTAAAGCCTTAAACATAAAACTAATTCCGATCTGAAAAAGGTACAAAAAGGCACATAAAATCCCAGTGCTTCTGTACTGTAAAATTCAAGTGTAACTGAGCTCAATATTTTTTTCCAAACAGCATTGGATCACTGATATTCCACGGAGCCCAAATTGGTTTGCAGCCTAAGCCAAAGCCTTCAGCAAGCACTTGTGCTAGTAGACTACAAAGTTAAAGCCTAGCTTCTGTATGCTTTTGGGGAATATCAGTTGAAATGTTTGTACTTGTCCAAAAACAAAGTTCACTTTGAAGTTCAGTCATCACCTCCACCGTACATATCAGCAAGTTTCTTGAAACGTGGGCCCCAGTCATTTAGGTAGTCATAGTCTTGCTCACCACCACTACTTGAGGAGTTAAGAGAGCTCAAGGATCCAGCAGTGGAGCCACTTCCTTCATAGTCAAAGACTAAGAGGGAGTCATATGGTGGGGCTGTGGGGTCATTGTCAGCTGCTTTAAGTCCCTGCAAAAAGGAGAGGGAGAAAAAAATATAAAGCTCTGTATCTGAGAGAGGTGCAAAACATAACTGGAATATCATAGCGCGATTATCTATCAATCGCCACTTGAGAAAACCAAGTTCTTGTTCTTCTGTAATCCAATTCAAAACACGATGCATGTTTTTCTAACTCCAGCAAGAACTTACTTCAATTCCTTTTAGAATGGTGACATTTCCAGCGTTACAGTACAGGACATTTTGAATGAAGCTGCAATTACAGCTCTAACAAAACCTTAAGAGAACATCATGGCACTAGGACTGATGCTAATAAATGCACAGTTTCAGAGCTACACAGCTCACAACCTGCAGCATGAGCAATATGGGACTGGTTAAACAGACAGATGGGGAAGGAAAAATAGGCATGTTTGGAAAGATTTACTTCAACAGCCATCTCACATGGCCAATAACACATTCACTGACATTGCCGGCCTGCAGTCCATTTGTGTGTGCCAAAAGCCATAATTAGTTAGTCTTGCAATATTCATGTACCTCTGTAGGCTGTAAGAAAAAGATACAGTCAGTATGTTGGCTTAAGCCTTATGTGCTTTGCCATAACCACCTACAAGATTCTGTCTGCTCTTCAGAAAACACACGCACAATGACATCAAAGCTAAAAACAAGACCGTAACAATATCTGTTTCCTCCTTTCAAAGTATGCATGTTATCAACACACAAACATTAGATCTTCAGTAATTCTAAATTTCTGCTCTCCAGAGCTGAATAACCCTAACTAAAACCAACACAAATTGAACAAGAGGAAAGCAGGGAAAGAACGACATTTATTCCAGAGAAAAGACTCTTCCCTCCCCCCTGTTTTCTTATACAGGTCCAAAACTAAACAGTCAATTTAATTTTAGAGTATGAGGATTGCTCTGTGCTTATCCTGGGAAGATTTTCAAGTTGAAAATAAAAGGCTGAAGCCTGAAGTTAAAAAGCCCTCTTGTGTTTTGGATTTTTTCAACCTCAGTGTTTCTTCCACTGGATTAGCAATGCTTTTTCGACATCTTCCACTTTGAACAGGAATTACTCTGGCAGCCACTGATGTGGGATATGTATCTTCCAGGATTCTATACAGCTAAGCTAAGATTTTAAACTGCTCACTTTTAATTTTAACGGTTGTTATCTGTGCTGTTTTTAACTTTAATTTTATATATTTAAAGAATGGCTTTAATATACTCTCAATTATCTGAAGGGTTGAGTGTGCCTGCTGCAAATTATTTAACATACTCTGTTTTTACAAAATACGTTTCAGTCTCTATTGTGTTTAGTCTAAATGTGACATAATGGAAACAGATGTTGATTTTTCTTTTAGAAATAAGTATTTAGCTAAACCCATTAATTAAAGCATATAGTGCTGGTAAGGTAGAACAGAATCCTGGTTCTTTATCACCCATCTAAAATTATTTAGAGGTGTGTGAAATGTACCTAAAATAATTTTGCAAATCAGTGGTGGGAAGGCCCAACATATTTATCAAACTAATGACCTCTAATCAAGAACACATTTTGGACTTAAAATGATCCTTTCATGCAGTACAACAACATTAAGAAGGTTATTAATAGCCTACATTAGAAGCACAATTTTGAATTATCTGATAAGAATAATTGGTGATGCTTGTTATCTTTCTCTTTAGAGTTTTCCATCCTGATGGCCATAATAAGGACAAAAGATTTCAGATTCTGCAAAGGCAATAGCAAATGTTGGAACTTCCCTTATCCAACTTCAAAGCTGGAAATAGTTCTAAGGCTTTCTTTCAATTTCTGCTGCTGAAGCTGAAATGCAACTTAATTTCTTAGGCAGTAACTTCCCTTAAGACCACTTGGGGTGACAGACACCCATCTTTTTCAAACACAAGTGACAGAAAAGGAACATAAATACCATTTGAGCTTAAGGAGTGCTGAGGTATGAATCCCAGGTGTCAGTGTGTAAAAGTCATTTAGAAAGTTGACTTGGAGAAGAAATCCTGTTTCCCTGCAGTTATGCCTAGTAACAAGCCAGCCAACCATGGGATACTAATTTATTAAAAATCAGTGAACAAAGCATTTGCCTGCATCACTTCAGAAATTCTAATACTTATCAGCCATCCAAGGCAAGGCAGCAGGCAGCCTCTTTCCATCTGTTTTTCCAATGGGTAAGTTGAATTTTTTGTGCACTTTGCTGCTGGTATCATGATAGCTTTTGAAAAGAAAACTGATTTTGAGCTACTGACTTGCAGTATAATATCTCACTAACAAATTCACTGTTTAAAAGGTTGTGCTTCCTGTCTTGTCGCGGGCCAACGTTCAGAGAACACAGCTACAGGCCATGTTATGGATGTAGTGATCAAACTGCACAGCCCGGGTTACACTGACATTTGCACCTATCTCCTGGTTAAAGATTCCTCAGATTTGTAGTATAAGACTGAACTTAGTCTCTAGCTCTTCAAAAGACAAGCAAGTTTTCTGCTATATTGGTGTGTCAAGTTACCTAAAAAAAATGGCAAAGAAATATTACAATTTTTTCACTTTCCCTCTGCTAAGCATATTCTCTGAACCTACCCAATGCGCCACTCTGCTTTGCTGTTGGGTTCTGGAGCATTTACAAAGCTGGAGTTAGTGGATGTCAGCTCTGGCAGTGAAATTTGCTTATGAAACTCCCTTTTGTTTCAGTACTGACACCTTTTCTGCTTATCATGCAAGCCCTTTTAGTTGGTGGTACCACAGCCTGCTGTATTGGTACAACTGAGAAGGCAACAAATGCCAAGAGCTGCTCCTACTGATTTTGCTGCCATGGTATTGTCAACCGCTTCTGAAGAGATCTCTCAGTTTTTCCCAGATTTGTTCAAGAATCTCAGAGCAGCAGAACTGTTATAATAGTTATTTGGTTTATACTTTCCTGATCTGAAAACCTAAAGTTTTCATTAGATAGAGAAGACAGATTAGACACAGAATTGCTGGGGTACACACTTGGGATGATGTGATCCTGCTAGGAAATAGTGAACTAAATCACATTTCCTTGCATTTGCTATACCACCAATGCACAATATGCAGTGACAGAAGAGCCGTGGCAAGACAAAGGTCACCTTGAAACCTAGGACAGACCGAGTAGCAATTTCACTTTTTTCCCTCTTTCTCTTTTATATATGTCAAGGCAACTTTCACAAAGAAAGAGATAAAGGGCAGAGGAGAAGAAGCTACAGTGCCTTCACTAAGGAACAATTACAACCTTGAGTTATACTTTCCTTAGTATGTGTAGCAGTCCCAATTTTTCTCAAATCAAGGGAAAGCAAAACCCTCAAAATCTTGAACTAACATGGAACATTACAAAATTTAATGCTTTTATTTTCATTAATCCTACTACTTAATCAGACTCAGTAGGCTTTTGATGAGAAGGAAAGGAAGAACAGAGCCCTGCAGGGAAATGCAAAAAATTGTTTAAATTTGGAACTGTTTTTTTACTTGACAAGAGAAAAGAGAAAAATAGCAAGGGACCTTGTTCTGCTTGGAGGTGCACTGTATCAATAGCCATTTATTAAGAATGAATTGAGGGTCCTCCATGTCCTCATAGGATGAGACCTTTACTTTGTAATTTAAATTTAGTTTACCTCAGGCTATGTCTTCTATTGATTAGAAATATATTCTTAGCCACAAACTCTCCACCACAATATAATTTAAGATTTCTAGGGACAGCATAGGTGGTTCCTGAAAACAGGATTAACAAAGCTACTCCAAACAGTCCTAATTTATACTGTCCTGCATATTCTGACTATTCTAAATACTAATTTTGCTCCACACTCTGCAGGTTATGTTTTAAAGGGCTGAAAATGGCAAACAAGGTCCACAGAGGATTCTTAATAACACATGACTTATTTCACTGACTTGTTTGTACACTGGACTGGAAGAAAAGGAGGTTTTTCCCTTCCCTCCTTAAATTAGAGATTCATCTATCCATTGAAACAGACAAAACAAGAAAGTCCCTGAAGTCATTTAGCTTATGCCTGCGAAACATGTTTTGATTGTAAGGCACCTCTGGAACCTTCCTATTTTGGAAAGCTCATAGCTCTGTACGTGTTATCTTAGCTTTGTAAGTGTTATAAAAATACTTGAAGTTTTTATCATACTTGTAACTTGTTTTTCAAGTGAGAAGTCATTGGGACACTACAAAATATTCATACTTATGTATGTTTCATCAAGTAGCTTTAATACAACTGATGACAGCTACAAAATAATACACCAGAAGAAAGAGAGTAGTGCCAAAAGGAAAGGACCAAAATGACCCACTAGGTATTCTTCAATTTTTGTTTTTATGGATCTGTAATAAAAGAAAAGAAAAAAAACACCCCATGCTTGCTCAGCGGTGGTGGCTAAATCCTCCAATATCTGAAATCAATGACCTACAGCTACTTTTTTTCAAAAGGGGGAGTATTTCAGAGGCTAATCACAACAATACTAGACTAGCTGTGTGTCTGAGGTGGTGGTGAGCATTCAACAGACTAAATTAATTCCCGCACATGGGCCAGCATCCCAAAGGTTCACACTGATGTCTGGGAATAGCACCAAGTCCTCCAAGTCCTGGGCTAGTTTTGCTGGCAGTTTGGGTCAGGGCTGCCCAAGGGAAAAGTTACAGCTCTTTGCCTAGTGCCGTTGAAGGTGGACGTAAAGAGATATGAACTTTGGCCTTTCTTATCTTCCTATGTTGTTTTCACAGCTCGGAGTATCTTCAGTATGAACTGTCCGAAGAAATGTCTGGTTTTACCCAAGATATTTCTTCCATTGAGTCCAAGTAAAACTGAGAGGAACTTACCCATTTGTTTGGGCACAATCTTTCCAGGTGGAATTCTGTGAAGAGAGTCTGAAAACCTGTGCAACCTGAATGTTTATGCTTTATATGCCGATAATTTGGAAATTTAACTGTAATAGTGAGTACTACTGTGAAAGACTGATTTTTTTTTCCCCCCTCAGCAGACTCCCATTTGCCATGGGAAATTTTTATATAAAACATAAATTAAGATTGAACTGCTTTTGAGAAATAAAACCTCTATTTTGCTCAGACTTCTGGCAAAACAGAGTATGGACAACCTTTGAGTGGCTACTGTTTTCTAGGAAGAGGGTTAGGTGGAATGTCCTGTAGTAAAATAACACACTGCTGTGAAATCCTAAAAAATACATACCTTATGAAAAAAAGAAGCTAAATATGTAACGCTTGAATCATAGAAACCACCTCATACAGTTCCTTTCAATCAGAGCACATAATTAATTCTGAGCTAGCTTGCAGATAAGAAAATTGTCATGCTTTAATTTCATATATATTCCCAAAGTTAATTTTATTTCAGAGTCTATGACATTCCTGACATTATTTTACAGTGTGAGAAAGCTGGAAGAAGCTGTCTCTTTTGGTGGATGGCAAGGGGAAGCATAAAGGGAAGTACTGATCTAATAAAATAGGTGGCAGTAAAAAAATTACTCCATGCTTGTTTATACTATGATATAAATATATCGGATAAAATCAAGGCAGCATGTACTGTTTCTGCAGCTCCACGTGTACGCATTGATGCTATAATCTTCAAGAGTGATAACCTACTGAAAAATAGCATTGCAAGAACACCTTGCTATGTAATTTAAAAACTGTAGGAGGATGGACAAACTCTGGTCCCTTTCTGGCTTTCCAGGAGAATCACACTTATTCTTTGTCTTGGCTCTGTAATGGAGCTTGATAGCTGTTTTGAGGGCAAGAAAAATGAGGGTATTGAGGACCATGGGTTCCTCCCAAAGGTCTGCCAGATGGGTAGTGTCTGGTGACAGCTGTGGGAGGATAGGATGGGAAACTCTCATTATCTGGAAGGAGATGAGGAAGCACAAGGAAGTTCTTGTGTGCATGCTGCCTTGGCTGAAAATGTGGGTCTTCTGTCGTCCCATGTCTCCACTATTTTCCAAAAGCCAATTATAACTGTAATATTTAGAAGTGCAAGACATTAAAGAATCCTCTTTGTTGAGACATCTCTTTTAATTACAGCTCTTCCCCAAACCTGGAGTCTCTTAAAATACAATGTCTTATGAGAGTATTTGTATGTTTCCTGCTAGCCATATTCTTACAATTGTATTGGTGTATACTTTAACAGGAGCAAATTGAATTTTCTGCAGCTTGCTAACACAGAAGACTTAAGTACTTTGGCCTGAATTTTCTTTAAAGCAAACAAGAATAAATTTTGCAAAAACATTTCTATAATAATTGTCCAGCTCTAATTGCCAATGAAGATACCAGAAAATTAGGGAAAATAATTAACTACCACTATTCGTCTACAGAATATAGATCATTTTTAAGTGGCAAACTTTGGCTTAGTATTTGTTTTCCTACAACCACCAAGCACAAGAAACACATTCTACTTTAATTCCACAAAACCAATGACTTAAGACTGACCAGCAACAGATATAATGAAACAAATATTTGTTGAAGCATTTGCCCCAGAACTTTGAGTAATCTGGTAAAGTCTGAATCTTACTTAGATTTATCTTTATTAGATCGAAGAATCAAAGATCATGTAAAGACTTTTAAAGCTCTATGACAAGTATTAACAGCACTTACATAACATTTAATTTAGCTGCCCTGCTCACTAATCGTATTTGATGGAATTCTTTTGGTCTCGTTGAAGGTAATGAATTTCCACTATTATCTAGATTCAAAGGGTAATGTATGAGGAAAATGAAAATGAACTTCTTCCATTATTACATTACTGTGAATTAATAAATGAATTTAGGCTAAACTATCATTTTGTTAGTCTATTTATTACTTGGAAGCCGCAGAATAATCCTGCTTGGAGATACTGTGGTTGCAGCTGATAACATATTACAAATGTAATTAATACAAACATACAAGAGTTAATTGATATATTTTCCCTTTCTGTTTGAATGAGTTAATTAAATTTGTCTGCACTTTAAAAGAACATATTTACTTCTATTTAGCAAGAACGATTTTAATTGTCTCAGTAAGTTTTAGAAAGTTGTTATGTTCAAACATAACAGCTACTCATGCAAAGTGCAATTAACAAAACATAAAAGCTTATCAGATCTTAGGAGGAAACATTTTCTTTCCTTTACCTCATTAATGAAGTCCCCAATGTCTCCAGGATGAGGAGCAGCTGATCTGACTGGATACTGAGGCTCTGCATGGATTGGCCTTTCATCAAGGCGTCTGATTCCAACAGGTTTGATGGTATCTGGTTCCACAGTGTCAGGCTGCTGGAGCTGGCTCAAGTCATAATCCTGCAAAATATGAAACAAAGACAGCAAGTTACGAGAATTTCAAACTGTATCTGTCAGGGGAAAACGTGAGGAGAAAAAAGGGGAAATGCAAGTATTATTTCACCAGAAGTTCTATTTTCAGGATTGTAATGCTTACTGAGAGTAAGTCAAAAACATTGTTATCTGCATACCAACAGGATGTTATTTGATTTATACTCCCTGAATCTACCATTTTGATTCTATGCCACCAGATTTATAGAGCTTCTCATAAGTTTTCCATTGAGAAGCAAGGATTTGAGTATTACTGTTGAGAGACAAAACACTTTGCCTACTCACGATGATTTACTGCATAGAGCAAGGATGCCAAATCCAACTCTTACTTTTCTAAGCAAATAAATGGCAGACATTCTCATTCTGAGAAAGAGGCAAGTGCACTGCTCTGCAGCATTTTATAATACCTTCAAAGAATGAATTTACGACTCCTTGCTGATTTCATGTGGCTTCCATAATATGAAAGCAAAAGGGGGGAAAACATAAGAAGTACAAAGCTCCTCAGATTTGGCCTTAATGCTAAGCACTTTCTAAAGATTATTCGTGGATCTGTTCATTAAGTACTTGATGCTGCAGTTTCAAACTCTGGCAGACTGATGAAGCCAGCATAGCACTATGAATTCCAATAAGCAGCATGTATGTATGTATGTATGTAATACTTTGCTGAGGCTGCACCTTGAGTATGGTGTTCAGTTTTGGGCGCCAAGGTACAAGGAGGACATCAAGGTGCTGCATGCAGTGGGTACAGAGAAGGGCAAGGAAGCTGGTGAAGGGTCTTGAGGATAAGTCTTACGAGGAATGGCTGAGGGAGCTGGGGCTATTTAGTCTGGAGAAATGAAGGCTGAGGGGAGACCTTATTGCTCTCTACAACTACCTGAAAGGATGTTGTAGAGAGGCAAGTGCCAGTCTCTTCTCCCAAGTAACAAGTGATAGAACAAGAGAAAATGGCCTCAAATTGTACCAGGGGAGGTTCAGGCTAAATATTAGGAAAAATTTATTCACAGAAAGGGTTGTCAAGTACTGGAACAGGCTGCCCAGGGGAGTGGTGGCGCCACCATCCCTGGATGAGTTTACAAGTCGTGTAGATATGGTGCTTAGGGATATAGTTTAGCAGTGGAAAGTCTTTTCCAACCTAAACGATTTTGTGATTCTATAAAAATTTTAATTAGATGAATGTTTATGCATTTTAGATAGGTATACCTGAATACTATTTGCATAGTGTGATGCATTGCAGCATTGTCATTTACCTCACTGTTGTCACATCTAGAAGGTAGTCATGCTCTAGGATGCAGACCAAAGAACTGGGCTTAAAGGTTTAAACTAAAGGTCTACTGTACACCAGATACCATGCCCCCCAAAAATAATCCAAGCAGTTGAGAAGTATCCCAAATAAGGTCCTTTGTAATCAGTTTCTGTTTTTCAACACTGCTGTTCTTGTAAAAATCTTGAGTTATAATCACAACTTGCTGGAAGCTGTCTGTGCAGACAATTACATTTCAATTGGTTCCTAACTGTCTCCTAAATAAAAGAACACAAGCGTTTACTTCTGCTGTCACCTCATGGGACATAGGTCCTTTTTGAGAGTACTACCTACTGTGACCCCAAAACCAGACTTTGTCAACTACTGACAGCAGTAAAGGTAGTTTTCCGAGAGAATTGTAACTCCCAAATCCACTACACCTTCTAATTTGCTACTCGGGTCCTCAGCTGACTGCACACAAATATGTAGTCAAAAAAGGTGGAACAGCTCCACTGAGATCTGAGAATGCAGTTTCATATGCTTTAATTAGATTACAAGTTCCTTGGGGCAGAGCTGTAACTTCTACCCTTCGGTTCTTCATGTACCAAACAGAATAATAAGTGATCTCCATGAAGCTGTATGAACTGAGGAAAAGTAAACAGAACAGAACTTTTTATCCTTTCCCTTTTTATTACATAAAATAAATCAAAACAGTGTAGAGGCATACTATCAGAAAATCCTATTAAACAGAGAAGAATGTACTTTTTTAGAATTTATAAATATGTAGCACAAGAGTGCTTTTCATGCCTACCCAAAAGATGGAAAACACCAACAGGGAGAAATGAAAAATACTATTTTTTTTTAATACTAAGCATTTCATTATGGAGGAATTCAAACAGGTTAAGGTTAAATAACAATATATTAAAACCAGGAGACCCTCCTGGTCATTTCAGTGTTTCAAAGATGTTTTTTCCACCCACTTGCATATGCATACACTTCTTTGTGACTAGTGGTCATACAGAAATACAACATGAAACAAGACAGTCAGTCCAGAATCTTTACATCTAAAGCCATTTTCTTGTGTTTATGTACAGTTTGAAAGATCTCCAGCTAAAAAGACAGCAAAGATTGCCATCTGCAAGGCAACAAAAGTGCAGAATGTGTCCTTATGTGGACTCCCCATTTGGTTTTCGTTTCTAGGGTAATTTATGACACTGCCATCTAGCCTTCTATCAGAGAACATTTATTTTGGAGGTCTATTAGTGTCTGGACAGGAAGAGAAGTTCCATTGTGCTTATTATCATGGACTCTCAGATCTCTCCTATCATTAAAATCAATACCAACTGTACATCAAGTCAGGTATGGCAAGTCATCCACCATCTTCTCAAACTGGCTTACAAATGCAGCATCATGCAACAACTCCAGCTGTTTCAACATTCTGTCCAAAGTCAACTCTACTCAATTACTGCAAAGTAAAAGAAGGAAAAATGTTTTAAAAAGCCAGGGTGTAAGCTGTTTAAGGGCTGGTGAAATTCCATCTCTCCACTCAATGCTGCATTCACAGCTAGAAAAATGGGAAAACTTTTCATGTATTACCTAAAGCTCCTGAATGGACTTTCTGGTTAGTCTTAAGCAGAGGTTTTTAAGATGATTAATGGAAAACTACAGCACATCAGAAAGAGAACAACACAAGTGGAACAGCCAGCTTGGAGCAACACTATGGGTCATTTTTATCCTTAATTTCAGGAGCACAAGTCAACAAAGTTTTGTCTTTGCTCCAGTATTATTCCATATAAACTGTTGATAATTACAATCTGCTGGGGTACTAGTGAGGAACAAGACTAGACCCTCCACTGGAAATGTACTTCAGCAAAGGTTGTGAGCATCTAATTCGTATGGCTGCCAATTTTTGTCAGAGGTATTTATTTACTTACTTATGCTCTTTAGCCCTAACCCCAGCAATTTTAAGGGAAGCAAGCTGAATGATGCCTTGTCTTTTCCTTTGTTTATAAAGGGATCTGGTATCACTGGATGAGACAATACAGCTACCTTTTAAATAATTGGTGCTTAAGGAGATGACAACCTTAATCCTTTATCACTATAACTCTCCTGATGTAGCCACAAGCACTTCTGTCTCTTTGGTTAGTATCTCTGGCATCACTATTTGCTCTTGCTGAAAAAAGCCTTGACATCTGTATTGAAGCAGAAAAACTTCTGGTTTTTGTTTGCTTTTGGTTTAAGAAAGGAAATAAAATAATGATGGGCTAAAAGGGCATTTAATCAGAAATTGCATCTTGTGAAATTAAACAAATCTCAAAAAACCCTTGCAAAACCCCACCAGGCCCCTTCCCTCCAAGCTGATTAAAAACATTGACCTTATTAGATACTTAGTTTTAGATAGCTTTAAGCAAAGACTTAAACCATTACTAGCTGCCACCTCACATTCCTGAAAGAATGTGATCCCATAAGATCACATGGCTGTAACATAGAACAAATTAACCACTTTACCAGATCACAGAATCACAGAATCTTAGGGGTTGGAAGGGACCTCGAAAGATCATCTAGTCCAACCCCCCTGGCCAGGCAGGGTCACCTAGAGTACATCACACAGGAACTTGTCCAGGCAGGCTTTGAATGTCTCCAGTGAAGGAGACTCCACAACCTCTCTGGGCAGCCTGGTCCAGTGCTCTGTCACCCTCACAGTAAAGAAGTTCTTCCTCACATTTACATGGAACCTCCTATGCTCCAGTTTGCACCCACTGCCCCTTGTCCTATCACTGGGCGTCACTGAAAAAAGCCTGGCTCCATCCTCCTGACACTCCCCCTTAACATATTCGTAAAACTTTGATGAGGTTGCCCCTCAGTCTCCTCTTCTCCAAGCTAAAGAGGCCCAGCTCCCTCAGCCTTTCCTCATAAGGGAGATGTTCCACTCCCTTAATCATCTTTGTGGCTCTGCGCTGGACTCTTTCAAGCAGTTCCCTGTCCTTCTTGAACTGTGGGGCCCAGAACAGGACACAATATTCCAGATGTGGCCTCACCAAGGCAGAATAGAGGGGGAGGAGAACCTCTCTTGACTTACTAACTACACCCTTTCTAATGCACCCCAGGATGCCATTGGCCTTCTTGGCCAAGGGCACATTGCTGGCTCATGGTCATCTTCCTGTCCACCAGGACCCCCAGGTCCCTTTCTCCTACACTGCTCTCCAGGACGTCAGCCCCCAAACTGTACTGGCACATGGGGTTGTTCTTCCCCAGATGCAAGACTCTACACTTGCCCTTGCTGAATTTCATCAAGTTTCTCCCCGTCCAACTCTCCAGCCTGTCCAGGTCTCACTGAATGGCAGCACAGCCTTCTGGTGTGTCAGCCACTCCTCCCAGTTTAGTGTCATCAGCGAACTTGCTGAGGGTACACTCTGTTCCCAGGGATGGAGGTGAGGCTGACCGGCCTATAGTTACCCGGGTCCTCCTTCTTGCCCTTTATGTAGACTGGCATGACATTTGCTATCCTCCAGTCCTCAGGCACCTCTCCTGTTGCCCACGACTTACCAAAGATGATGGAGAGTGGCCTAGCAACGACCTTTGCCAGCTCCCTCAGCACCTGCGGGTGCATTCCATCCGGACCCATCGATTTATGGATGTCCAGATTACTCAACTGATCCCTAACCCAATCCTCATCTACCAAAACTAACTCCTTCTTCAACCTGACTTCTTCTGGGGCTTTAGGGATCTGGGGCTCCTGGGGAGAGTCTGCAAGATTAAAGACAGAGGCAAAGAAGGCATTCAGTACCTCTGCCTTCTTTATATCCTCTGTCACCAGGGCACCCACCTCATTCAGCAGTGGGCCTACATTGCCTCTAGTGTCAGTTTTATCTGCAATGTATTTGAAGAAGCCCTTTCTATTGTCTTTGACCTCACTTGCAAGATTAAGTTCCAAGGAGGCCTTAGCTTTCCTAATTGCCTCCCTACATCCTCTGACAATAGTCCTATATTCCTCCCAAGTGGCCAGCCCCTCCTTCCATGATCCATAGATTCTCTTTTTCCACTTGAGTTTACCCAGCAGTTCCTTGTTTAACCATGCTGGTCTCCTAGCTCCCTTACTTGATTTCCTACCCATTGGGATGCTCTGATCCTGAGCTTGGGAGAAGTGGTCCTTGAATGTTGACCAACTATCTTGAGCCCCTTTACCACTTAGTACCCTTTCCCATAAGACTTCCCTTAACAATTGATTCAAGAGGCCAAAGTTGGTCCTGCAGAAGTCCAGAGTTGTGGTCTTGCTAGGTATTCTATTCCTCCCACACAGGATCCTGAACTCCACCATCTCGTGATCACTGCAGCCAAGGCTGCCATTGACCATCACCGCTTCAACCAGATCCTCCTTGTTGGAGAGTATGAGATCTAGCAGTGCTCCTCTCCTAGTTGGTTTGTCCACCATTTGCATATGTGTAGGCAGAAGGGTCCAAAATCCCCAAAGGCACTTATTTAAAAACATCTATGCAGCAGTTGGAAGCACAGTCCAAGTCTCCCAACTTGAATAGAAGAAACATCCAGAATAGAAAAAGAAGCCACTTTATGTTCTCTCAATCTTCTTTGATTTACAAAGAAACAAGATAATCCAAGCTTCAAAATCTCTTCCCTTGAGCAACTTTCCCTTGTGTATGGCATCTATTTATTTAACAGCACTTAAGTAATAATCCCTCATACAGCAGTCATCAGTTATAGCAGTAGGACAGATCTTTTAAAAAGCACATTGCTTTCTGACTGACAGTTGAGCAGATTCTACAATCCCTGAAAAAAACGAGGGGATAGGCCAGGAAATAACGTTTCTCAGAAGCTTCTAGTTTTATAATGTTAGCGTTTTCTTCTGGATTAGCTGTTCTGGTTATGTTTGCATTTTAGAAGATTTACTTCAATTCTTGGCAAGAACTTAACAAAGTAAAAATTTTTACAGTAACGGGACCTCTTTTATACGACTGCATCCTGGAACATTATAAAGCGAACTGCTAACGACAGAATCAAACTGCAACTTAATAAACCTGCAAATTGCTATGCATAGACAGGACTATCCTGTCTATTTCCAGATAGGAAAACTCTAAAAATATTGGAATATATTACATCTAAATTGAGCTTTCCGCTGCTAAGAAGTTTTCCCTAACACTGATACATCCTAGTACATGCAACCTGTATGACATATTCATTAATGATTTATGAATCTGGCTTCTGTTATCTCAGAGCTCTTGGTATATTTCCTGGCCATTCATCAGACTGTGTTACACACTTCTAGGGATGACTTCTCTTTTTACCTTTTATAGAACTAAAGCTTTGGCTTTGCATGAATACAGGCCTGGACATACGACTAATGTAACAAAAGCATTAAACCCGTTTCTCATGTTCAAAGGATGCAGCCTTTGCAAAGACATATTAAAGTTCAGTTCTACCCCCACGCAAGAAATAATAAATTTGTCACCAGACCACTTAATTTGACAGTGAGAGTTGTGTCATTCACTGAACAAAATCAGATGCAGTGGTCTAAGTACATGCAAAGCAGCATTGTCAGAATTCTGCATTTCACCCGCTCCTTTTACAGGATGCTGCCTTTGCGTAAACCCAATTTTATTGTTGGCTTAAGAGCACAGAGCAATCTACAACTTGAAGTACCTATGGATAAAACGTATGTTCTGCTTTGCCTTTGTGTTCCAAAGACAATTACTGTCTACTCCAATAGAGAAATGGGATGGGGAAAGAAGGGAAGAAATATTTTACACAGCTGAGTGTTCCCATTTGCCAATGTCTTTCAAAAACAAAGAAAAAGGAAAACTAATCCTGCTTTATCTTACCGTTCTACCCTCAAAGCCACCAAATATCACCCTAAAAAACTATGAGAAATCTGAACATAAAATTATGTAAAATTCTGCAAAAATGCTCCAACTTGCCCTAAATCTTACATCTACTGAAATTACAGGACTTAAAAAGAACCAAAGCATAGAGGACTGACTAGATCTAGGGTGCAGGAGAGAGGCTAGTTAAAATGCCTGCACTAACAGTTGCTCTTTATCTGCCACTCTCTTTTTGATTACTTTCTGCCATATTGCTTTTCCTATTTATTTTTCTTACAAGTTAATAATTTTTAAGGTAACCAAGAAGTGAGCTTATGTTTTTTAATAATAAAAAGGTGAAAGTTAACTCCAGCTGCAGATAAAAAACAGTAACAGGTATTGGTTATAGACAGGATAAAAAACCCACGAAACAATTTTGTGATGCAATTATAGAAACATGATTTTTCATACGATGAGATAAAGATCCACCAAGGAATGACAGTAATTCTTCCACAGGAGCATTGCATGAATCACTCATTGAAAAAAATGAAGAAAATGTCTTAGTAAGCAAAGACACTCCCCAAAATAGCTACCTTCTAATTATAATATTGTATATTCCTAGGGATATCTTAGCAACAGTTATTTTATTCATTCTAATTAAAAATGCTAAACATAAAATATGTTCCAATCTTAATGCTATGCCAAATAAAGGTTAGAAACAGAGTAAATTATCTTAATAACACTCAGACAGGGTGGTGAAAATGAAATGTAATTAAGTGAATTAAACGGTTAACCAAGTAGGTAAGCATCATTGTTGTGTTTACAAATGGGAGTTATGACAAAATCCAGCACACAAGACCGATGTAATCTTAAAAGGCAGGCATTGAGAAAGTCATGGCAGTTAAGAAAAAAACCAAAACAATTCAAAGGATCACTCAATTAGTTTTTAACAATGACACACAAATTCTGGAACAAAGCTACCCTTTCCATAAAGAAGCAATTTCTGCTTAGAATTTAGATCGTGCACACAAAAAAATAAACCATTTTGTTTTTATTTTTAAAGCTATCATCACCTTTAAAATAAATGCTATTTTCTTTCTCTATATAAACATGCAATAAAACATGACAAAAAGCAAGCTACTGATTTATGTCTGAATACATTTGTAAGAAAACATAATGTAGGAAGGAACATGCAGAATCCTTAGGAAGAAAAATATTTTGAATAAAGAAATCATTGCGACAGAAACTTGTGCTGAAGAGATCCGAGGGTAAGAGTAAAATACAGGTTCAAAAGAGCTGATCTGCAATAGTTTGAAAGCGTACCACCCACCTGGCTTAGGCAACTTTCTTTAACAGGACCACCTGCATGAGCAAGTACTACTAAAATTCAGGAAACATTACAGAAATGGGCTCAAAGGAGATAAAGAGGATCATCTCGTGCAATGGGATGTATACAAAAGCAATTAAACTGGAAAAAATGTATCACAGTTATCAGGTTGACATATGCTGCACATATCCCAGTCGAGCACCACTGCCTCAATATAAATTGCACGAACGGGCTTAGATATGTGATAAAAATGAATTAGTGATGCTTACAGGTTCTGATTTGCTGTGTGGGTGAACTGTGCTGGAGACACGTGTTAAGTGCTTTAACACTCAGCCAACATGAGGTTTTGGTATTTAGAACTGACAATAGTGTTACAAGTTGAAAGCACATCATGTCAGGGAAAAATATTTGTCATTTTTGTCTCACACCTCCCATTTGCTAAACAACTACAAGCTCTAGATCATGTGCTCCATTGATAATCAAGACAGTGACTCCCACCTTCATAATTTGTACCTGACCTAGGCACATGTATTTCAGAACATAGCAAACTGCACTGTGTGTCCCCTGCCCCCAGTTGCTAGCCTAAACATTCAGATGGAATTAAAAAAAAACAAACACAAAACCCAACAAAAAACCAAAACAAAACATCCCACAACACTTTCCCCCTTCCCAAACCACTCCCACTGGCTTCTGTGGAATGATGCTGACTCAGAGCCTCTCATGGCCCAGCTCCTGTAAGTCAGGAAGCTGAACTGTTGAAACTAGAAAATATTAAACAAAATTCTGAGAAGAATCACAGACCTTCTGTCTGGGATACCTCTGCCCCTCTCCTTCTTTCTTTGTCCCCATCTTCTGCTAGTACAATGACCTCTCCTGATACCAGGAGAAAACGTTCCTGCCTGGAATGACAGGAGTGCTGTATAGCTTTCAGAGCCATTTTTTAAGCCCACACTTCTGAGAAACAGAAATTTAGGTGAAACATGTCCAGAACATTGCTGATGCTGACAATGCTCTTCAGGTGTGGAACAGGCCAACTTCAGTTATGACCCACAGCTCAAGAGCTTTTCTGACTTAGCAAATTAAAAGCATTTTTCTCAACTGTTTGGGAGATCACATAGCCCTGTGCACATCATTCCAGGCTAGAGGAAGACTATGAATCATTCAAGAACCTCAATTTTCTTTATAAGCATTCAGTCTGTCAGAGTGAACAAAGCAGGCCAAGATGGCCTCATATGGGATTAACAGGAGACCTTCATGATGGAATAAACTGCTCTTTTTATGACAGACTTCACATTATAATTCCACGGAAATGTTAGCAGAAGAGGAAAAAAAAAGAAAACCAAGCAAGAATTCCACATTGTTGTTGACAATTGCTATGACTCAGAAGAACTAGCTGGAAGTTGGAACTCGACAAATTTCTTGCAGAAGACATTATTCTGATAGCATGTACAAAGAGTTTGAAAGGAACATGCTGAACATGCTTCAGGAGTTTCTGGGTGATGGCTAAGAAAAGCCAACTACATAGCTTCCAAATAAATGAATAAATCCTCTTAAATAAACTACTCCACAAGCAAAACCGCAAGTCTAAAAGTAGTTTGGTTCAAGGATGTAAAGAACCCTAAATTCTGTAACTCATCTTCAAGCCCTACCAGTCATGTTTTCAAGTCACCTAAACATCTGGAATAAACAAGAAAAAATATGAGGCCATACAGGGTAAATCTTCCAAGTCTTCATCCAGAAAGGAGTGGATTTTAAAAAAAGAGTTATGTAATTTGCTTGCCATAAATAGAAGTAGGTAATTTTAACAGGTACAGATTATTAAAATATCTGAAGCTTTGAAAATACTGTTTTCACTGAGATTTACATGAAGCTTTGAGCATTCCCTTCTGTTTTCCTGTATGAAATGTACCCTGGCTTGAATGGTTCTGTGTTTCTGAGTCACCTTGTGCACTGCCTTCTACCGAAGCTGCTTGTTCAGTTAATCCTGATGGTTTTGAGGAGACTGCACCATAAAAAGTTAATATTGATGTGGAACATTTTACTGTGTCATTTGCTGATGACTTGTGGATGCAAGGTTGACATGAAACAATTTTTCTTGATTTTAATAGAACAGTGGGAGTTTTACCCTATGAGGCCTCCTTCTGAAAATAGATTTTTGATGGCAGTCTCATGCTTTTTTAGAACACTAACTTTGACACTTTAACACGTACTCTCTTATAAAAATGCAAAGATCTTTAAGGCCAGTGTGTTTTGCCACACAGCTTTGCTTGAACAGTGCTTTGCTAAGCCACAATTTGCAAAAAATAAGATTAAGACTGGCAGGGAACTTGGTGGGATGCTTCAAAAGCTTAGCATTCCAGATTCTTAAATCTCACAGAAAACGCAAGCAAAACCAAATAAAAACCAACCAAATATAATCCTCCCTCTCTCCCCTGGGCACGGGAGGTGAGGCGGGACAAGGAGCAAACCAAGAACAAATTAACCTAGGAACTATTATCATCTAGTTAACCTCAGGCAGAAATTAGACCTTACAGTATTTCATAGCAAAATAGAATAATCTTCCTGAAACACAAGACAGAACTTACTTCCAATGATCCTTTATAGACAGAAAATTAAATGCCTACGTAAAAAGTCTGTGCACTCTATTTGGCCATTCTGGACAGGAACAAATTCCTAACTTTGGAGCTGTAAGAGAACCTACCCTCTTTTTGCCTATACAGTGGTCTAAACTCTTGCTACAGAAGTGGTGATAAAAGCTTGATATACTTTGTATAGCTTTTACTTTCTTTGTCTGCAATGTTTATTACGCTTGGAGTGTATAGAGACCTTTTAGACCCTTAAACACTCTGGTGTACTGCTCAACGGATCAGTGAAGGGACCAGCATACAGTATATACCAACATACCAGTACACTGATGTGTACTATGTGGCTGGCAGCTAAGATAATTATTTTGCAACTGTGGTCTTAAAATTTGTCTTAAGAAAGCAAGCAGGGGTTCTGTAGCTAAAAATAATTCGATTTTCTATAAAGCCCTTAAACCTCTCTATGTCTAGGTGCTTTCATTGTGTGCCCTATGCTTTTTCACTGCTGGTGAAAGGCTGAATTTATGGATGATTTACATCCTGCTAATCTCCACGGCATTCACATGATGCTACCTCCTGCTGCAGTACCCTGGCTATACCTCTCACAAAGACAGCAAATTCACTAGAGTGGAGCACAGTACAAGATGCACAGAAGAAGGACTTCAGCCCCATTTCTAAACTATTAAGTATTTTAATCTTGTATGCTGTTACAACAATGCCTAAAATTTCTGATCTGCAGCACGGCCTCTCCAAACACTACTTTAGCATCACCTATGACTTCCCACTGAACAGTTTATATTCTTCAAGAACCAATATGTCCTGATGGTTATGTGGCCAATAATTAAAATAATTAAAAACAAAAACCACATTGCTGGACAGATCCTCCAGAGCCTTGTGGGTGAACGAGAGCTGGGGACGTGAACTGGAAAATTAATTTTCAAAGGACTGAGTTTTCTTTATGTTTTTTAAGCTTGTAACTCTTCTGTGCAATAACAGATGCACGAACAGGATGCAATTATTGTACTCGAACTATCGCTGTACAAACAACTGGAATACATACACAGACTCAAATGATTGTCTTCAATTCATTTAGTAACCTAAGTAATTTTCCAAAACTGTGTAAACTGAAGTTTCTTTTGCAAATTCCTTAAAAAGAAAGTTATGCAGAACAGCCAGGAAGTAGGAACAGTACTTGAGGAAATGCAATAAGCATGCAAATTACTAAGGGGAACACAAATTTCACACAAACAAACAAACAAGCAGAAGGAAGCTATAAATGTCTGCACCAGCAAAGGGAGACACTTTTCAGATAACTCAAGTGCCGGATGACTGTAACTGGGGATGCGTGGAAGACTTACACTGAATTTTTCAAGGCTTTTTACTGAAAAAATTCTTAGGCTCTATTATATGCACTGTTCCCTTTGTAATTATTACACTTACTTTTACCACTGATAATGTGCATAAATCTACTGTTTGCCATGTTCATAAAGCACTTAATAAGCCTCCTCTGAAGGAAGGAAATTGCACTGCTTTGTAGTTGCACTAACTTGGAGAGAGAGGGGGAAAAAGAAGCTATTCTTAGCATATACACATCTCTCCTAGTCCTCTGACATTCCAGAAGTGGTTCAATCAGAGGTGACATGAGAGTAAATGCATATGGCACCTGCCTGGAAAGGTATCTGAATAAACACAGATGTGCTCTGACAGCTACTTGAAACATAAATACTTTCCAAGCTGAAATCCCAGTAGTGGCCAATCTGTCAATAGCCAACATTACTGTATATCTAGAAAGGCATTTACCCACTACTAAAAAAGGGTCATATTTGGAATAGTCTGTATTTGGCACTCAGCAGTGGTGATTCTGTATAACAGGATCGTAGACAAGGACTGAAGAAGGTTTACAAACTGCAATGAGCATGGATGTTAATTTTCATTTAAATATAATGGCCCTAGCTGGAATATGGTCAGAATGCTGTGCCTATAAGTGGACAAGATACTGGTTTTACATCTCATCCAAAAGGCAAACAATTAGTATTTCTGAACTGCAAAAAACAACATAAGAAAGCCATGTTATATATCAGGTTTTTAAAACATTACTTATTGCCTTTGGTAATTAATGCAAAAGTTAGCTATATATCCAAATGTGTCAATGGCAACAAAACGGATAAAGTGCAGAGTAAAGTACAAATCTGTGCATAAAAACCACTGATTATTCCTCACCTGATCTTCTTCTCCACCACCTTCTTCATCATATTTCAGAATGTTGTCCCTCACATCATCTTCTGGATCAATCAAGAGCTGCTTTGCCTGACGTTCTTTATCACGGCGTTTCATCCACACCACGAACATTAAAACTAAAACTACATTGGAAAAAAGGAAGACAAAACCACATCTTGATTCTGAAGTACAGTAACAGAAAAATCGTAAAAATTTAACACCAAGATTTAAAAATGAAAAAAAAGGTTGACTTTGACCGTTCCAGATGAGGTGTGGGTTTGGGTGTTTTGTTTTATTTTTTTAAATTAAAAAATTCATAGAAGGCAGCTTAAGAGATTGTTTAAACTCAAGCTACTATAGGCAATTTGATTTGGAAATCATTCACATATTCAAGGTCATAAGCCACAAATCCATTCCACATCTGTAAAACAAACTTGTAATGAAAAGAAGTAAGAAAAACAAACCTCATAAACCACTGGATTCAGAAAGGAATCTCTCCAGTAGTGGCAAGAATTCTAAAAGGTTATATTATTAATACTTTTTTTCTACTACATTTCAAGAATATACAGCAATTTATACAGCTTAAGTAATTCTTATGTTTGAACATCACCAAGCTTGGGAGATTTTGGTGTACAGCTCAGCAGTCCACAAGAACAGACCATATTGCTGCCTATGTTCATATTTATGTTTAGAAGCAAAAGGAATTCAGGTTGAGGAAAATGCAGTGTCATTCAGAGCTATATATTTCTGATCTTTAATCCCAACAATTTCAAGTTACACTAGTTTGTTTACAAATTAACGCTGTCAAAGAAAACTGAATGAGAAACAAAACAGAATAAACGTGAGGAAATTAATTTCTAATACAACAGGCATATTTCCAATTAAAATAAGCTTCATGGAAAGGAATTCCAATATATCTAGAATGCCAATATATGAATAATATCTTTGGTAGCTTCAATAAGGATACGTTAATTTGATACCTAGCATCTTAAAGGGTATCTTGTATCAGGAAAAAACTGTACTGTCTTCCTTTTTTTTTATTTTTCTTAAATTACTCTTTTCCATCATTTTGTATCTTCTGGACTGGTGCACAGTACACTCTGAAGAGGTGAATCCCTTCCTTGTGTTCCATCACAAATCAGAAATCAGTTAACCATAATGTGTAGGAGAGCTAGCATCTAATTTACTACACTGAACAGACACTTAGTCATGATGTTTAGTCATTTCCCTTACTGAATGCACTTGATACAAAAATTAATTACTAGCACAGCTTTATGTAGTACTTGAACACACATACACATCTCTGTTCCTACATGGCTGCCTGCCTTATATGAAAGGCTGTGATATACAATTACTTTCCAAAATCATCAGATAGACTACTTACATTAATCTGAAGTACAACAGTAGTAACACCAGAGCAGTCCCTAAAGCCACTGTTACCTGCTGTGGGTGGCATTAAATCAAACAGTACCAGCAGCAAAAGAGAGACTAGATGTCTGTGGTCTAATTACATCTTCAGCCTGGTCACCCAGGAACATAACAAGTGCTCGTGGGCATAGATGGAAGAGCTCTTTCACAAACCCACTGCAGGGCTTGACTGCCATGCAAGTGATAGTTATAATCTGTCTCAAAGACTCCTATCGTTTACCATCAAAAAGTTTTCATACTTGTCCAAAACCATTAAAATAAGCAGCAACAATGATTGGACTTGAGTCTTTAATCACTCCACTTCCTTTTTCAAGGTACATGGCTCTAAAACATAAGCTGGCATTTGCAAAACAAGAATAAAAGAGTTAGGATGAAGAGATCTATCTACTCACTGAGCAAGATGATGATACAAAGCAGAATTGCAATGATGGCACCAGTGCCCAGCCCTGCACCGACAATCCGGTCAACATCAGTGCAGTCTCCATTTATATCACATTGGCAAACTTTCACTTTCAGCACTGAAGTGCTAGATGCATGTGGATTTCCAGAATCTGTAATTACTATGGGCACATCGTAGATACCAGCCTCCAGGAACCTGATCCTTAAAGAGAGCTGTGCATGATCACCTGTGTGTGAAAATAAGGCACTTGTTAAAAAGCAATGTACTACTCATGTGGGTTTAAAACAGTATTGGCAGAAATGGCTCATCTTTGAGCTCTACATTAACTTATTGTTCAACCCACTACATAACACTCAGGATTAACATAATGCTTTGATGTGAACATCTTTTCTTTCTTAAACTTTTTTATTCTTTGGGGAAATCACAGTTGGGTGTTTTCCTATTAATATTAACCAAATTCAAGTCCACTGCAAAATAATACCAAAGTAAAACACAGAAAAGCATATGCAATAGTTTCTTTAAAAAGATTAAGATTTCTGTGTTGTTAATTACCACTAATTCGAACAATAGTCCAATTCCTCTTGATACTAGCAGGTGTGTCAGGTAGCTCAAAGGCAAAAGGGCCTGCATTAGGATCTATATCAGGGTCTACAGCAGTGATGTTAATAGCATTAGGCTGTAGTGTTTCACAAGTTGTGGCTTCTTTTGGATTCACTTGGGGGGCATTATCGTTGATGTCCAGCAGGTGTATCTGCAGTGTGCCAGTGCCGCTCATCGGAGGGATTCCTTAAAGAGAAGAAAATGGTATTGAGCCAGTTTCCAATTGAAAGTTACCTAAATGAATCTATACCAACACTTTTCAATTACCACATCCATGTTACATTCACCCCAGTTTTGGGATTCTGTCTTTACTAAGCCAATCCAGCACTGTGACTGGTTGTGCTAATACACAAATTCTGTCTGTCCTCAGAAAAATGCCCCTACTTAGCAAAAATCAGCTGATAACTGCAGATTCACGGGTCAGTGACTCAACTACTTTACTGACTAAACAGTTCACACCAAATGCCTCAAAGAAAAGGGTGCAAAACTGGGATAGCTTATCCACTGGAGAATTTTTTTAACCTTGAAGATTTACAATCACCTTTTACCACAAGTGTGCTATTTAAATTCTTTCTAATACTTACTTTCAGCACGCTACTTCTAGACATTCTTGCTATCCAATGTTGCTAAAGTCACACATATATGTGAACGTGTGATACTGAATTTCTCAGTATAATTAGCAATAGTTCTCATGTCACACACCCCCATAATCTTCCAGTTCCGTTTTATTTTGTTCTCCAGACCAGAGACAAAAGGACAGAAACAGTTGATCTAGCTTTGTTATACTGTATCAGTTCATAAGATTTTACTGTTTGTCTTTTCTCCAAGGTAAATAGTTCCAAAGTTTCAGGTTTCCCCTGAAATACAAGAACATGCCTAACCGTACCTGTCCATCTTTCTGCTATCAGCTACGGGTAGTACAGCACTCCAGCTGAACTCAAAGGACTCACTTCTGAGCAGAGACTGTTAATTGTCAGTAGCAAACTGACAATGAAAAAAACAATTTTCCCTCTGCACTGATGTAGCCTGAATGTGGATGAATACAACAGCCCTCTACCAATGCGTTACTCCCTATAAAGTCCACTCATGCTATGCTCTCACTCAGCCTGCACCTCCTGTGCAGGTTTCTTCAGATTTCTGTAAACTCGACTACTGTAACTAAGCCAATGCCTTTTACCAAACTCCCAGAATTGTTTCTTGGCCCATTTCCTGAGTAGGTGGGAAATATACAAAGTTTAACACCAGAACAGACTTCTGACTGGATGTATGCTAGTCATATCTTGTTTTTTGCCCCGGTAAAATTGAATGCCGTTCAACCACACAGAAGAAAGCTTTTTGAAAATATATACAGTATTGATACAAACCATTATCAGAAGCAAGAAATGTTGCATTATATATGTTGTTTTGCACATATATTGACTCTCTGTCCAAAACAGCTGTAGTAGTTATTTGTCCACTAACAGGGTCAATTTTCAACCAGTTTGCAGGATCTGAAAGTTTTGAGTACCTGTGTGTTTGATCACAAGATGTGTTACTTATCTGCCAACATAACTATCAATAACAAATACAATATTAGTATTTTAATTTGTATTCTGAACAAATTTTTGGTATTTGGGCACAATATTATACAAATGTACATTTATTACACCTTGTCACTAAAATTCTTGAAAACACATATTAAAACCAGTTCTACATTTAGGTTTTTGAAATGCCTTGTCATTAAGTTATCACATAAGTGGAATAAATCACACAACTACTATAAACTATATAAATTCAGTTAGAATACTTAAATAAGGATCTCTATTGCTTTTTCTATACCTATGGAGCTGTTTCTACTAACTTTTATCGTATCAGAGCACGGAGAGCAGGAGAGGGAGGTAACAATGGATGAAGTGTTAAAGTAGCACTAACTCACATGATTCTAGCACTTCCAGTATCACTTAGAGTTCATTTTTTAGAGGCCCTGGTTTTACTGCATGCTTCTCATCTTAATTAGAAAGAGCAGTGTCTTTCAAAATCATCCTTCTATCTGATAAATTAGCCCTTTGCATTAATCAAGCGCAAGCTATCTTAGGTCATTAAAAATGCATATATCCTTAAGTCCTTATGCTATAATGTCTGTGATGGTTATGTCCAGAAATGAGGAAAATAACAGGAACAGCTAACCAAAATTAAGACAAAATAAAATTTTAAGAACCTTGATTTCGGAAAGAAAGACAGAAAGTAAGTTTTGGAGTTTCCTTCATATGAGCTAAAAAAGCTGTTGGAGAAGCTAGGAACCTGAGCCCTAGCCCAAGGCTAGTCACTGTGCCTAAGCTTGGCAGTCAATTGCCGTATTTTAAATGAGGTATGCATGCTTTCTACTCTTCACTTTTATCATTTAGCATAGATAAATTATGATCTTATCTATCAGTACAAGACTTCACAGATGGACAACAACAGCACTTTGCATTGTTGGAGAATAAATGAGAAGAAAACCCTTTAAGACTTGGTCAGCAATCTAACATCGTTTTGCTGCTGTGTCAAAATTTGTTAATTTCATAGAATCATAGAACGGTTTGGATTGGAAGGGAACTTAAAAGATCATCTAGTCCAACCCCCCTGCCATGGGCAGAGACACCTCCCACTCAACCAGGTTGCTCCAAGCCCCATCAAGTCTGGCCTTAAACACTTTCAGGGAGGGAGGATCCACAACTTCTCCAGCGTCTCACCACACTCATACTGAGGAATTTCTTTCTAATGTCTAATGTAAATCTGGCCTCTTACAGTTTAAAGTACAAATTATCTTAGTTCACATAAGCATGGGTCTTCTCTGAATGAATCTGTTGGGATACCACACAGGTTTGTAAGTTCATTCTACCTTGATGAAGTAAGACTTAGCATTAGAAGATGACCTAGTTTACAAATCTATGTATGCTGATCAGGTCACCCCCTCTACAGCCAAAAATCCCTTTAGAGAGAGCACTGCACAAAAGCTACAGGAGGTTTTGGTATAGCTGTGTGCTATGGTAAATGCAGTTATTTCATATGCATTTTCTTTGTTTCCCACCCACTCTGTAACACGGATATTGCATTCCAACTGTTAAATAACTGCAAAATGTTTCTATAGACCTTAGAGAGGTTTGCTGCATGTAACGATCTGGGTCCTGAGCCGTGAAAGTTGTCAACATGCTACCAGCAAGCAGCCCTTCTTCTTGACGTACAAGCTTAGGGTTTGGAACAAAATATGGGCTCTCATTCACGTCAATGACAGTAATGGACACGGTTGCTGTTGACTGAGGAGGATGCTGAATTCCCTTAGCCAAAGGCACTTGATTTTCTGCAGCTACAGTAAGTACGAACATCCTGTTGGTCTCGAAGTCAATGGGCTGGGAAAGCAAAGAGCAGAAAGTGTTAACATTTACTTGCAATAGTGATGGACACACAATAACATTTTTGCTTTAAAAGCACACTTTTAAACATTACTTGTACTGCTTTTCTCAAAAATGAGCACACAGCTTAAAGAGAACACAATCAATACAACAGCTCAACTTGAGCCTGGGTTGAGGTTTTGCATAAAAGCAGCAGAGTGTTGAAGACAGAACAGCTAGAAACCGTGTCATTCTTAGATTTAACTTACGCTCGTACTGCCATTATAGCTGAGTGAGGAAACAAGTAGTTTCAGAACAGAACAGCTAGAAACCGTGTCATTCTTAGATTTAACTTACGCTGGTACTGCCATTATAGCTGAGTGAGGAAACAAGTAGTTTCATCAGAAAATGTAAAAAATCCCATCTCTGGACCAGGCAGTCACATAACCAGATGTGCCTTCTGAGGAGCTCTCCTTGAGAGAGAAACCTGCCTCTCTCTGTTATGAGGACCAAGATCTGCTTTTCAAACAAGATCATGACCATACCTAGCCCCACAGATCAGCAATTTGCATGCCCTTAATCTTTCACTAGAAAGACCCTTCAGAATCCCAGATAATTCCACTTCTGGTATACCTACAGTTCCCATCTTCGCAGTCCAGACAGCCTTCAGTTTGGGGACTTCCTCACTGAGCCAAAAGTTCAATTTAAGGATGAGTAAAAACAGTTTGAGGCTAGAGTTCTTTTGTTGTGCTGCATAGTGGTGAAGCATTCCCCAAGACATGATTCACCTTAGTACTGTGCACTGTACTACTCACACTGACTGTAGACTTGAAGGAACCCTGTACCATACAGGTACATTTGGCATATGACAGCATGACGTCAGTGACAAGAGACAATCCAATCTTCATTACAGGCTGACAGAACAACTCATTGCACTGCCAATAAAAACTGTGGGCAGGGTTCCAATTCTTCCCATGTCTGCATGCTTAAAGGTGTGCTGCTGGCTAGACTGCAGAAGTGACATTTACCATCTCAGGCTGATTCTCCTATGCTGCTTAAGAGCCTCTGATTTCAGATGGTATGGCTGGCCCCCTTCTGAACAGCCCCGTCATTTCATTGCATTTATAGGAAAAAGTTCCTTTTCCAATAAGGCTCCCACATGCTGCTACTCTGTTGTTAAACCAGGTCAGATGTAACAAAACTGGCAGTAAAAGGTGAGAGAACTTGATAAAAATAAATTTGTAAGTGAGCAAAGCTGTATCAAACAGGTTAGAGCTCTGGAATCTTAGGCTTGCTTCTCTTCTATAAAGCTTTAGTTTAATCTGTGCATTTTTTAAATTCACTTTTCTAGACGTTTCTAGTTTGATACTATTCCTATCTCTGAAAAAGGTGCTTATGTGCCTAATTACAAAGCAGAGACATAATTCTTGCTGGAAGACTGCAATAACTATTGCTACCTCTGGGGAAGTGCAGTTACAAAACAGAGACAGTTCTTAAAAAAACCCTAGTGTGAATTACCACTACCGCTTCACAAAAATTTTATCTTTTTCTCACCTAGATACTGAGAAGATTAAAAAAAAAAAAAAAAGGCTGAAAAGAATTAAGAAAAAAAAAAAAGAATGTTTTAATTTCCAAATGGGAACATTGGCATCTCACACTTAACTTGGTAAGTGGATCAGCCAAAACCAGAACAGGCCAAAACTCAAGAGATGAGACACTTATCAGAGGGCCATGAGGAAAGGTGGCTACTGCCTGGCAGGTTTAATTATAGAACCACATTGTTATTATCACTTGAAATACGTCACCCCTCAACACAGAGCTGTGTTGGCTAGAGAACAAAGATAGACAAGTTATTCCATAAAAGGTATTTAAATGAGGTTTTAAAAATAGCCAGTCTTTAAAAGCATCTTGTAAAAGTAGCCTCCTACCTATCGCTTTTTCCTCTCCGATTGACTGCCTGTATATGTTCCTTAATGGGAACACGTTAAGATAAAACCCACAAACAAGCGTGACTAGTAATGGAGGCCAAAGGTAGGAAGCTGTTCCTTTACACTAGAAGCAAATACTAAGCAAATACTTTTACACATACTAATTCCTATCTTTTGGCAAATAAAGTTTCAAAATCTGTTACTTTCATTAACCTAGCCTGATTTTTGAAACTGATTGGTTGGAATACTGATAGCATTAGCAAAGAAATGCTCCAAGAGGCGGTGGCTCACTTCCACAAGACAGACAGTGGCCATTCATTTTACTTTTCAGACTCCTGCTAGCCTCAGGAGTTCACATTTTTCCCCCTGCAATGTTCTCCCACTTATTCCATCTCTGCTTAATTCCCTGAAGCACAAGCATCTCTTACCTTCACAACAGTCACCAGCCCATCGTTGCTATTGGGATCGGTCAGGATGGTAAATCGACCTGTTGGGTCTCCTCCGGTCATTCGGTACATCGCATTCCACGCAGGCGTGTGAGGCTGATCTTTGTCTGTTACTGTCAGATTTGCTACAATCACATCTACCCTGTTTTCCGGTACTTCCCCATAGAACTGCAAAAACCAAGAAAGCATTGGCTTTCAGAAGCATGCAAGAGCCATGCCATACTAACCATTCATAAACATTTGGGAGCACATCTCTCTTCACTGGAGCTCTGACAATTTGTCTAACAAAGTTTACCTTAGGCCACACCCAGAAAACCGATGGTTTGATTCCCGTGTCAGCTTTTGCCATTTAGCCTAAGCAGAATAGCCTACCTAAGGGATATATATTCTGCACATACTTTAATCCTGCCTGTCAGTACACTGTTTAGTAAGTAATAAATATTTACCGTCTGTGAATATAATGAGAAAAGTGGGGAAGGGTTATAAATATGCACATCTTTCAGTTACTCCCACCCTGTACGTACAGTCATGGCGGTGAACTCCGGAGGATTGTCATTGACATCTGTCACAGTGATGACAGCAGCTGCTGTGTTTGAAAGACCATATGTTGGGTTTCCTTCCATGTCCGTAGCTTGAATTATTAATGTATATTGTTGTACTTTCTAAAACACAAAATGACATCAACATAAGTTTTATCCAAACTAACATTACCGTAGGACAGCAGATGTTTCCAAAATTGCACTTCGCTAAGCAATGGAGCCTATCATACTGTTTATTCTAGTTAGCATCACCCAAAATGACAGGAGCAAAGTTTGTGCCACAGGAATACAGCACCAGGCTGCATCTGGCTATATTGAACAACTGCTTGATTTTCTTCAAATATCACTGAGATGAGGCCAGACTGCCTGCTTTCTAGCCTCAAAATCAAACCTACTTTTATACAGTTAATGCTATTATCACAGATTTAACAACACTTTTCAAAGGGGGAAAAAACAAGAGTGCAGTTCATACTTAAACAGGGCAAGTCCTCAAAAGCATTTCAGAACTGAGCCAAGGGTAGTTTGTTGGCCAAGCGGCCACAACTGCCAAGGTTTTGTTTCAGCCGAGCCCAAGTATAAAACCGCCGTTGCAGCTTCTTGCGATCGCTATGGAAACCGAAGATGTCAGGGCTAAGTGGGATGAGTTAAGGGCACCGGGAGCAAGTGGGAGGGAACAACCACACAGGCTATTTCCATAAATGTTAAGCACCCCGGCCGAAGATGGCCGCCGCCCCCGCTCCCCCCCCGCCACGCGTGCCTCCGCGAACGGCCGTCAGTCAGGGCGGGAGCGGGGCCAGGGCTCCTTCAGGCACAAGGAACGGCCAGCGGGCACCTGGCCTCAAACGGGTGGGATATTTAAAACAAACTCAACAAGGTTGTGCTAAAGGAAAAAAAAAAAAAAAAAAAGAAAAAAGTTTTTTTGTGTAGAGCTGGTGAGAAGTTCATTTTAACTCATGTAGGGTTTCTACTGTGACATGAAAACACTGTGCCTGCTTTTTCCTTTACCAGTTTCACAGTTCACAGAGAGCTAGGTGTTCTCATTCAGTTCCTTCCAAAGGACAACGTGCAAACATAAGAAGCTGCTGTTACTTCGAAATCCTACTTTCATGCATGGTTAACTAGCGCTACCAAAAAATCCTTCAGGCAAAATAAAAATACTTAAAGTGGATTATTTTTCCACTCAGTACCTTATTTTCTCCCACTACTTAAAGACTGGAGTACATGACAGATGAATGGAAACTGTTTACAAAAAGGGACTAGGCATATCAGTATGAAAAGTAAGCAAGGACAATTCCACTGATTATGTCTTTCTTTCAAATTTTGGCCAGACACTATGGCAGAGACCTGATGATTATGCACTCTTCCAAGCAACAAATATGAGCTATTGAATAAAAATGTTTTTAAGAATATGCTTTATGAACTTTTATTTCCCATTGAAGATAATTTATGCTTATGTCCTCTTTCACAAAGAAATCCTTACAACACACTCCAAATGTGTATTAATGCATAAGCATCCTTTAAAAAAAAAAAGATTAATATTATTGATACAGAAATATAATATGTATTTTTAATAATGTATAAATATGTATATTAATTCTGGCTTGGAAAATAGACTTGCACAGTGACCTTTAAAAGGCTTAAAGAAACATCCTAAAGGTTATTTTCGTGACACCAACAAGCAAAGCAGTCACAAGGAAATAAAATAAATACTTTTACAACTTTCATCCAGGTAAAAAAATATATACTTTACTTATTGTGAAGCAATAAAATCTAGAGCAGTATTGAAGTAAATTTTGCAGCCAGATGATTCTATGTTACTGAAACAGCAGGTGCTTCTGATTCTGGTCTTAAACACAGTGATCCCAAGAAGTAAATTTAATTAAGGAAACTCCATTATGATTACATGGAGACTCAACCACCATACAATCTTCTTTTTAATTCCAAAAGAAGCAGCACACTATAAACCACCCCAAAAAGTGCCCCAAAAGACAGCTTATATGTGGGGTTTTTTGTTTTTTCCCTTTCCCAGAACTCACATACAGAAGGATCAACTGCTGGGAATGAAATTTCAGAAATTAAAAAGCACACAACTTTCCAAGCATGGCGAAACTGGGGGTAGTGGCTCTCCTCTTTTTACTGTGGGTTGAGAAGCAGCCAGGAATAAGCTATGGAGCATGTGTCGGCAGCCTGCACGGAGACTTTGCAGCAACAAATCGGAAAACGTACTGTCAGTTTCAGGAAAGAACGCAGACCTCACCAGGTCACATCTTTCCACTTCAACACAGGCCAAATAAAAGAGCACTTCACTGAATTAGCCTCACGTGAGGCAGGAATGTGTGTAAATTTAAGTACCCTGTCTGACTTCCTCGGCACCTCCAGCAGATGTTTCAATGCTGAAGTGAATTCCACAGCAATAGCAGAATAAATGAGAACAGCTGGATTTCATGAAAGAGCATCTTTTGTGATAGCAAGTGAAAGATTTCTTCTGCCTTTAGCTGAGTTCCCTACCTAAACAACCCCCCTTCTGTGCATGTGAGCACACATAATGCATTGTGCATGTTTATCTAAAATACTAGCAGATGAGGAATGCTGAGGAACCACTCTTTTGTTTTTTTTCAATGTGTACAAGACTTATGCTCCCCTAAATAATGGGTCATATAATTTAATAATTTAAAATTGTGTTTAGTATTTTATTAGCCTAATTAGAGCTTTACAAAGAGAGTCAAGACTTACGAGAAAAGGGCACAATGACATAAATGGGCAGCTCAGCTGAGGTTCCTGGACAACAAGGCATTCCTCAGCCCACTGTCAGAAGACCTGCTCAGTTCAGATCTGTTCGTTTTAATTTAATTGACTTCCACAAAATGACTCAGGAAATGAAGGAAGCAGAGCAATGGCTTGGGAAGGAAACCATTTTATCTCATATTAGTCTAATTTAATATTTGAATGATTTAACATTAATCATTAATATTCAACGTGAGCAAGAAATGTTTATAAATACTCATTTGGGTATCAGTACAGTAGATCCATCAGGAAAACTGATGGTAAGTGACAAAGCTTTTTGAACTGTTAATGCAAGGGTCTAAGCTCCACAGACAGCTGGTTTCTTTCAAGTTAAATAACTCTGGTACACCTAGTCACTAAGTAATAAAACTCAAGAGTTATTGCTATGTCCTTCTGAATGTTCACTTGTCAAAGATGATCAGGGGATTCTAAAAACAAGGGCAAGGCCACTCATTAATTTAATAGGGCAATACTGTAAAGTTCAGGGTTTTGTTTTCCCCAAATCCATCCTCTTGAACACCAACATGAATAGAACGAATGTTAGTAAAACATTAAGATTAACTGCAATATCTAACAATCTCTTTAGCTTTTCAAATCTTCTGATCGCTCCTGTCAAACTGAAATACATCAGAATATTAACAGCCAACCCAGAGCATCAGAAAGTGTTTTTGTTCTCCATTTTAAAGAAGTATAAGCAAACAGCTAAAAGCTGAACAGCAAATCCAGTTTAAAAAACCCTTCAGATTTAACAAGCTAAAATGAGGTTAGTAAAACAGAAGTTGAAACAAGATTTGTTTGGATTTTATAGTTTGTTTATAAAGCAACGCTTATCTCTTCTGAAGTTTTAAAGAGGTTTAGAAGCATAGTTAGTCCATGTGACAGATCTGAAGCTGGGAGGGAAATATTTTTATTCCCACCTCACTGAGGGGTGAACCAGAGTAGACAATCTGGCACCTTCCTTCTCTGGTGGTGGGCACAGTGAAGAACTGACTCTAGACAGAACAGGACTTGCCGAGCATGTAGCAGGTAATTATTGAAAGTCAGAATTTTTTTTTACTTTTAAGCTTTTGAATGTGTGTCCAGGCCTTCAGACATCTATGCAGTTTCTAATACTGACTAATTTATTTCTTAGAAATGTGCTTTTCGAATTTTAACATCAGTAATACTTTTCCTGATTTGTTTTAATGAGCAAAATTCAGATCAGGGAATTACTGCAAATTTAGCAAAACAGCACCCAGAAGATTTCAAATACTCTCTGTCAAGAGCAAGGAAGAGGACCGAGGGAAGACAGAAGCTCTCCTGGAATTTCCAGAATAAATAAAACATAGCCAGCTCCATTTTCCTTCTACTCTTTGCCTATGGAGCTCAGCAAGAGGAAAGGGCTGGAGCTCAGCAAGAGGAAAGCGCTGGAGCTCAGCAAGAGGAAAGGGCTGGAGCTCAGCAAGAGGAAAGGGCTGGAGCTCAGCAAGAGGAAAGGGCTGGAGGTGAGGAACACCTCCCATCTCAGCACCCACACCAAGCACCTGAGGTCCTTATCTGCATTGCTCTGCTTTAGTATGTACCTGTTCCTTAAAAGCAAACAGGCTTTTGAGACAAGATTCTTTCCATGATGCCATGGAACCGAGAGTGACTACATGTACAGAACATGTGGGTCCAGTTTGTATCTCCATACTAATATCATCTCTTCCAGGGAGAAAGTTTGGACCAGGGAGAGCAAGAAGTATTTATAAGTTAGTAGCAAAAGTACATGCTTCTCCACAATATTAAATACAACCCAGCCTGTGGCATTAAAACTTGCCATACCTCTCTGTCAAGGCCAGCTGCTACGGTGATAATGTCTCCAGTCTCGTTGTTGATTGTAAACATGTTTGGAGAGGGGCTGCTAGGAGTCTGTGACAAGATTCTGTATCTCAGCATCCCATTCTGTGCATTGGGATCATCAGCATCAATGGCAGTAACAGTCATCACGTAGGTTCCTAGCAGCAGGATAAATAATTGATGTTATATAAACAGTTCACTCAGATTACACAAGATCACTTACAAGTAATGGTCAAAGCATGTATTCTTTTGGTCAACTCTGCACATTCCTTCTCTTACTTAAAACAAATTGGTTAAACACAAGACTTACCAACAGAGTAATTAAAATACATAAAAGGAGATAAAAATACTTTGTGTTTATAAAATATCAGATTTGCTTATAACTGAAGAAGCTCCATAAACAATGAAATCCTACAATTCTGCCATAAATAACATTTCTGTAGCAACAGAGCTCCTCACGTTTAGATAAAAATGTTATTAATTGGGCCAAAGGAAATATAATTAATTTTTGGAATTGGCACACATACTGATAGTGATTGAAAATCAGTGTAAATAATACTCTTTCAAAGGTCGTTGAGACGCATGTTCTTTCCATCTGAAAAGCTAAGTCAACACTGCAAAGTGAGAAAATACATTTCTTGTGCTAACCTTTCTAAAAAAATAATTTTGAACTACTGGCAAATTAAGAAAGTGGCTTGAGCCATAGTACAAACTTTAGTCTGAGCAGGTTAGAATTTTAATGAGATATGAACAACACTTAGGGTTTTCTTGAGAATTCAAATGAAACTGGTTTCAAATCCTAGGATCTACAAAGCCTCTGAGATTCAGAACAAGAACTGAATGTGCTGGTATTCTGGAGGTCTCTTATACCCCGAGCTGTCAACTGAATGAACGTCAACGGCTAACGTGAACATAACTGTAAGCACTGCGACACTATCAACAGGATTTTCAAAAATGGGAACCTAGAAGTCATATTCTTAAAGACTTCTCTGGTCTAGTTTATGTATATAATACTTTATTATTTTGGAAATTCATTTTAGTATGCTAAAAAGTGAACTAAAAAAGAAGGTGAAATAATAAGACAGTATCTGGGATCGTGCTCATTACACTTAGGACACCTTTGAAAGCGTTACAAGGTCTGAAAGCATCCCCTTCATCATCTTCAAAATGTTACTGCATGCCTTTCCCCCTACACACATTGAAAGCCCACATATTACCTGGCTTTGATCCTTCAGGGACTGTCCCATTCCAAACCTGGTGTAAGAATTCAGGTCTGTTGTCATTCATATCAATGACATTAATAACAATGTCAATAGGATTTTCCACCTGGTTTCCATTTACATCCACTGCATGTGCTCTCAGCTGCAAAAATCATGACAAGTATTAGAATTTGCACAACATACAGGCACAAATAGATACAATAATGGTGACAGGAAGTTTCAGGTCAGACATTTTTAGCTCAATGTATTTTGTTACCTATCACTGCTCCCTCCTATCTACCATTTGAGTTTTCAGGTTGCTAATGGGACTGCAGTTCAGACTTCTAAACTATTCTGAGTTGCAGACTTACTACTCTGATTTGCTGAAAATTATTTTGAATCATGTAGTTTCGATTAATATCAATGCCTACTGTCATACATAAATCTGATTTTAATAATAATCATTAGAAAACAGACTCTAGAAATAAGCAGATTTATATTAAACAGATAAACACTTATTAACAAACCACAGGGAATGAACACTGGCATAACTTTCAAAAATTCTTTACTGATATTATGGATATTGAATAGGCATGAATGCATAGGAAAAACGCACAGAACAGATTTGTGTTACCTAGAGCACCAAGGTAAGGTTTGTGATAAACCCATCAGTAAACACACTGAAACTCCAGGCTAAAATTAAGCTCAAGTTTATGGACTGAGTTTCAAAGATACTGAGACACTTAAATTTAATGCCCTGATTGTCAGAAAGGACTGAGTAACTACCTTTGACAGCCAGGTTTACCTAAATCATCTGACATTGGACAGCAAAAAAAACAAGGACACAGTACTTTCTGAAAATGTAAACCTATGTATCCAGGCCAGAACCTGACAACTGCTAGGCAAAAGAGCAACTTTCCTATAGCAGTCTTGCTAAATCCCATTTTGTATCTATACACACACACTTATCTTCTGTCTACAAACCTTACAAGATAGGAGCAAAAGGGCATTAACTCATAACTCTGGAAATGACTCATATAAATGTAAATTCCTAAGTCAGCAAATCTTGAATTGCCAATGCCAAATTCTCAGTAAAAATTTTATGAATGCTGGAGGTTTTGTGCTCTTGTGAGAGCCATTCCCCTCACCTGCCCCCCAATGCCTCCCTGCTGTGTCCTCTGTTCAGGAGCAGCACACATGAGGCAAGAAATGTTTTAATCCACAACATGCTGGAAACTTTCTCTAGGAGCTGAGCGACTTCTGTAATGATTTCATCATGGTCTCTCAAAAGCAGAGACAACTTTAGGTCATAGTCTGGTCTCCCCCCTTCCTTCAAACCTTTCATTTCCACCACTACTGGACTCCATCATCTACTATGTCAATTTCTTTAGAGCAAAGAATATAATTTTCGTAAGCTGACAGCCCTAATTTACAATTCCATTAAAATGCTTAGATTTGCCCCTGAAAATGAAAATTGGTAGGTTATTCTTCCCATCCATTTCTCAAATCACAGCTGCTGCAATTCTAATAGCAGTCACATACTAATTTAAGTTGATGAATTAAAAGAAAACTTTTGAAAAATATACAATAAAGACTGTGATCAGTGGTCTCTATTTGAAATATAAGCTACAGTATCCACATTTCAATCTTTTAAAATTACTTTATCTAAACACATTTAATCACTGTTTATGTATGTTAATGTATTTAAGCTGCTTAAACATAGTAAGAGTTAGCCTTAATAAGTACAATAAATATGAATATGCTACAAAATCTTCAAACCATGTATCATAGAATACTAAATGCTGGCTGCTCAAGTCATGTTTTAAGCAGATGTTAATCTTCAATTTGATAATCTGATTTATGGTAAATTAAACTCTTACATGAAAAGAAGCAATCTGTTCCCGGTCTAAAGGCTTTGTCACAGACAGCTGTCCTGAGATGGGGTTGATGATGAAGATGCCTGTTGGAGGTTGGTCAGCTCCTGGTCCAGTCACACTGTACCGTAGCGAGAGGCTTTTATCACGATCGGACCTAATCTACGTGTCAAAAAAAATAGATGTTTACTTTAGCTACAAACAACCTGTGGATGGGACTCTTCTGCTGAGACAAGCAGCAGCTTTTTTGTTTTTTATTTCCCCATCTTTAAGCTATAATTGTAAAAGTAATTATTCTAGAAATGGTATAAACTCAGTGAAAAGCTTGAAGTTTTAAACTGAACTCTTTGTTTGTCAGAAAGCTGGTCAATGAATTTTCAGGAACCTAAGAATATCCCTGCTTATTTGTCATAATAGGATAAATTGTATTAAACCAAAATAAGCAAGTCTTCTTACCTTAAACAGAATAGTTTAGATCCTAGAGGAAAAATGTACTAAAATAAAATTACATAAGAAATAAACAGTCTTTTGTCATTGTCCACCCACCAAGTAGCTTCTCAGACCAAAGCTACAGACTCTTCTGTTTCTGGCAGTAGCCCTTTAGAAACTTGCCTTTTTTTGTTTAAAGAATTAATTTTGGTCTCATCTCTAAAGAAAAAATTGAAGGGCTGTGCATCTATGAGGAGCAGGTGAATCACCAGCATGGACATCAACACAGCAGAGCAAAACTTTATCCTATCAACTTGGGCAAATGCTCCGCCGAGTTCCAACAAATCCTTGTAGAAGTTGATCATGAACAACCAGTATTGTGGTTGGAAGCCCTCTCCTGTGCTGGGTCTCTGGCAATGGTCACGTCTGTGCTGCAAGATCCTATGAAGCAGCTAAGAGAACTGCTGAACCAGCAGAGATCCTCCTTAACCATTTAAGCAAGTTGTCACAGCATTTACCAACCAAACCAAGGTCACCTTCCACCAGTACAGGAGTACAGGGACAATTTAAAAAAACCTAGTAAATGCAGGCCAGCCCAATATGCACCAAGGCAGCAATATAAACCAGCCCCGAATGACTCTGATAAATGTTTGGACTATGAACAAGGCATCCTTCACACAAAATCTCTTCAAGAGCTCTCTGAGGGACGCTGAAACCACATTTCTATTAACTTCCTTACCCTAACTAATTCCTGAGGAAAAGGTCCTCTGGAATTTTCTGGTAGGTTGATTGGAGGAATAACCCAGTCTCTCTTCTGCCTCTTCAGAGGGCTGCTGTGCTTGTATTGTTGCCATGGAAATATGATATCTTCAATTTTCTTTTGGTCCTTTCCCAGGTACAAGACAAAATTAAGTACATGTTAGAAGGAGAATTACTAGTAGACAGTATAAAGTCACTCAGATATAATTGCATAATTGACTGAAAGGCTGTCTTTTCTCTGTGTTCATATAACTGTTTTATTTGCATTTATAGTGCAGTATGAAAATAATAAATAATATTTATAACTACACTGACACATTTTAAGAACTCCCTTTCTTTTTTCCTTATTTAAGTTGGAGGAGAAATGGAATTATAAACCATTTGTAACATGGCACTACTGCGTAAACTATTTTGCACTTTCTGAAAAGTAGTTAATATTTTGCAGAATTTAATAGTATGCCTTTATGTATTTCTCATTACCCAGGACTTCAGTTCAGGTAATGTGCTACTGTACATTAAATTTAGATCTGAGTGTGCTAAAATATAATTTGAGTTCCAAGAGAAGTTTAATACATACTGGTAAGGGATGTCTCAAATATTTATGACCCTATTAAATCCCATAGAATTAATGCTGTAATTATTTTAAACCTATGTCAGCCATGATGGATGCAGTAGATGACCCACTTTACACACTGGGCATTAATCTCTGCTGGGTGTCAACATTCCCTTCCTATTCCCTTCTATATCTGCACTCATTACAGCCTTCGGATGCCAGCACACATATAGCCATGCTAGCTTGCTTAAGGATGGAGACAGGGTGACAAAAACTTTTCCAAATCTTTTAAGAGAAAAACTTAAAAAAAATCTAATCAAATGTGTCACAGAGTAAAAATAGATGCCCAACTGAAGACCAGATTCCACTATTCTACATTCTGCTGATGGCAACGATGCCCAAACTGGATCTTTGGAAGAATAGGCATACCTATGCACCTACTCTTTTACTTGACTTTTACAGGCAAAATGACATTTCCTTTGTTAAAACATGCCTTAGAAGATTTAAAACAATCATCAAGTAAGCAAACTTACTGTGGATTACACAGCTTTGGTTGCCAGTGTGTTTTCAGGAAAAATATCTTGCATAACCACACTGTCTATTTGGCATTAAGCTTAAACCTTCAGTTTTTATCTATTACAGGTAAGTTAATCTATGAATGAATTTTGTTCTTTATTTGTAAACTAAGCACTTTGTAAGAGAAGGTAAGAAACAGCAGGCAGCATGAAATAGAACAGAAGATGGTAGCAGACCTAATACTGTTTTCCTAAACTAAATGCATTGTTATTTGTATATTGCTAGGTTTGATTTTTGTTATGGTACATGGTTTATCCTGTGGCAGCTTCCAGCAGAGGGAGACTATCTTCCTTAACAAGTAGTGCTGGAATCATGAATAATTTACAATCTCCATTTGATTATGAAGGGACAAGACAAAGCCAATATTCCCTGCCAGAAATGCTTTCCTAGTACTGCTGTAAATCTACAGCTCCCATCTAATAAATGTGACTGATGCATTCTAGCACAAATTTATTTATTTTGTGGTTATATTTAACTGCTTGAATAAATACTGTAATACTTTCAAGCAATTTAAAATAAAGAAATGACCATGTCCAACTTAAATTCAGGTATAAATCTCAAACTATACAAACAAAAAGCTCAAACATAAATGAATCCTATATACTTAAACAGGCATACCTTTCCATGCCTTAGCAAAATAGGCTATAAAAACATTCCTCCTGAGGCTCCAGCTTTGCATGCACTAGTTGTCCATTAATAAAATGCCTCATGGAGAGGTACATGACAGAATCAAATCCTTGTTTTTAGGCTTGTCTGTGGAAATGCATTGATACAGGCTGTGTTTAGTTGTTTTACCTTTTCTGAAGCCCCTGGGAAGGCTGGTTCAGGGGTTAGCTTCACTCTCATTTGCCATTCTTCCTGGGTTTCCTTGTCTTGAGCAGACACAATAAACTCTGTGGGCTCTGCTGAAAGTTGAAAGCTTCTTTCTGCATAGACCACACCATCTTCACCTACTCTGAAATCTTCTGGCTCACTGCTTCCAAAGTGTATTTTTTTGTTTCCATCACAGCTTTGAAACCTCACTATATAACAGACACAGAAAATGAAGAACAAAAAATGAAAAAGCAGCCCACTTGAACTCAGTGTGACATAAAATGCATTAAGAACAAATATTCAAAGCAGAACGACTTAACTTGTCGCTGCTTCTATCACATGCAATTATTAGTTGAGACTTCTAGGGGTCCAACCACGTAACACCGCTAACCTTCTGTGCACTGCTAGGCAGAGTTAAGGTTTTAACCCCAGTTCCACTGTTCTCCCAAAGATGCCTCCCTCCTCCCCCCCAACAAGAAATCCGTTTCCTTCCATGTCGTACACTATGTTTCAGTCTTCTTCCAGTGCAAAGGCTGCAGAGATTTGCATCTCAAGCCTCACATAAAAGATCCAGTCAAGTCAATTAATCAAAAACACTCAACAAATTTAATTACACTGCAACCAGAACTGCAAACACAACCATGCTTCCAGTGCCTTCTCTGCCAACGGGAGTAAGGTACAAACCCAGAAGTCCATTAAGAGATTCTGTGTCCAGCTCAGCCTGTTATTCATCTGTGTCATCTTAAGTAGGTCACTTACAAGCTTTGGGCCTGATTTTCCTCATCCCTCATCTACAAGACAGGGGCAGCAGTAAATGCTTACCTCACAGAGAAAACCTAAGTTCAAGACTTGGCTTATAATAAAAAAAAAAAATAAAAAAAATCCATCTACTTGGGAGTTACCCATTCCTGCTTATTTCCCTCACTCCTTCCTGTTGTCCTTTCTGAAAGACGCGGATTGGAACACAAACTCAGTAAAACTGGTTGTATAGATAATGATGTGAAATAAGCAAAACAGAAATAACAGATTGCTTTCTTTATCCAATTGCTTTCACTACCACTTATCTTCTGGGTTACTGCAAATAATAGTAGGTAAAAAATGGAAGTGTGCTTTTATAACCAATTATTGTTCTTTAATGTTTCCAAAGCATTATTAAGTATTTTGATTGTATGGGCAATAGAAGTGCAAAACATCATTATGAAGGTTGTACTGAAATGCACATAGTGAAGATGAAGATGAAATGAGGCTTTATGCCTCATTTCAGTTATTGGACTTTTTATACTGTGCTAAACCATGCACAAACTACTTAGCTTCAAAACCTAAAGGTCCCTTTCTCAAGAAAAATCACTACTAAATGTCATGCATCATATGCTTCCTTCTGTAATGCACTGTTTCCAGGAAGGTATTGAAAAGAAGAATCGTATCTTTTTGTATCCTTCAAGGACTGAGCTGATGTTCATATGACATATAAAATTTGTTTCCTTACTGCACATTTCAGTTATCTAGATTATCCCATTTGCCCTCTCCTGACAGAAAAGACTGTACAAAATACTTCTTTGAAAGGGTTCATCATGTACGAAAATGAGACAAAGGACAGCACTCCTCAAAATAAATGATAAAACATCAACCTTGTTAATACTGATCTTGCTGAGCTAGGCAAGGATAACTACTCTTTCCAGATGGCTTGCAGAGTTTGAAGGTCTCCCTCCATGAAACATCAGCCTCACCTCGAGAAGAAGAGCAAGCCATGTCCCACAAAGCACTGAACCCAGAAGAACAAATCTCCCTGGATAAAAGGTCTCACTGCTAGGGCTCCTGTGGTCCTCCTTCTAGATGTTGCCTGAGGTCCTCATCGTTAGCTGTGAGTCTGCTTCACTGATATGCTAATCAATAACTCAGCCTCTTGCTTAAGTTTTTGTAGATATTACTCCCTATGCAACCCCCACTGCTCCTCAAGCCCATCCCACCTTCCCCATAAAGTACAACTGACTTCCTTTCCAATGGATCTACAGACTACAGGTCTGCAAGATTTGGAGAAGGTAACAGAACTTCTGCTTTGCTGTTCACATGGAAGTAGAAAATTGACAGGCAGAAGGTCCAGCCCCCATATGTTCCCCATTCATCCCAGTGATCTTCCACTCTTTTCAATACCAAGCCTTGCAGCTTGAGTCAGCTTACCATCATGGTATGCTGAAACACAATAGCCAACTGAGGAAATGCACAATTCTAAATCAAGGATATAAAACTACTAGTTAAACCAACTATACCAATGCCCAGAAATCATTACCACAGTCCTAATTCTGTAATTCTGATGATCCAGCCTTCAGAGCTGGATATTCTGTATTCACAGAATCACAGAATGTTAGGGATTGGAAGGGACCTCAAAAGATCATTTAGTCCAATGCCCCTGCCAGAGCAGAGTCCCACAGATTAGGTTACACAAGAACGTGCCCAGGCGGGTTTTGAATGCCTCCAGTGAAGGAGACTCCACAACCTCTCTGGGCAGCCTGTTCCAGAGTTCTGTCACCCTCACAGTGGAAAAGGTTTTCCTTATGTTTATGTGGAACCTGCTATGTTCCAGCTTGCACCCATTGCCCCTTGCCCTTTGTGCTATCATTGGACATCACATTGTTTAGCACAAAAATACAGAGGTTTCTGAGAAAAGTTTACTCAAAAGTCACTACATCTAATGATGTAAGGACTTAATGACTGGACTACTGAACAGCGCTGCTTGTGCTTGGGTTCACTGGCACAGACCACCATACCCCAGACATTGAGAAAGCGGGGCCTCCTCCAAGCATCATCTCTGTTCACAAACAAAACTGTCAGTTAAAAACAGTTCACGTTAAGAGACTAAGGAAAAAAAAACAGCCAGCAACATAATCCCATAGCTCTGTGCCTCTGCTGACCTCTCATCTCGGCTACAGTGCTCTCTAAATCCGCTCTTCAAAGCAACGTCTTGACTGAAAGGACGAAGAACGAGCCAGATTCACCTCTGGCTCTTCTCAGACTTACTTATGAGAAGTAGGGAGTGGGAAGCAGAATGAATATTGAACTAAACTTTGATATTACCATTTTTCATAAAGGTGAAATTTCAAATGAGTAGTACAGTCATTATGATTCAAAAGACTAAGATATCACAACAATATTTTATGAAACATTATTTCCCAATTATTGCACAGTAACATATTCATTTTTTATGTATTCAAATTCATTCCCCCATCTTCTTACATATAAACTCCAATAGCCAAAAATATTTCAAAAAATCACCCTGCTAGCCACTTCATTGATATTCCTCCTCCAGGCAATTGTGTATTATGAAATTCAATGAAAATCCCTTTCCTTTGACAGTATCCTGGTAAAAATGTATAAAATTGTCAATGCTTTGTGAGAATTATTCTCCTTTTGCAAGGAGCACACATTAACAAATTAGATTCAAGTATAACCATCCATAATTAAATTACCGTGACAGAGTACAGGTTGTGCAGTAGCTACTCTCCCCCCAACTGCATGGTTATCAGTCATGTAAATTCGATTTAGATCACTTTGCTTCATTTTTCAGTGTTCAACTGGTAGAAACAAAGAGTTATTTCTGACTGTAGGTTTTTAGGCAAAGATTTTTGCAAAAAATGGGACAGGAATATTTTTTTTCACTGAGAATGAAGGCTGTTTTTACCAGCCATGTTCTTTCTAACAACCACAAGGGAAGGAAGCATGCTTTCCACAACTCATTTTCTGTTGACAGATCTATCATATGGATTATTTTAATTTTATAAAGGGTTAACCAGATATACTATACAGTATCTAGTAACTTTTTATGCAACAGAAAGAGTAATCAAATATCTAAATTTACTGTTTTTTTAATAAGTCTCACTCATAACTGATTATTTATGTGATCTCACAATCTGTAACAACTTGCCAATTTTTAAATATTTCTCTTTTGAGTATCTTCTGCATCTTCTGATAAGTATCTGCTTTTTAATATATTTTGAAAGTTCTCAGAAGTATTCAATCATAATCTGAAATAGAGGTATTTTGGTTTTAAAGGTAATACCTTTGGTTGTATCAGAACAATAATATTCATACCAGCTTTGATGCATGGGAGTAAATGCAATTAGTTCACATGCTCAAAACAAGGCAGTGCAGAAGGACTTACAAAAACAGGGTCTTTAAACAAAAGAAAAATTGTATGTAATATTGGCGTATGATTATTGTTAACCATTAGACCCTAAGAAAAAGATGATCAGTATCCTCATTTAGCAGTCTTTTCTTGTCTTTAAACCAAGACAAGCGTAATCTATTAGAACCACTGTGACTACAACATGATAAAATCAAAATCTACAGCTCTGTGCTATTAAAACAAGCTTTCAAGTTAACACTCTTGCATGGAAGTAATTACAACGTATGTATACATGTGTAGCGTACAAAATGTTAATAACTAAACATGCAAATTCATTTAAAGTGCACTAGAGAGTTACACCATTCATACTTCAGTTTAACAAGATAAATTATTTACAGTATCTATAAAATACAAGTCTAAATTCATGTACCTTACTAGTAATCTTCAATTACCTAGAACCATTGCTCAGACAATAAAAAACCCTTTTTCACATTCTCCTGTTGGTTTGCACTCTTTGACAACGTGTTTCTGCTTTTTTTTTCTTAAGCAAACAACACCACAATTACTTGACCCAAGGACTGAGTGTAGAATTATAATAATGGGCTATATTATTAACATCAAGTTTTAATGAAAATATTTGTGTACAATATAGGCTGTTAATACAGAATTTTCCATACTTGCTTTGCTCCCGGGACAGTTGCATTGAGTTTGCCATCTGGATTTCTGCACTTTAAACATACCAGTTCACTTCTAGATAACATCCACATGCATACAAACAAAAAAATGAATTTCCTTCTACAGACTTGCTGGAACACTATTACTCCTCTTGAGTTCTATTCTCAATGCCTAAGCATCAACCTCAAGATTAAGAATCACTTAGAGGACATTATGGAAATTGCAACAAATTCCAAGTGCTAACATTATATGCACTCCAGCAATGCAGTGAAGAGTGCGTATCATAAAATGGAAAACCCAGGTATATTTAATCCACTCGGGATCACTCTGCAGCAGATAAAATAAATAGAATAAGAAAGCAGCTTACATACAACTACCTGCCAGACACCACTTTTACCTTTGACAGAATGAGAAATTATAGGGAAACAGTCTGCTTGAACTGTCTAGCTATCTGAATACCTAATATCTGAACACTGCCTTCTTCAAGAATACTCTGTATTTAACAAGTCTTCCTGCTTTTCAAAGAGAGAAACTGGAGAAAACTACACTAAAACACATTAAAAATATTAACTACTTTATAAATTAGTCATTTATTCAGACTGATTGCTTCTGTATCTGTAAGGTGATCTGTTAGTCCTACTAACAGTGTGCAAATGCTCGAATTTCAGCTCATGGCTTGTTGGAGTGGCATGTGAAATGCCCATGAGACATCCTTTACTACAATTATAGACAGCCTTCAAAAGAAGCAGGGTTTTAACATCATGGTGGATTGTTATAATCACAGAGAACTGAACTACATTTTAACTTGCCTCTTCCATCACCAGCAGCACTTTTGAAGCGGGTCTTAGACCAGCTAAAAAACATTATTTAATTTTTAAATTTTTTGATACATGGGTGGTCTACAGCACCCATGAAAATGTCTTGTTCTCACCTGTAAGCTGAGAAAATTAGCTACAGAAATTGCTGATGAAAAGAAATATGGCATGTAATTGGGTTATTTTAGACAACGGCATTTTCCTACCTATATAATTCAATTTGCCATTATATCCTTTAGAGATACTTCAATACACCAGTGTTGTTTCTAATAGGTTCTTTAGTCTTTTTTCTAATCCCCTTTTCTGCTTTAATATTCATGCACTACCGTTTATCCCATACTCCAAAGCAACCAGAAAAATCTCAAAATTGCTACTCATTTTGAGCCTTTCTAGAGCAAGCAACCTACAACACTTCAAAAGAAAGCCTGGCTGTAAAAAAGCAGCTGCCTACCACTTTCTGAGAGACAAGCCTTCTAATTCAGTAATTGCTTCTGAAAACCTCTGCCTTTGTGCTAAGCCATGCGTTCTGCCACCCCAGCCCATGCTGAGTAGAAGCATGTGTCAGTCGGTCACACAAAACCAACCAGAGTTTTGCCACTTAGTAAGGACCAAATACAACCATTTGCTTCTAATTCCTATTTTCACTTGACTTCACAAGCTTTATAACCTGAGTCCAAGTGAAAGCCAGGCTGTGAAGCTCACAAGGGAAAAAAATGCACACCAAAAAGTTTCAACTGAGATAAAACTGGGGATACATTCAAACTATTTACCAGCTCTTTCAGTGTTTCATGATCTGACTTCATAGCAGCTTAGCTTTCCACATTTCCGTGCTGTGCTGTTTGCTTAATAATTTGTCTATTCAGTTAGGAAAATAATAATTAAAAGGAAAAGTGATTTGCAAGAGTTACGGTTTAATTCATGCTGTACACTGATTTCATTAACTGCAAGCGGTTCTAGGATGATGTGCAGCAGGCAGTAGGTAAAACCTCGTACTAATATATAACTTGACTCTGTGGAATTAAGATGCCAAGTGAGTAATCTACTGCAGAAAAGCTATAAAGTTGTATGATATGCTGGTAAAAATAATTCGTGCTGGTTACTGTAAATGATGTTCATTCAATGCAATTTTCTTACCTGCCCCACTCCCCAGACAGCTAGTTCTAGAAAGACAAATATGCACGTCTCCTAAAATAACACAGTTTCAAAGCAATCAGGCAGGCTATACCACCAGCAGATCAGTGGTCAGAGATCTCCCTTTCCATGTTTCTGCAGCATATATTAGTAATTCTTAATTTGTATAATTGCATTTTAAGCTTTGTTTTCTTTTCACATGTTTTGTTGCAGGGTGCAAATGGGAAATATTAAAGCCCAGCACATACTCTTTCCTAAATTAGAGGACTGCCTCCTCATAAACCCTACTAACTCACACACTTTGTTCTATTTTTAAGTGTTTTCTTTCACAGGTAGCTATCACCAGACTGTCCGATTCTTGCATTCACAGTGAAAGACTCGCACAGTTCTTTAATAAAATGCCATCTAGTTTCCAGTTCCCATAATCCTCTTTGTTTACAGAACAAAGTCGTAACAGGCATGCCAGAATGAAAACGGGGATAATGTTCTTTCTATTCGATAGAAATGCCTCTGCAGCTTTTCAGAACTGGAATACCAGCCATCAGCAAAACACAGGACTGGTATCTCAAACAGAGTCCAAATTATATCCGATTCACTGATCCTTTTCAGTCCTTGCCTCTACCACTCACTGACACAAAGATCTTGTGCACTTTGACACCCCTTTTGTCTTTATTTAAGAAAAAAATAAAATGCAGAAAAAGAGAATAAGCATCTTCAAGAAGGGGAATACTTGCATTTCGACAACTGCATTTGTTTTAAAACACAAAAAGGTTTCTTTCCATTTTTCTCCACTCTGTATTGTTTAAGAGAGTTTCACTATGGCTCAGCCTGAAGGCCCCTGCAGAGTTCTGCACCAACTTTTTTTCTAAATGATGCGAGCTGAAAGAAAACTCAGTAATAAATGTCATTTCTGTACTCTAGAGTATGCAATGCTCCTTTAATACTTTCCCAAGTATACCATTCTACACAGTAATAAAAAGAAGGATTAAACACTAATCTCTTATACCCATAATGCATCAACTGACTACACCTGCTAAAATCCAATTTAGTAATTAAAAAAATATATCTACTGAACAGTCAAACCAGGAGACTAAAAGGAAAGTACTGTCTCTGCAGATAGCTAACAGAAAATGGTTTTAAAATTCAGGCACTTAACACAAACCTATTTTTACCTCCATTCATTTTTGTGTGACCTTAAGCATTGTAAGAAACAAATACCTACAATTATGGTGCAGCAATTAAAGGCAGTTTTATTGTTACAGTAATGACTTAAATATCTAGTAAAAAACTAGATAAGCACCTTTGCCTTTTCGTCTATCTTTAGAAAATGCAAAAAAAAGTTAGCTTATTCTTTTCTTTTTTCTTTTCATTAGCAATAAGGAGAGCGGCAACAGAGAACAGATGCTTTTATATTTTCACTTTGCTTGTTCCTGGCCCACAGTCCTAGGCTTCAGGTTTCATGTTTTTCTTGTAGCTCTTCTTTCTTTCTTCTTTATTCCCTCTCCTCCCCTTCTCTCTAGGTGTTCTGTTTTCTAGATTCTTTTGAACTTACTTTATTCCCTGATGCTCCCATTTTTCCTGCCCCCTCTTTCAACTGTGCTCCTGACAGAGGTGCCGAAGCATTACTAGTTTCTAGCTGACAACCCAGGCTGCAGCTCTGGCTTCAAGCACACCTGGGCAGAAAGTGCCTGTCACGGGAGGGCTGTCTTTTAAAAAAAAATTAAAAAAATAAACTACCTAAATAAATAAAAATGCAGGCTCCCGGAGTTTCTGTAAAGAGACAGGACTTGCTGAAATATCAAATGGGCATGTACTTTCAAATAAGCTGATGATCTGTTTCACCAATTCAACCAGTCAGTAGTTTCTCACAATGGCTTAAGCCCCCATACTAAGAGGGGTTTAGGAACAACAACAGAACACAGGGGAGAAGCATGCATATATCACGTTTAGGCTGTACGTCACTTCTTTACCATTAAAAGAAACACAACAAAACAAAATTAGGCATTTTTCTCATTAAATTACACTACTGTTCAGGCAGAAGCAAGTTGTGTATTTGCACTGCAACAAACAAAAATTCCCAGCTCTGATAAAATGGCAGTGATCCTGCCAACACTCCCGCTGCCCATTTGAAAAAAAAAGTGTCTTTAAACAGATGCGGGAGCATTTAATATTCTGTATTCTGCTGCTGACCCCAGGATTTCGCCTGTCCTCTGGGTGAACATTCGGCTGTCCTTCCCATGTGGCTAGAAGATGCAGCAAGGGGAAAGGAGACTGTTTTCCCTAGAGTTGCTTTTCAGCTTCACAAATCAGTGGACATTTCAGTGTGATGATCCTCCACAAACATCAGTGCTGCTTTTCCACTCTCCTTCCTTCCTCCATCTGGTCTGTCCAACACTGGTGGCTTTTGTCACTCCCACAGGTCATTCCACTGGGCATACTATGGTCTAATTTTCCAAAGCTGCAACTATTTTTAAAAGGCCCTTAATCACTCTCAAGTTACTGTGGCAGCTCTGCGTGTCACTTGATTCCTAACAGATGAATTGCTATCTCCAGGGCAAACCTCCCAGCAGAGCTGGACATGGACACTTGCACACAACTGCACCAGCATCCCCACAGCAAACAGCAGGCACAGCCAATCTCAAAGCAGAACCACTCTATGATACAGGGGTGCTCATTACCTTATCAATTATCCATTGATAAACGGTAAAAAAATACCCTATTTGCTTGAACACTGGGCTTTTTTATCAAAAAAGGGCAAGAAACCTACCAGTTGCTGAACAGGGTGGAAGAACAGAGCCTAACAGTATTTACACTGATGTGTTAGATAGTAATAAAAATCATAAATCCCAGGGATTATACTATCACTGGATCATGTCCAGTAGGCCTCAGGCAGAAAACTAGTTGCCATGGCAGCTTAATGTTATCTAGTCAGACCTCAGGTTTTCATTATTATTATAATTATTATGAAACACAGATATCTGACCTTAAAAATCAAAAAAGTACTTGGTGTATTTCACAGCCAGGCCACATTCCTACTTCCCATAACAAAGCAGAGGACTCAAAAGCTAGGGCAATATGTCTGTCTCATTATAAGAGAGTACCTACGGGTGAAAGTATCCTCTAAATGGGTGTTCTCTTCCTCAGTGTATCTCTTTCATCATTTAAAATGGCAATGGTGACATGCTAATTAATCATTAATTAATTAATCATTAAAGAGGGGAAATACCAAGAGAACTGACAGGAAAATGCCTAATTTGATATATTTGAAGGTACCTCTGTCACCTGGGTTTTTCGTTCAGTAGATTGTTATAGTGCCTCTCATTACCCCCAGATGCAATAAATGGTTGTAGATACCTTAAAAATAAATGGAGGATCACTAATATTACCCATCCTGTTTAAATGAGTAAGAAATATACAGGGAATCATTTGACACTGCTGGCCATGGAAGTTCACGGAAAACACTGCAACACAATAGTGAAACCTTGAAGTTGTGTTCAGTCCTACACATGGCAGCAGAGTAATTAGTACATATTTTTCATGTCTTTCCTCTTGAGCTAAAATAAACACAATGATCAGAAAAAAAAAATAATCCAGTGTTGGACTACATTTTAGACCCTGGCACTTAGTGAATGCTTACAGATGATTAATAATTACTTTTATCTTCTTGGTTGATTACCTAAACTATATTCTTAATGAGATGTAAATAGTCCATCATTGCAATGTTTTCAATCTCAACATCACAAAAGGAAAAACAAAAGAGGAAGAGAAGTTTGACTTCCTTGGGTCTGAGCTACAGACCCAGGACCTCAGACATGAGTCTTTTTAAATTGCTATTTTATTTCATATAAGGTCTGCGTGGCTCTAAGTTAATTAGAGAAACAATGGCTGCAAGCAGAAATAGTTTCATTGCTTCATGTCTGACTGCACTATATAGTGCAAAGTCTTCAAAATGACCCACATGGGGTCACTTGTGTAGAGCTGACACAGTTTAAGTCAAAATTCAAGTGAAGCTACTTTCCTTCCAGAACATTTACCATTTTTTGTATATCTTGTCTAGAGATTACAAAATTACGGGGCTCAAATAATCCACTTACGTTCAAATTGGCAGTAATAAAACTGACAGGAATAAAAAGGTGTTATGCTAGGAAAACACACTGATAAAAACTGTTTTCTTCACAAAACGCACGAAATGTGACAGAAGCACAACATGGTACCTGGGTTAATACAGGAAGGAAAAAAAAAATCCTTGGATACAATAGGCAGACAAATGAGAGGGATACAAACAGACTTCATTCGAGAGGCAACTTTCAATACAGCCACTGCAAAATTGAGACACACTTTAGGATCCTATGCCAAGACAATGCTGTGCAAATTCATGCAATTTATTTCAGGTGGGGACAGAGACAGACCTGGCAGAACAGACTCTCATTTAACAATAGTGATTCAGTCCAGCCACAGAAGAACAGAAAAGAAAAAGAACAGATCTACTGATACATTTGAAGATATGCTTCCAATGATAAATGCAACAATTTTTTATTTTTTTTTGTCTAGACTTTCCTGCAGGCCTCATGAGTGCAAAACACAAGACACTTGACATTCAAATTGTGTTAGATTAGAATAATGCCTGAAAATGGCAGGGGCTTGACTGATTGAACTAGAACGGAAAATTCTACTTTTAGCAAAGCCTAAGGATGGGAGCAGGATATTACCTTTCTGAACCCTTTTGCTGAGTTGAACAGTTACATGAGCTTTGAGACCAAAGATTACAGTTATAAATATCACAATGAAAACCCCACATGTGATAATGGCTCCTAAAGGGAATCATTAGAATTCATGTCTGGATGTGGCAATTAACCTATTACTGTCTGAGTCAAGACTATTTTTTTGAGAAGCAGTGAGAGATTGTACTCTATGCCGTCTTGATTTTTCAATTATTAGTCACAACATCCTACGTTTCTTAGTAAAGATTATACATCATCACCCTCCCAGTGCCCAGACTGCAAAGTGTCTAGGGGCACCCCTGCAATAGTCAGTATAATGAGACTGATCCTTGACTGAGTCCCCTAGACAGCAGATGAAAATGGTTAGAACTTCTAGCATTTACACAGATCAAACATGTCACCTGAATAATGGGAGCATTCAGTGGTAACTTGTATAATCAATGCATCACAAAAATGAAAACTAAATTTGCTTTTAGAAACCCATTTAGTGTGTTATTCCAACAGGAAGGCTTTTCCTGCTTTGTTTACCAGAATAGTAATTATTTTGTTTCCAAAAGGAATCTGAGTGGAAAAGCCCCATTGTAATAAACATTTCAATGTTTCAAAGGCTATTTCAACTGCCATCTGTATTCCTCTCAATTTTCCTCAAACGTTTGAATTCCCCGAAAAGACACCTGTGGCATTCACTCATGAGAACAAACATCTCTTTTCACTTCCTCTTCTGAAAAAACGATGCCCGTTTGCAAGCCCCACTACACTTGCTGTGTACTTCAGAGAATACTACCCAGTGTGTCCTACAGTAATGACCGCTGATGCAGTGGTATTTTCCCTTAAGATAAGCATTATCATGAGTATCTTGTACAAAGATCACCGAAACGCTATACTTTGATAGCTAATATAAGCAGATTCATGATCTATGTAGATGATTGTGAAAGTTACTCATGGCAAAGTTCTTCCCCTTCCTGGTGCACGATGCTTGGTTCCTGTCCAATAAATCTCAGAAACTTATAACCAAGACATGTCTTTGTATATATGTGAAAATGCTTTTGGTCCAGAAATGGAATAGTTTCACCTATTGAGAGAAAACAGTAATTCAGTGAGACAGCAATACTGAATTTCTGCTGAAGCAAAACTATGGAGTGTGAAATAGCAACCGGTCATTGGATGTTGGGAGTCTTACGTTCACCAGCGGTGGCTAAAGCCATCCTCTCCTCCTACCTATGTCTGACAGAATTAGCAACCATCTGCATGCAGGTCAGGCCAGTCTATGTCCTGCAGGCAAGGACCGGAGTAAAACTCTGCAATCCTGCTCAGGATCTATTGCACTAGGGTTTAGGCTTGTGTTCTTAAAAACCCCCCAACAACAACCAAACAAAAGAAAAAACAAAACAAAATAAACCCAAAAAAATCAAAAAAACACAAGAACAAAAAAACAACCCAACCCAAAACAACTCCCTCACACACGTACACCCTGAAAATCAAGCCGAAAGAAAAATCAAGGCTCGATGTTTTCTATTCATTCCAAGTAACTTCAGTGCAGGTGTTCTTCACTACATCTACTTTCTATTAAAGTGTGCACACTGTAATTGGAGAACAGACCCATATCCACCTCAGCCTACCTCATTTGATATTAGAAGTGAGAAACCTAGTTACTGTGGGAGGAGGCTCCCAACAAAAACAGCCCAAGAGTCTGCAAACAAATGTTTAGTAGTTGTCCGAAAGGCACTATTTTGAACTTGTGGCATCACACGCCTTTAGCTTTGTCTGGACAGTCTGCTCACAGGGACAGTACTGCAGACCTTTCTGCCCAGTGCAGAGAGTCCACATAACTGGTACATGACACTTCGACAAGGCAATCAGGCACGTTAGCAAGCAGTATAATCCATCTGAGCAGTCATCTCAGCTGAGCGCTTTTAGTCCAGAATAACTCTTAGTAAGTTTGGGCAATGCATATAGTAAATGAGTGATGTGTTATTTTGATTTGCCTCTTGGGACTCAGATCTTGGTATCTAAAGCTTACCTTCCTGTGTGGAAGGCGTTTCTGCAAATGAACAGTAGCCTCACCAGCATCAAGTGAAATGGAACACATCTGACCTCACATTAAACATCAGAGCTACATTTTAAAATACTGGCACCGAGGCATTATTACTTTGCTTTGATATGCTGCCAAAGGAAAGCGAAGAGACACTGAAAATTGAAATCCATTTAAAAGTCGTGTCCATTTTTCAATAATCCTTGTAGTACTGTGTACATAACTTCAGTATGTTAGAAAAGACAACGGACTGTGATGTCATAAAATAGTAATATTCATGTGAAGGTCTTAACAGATTCATGCTTAGTAGTGTCATAAATCAGAAAAAATTACCAAGGAACATATTATAAGTGATGCCACAAATGAATTACGTAAAGCGTATGGAAAAAAGGTATTTGCGTAAAATTAACAAGACTTTTGGCTCACAAGCATGCAACATGGCTGCTGTTCTTTATTAGAAGTTAACATTTTGATAAAGGTCACTACAGTGCTTTAAAAAAAAAATAATGAAGAGATGTCACTTTTAATGTGCAACTGTTGGCATTTTGCCCATTATAGACATAACTTACGGATTTCCAAAAAACGTGTATCATGAAAATCGACATGCTTTTTCGTTAACTCCTTTGTTGCTGGATGTCTCCCATATTACAATTCCACTACAATTTTCTTTGAGGACCCAGGAAACAGGGTAACTTGAGACATCTGATATTTTAGTCATGCAACTGTGATTTATCTGTGGCACTCAGAAAGCCCTCAGGATAAAAATCAGTAACTGCATTCAATCTTTATACAAATCACATTCAACTGTTTCATGTACAGCTGCACAGCTTTGTTTTTACTTCAGCTTAACCTGATAGATTTCTGCAACGTTAACTTGTTTCAGTATTAATTCATCTCCCTTCCTTAATACTCATTGTCTGCATCATGTCTTTTCTTAACCTGCCTTCTACATGACACAACCCAAATGTCTGCCTTCACATTTTTCAAGTAGATGTCTCCAAGAGGTGTTTGCCATAAAATCTATTTATGTTGTTCAGGGCAATACTATTGCTATGCAGGTCCTTGTCTCTTGGGTGCCAGTTAGGTTTTTTCTGTTATTCTCCTGGATGGGAAAGATGGGGAGAAAATATAAAAGTCTCAGGTCCAAAGTTAGCAGGCACAAAATGGATGAAGAGCGAATGTAACTCATACTATCAGAAACAATTCTTAAAGACATTCTAACAAACAGAGCTAAAATCAGAAGACTTCCACAAAAGAATCAGAAATCAGCAAAAAGGTCGGTAAAGACAAATTGTGTAGTCATACTGAATAACCAAAAAAATGAAAAAGGAAAAACAAAACATCACTCTCAAAACACTGCCCTGAAAACTTGTTACGACTTAAATGACATCTATCTTCTGTAAATGTTTCCTCTGTCAGGAAGGACCATTCTCTCTTTGTAGCCTTATCAGGTCAAAAGCATAGTCAAGCTTGTGGTACTCACTGTGCTGAAGGCAAAATTGAATGTTTGAGAACAAAAAAAGATGTAATTTCTGTAGATGAAAATGGAAAGGATCCATCTTTCCCTAAATGCCCGCTCAGTCAGGTAGGAGCTTTTACTTTCAAAATAATCACTAATAATATTTGAGACTTCTTGGTTGTGGTCATCAACTGCAGAAGGCTGAGATGTGGGGGTTTCATATTAATGTAAGAAAGAAGACTTTGTCTTTTTTTCATCTGAGGCTGAAATACGCTTAGAAGGCCTAGCCAGCGTATGTATGTAACTTTGAATCAGAGGACTAGCTCATCAAAACTAAATGCAGTTTTGATAGTGTTTAATGCTGTATTGTAAAATATTGCTGCTTTCCAAAACTAAATTTACCAACTTTTTAAAAGGTATATTTTATGTTTCCTGACATGGTACTTTATTACATTTACTGGACCAATAGCAAAGTCTTCATTTCTCATCTGCTCATAAACATCATGTACACGTAGTAATTATTTGACTCTTTTCCACCAGGGATGATAAATTAAAAGACAAACAAACAACAAACTCCTTGGGGGCTTCAAATGCATCTACCACAAAACATGAACTACGGTAAATAAAAACTGTCTAGTAAAGGAGGCAGGGAATGGGGCATAATATCTCTCCCTGACCCTATTAACACTGCTTTACTGGGTAACCCCGAGGAACATCCCTCCCCAGTCAAACAGGAGGAGCTTCCCTGCAGAAGCAAAACAGAGGTTGAGAGATATGAGGTGAGGAGCATCCACAGTGACCCCTGCCATGGCTCAGCCAGGCAGCTTCCCACAGCGCAGGGTGAGCACCATCTGAGCCTAACCATGAACAGTTTCTTCTCCTCCTGTGATTTCTACAGACCTCTGTCTTTCCAGACAAGAGGAGCAATCTCGGCCTCTCCTCAGACATGGAACTGATGCTCTTACACACAAACACATGGCTAGAGAACACCATCTAAAAGGACACAGAAATGGTGCAGACCTGAGCTTTCCAGAGTCTCTGCTGCAGGGGCAGCTCTGCCATGCAGGCAGGACAGCGGGTCACGCCGGTCAGCAAAATATCAAGGGCAGCAAATTGTTTAGTGACTATTTTGTTTACTGTGCAAGTGGCTTTTGACTAGGAGAAGCGGTAATTCTTTCCAGCTTGCCTTGGGCAGTGAAAGCTATAAAAGCGTTTGTACTTGACTGGTATCCAGGGAAATCAGACTGAGTCCTAGGTCTGTTTCTTTATCAAGTTTGCCAAGTGGTATGCTACGTGTGATACCCATTTTTTTTTTTTCTCTCTCCCTCCACCCCAATTCTTCCACAGAACATGTCCAGAAAGAGTATGAAGCATGCCAGTCCCAAAGCAAACAAAAAGCAGGCAAACAATTTTCTCCAACACTCAGTATTTAGCAAGCTGCTTTTGCAAAGGTTTACAATTTGAGCAAGAATTCGCCTTCATCTTCATAAGAAAGAGTAATGCCATGCAGATTCCTCATGAGATAAACCTCTCGCAGGCTAAAGAATTGCACAGCAAGTTGAAGGAAGCAATATATGTCTGAAAAGTAATTTTATTTACAGCTTGTCAGAAGTTAAGTGACAGTGCCTGCTAGCAGGGATTACCAATGATAAAAACAGAAATATGGATTTTTAAAGTTTATTTATGGGCCATTATGTAGTTTATGCTGCACTGCTATCAGATGTTAAATAAGAAATTACAACCCAGCTGGTGACAACAGGGACTTTCTGTAATAACCTTGAACAATCATTTTATCTTTCCCCCTCAACTTTTATCTAGGTGAAAGTGCAATTTTTGTCAAAACTCCTAAAAATTAAGTCAACTGTAAAATATTACATTATTTGAAGAATAAGAAGGTGACTTTAGCTAATACTGATCCATTTACAGAAAGGAACAGCCAACCTTTCAAAACAAAAATGTTCTTTCATCATGAAACACTGAAATAATTAAAAATTTAGCATACTATAAATTGTGATTATTAAATGCAACTACCAACAATAACTCAGAGAAAAGTGCTTTGTCTTAGGTCATTTTGATAGCACACAGTAGATTAAAACTAATTATAGTTTCAAGGTCTTCATCATTATGTAACTCAACGCCAACGTCAGATAAGTTACTAAAAACATTACATACACATGAAACAAATGATTTATGGTGCAACTGAACATCTAAAGGAGGGCAGCCACAATATTAGGGTGAATTTAAGCAAGACCAGAAAAGCCTGAAACAACCAGCCATAGTCTGTTAATGTAGTAAGTCCAATCTAATAAACTTTAAGTTCTTACAAGTCTATATAAAATTCTAAAACCTCAACAAAATTTAATAAGCCTCCCCTCTAACCTCTAGGCATTACTTATTGCACTACTCTATTAAAATTGTTGGATGGCATCTACTGGAGATTTGAGTTCATATTGTTTTAAAAGAAAACCCCAAAGACTGAAAGCATTCAAGTAATCTTGGTATTGTTTATACTTGCTTTGAATGAGGCAAGAGAGGAGGAAAAAAAAAAAAGAGACTTCTACTGAAAAAAGAAATGCCTGAGTTTTCACTTGTGATTTCATTTGAAAGTTGAACAAAAACCCTTCCTGGACAGGCATCTCAAATTGATGCTTAAAAACTAAAGAAAACATCAACAACCAAAGACCATCTTTTCCAGAGTAAAGTCACTGTGTTTGCAAAGAAAGTGCTAAAGGGAAACAAGGAAATACCAGAAACCTCTCTGTATTACACACTGGTACTGATTTGGCAGAGTTTGGTATGCATGAGAACTGCAAAACTGCAACCTAGGGAAATGAAAAGGAGCTACAACACAGTTTCTGATGCTTGGAATCTTTCCACCGAACGGAGGATTTGCTCCTGTGGCTTTTCCTAAAATTTCTCACAGCTAACACAAAAGGGGGGAAAAATTAAAAAGTCAAGGCTGACAATGCATGAAGCATGTCTCCCCTCCCTCACAGCAGATCCCCTTTCCCCTCAGTTAGGCTGCTCTGCAGAGACCCGGGTAGAAAACCAGAGGAAATGTTCCTAAACAGACAGTGCTAAGGGAATACATGACTGGTCTCAACAACCATATGCAGGCAAGGGGGAAATGTGTCTGCCAAGTTAGTTATGGCTCCGGTCATACACATCATGGGTTGCTCTCATTCATTCCACTACAGACTACAGCTCCACTGCTACTGTCTTACTCCCAGTACTTTCTTCCTGTCTACAGGCAAGTCCTTACTTATCCTTTCAACTATAGCAACACAGTGCTTGCAGAAATCGATGTCCTCTTCAAGATACTGGACTCTAACATAGAAATAAATTAATGGTCTACAACAAACACTAAATGCAAGCAGCATCTTCATGACCTGAAATGGATTTGAAGGCATACATAGCACAAGCAGATTTGACAAAAGAGCCTTAATAAACATTTCCCAGCATATATAAATGTTCCCTATTTAGATCTTTGTCTATATTTTTTCAGTACATTGAGGTTGCCAGTAGAAAAAAACTGCAACCTCTCAGGCTGGAATTTGCCATGACATAAATGTATTTCTTTATCTTTTGTCTCAGCCATTTTTGAAAGTGCCAGTAAGAAAAACAGTTGCTTTACTCCTACAGATGCTCATGCTAACTACATTGACAAGGCCCATTGCAGGGAACGAGTAGTGTTGTTGACTGTTGCAACTACAAACCACAAAAAATTACATTAACTACTCTTCACTTCAGCCAAGAGACTAGTCTTGGATCCAGCTTCTCCTAGACAACTGCAAGGAGACAGAATAACTTTAATTCCCAAAGCCCCTGACCTCATGGGAGACAACATGTGCTGCCCTTGAAACCTTATTTCATCACCAGTTTTCTCTAAGCAAGTGGCAGAGAAAGACCTTACACAGAAGGAGACATAGAGGCCACAGTTCTGGGGCAGATGAGCACTGGAAAAGGACTGTGATGTTGCTGCTCAGAGAACACATACCATGAGTTATTCCCTCCCCCTACTCCAAATTCTGCAGATATGCAAATGTGCAAACTGACGACTACACAGAAATGCTGAAATGGTAAGCATTTTGACTATCTAAACTTAAATTTGAAAACAGTAATCATTCAAGAAGGCGGCACACATGGCCAACAAAGTGCACGCAGACCACAAGATTCAGTACATCTCTATTCAGTGGCAGGAAGGCATCTATTATCAGATGCAGAATGGCCCTGAAATGTAAAGAAAGCCCAGCATTGTTGCAGGCATTACTGGGAACATCCTAACTGCTTGTTACAATTATTCAAATAAAGATGAGCTGGGACAACCCCAAAATAGCATCTTTAAAACTGATACACCAAAGCTTAATTCTTGCAATAAAACTGCAACTGCAGCAAGCACATAACGTGCTTAGATATTGCCCAAAAAACTCATGGATAAAAAATGGCTAGAGATTGGCCTTCACAGCCCATCCCAGCAAGCTCGCTACAGAGCGGCAGTGAAAGATGCAGTCAGCCTTTTAGCCATGGTTGTCTTGGAGACACCAGAACACACTGTATTGATGACAAAGGAAACAAAAAGCTGGATGCACTTTCTAAGGCTTTTAGCCTGCTCTCTTTCATGCGGAGTTTACGGAGGAGGGCCTCCCTGGGATGGGTATGCAGAGAATGCTGGCAGCAGGACCAGCTCATTGAGCAAGAAATCCGCACTTGCTTTAGAGAGGGTTTCAGGCAGCCCAGGAGCGCCCTTTATCCCCAGGAATGCGTGACACGGCAGCTCCAGCAAATGAGACACATGTTTCCTCGCTTGGAAGGTTTTCCTCTGCTCAAGAGATAAACCCTTCTATCTAAGGATGTTTAAGAGAAATACAGCAAGCACTGTCTCCTGGTTTGTGCAAGGGCCCTGGAGCTGCCCTGAGGACACTCTCCTTTTATCATGTGGTCTTCTGCTAGGCTCTTTCCAAACTATAGGCAAAAATCCAGCAACGTACTTTGAGATAACAGAGCCACAGAGTTTCCAGCAGCTAGCAGAGGAACAGCTAGTTCCATTTAGGCTGTAACTACGAGAAGAGCAATTTCTATCTCACTGCAGTTGAGATACACACAAAAAGTATCTCAATGGAGGCTTATTTTCTAAAGAGGCCATGAACGGTGAATCCTTCCTGTTCCAATTACTGAGTAACTCCTGCAACTCTGTAATGTGTAACTTCCATACCAAACTTTGTCATATCCTAGCTTTGTGAGGAGATAGGCCAAGCATGTAATTTTTCTCCACTTTAGCCTGCTTGGAGAGAAAGGCTACTGCCACAAAGCAGCACCATGTTTGAATGGACCTCTTCTATGTTGCGCTGTAACATGCGCGCTGTGTACAAAGATCTTTTCAATTTGTAGTACTTCTCATTGATAATTCAGACCTACATCAGAGGATGCCATGACAACAATAGTAACTACTGGCTTTAGATACATGCTGTCACATGCACCCATTAGTCCCTGAACTAAATGCTAATGCTTACGTCTACCTGGACAGCATTATAACACAAGCTTAAATATGTCTGCTGCAAGGGTTCTGGCTCCCTGCCTCCATATCTAAACCTCTTGTAGGACCAGTGTGGTACCAACTGTTAGTTGCAAAGAGAGCACAGGGGTTGTGGCTATTTGTCACAAAAAAAGGATGGAAGGTCTCACCCTGACACAGGTTGTCTGCTTGCATGAGTGTTTATAAATGTCCTGATTTCACGGACTGCTGACTTTTATATGCCCACTTTCAAATTCTGTGAGCAGACCAAAAATTGTGCATGATACATCAACATTTAGTATTGACTGACAGTAGGATGGGTGAAGATGAGACGAACACGGAAAACCTGAAAATTTTCCACATCATAACCTCCTCTTCCTTTATGCTGCTCCTCTCTTGTTTGTACAGTCGACTGAAAAGGAGGGAAGGAGCAAGGCTATGAAAAGATAGGTATTAACTCCTTGCTGTCCCAGTCTGTTCTGAAGGGTTATAAAATGTAAGATAATACCTACCTGACAAAAGGATAATGGAATAACCAGCACCACCACCATACACCTTAGAAGATCTCTCAACATCTTTATGTTAAACTACACATCTGTAGTAGATGACTGCTACCATCTCAGAAGTATGACTGGCAATAGAAGATAATCTGGGTCAAATGACACAACACTCAACATGATGGGATCAACTGCTGCTGGTGTCTTTCTGAATCGGATTCACCTATGCAATAAAACAGCACTAAGATCATCTCTCTTAATTTTGGCCCATTTGTCTTGCCACTGAATGCAAAACAGTATACTGTATTAACTGAATTGCTGATAGCAGCTGTGTTTTTTGGTACCGCTAAAAATCAAACTATTTATAGATACAATATGGTCTTTGGAACCTCTTCTACAACCACATGGCTGAGACATATCCAGACTAGGCCAAATACCTCAGTTGGAGAGCCTGTGATTTCAGTAAGGTCAAAAAAAAAAAATAAATCAGAAATACTATTCCCCTGCAAAGAGTATCTCAAGTGCCACCCAAAACAGCATCTAACTGTACCCTTTCCAGGGCTCAGTCTGTAGTGCTTGCTTTTCTTCTAAGACTTCAGTATCCTCAAGCAATGTCTTCTTGCAGAGGCATGCCATGAGTAGAACATACAGCTGTCAACGTGGGCAACACCTCTTTACATTCAGTGTGAACCTTACCTAACTGCTTGACACTGACAGATCTTTTTTTTGTGTGTGTTGCCTGTAATTTCATGGGTCCATACTTGAAACAAACGAGATCTTCTCAACTTCCCAGCTTCTTTTTGGGTAAAAGCCAAATATCCAAGAAATTTGGATTGACCACTTATGTCTGCAGCATCCTAATGATCAGTGCTTGGTCATTCTTTCCAATGTGCAGTCTTTGACTTGTCAATCATCCAGAAGTCGTATAATCCAAATCTGACACTATTACCTTAAAAAATTCAGCAGTGCAAGTATAAATCTGAAAACTGTGTTAGTTTTCCAGCCTGGGCCACTCCAACAGAATAAAAAGACCTCTGATGCATCATTTAGAGATTCTAATGATGAGTAAATCAATACACTCTGTACACAGATGACCTGTTCCTTGGTGTAGCTACCTTGTGTACCTGAAGCATCTGTGACAATACGATTCAGAAGGATTTATAAGAAAAAAAATGCTCTGTTCCCTCAGTTAGTAAAATTAAAACCGCAACTATCCAACAGGGAACACAAGTGCAAGATCTTGCCTCCCACAGAGGGGTCCTCTGATATGGACACAGGTGAATTTTGCACTCCGGGTATCCCAATTCCTGCTGTGAAGTTTATAGGACCTATATAGTCAAGCTGTGTTATCACCCACATGTTGAACCGGAGAGTAAAGACCAGGCTCAGAAACACAGGAGTATGTTTTGATGATGATGTATGAGGCAGAACATACTATACAACATTCTTTCTCCATCCACTTCCATTTTTAAAATAAATATTACGTGACATTCATATAGCAAACAATAGCACCCATTTTGCAATGTTGCACTAGAGACACATTCTAACAGGCAGGCAGAGCAACCAGAGGATGAACAAGCTAGAAACTTTCATATAATTTTGCCTCACAGTAATTTTTCAGGTTTCATGCCCATGCACAGCCTACTTCATTCCTTTAGAGGATGCTTTCACATGCTGCTCAGAATTGGGACATGAGATGTTTTTACACATCAAATCCACAGCATTTGGTAAAACAATTACACAATGACCATAATGTACATCCACAGCAAGGAAACTTACAGCTAACCCTTTAATCTTTTCCTAGATCCAATTCAAAAACCTCAAAACCATACACAAAAGTCTCCTCTTGATACCCAGAAAAAAGAAAAAGTTCTAAGCCTACTTTTTAGGCAAACTATAATTAAGATCTTCTACCATATCTATTTATAGACAGATGCTGTTGAAATTATATCATTCTTTTACTGATAGCTGAGTTGTTCCATTGTACCTATGCCATACTGGATGCCTATTAACATTACTTCTCCATAGAAAAGCTGAGAAACAGCAAATAAGAGGTTAGTTACTTACAAAGCATTCCCCTCTGCCCCAGTTCAAATTCTAGAGTATCGCTGTAGCTCTATTTACCAGACCCTTTTGTAAGGGTCTGTTCTCCATGTAGCCAATGTACAGGGACTGCCACATTTCCAAGTTACCAATGACCCACCTACTATGTCCTGGTAAAACAAAACCTAAAACTAATGAAAATTTTTGTGAATTTTCTGTAAAAACTAGAATCTGGAAGATTTTCTTCCTTCCTTTTCCCATAGAAGGGAATGAAACTGTGTACCTATTAACATCTGGACAAGAAACCTCTCTATGTCTTCTGTATCAGCAATTATCAGCCAATGGACTAAATTTTCACAAGATCAATGCCTAAAATAAGTATTTGCAAACTACCATATCAGAAGTTTTATTACTAAATAGAACAGGTCTTCTTATTCTTTGCAGCAGAAGCCACTTGCTTCCATTACTCTGTTTGATGGGAATCCTGTTCTTTATTTAGACTTCAGCACTAAGGGCTACATGGTTTATGGATACGATTCCAAACGCAGGTCTGTTTCCAATTTTCCAAAGCCAAACCTTCATCTTAATAAGTAAAGTCCAAATTACAGAAACAATGAGTGAGCAGAGGAATGACATTTGTAATGCACACATACACAGTTTTATACCACACAATCAAATAGCATATTCTGCAGCCCTAGCTAATACAAATTACTATGAGGTCACTTTTAGGATTTGCCTGATTGACTGGAAAGCTAAGTCTGAACTAGTAACATCATTTCGGTAATAATAAAAATGCCCTCAGTCAACAGGACTACTTATATGCTTTGAACTGGACATATGTATAAATCCTTGTGGAGACGCACTCCTGGACTGGTAAACACATCTCTGTATTCTTATAGTAGCTGAAATACTGAATTTTTACACTCCTGCTGCTAAGATCACTTTCATATCTCAAGCTGGTATTTACATCCATGCTGTTCCTGTGGTGGAAACAGCCAGAGTAAAAAACTTGGTATGAGATGCTAGTAAAAAGGTATCTATGACTGATTGCTTTATTTAGTTATCTGCTTCCAAAATAGCAAAAAACCAAAAAAAAACCAAACTTGGAACTAATCAGAGCTGGCGTTTAATACTATATTTTTACATTATTTCGTCTATCTCATTTCCCCATTACTTTTTAAAATCTGTATTATATCCCTTCCCATTTTCGCCAGCTAAATCCCAGACGCAAAAAAAATTGCAAAACGAGCCTATATTCCTGCTGTGGGATTGTGTCACCAAAGCAGAGCAAAGTTCACTAGAATTATATACTGTCAGCTCTGCTATACTCCTGCTGATGCTCACAGAGAGTCTTAACTGTAGATGACTGAGCAGAAATGGAAAGCTCTAGCATACAGAAAATTTGTGTAGGGAGAAAAGCAAAATGGGGATTCTGGCCATATAATAAATATTACAGATGTTGACTGTGTGTATAACAGCTTGCTAAGCAGAAGCAACAGGAACTCTAGTTCTGTAATCAGCGGTCTTCCAATTTTCTTTCAGATTATAGGTGTGTGTATTTTATTGAGTCAGGGGTAAATCATTGCTTAAACTCAATAATGTCACATAAACTATACATGAACAATGAAACATTTTTCCTCTTTAATGCAATATTCATAAAGTCTGAAAATTCCTTTTTAGTTAAAGGCAGACCTAACGACACTCCACAGAAGATATCTGGTTGCCTGTGAAGTTGCTAAACAGACTCAGAACGACTTTGTTTCTCACAGGAGAGCCATTCAAGTTTCTGATGGACAGGAATCTTATTTTCAAAATAATTTCAACATTTAAGACTGCAGAACATGTAAGTTATGGCTACATCCCTCCATTAGAAATTCCCTGGTAAAGAGTCAAAGTTTGCTAGCAACACTACTGAAAAACTTCAATTTTTTAAAAAGACTGTATCTGTAATTGACATTAAAAGCTCAATTTCCATTTTGAGAGCACAACAAAATAATAAAAGACCAACAATGAATTTAAAGTTTTTGTATGAACATGTTTCCAGTCAAAAAATGTCTTCTTTGGCCTTTATTCAAAGACAATTACTAGATAACATAAGAGAACCTCACATACATTCTAAAGGACCATCAACAAGCATATTTTTGGAATTATAGCTTACCCCTAACAGAATATATATATTCTTAGCAGTTGGGGATACAGAAAAATGCAGAACGTACTCAGAATGTAAAATAACAGTTTTCTGTATTTTAGGATATTTGCATTGTCTGCATGCACACACGATCTATGCACACATACTAATAAATATATATGGATGCATCTCAATGCCTTAACAACACTGAGTGCTCTTTATCCCAGCCCAAAGTGAACTGTATATTTAAATCCTTGATGTTTAAATCTTCTGATGTTGAGTATTCTCATAAATGCTCATGTCTTCAGCTGAACCACCAAAGTTCCCAACTTCCGGAAAGCATATGGCATATCTTTTACCCCATCTTCTATTCAATTTATGAAATAAATATAAACATGTTAAAGATGACAATGATTGGCTGAAGATGGTGGAATTAATTTCAACCAACTGTAGTGGGTCCAAACATCTCATAATCTGAATGCTTTCTGTACTTAGCCAAAAAGACAAATTGCTTTCCTAAAGGGTTAAGACAGGCTGGGCAAACTGCCATCTAAAAAGACCTCCCTCTCCACTGGAGAGGCCAGAAGCCCAGGCAACATACATTAGATGCCTAACCATGAAGGACAAATTTTATATGAACAAGTATCTTCAATTAAGCCAAGTCGCATAGTTTTAAAAAATTACACAAGATTTGGGGCACATAAACAATTTTTTGTTTTAAAATCCCCACAAGTTTATTCTCAGATGAGCAAATATTCTTATTTTGCAGCTAAGAAAAGGCAAACCTAGAAAATCAAAAGATTTGCCCAGGGCTATTGTGCAAACCACCAGTAAACTAAGATCCAAGTTTAAATGGTTCTGGATGTACAATTGGGGTGCTCCTTCCCCATCTAACATCACTGCTCTGACACTTGGGAACTGCTTCCACTGCACAGAGACCTGTGAAATGCCTTAAGGGAGTTTTTGCATGGTACATTCAAATCATGAAGGTACTTTACTGCTATCCAAATTAATACATCGTTTGATGATGATAAAGGAAACCAGTTCCACATCACAAGAAAACTCCATGCCCCGCCAATACTGTGTATGTTTTTTAAACGGTCTAATTTTTTTAGTTTTTAAAATGTTCTAATCCACCTATGCAAATATTTCCACAAAGTCAAAGAACAGCCACCTGCAAAGAGCAACAACGGTGGTTTTGGTTTTTTACGTTTGTTTGTTTTCTTATAAAAAATGATAACCTCTTTATGAAAGAGAAGCAGATTTGTTTTTAATAAGATTAACTGGACTGAAACAAGAGTCTGTTTCTAGGTAGTGTGCCTGAAAAGGAGAGAGTGAGTCAGTACAGATCAGAGGCAGTTTATACATACAGATATCCAGAGGAAAAAAATTACTGAAAAATTTGTTTACAGTTCTGAGGTTGAGACTGCCTACAGGTGAATAGTCTAGACATGAATTAGTGTCTGTGGGTGACCAGCCTTTCAGAAGTCTGTGATCTGATATAACCCTTCCAGTGAGCTATTGCTAGATGTCTGTGTACTTGCCCCTTGGGGACTCGTACATGAGTCCTGACCTTGAATGGGTACCAGCTGGCCTGGCAACTGCATCTACCACCACATCTGAAATAGCCTTGACGACATACCCAGTGTGGGTCGCAATTAGCACTGCCACTTGACAAAGAGTAACGACTTCTCTAGTTTGCGTTGCAGTTGACGAGCACAAACAAAAAGCTTCCCATAAATGGTTGAGTGGTACCCAACTGAGCAGGAAAAATCTGGAGGGAAGCTTTAATAAGCCATTGAAGAAAACTGTGATGAGCTAAGTATGAAACAGCAATAGAAATAATAATGGAAGACTGCAAAACAAAAGCATAAGGGCTAATATATGAGAAGATGTGCCAGTTTGGAAGCAGAAAGGAGCTAATGCTGGAGAGGAGAGATCACAACACAATTCTGAATCCAATGAGTCAGATAAAAATAACAGGTTCCCATTGTGTTTAGCCTGTGATGCACTTACCTTCATTGCATATAGAGGGATGCTGCCCTGCCATTTCACCATGCTTCTTGCCCTGCTCTCAGGAGATGGCAGCACACTGTGCCACCACCTCCCTCCCACTCCTCTCCCAACAAAGGGGCCCCACAAACCCAGGCTCAAACTTGCAGAGTTTGAGCTTCACTTAGGTGGAGACAGACTGTTACCTGCTTTACCTCCTCCTCTTCCCATAGCCTGTAAAATGTATCTCTAAAACTTAAAGTCTTAAGTTTAAGACCTGGACATCATTCCACTAAGCATTGTGGTCAGGCTGGGATGCAACATCTCCCAAAAAGCACTGACTATACTTTGTAGAGGCTCTGCTTTGCTCTTGGTACAACCTCACAGTAGCAGGCAGGCGATGAAGACTAAAGGGCATTAAATAAAGCTCAGACAGTGCACCAAAGATGGTGCAGTTTCCAACTCACATATGCTTACCATTTATGGAAAAAAGCAAATTGTGATTAGAGAGGGAAATAAACTAAAACGTGAAAGAGATGCTGGAAACTTTTTTCTGATCATCTGAACCTTCGGATATATTTCTTCCCTCTGTGGAGTTAAAACCTTACATAATCATATAAGCTACTGAAAACGTGCCTTTCTCTCAAAATGCCCAAGCAGCTAACCAAAACAAGAATTTGGACTACTATGACAAGGCACTTCCCAATCAGGACCCATCCAGGCTTAAAAGACTACCAGCTGCTGAATACTGCCTAATGAAGACACACTATCTCACACTCCTAGTCTTAGAGAAGTCAATCTTGGAGAAAGACATATTCTTCTTTAGAGAAGGAGCCTTTATTCTATTTGAAAATTTCTGAGATCTAAGGTAAGAAATGCACACAGACAGAAGGAAGCAAAATCAGCTGGAAGCTGAGCCCTTCAGACAAGCTGGCAGAAGTGATCACATACTTATTCTTAACAAAAATCTAACTGCAGAAGTTCCATTGGCTGGAAGGAGTTCCATCCAAGTTATGCATGGCAGAGGCATCCCTGCTATTTGCGCTTCAAGATTAAGAAAGAAATAATTTATGTTTGAATACTTCCTCATTTATTCTGTCCATATATTTAATTACTTAGACTCAAACTCTTCAAAAGTCATTATTCCACCAACGGGAGGGAGAGAAACACGTGCCAGGACACAGAAGTACCAGGGTGGCTCTTCCACAGCAGACACAAACCTGGCAACTACAGACTAGGCTCATGTTTTATGAATTTCAGTATATTAGATTAGCATCAGATGATGCAGAAGGTGGGACATGAGGGACATATGTTGTTACAGCAAGGCTCCTACGTCTGCTCTGGGATTTGCATCTCACATTATTTACATAGTTCATAAGAGTTCTTATTTAATAAGTGTTTCACTAAGTAGTCTACATGGTAAACTGATTGACCCAAAAGAATCAGTGCAGAATTCTGTCCTGCATAAAACAACAATCACATCACCAGTATCTATAAGGCTCTTCTCAGATGGCAGCATTGCAATCAGAAAAAAATTGCAGTTTTTATCTGTAGAAAACATTCTCACAATCTGGTTATATGAAATCTTGAACACTGGTCATGCCTAAATGGTTACTAAAATAAATATCCACTATTTTCTTCTACATTCAGAAATGACCTTTAGTGCTAACAATTATGCCTTTCCAGCTGCATGGAGAAACATGGTTTCTTCCATCCTGTCACTAACAGATTATCACTATGATGATGATTCACAGTGACTACGCTTAATGAACAAGACTGCATAGTGAAGAACGCAATGTTTCCTATCAACTTGCTGAATTAACTGATGAGGCTAAAGTGGGATTTACAAGCCAAACAGTTTGAGATAAGAACAAAAGAATTCACTTTCGTTCAAAGAAATCATTGTTTTTTCTAGGACACCTCAGAACAAGTTAAAGTTTTACAGTTCTACAATAGCATAGATTCAAGGAAGCTGCTTTCAATCACCCTTAGCACTTCCACTAGCAAATATGCCTACAGGTAAGTATGTGACTGCAGGTTTGATTTGCCTCTCGAGTATGGAAGTTTGTGAAATTGTTCCTGTCCTTTTTAGGTTGTTATTGCAAAGGTAGTTTTAAGGATTAGAAAATTAGTATCAATTTAAAATAAACCCACAAGTAATTCTTATGAGCACAGCACATCCTACTTTTGCTTTAACAACAGCTCCTTGCCTCCTCCTGCTACGCTGGCTTCTGAATGGTGCTAAGCAACCTGCTGGTTTTTTTCTTTATTAATATATCCATGGCTTTTTGCTACTGAAATAGGAAGTCTCTTTACGTATATCCAGCCTGGTTACTTACCAACATACATTGTTATTCAAAGAACAGAAAACTATTTTCAGAGAAACAGCATAAAAAAATTACAGAAAAATTTACAACATGTTTGGCCCTAAAAAGTATTCATTGAGCAGCTGAACAGATAACAATGAAGGCACAACATCAAAAAATACTCACCATGTCCATCTCCTAGTGATAAACCTACCCCATAATTTTGCATTATTTCTCTACAACTAGTTTTTCCTCATTAGATACCAACATTCAAAAACAAATCAAATGCTGCTTTAAGTACTCCTATTTCTTTTAGCCTCTCAAAAACGACTACTCCATTGTCTTGCCTCTAATCATTTAGACATTATGCTAATGTGTTACTACTGAATCCAACTCAAGAGAGGGGGCAAAACTACAGAGTGTTTAATGCACTAGGCAGAGGCTTGTTAGTGCTACCATTGAACAAAATCCTACTGGAAGAAGGAAGATCGTGCTTATTGTTATTCACTATTAAGGTGGACAAGAAACATCTGCATGTCCACACTACAAAAACAATCCTTTCAGCTCTGAATCTGAAGTAATCACAAGCAAAACTGCAAAATATTTTTTAGAAATCCTTCTTCATGGATTAAAACATTTTTTAAATCATATGTTTTATATATGGTTAATTTTGCAAGCAATGGAAAAAAAACCCAGCATCTAATGAAAGACTGTTAGCTTCTACTCAAATTATTACCTCTTCTTGAATAGAGATACAGATATATTTATTTCCTTAATGCTTCTTAAAATTTTCAGGACAAGGTATGCTAGACAGTATGTACTAGGCACACTATTTTTAGCCTGTACGTGATAAAGAGATGCTAAATACTATAAGAAGCCCAGGGCTAACCCAGGACCATGAGAAGTCAGGCAACATTTTGGTTCTCTTTGAACTTTAAAGAATTAAAGGCTAATCTTCTTTTTAAAGGGGAGATTGCTTAAAGCTTTCCGCAGTAGATAAAATCTTTACTAGATGAATTACATCTGTTCATCACATCATTTAGAGTCAGCCACACCAATCATCTTGGAATAAAATACACTGTGTATCTGGGTGAAGGTTAAAAAGTGATTATTCATAGAATCACAGAGTGCCAGGTTGGAAGTGACCTCAAGGATCATCTGGTCCAACCTTCCTAGGTACTACTACAGTTTATATGAGATGGCTCAGCACCCTGAAATTATTATTCTGACTTCAGCCCCTGCAGAGGCACACTTCAGTGCAGGCTCCTCGAGTTCAATGGGGGCTTATGCTCAGCCACCCTTTCCCAGCCCATGCCCTCATCTAATTACAATTTCTGCATCCTCCAATCCTGCAGAACTCCCCTTACCTTCCTTTGTGCTAAGGCACTAAAGACAGTAATTTACGTCTAATGAACGGAACTGAGTCATAACGAGTTTCTTTCTTCTTACGCTACTTGAATGTCAAATGTCCAAAATAACCAGTGAAACCGGGCTTTGAGTCCTGCTCCCTGTGTTGAATTTCTGCAGCACAAAGCTGTTATTCAGGCCTCCTTGCTTTGCATACAGTCAGAGGGTTGGGGGTTATTCACACTGACAAACTCTTAAGATGGCACGCACAGAGCCAACCAGCTTAAATATTTTAGCTAAGCAGCCATGTTGAAACCGACTCATCCTTCAGGACCTGTAGATTTTCTCTTCCAGCTTTGAGATGGTATCCCTTTACTACTGGCTGAATTTGACAGCACTCTTCAGGAGGGATCTATAAAAGGCAGATGAAAGTTGTAAGGCGGGGGCACAAAGGGCTGCGCATCTGCCCAAAGAAAAACATGGTAAAGCAGTTCTGCTGCTGATCTGAGATGAACACCAAGGTGTCGTGAGATAAATCAAGGCTATCAGAGAAACCAACTAGAATGGGAACAAAATCACACACAAAAATGTAGCAAGACGCCGAACTTCTCACTCCAAGAAAGAGGAAGCTTGCTGATTCAGGGAACCACAACACTATAATACACAAAAACAAATAAAATACTTAAAGATACTGATCAATCATCCCAAAAGACAGGGCAAGTTCTTCTTATGAACTATCCACTTTTCATTACTGTGCTTTAAGTTACACAGACAATGATGATGGTGCATGTATTACACACAATACTAATGTTACTATAAGCAGTAAGATACAAACCAGTCTAAGCAGGACCATGTAGACTACCAACCCACAATCATGGACAACTTCCTTCTTCCGTGTTCATGTGAGGTAGCAGAATTTCTGTGAGAGACGGACAACTTCAGAAGATGAGTTGAACAGGTCCTTCCATCTGCACAGCATTGGATACTCCCACATGTCCACTCAACTATGAACGGATGCATGAAAGAGATTCCTATGCTACTTCATACACTTGGGCCTCCCTGCTTGATTTTATAGAAAATTACGAATACAGACACTTCTGTGGGCTACTAAATGCAAAAAAACCACCCAGACAGCTATCATTTTAATCGCTCTGTATTGGATTGTTGTGACATTAGATTTAAAAAATAATGTTCCAAACTATTTTTAAAAAGAGTACCTCCTTTAATGTTAAACTTTCATGCCTGGTGTCAAGTGACATGTAAATAGTGATACATCTACCTACTCATTTTTACATGCAGTTCACTGGAAGTGCAAAGTTATGACAACAAAATAAAACCTCAGACTAAAGTTACTAATATTGTAATCAAGCTAGCATGGAAACATTCAGAGATCAGACTGTGTGGCAGTATGGTCACCTGCAGCAATCTCTATTTCCATACATATTATTGTCTCTAACTTTGCACCCACGCTCTCAAAAAATGTCACGGAGTGAAGAACAGCTTTGAACAGGCAATGGCACTTAGTTTTCAGCAGTTCTGACTTACCTACCCACTCCGTCTACATCATTCTTTTTATGCAAACTCGTGCCAGTATTGACAAAATGATAGTTTTTATATTAACTTAATGCAACATGGTGCATTGCATAAACTTTTGGGGGGTTTTGGTTACAGAGAGAATATATAAAGAACTACACCGCTTTTCTTCCTCACCTGTTGGTCAAAACAACTGATGCACATTAAGCTAATAATCTAGCTGCTTGGTAAAAATATTTAAATTGCTTAATGGAAAGAAAAAGTTATTATTTCTCAATTGATTAAATGCACCATTTGTTGAAACTGAATTACACTAAGAGCACTTTTAATTTTACAATCATATGAAGAGAAAAAACAAAGGATGTTTAAAAAAATCACACTTGTCAAACATTAATTTTGTTAATGTATTATTCTAGTCTTCCTTGTTAATGGCTAATTAAATGTAGTTTTCAAAGAAATTTACCATATAAAGAAAACAATTTAAGGACATTACACTGTATTAAAACTAATCCTCATTTGAAAAGATTCTAGTAATGAAGTTAAGTTCATAAGTGGAATTGCTTTCATAAGCAATGTGAGTTCTCAATCAATTAAAGAATTTGTTAATCAAACGTGAATATGCTTAGTAAAATTACTGCAGTCTCTTTAAAGTCAAGCACAGAAAGCAAGATATGTAGTTTTCCATTTTCCATATATTCTTTTTCTTTATATGAAAATATAGGAAAAAAGACAACATATCATGTACCACATATCATGAGTTTGCCAAGGATCCCTCTTCCTTCAATCAATCCAGTTCTGCTCCTTCAAAACTGAGTCAAATGGATTTGCAAAGGTTGATTATCATCATTGGCATGTAAAATTCATTTTTACTGGAGGACTACAAGGGGCAGATTAAAAAAAAAAAAAAAGGGGGAGGGCAACCGCTAATAAAAACATACACCAAATATGGAAAACTATTTCCAGAATTGTTTTCCCCAATAATTCAGATGAGCACATAACTAAAGCACAGAAATGCCAATTCACTGATGAGACCACTGCGGTCGCTAACAACGTAAGGTTCAGGCTTAAACATGTACCAAATTTTCTCAGAAGTTCCCAGAGCACAGTTGCCTGGAAGAGGTGTCTTTGAAATAGCATACACAGTTTTCTACCCACAAAGCCCAATGCAAGGCTCATCACAGATTACATTAATCTTTCCCTGAAAGAACAAATTAAAAGAACTGACCAACAGAGCTACACAAAATTCTCTACTTCAGTATTTGCAAAGGACTTGAATAATACTGAATTTGGTTTATTTAATATAAATTTTAACCACATCATTTCCTACTCTTCCATTTTAAAAAAATGTTAACATGGCTTATGTGAGTAAACTAAATTATAAAGAAAATCTTAGTTGAAGGGCAATATATCAATGGGTGACATTATTGTGCTAAACTTGGATTGCTTCAAACACGTGCTGTACTAGACCTGAGAGCATCTTACTTTCTCCTCCACTATGAAAACTCAATGTGAATGCCTGCTTCCTCATGTGAATAAAAGTTTAACTGTGTATAATAATAATTTACTCCTAAAATGTAGCAGTGCTGGTCAATGAAATTTTAATGCTAGACAAATATGGCAGATAGGATTCATTTCTGCAAATTGAGTCTCAAATTTGCTTAATTAATGTGGCAAAGTAGTCATCCATTTAACAGCCTGTCAAAGCAAAACTTGCAGATCTATGGGAAATTTGATTTCAAGACAGGGATAAAGATGGCTGGAACACTGCTAATAAGCTAGTGTGTTTTGTTTTGTTAATAAATGTCTCCAAAAGGGAAACCCCCCACTTTTGGCTCTCCCAAATACCAGGTTCTTAATTCTCAGTTATGGGTTCCATCTTGTTAGGAACTCTATTATTTACTCGGATATAAAAGCCTTTTGTTCCTATTCTTAGAGAATGACCAACAGGAACAATAACAGCGACAAAACTTCAGGCTAGAGAAGAACTAATTTTAGGCCTCGTCTCTACAGAGGGTCCTTTTAATTGCTCAGCCAGGTTCTTCTTTTCTTTTCTGCTCATGCACCAATGCCAAGCTCACACAACATAACGGGTGCAAAATTTTACAGCAGTGCAAAATGTGTGCCTCACTGTTACTACAAAATTACAGGAGGATAGGGTTGTTTCTAATGAAACATCAGTGTTTCCCACCTCCTTAAGTTTTTGCCTTTATAAAGCTTACGTTTAGGAAACACAAATCATTTGAAGTAGATTTAATTGTTTGACAAAGGCTATCTGTTTACGTTTGTTTTTTTGGGTTGTTTTTGTTTGTTTGTTTGGGTTTTTTTGTGGTTTGGGGGGTTTTTTGGGGTTTTTTTTGGGGGAGAGTTGTTGGGTTTTTTGTTGGGTTTTTTTGGTTTTGCTTTTTTTGTGGTATTAGGAGTTTATTTTTGCATAATAGAGTTTAAGCAGAAAATGTGTAAATGCTCTGAAAAGCAAAACTGTGGCTGATACATTTTTCCATTTCCGGGAACAAGAAAATAAATACTTTTCCTATACACAGCAAGATAATACATTGCAGCTGTTTATATAGTCACAATAGATAAGGAGCCAATATAGAGCTAGATACTAGATCCAACTTTAAAACACTGAAATTCTCAGTTCAAGTATGGTTAGACAGTAATGAATTTTTATCATAAGTTCACCATTAAGGTTACTTTAAAAATAAACAAAGATTTTTTTGCCAATGTCATCCTCAAATATTGCTTTAAAGGTACTCATCTCAGGTTTTTATTAAGGACATCGTGATGACCACTGAGCCATTCAATCTTCTGTACTTTGCAAGGGACTCCAACTTAAAAAGTCTGGAAAGATAACACTAAAGGCATTTAAGAATACATTGCTTCAATACCTTGCGTTATGGTGAATCCAAGGGTTGCTTTTCTGTTCTTTTTTTTCATTTCTAGATAATTTTAAGAACAGACACAAGCAAAACCTCTCTTCAGAAGGCAAGATATTGTTCACTTCAGAACAGAATTCACATCCCAGCACACATTTCTTTACGAGTACAGGACTCCACTGAGCAATATTTTCATAGTGCTGCAGACCACAGTATAAATCCTGGGTCACAATTAAAGCATCCCATAGGTCCATCACAACAGCTAAAACTCCTCTTGCAACCTCGCACAGCATTGGTACGTGCTGCAGGGATAGTCAGGGTAGAAACATCGTGTATGCAACAGAGGCTGAGAAATATGCTGCTCATATGAAATATGTTCTCTCTGGTGCTCATCTCAGAAGCAAAAACACTCAGATTAAAAAAAAAAAAGGAAGAGTTTAGTTTTGGCCAAAATTAAGCATGAGAACAAGAACAGAATGCAATAAACTACTTCTGAAATAGCACTGCTGTTTTTACAGGAAAAGAATCAGGATTTCCAGGTAGGTCCTTCTCTAGCTTACATTACTATTTGTGTGGAGTTTTTTAAAGCACCTCATAGTGCTGATTTCATTAGGTAAATGACCTTGTGTTGCTGTTAGGTAGTCCAGTTATGTGTACTAGAATTGGTCTTTGCAATGCAGAGAGCAGTCTAAACTTCTGCTGAGGTTTTCTATCCTTTGTAGTTCTTCAGATCCCTGCATATGAAACCACCTCCATGCTGTTAGAGCAGAGCAAAAGTGAAGAGCCCGTGACTCGTAAAAAAAGAAAAAGTGTAATCTTGAAACTACTGAACTTAAACTACAAATGCTCAGAGAAACTTCACTATGTGGTCCACCACTTGCCAGGTTTTTTCCCTTTTATATAAATTCTCCCCCTAAGTATAGAGTTTTTCAGGTATGAACATATACACTCATACAGAAACGAAGGTTTATGGATGAAATAATTTTAGATCTAACCAGTCATTTTCTTGCTATAAGGTATCTACACGTAGTAGTCAATAAAATGCTGATGGCTTCCAAAAGGAAATAATCAAGCTGGAGAAAGCCAAAAAACGTGGAAAATTAGTTATTTACAAAAAAAGTATTCCCCATGTAAATAAAATGGGTGTGCTTGCAAATAAGTCTTTGTTATCCTGAATACTCTTCATTACTCTCCAGTAAAAAATAAATATCCAGGCAGTTTGCTCCAAGTATAGGAAAAAATACTCCAGATACGACTGTGGTATATGATGGTCTATATAAAAAAGCTAACAATACTTGAATGATGAACACAACATTTAAAATTGTACCACCAACAGGGTTGTGAAGTATTACACCACTCACTGTAGCTTGTCAGAGGGAAGACTACCTGCCAATTGATTATACATTTGCAGACACCTCTTCCAATTCACAGAAAGGAAACAAGATTTGCGAAGAGGAACTAATTTCAGGAAGGAAGTAAAAATTTGTAAAGAACACCCAGAATGACATCTTTTTTTTTCCCCTCCTCAATCCAAAAGCAAGTTTCCAGGTGTGGAAGAAATGGACTGAGTCCTCATCCCTTTCCGCAGCACATCCAGGAAGAGTGAGGAATGCATGAAAGCAAGCAGTTGTTGCAATTTTTTTTCCCCTTTTGTGGAGGCCTAAAGCATTTTCCACTGGATGTGCACCTCTCCACTTAACAAACTTAAGCCTCCTGGTAGCAGGACTTCTTAGATCTCCAGGAGACCTGGAAACCTCCAGCAGTTACACAAACAACAGATAGAACACATCATAGCTATTTAATTATCTACATTACAAATGAGACCTAGAACTGACATAAGGCAGCTGGCTATGGAGACAAAGAAGTCATGGCTGCCCGATGCATTTAAAATCCTATTATATTTGTTGTTTTACCCTGCCATAAAATGTTTTCAAAAAAACTCTGCTATGCCAGAAAAAAAAAAGTATCTAAGATTGAGAGATATTACCTATTAGATAACAATTTTGCAGGGCAATGATCCTTCTATTTGCTTCGGTATGGAGATCTGTCTTTTCTCACTGGTGCTTACTCGCACCCAGTGGGTGCAATGAAACTCAAAACACATTACATCTTAAAAGGCTGCTGTTAAATTTGGAAAAGCGTGTATTATTCGGGGGAAAGAAAAGATCATTCTAGCTTGCAGTGATCTCTTGCAGACAGCTGCCAGATGGGACAATTCCCCAGACTGATCTGCTTTCCGATTCTGTTTCAGATACCCTGCTTTCCTAAATAATTTTAATTGTCTGACATAAAATGTCTGGCAGTAAGTCATACATACTTCTGTAACTTGCCATAAAAATTCTACTAGTTCTCACTAGAATAAGAGTTGTCATCATTTACACATTTGTAACAACCCCCTCCTTTCTGTCAACAGCTCCTTGATCTTTGTTTTAAAAACACCATTCAAACATATGAAGTGACTGAAGGTTACCAGGTCAAGAAAATACAGCTATAGAAGAACTACAAACCTATGGCCTCTGTCATAACCAGAGTATGGCTAACTTGCTATGTTTCTTTAACTCATTTTCTGCTCCACCAAAAAAACCCCTCATATTCATTACATCTACTTGATGCTGACACTCCCTTTTAAGTCAAGGCAATCATACTAGAGACAGCTTTCCATTTCTAATGACCTACAGGAGAAAAATAACATGGCATGTGGCTACATCATCCAGGAAGCCTAGAGGGAGGATAATTAGTGATAAAACTCAATCTACCCCATTATCTTCTCTTACTAGTTTTCCAAATCCTTCGTTTGTACACGTCTAAGAAAGAGAAGAATAAAGATAAACCAAAGCAAGTTAAGCAACAAACCTAAGAAACAGCCTGTCAAGAGCAATTAATATTGGAAGATTAAAGAGCTGAACATTCTGTATATTTTGGCTAAGTAACAAATGAGGGAGTCATGATAATTATCTGCAAAGTATTTGAAGGACACAGAACAGGGAGGAGAAAGAATTCTGTAAGGCTGCATAATCCATGAGGGTACCACGAGAGCACCAGCCAGCATAGATAAGGAAAACGGAAGCAGAGCATCAGGAAAAGTCTTGAATAAGAATCACTTACCACGTGCTTGTGTTTAAATAAGCAACACTTCCCTTGACTCTCCTAACTTCCAAAACCCTGCACCACCTCTGGAGAAAAACAGAATTTTGTGTGGGAGCAGCTCTTAGAAAGCTAAGTGACAGCAACCAGTCTGTCATTCTCCTGCAGATTTTGCGCTCTTCTCTGCAACTTGAGTGTTTTCCCACATGGGCTTTGCTGGTACAGCAGGAGTTATAAAACATGGATTTGGAAAGTGCTATCACGGGTCAGATGAGTAAGAGTTGTTTTGTTGTTTGTTTTGTTTGTTGTTTTTTTTTTTTAAATAAAAACCACAAACAAGAATAGCAAATTAAGAAAGCCCTTAGAGAATGTTTCTCAAATATGAAAAAGAAACCCACAAAAATAAACCAAAACCAACCAAACCTTTAAATAAGAAAAAAAACAAAACACCAAACCCACAAAACAAAACTCCCACCTACTTCCCCAGAACAATCCAGAGGTAATATTCTGACACACCCCAGGGGTGGACAACTTACCACATAAAAAGGGATGAGAGAAATCAGAAGCTCATCCCTTTTTCCTTTCTCAAGTGTTGAGTAAGATTTGCTAAATCTTAGCCCACTTTTTTTCAGTTACATCAACATTGGAAAAGCATCCATAAAACTGTTTTATGGAACACCTTCCACAGACAACACTGAACAGTGCGAAGGCAGAACAGTGAGGTTGCTGAACCTTCATATTCATGCATGTGTCAAACCAGTCTAAGATAAAGCAGATGGCAGAAAGGTTTAAATCCCAGTTCATGTACTTCTGTGTAGGAATTTCCTCACATCAGCTTTCTAACAGGCATCAGTTTTTATAAACTGTCATAGGAAAAGAGAAAGACAGTGGTCTTGGCTATGTCTCACTCATGAAAGCCTGCGCACGATTCCACAAGATCAAGGAGATGATGTCTGCCAAGGTTAGAGGTTAGCAACACTGACACTCCAGGACAGCAAATTTACATCTAGTGTTTGAAAGGGTCTGTGGTTCTCAGAATAATTGAACTAGAGAAGGTGCAAAAATAAAATTATCAAAAATATCTGGCAATAAGAAAAGTTCTCTAATTGCCTAGGGGAAAAAAAAAAAAGGACAAAAAACAAAAGCAAACAAACAAAAAAACCAATCCCAAACAAATGCACCACTGGATACATACTTCATAGAGATAAAGGAGATGTTTTTATACACACAAAAGGAAAGGCCAACAATGGCATTATAGCATCTAGAAAGATGCTTTCCTGAAAAAAGTAATGCATTGATTAAACAGTATGAGCCAAATGCAAAAATGCCAATACACTTATGAAAGTGTATGTAGAATTATTTTTGGAGGGTGATGGAGTGCTTTGACTAAGTACCAGGAGAAAGAAGTTTATTTTATTTACAAGTGTATAAACAATATGGCTACACCAGTATCACTGGGCAAACCTGCCACAACTAGAGATACAAAAATTAAGGCTTAGCTGAATCCACAATTATTTAAATACTGAAGATAATAGAGAAAAATGCACTTTAAACTTGGGTTCCAGACTGAAAAGGCAAAGCTAGCAATTAGAGGGAACATAATTAAACTTGCACAGTAAGCGTATTTGATGTAAATCTCACTGATGAACAACACACTGGGAAGTACAATGCCATTTTTACAGACACACTTTCCAGAACACACACATTTTAGGGTGAGAACAGAATATAGTATCCTCTGTTGACTTTGTTAGTCTGCTGTCTGACTCCTGTACGTTGCATAGTGTTCAATTCAATTTCTAGAATGAGTCCTATTCTATAAAATGTTACTATGCTTGTGAGAGCCTTCAATTTTAGAAAAAAAAGGCCATTACAGTAACTTTTATAAGGCTTCCCTTCAACTTAAGGGGTTTAATTAAAAAAACAACATCCCTTAGGTATGGGATATAGCCTCCTAATTGGTAACAGCTTGTTCAAATATTGTAAACAGTTTTCTGGCAACACTGACCTTTGATGTTTGCTGCTTACAGTAATTATCTTTCAGAAGGAGTAACTATTGTTACTTTACTCTAAATGTGATACCTGTTAATAGCTGTAAATACAAATAAGGACCCCAAATAATGTCAGGTTTATGTGGTGCTTTTTCCTAAAAAAAAAAAATAAAAAAAATAAAAAAAAATAAATAAATTCTAAGGTCAATTTTTATTTTAACAATGTAATGCAATAATTTTTACCTATTGTTTTTCTGACAGCTGCTGTCCCAAAGGGCACTTTCCACAGCCCTGATGTCCGCCTGCCCAGACTCTTTGTTCTCTTTGATTTTTCCCCGTAACTCAGGCACAGTTCACAGAATTTATATTTCCCTTCTTGGAATCTAATTTTAAATCTTTATTCAATATAGTGTCCCTTGGCTCCACACACCAGATAGGAATTAGATTTTACCCTGTTTGAGAGATGGCACTCAGGCTACCATGTGACTGCTCATTAATTTGACTGCTGTCCCCTATAATAACCAGGTTCATAAGCAAAAACCCCATTATTTTACCTTTCTTTCCATTACTCTAGCAATATTTGTTTGCAGTCCCTCTTAGTTTTGTTTGTTTTGGAAAGAACTGCATCCAACTTATCTGATTCCCAAATCCTGGAGAGCCTGTCAAGTAAGATGCTTACTTACAGCTTGTCCTTTCAGAAGGTGCCAGAATTACATTTCATCCTTTCACTACCCTCCCTCCTCCTGTAAACTGCTACTCAGTATTTGTATATTTTGCACATTAATCTTCTACTACATAATTTATGCAGTCAGCTTAAAAGTACACAGAAGTCATTAGATGAAGCTGAACATTTAGTCTACTCAGAATTACATTATGGAACCCTGAGCAGCATCAGAAATAACATTATCTGAGTTGCAATGGAAAAGGGAAGAAAGCATAGAGTCTTCAGTCAAATAGACCCTTGGTTTTCTAAGTTAACTATGCATTTCAAGTTTGCTCTTTGGAAAATAAAGTTTTAAAGATAGTAATTGTAATACCACAGAGCAAAGCATTTTGGCCATCTCCTTTTTGGATTACTAAGCTGCTGCCTTGAAACAATCAACATCTCAAAACTTAATGGAAAGCAAGAAGCTTTAACCTATACCCAAATAGCTGATGTAGATGTTGGGAAAAGCGTGTTTGCCATTAAAATGACCATTACAGAATCCAAATAAACTTTGATCCAAAATACCTCTTGAATAGTTTTATAAATACAAGCCAATACAGAAATTACAAGCTTCTATCTTTTTGCAAGTTAATATACATGTGAAAAAAAATTTGTAAGAGAAACCAAGAAATCTTTATTTTTGGTCATTTATGCTTTACAAGTTAGCATAACGAAATTCATTTTAAGAAAATGATCTTTTACTATATTAGAAATCATGTTTATTTTTAGTTCTTGTATGCATATAAAATTGTACCATAGACAATTATATATCTACATTGATTAATGCTCCCAAAACTGCACACAACCTACAATTTGTTTCTTTAGTCCATGTGCACAAAGAAAAAAAGCAGAACATTTTATGCAAATTCTGAGGCACACTTCCTTGAAAAGGTTAAGCAAAAACTTTATTCATACATTTTTCGTTAGCCAGCTTGCAAACCAGAAAGGAGATGAAGACAAACCGTTAACAACTTCTGTAGCTCTACCAAAAGAAAACCCTCCCACATTGGGCCTTAACAGACTGGTTTTTCTTTAGTATCCTTTCTGTAGCTACTTACAAAATTTATCTTGAAAGAACTCCTTGTTTACAATACAGGTATTATTCTTCCATTAATTAAACCAAATTATGTAGGTTAAAAATCCACTAGCCCTGTTTTGGTCAACAGACAAAACACTAACTTGCAACTGTCGGAGAGGGGCTGGGGGAGAGGGTGGGAAGTGGGAAATTTGTGTGGGCTTGCAAGCCGGTTAATTTAAAAAAATCTAGATGTTCAGTGAGCATGACAAATGGTGAAAAGATAAACAGACTCATTTTCTAACACTTTAGTCTTGGCATTTGACCAAGAGATTTCTTCCCAGCAAGAAAATAAAGCCCTGCAAGCTACTGACCGCTCAAAACAGCTCTAAGTACAAACTTCTTTTGAACATTAATTCTTAACATTAACATAACCTCATTAACGTTTTCTTCTAATTGTAATCTAAGTCAGTGGATTATTTGTTTTCTAGAACCACAGAATTGTTTTGGTTGGGTAAGACCTTTAAGATCATTGAGTTCAACTGTTAAACTAGCACACTGCCAAGTCCACCACTAACCCATGTCCTTAAGTACCACTTCTACATGTCTTTTAAACATCTCCAGGAATGGTGACTCAGCCACTTCCCTGGGCAGCCTGTTCCAGTGCTTGATGACCCTTTAGTACATACATTTTTCCTAATATCCAACCTAAACCTCCCCTGGCACAACTTGAGGCCATTTCCTCAAGTTCTATTGCTTGCTACTTGGAAGAAGAGACCAATCCCCTCCTGGCTACAACCTCCCTTCAGGTAGTTGGAGAGCACGAGTAGGTCTCCTTTCAGCCTCCTTTCCTCCAGGCTAAACAACCCCAGTTCCCTCAGCCACTCCTCATAAGACTTGTGCTCTAGACCCTTCACCAGCCTTGCTGCCCTTCTCTGGACATGCTCCAAAGAAGCCAGTGCTGAAGGAAGGACAGAGGGGAAGTAGCCAGCTACACTGGTCCAAGCTGCTATGACAGAGAGCAGCTGAAATGTAATTGCCTGCACTTGGGTCTCTGGGTTTCACCACAGAGCTGCTGCCCAGGTCTTTCTAGCCCATTAGAACAGTCAGCCTCAGCACCAAAGCCAAACCCAGAGCTTCTAGAAACAGAGTGTGCCCTGGGCAGGAAAGTGGTTGGGCTTCGTTTGTGCTCTAAAAAGGTACAGTGTTTAATCTGAAAGTGTTTCAAATGTTGGAGTATCTTGGTCATCTCACACACCTTTGTACTAAAATCAACTAGTCACACTTCCCTCTCATAGCAAGTCACTAACTTAAAATGTAGGCTGACATCAAAGTCTAATTGCCCTATAGTTGCTGCAAAGAAAGTTAAGAAGAGGACTGAATTTCCCCCCCTATTTTTAAGCTGACACCGCCTCTCCTCACCCTGTAATTTTGCTTGGAGAACAAAATTAAGACTACTGCATCTTGTGGAAAGGCTTCCTACAAAGCAAAACCACAAACATTTCAGTAACTTGACAGATTATGGGGTTTATGACAAAATAAGCTAACTTTGGTCTTGCACCACATCCCAAGAGAGCATGAGATAACTGCAGCATAACTTCTCATTATTCCTGAAGAACCATTTATGCCTCTCTGTTGCGTAACACTTGCACTTTCATTACAACCCCTGGTCTTTTATTACATTCTCAAGAATGCACACCATCTCTTTTTAAGAATAATTCCGCTATTCAAGATATAATTGACATACAACTCCTGAGAAAGAACAAAAAAATAATCCCTACTCCACTGTGTGCCTTGTGAGATGATCAATTCTTAGCACACAAGCCTCATGTGGGCCTCATGTCCCAACTCCACCTTTCATGGGGCTGTCTACAAGAGGTGAGAAGGCTCTACAGGAAAGGTAGATCTGCAGAGTGATCTAGTTAGAACCTATAACACTGGAAATAAATACCTTACACCTAAAAATGTTTTTGATGGTAGCCTTCTGTTTCCCACCCTCTGGACATGCCACAACAATATGCACAAGGAGGTTGTCAGCTGCTAAGTGACAACAATAACCTGTTCCCATAGGAGAGTACTGCTCCTGCAGTGCTGAAGCAAGGACACATTCAGCTCTTGAGGTACACACCAAAAAGTGAGGTCTTTCAGATTTGGCAGGCTAGGGATACGAAGGAGGATGACAATGGCAGAAACAGTGGCAAAAGCAATGCTGGGATCTGTATTTAGGAAAACAGGACGAAAACATGCAGAAGGGCAGGGCTGGATCCTTCTTTCATGGAGACAGGAATACAGTGGGAATACAGCAAAGACAGATTTGGGAGTCTCTCAAGTAACTCCAGAGGCTCTTGTTGTTGCATGGCGCAAACTTAAGTCAAAAAGGTCAATTTAGCTTACATGCAAATACTCTGAAAACAAATGAAGAGTGCAGCAAGATGACTCGGGCAAAGAAGTTTGGGGCTATTTTTGTAACACTGTCATTAGTTCTTACATACAAAAAACCCTAGAAAAGGTCTTCCAAGGTTTGCCACAAAGCAAAACCAGCTTTTTGAAGATAATTTACCTAACTAGTAAAAAGGATGAAATGAACTTTACGTGGCATTTCAATGGCCCTGTCCTGTCAGAAGATTACAGACATCACAAAATATGTGTACTGCACAATGGTTAGACCACAGATAGTGATAATGATAGCCTGCGCCATGCAGGGCTTTTCATTGTCAGTGAGCTTTGCAAACAAAAAAAGCATCACCACAAAGGTCCTTCCTAGCAAAACTGTGCCTGGAAAAATATGAAAAAGCTTTGAACTCCTGCCACCTTCATCCTAACTTTCCTTCCTGACCACATGCCTCTTCAGACTTCAGCTGGCAAATAGGCATGCCAGCTTGAGTCTCTTCACTCTCAGAGAGTGTAAAAGACGACAGAGACCATCTTGATGTAATGCAATGGCACATTAATTCTCTCATAATTCTGTATCACACTTGCCATTGGTTCACACCAGGAAATTGATGGTTTGAGCCTTCATCAAGGAAGGAAACATCAAGGCAGGCTCTACAGGATTAGAAGTGTACAGCTGGTATAAGAAGCAACTTGATAAAGCCCATCTCCTCCAAGTCAATTTCAGCAGTAACCTGGATCTGTAAAAAAAATAAAACAGAAAACCCCGCACCCACAAAAACATCAGTTGTCACCAACTGCTAAAAAATTCAATCCTGCTATCAGAACTGTCACAATTTCCATTTTCTGTTCTTTCAACATAAAAAATAACTTCCAGGGTGCTGTACCTCAGTGCAGCCCTCTCCTCCTCTTAAACAGTTTCTTTGGGCCTTTAAAAAGCTAGGTTAATTTAGTAGGCAAAGGGTACAGACAGCTGGGTTGTGTGTCAGGTCTAACCACCTAAGGACCAAAGATTCTTCGTATTACTGTCTGGTAAGTTTAAATTACTAGATCTACATGGTGTTTACATAGCCAGACAGAAGAACACATAGGAACCACAAGACTTGTGCTCACATGGTTATGATTTATTTTTCCCCCCACCTTAAGGTTATGTTATTCCTTTTAACAGTATTTTTTGTGTCACCTTTGTACATTTGATTGTCAAACCTTACAGACTGCACCAGTGGAGAAACAAACGACTTCTCCATCCAGTGTGGCAAGATTTAACGCCAATTGTTCCTCTTTTAGGTGTAAAAGATGCCAACAGAAACATGCTCAGCTATTAAAAAACAGCTCAAGCTATTAAAAGAATTCAGCATTTAAATCTGCACTGCTTCTTTTCCTTGATGTCTTAATTTTTGCTTCACTATGACTGGAAATTTCACTTCTACATTTTACCTTTATGTACAAAACAGTAACGACTATCAACTAATAACAAATCTAGCAGAAAGTACAGCCAATATCTATATGCTGAAGTTTATGGAAAACCTTGTCAACTGCAGATAACTTCTTAATTCACACTGACTACAAGATCCTGGAGGTATGCACTCCTTTTTATTTCATATCTCCACTCTGTGGCCAGAGACAAAGTCACTGGACCAAAATAAACCACAGCTGCTTTCTGCTGCTACCATACTGGGAGCTGCCTGGAGATGACCAGAGGTGTCTTCACCATCTGACCTCTGTGCAGCTGCAGCAGGATGGCAGCTGGGCGTGCAGCACTTGCATCTGCACGCCCAAGTCCCATCCAATCTGACACCAAGGTGACAGACAGAGATAAGGGCCATCAACTCACTGCCACACCTCTGAAGTAATTTGCTTTAAATAGCCCTGTTATCTGCAGCATTCAAAGAGAAATTTGATGCATGGGCAATTCCTGCCCTCATTCTGAAGTCCCTCTACTCCATTCTCATGAGACCTCACCTACAGTATTGTGTCCAGTTGTGGAGTGCCCAACATAAGAAAGACATTAAGCCATTGGAGCTAGTCCAGAGGAAGGCCACAAAGATGATCAGAGGGCTGGAGCACCTCTCCTATGAAGACAGGCTGAGAGAGTTGGGGTTGTTCAGCCTGGAGACGAAAAGGCTCCAGGGAGACCTTACAGAGGCCTTCCAGTACCTGAAGGTGCCTACAGGAAAGCTGAGGAGGGAGTTTTTACAAGGACATGTAGTGATAGGATGAGGAGAACAGTTTTAAACCAGAAGAGGGTAGATTTATACTATATATTATGAAGAAATTATTTTCCTGTGAGGGTGGTAAGACACTGGCACAGGTTGCCCAGGGAAGTAGTGGATGCTCCCTCCATGGAAGTGTTCAAGGCCAGGTTGGATGGGGCTTTGAGCAACCTGGTCTAGTGGAAGGTGTCCCTGCTCATGGCAGTGCGACTGGAACTAGATGATCTCTAAGGTCCCTTCCAACCTGAACCATTCTGTGATTCTATGATACTTTTAAATTTGTCTTTTTTTTCCATGACTTATTAAAAAAGAACTGTTTTAAAGAACAGATGATAACTGGTAGTTAAAAAACGTTCCTCCTCAAGCATAACACTAAATTAACAGAGGCTAAAAACTAGAAGGGAAGAAAGAAAGAGAAGGGGGGAAGTTTAAATCATCATCCTCAGCTTTCTCCATGCTAACAATATTGACAACAAAAGGCCAGTGGTTACTAAAATTTGTCTTCTTTGAGAAGTTCAACTCTGAGCCTCTGTTGAAGTAAGGGGGATTCCTCCATTTTTCTTACTTCTTTTTCTTTAACAAAGGACTATTTAAGTCAAACATGTAAGACAACTTTATGTCAGCATTTCTCCACATTGTCTGCTATGCTGCAATGAGTGAAACCGAGAATTGCTCATTGAAAAGACTTATTTTTCTAAAGGTTATTCTACTCAGGATACTCTCTGGAAGCTTATTCTATAGCTAGCCACTTCTTAAATAGCAATATTATCTTTGAGATTTGCTGAAATAAACCTTGCTATGACCTGCAGTGGTGCAGTGCTGGTAAGACACAAAACCAGTATGGCACAGAAGCAGTTATAGGACACAATCTACCTTGACCAGTAATACACACAAAGCCAAGTAGGTAGAACAGAGCATAACAAATTACACCATTTAAGGAGACCACGTTTTGATTCAGTTAGGGTAACCAAATGACTTCCAACTAGTCTCGCACTTACTTTGAGCTAGATACTTTTTATCCACATGGTAGTCTCCTGTATACACGATGATACCCTTTTAAGAGAAAAGGCTGAACCCATGGGAAATGACAAACTGGACTAGATGCCAAAAGCTTTTATTACATACTGAGCTGCTGAAAGGCATGAAACAAAAGACAAAGGCTGCAAAACACATTACATACAACGTAGGTTTTTTTCCTTTTGTTTTTTAAAAATCAGAGCCTTTAGTATACAGCATGTTTACTAATACATTGAAAAGTCCATCCACATATCATCACATTTTTTAATAGGCAGTTTTCAGGCGTAACTGCTCTCAACTGTGAACACTGCTCTGCATTTTTTAAATCATTCTTAGCATCCTGCACTAGAAATGCTGTTCCTCTGAGTTCTTCGAAGTTGTGCTTACAGATTAAGTCAATGTCATACAGCTTTAGAAGTGTTCCAAAGCACCAAACACCACCACTTTTGAAATGTAGGTAGTGAGAAATTTTAAGTACAAATACAGACAACACTAATACCTGTGCTGGATTTGGGTGATTGGGGGGGAGGGGGGGTGGAAGAATATTTTCTTTAGTTTATCTTTTTTTGTTATACAGGTATGAATGACAGACATCTTGACAGTCAAATGAACTCTAAGAATATGGCTTAGTGCTGGACTTGGTAGAGTAAGGTTAATGGTTGGACTCAATGATCTTAAACGTCTTTTCCAACCTAAGTGATTCTGTGATTCTATGATAATGGCAAATGGGAAGTGAAGGGATTCCTGAAAAGCAGTGTAATGTTCCCTGTGGAGTTCCCTGCAGCTCCTACGCTAGGATCAGCTAACAAAATGTTCTGCTCTTCAGCACTGTATGGCAAGATTCATCTTCAGTGTTAACCATTAATTTCTATCAAGTAAAATCCATTTGGAGCTTTGCATGCAAGTTCTGAGCTGACTGTAAACAATGAAATTTTACTATTTTCTGCCACTTGAAGAACATAAATGAGAAAAAAAAACAACACAACAATGCACCTAACAGGAGCTGAACCTATGTAAGTTCACTGTCATCAAGGTACTGCATTTATCACTGGAGGAAAACAGATGTCTCTTCATACACATTGCGGTTTGGCAGAACAACCAAAAAGATTACAAAACTAACATCTAACCACCAGTCTTAACTTGTAATAGTAAGTATGCAGGAAACTGCAGATTTTCGTATTTTGTTTCTCCATTAATTTCCCAAATTGTGATTTGGAATAAATTGTTTCTCAAGTCTGTTTTTCCCTCGTGCTCTCCTCCTTCTTCCCCCAGAATACTTGCAATAAGACTAAGATGCATGATAACTGTCAGTACCTATTTATTGATTTCTGCTTAACAGGTGCACAGATGCAAGAATATAATTTTTTTTATTATTTTAAAATGCAATATTTGTATTCTGTACCTCGTACAGCATTCCAGAAAACGTGAACACTACGAAGATTCTCATATGCCTCAAAATTAGTCTTTTTCCAGTATTGCACTCTACTTATGAAGTTTTGGACCATGACAAGTATTCACCCATGCAAGGCAGTCCTTGAATTCAGATGAAGAAATAATTCTGTACTACTTCTGGCTAATACTGCAGATTTACAATGTTCTCACAAAAGCACAAAATATTTAAATGGAAAGGAAAAATACTAAAAAAGAAATGTCTCAGTAATTTTTTGACTCAACAATAAAAGCCACCCCTCCCTCCCTCTTTTAAAGTCTGCTTAGGAAATTAAAATTATTGGCAAAGCCACACTGTATTGCACTGAAAGGCCCCCTCTGGCCACAGCTGTCAGCTTTTAATTTTAGAATCAGGATCTGCCCATGGGCATAGAGATAGCTTGTAGCTAATATACTCATTACAAGCCAAGGGCAAATAAAAAAAAATAATCCATTGAAACCAATATGACATGCTAATGTAACTTTGGACGTTTAGATTATGCAGCTGCACATCAGTATTCCAATTAAAAGAACTGATACTATCAAACATCCAACTTTTAGTGAAAACCCATGCTAGGAAAATGTTTAAGTCGTAAGAAAAAGCAAGCAACATGACCACTGTTTCAGCTTGAAATGCAATCAGCTACCAAAAAACTTTTATCTGAAGAAACACACCTATGCCATCAGATACATCCTCATCTTCATCATACACAAAAGCTCACCAATTATTAGTCTCCAGAGACATCTTTATTCCCATTCATCCCTGAGGAGGAAACCAGCACCACTCCCTGTAACATTCCCGTAACATAAATAAAAATAACTTGAAAATAATCTTTTCCAGAATGTAAGATATATATATATATATACACGCATATATGATCTACAGATCTTTTCCAGTTGAGATATTCCAAAAAAAGCAAAAAACCTAAATACTACAAACTTACTAAATTTATGGTTGATTTTAGACAAGACAGATTTGCCTTGAATTTCACATATTCTCAGAAACTCTGGAACTAATTTTCCTTTCTTTTACCACATTTGTACTTATGTAAATCCACCAGTTTTGATGAATTACTTCTATGCTGACCACTAATTTAAGAGGAGAAGTAAATTGTGCTATATAAAGATCTTTGGAGTGGATAGTTTAAAAGGCATTTTTCGGTGGGTTTTTACTTAATGGGAAGCCTTTAAAAAAGCCATTTGAAACAAATCACAATCTCCACCTTAAAAGGAAGCATTTCTGTCATTTCCAACCCAAACAGATTATTACAAGTCCCAAGGAATGTTTTCTCTTTTTTTAACCCCAACTGCCATGGTAAGAACACCTGGAACAAGCCTTCGCTCTTAGCTGAAGAGCAGCAAACCCTGCCACCATCAGAAGTTACTGCAGCAAACAGCTGTAAACAACTTTCTGAAGACTGCCTCAAAAGTCCTTCTGACCAAATGGGGAGCCCTGGGGTTCATCTGCCTTCCCCCCACAAAACACTACCATCCCCAGCCACCTATCTCACCTCTCTGCTGAGGTCAGTGCTGAGCAAGATCCAACAAAAGGGCACATGCATCCTTGTCTTGTTGCTCTACTGCTGCTGCTGCCTTGGTGTCAGCAGACCTTTATTGCTGTCACAGGAGGCTTTGACCCTCTGAGGCAAAGCCCAGGCTGGCAGCCTGTGTGATCAGCCTTCCTGCAGGATGGCAGCCTCCAGCAGAGAGCCAGCATGGATACACAGAGACAGCAGCACCCTCAGCTACAGAAGGCTTCAGCAGAGCTGTCCCTCAAGAGTCTGAGGAGTGGGCATGCTGCTGAAGCCCCTGGAAGCAGACCGGGTAGACTGTCATGTTTTACATAATCCCAGGTGACTAAAGATTTTGAGAGGGTTTGCATGCAAAAGTGGCTTACGACTATAGCAGTCAGCTCTACTTGCTTTGTTTTGTCTTGCAATTTGCAGTAAGACCTCCAACTCTGTCTGAAGAGATTGCTACTTGTTTAGGGGTTTACTGCTAGATTGTCACAGCAGAGGGAGAGAGACTGGACAGACTGGAGATAAGATTAAAATGCTGCACATAGTTCTCATATTTCACAGAACAGCTTGAATTAACAGTGAAATATCCATGATTTATACATTCATAAAAAAAATGTAATCACAGCGAAAAGGTCATTTCATTTGCATACTAGATGCTCAAATCAACCACTCCGGTTCTGCAGATGTGAAATGACAGTAAAGCAATACTGCTGGCCAGTCAGAGGTGCAGGATTAAGACCTCTGTAGAGGATGAGGGCTATTTACAGATACAACTAGGATGAACACTTCTGGTATGACAATTAAAGTGATTTAGGCTGAAGATGCTGCCAAAGGAAGTCGTCTTGCAGTCCACAGTCCTGTATCTCTCTTCTCCCAGAAGCTGCTATGGCACAGCCATGAGGCAAGTAAATTCATCCAGCTGATCCAAGGGAATATTATTCCTCTTTCACTTCAGGGTAAGCCTGCCATTTGATCAGACTGATGCATTGATTCATACTGAGGCTGCACAATCGCTATATCCAGCGCACAGGAAGCATTTGGACCTCTGGGTAAGGTTAGGAAGAGATGTGGGACTGCTCTCTCCAATGGCAATTTACCCTTAGATCACTGTAATTATAATACAGAACTTTGGCTTTAGAAGTGAGAAGGCAAATCTGCTCAAGCTCCTCTAGCACCAGTGAAGATGCACTGGTTTGTCTTCTTCTCCGAAGTGTGACTGACATCAAGAAAGTAATACCATTCGGTCCCTCTTCAAAATGGCTCTCTCTCTCTGCCCCCCAGTCCACCACTCTTTTGACCTACTGTGGGGAACGGACCATTTTTTCCTTCCCCCCCCGGTAGCCTTTGATATCAGCCTGTGACACCTACTACCTTTTACATTACAAAGATAGAGCTCAATTTTATTTTAGGCACCTAATCCACAGCAATGCAAGCGCCTCTGCACCAAACCTCCCAATGCACTGGGTCTGGGAGAGTGAGGCACAAGTAGGACTAGTATCAGCAAACTTTATTTTACACCACATCTGTTTTATGTTTGTCTCTCCATTTGGGAGCTGCTCTGCAATTCTTGTATCCTCGAAATTAGAGGAACTGTACTCTTCCTGTGAGAGGGTGACTGGGGCTATGTCCCAAATCAGCCTCCTAATCCTCCCAGCCATTGTCAATAACCCCACACGACAGCACCTTTCAAGTCTTTCAATCGTAGACAAGTTAACTTTTTTTTTTCAAAGCCACGATACTGCCTGGAACCTGCAACATCCATCTCAGAGGGCTTTGGACACCTGATGATTCAAGTCATGGAACTACTAAAAATTCTGCAGCCTATGGCAAAAACATTTTACAAGCTAAACTTTAATTTTCATATTCACTATAGTGACAAAAATCTACTTTGAACATTTTGTAGGAGCATCAGTTCAGAAGATGAGAAATACCATGCTCACCTGTACACACAGGATTTTAGAAAGGCAATAAAGAAACCATGTATAAATTAGTATTTAACCCCCCCAATCATTTTATCAGAACTTAGTGGGTACATTCTGGAACAACCCAAAACCACTTGCCTGTCCTTACTGACTGTGATAGACCTGACTGTCCTCTTGGTATCTTCAGCTCTTTCTAAAGACTTGTCTAATATTACCATTTTGCTTATAAAATTAGCAAAGTTAACGAAGTTTGTGAAATAAAATGAGTAATGGTATCGACACAGTTTGCATTTATTGCATGAAGGTGACCTTTTTCCCCTCTCAGTTTATGGCACAGTACACTCAGAATTCAATTTCTCATGTGGCAGATCACTGTGTGGCCAGCAAAAATCTTAAAATGAAACACAAAGTTTCTTGCTAAAGAAATAATGCAAACAGAGACTTGAAACTCTAGCACCAAATAAAACCAAAGACCTCAAAGCAAACAAACCATGTTTTGACCTTCAGTGACATTCTGACACGATGTATAGCCTGGGAAGTTATCTGCATCATAAATACATGTGGCTGACAGACATTATTAAAACACTTGTATAACAGCTTAACAAACCATTTATGTATCCCTACACCTTCTACAAAGCTATGCTTTAGAAGAAGGTACTGCAAGTAAAAAATACGTATCGGGAACTACGTAAAACCTTTACCAGGTTCATACTCATAATATTTTAATTGTTTGCAAATTTAAAACCATCAACTCTGACCCAGAGGAATTAATACAGACTACCTTGAACAACAACAATCAGGAAACAAATCAACAACAAAGTATTCCAAAACTCTTTTAGGTATATTTTTAACTAAAGTGGTTATCAATTTATTTCAGAGTGTTTCCAAAATCAAGTCATCATGAAAATCCTGTAGCATCCAGTCCACAGATAACCTAGGAATTCGTATTACAGGAATTTCAGAGTTTGTGGAAGAAACTAAGAAAGGTTATTTAGTCCCTACATGAGATAAAAACGTATCTTCAAACATAATTTTCATTTTGATTCATTTCCGAAAAACAGACACCTTCCTCTCCCCCCACCCCGTGATCCTTAACAGGGAACTGGAGCAGCAAGTTCATTACAGCGTATTGATCTGCTAAACAAAGGGGCCACATCCATCGATCAGCTCCAGCTAAGCCCCGCGCTGCTTGCGAGTCCATGCATGGCACACAGCTGTGGACCGCTCAGCAAGACAAGCAACACAATATGTCTTCCTCTCCAAGTGGACCCGGGCAGAACATTCTTCTATGGTATGCAACAGAAGTCACACAACTGCCTTTGAGCACACAGCAGGCAGGCTTCAAAAAAAGCTTTTTTCAAGATCTTATTTGGTCACCCTACAGAAAGCTTGGGATCGCATGAAAGTTGGTAGTCAGAGGAACACAAACATTCACAGCTTACTTCTTTAGTCTATTACTGATGTCCTGCATGATAAAAGGAGCTTAAAAAATTAAGAAGCATCTTTGTGTACTTTAGTTGTTTTTTAAGTGGAAAACACCAATCAGTACTATTATGATTCAGTAACTTTCCTTTTGATTTGAAATCAGCTGGAAGATAAAACCCAGAGCCTCGGAGACAGTGGCCACCTTAAGCCAGGCTTCATTCCTGTGCTATGACCTGCCCAGCAGACCGGAGCAGCCATGCAAAGCTTTGCTAGGATCACAACACATTTCTCTCTTGCAAAATTGGGCCCTAAAGCCAGGTGCACCTGTGCTTTTACAGGCTTTGCTTCCTTTAAATAACAAACCCACTGAAGGCTAACAGAATCTTTCATTTTTGTGACTATGGCTTTTTGGGGTTTCTTTGTTGTTCAGCATCTGTACATTACAGAGCATTTGTTGCAAAAAACAGGAGGAGGAAATAACTAACATCATTTGTAGTTGAAAAAACTGATGAAATCTCCTTCTCTGAGGAGAAAGTGATCCATTTTTATAAATAATTACATGGAACATTCTTAAATATTTAATTTGCACACAAGTATAATGACAAGATTTTAGTTAAATGAGACATGACACAGTCAGAAGTGCAGATAGTGACAAGAAGCATAAGAAAGAGAGGGTTTCTTTTGTCGTTTGTTTATAAGCTTCGATGTGATACGGACTTCATTCTGGTTCAGCAGAAAAACCCTGAATCAATTATAGATAGGCAAAACCACCTCTAACACCTGAAATACCAGATGTGCTTTTTGCTTCAAGCTGTTAGAACTCCCTGCTTTAGTATCTCAGCTCTGCATAAATGCTCTCCAAGAGGTTAAAATTTCACTTCATTTCATTGCTTCTCCCTTGTACAGTCTGGAAAGCACTGCCTTAATGACCTTCTGCAGCTACCCAGATATACACAAACACTCCCTGTCCACATGTGCTGCCCCAGTTTCCACTATTTCATCAGTATTTTTGCTCTTACGTAACAAGTACCTTTTCAACCTCAACTCCTTCAGAAGAAACCAAACCAACCAAGGCTCTTTTTCCATAACCTACCAAGCACCTATCAGTGGCTACTGGATGCAGGTAACAGGCTGGATCTGAACCTGTGACCTCCAAGAGACCTACATTCCCCCATCAGTCATTGCCTGCGAACCAAATTGATCAATTTTTATAAAAGCACAATCATGCACTAAAGTACTGTAAAGGGAACATTGCGGTTATTTGAACAGAAAAGCACACACTGAATTAGAAAGCCAAAGATTTTCACTGACTTATTATTTATTTGGTGTAAAAAGCATACTATTTGCTTTACAGAAAACTCTTAACACAAGTTACTTGGGTTTTGGTTTTGTTTGGGTTTTTTCCCTTGAAGAACTCTAACGATAACCACCACTGAAACCTAAATCTATGCAAACAATAATTGGATTGAATGAATGCAGCCTGGTAACAATTTGATTTAGGGAAGTAAAAAGAACTTTTCGTATAAAAGTTGATGCTGAACAATAAATACCACAGGCAGCTGATGGAAGGAGTATGCAGGGATGATAAAATGACAGCTGACTCACTGATACAGTCACACTTCCATCTGTCAACAAACAATACGATTACAGAGGGTAGTTAGCAATTTATCAGTGGGTCAATGACTGAGAGATGTTTTATAGATTAGAGAATAAGGAGCTTAAAAGCACCCTAAAATAGAAAATTTTCATGTATTATCTTTAATTAGCTTTGCCCACAACAGTTCTTATGCACCAACTTTGTTGTATGATTCTCCTTTTCAGAAAAATAAGTTTACAACCCACTTCAACTAGACATTAAGTTAAATTCAAGTTTAAGAGCCTGCACTCTTTGCAACAGAAAACTTTACAACACAAACACCAAGAATATGCATCCAGTTTCTGGCACAAGGCTTGAAAGTTATATGGCTATACCACAGAGGAATGATTTTAATAATGAACATAAACACAAACCATATCCAGAAAAAGTCAACAGAATGATTTCCACTAATTCAGCTACACATCAAATCCTGTGTACACAACTAGTTGACAAAACCTGAAAGAAACGAAGACAGGAAAAAACTCATACACACTCAGTATTATGTTACTAATGTTTAAAAACCACTCACTTGGGCACTAAAAGGCAATTTTTTTATCCTTGTTTCATGTGCTTGAACCAAAATGTTGACCTAACATAATTAGTGAGCCACTATTAATAAACGGTCCATGCTGAAAAACAACTAAGAGCTTACCCTCCACCCACACAATTTTGATACAGGTATGCTAAATGCAGAAACCAAAGTCTATTTACTTGGATGTTTTGCTTGTATTTGATTGCCAGTTTACTTGTATTTGAATATCAATTTGCAAGCTAATTAGAGAACATTGCTGAGCCCATTACAGAAAAATAGTGCTCCACCATTAACTGCAGTGCTATCTCTCTAATTCCTTTAAAGATTGGCTTCAAACACCATCTTCATCTCCATTCAAAACAATTAGTGTACATTTATGTCACATTTTAAACTGCAGAGAAACAAATTTTTAAACTTTAACAGATTGCACAGCTATTTTGATAGCTTTTATGTTACAAATTATGCTTTTAGGGATTTGTAACTTTCCTATTTAAGAGAATGTTAAACTGGAACTCACAGAGGGTCTTAAATAATTCCTCTTCTCTACAACCTGAGAGGCTATGTGCCATTAACTTTCAAAACCAAACAAAACCTACTTCTTAAAAGGCAGCACAGTGCACAAGAACGAGTTTGTTCCTGCAGGCAAGGAGATAACATCATAGTATCTGCCGCTGCTCGCAGGTCTGCCAGAAAACGCTGAAGATGGTAAAAGCAAGGACAAAAAATTCAAAATAGGCCAGTTTCTGAAGCTCTGCGGGCCACTCAGAGGAGGAGGAGACACATTTGAGCTGTGGTGTGCTGCTTCTCTGTGCAGAGCATCAGTGCCCACCAGCAGGCAGGGCTGCAGCAGGGTGAGGGACAGCAGCTGCGGGAAGTGCTGGGTGCCCTGGTTCTCCGGGATTATCGGCAGCCAGGCTGGAGGGTTAATGGGATTGCTTGCCAGCAGCTGCAACCCAGCTAAGAACCACTGGTGCAATTCGCTGCTACGCCTGGATAGGGCTGGGATGCAGCAGGCAGCAAGGGATGGGCAAGGAACTGATCCTCAGCTGCCCAATCCCCCAAAAAAATTAAAACAGCAAGAAAAAAGCTCCCCGTTGCACTGCAGGGAGAAAAAGGAAAAACAAAACACACAAAACCCCTATTTAACAGAGAATCCAACACAGTGGAGTCTCATTCAGCTATGACCTCCTTTTTTACCATCACCCTTAACAGACCCCTGTTCTCAGTAACTTACCTCCTTTTCCTCAGCAGGTCCCAGTAAACAAACAGAGCAAGCTGACCCAGCCGAGGACTAGCCCACCAAAAAAAGGAGGGGTAGTTTTGTGTCAGATCGGCTTGCTGATCTAACTCATTCATCCTGCAGCCACGTCACTGTGATGTATTGATAACTCAAGGGAAGTTGCATTTTTGGTATATCCTCTCTGAGCTTTACTTAATGCAGGTATTTTCACATGCACTTAAACTGCAGTGAAACAATGAAAATAACATTACTGGTACCAATTCACCTGCAGCAAGAAGCAATGTGGATTCTGAGACCACTCTATATAGAGACACTGATGAACTCTGCTCAAACCCAATGGTGCCTCCAGAACAGTGGACAACACATGATGTGCAGCTATAGGTACTTCTTTAATGAACCTAGTATTCTGGCTACAAGACCAGTTTTTCTCCAAAAGGCTCTTCCTTTTGCATGTTATGATCTTGACTGAATACTCAAACAACTGAGTTTCTTGGCATTAGTATAAACTGCAGAATATGGGAGATGTGGGTGTCATGTTTTCTGCTGTTGAAAGGGCCTAGCAGTTTCTCCAATAAAAGCATCTGAGCGCTACCTGCTCACCTAATTCACTTTGGTGAGCTCCACTGGGTCCTTGGCATTTCCCTTTGGATGCATATTGGATGTCTCAAACTAGATGAGGAAAATGAGGAAATCTGAAGTTACTATAAGATACTTTCCATACTACCTTAGGTTGCTTCTGCCCTCATCTTTCAAACAATTCCAAGTTCCTCAGTTCCTTCTAGAGCTGTGGAAAACCTGTGTTTTCCCCCTTGAACTACACCAGGGTCTCAGTTCCTCCACCCATTCCAGCATCTTTCATCACCTGGATTATTCTCTTGCTGTTTTCTCCCCACTCCCCAACCCCAGCTCCGTTTTCCACTCCAGTTTCACCCTGCTCATCCCCCAGCATTATTTTCTTTGCCCTCTGGAGGACAAATCTCTCAACTGGGGTTTATGGAAAGGAGTGGAAAACCCTCTGTGTTGTGTTTAATTCGAAAGATTTAAAGGGTACCAAAGGCCAGTTACTCCCTTCTACAGTCTAACTAGAAGATAATAACAACCTTAGTAATTTCTCTTCCACTCAAAATCTGACACCATTCCCTTGCACCCTACGTTCTCAGTTCATCAGGGCTGACTCTGATGCCTAGGACATGCCCTGAAAGTTTGAAAGGGCATGTTCTAAAAGCTAACATGGGGGCATTTTTAAATCTTGAAATTATGAGTGCCACAAGTTGAACCAAAACCAATGAATCTGCCTCACCACATTCAACCAAGATCAAAGCAGTTCAAACTGTACTTGGATTTGTAGACTGACATCCAAGACTTCAACACAGTAGTATTTGATTCAATGTAACCATTAAGTGCTTAAATAATACTGGAACTTATCTGTATTTAGTATAGTAATATGTTCTGTAATAAAGGCCATTTTCCTCTAATACCAGTTCAATAGGATTCTCTAATAAATTTGTCTTCTGGGTTGTTAGAAAGATGACAAGTCAACAAAAGATGTGTCATAGTCTTAAGCAAGAATTTGAATGCATAATGTCTCATGTTATACTAACACAGTGTCACCTGAGTTTTTGCTCCCTGCATTCCATGTACTGATCTACTCACATAAAGACATTTTTTTTTTTAAACACAGCTGTTGCAAGCAACACCAAATTTTCTTCTATCACTAAATAAGTCTGCCATACCCAAGGGCACCTTTGTCTGTTGGGGAGGCTTTCTGCACAGCTTTGCAACCATCATTCCTTCCAGCCTCTCCTAGAGCATTGGTCAGCCATGGAGAAGGCTTTAAGTACAGCGATTCCAGGAGAAATTGCATCCCCTTAGGAATCAAGGCCAGATGGCATAGTTTAAACCTCAGCTAAGGCTACACTAAATGGTGCTAGAAACAGTATAAAGCTAGACCCAGCTTCAGAGGCAGAAGCAAACATCACCTTTGCCACCCGCCACTGAGCCATGCCCAGCGGGGGCAGCTGACAACTCAGCCCTCGTAATTCATATTTATGCACACAGAAAGGATATTACATTTGAGATCCTCATAAGCAACCAGCTGAATACAGAAAAAGGGAAAAGTACTAATTAATTCAGTGCATTCCAAGTAAATGCACCATAACCAGAAATTACTATCAGAGCTGGACTAATTAACTAAGTAATTTCCACATCCCAGAACACTGCAACAATTCAGGATTTCTATAATTTTTCTTTAAGTGTATTTTTCTCTTTATCAAGATGCAGTTCTTAAGATTCTACACTGGAAAAAGCAGCAGCATTCCTCTTCCAGGGAATAAGGGTAAGCAAAGTTTCTTCTCCGGAAAAAGTGGACAAAATAGTGCATTTAGGATTTTTTTATATCCACCTCAAATTCAAATACTCTATAAGAGTAAAACTTTTTGTTTAGTACATGTTTACAGGTTTCCTTTGGAATTACTTCTTATCTAGAACTCAAGTGATTATTTCCTTGATACTGTATATACAAATTGATCCAAATACTACAATTCCAGAACAGCTTCCAGAACCCCGAGGGATAATGGAGTTACATTTCTGAAATATTTACCCTTTGCACACACCTGAAACATCACTGAATTTTACTATTTACATTTATTTTCTGTTTATATATATGTAATGTTCCACATGCAAGCTTGCAGTGAGAATATAACGTTAAACAGTAGAATTAAAGACTGAAATCAGGTATCACATACAAATCAGATGTAGAACTTTACAGAAATTAAAGTTAGGAAAAAAGGAGTCACCATTCATATAGATATTTTACCACTGTTCAGTAAGGGGAACATATATATACTGTAGGATATATTCTGCATTTAACTGAGGAGTGGTGAAAAGGAAGTAAGGGAACTACATCTCAAGAAAAGCTGTCTCTTGCTTCAGCAAAAGAAAGCTCTGATTTTTCAGAGGACAAGGATCTGAGAATACATTAAGAACTTGGTACATGAATAGACAACAGGCATCATAAAACAGGCACTGTGCTAGTGTAGTTAAAGCAAACAGAAGCAGCTCTACCAATCCAGCATAGTAAGCTCAGCACGGACACAGAATTCAGGATGCTGTGGGGTACGGAAAGAGGACAAACAGGAAAGTTGTTTGAGAAAAGAAGAGGAAAAGGATTAAAAAGGCAAGAGACTGAAAACTGAAATGCAACTCTGACAAAATAAATCAACAAGGCATAGCATCCCTAAGTAATGACATTAACATTTATTCTGCTTTGCATGTGAGAGGGCAAAATTAAACCTACTAAATATTAAGCAGGACTGGGAAAAAAATACACGTATTCCCAACATAAGCTTCTGGACAAAAAAAAAATAAATCTCACTCCCACTAAGGCTTAGAAGAATAGCTAGAAGAATAGTGTTTGGGTTTTGTTTTTTGAGTTGTGTTTTTTGAGGTTTTCTGGGTTTTTTTTTGCGTGGGGGGGTGTTGATTTTTTTGTTTTGGGGTGTTTTTTTTGGGGGGTGGAGAGGGAAAAGGGTACGAGAAGAGAATTTCTAACAACAATACGTTTGGGAAGAATTGAAACATTTCTTGCCCAGCTTGCCAGCAGCTCATAGAGAGACCCCATCCATCTGACATTCTTTGGCTGTCTGCCTGGAAGGAGCTTGTCAACTTGTCTTTTTGCTTAAGGCAAAGAGACTTCAAACAAAGTGGTTGCCATTTTCATTCTTTTCATAGGGAAAAAAAAATAAGTCCAAATTTATTTTTTTTGTGGAGAAAGACTGATTTCTCTCATGGAAAATATGATACTGATAAAAATACCTTCCCTAGCTCTACTGTTGACTTGCACTAGATTATCAAAGCCACCAGTGCATGGTGCAATAGTAAGAATACAATTGTACAAAAGTTGTTTCTAGAAAGGACTGAGACATAAGCCCTAGATGATATGCTGTTGACTCCAGTTTTATCATGATGATATTTTTAAAAGGAATTTTAGCTGACAGTCAGCATTTTTATACATGGAAATATAAAAAACACTGGCAGCAAAATAAGCCAAGTGGCTTCACCTGGGACAGACAGCATCCATGTAACCTCCACTACATCACGACGAACCATTGGTTACTTTTAAATGCCAGGCAACTCCTGAGCATCATATTCCCAGCAACGTATTTCTGGATTGTTTCAGACCAACTGGTATTTTCAATGATAAACCACAAAGGAAGTCAGTGGGGACACCAAATTCAAGTTCTGTTGCCCAAAAAGCATCAAAAGCTTTGATGCTCTGAAAGCATCAAAACAAGTATTATTTTCTAAGCATTTCACTGCTAGAAGAGAAAAGGCAGCAGCAACACCACAGCTCTGTTTAAGTATACAAGATCTTTCAGTGAAAGCCTAAGAAGTAGGAATGTGAGTTTTACCCCAGATAAACGCCGTTCATTTTATGGTTTCACAAGCACTTGGTACCAGGCTCAAAGAGGAGGGAAGGCATAAGCATGCCTCTTTTGGCAACGCTCTCCGCTCACTCTGGCTTAAATGGCTCATGAAGCTGCACTTTAACTCATCCATAATCACCGCTTATCTCTCTGATTGACACCAAAACATTTTTTTTTTTAGCATTGTGCAACTCAAAGAGCGTAGAAATATTTTATAGCTACACAACACGCAAAGGATACATTTAAGAATCTTGTCTAGACAACGAATTTTTTTAGCAGAAAACTAACATCATGTATTTAGTAACGACAAAAAATATTAAAGTCTTTGAAAGATAAAACATTAAAATAAATAATCAGAGTAAGAATCTCTAACTTTAAAATATGATTCTGCAAATAACTATTCAAGTAACCCTCCTAGGTGAATAATTTTAGCAGAAATGCATTATTTGTATCTTAAAATTTGCAGGATACAGAACAAGGATTAGATAAACAGGCTGGACTTACATATTGAACTGCCCCAAGTACTTTTCCTGGATGAACTACAAAACTGTGATAAAACCTGCACAAGCAAGGGAATTTAATGTATTAATGTAACTCCCTCTTTAATTTGACCTCTTCTTCACCAAATACTACCTCTTTAGTTATTTAAAGACACAACTGAGAAGTGCTGTGCCTGTAAATTTGTGTTAGATACCTACTTCTACTAGGTCATGGCTGGTAAGCTGTGGTTTGCATATGATTTAGTTTCTTTTTCTGAATGTTGGAACATTTAGTCCTAAAATACTTTAAAGTATATCAAATTCCAAAGTATACAGAGGCCCAAATAACTCCATGGTTTTATCAGTAAAATACTTTTTCAAGTGCATAAAGTTTCTTTTTTTTTTTCAGAGATTGTTACTTTCTTTTTTCCTTCATTTATAGAAATGAAGGCACTAGTAGTTCTGAGCTCACCTAGTTCCTTGGTAAAACTCACCATTATTTCCCTGAAGTGACTGGTACCAAGTGAAAAAACATGTAAACCATGACAGATTGATTCAAAATTAGACCTATGGAACTTAGCTTACATACATCTAATGACCTGAGCGTATTGCATCTTGACATCAGACTTGCCAGACTTTGTGCAAGACAAAATATAAGACATCATCTTTAAAGAGTCTGCAAGGCTGTAACAGGTGAAGTCTGTACCAGGGAACATGGGAGCATGGACACTGGTGATGCTATCACAGAATAACAGAACTACCAAGGCTGGAAAAGACCTTTAAGATCATCAAGTCCAGCCTATGCCCAACACCACCACATCAGCTAGACTATGGCACTAAGTGCCACATCCAGCCTTGCCTTGAACACATCCAGGGACGGTGCCTCCACCACTTCCCTGGGAAGTCCATTCCAATGTTTAATCACCCTCTTCACGAGGAAGTACTTCCTAATATCCAACCTAAACCTCCCTTGGAGCAACTTCAGGCTGTGCCCTCTTGTCCTGTCACTGGTTGCCTGGAAAAAGAGCCCAAAACTTGCCAAAACCTCAGTGCTTTTAATAAACCTGTTGATTCCTAAGCGTTGTTTGTGAGTGTGACGGGGAGTGGTCCTCAGCCCTCGATCCCCTGAGGAGGGGGTGTGGGTTGTGGCTTTACCCATCTCGGTCCGCGACACACCACCTGACTACAACCTCCCTTCAGGTAGTTGAAGAGAGTGATAAGGTCCCCCCTGAGTCTCCTCTTCTCCAGGATAAACAACCCCAGCACCCTCAGCCTCTCCCTATAAGACTTGCCCTCTAGTCCTTTCACCAGCCTTGCTGCTCTCCTCTGGATCTGCTCCAGCACCTCAATATACTTCTTGAAGTGAGGGCCCAGAACTGTACACAGTACTCAAGGTGAGGCCTCACCAGTGCCAAGTACAGGGGGAGAATTACATCCCTGCTCCTGCTGGCCACACTATTCCTGATACAAGCCAGGATGCCATTGGCCTTCCGGGCCACTTGGGCACACTGCTGGCTCATGTTCAACCGGCTGTCCACCAGTACTCCCAGGTCCCTCTCTGTTGGGCCACTCTCCAGCCACTCTTCCCCCAGCTGCCTGGGGTTATTGTGGCCAAAGTGCAGGACCCTGCACTTGGTCTTGTTGAATTTCATGCCATTGGCCTCGGCCCAACGATCCAGCCTGTCCAGGTCCTTCTGCAGCTTCTTCCTACCTTCTGGCAGATCAACACTCCCCCCCTGCTTGGTGTCATCTGCGAATTTACTGAGGGTGGACTCAATCCCCATATCCAGGTCATCAATAAAGATGTTGAATAAGACTGGGCCCAGTACTGATTCCTGGGGGACACCGCTGGTCACCGGACGCCAGCTGGATGCAGCTCCATTGACCATCACTCTCTGGGCCCAGTCATTCAACCAGTTTTTGACCCAGCAAAGGGTGCACCTGTTGAAGCCATGGATTGCTAGCTTCTCAAGGAGGATGCTGTGGGAGACTGTGTCAAAGGCAAGAGGACATAGCCTGTACTGCAGCCTACCTCCTACACAGCTCAGTCATGACCTACTCAAGAAGGAGCTTCCAACTTCTTCTGCTTGTGCTTTCCCAACTAACTGCACGTCTTGTCTGCACAGAAGTCCTTCCCCCATCCTGAAACCAGGGGCAGCTATCTTTCACTTTCCTTCCCTCTACCCACATTAACAAATGTGAGGGTTTTGTTCCCTTTTCCTATTTATGTTATTCTGAATGTATTGCTCCATCAATTTTTCACATATTGTGACAACTAAAGATGTCGTGGCATCTAATGCCCTCATGCACAGGTGAAATTAGTAGGCTGACATATTATCCTAGCCATCTAAAAAAAGAGAGCCATTATCAATTAAACACATCTTTTTTTAGTGTAATAGGAACAAGCCCAACCCTTCCCCAAAAACAAGCACCACCTGAATACAGAAATACAAAGAGAAACCTCTCCAGAAAATAAGACTATCCTGTAATGCATGGTGGAACTCTGTCTCATACACTAAGGTAAATATTTATTATAATAATATTTTAAAACCCAGATATCCTATGTTATTGTAACAACGGAAGGGCACAGATCAACAAGTCATATGGTAGGTCTAACTTTCTTGACATTTTGGGTAAGATGGAAACTGAAGACTTAAGAGAGGCTTGTACCCCACTATGCAAGATAAAAGCAAAAGAACAAGACAGGTAATAAAATACTGAAATGATTGTGAAAATTACTGTATCTTCAAGAAGTAACTTGTCAAGAAAGCATCAAGTCAGGTTCAAATTATTGTATAGCTGGCTGAGAGGACCATAAATGCACTGTGCTTGTGGTATCAATTCACAAAATCAAGGAAAATTAGAGCTTTCACTCCTAAATCATATAGAAAACCTATAGTTATACACCTCACTTCTGAATTCATACTAGTATAAGCATGCAGTTACACAGGGGAGGCAACCAAGATCAGAATCAGGCCCATGGTTATCCCTAAAGAAGCAAATGTCATGCAACTATATTTAACTTGCATCATCATCTGAATCTAGATGGTTTAATAACCAGAAAAAAGGCTTTTGACAACAATAGTATTTCAAAATGACAGTGTAATTAAATTTAAGTCAAAGCTATGCAATGACAGACCGTATGTTTATGTGTAACCAGCAAATTATATGCTTTTAAGCATGTCAGAATTTTCAAAAGAATTAACCATTGCAATAATTCAACTGAGGAAACAGTGGTAGGAAACAAACTCCCCCAGGCCATTTTTCAACCAGCTGATATGATGTGATACATACTATATGCCTCATACAGTTTTTCCAATTCCTACTTCCCTAAAATGCTATGCGTTTTAATACCATTCAAGGACAAACCAACAGTCATGCTTCACTCACTTCTGAGAAGCAAGGGAAGGGACTGTGTCAATGCAATGACTAATGAGGAAGGAAGCCAGTCTGCCATCCTATGTTACTAGTTTAGACTCAGTTAAGGCTGGTCAGTCATTATCACCAGATTTGTATGAGCAATGCCAACAGAATTAGCAAGCAGTCCACTGTAGTTTCCAGCTGGTGGAGAGAAAAAAAAGGGGGAGATACCGCAGACTGTGTCTTGATTCCATGAAGAGTGAAGAGAACTTCCACAGCACAGGGCAGATCTCAAAACTTATGTGATCTCCATTTTAAGATTAACTGATGGTAGTTAACCAGTAACAAACATTTGGTGGTTTCAAGGTGGCACCTTTAGAAAGCATGTTGCCACTGTGCTCCCTGTTCCTGTTTCTGCCTGTCTCTCTGGGTTTGTGCATCACCTACTGAAGGGGCTCTCAGTGCCAATGGCTATTGCAGGAGTCTACATTAGAGTAATCTATTAACTCCCATTTGGTGGGAAAGTGAGAAAAATTCTTTCCTCTTTATTATTTTCTCAATTGGCAGAACATTTACCTTAATATACGAATTTATAAGCCATCCTTTAATAAAAGGAAAGTCTGTGGTAGTAGAATATATTTCCTTGAAACTGAACAGAAAAAGCTTTAATAACTCAAGTTTAAATACACTAAAGCTAATCAATTCATCCTGCTATTCAAGTTTCCATTATGCTTCCAAAAAAGCACAAAACAGGTCTGTAAAAATATAATTAAGGAGAGCGACTAATACATACAGCATGTAAAATCAAGACTGCAGCTTTTACTTCATTTGTTTCGCAGACTCATTAGAATTTTTTCATTTAAATGTCTTGATCTGTGTAACCATATTTATATGTGAAAAACAAATTAAATTAAATTAGTCCTTATTTAACATGTATTTGAAACCATCTAAAACTGATGTTCTAAGTCAGTTCCACAATGTCCAAATTAGATGGGGAAAAATATTATTATGTTAGCAGTTCAGAAAACAGCCAAATTAACACATAGCTTAAAAAATGTTCTACTTCCACAAACTTGTATACTGAAGCTAAGCTGGTTGGAAAATCCAGGAAAGATTCAGAGCATGTGCCTCTGAGTCCTACAGATGATCACTCTATTCCCGAATAATAGAGACACAAGAAGAGCAGCAAACCAAACTCCCAACCTGGATGACCTGCAAGCAGATGTACTGGCTCCAGCACATCCCTGGCAGAGGCAAGTGCTTGCACCTGCCGAGCAGGTCATCCTCGGCCTGGGCACCATGCCATTCAGGCGCAGGTAGGTGCCAGGGTGAAAGAGCAGTGCACCATCCATGAGACTGCACCAGCACTGTCCTGGCAAAGCTCCTCACAGAGCCTGCAGCACTGTGGTCACTGACCAAGGGCTCATGGGCAACTGCTCTCTCCTCTGTCTTGCTTTCCATAGGGTTGCCTCCTCGGGGAAAAAGCAGTAAGGGCTTTAGGAAACTACCTTGGCATTCATGTGAGCACTAGAACTGGGTATAAATGCAGTACTTCTATGGGAGATATGAAGCAGAAGGGAAAATGTTCTTTACCTCCTCATCATCCATACATGGGCTCTAAGTATAGACCAGTGGCATATGTATCATCAGTGGTAATAAGAAACATCAGCGTGAACGCTGTGCTGAGAAAGAGAATTAGTGGATAACCATGGAAAGGTTTGTAACGCTCAGTATCTTCAAGTTATGGTCAGAGGTGCATGTGCTACCACTAATGCCAACAGATTTTCCAAGTCCTCTGACAGTAATCAAAAAGCAATCACAGTGCAGCTGACATTCTTTCCTGCAAGAGTTTGTGCCTTATTTAAGGATGAAAATGCTTCACATTGATTTAAGGTTACAACTACAGGAACAAAAAAAAAAAATTCAAAATGTCTTCTAACCATACCGTTGAGAAGAGGCTGTCCTCCATGTACACTTCTTGACACCACTGCACTGTGAACATCTTCAGGAAATCCAGTCTTGCATGACATATCTTCACAGGTTGCCTTTATCGGTGCCTGAAATGAAAAACAAAATTTATGTAATACTCACAACCCTCATTCACCAGAGAATCATTCCAGTTGGCACATACTCTATTTTGCTGCTGTCTTGTACAAGCAGCGGCTTTGTTTCTGAACGACTGCAATTAGGACCGCGAGGGCAAAGGGTTAATCTTTCTGATAACTGGAACGGAAGGAACAAATCCCACTTGTCTGGTAAGATCTAAATAATACACAATCTTGATTCTTCTGACAACTGAACATTTCCACTAAACCAGTCATCGAGACTGAAGCGGAATCATAGGGGGAACAAAAACATTCCTTCTTCTGGAAATAAATGTTGCACAAAACCCATCGGCAACTTTTTCATAGCCAGATTGAGAGGAACAACTTCAAATGCTGTTTTAAAATGCTTTAGAGTATTTCTATGTGAGGCTGCACCAGAACAAGTAAACTAACATAAAATGCTACATTTGCAGTAACTTAGCAGAACTTCTATTTGTGTTAGCAAACAGATACCATATAAAGCCAATGCTTCCAATGCAGTCTCCTTCTATTTCAGAGACATTAAGTTAAAAGGAGAGCAGCTCATTATTACATTTGCACTAAAAGGGAGGAGCCAACCTGCTGAAACTGTTTGTTCTCTTATGTTCTTAAGATTTCATAAATGCCTTTTTATTAAGAAACATAATACAGCATTTGGAAACTTGTTTGTTCTGTAGCGTTCCACGTTCAGCAGATACTTCTGATCACTAAGCTCGTTTCCAGTACAGTTTGTTGCCTAGTTGAAAAAGAAAAAAAACAATTCTCTGTGGCAAAGGACTGAGACTTCTTCTCAGCAGATTGTTTTTGTCTCATTCCAGTGCTGCACAAGACAACAGCCCACCTTACATGTGGCAGAGTGACCATACATGGCTAAACCCTTTTCACGCTGCACAAGGCAGAGAGGCCAGCTCCCACACCCGCCTGGGCTGAGACACATCCGAGAAATCACAAGAGCCCTCGCACAGTCTCAAACACGCCTACGTGCCAAGTAAAGGCCTATCCATGTGCATACCCAGATGTAGTATATGGTCGCTGACAGCACGAGCAACTGTGCTGCTATATCGTATCTAAATCTGATCAAGACTTAAATTAGACATTCCTTTTTACTTTCCCAGATGGGCTTCCATCAAGTAGGTCTACTCAAGGCCACGTAAGCATGTCTGCATACACTTGGCAAAGCGAGCACCATAGGAAAAAGAAAAAAGGGATGGAGAAGGAGATAGATGATGCTGTTATACCCGTTTACCATAGTAACCTCAGGGAAAGGGAGCATTAGAGCAGAGGTGGGATGGGACCATCTTGAACTACGAGGGCTTCCTCAGCGAAGAGGGGCTGGGCAGAAGTTCAATCTCTCCACTGACACACGTGATCAAGGTCAGCATGCCAACCCCTATTAGAGTAACTTTAGCACTAATACAAAGAGGCATTTATAACACATTGCACTGCACTTAGAGCAACACGGTCCCTAACTAAGCAGTTCAACACTGACACTAGGAAAAAAAAAAATTAAAAATCACATGCTACTATCCAGGTAAACACTCACTAGGAGAACTTATAATTATCAAGTGTCAGGTTAACTGCGATATGTATTTAAATGTGACTTAAGTATTACACAGGTATCTCACCTGTGTACAATTACTTATGTACTTTATTATGCTTACATGGGGACCTTAAAGAGAAAGCAAACATAAGCAGCAGTTAAAGCTACCATGGGACTGTTATGTTACCTGCAGAGCTGGATCTACAGCTTCGCCCCATCAGTCCATTTACACATTGAGTTTTTAAGATAAAAAGATGGTAAATAAAAAATAATTGATTCCAAATGCCCATTTCCTGAGCTTTAGAACTTAAATCACAAGTTTAGTAAGGTTTTGAAAGAAAAATAGTAGGACTTGTTTAAACTACTGTACAAAAGGTGACCTCAAAGCAAACGTGATGGAGAAGAGAAAAAAGAAAAAAGGAATCCTTTTATGGTACCCTTGAAACAAAAGGTCCTGGATGGGCAGCTAAGGAGATAGCAGGATTTTTAAAAAGTCTGCACTGATGCGCCTGGGAATCTTTCAGCCTTTCTAACCATCTATATGTACTAAACAGCTCTTATAAACTGAAACAATGCCCACTGAAACAAAGGCTGGCGGACATGAATAGAGAGCCTTCTTTATTCTTTCATTTGCAGCCATCAATTTTATCCGGAAACAAAAGACACTACTCTGGTCTCCAAAAACAGCCCTTTGTAAAGATTGTTTCAGAATAAAAACACAAGGGAAAGAAGAATTCAAATTTTCAGCAATTCTTAATCACCCCGTGTTAAGCTTTTTGAATTACGTACAAGTTGTAGCTTCAGACACACTGGGTCATATCAAGTTCAGCCTAAGAGTACTGCAAGACTTCAACCCCTTTAAGTAAAAGAGGATGCAGAAATATTTTTATCCACTTATCTGGGGCAAAAGGGGAAAGCCAGTGAAGATTATCGGGTACATTATTGTAATTTACAGGATTTTGTATGATTAATACAATTCCCAAGACTATTTCAAACATAATATTACTTGTACATTCATCTACAGAAGGATACTACTGAAACTATTAACTTAGCTTGCACCCATATAAAACCTACTTAATGGAGCTACAAAGCTTTGAACAAGCTCAACACTTGGAAAATTCTCCTCTCAAGTACTAACAGACTTTGCTAAAGCAAAACAGGGTTACTACTGAAAAATTATTCTCTTTACTCATCCTTTATGGCTTATTTAGTAATTTTAACTGCAAAAGGAGTAACAAGCATTACTGCGTCCAGATGCTAAAGAGCTAACACCTAGTCAAGTATGGTGTCAGATCAGATTAAATGCAATAGGCAAACTGCAATTATGAAGCAAAATCATGTAAATTAGAAGTCCTCTGTCAAAGTTATTATTCAATCAATTAAAAGAATTGGTCATTTCAATATACTTATGGCAGTTAAGCCTGAAGTTCTCATAGTCTGCTCCTCAGTTACTTTAGTTTCATATCTAGAAGCCTGGGGTTTAGGTTCAAGGTTGTATTCCAGCTCTATTAAAAAAAACCACAACAAACCAACAACATGTTGACAATCTCAGCTTCACAGTTCTCAAGGATTCATGCTTACATCTTTTTCTAAACACCACCAGTAAGAATCTTCCAACAACACAGGCCTCACACTTGAGAAAAGATTGCAAACTGAAACAAGAATAAAGCCAGACAGGATTACTCCACTAGTATTGACAGTTGTGGGCTAATACCCCTTTTCAAGTATCACACTTTCTAAGAAGTAGCCACATTTACAATGCAATTCTGTAAAAAAAACATCTAATTAAAAAAGTAAGCTCACCACTGTAGAAGCAATTTCATATCACAACACCCATCCGTACACTTGCAGAATTGGGCTCTCAAACAAAACACAGCTTTCAAACTGGGCTGATCTTGTTCTCTCTGTATACACTACTGGAGTTCACTAGTACCTATTAATCAAAAATATTGAAGTCTCTGTTTTTCCACTGTTTGCATCTGCATGTACTACAACATTCGATTTCTTAATACTGACTGTACCAAAACACAGGAGAAGTTGTTTTTGAAAGACTGCTTTCTTTTATGTTCAATGTAGCTTACTCCCATAGGAAAATAAGCCAAAGAAGTAAAGTGAGAAATTGGAGGGGTATCAAGCATCAGAGAAAATGCCATGCTATTCTGTTAAAATTAGACATAGTAGAGCTGCTAGTTTCGAAGTCCAGCCAATTCAAGGGCCTTCTTGTGCAAAGCTTAAAACATCATCTGACATAATTATATGTGTGACAGTGCAGGAACAGAGGCTCTCCCTCCATAATAACCAACATTAATTTGCAATTATGACAGTAACATTCAACTTAAACACAGATCACAGAAACATTTGCGACTGTGTTTAAAGACTGGGTGTTTCCGCATTAATTTACAGGCCAAGATAGTATCAAATACTCAAAACTTGGATGACTCTAATGATCATTCTATCCATTTTTAGTGTTGTGTACATACAATATCCAACACAGCGCAATATGCTGTACAAGGTGGGTCTTACTTTATGGCGGGCTTCTACTTACTACCATAAGGCATACAAAATACACTCTGCAGGATGACAGTCACATCTCTGAAATGCTTTAGATGCTAAACTTGAAAACATTTGGCAACTCCTCCATAATCTCTGACTTGCTGTGAAGAAGAGCTGCAACAGTTCATCCTCTCACAGCACTCAGTAGTCCAGCAAATGTAGTCAAGTACAATTTGTTTTCAACTGTAGGTTGCAAGTGGAGAAAAAGTGCCTTTTATTCAAATTCTCTAGAAGCCAAAAGCTTCCAAAGTGGGTACCAGGCTATGTCTTCCCAGAGGTCATTCAGTTACACCAGAAAGGGCTTTCATTATGCCATCCACTTGTAATTAATGCTCTACATCGTGAACCAGGAGATTTTATGTCAGAACATCCAGCTTCTTAAACCAACACTTAGAACTCTGAAACACTTTCCCAAAATAACAGGATCTGCAATTTTTATGCTACTATCTGGTTTAAAAACAGTTGCCTTAAACCACCACTGGTTATCACAGGTTATTGTAGCTTTACAAATTGGAGACTCTCACAAACTGTGTCCATAGCCTCTTCTGTAAACTCCAACTGAGAGACAACAAGGACTTTACTGAACACAGAGACATTTATTGGCGTATCTGACACCACAAAAAGCCATAACCCAGTTTGGACCTTCCCCTTCCTCCAACTAGGAGGACATGGAGTGCTGCATCTTCCAAGATACGCTGTTCTCCAGACAAGCCACAGCTCCTATCAGAAAAGGATGTCTTAAAGTCTCAACTGCAATAATAAAACCAGATGGAATTTCTGTAACTAAGTAATTTATTTATTTTTTTAATATTAAAAACCCCAAATCAGCCCTATGTTTGACTAGACATTCTCATTTCCCTAAGAGAGGAAGTGACCTCTCTCCGACTTGATGATAGCCATTGCATTGTTCACGATCAACACCTCTGGATGCCCATGGAAACTGCTGCCAACACGTACAGGAGGATGCTGTATTTTCCCCGACCTTTTTGGGGCCTTGCAAGGCCTACCTGGAAGAACTCTTTTGGGGGATCACAAAATTTTAACTATGTCTTCAGCTGCTGGGTGATAATTACATGCTAATTATAAGGAATGGAGGAGTCCCGAGGAGTCTGTTGGTAAAAATGTATTTTTTAAATATGTCAAGGAGTGCCTAGAGAAGAGGCTAAATGCACCTTCTGGAAACATGATATTTTATTAAATACATGAATACTGACTAAAACCAAATAGTTAAGGTAAAATGTTGAAAATATTTGCCAGTGATATACCTTCCATCTTGGAAGCTGCTGAACCTCTATCTGATTTCCTAAGCCACTTATAAACAAAAAGCCTAATTTTCCCTTTTTATTCAAGACAGAGTTCCCCTTATCTTTCAGTGAGAACTGCAGGATCAAATCAAATGATGACTCATGCAGATGTGGTTATATACCTCTGAAGGTGAACGGCCCAACACCCAGGTGGAAAAGGTCCCTCTCATATCACACTCCAACTACAAACAAGCTTTGGCAAAATATAAATCCTCCCTAAACTCACCCTGAAATAACGTACAACACTTTTTTTCCTTTCAAGTCTCACCTCTTTGCATGTCAGTATGAACTCGGCCAACCAGCAAGTCCCGGTTCAGTGCTAGGTGAGAAGTGCCGTTAAAATTATCATGGCTACTGCAAAAGACATTAAGTATTCCTTCTGCTTTCCTCGCATTCCACCCCTTATGCGTCTCATTGCATTGTTTTGTAGGTTGACATTGTCTGAAATAAATTACATTTTCATCCTAATGGAAGCGCTGGTGAACTACTGAAAGAACTAAGTTTTCTAAACTTTTTTTCAACCTAAAGAAGCATTTACAAAAACAGAGACAGAAAGAGAATTTAACTTGCAAAGGATCCTCTTACTCAGTTGAGAAAAGTTATTCAAAAATTCCTGCTCTTTGCCACATGACAAAAAGTCCCTTACGCAAGACTGTCTGTATTCAGTAAAAATAACTTTACTCACAACTTCCTCATGCTATTTTTAAAAATACACATACACTTCTGTCACAAATAAATTGCCTTATATGTTAGTGTTTAATTAGTAAAAAAAAACAACACTACGAATCAACTAATAAAACTATTGACATGAAATAGCCACTGAAACTAATTAAGATGGGACATGACAGGGCTCTTCCAGTTGTGTTTCTGGGAGTTCCTCCCATTTCTGGGAGTAGAAAGAAAAACAATAAATGGAAGGTTTTGAATTACACACTGTTGACTAGAAGTAGTTCAAAAATACTATCATTTTGGGCAATATTTTAAAAACTGGTAAAGTAAAAACTATACAGTCATCTTCCCAGCACATTAAGCTAGGCAGCAGTACTACCCACAAAGAGAATAAGAGAAGACTTTGCTAGAAAACCCATTAACGTTTATTGAAAATACATACATTGACAAGAAAATATATACCTCCTGTTACATCAGCAGCATATGCATTTCTGAGCTTGCTACAATATCTGCTCAGATCACTTGTTTAATACACAAAAATATCTCCTCTTTTGTCAAGCAATGGTTTAAATTTCAAAAATTAACTGTTGACTTAAGAAACCTTATACATCCTATAAAAGATGTAAAAAGCAATTGTAAAAAAAGTCTTTTCACAAAATCTTTTTTAAAATAATGGCTCCAGTTCAATATCCAAAGAGATACTTCTTTTTTGTTTTTTCTTCAGTTCTGCAATACTCTGAATTTTGAGGATGTGTCAGTGGTATCACTACCACCTAGACCAAACAGGAAAGGATTAGAGAGCTCTCTGCTGCAGTGTTCTGTTAACTTTTCAGACAGATTCTTTGGAGACAAAGCAAAACCAGAACAGAAAGATCCACATCCAAAAAGGCTGAGCCACTCACGTAACTATCCTGGTCTAGGGCCTATGAAAAGCATTACAAAATGTGTTCAATTTACTTGGAAAGGACTTAATGATGTTGGACTCCAAGCCATTTTGGTGCTTATACAATCACATTTACTACATTACTTAAAACAGACTGATTAAAACAATAATCTAAGACATAGGTGTATTATGAGAGACAGACAATGCATCCACAACAGGAGATCTCACCATCACTTCTGCCCAAAACAGTGTTAATAAGCTTCATCCCTGATCCTGCTAGAAACTGCTGCTGGGGGTGTTTACCAGAGGGATGTAGTTGGCAAGAAGTACCATTGCTGGATTCTCAGTGGAGGCAGCTTAACAGGAGTGTCATTCAGGGTAGTAGCTTTATCACCTGGATACATTTGGTAAGACCTGGAGTAAAACCAAAACTGCCTGCAGAGAGTAATAACTTACATCCTCTGTCATCATCATTCAAATTCAACCCAATCACCTAGGCATGAAAGGCTCCAACACTGCTTTATTGTTTACTTGCTTCTGATTTAGAAACAGACAACATCCACAGAGTGATCCAATCACCTTAACCAGTAAAAAAAAAAAAAGATTATTCTCTTTTTGAGCACTTCATTTCTACTCCCCTTTCCAATTCATCTCTACCTAGAAGCAGTTTCATTCCTGTAAACTCACGTTAGCTTTCCCACTCCTTCTTCAATCCTGTTGTTAACTCAGTTCCAAAAACTCTGTTGTTTTGGCCAGAAAAACAAGCCTTGCTCCTTTTATCCTCTTTTCTGTCAGGTTTTTTCACATAAAACTTCCAGACTCAAACGGATCTGTTGATCAAAATAATGAAGTGCAGTTTTCATTCTCTCATGTCGCATACATGTCACATATTGCAAAAAATCTAAAACCCTATTTCCTGAACAAAAACAGCACCCACAGCTCTACGCAAAAACCTGCTTCCAGTTACAATCTTTCAAGTATTTCCATAATAACAGCATTTCTGCATCACTGATGAATAAGAAAGTGATCAGTAACCCCAGAAAATGAAGGCAGATAGCTCTTGCGCTGCAGGAAGGAAAAACAAAGTAGAGAGGTTCAACATTTGAAAAGAACCTAGCACAGATAACCTTCTACAAACCAAAAGTATTAAGTATGATTACAGGGAGGGGAAAAAAGTTAGCACTGCATCTAGCTTGTGAGGGTTCTTTGCACTATGCATGAAAGAAGAAGGGGAAAAAAAAAAAAAGGCTTTTAAAAATGACTGTTGTACCGACATAGGTCTATAAATCTGATTTCATACCCAAGTTCCACTTTTGTTACACACTATTAAAAATCAGCCCTAACCTGGTTTAATGGATACCCAAACAAGGGGGAAATTGGATTCCCCAACCGTAACATGCCAGTGACACAGAGTGATACATAAAAGCAATACGGCTAGTTCCTGTCCTTAATTCATAGCTTGTGCTTTAATTTCAAACATGCCCTGGTTAGAGGGAAAAAAAAAAAAAGGTGGAATAAAAGCTTACTGCAAAATTTGTGCTTTAAAGATTTATTGAGATAGGAATACTAAACAGAACTGAAAGAACATACAACAGCACATAAGGACTTGAGAAAAAAAAAGTAAAAAAGCTGCATGTACAGATCTGCTGAGATACTAGGACATAAAGAAGGGGGGGGGGAAGGGGAAGCAAAAAACAAACCCAACCAGTACAAAAAAAACCAACAAACCACCCGAAAAACAACCCAACAGCACATCAGTCTGGCAGCGGCATATCACAAGTTTCTGAGTAGGGTGGCTGCTATCACATGAAGACGCTCCAGCCCAGCCGGACACTCCTGTGTCACGCCAGCCAGCCCCGTGTCCTCTTCGGACTCACGGGAAAATCCCCGGCTCCCGCGGAGCAGCGCTTCAGCACCTCGCTCGCCTGGTGCAAGTCATCAGCCCCCGAAGAGCGGCTGAGAAAACTGCGGGGAAGGGCTCAGCCACCCGGGGACCCCGTGAGGGGATGGAGTGGTGTTAGAAACAGGAGGCAGAAGAGACGGTAGGAAGGACGCGCGGGCTGCTCCTGCCCCCGCTGCGGCGGAGGCGGCGGGGCGGGCGGGGGCAGCGGGTGCGCTGCACCATGGACAGTGGCCGCCGCACCCCCCTTCCCCCCGCGCTGCGCCAGCCGCTGCGGGAGGGCGCCGCGGCCGCCCCGGCACCTCTGTCCCCACCGCCGGCCTTGCCTCAACCCGCTCCTCCGGCCCGCCAGAAATGCCCCGACCGTAAATACCATTAAGACGTGATGATCTGCGCCATCTGTCCCCTCAGACTTACCGCCCTCTCCACCCCCGGCGCCGCGCCGGATCCGAGCTCAGCGAGCACAAAGCGATGGGGGCACCACCACCCTCCCCACCTGTCCCCGGCCTCCGCTCGGGGACCCCCCGGCTCTGCGCTCGCCCCGGACACCCCGCGCTGCCGGAGGGGAGCCCAGCCCAAACACCGCCCCGCAGGCAGTGCCCTCGCTGCCCCAACCGGAATCCATTTTATCCTCCCCCTCAGCGTCCCGTCAGTCCCATCTCGCCCCAGGCGCTCCCTCGCAGGGGCATCGGCCCGCAGACCCCAACTTTCCTCCACGGACAGACCCCCGGAGCGGCCAGCCCGGGACCCCACCGCTCGGGGGAAGCGGGGAGCCCGCCCGGGCCGCCCCGGCGAGGCCGCCAATGGGAGGCAGCAGCAGGACTTTGATAGTAGTAAATTAAACACTTCGGAGCCCGAGCCCGTCCCAGTGGAAATTCCCGTTAACGGTGGAGCGTGGGGAAGCCCAGCGTCCAGGCGGAGGCTGATTAAATTCTTCCCGGAAAGGGATTAGCGCGCACGGGAGCCGGCTGTGGCCGAGGCACGGCCCACAGTACACCCCAGCCGTCCGAGGGGCGCGGGGACTGCCCCCTACCAAGCACCTCTCTCACACCTCCACCCCCTCTTTTCCCACGCGGGGCGGAGTGGGGTGATGGCCGCTCCATCCCTCCTCTCCGGTACTTCGTCCTCCGCGCTTTCTGTGGGGCCGAGGTCCCGTCCTCCTAACGGTCGAGCGGACACAGGACAGCACCCCCACAGCCCCCACGGCACCTGCTCTCCCAGGAGCTGGGGGGTGAGTCTGCGTCCTCTAAGCGGCGCCGCCGCCACTCCTCATGTCCCGGAGACCCCCAGTCAGCCGGCCCCAGGCACAAGCTACCCTCTCCCCGGAGCGCGGCGTCGGGCAGCACGCTGCCCCGAGCAGGTGGCTCCGGGCGGACGACCACAAGCCATCCCGAAGCACCCCAGCCGCAGAGGGCAGCGGCGGCTGCCACCTTCTCCTACCTCCGCCCCAAGACCCACACCTCGACGGTGGAGCCCCCTCCCCGCCCCCCCCCCTCCTCCGGCTCTCCCGCCTTCCCCGGGCACCGCCGCCCGCAGGGGAACAAAGAGACGCAGCCCGGCCCCGCTCCCCGCCGGCGGTGCTTACCTGCTGCAGGGCCGCCAGCAGCATCAGCGCCAGCGGCGGCAGGATCAGCGGCGGCGCTCCCGCTACCCGGCACATGGAGGCGAGGAGGGGCGGCGGCAGGGTGGCCCCCAGCAGTCCCAGAGCGCGGCTGGAGCCCACGGAGCGGGGCGAGGGGAGCAGCGGGGAGAGTCGGGCAGCGGCAGCTGCCGGGGGCTGCGTACGGCGTCTGCCCCCGCCTGCCGAAGCCGGCTGCCGCTCTAGCTCATGGGCAGGGACGCAGCAGGGGAAGAGAGGGACAGGGAAAAAGAGAGAGGCGGAGGACGGGTGAAACTCAGCTCTGGGTCAGGCTGCTTTTCTCTCTGACGAGCCCCCTCCGCGGTGCAGAGGGTGGGCAGGGAAGAGGAGGAGGAGGATGGGCGAACAAAAGGCTGGGAGATAAGAAAGAAGTAATCGCTGCTGCTGCGAGGCCGATGCGGCGGCTCCCCTCGGCTGGCTGCCTTCCTAACGCCTGGATCGTGTCCGCCTCGCTCCTCCCGCCGCTGCCCCCAGCGAGCTCGGGCAGGCGGGTCCTCTCAGCGCCTCAGCCCGGGCGCACCAGCACCACCGCTGCTCCGGCCCCAGCCCTGCTGCATGCTCGCTCCGCACTTTCTCTCTCCCTCTTTCTTCTCCTCCCTCCCTCCACCCCTCCCCCTGCACGCAAAACCCTCCGCTGAAGCACAATGATAACAATACCCCAGCAGCCTCTGCCTGCCGCGCGTGTGTGTATGCGCTCGCCCGCTGCCTGCCTGCCTGCCAGCCGCTAGCAGCTCCCCCTCCGCCTCCCGTCGCTCCCTGTCGGCCGCACGGCCAATGAGAACGGCACGGCAAGCGCCGGGGCTGGCTGCTGCCTGCAAGTAGTGCTGCCCTCGTCGGTCCCCAGAGAGCTGGCGCTGGGGGCAGCGGGGGGGGGGGCGCCAATGCCAATTCACCCTACAACGCCAGCAGCTAAGGGGGTCGGAGGGCGTGGGGAATAAATCCCAACCTACTAAGTTGGTGTGCTGCAGTTGTTGGGGGGACCCAGGGGAGAACTAGCTGAGGAGGGAGGGAGCGTCCCCGCCGTGCTTGGCGACGGACGGTGGATGGAGCGAGAAGCTGCGGGGGCGCTGGTGGTGCCCGGCCCGGGACCCCCCTGCCCGCCACCAGGCTGCTGGCGGCGCGGCAAGTTTCACTCAACTGTTCCTGCTAAACGCGTTAGCTTTCCCCCCCCCCCCCGCCCCAGTTTTTAACTGCTCGCCCTCCTTCTCTCCCTTTTTTTTCCTCTCTTGTTGTTTTTTTTTTTTTCCCTCCCTCCAAACTACCTGCTGAATTTTATCAGCAAATGTTTTCAAAAGCTTGGCCGGGGCTACAGTCTGTGGGTCCAAAAATGTCAGCGCGCATAACGGAACTGGAGAGCGTTGCGGAGTGAACAGTCACAGAAGCAAGTATCATTTGCAGAGCTGGCAAGGATTTTCTCTCGCCCACAGGTCACTGAGCAAAGTTGTTTTGTGTCCATGCATCAGAGCGCCCATCCTGGGACATAATAAGGGGAGGATTTGTAGGCATTGGCCCCTAGACAATCTCATGAAGCGTTGATTCAAAAGGGTACATTATTTATTCTAGAACATTTTACACTTGAACTTGCAAGAAAAACACTCAGTTTCTACCTTTTTTCTTTTTCCCTCTGCTTTAGAAAATAACGCAAAACGCCATGCTCATGTTTTGAAAGGAAACAGCGGCTTTGCTTTTATATTTTGTGGGACAAAGGCGGGGTAAGTAAGTACATGCTTGTACAACGCTGATTTCATTAACTCGAAATTGAAAATACCAGTCGCTTGCGAGCTGCCATGCAGCCGTTTACCCGAGCCAGGGCGAGGGAAAAAACGCCAGAAGCGGCAGCGGAAGATGCGCGCCCGCCGATGCCGCTCCGCTCGCCGCCTCCGCGGGGCAGGGCAGGGCAGGGCCCGGACAAGCCAGAAGCCACCTGCCAGCGTTAAAAGCCAAATGAGACCGAGGCAGGGAGAGACAGCCCTAACTAGGAAAACAGTCCACCCTGCTCTCTCTTTAAAGTTGCAGTCCATGAAGTTGTACCGAAGCCAGCAGTTGTGAAGAAAAATAAATGAGGGAGACAATGTCTGGTAAGGAGTTTCTGCGTTAAAATTTAGCCGGGGACTGAGGGAAAGTAAGCAAGAAGGGCACAGCTGATGTTAATATACTGTTACAAGGAAGACTTCCCCGGATTTGCACCTGGCAGAGCATGTGTTCAAGCTTTTTGGCAATTTAATGTCTTTGCTTGGATCTGCTTATGAAATGGTGCCTTTCCCCGAGTAACAGATTTCTATTTGTATTTTCAGGTAGGTAGACATAATATTAACATTTGCTAATGACTGTGTTTGAGCTTTTATTCACTCTTCGAAGTGTTCTACAAAACGCAAAGCACACAATATAAACAACCCCAAAAACCAACTGTCCGATGAGAGTAATTACCTGTCATCTAAATGAGCCTCACCCCTTGAATCCCTCAACCCATCCATCCCTAAAGGCCTGAAAAAATAAATGACAGCGTATCTGGAAGGCTACCAGATCTGAGCTCTACCTGATGCTTCTTATGGTTCTGCTGTTGCCTTTGAATTTACTTAGCAGAAATATATAGTAATGCTGCCAGAAAAAATTGCTCTCACCAACACTGGTTTTCTGCATCTTTTAGTCTTGAAGAAGTTTCTATCAAACAGTTGGCTTCCCTCATTTACACAGTTGGAACCAAGTTTCCTCCAGCTCATGGGGTTTCCTTAGTTCTGGGTACTGTGATAAAGAGAAGCTAAGAAAGTAGGGGTGAGTTATACCTTCTGAGGTAGAATCTCTGCACTACATCTTTTTATGGGTGAGAAGCAAATGTTTGGGAAAGCAGAGCGGAGAAGAAACTTGAGCATTGCTTGCAGACATAAACCTCAGGGTTTATGCTATTCATCTGTAGCATGAGAGCCCAAGAGAACAGCTCCCTTTTTTGTTTTGTTTGTTTTAATCTTTTAGAAATAATCTAGCATTAAGTAGGCATAGCTGGAAATTCAGAGGTAGAACTGATACTAGCTTGAGATCAACCCTTTAATGTGTATCATGCAAAAGCCAGTAAATGCTAGCAATTTCTGGCCAAGATTGAAACAAGTGATTTAGTACTCAAAGGGTTTATCTCATAACTCAGCCACGGATTGCATTTATGAGTGTGTTTTAAGTAGTATAAAAATAACGGACATAAGTTAAATGTTCAACCTAGGAGATCTCAAGGGCTCTCAGAAAAACCTTGTTAAAATTCCATGATTAAGTTGAAGAGAGGATTAGGGTAATTCCCATGTTAGTCATGGAGTTGAGTCTCTCTTTCAACTTGTCCACATTAATTTTCATTCCTAGGGTTTATAAAATTCTGTTAAAACCCAAATGTTTTCAATTTGGAATATATTAGATTGCTCATGGCTTCAAATATTTCGGAAAAAAAAAAAAAAAAAAAAGACCTTTTCCTGTGTGAGCCTATCCTTACGTTTAATCTGCCAGGTACTGCCACTACTACTCTTCTCAAGTCAAATGATACAAATTAATCACTTTATTGACAGGTTAGGCCTTGATCTGGCAAACATTTATACATGTGATTTCAGCAAATGGAGTCACACTGCACACAGGCATACACTGCCTAAGTATTTACCAGATGGAAGGATAAATATACTGAGCAAAAGTACTAAGGGCATATTAGTTTACCCAGTTTCCTTGTATTCTTCACTACATATGAAGAAATAGTTTTATTTGTCAAAAAAGCCCCAATGCCTAATTAATGAGTCTAAGGGCATTCAATGCTTATTATTGAGCATTACTGCTTATTACTGAGCACAATAGTGGAAAAAACAGTGGTTGTTTCTTACTGTGACATGAAGGCTGCACACACCATTGGCTCACCGAGATTCCTCAGGATATTCTTTTAGCAGAAGAGGAAGAAGTTCTAACAAAACCAAAAATCCAACTTTGTAGGAGAGTGATTTTTAACTTGGGCTCTGTGGACCCCTTGAGACCCCAGACTTATTCTGAGTATTCTGTGGCAGGCAACAGGGAAAAAGCAAATTTGTATATTCTATATGGTAACTTCATACATGTAAAATTCCTAGGGGGGCAGATTTTTCTGGATTTAAGATTGTTAGTTATATACAACGCTTGAAAATTATTGTTTTGAGAAGTAGATCATCATGCATACCAGGGAGAGTGCAGTTTTATGAACATAGCGTCAAGTGGAAAAGAAAAAACTGAGTGGCACATGCCCAAACAGCTTAAATATTTTAAAATTTGGGAAAATTAAAATGTTTTTAGTGCTGCTTTTTCTTTTGTAAAATACGTATGGCCTTTTGAATTATCTGGTCTGAGTATTTTTTTTCTAAATATGCTTTTCCATGTTTATCACCAATGTGAACTAAAAAAATTTGTAAATTCTAATTGTCCTTTTGTTTAGGAAATACTCAGAAAGACGGGGGAAAAAAGCAGCAGCCCTAGCAGTAAGTAATATTTACTTGACTGTATCTTGTAATTTATTACAGAACTTAACAAATTTATCCTCATGGGCTTTTTTTGTGCCCTCGTTATTTAACATGCATAGTCCCGTGTGTTTCTCCAGCCTGTTTTTTACATCAAGACAATGCAAGCCATGGAAAGGTAGCCACAGCTGCAGCATGGGCTGCAGCTGCTAAATGGACTGTTCTGCTAAAACTTGAAAATCAGCTGGGTTGGGATGGAGGAATGTTGTATAGAGCAGTTCTGTTTCTACTTTAGCAACACTCAGCAACATCAATCTCTTTCTAACACTATGTGTGTGTATATATATAGATTATTTGGTGGAAGAGGAATTTTTTTCCCTTGTTCAGATAGCTAAATAGTATCAGTTACCATAGTTATATTTCTATTAATTGTTAGTAACTTTTTCAAAGGATTTCTCTATGGAGAAGAAGCTGAGTATTTGTAATCCAGATGTGATACAATATATTTGCATCTTGTATAACTGGCTTTATGTCTATACCCCCAGTTTGATGATTTGGTAATCGACATAGTGAAGTGTAGTGCACGGTGTTCGTTCTTCCAGGGATCTCATTCAACATCACTGCCCAATGCCTGCAAGCTTTTTGGCCTGGAGAGTTTCTATTGAAAATCAAGACAGAAAAAAAGATCTTCTGATCAGCATACCATGTCTATTCAGTCAGATATCTTAAAAAAAAAAAATACTCTTTTCCAGAACAAGGCCTTAATCATAAAGGGCTGAAAGGATGCTGACTTATAACAAAGACCTATGATAATTTCTAATCACCACAAAAGCAAGTTTTACAGTTCCAGCAAAGTGCTTCATATCGAATAGGCCAGTAGAAAGAAGTGGACTTGCCTCTTAAAAAGTTAGCTCCAGTAAATGAATCTTTCTTCTTATTATTATTTTTAATTTGCTGATAATTCACTTATTTGAAGCAAAGTGTCTCCTTTTTCTTGATTTGCTTCCCAATGAAATCAAGTAATCATTTTATTGTCTCAGGATCAGAAGTCTCACTTTTTTCTTATTCATGAAGTCTTCAGAGTCCCAGACTCCCACCTCCACCATAGCCAGAATTCACTGGTGTGAATGAACCCATTGGCTTACCTGAAAATGTATATATATAACATCTGCATAAAGAAATGTTGGAAATTTCCAGAAGACCAACCTTATTACTCCTGACTTCTAGATAATAAAAATTAAGAAACTGGAACCCTAATTGTTTGTGGTAAACCAGCATATATAATAATTTGCTTTAATGAAATTGTAATAATTTACTTTAATTAAATGTAAAAGCTGTCATGTGGATTTTCACTTTTATTATTAAACAGAGTTTTTAACCCATATTTGCTAGATATTTTCTATCCCTAAATCTTATTTTAATTTACTGTAATATTTCCTTTTTTTTAGTGAACAAGATTGAATTCTCTGGGCTGGTTGGCTGTTTCAAGCCAAGTGCTTTTTGAAAACTTCAGAAAAATCCTTTGTCCTTTTTGAAGAAAGAGATCAAGGAAAATATGTCACTTTATTTTTGTTATAAAATTCCTACTGACATCTCTCAGAGGAATTTTACTCCAGGCTCTGGAGCATAGACTTTAACAATGGGAGGAGCGTGGTTCTTAGGCTGAGGTTTTGCCTTTCTGAATTGCTGTTAAAGGTGACCAAAATCTGGCATTGTTACAGACCTGAAAATTATGTTTTTACCGTTCAGAAGAGTTTCATAGCTATATCCCCTGACAGACCTGTCTGCATCTGATATACCTCTTATTCTCCCAACAAATGCTCTGCTGCAAAAACTCTGCAAACAAGCCATCTTCATAGAGTAAGTCAGCGTCCTTTATTTGGAGGCTGAAGGAGCTGCTCGGGAGTTTCCAATCCTTTCTGTTTTGTTAAGCACCAGAGAGATGGTAAAGACCATCTGTTTTCATGAGTTTGTTGCTCCCCTTGAAAGGCCTCGCCAGCATGGAGGAGGAGCTGGGTCTGACATGTATTGAAGGGTAAGCTGAAGGAAAGGGTTGAGACAATACTTCTCTTGGATGCAATACTGGAAAAAAATACCGTAGTGCTTTAAGTCACAAAACAACAGAAACATATATATGGCTTCCTCCAGTGAAGAAACTGTTGTCAATATACGCCGTAATTACACTTCATAGATACCTTGCTTTGTGGTGGATTGTAATAGTGATAATTTTGTTTTCCACAGGAAACATTAAGGTAGAATATAAAATGGCCCAGCAAGATAATATAATCAGTATACTGTTGATACCCTTTTCTGTTTCAAGGAGAGGAAAACGAGTTACAAAAACTGAGATTTCAATCATGGTCAATGTTCCCAAAAATTGTGGATTGAAATGAACATATTACATGGTTTATTCCAAGGATTCAAGAAGTTTAGAGCATTTAGAAAGTTAGGATATTGTGGATTCAAGCCTCTGGAAAATCATTTTTTGGACAAGTAGATTAATAATAGTGGTGCTCTTATTAAAAGTGTTCACAATTTGGCTGCAGAAGTTTAGTCCAAGTTAAAATTTGACTCACAGTGAAGAAGCCATGCAGAAATATTTTACATACTTTCAGAGAAATCTGATGATTTATAAAGAATATTCCTGTTTTTTGAACCTTTTGTACATTAGTAGTGTCTCAAAATGGCTTTCTTATCTGAAATGACATGTTGGAGATCTTTCTGGTTTGTAATGTAAGCCAAAAATATCCCCAAATGCGATCAGAATTTACTGACTGGATCATTAACCTGAACTTTAGGAAGTCTTTAAACATTTGTTCACAGGGGAAGAATACTCTTCTTTCGTTGCATGAGACCCCTGGCAGCCTGGAGACTTGAGGCTTTGTCCTCACAGAGCCAGGAACATCCTATGAAAAGGCTGATCTCTGTAGTCATGTCTGTGTCCAAAACTAAGCTCTTCAAACACAAAAAACCCCAACTTTTTTCCTGTGGCACTGTGGTTTGTTGCTGTTAACAGTTGCTCACCTTGTCTCTTCCCAAGAGGTCTCCATCCCCAGAGCTGAGGGGAACACATGCTTGTATCCCTATTCACCTCTTTGCAGTCCACTGCCTTGGCTCAAGCAAGGTGAGCTGAACAGCTGAGTGGTGCCCACAGGTAGCTAATGGGCAGTGGATTAAAAAAACCCATGGTGACTCTGAGGTCAAAGGGCAGGAGGGTTGTTTTGATTAAGGCGTTAACAACCGTCATGGCAAGATGAGCCAGGGCTCCTTTGGCAAAGCTCTAAATCTACGTCATTCCTCCTTATAAACCCTGCTCTGCTGCTTCTGACCTTAGGAGCAATAGGAGTTGCTGGGTGCTTGTCAGGTTTCAAAGTTTTTCCTTTTTTTTTTTCTCCCCAGAATCTTCAAAGAAGTATTTAGAAGTTGAAATGAAGGATTTAGGTTTGTGAATTTTTGTTTGCTTGGGGTTTGTTGGTTGGTTGTTTTTTCAGTAGTAGCCCCACATTTGTTTCTTTGCTAAGGACCACAATTCAGTATATGTGCAGATCGTGAAAATAAATAAATAAATAAATAAATACAAATTTAGTTCTTTGCCTTTAAAATAAATCCTTTAGTTTTTCTCCACTGCTAATGGATCCCCTTAACTGTTTTTTTTATATTTTCTGAAGTTAGAAGGGAATGTTTCATAATTTATTTTGACCTCATCAAAACACAGTTTTAAGGATATTACCTAGTGTTTTTGCTAACAGGGCCAAGAACTTGTGCAGAGCAAGGGGATGTTTTTAAGGCAGTCACGGAAGCTTGATTTGGAGTGACAGAATCCGCCACAAGTCTTGTTTCAGTAACATTTTCCCTATTAATGTGGTGCTTCTGTGGGAAGTCTTTCTTCACAAATTAGAGACACACTTTTTCCATCTGGGCCTTACTTTGAACCACTTTGGAAAGGGTGCAGTATCAGGTGCTGTTATAACCTGGTCTGTTCACAGTTCCTGAGCTGCTCGCAACAGCAGGGAGCTCATCGTGGGCTAAACACCCAAGTATTCACTTTGATTTGGGGAAGGATTTTGCATCCAGCGCTGAGCTTTGTGCTGCTGCTGCCTGGTCTGATGCTACTGTGGTAGTATTTGCATTGCACAGTAGTTATTGCACAGCCAAGAACAGTTTTTTTGAGAAAAACATTAAAAATGCTTGTATGCTTCACAGGATTTGTAGTCAGGCATTCTTTGTGCACGCTTGTGATTTACCTTAAAATTGTTAGATTGGAAATGTTATATATCCTGGATTAAATGAACAAAAGTCTGTAGGCTGACCTTTGATGCAATAATGGTTATAAAACATTGCTGAAGTAGTTGCTGTTTGAACTAGATTTTTATTAAAAAAAAATCCAATTTTCATTTTAAAAACTACTGATGGAGAGTCTAATGTCAGCTCGACTAAGTTGTTCCAGTGGATGGTTACCCTTCTCTTTAAAAATGTCTATGTGTGAGTAGGCAGCATTTATCTAACTTGTCTAATTTCCAAGCATTCACTCTTGCTAATTCTTTCAGCACTAAGCTGAAGAGTTCCTTTTCTTGTGTCTGTTCCCTGTATTGGAACCACAAACCTTTGATAAATAATAACTTTGATAACTTTTCCTCATGATGATAACTAAATCAAAGTCCTTGAGTATTTCATTAAAACAGATAGTTCCCAATAATTTAATAAATGTTCCAGTTCTTCCTTGACCCTCTTTTAACTTGCAGCTTGAAATATTGGTGCCAGAATGGCACACTGTATTGCACCAGCAACTGTAGTAATTTGAAAAACAGAAGGGATACTCGTACCAGATTTCTACTCCATGCTCCTGTGCTAACAAATACAGTGATCACATTAGCCCTTTCGTCACACCGTTGCTTTGGTTATCAGTCGACTCCCCAGTCAGAATCACAGTTTCCCAAAATAGTATTCCTTGCGCTGAAACACACCCTGCAGCATTTGTTCCCAAGCATCTGACTTTTCCAGGAAGAACCTTTATTTTCCTTCACGCTGAAGCTTTTGTAAATACATTCTTTGCAGCTCCATTTCTGGCAGTCTTCCACTTCCATCCTACGCTCATCACTTTCCATCTCTCTGTATTCTCTCCTCACACTGATTTGGAGTCGTCATGACCAGACTGCCTCTACAAATAAATGCCCTTGGGAAACCGTAAGTGCCCCACTCCACTGCTAAGTGATAGGAAGTTTCCATATCCATTAAAGCAGCCCTGAACCCTTTGATTCTGCCTGAACGTGTCCTAAGGCTTCTGAAGAGAAGCATGTGTAATCCCACCTGGAGATGAGTCAGTAAGTTGTAGACACATAGAAGATTTTCAGAACTAGTGAAGAAATCCCTCCAAATCTAGGCCCTGTGTCAATGTCTAAGAAGTGGCAAGAGAGAAGCTGAAGGATGAGGAGATCAGAAGACCGCTGATATTGGATATGCCACGGTTGTGAGGGGCTGGATCATCAAACCAAAGAATTATGTTGTGTGTAGTTATCCACAAAGCCCACAGCTGATACAATCCGTGGCTGTAGCTTTGCACTGTATGCACTCAGTGCCAAGCCTTGGGCTGGCTTGGAGCTTTGTCCGTGCATGTTACCCTGCCTCACTTATGTTCCCTCCTGGTGCTGTGTAAGCTCCAGTAACTTCAGCCTTAACTGGATGACTGTGCTGAGCAACATTTAAATTTTGGAAAGGGTTCATTCTTTCAGTGGCTTCTGTACATTTTGCAATGCATCCATAGAATGATTCAGTCCTCTCAAATCACAGTATTGGCTGTTCTTGAGAAATGGTAGGGAAACAAAAATCTGGCAATTACTGCTGCTGAAGACAGTATTTGGCTGGGTACTGGCCAAAAGCAAACTCCTGACTATTACTTAAAAATACAGAGGTGAGCCTTTCTCCCCCCCCGATGTCCCTAAAGAGTTCAGAAATTTTGGGGATTTTAACTGCTCTATTTTCCTTTGGCAGTAACTTTGTGATGCAGGTAAACAGCCATTCATACTCTTCCTCCTTTCAACTCCAGTGAAGAGGTTGTATGAATAAATACAAGACTGTAAAAGGTATAATATCCATCTCCCCAAATATATCTTACCATTCCTTATGAAGCAAGTGGTATATCATTTAGGAGGTGCTAATCCAAAAGTAATTTCTTTTTTTTTTTTTTCCTGGTATTACATGTCCAAAAAAGCCAACTAATCCTGTATAAGCTAATTTTGGCACGTGTCTCCTTCCTAACTAGTAAAGTATTCCTTAACATGAGGCACATTTCCTTCAATTAATTCCCGTCAGAACCTTTTAAAAGTTGCATGCTTCTGAGACCCGGTCTCCTGGTCATCATTTCTCCTGCAGAAAACAGGCAAATGGGATTTATATGTGCTCAGATGTCACTTCAATATGGAGTTGGCTACAGCTCACACTCAGACTTAAGGCATTTAAAGTGTTTGTGACTTCTCCAATTTTCTTCCAAAAAGCTAACAAAACAGGACTTTGGAGGAAAAAATAACCAATGATGCTTTGCAGAGGAAGGACACTCATTGTAGTGACAGATCTAGCATGAAAAATAATGATAGAACGTTGTCTCGTGACTTCATTACTGCACTCAATTTTTCCTGCTGCTGAGATTTTATAACATAAACAGCCAAAATCACATTAGAGGGACAATTCATACATGAGTAAAGATTTTTAAGACCTTGCAAACTACTTGCCCTTAAACAGTTACTGCTATCAATTTTGCAGTGTATTTTATAATTATTTATAGGTGTAATAAAAAGAACTGAAAACTAAGGTGCAGAGACTTCAAGGAAGACAAACTCTCCTGTGCCTGCTCAGATAGTTAGTATTTCCCTTTACCTTTCCAGCAGCTGGAATGCGCCTATAGTTGGGAGTAGGATGAGGAGAAGATCAAGATAAAGGGCACCCTTGTGCATTTTTCCAGTCTGCTGTTGTGAGTACGGTCCTTCTATACTTCAGGAAAGTCTTGCCTCTGGGTAGCATCCTCAAAAGTAAGAATAGCTTTGATGAATGCAGAATGATATTAGCAACCATCTACTTGGTTTTCTTTTTTTTACCTTCCCACCCAAGTTTAACATTGCTGGTTAAACACCCAGCTACTGTCACAGAAGCTTTAAATAGGAGAAAATAAATTCAAATATAGCTCAGCCTCTGAAAGGAAGTCAAAAGAAATCTCAAGGTAGAAGAGTAGCTGGAAGTGGCTACCCAAAAACTGTGGGGGAGGTGGGAAAGGGGAAAAGGATTATTTTATGTCGGTGGCACTGATATTCTTAAGAGGGGTCACCAAGTTCCTGGGATATTTCTGTCATGCTGCAGCTTGTGTAAAGGGGGTAGCTCTTCTCCACTGAGAAACAGACAGATCTCCACAGGAAGAGAAGAAAAGATCTGTTTGGGATTATTGTGTTTTTTCTAAGAGAGCCATGAATAGACAGCTGAGAAGCAAATAGTTTCTTATGTTAGGACCAAGGAACCAAGCTGGAGCAAAAGGCTCTGGAATTTAAATTTTAAAAATGAAAGAAAAAATTATGCCAAAGGACATCTTCAGCAAAAGGCTGAGCAGCATGTTCCCGGGCTCTGCTGCTATCACTGTGGGGAGCACCCTTTCAAGCAATAGCTATAGGACCTTTCAGTCACTCAATCACTCCTTCTTTCCTTCCTCCAGAACAAAACAATACTTTCCAGACACCCTTGGGAGAAATTCAGCATTTAACCATAAGCGGTCCAAAAGCACTTTCCATTTTCAGGCTAAGCGAAATGAAGCCAAATTATTCTTTCTCCTGCCTGAGGAGCCCAAAGAAAGCACCATATGTTGGGGGAACTGAAAATAAACCAGATATTCCCTACTGAGGTGTGAAATCCTAACACCATTAATATTCAGATTATCCAGAGAGCACATTTTTCTTTGGGACCTGCTGGAAATGAGCCCTAGTTCTTGGCAACATTGGTGTTTCCACATTAATATTGGTGAACCTTCCTTAATAATTTATGAGGCCTTGCAGCAACATGAAAAAATATCTTGTCCTGGAAATGAAGATTTCATCTTGAAACCTTGTTGAAGATTAGTCATGTATATCTTTCTATGAGTCCTAATAGAATCAAGAATGTAACCATACGACACAATTCATAGACCTCTGTGAGTATCCAAAGTTACTGGTATGATACAACAGCACTGCTCCTTCCAGTACCTCTGGTCTTCCCTATGATTGCTCCACTGGGATCTCCTGAAATAGTTACCTAAAGACAAGCAAGCAGCAGGTAAGTGAGCGCTCTGATGTCAGTGAGATGTGGAAACAACTATGCAGATACATAGGAAAGGAGCCTTTGTAATCTTGAAATTCTGCTGCTGTTGTTGGCAGCATCATTGCCCTGGTCCTTGTCACTGCAATTGCCTTATCTCAGTATCAGAAGCCAATTAGGAAAAGCTGCACCATGTTCTGTAGAATTTTTTTTTCAGCTTGTTACTCCTCTTCATGAGCCAAATGATGTGACATCCGAAGGTACAAAACACTGCACAGCAATATCCATCTGCTATAAAATTCCAGTTGCACAGGCACAGCCTATTTGTATTAGTAAAATTTATATTCACGGCATTAATCGAGATTCCTTCAAGTATCTTGACAGCAGTTTAAAACCAGAAATGGCAAAAGTAATGGATGTCAAAAAAGCAATGATGAGAGTGTTACTCTGAGTCACAGTTTGAAATTCCTGTCTTCAGGGACTATCCTACACTGTGAGGAAAAAAAACCCACAACAAAAAAAACAACAAAAACAAACAAACAAAACAAAACAAAAAACAACAGCCCAAGTGTGGAGGATAGAGGTGTGTGGTAGAACATCACACCATGGGGCATTCCCAGGTTACAGAATGGTGCATTTGAAATAAATGCATTAACAGTGAGACTGCTGTAAGCTGGTGTTGTAAACTGATACGAACCCATTTGCGTTTGATATTGCTAAATTGCTGTGCTTAAACTGGTTCATCTTATGTGCAGTCAGTTGTAGGTGCAGCCTCAGAAATGTGTATGTGAAGCATTTCTTCCGTTGATCTTACTCATTCTTCTTTGTTCAAACCTGTACCAAAAAGTGTTTTAAAGGTACTGAGAAAGTCTGTTTTATTGACTGCCATGGCTCTCCCCTAGCCCATTCTTGTCTAAACTAAGCAAAGCCCTGTAAACACACAGAAGTACAGAATCAAGATTGAAATTAACCTCAATGCAACTTAGTGAGACCATTTAAGCAATCAGAGTCAGCATGGTTTTGCACCAGTAAAGTATTTTTACAAGGCAAAATCCCATTAAATAGAATTATGTCAGTGTTTAGTACAAAATAATGTACATTATCCTAGCTGTGTGAAGTCATAGTGGAGTACGGTGCCAATACACGTTAAGAACTTATTGCACAATCTTAGCAAAAATCTAAATATTGCCAGTGTCAAGTGAAGGACAGCACTAGTTTTGTTTGTGTCATGCTGGGTCTGAAGAGAACTCCTAGTGCAAAATATTGAATATGATATCAATGAAAGATTTTGTTTGTTTCAAAGTAAAAGGAAAGGAAAAAATAATAATCCTGCTACCAGGAGGCACTCCACCCAGGTAATGATTCATCTAAATCCAAACTAAAAAAAAAAAACAAAACTAAAAAAAAACCCCAACCAAAAAACAAAACAAAAAATATTAAAGAAAACTTACTTTAAAAAATAAAACAAACCCATTTACTCTGTTTGTGTTACACAGGATACTTGATGGAAGAATCAGAAATGTAACTCTGGCCAGTCAATACATTCATCTATCTACACAGCCATCATAGTTTTATAGATCTCCAACCATCTAACAATCAGTTCTGTTACTATTTGTGGAGAAGCATACAGAGAACATGTGAGGATATTCCTTAGTTCTTACAGAGCAAATAAATCTTAAAATAAATTCCCAAATAAGTAAAAACACCCTTTTTGTACCCTTCTGTGTTCAAGGTATTACACAGTATCTTTTCAAGTGTTTTGCCAACAATTCAAACATGGAACTGTCAAAACTACTCCTGGAATTACTTTGAAGATAGATAAACTTAAAGCTGGGAAGGCCTCAGAGGCTTGGATAAAGGAGTCTGCACCTACTTTACGTTGTTACTTTTACAGCTGAGTTTTTTTCAATTGTTAATTCTTTATCGTAAAAGCTTTATGTTTCTGTAAGTGTTAAATCAAGCACTGCATAAACAAATAAAAACATTCAGAAATTTTAGACCTTCTAAAAATTAAGCACTAGGGTAGAAGTTTTCTTTGACTCACTGAAGAAGCCTGCTGTTACCTTGAACTGGCTAATAAATTCCACAAGTCACTGGAAAAAAAGGAGCAGGGAGTATTTTGATGTTATACTAAATGGTCACTAAGTTTAAGTGTCACTTCTCCTTGGTGAAGACTGAGCAACATTTGCTGCTAAGAGTGAGTCCTTTGACTTTGATTGTCTTTAAATTTGTCCCGGTCTGAGAATCTGCTGTTCCTCTGGCTCCTGTTGCATGGGATGAACAGTGTGGCCGTCTCCTGTGCTGTGTTTTACCTACCCATCTCCTCCTTCCCTTGCCTGAATCCTATATCTCCAAGATTTGTCCTAATTCCTTTAGTTCATGTTGATTTCCATTGAACTTCATTGATATTATCTCTTAGATTCTGAGCAAATGTTGCATGAGGAAATGGCTACTACATTATTAAAAAAATGCAACCAAGGTGATTAAACCTTGACAGCTGACTGGTGTTGAAGCCCTTGTTTTAAAGTACCTGCAGGTATTTTTTTTTAAATCAATCTAGAAACGATGTATTGCTAGATGATGGGACACATAGGCAATCAACTTGTTTACAAAGGAAGATACAGAAAGTCTAGTATTTATTATTCAGTGCACCAGCCACTTACATGTGTGAATTACATAGTCTACTCCTGAAAAGAAAAAAAAAAGAAAAAAGCACAATATGAGGCAATTTTCAAAGACTAACAATGTTGACAGTATGTGTCCTTTTAACTGAAGACTCTTTTTCTTCAGGTCTCTTCAGGAAGAGGATAACTTCTTTAAAATAACGAAGTTAATTGTAGCTTGCACTGAAATGATAAATAAAAGATTTTACTCTCTACGGGAGACTGTTTTTCAACTGATAAAAGGGGAGAGATGTCTGACAGAATAATGATACTAATTGTAAAAACGTGCTCAGCTTTGGACATTACGTCCAAAGGCAGTGACATGATTACCGTTGACTTAAGAAAATACAAAAGTTTAATTTTAGGGAAAACACTGGAAATACTAAGGAAGTAGGCATTTGATTGGCTTTGAGGTATTAATAGACAGTTTAGCTGCCTTTCAACTTGATGGCTGAAATGTTGAAGGGTACATTTTAAATAGGTTGTCTGGATCTCACAATCTCAGCTACTATGGCCTTTATTGGAAATCATACAGATAATGTATTTGGCAACAAGTCTAAGTTTGAGCCAATTGTTTTGGGTACCACGAACTTTGCTTGTCAAACATGGGCAGGGAACACTCAGACAGTTTAATGTGCTGATTAAAAAGCAAAAGTTAGTCATGTTTCTGAGAATTTTGTTTGAAAGTGAGATCCTGATCACCTTGAAATTTGTTTATTTTCAAACAATGTGAAAGAGTATTTTGCCACAGCTGTCTGCAAAGAAGCATTTATGCATCCACACACGGAAGCAGTGTAAAGATATTATAAGAAGCTATTTTGAATTTCCTGACCTTCACAGAAATGAAGTTTCAACTTTTATCAGTGCTAACAGTTTCTCTTCCCCTCTCCCCTTTTCACAATACAGTAAGATTTTATTTTAATGTTGTAATGTGGGTTGTAAAGTCCCAGAGAACTGAAGTGGCAAGCCTCCAGGTTCTCACTGTGCTAAGGGAAGAGATAAATTATCTTTCTTGAAGGAGTGAGGCATTGCTTCATGTTTAAAACCTCTCTGCTGTTAGGAATGAAAAACAAACACTTGGATTTTGCACTGTGGCCTCCCTACAATGTCCATGAAGAGAAATGCATTAATGTCAACTAAAGAAGGCCTGCTCATAGGATGGGCTTTGAAATGATTTCTGGGAGCTTCACCAGCTCAGAAAAGCACATTTTTGAAAAATGTTTGGGACAGGTGAATTATTATGCATTACAGCAACTGAACTCTTCTAACTTTTGTTGTTTTAAGCAAATCGGTATGTTAGGAATATTTTAGATTAATATTAATATAACTTCTATTTCTGAAACAGAGGGCATTTATAACATTTCAAAAATTAATAAAGTATGCTTAGAGAAACATTCTTTTTATACCAGAAATACAGTTTTATACCAGACATACTGTTACTCTACAGTATTTGTCTGTCTCTCTATATGTAATAACAGAGTTCTAACATTAATAAACAGAAACCTAAGTAATATAAGCACTTCTACTTGAAACATTAACTACAATACTAACAGTCCTTGTCATTGTTACATTTTAAATCATCATTGCCAAATACACGAGACCAAAAAAATCATTTTGTGTAACTGCAGAAACCTTTCTCCCCCAGATTCCTTTCTTTTCCCCTCCAAGACTTTTTCATGCTATTTAAGTGGTAGCATACCAAGTTAACTTCTTTATGCTGCAGTTTGCTGATAGGAAGTTTTACTGCACATTAATATAGGAAAGCTACAAGAAAGTTGCTTGATCTTCTTCCAAGTTTTAAATACCAATGCTAAGCAGCAATAGTCTCATTCACTAATTGCTGTTTATTTCTCACATGCTGCTGTATTTTTCCTTTTCTTATTTTCTCTCTCTGCTGCAGCTGAGTCTCTTTAATTGCAGCCCATTTTTTCAATCTGCTCAGGTATGTTTTATTTCCCTCCTTCCCCCAACTTTAATATTTCCACAGAAAAATACTGAGTGCTTTGTTATTTTTGGCTTTTGAAAAAAGTATGCAATCTATTCTAGCTTTGTGTTAAAACTAAGGTTAAGCAACATTGTAAGTAAGGTGTGGACCAAAAATGCAAAAGCTGCTTAGCTAAAATGCTTTTTTCAAGAGGTTGTCTTCACATTTGAGCAATAATTCTCAGTGATGCAAAGCTGAGATCTCATTAATAAATAAAAACAATTAGGAAATAATAGCAATTAGGAAAGCTAAGGCCTCCTTGGAACTAAACCTTGCAAGTGAGGTCAAAGACAATAGAAAGGGCTTCTTCAAATACATTGCAGATAAAACTAACACTAGAGGCAATACAGGCCCAATGCTGAATGAAGTGGGTGCCCTGGTGACAGAGGATATGAAGAAGGCAGAGGTACTGAATGCCTTCTTTGCCTCTGTCTTTAATCCTGCAGACTCTCCCCAGGAGCCCCAGATCCCTATAGCCCCAGAAGAAGTCAGGTTGAAGAAGGAGTTAGCTTTGGTAGATGAGGATAGGGTTAGGGATCAGTTGAGTAATCTGGACATCCATAAATCGATGGGTCCGGATGGAATGCACCCGTGGGTGCTGAGAGAGCTGGCAAAGGTCATTGCTAAGCCACTCTCCATCATCTTTGGTAAATTGTGGGTGACAGGAGAGGTGCCTGAGGACTGGGGGATAGCAAATGTCACGCCAGTCTACAAAAAGGGCAAGAAGGAGGACCCGGGTAACTATAGACCGGTCAGCCTTACCTCCATCCCTGGAAAGGTGATGGAACAACTTATTCTTGGCACTATCTCTCAGCATATCAGGGATGAGGGGGTCATTAAGAGCAGTCAACATGGTTTTACCAAGGGGAAGTTATGTTTGACCAACCTTATAGCCTTCTATGAGGAAGTAACTAGGTGGATAGATGATGCTAGAGTGGTAGAGGTGGTTTATCTTGATTTTAGTAAAGCATTTGACACTGTCTCCCACAGCATCCTCGTAGATAAGCTAAGGAAGTGTGGTCTTGATGATCAGGTAGTGAGATGGATCATGAACTGGTTGAAAGGCAGAAGTCAGAGAGTTGTGGTCAATGGGACGGAATCTAGTTGGAGGTCTGTGACTAGTGGAGTCCCTCAGGGGTCGGTACTGGGACCGGTACTGTTCAGTATTTTCATCAACGACCTGGATGAGGGAACAGAGTGTACCCTCAGCAAGTTCACTGATGACACTAAACTGGGAGGAGTGGCTGACACACCAGAAGGCTATGCTGACATTCAGTGAGACCTGGACAGGCTGGAGAGTTGGGCGGGTAGAAACTTGATGAAATTCAACAAGGGCAAGTGTAGAGTCTTGCATCTGGGGAAGAACAACCCCATGTGCCAGTACAGGTTGGGGGTTGACCTGCTGGAGAGCAGTGTAGGAGAAAGGGACCTGGGGGTCCTGGTGGACAGGAGGATGACCATGAGCCAGCAATGTGCCCTTGTGGACAAGAAGGCCAATGGCATCCTGGGGTGTATTAGAAAGGGTGTAGTTAGTAGGTCAAGAGAGGTTCTCCTCCCCCTCTTTTCTGACTTGGTGAGGCCGCATCTGGAATATTGTGTCCAGTTCTGGGCTCCTCAGTTCAAGAAGGACAGGGGACTGCTTGAAAGAGTCCAGCGCAGAGCCACAGAGATGATTAAGGGAATGGAACATCTCCCTTATGAGGAAAGGCTGAGGGAGCTGGGCCTCTATAGCTTGGAGTAGAGGAGACTGAGGGGCAACCTCATCAATGTTTATAAATACGTTAAGGGTGAGTGTCAGGAGGACGGAGCCAGGCTTTTTTCAGTGATGTCCAGTGATAGGACAAGGGGCAATGGGTGCAAACTGGAGCATAGGAGGTTCCATGTAAATGTGAGGAAAAACTTCTTTACTGTGAGGGTGACAGAGCACTGGAACAGGCTGCCCAGAGAGGTTGTGGAGTCTCCTTCACTGGAGACATTCAAAACCTGCCTGGACGCATTCCTGTGTGATGTACTCTAGGTGATCCTGCTCTGGCAGGGGGGTTGGACTAGATAGTCTTTCGGGGTCCCTCGCAACCCCTAAGATTCTGTGATTCTGTGATTCAATTATCTTTTCTGTTAGCAGGCTAAAAAACAAACAGAAAGGCAAAACCTCCTTCTTCTTTCTCTTCTTTTTATTTTCTTTTTTTTTTTTCCGGTTCCAAAGATGGTAATTTCTTATTCTAGATGTTGTAAACATGAAAGAGCCATGGTGTCCTATCCCCACATATTCTTCTCATGCCTTCTTTCCTCTGCAAGTTGCTGCTTTGCTTTGGGCCTCCAACCTTTCCCTCAACTTTGCCTCTTAGGTCAAGAAATGGACATGAAACATTAATGAACTTCCTTTTTCTGTTGCCCAGACTCATGGTCTCTTCAGGCATCCTGGGGGCTTTTCTAGAATTGCTTAATGCTTCGAGGGAAATAATGAGCTTCCTTGTAGTTCCAGTTACCAAACTGAACTTTCCATTAGCCTGTATGCTCTATGACGAAAGAAGCTCCCTCCCACTTTCTGCTTCTGTGTGTGACTGTGTGTTCAAATGACATCTAGCAAAATGGGGTCTTGATTATAAACCAAATCTAAAAATTGATCACAAGATAATAAAAATAAACTCATATTCATTAAATGTTCTGTGTTCATTCCCTCTCATCGCTTGCTTTCTTCTCTGCATAATTTTTTTTCTCCACCTTTCTTAGTTTCTTACTCTGTATTCATAATGCAGTGAAATATCAAGGTATTTAAACCAAAATAGCTCATCGAATCATAGAATCATAGAATGGTTAAGGTTGGAAGGGACCTAAAAAATCATCAGGTTCCAGCCTCCCTGCCATGAACAGGGACACCTCACACTGGACCAGGCTGCACAAAGCCTCATCCAACCTGGCCTTAAACACCTTCAGGGAGGGGGCTTCCACAACCTCCCTGGGCAACCTATTCCAGTGCCTTACTGCCTTCATGGTGAAGTATTTCTTCTTGATGTCTAACCTAAATCTACCCTCTTTCAGTTTAAAACCATTTCCCCTTATCCTATCACTGCCCTCTCTGGTGAAAAGCCCCTCCCCAGCTTTCCTATAGGCCCCTTCAGGTACTGGAAGGCTGCTATAAGGTCTCCCTGGAGCCTTCTCTTCTCCAGGCTGAATAGCCCCAACTGTCTCAGCGTGTCTTCATAGCAGAGGTGCTCCTGCCCTTGATCATCTTTGTAGCCCTTCTCTGGACTCTCTCCAACAGCTCTATGTCTTTCCTGTGCTGAGGGCTCCAGAGCTGTACGCAGTAATCTAGATGCAGTCTCATCAGAGCAGAGTAGAGGGGGAGAATCCCCTCCCTCACTCTGCTGGCCACGCTTCCTTTGATGCAGCCCAGGATGCTGTTGGCTCTCTGGGCTGTGAGCGCACACTGGCGGCTCATGTCTAGCTTCTCATCTACTACCACCCCCAAGCCCTTTTCCTCAGGACTGCTCTCTATCCATTCTCCCCCCAGCCTGTATTTGTGCCTGGGGTTGCACCGACCCCAGTGCAGGACCTTGCACTTGGCCTTGTTGAACTTCATGAGGTTGGCATTGGCCCACCTCTCCAGCCTGTCAGGGTCCCTCTGGATCGCGTCCCTTCCTTCTAGAGTGTCAACCACACCCCACAGCTTGGTATTGTCAGCAGACTTGCTGAGGATGCACTCAATCCCGCTTTCCGTATCTCCAACAAAGATGCTGAACAGCACTGGTCCCAATACTGACCCCTGAGGAACACCACTCATCACTTGCCTCCACCTGGACACTGAACCATTGACCACAACTCTCTGGATGCGGCCACCCAGCCAATTACTTATCCACGGAGTGGTCCATCTGTCAAATGTATGTCTTGTCAGCTTGGAGACCAGGATGTTGTGTGGGATAGTGTCAAATGCCTTGTACAAATCCAGGTAGATTACGTCAGCTGCTCTGCCACTATCCACTGTCTCTGTAGCCTTGTCATAGAAGGCCACCAAATTGGTCAGGCATGATTTGCCCTTAGTAAAGCCATGTTGGCTGTCAGCAATCAGTGACAGCTCAGTATTACACAAGTACTAAAGTTGTGAGCTGTATTTTCCTCCTCCTGCTCTTCTTTATATCCAAGAGATATTAATGGTGGTAATATGAGACTATACAAAATTTCCATGGAAGGTGGAACATAAGTACAACTTAACAATGGTCTCCTTAGCAAAACCTCTTTTGACAAGCCTGTATTATTGACAGGCTGTGGATGAGTTTAGGGCCTTTTTGTTCTGAGTACTATGTAATTAAAGAACAAAAATATTTCCTGAGCTAATAAGGCTAGTTTTAGACTTGCCAGAGGGAGTCAAAGTAGGAAGTTATTCTTCATCTTCAAGAAGGATGGTGAAGAGGGTTTATGTGCACTCTATCCTGAAGACTATCTCTGGCCTGATAAGACTTACAAGAATGATGCTACAGAAGATGTTATAGTTGAATTAACTCATCAAGACAAGCAAGAAAAGGAGACTGTGTAAACTGATTAGATGCTGTCCTGTGTATGCTTAAGTTTTAAAAATACCAAATTTCAGAAAAGTTAGAGAAAAAACAAGACTTAAGACAACACTTTTCATTAATCCACTGTTACATAGTACTTGAAACTTAATAAGCATTGACTTGTGCTGCTAGAGTTCTTCTAAGTACTTACATTATAGTTATTGTTGGAATACTCTGCTGAGGTTTTAATAAAAATAGACAACTTGGAACTGCCAAAGAAAGTCTTATTTTAAAAAGAAGTTGCACATAAATCCATATAAAAAGCTTTTGGTAGCTAAGTGAATAAATACAGGAGGATGCCCATAAAGGAGCTTGAAAGCCTCTGCTCCGATTTTGTATAGCTTTGTTGTAAAATCTATGTTAAATAAACGACTTAAATCTCAACTCTTTAAGATACACTCAAGCTTGTTAGATCTTCAGTTCCTCTTCAGTCTTCACTGTGCATACCTGCTGTTTCTGCAAGTATATACTTTTTTTTTAATTCCTGCTTCTCTCTGTTCACAAGGCTGGAATAGAGAACAGGTTTGCATCGTAAGGAAGAAAGTCTCAAGTCTCTTCTAGATAGGCATTTTTTTGCTATCCAGTATGGCTTTACAAAAAAAAAAAAACCAACAACAAAACAACAGAACAAACAAACAAACTAAAGTAAATAGCAAACATTGGATTCTTTACATCTAAGGTTGGGGCAGAATGAAGGGAAAAGTTATTCTCCTTTCCACTTCCAGTATCCTTTCCCACAGTTAATAGTGTGATCAGAAAAATTCATTTCTTTTCAAGTTTCACAACTTTGATGTTTTTCAAATCAGAAGTTAATTTCTAAACTCAGCAGCAGTAGTATTTCCTTTCAAAAATATTACGTCCAGGTATTTTTCTTGACTTGTGGATTCTTTAATGTCTGAACTGAATAAGAATTCAGCCCAGATTATTTATTTGCTTACAGAGTTTTATCACCATTGCTTTAATGGCTATTTTGCTATTCTGGCTGCTGTGTCATAGGCTTTTCTATGCTGTCTGTCCAGTCCCATGCTGTTCAACCATTGCCAAAACCTTCTTCACGTTTCCCACCAATAAAACCACAGTATAGAGAAAATGCCACATTTATAGTTTTACTAGAAATAATAAGTCATTAAGACTTAATATACTAAAAGGCCAAATAAGACTATGGCCCTCAAGATGGCTGAGACTATGAAACTCAGCTTTAAAGATTGGTGTTTTTTTTTTCATTACTGTTGCTCTCAGACTTTGCCATCCCTTCATCTTGTGCTGAAAAAAACACAAATTGCTTAACAACAAAGTAAAATTAAGGAGAATTTCTAACTCCTGAAAGAGATAAAAGTATACTTAATCTCAAGAACATTTGTTAGCTTTACTCACATCTTTTGCAATCCTTCCACCCACAGAAGCAACTGTAAAATCTGAATTTTCTATTAGTCTGAGAAAAGAAAACCACGAAACCACAGCTGCTAGCGTTTGGAGATAAAGTAGGTGTGCATATTAACTTTTTCTATCTCTTTTTTACGGTGCATTTCTATGGTGACATCCCCTGAAATGTACTAATATTACATGAAGGGAAGAGCCTTGAGGAGGTCTGTAATTTGTTCTCAGTGGGAAACATTAAGATGTACGATCTGTAGGGCAGATTGCTGAGGGGATGAAAGAGCTCTATTTCTTCCCTTACACAGCTTCAGCTCTGTGTGTCAACCAATGACGGGAGCATGGATCCTCTACCAAATAATCTGCTCCTCTGGACTACCCAGTGATGCTGCATGCTGCATACAGCTCTGAATCAGCAGTGGTACCACTATCATATCACACCTTTATCTCTCCACCATGAAGGTCTTTACATCTGCATTCTGATGCAACCACCTGTATTATTTGCATTATTTCAACATGCAACAGCTAGTAGATCTCAGAAAAATGTTTTTTGCAATTTCTGCAAAGCATAAAAAGAAAGAGTTTGAAGTTTATGGACTGGGTACTAAATAGGCCAGGTTTCTTTTAAGCATCTGGTGCAGAAAATCCCAGCATGTTGTTATGGTTGCATGACAAACTGTGCTTTAGATCCTGCTAGGATTTAGCAAGTGACAGGCTTAGTTTCCTTTACCCTTCACAAAAGATGAAGCCTTACAGTCCCATAGCTCTGTATTCTCATTTGTGTTATCATTATGAACCCAGTTGTATCTGGCTAAAGCGAAACCCTTCCTGCCAAAGAGACTGTGATCAGCACACTGAGTAAAAATTATTCAAATTGAGTTATTTATTGATTCATTCAATGAACACACAAAAGCAGGAAAAATATAAAAGGCTAGACACATACCCACATTTGCTCTTAACTACATCTTAGTCTTTACTTTCAACACTTGTTAAGTCAACTTTCACCCAGTTCTGGTTTGGGAAAAATAAACTAAGCTTATTCAGTGTGCTTTATTGAGTTAGTGGTAACTTTGCAGTGACACAGTCTCAGCCTTAGGTCAAGAGGATTAAATTTAGCAACACTTATAGCTGTTCATCACACTGTTTCACCCAGTTAGTGGACGTGCATTTGACTGCCTCTGAATCTTAGAAAAAGTAGGAAGTAGATTAAGCTTCTCAACTAGTGATAACACAGGAAGACATCTGAAGCCACTCCTAGACACCCCAAACCTGAGTTTTAAATCAGTAAGTATTGTCATTGGAGTTCCACTGCAAAGAATCAGTCCTTTGCAGCCTTTTTCTCATTTTTTCTCAAAAATCTGAATTTATTATGCAAAACAGGAAAAAAAAGAAAAAAAAAAGGGACAAAAAAAAAAAAAAAGACTGCTATATCTGTGTATGTATTTGGTGTGCAGGAAAACTGGAGTGTTTCAAATTAAACAAGAGATGGTGGACTGAGTGCAGGTTTTAGGTGCTAAATTTCAAGAATTTTAGCTTGTCAAAGTCTAACCAAAAGTAGAAGAACCATTTGGAAAATCTGACTTTCCAGGGAAGACTGCAAAATCATGAGAATTTTTCCATAAGGAAAAGAGTCAGGGGAAGGGCATGAATGTGAATGTCTAATATGTAAAGAGTTGCTGGAACAGGAAGAAAGTTGTTTGTTCTCTGTGTCCACATAGAGCAGGGTAGCATAGGAAAAGAGGGAATGTGCAAGGAATAGGCAAGGAATGAAGTGCTCTCAGATCTCCCAGGTCTCCATGTCTCATAGCAAGAATTGGGAGAGGAGAAGATGATTAAGTTAAGGGTTACTTAGATAAGCTGGATGTATGGGACTGTGTGGGACACCTCGGTGGTTATTAAGAGAACTGGTCACTGTGAGGCTGCTGTTTGTCATCTTTTAACTCACTTTCATATTTGAACAGGGAAAACAGCATTCTCACTTGCAGGTGCAATGAGATCTTCACTATGTCACAACTTGACAGCCAAAGCTGGGGCACTATTATTGCTATCCATTAAGTTGTCTCACACCTAACATGTTAAAACTCTGAAATTTTTCACCACTTAGATTCCTTTAATTACTTTAAGTTGACATGATGCTATTTATGAATATTGACATGATGCTATTTATGAATATTAACATGATACTACTTTTGAATGTTAACATGCTGCTACTTATGAATATTTGCAGTACAATAAAATTTGCAGTAAGCTTGTTACCGGATCAGTGGGGTTTTTTAGTTTAATTTTATTTAATTCTGAAACTAATTTCTTGGCCTCTTTTGTTTCACAGCTGAGGGTTAGCAGTAGCCAGAGTTTCCTATTCTCTCATTTTTCTTTCTGAGCTTCCCAAACATGAATCAGCCTGGTCTAGAGTTGTACCTGAAGCAGTAGGCTGAAAGGCAGGGTAGATTAGCACTCTGCTAATTTGCCTCTCTGACTGCTGAGCCAAAGCTCACTCACAACTTCCTAGCTTGGAGTGCCGCCAAAATAAATCTGTGACGACACTTATCCAAGCAGATACACACTTCAACATTTAATTCCTTTCTATGAACATCATTATAAAAACCCTTTCCTCTTCCAGCGTAGGAAGGCACTGTCTTTACACATGGCTTAACATCAGTGTTGCCGATGGCACTGGGAAACAGCAGCCATTTTGAAGGAGAACAATTCTTTGTGTTTTGCTAGAAAAAAAAAAAAAAAGGTCCCAGCTTCTAATGAAAGTAAGTTTTGCCTCTGTGTTTTTATTGTTAGTTTAAAGGCTACCCATGTGCCTACTGTACTGCATCTATTCTGAGCAGAGGTGAGGAGGGTGGGATAAGGAGGGATGGGTGTGCTAATACGCATTTAAACATAGTACTGCGAGGGAGAGCACATGTAGGGGGCATGGTTCCACAGGGAAGGGCAGGGAGTTGTGAGGAAGCTCAGCATGGACACCTCAGCCACGTGGGCTCCTGTGCCACCAGAAAGAGAAATAAAATAGTCCTTTTGTGTGTCCTGGAGAGTCTTTCCTTTTAATAAACATTCTACTGAAGGTGAGGATCCACATGAATGCCGAGTTGTAACTTGAGGTTACTGCATGATTTTACCCAGCATCAAGACATGGGGTTGACTGTGTTCCTCTGCTGTCCATAGCCACTGCTTAATTTTCAGAATTAGCTTTTAAATTTCTATCTCTCTATATGTGTGTGTATATATATATATATATAAAAAATACATATATATTGTACTTCTAACCTCTATTTTGATTATATTGTGTATGCTGGTTTTGGGCAGAAAAATACAGTGGAGTTGGTCAAACCAATTTTGAACAGGATTTTTGAGCAGAACCACCTAGAATAATGGAATAATTTGGGTTGGAAAAGACCTTAAGATCATCAAGTCCAGCTGTTAACCCAGCACTGCAAAGTTCATAATTAAACTCTGTCCCTAAGCACCACATCTACATGTCTTTTAAGGGATGGGGACTGCACCATTTCCCTGGGCAGCCTGTTCCAGGGCCTGTCAGCCATTTCAGTTAAGAAATTTTTCCAAATGTCCAATCTAAACCTCCCCTGGCAAAACTTGAGGCCATTTCCTCTCATTCTATTACTCATAACTTGAGAGAAGAGACTTCTTGTGGAAGATTCTGTTTTAACAAGAATTTGACAGTTTCAAAAATAGCAAACAAAGTCTCTTTGTCTAGAAAACAACAGAATCAGTCTTTTTATGAGTAAAACAATTTTTCAATTGCAAGTTTAAGTTAATTAAATACAATATTTTAAGTAAGTTCATTGGTTGAAATTTATTACATTGTTGACTGAATTGTTTAAACTGAGCTGGATGGTACTGAATATTCTTGGGATTTCAATTTTTTCCTGATTTGGAGTGGGAAGAGATTAGAAAATCTTTACCTTTTTTCATGATGATTAAACTCTTTCCCATACAGTTTTAATTTCTAACAGTGTAAGAATATGTTTTAGTATAGATTTCAGATATGTGCTTTCAACCTTAACTCAGTTTTATTGTTGGTTTTTGTAGCAAATTTATTAACTGACACAAATACATTAAGACTTAAATAGAGACCATATTGTAAGGCAGCCACTGATATAGACAAATTGAGGCTTAAATTCTATCTCAGCTCCTGTTCTCTCCTTCACCTTCCAGCACTGCATTAAATGATATGATTAACATTGATCACATGCAGTTCTAGCAGGAAGTGGTGAGATTTGTAAAGGCCATTATTTCATGGGGTAGCTCTCTTCATAGTCTTGTAGACATCCCTAAAATATTGTGTCTCTTGCATAGACAAGTTTTACCACTATCATAGAATCGCCCTTGTGTCTGAAGAATAGTACTGGACCCATTAGTCATCATTTGAGAGCTTTAGGTGTTTTTGTAGTTACCTTGGCTTCACACCAAGAGTTGTCTGGAAGAAAGAGACCCAGCACACAGTGGAAAATAGGTTAAAAGGGCTCATGGTAAGTTACATTATTGAGGATATGTGCTTTAACTTTTTCTTTTTTTTTTTTTTTTTTTAAAATTAGCTTTCCTAAGGGCTGATAATATCCTGTCCAAATAACTTCCTGTAATAAAGTTGCAATGGGACAAGAGGATGCATGATGATGTCATTTTCCTCTGGCATGTGATGGAGGGAGGAATCACCATCAGATATACATTATCAAATAGTGTTAATGGAAAAGACATTTCACCAATAAAGTTGTGGGGGAACATGATATAAACAAATGCTCCAAAACTCTAAGTCAGGTTGACCAACTGCTGACATGTACTTTCAGCCAAAGTGCACTTAATCATGACAAAGCACACTCCACAAAGTATATTCTATTTACCTTCATCACCTTTGCCTTGCTTTGATTCTCCTCCATTTGACTATACTTCATTCATGAGATGAGACGATATGATTGCCATTCTAGTAATTCATGCTGAAGATGAAGTAGAGCTAAATGTTGAAGATGAAGTAGAGCTAAATGTTAGCTTAAAGTATCAGCTTTATCTCCACACTTCTAAATTTCTCCATTATCCTGGTATTTCAAATTCAGCATTCTTTATAACAGTTTTTGTTTCAAAGTATATTCCTTTGCCATTGGAAATATACCTGCTAACTAAACATGTACATTCTGTGGTATAACACTGTGTAACACCATTATTCTTATCCTATGAACAGATACCAAGGACTAGGTGACGCTACTACCCATTATCTGCCCAGTTTACAAATCAAAAGCGACTGTCTGTGTGTATATTTTTATAGATAGATGTGTAGCACATAACTAGCTCCACATTTACTATGGAATATTTTTTCATTTGCCATAGTAAAAATGACCAGTTTTATCACTCCATGTCATCTTTATATGTATGTTGCTTATTGGGGAGAAAAAACACATTTTATTTTGATCTGAAAGGTGAGTGAGATATGGTGTGTTCTGTTTTGTTCGATGTCAGTACAAATGCAGCCTATATTTTAGCTGGACAATTTTTGTTGTGAGTAGATGGAAGATGATGTATGGAACAGAAAGAACATAGTTAATTTTTTTTTTAGGCAGAGGCTGAACGGGGAACATAGACTGTTGGATAAAAAAGCAGTTAAAAAAAAGTCGCTTTTGATTTGTAAACTGGGCAGATTTAATCTGGAAATCACCAAAGGAAAATAAATACAGTACATGATAGATGTTATTTTTATAGTGTCATTTTTTTTTACCAGAGTTACACTTTAGCAGTTCTGCTGACATGATAGATGTTCCAGAGGAGCCTTGTGCCTTGCAGAACTTTAACTGCAAACCTTTATACTTAACACGCATCTCCTAAGGCAATAAGACACACAGCAGTCAACACTAAAATCGTTTAACTCTGCGTCAGCCAGAAACTACGGGTCTGTGTGAGTTACAATTGCTGCCCATTAATGCAATCCTTTGTTATTATACCGTTTATTATTTTACCACTTGTTATTATACCACCTATCTCTAGGTGGTATGACTGCAGTTTGCGTTATCCAATAGATGTAAAATGAAATTATAAGCCCATAGATGTGTTATTATCGACATTGTGTTGTTTCAAAATCATGCAAACTTGAGTGATTAGTCCCATATGGGAAAAGAGAACTTGCAATGGTACCTAGAGATTTGCAGGACATGCATTTGCTGCAGTACAGCCACTAGAATAAGGGGAGAGCCAGAGAGGGGATAATTTTTAGAGGAGGAGTACAGCATAAGAAATGACGATAGGGAAGTAGAAGAACTGGAAAAGAGGAAAAGAGAAGGTGCAAAGTGAATGCTGGCACTAAATCCAGCAAAAAATGGTAAAGGAAAAAAAGAAGATATCCAGGGGAGTGAATAAACCTTTAGTTATCCATAAGTGGTCCCATTACCAATTTAGAATTCATTACAAGCATTAGCATGGCAGCCATCAGCATCGTTCCTGGAACCTCCCTAAATGCTTTCTTTCATCCTTGTGAAAACCTCCAAAGCATAGCAATACAGCCTGCCTGGCGCAGCGCCAACTTAGAGCTTCTCAGCTGCATAGCAAAAACACAGTTGTACTACCAGGAGGCTGAAAAAGTGGGGCCAGGCCAACCTCCTCTGCTGTCACTGGAATGGGGAAAGAAGGGATTAAAAGGATCCATGGGGAGGGAGGCTCACTCCTGTGATGGATGAAGGGACAGTCTGTGTTCTTCTGGGGGAACCTGCACCCCAGACCTTCTGCTGGCACCTCGGCAGCATGAGCAGCATCAGTGGTCAGAGAGATCTCCAGAGCTTTAGCACAGCAGCCTATTTTGCTGAAAACCTTTTGTTATCCCAACTGTGCTATGGCTGGATTCCCTCTATTGCCAGCTGAAGAGCAAGAGAGATTGACCAAATCTCCTGATATTTTGGGCATCTCTGGTTTCATAATGTCTGATAATGTGTGAATTGGTGTTCTCAGTGATGAGAGCTAAGGAAGCAACAAGGGGGATATGCTGAGTAGAGAATGTTTGTTGTCAAATGTGTGCAACTAAAACTTTGCAGAAAGTTGTGCTGAAATTGATGTACAATTTTAGCTGATAAAGGTTGTGGTATTTTAATGTAAATAAGTTTTTTCAGTTTGCCTCAAAAATTTAATTTAAAAATTTAATGAAAAATAGCAATGCAAAATGTGCTAGTGAGTAAGAATACCCAAACCAAACTGAAACATATCTTTTTAAGCTGGACAAAATATTTTGTTTTACAAGAAATAACCTTTTTTTTTTTTTTTTTCTAATGTCAACAGTAAATGTGGGAAATAAAAAAAAATTTAAAAAATTTAAAAAATCCTAAAATGAGAAGGACGTCTTTAGCTTCTCTGAGGACTGGTGCTCTTTGTTGTGTCCTTGGAAGGCATTTGTGCAGTCCTCCAGTAATTGCAACAACACTGTTTTAGCATTTTGTTTTTCTAAGGCAGCGGATCCACGTTGCAGATAACTGAATATCTCTTTTTTAATCAAATATTGAATTTGCCTGGGACACTCAGAAATTCAAACACATTTATAAAGACAGATGTACTGGTACAGCATCCTTCCTGGTGACCCTCAGAGTGTCTTCAGGGAAACAACATTCTAACAGCATAATGTTTTCTGAGAAGCATATTGTTTCCCTTGTAAAAAGGAGCAGCCAAGTTTGAAGTTAGCTGGGATAAGCTTGTGTTAGTCTGACGGTCTATCAGCAAGAAATTTGTGCCACATTTTGCAAAAGACATTGATCTCCGAGACAATTTTGGTGTAAGAACATATGGCATCCTAGCACCAAAGCCAAGTTCCAGGCGTTGTAGAATGGTAATCTCTATTTGAGTGTGCTTGTTGGAAGCTGCCTAGGGGCTAGCAGTGATATAAAAGGACAACATAGTAGATTAGCTATGAAAGGTATAAATAACTGTTTATGTGTGGATATATAATCAGCACTCTGCTGTTTTCTCCCGTTGTTTGTTCAGAAGTACTTATTTCTGTAAGAATAATTTGTTTTGAGGAAGTTTAAATCAGACTGCTAAAATTCTAGAGCTGGTTCAGGCTTGTTCTTCATGTGACTTCAGAGATGTCTTGAAAGAACAGAAAATGTTATCCTCTCTGAGGTTCCCATTGCTTATGATGAGAAAAGATTCAACTTTTGCCTGAATTTTGAATCTAAACTTTTGCATTTCAAGAAGTGTAGTAATGTTGTTCCAGTTCAACATTTTACGTTGCATCACAAAGAGGTTGATCTAATTTCCCTTCTGAGCTTATGCTTTCTCATGCCTGGGTCAGATTTAGATAACTAGATTCCTTGATACTGTGAACATTGAAATGTCCTTTGTCTTGATTATGTTTCCTTCTCTTTCACCTGTATCTCCAGATAAATGTGACGAAATGTTTACTGCATGGCTTTCACTGCCCCTGGAAGACATGCCTAATTTCAAGGCTCCTTTTGCCTTTTGAGCAAAGTTCTCTGGACGTTTAATGCAAGTAGTCTAAATTATTATCTTCAACTTTTATAATGACATTGTGATGTTCAAAATGTAGCTTAAAATACAGACTCCTTCCATGTCACCACTTCTATATCTGTCAGGTAATGTTCTGTGACAGTGCTGGGCTGAATGAGAAATAGGCAGACTTGGCCTTTGTTGGAGTTTCCATTAAGACATTTTGGCTTTGAAAGTGGGGAAGAAACTTGCAGCTTACCTGGGTGAGCCTTCCCTGCTGGCAGGGAGCAGATGGTGTAGGCAAAAACATTGGTCTTCCCTTTCTTTTTGCATTTCACTTAATCTTGTGGAAGCGGAACAGCATGTTTCCAGAACAGTAACACATCGGTCTGGAGAAGCTTTTTTGTTAATTAGCATGCATTATGCTGAGTGACTGTTGGTTATGTGCTGCACACAACCCAGTTTACACAGGAGAGACAATTCCCCAAAAGCCTTACAGAAATACTGAGCACAGTGTGGCTCCAAAATAGTAACAAAAGAGGAGAAAGGGGAGAAAGGCCATAAAAGTGGTGTGTGGCAGGGTGAGCTTGAAGCACTTTGTAGCTTACATTGTATTCATCATGTGAAGATATCTTCGTTGCCTAAGTCCATGTCTCAGCAGAAAAGGACCATTAGGAGAACTTAAATGAACAAGATGGTCTCCAAGAGAGCCCTGCATGGATCTGGCATGTGTTTGGAGCATTATAGCAAGCACAGTGAAAATAATGGGAGGACTGGGCACTGAAGCTGATATAACATACTGAGAGTAGGTGGTGGCCAAATACAGAAGTTTGATAAAACAGTGAGAATCAGACTTGGGGATCAGTGTAGCAAAAAAATGGGAGGCAAATAGATTCAAACAAGGATGTTTAGACTACTGGTCAGCAAGTATGATTTCAGCAGTAACATCCTCCTAAGCAAAGAGAAAGAACATGGACTAAAGTGAGATCAGAAAATATATGGTTATATCCGTTAAACCTGGAAATGAGAAATCTACTTGAGACTATTGCTGTCGTTGTGACCATCACTATTGTTATTTGCCTGAACTGGTAGAAATGGCCAGGTGCTATGTTTGTGGGGAACAGAGTAGCAAGATTTGGATTTGACAGACTGGAGGCAAGGCAGCAAAACGTAGTGCCTCTGTACATTTTTAAGTACCCCAATAGTCTTTTTCTATGATAGCATTAGTATGTCACTGTACACCAACTGAGTCTCAGAGCTGCCATGTACTTGTGAGCTCACCATCACATCATATTTCCAGCTTGGCCCGTAAGTCCCACATATGTTTTACATCTGGTGTAGAAACTGAAAGCCTCATCTCAAGCCTGCCCTTATTCTTTTACCTATTAACTTGCCCCAGTTCATTGTAGAGGATTTAGGTTTTTCATTGTTTTCAATAAAGAAATTTTAGAGGAGACACATCAAAATTGTGTTCCTGCTTGGAAAAAGCTTTTAATCTCAGATGTACAAATATCCTACTCAACTAACTAAAATGGTGGCTAGTACAAGGTATGCAAACAATATTGAGGGGTTCACTGCCACCAGTCCTGGACTCTGACAGGTCTTTCCTGTGCAGGAAAGCAAGAGGCAATAATTTTGGAGAAAATTAAAGTGCTCATGGTCATTAGGAGTCTGAGAGGAGAGGCTTATCTGAGAAAAGGAATATAGGGAAGAGGAAAAAGAAAATTTTCCTTGAGAGATGATTATTTCAGCTAAGAGACAATCTGCTGGCTCAGCAGGCCTTGCTTCAAATGATGCAGGAAAGAACAAAAAGCTGGAGAGCCCCTCACTATGTCCCAGCTGCTGATAAGGTGAGGATGTCGTGTGCCCTCAGGCAGAGATGCTGACTAGAGTTGGCCAAAATCCAACAGTTTTGCTTTGTGAAAAATCTCAATGTGGTTGACATTGACGCAAGACATCAGCACATGTGAGATTGAGACTTTCTGATAGTTATCGTGGAAAGAGTATGATGAATCTACTAGCCAGTGAAATAAAACTTTTATGGTAATGACCTGTACAATGATGTGAGGACATGGGTCTGACTGTATGTGAGTACATGGTGGGTACGTGTTTGTGTGCATGAGGGTATTGACCATTGTGCAGCCATCAGCTCTCAGGTGGGGACTCCTTGTAATGGACCCCTGCTCGGCGCTGCCTCTCCTTCAGCTCATCTCATCAGAACAAGCCCAACATTGCTGACTGCCCTCATCAACAGTGCTGTTTGTTACTTGCTGTCACGGGGCTTATCCACTGAGGAATTTGTGCTTCTCACAAATGGAGTGGATGAAAGGTAGAGGAGTAGAGCAATAAAGCAGGGGAGGAGGAAAACTGCCTGTCTTTTCCTTTTTTGTGCTGCTTTTCACCCCAAATCTCTGTGACCAAACCAAGCTCCTTCCCCCACAGGAATCCCATTATTTGGCTTCAAAAATCTGGTCATTCTGCTCATCATTAGGTTAAATCAGGATTCCCTGTACTATGCCTAATATGTTATGTGGGGAATTTAGTAATGATGCTTAAAATCCCTTCTGATTTAAGTTTAAATCCCTCTCTACAATTGAACCTTCCTTTCCTGACAAAATTATTCTAGATTATTTTTAAACAGCCAGATTTGCTGTGGACTTGTTTCCCTTAATACACTGAGCTTTACCTTGTTCTCCCCACTCTGGAGTGACCCGGAGCTTGCCTGTACTCCTCGCCCCTTGAGAGAATTTCTGAAGGACAAAAAAGCTGTCAAGTGACAGGACCAAAGCACAGGGAAGTGCTGCTCCTCCTCACTCTCCCACCCAGTCCCTAACGAAGAAAACTAATAATGCCCATTTTTGGTAGCCTGCTTCCACAACTCTAGTCTCATTATTTCAGCAAAGCAGCATAAGTTGCCAGCTGTATCTTTTATACCTCCAGTCACACTTTGCAGAGGAGCTTTTTGCTGCTATTTTGAAAGTGAGCCCCCCCTCCTCCTCCTTTTTTTCACATTGCTTTCCTAGATCCTGACTGAAAGGAGAGTAGGGAGAGCTCTGCCTGCAGGGCTGAGGAGGACAGGCAGGGCAAGGGGGGTGAGCAGCAGTAATCCCTTTCTATTACCTGTGTCATTTTCTCACTGCCTTGCTAATACCCTGATAATCAGAAGGGTTCTCATTAAGCTTATCCTGGTTCCTTGGTTTAAATGCAAAACCATTTGTTACATCCAGCAGTATCCTGCCAACTGCTAGTCTGAATACGAGCATTTCTGCTTGGATCCCCAAAGCTTTTCAGCTGTGGAGCCCTTTGGGCAGCCCTCTCCCAGTTCCCAGCGGGAACTGACAGAAAAAGGATTCTGGGACAGTACAGAATGCCTCTGTAGGGCTGCAGCACAAGTGCTGCATCCCATCTCCTTTAGTGCTGTCCCTACTGGCCTCAAGCCAAGTTTAGGCCTTGCTGAACACAAGAAAAATCCAAGTGTTTTTTGGCAGAAATACAAACCACTTGGAACCCTTTGGCATATGGATGTGAAGTGTTTTACAAGCATCTTTAGAAGCCCGGCACAGCTCTTTGTATCATAAATTTCTGTAGTGTGGACGAGCCTTGAGAAAATACCTAGGAGAGGAATGGGAGGCAACTGACAGTATAATTACTGATTTGGGGAAACAGGAGGCCAGAAATGGAGAGGACAAGGGAGACTTGTTGATTGTGCAAAATTTTAATGATGCAGTTTGACCACAAACAGGAAATCAGGGGGAAACTATATGAAAAATATTCATTTTGAGGTGTTTTTTTTTTTCCCTACTGATAAGAAAAATAAAACCAGCTAAAATCAGAATAATTTAATTTCATCAAATAGAACATTTAAATCTACTGGAAACCAAGTTTCCCCAAATTTAATTTTGGAATTAGAATTATTATACTATCCTTATTTTACTGTTACTTCCATACCACACAGTCTTCCAATTTCCCTTTAATTTGCATGGGGACACAAGGAGGTTTCTGAAGAGACTATATCATATTTCTGTCTGTACAAAGTCTGCATCTTGAACATGCTTATGTTGATACTAGTATTTTCTGCATGAATTTCCACAGTTTTATTTCTCAACTGATGCCCTAAATGCAGACCACAGTTTAATTCCATTTCATCAGAAGCAATGACAAATGTTCTTCAGTGAAACTGAAAGATGATATCAGAATATACTTTACGTGCAGCACTCTCAAAACTACATCAACTACCTATTTTTCTTAGCCATTTAATGGATGAAGAGGAAGAAAAATCTCTGCATTATAAAAATCTAAAAACAAAGTGACTCTGCTGACTTAAATTCTTGTCTCGGCTTCAGTGTTATGAATCTGGAGAGAAAAAAAATGAAGTCATATAACCTTTTTTTTCTCTCCCATCTTTATTCCTTGAAGACTCACTGGCTGGTTAAGTTTCAATAGCTATGGAGCAGGACACATTTGTGAAGCTGCTTTAAGATTAGTGGGTACTTGAGACAATAAAGCAGTGATAGAATGACCCCACCTTAACAGGTTTTATCTTGGCAAGGAACTTATTCCCATCTGCCTTAATGAACTTGAAAGTAAAATAAGCAGAAGCTGTCAAGGTCTGGGGAGGTGTGGGCATTGCTCCTGAGTGTTGGCTAGTGCAGTTGCACAGAGCTGAGGAAGCTCAGGAAAAACTTAGAGGTCTCTGCTTAGCTCTGATTCTTCTATTCCATTCAGACCACACCAAACAGATCCCACTACTAATTGATCCAGAATAGAATTTCAAGTCAAACTAAAGGAAATGATTAAGCAGTGTTGTATCCATTGCTTGTCTTGCAGAACGTACCCTCAAACATGGGTCAGAGAGCACCAGGAGCAGTTCAGCAGTTCTTCCTCCAGGAAGTCTCTAGAGTGTATACATGCTTTCAAATCTCTCTGTAGGGTAAAACCTGCTCTCCCTCCTTGCTGCTGTTCTGTTAGTGTATGTGAATACAAGTTTTGTGGTGAGTGAGATAAATTATGCTTGCTATGTCCTTTGGGAAGAGGACAGACTAGGACTCCACAACTATTTATTGCTTTCTTATGTCTTGCAAAGCAGATCTTCTTGACTCCCGTAACAGTTAGAAAACAATCCTGTCTTATTACTTGTTTATTGGAGGAAACTACAGGAGGGAAGAGAAACTGAATGAGAAACAAGTATTTAGGAGAAATGGGTATTACATGTATTTTCCTAACAAGGCAGTGCTAGGGAAGGCTTTGCAGAAGGTATGGATGTTTTTTCTGAACAAAAGGGACATTGACCTTCAGTTCTGCATCCGGATGACTGCCAGTGAATCCAGAAAAAGAGAAGAAAAAGTATGGACTTCTGAAACTTACAACAACCTCCCATAAACTGGAGAGCAATCTGAATAAAGGACCCCAGCATGGGGAGAAGCAGCACAGTGCACTGGCCGAGCCTCCCATCCCCTGCTCCTCCCTCCAATGGCTACTCATAAGTACCAGGTTATTCTGGGGGCTGCTTCTCCTAGGGCCACCAACATGCTGCTCCTGGGAGTACAGCTTACCCTTTGAAGCCAGAAAGAGCTGAGACATTTTGCTCAATTTGCCAGCATTTACCAGCATGGCATATTAGGATTGCAACTGATTAAGAAGGACTTGCATGAGAATTTATCCACAGGATTGAAAAAGCTGTCAGTCTTCAAGGGGACGGTGGGAGCCCTTGAGGAAGGAAATGTCATCAGTTGGTACTCCTAGTTTTGGAAGAAGATGATCATGCATAGCCTTAACTGTAATCACTGTTTAAAAACACAGTGTTAGAAAGTTTAGCAAGGTGCAAGAAAAATTTTCAGGCAGTAACTAAAGACAAACCTTTAGGCTGTTCTCTTCAGCTATTCCCAACCTGGGTGTGGGAAATTCACTGGTATATAAGTGTAGGAACACTGAAGTGTAGGATACAGGCTGCAGCTGGTAATGACACAAACCTAGTGTTTTTGATTGCTTTACCTTCAACAAGTAGGATAGGAAACAGTAAGGCAAATGGAGACATCCTTCAACATGGCGAACAGCCAAATATCAAACATCAACTAAAGATTAAAAGTAATTGTCATATATACTCAGTCTTTGTGCTTTGATACCAACTGAGAAGAAGGCAATTTAATCAATTTGTTATACTATGTGTGATATGCATGTCTCAGAAGTTTGTTGTTTTGAAGCTGTTTTTGAAAAAAAGAGAAGAAAAAAATGACAAAGAGATTTCATCTACTGATAATATGTTAAAAGTGGTTATCACAGAGGCCTAGGAAAATATACTAGTTTAAAGTAATAAGACTGGAAGTTAACATGATAATAAAGTTTGGTCAAAAAAGTGTGACGAGTCCTTTTATTACATGGCATAAATATGTACCACTCCCACCTCCTCCAAAAAGTTTTCTATACACTCTGGCCTACAGGACACTGGGCATGGCAACAGGTGGGGGAAGCTTAACCTGGAGGGGGAGAAGAGTCCTGGCGCACAAGTTAGCAGGGCTCATCGACAGGGCTTTAAACTAGGTTTGAAGGGGGATGGGGACAAAACCAGAGATGAGCCTAAGGACAGCTGCCAGTCTGCTGTCCCACTCAAGGCGGGAAACGGGGATAAATGTGGCAACAAGAACATAGAGCTCACTAATAGGTTGGTAACCACACAAGTGGTTGGGATATCTGTACCACGGCTCAAGTGTATATGTGCCAATGCCTGAAGCATGGGAAATAAACAAGAGGAGTTAGAAGCTATTGTGCACCAGGGAGACCATGATATAATTGCCATCACAGAAATGTGGTGGGATGATTCGCGTGGTTGGAGTGCTGCAATGGTTGGCTATAGGCTCTTTAGAAGGGACAGGCAAGGCAAGAGAGGTGGTGGGGTGGCATTATATGTTAAGGAGTGCTTTGACTGCCTAGAATTCAATACTAGACACACCAAGGCAGAATGTATATGGGTGAGGATAAAAGGGAAGGCCAATGAGGCTGATATCCTAGTGGGAGTCTGCTACAGACCACCTGACCAGGATACAGAGACTGACAAGATGTTCTTTCAACAATTTGGGGATGTCTCATGTTTGCTAGCCCTTGTTCTTGTGGGGGACTTCAACTTACCAGATGTCTGCTGGAAGTACAACACAGCAGAAAGGGGCCAATCCAGGAGGCTTCTGGAATGTATAGAAGATAACTTCCTGCTACAGCTGGTAGGTGAACCTACCAGGGGTACTGCCATGCTGGACCTCCTGTTCAGAAACAGAGAAAGGCTGGTGGAAGATGTAGTGGTTGGAGGTCGTCTTGGGCACAGCAACCATGATATGATAGAATTTTCAATTTGTGGTGAAGTTAGGAAGGTCGTCAGCAAAACCTTTACCTTGGACTTCCAGAGGGCTGACTTTGGCCTCTTCAGGACGCTGGTTGGGAGAGTCCCTTGGGAAGCAGCCCTCAAAAATAAAGGAGCCAGGAAGGCTGGGCTTACTTTAGGAATGAATTTATGAAGGTGCAGGGACAGGCTGTCCGTATGTGCTGAAGAAGGAGCTGACGGGGAAGAAGACCAGCCTGGTTGAGCAGGGAACTATTGCAAAAACTCAGAAATAAAAAAATAGTGTATCGACTTTGGAAAAAAGGGCAGGTGAATCAGGAAGTATTTAGGGATATTGTAAGGTCATGTAGGAAAAGAATCAGAGATGGAAAAGCTCAACTAGAACTTAAACTAGCCATCTCTGTAAAGGATAATAAAAAATGCTTTTATAAATACATTAATAACAAAAAGAGGATCAGGGAAAATCTTCATTCCTTATTGGATGAGGAGGGGAACTTAGTAACGGAGGACAAGGAAAAGGCTGAGGTGCTTAACAGCTTCTTTGCCTCAGTCTTTAACAAAAAGACTAGCTACCCTCAGGACAACTGGGCTCCTGAGTTGGTAGACAGGGATTGGGAAGGAATCCCCCTCCTGTAATCCAGGAGGAAGTAGTTAGGGACCTGCTGTGCCACTTAGATCCCAGCAAGTCCATGGTCTGGATGGGATTCATCCTAGGGTGCTGAGGGAGCTGGCGGAAGAACTGGCTAAGCCACTCTCAATCATTTATCATCAGTCCTAGCTCACTGGAGAGGTCCCAGATGACTGGAGGTTGGCCAATGTGACACCCATCCACAAGAAGGGCTGGAAGGAGGATCCAGGGAACTATAGGCCTGTCAGCCTGACCTCGGTGCCTGGCAAGGTTATAGAACAGATCATCCTAAGTGCCATCAAGCGGCATGTGAAAGCCAACCAGGGGATCAGGTCCAGCCAACATGGGTTTAGGAAAGGAAGGTCCTGCCTGACTAATCTCATCTCCTTCTATGACTGGGTGACCCACCTAGTGGATGAGGGGAAGGCTGTGGATGTGGTCTACCTTGACTTCAGCAAGGCCTTTGACACAGTCTCCCACAGCATCCTGCTGGAGAAGCTAGCAATCCATGGCTTTGACAGGTGCACCCTTCACTGGGTCAAAAACTAGTTGAATGACCGGGCCCAGAGAGTAATGGTGAATGGAGCTGCATCCAGCTGGCATCTGGTGACCAGCGGTGTCCCCCAGGGATCAGTACTGGGCCCAGTCTTATTCAATATCTTTATTGATGACCTGGATGTGGGGGTTGAGTCCACCCTCAGTAAATTTGCAGATGACACCAAGCAGGGGGGGAGTGTTGATCTGCCAGAAGGTAGGAAGAAGCTGCAGGAGGACCTGGACAGACTGGATCGATGGGCTGAGGCCAATGGCATGAAATTCAGCAAGACCAAGTGCAGGGTCCTGCACTTTGGCCACAATAACCCCAGGCAGCGCTACAGGCTGGGGGAAGAGTGGCTGGAGAGCAGCCTGGCAGAGAGGGACCTGGGAGTACTGGTGGACAGCCGGTTGAACATGAGCCAGCAGTGTGCCCAGGTGGCCCAGAAGACCAATGGCATCCTGGCTTGTATCAGGAATGCTGTGGCCAGCAGGAGTAGGGATGTAATTCTCCCCCCTGTACTTGGCACTGGTGAGGCCTCACCTCGAGTACTGTGTGCAGTTCTGGGCCCCTCACTTCAAGAAGGATATCGAGGTGCTGGAGCAGGTCCAGAAGAGAGCAACAAGGCTGGTGAAAGGACTAGAGGGCAAGTCTTATAGGGAGAGGCTGAGGGTGCTGGGGTTGTTTATCCTGGAGAAGAGGAGACTCAGGGGGGACCTTATCACTCTCTACAACTACCTGAAGGGAGGTTGTAGTCAGGTGGGGGCTGGGCTCTTTTTCCAGGCAACCAGTGACAGGACAAGAGGGCATAGCCTGAAGCTGCTCCAAGGGAGGTTTAGGTTGGATATTAGGAAGTACTTCCTCACGGAGAGGGTGATTAAACATTGGAATGGACTTCCCAGGGAAGTGGTGGAGGCACCGTCCCTGGATGTGTTCAAGGAAAGGTTGGATGTGGCACTTAGTGCCATAGTCTAGATGGTGTGGTGGTGTTGGTCATAGGCTGGACTTGATGATCTTAAAGGTCTTTTCCAGCCTCGGTAGTTCTGTGATTCTGTGATTCTGTGAATTGTTCACGTGAGAATATCTGGACTGATACTAGTTTGTCCTTACTCTTTTTTGACATTTTGGTAATCAATCATTTATTACTGATACTCTACTTATTAACATTTTTTTTATATATAAAAAAAATCTTTAATACATAGCAGGTCAAGCCTTGCATAAAATCCCTGCTAGAGTAATATATTAGACTACAAGATCTGCCACAGACAAATAAAATAAAGACCTTAGTTTGCTATTATAAAAATGTGGCCAGCTACAATTTACAGCCAAAGCAACAGAAAAACTGATGCTGAAAATTGACACATTGAGATATTCTCACTGTTCAAGCCCAATTATCTCCTTGGTAACAAGTTCTTTCATTCATTACATACCGCATTGTTATAAGAAACGGTGTGATAGTGCTCTATCAGGGTCTGTACTTCTCCTGCAAATATGGAATATGGAAGCATAAATATGCAACCTGCTAACCAGGTTCTTAGGCTTGCTGGAAAATTAAAATACCCCCTGTGAATCCAGATCTGCCAGATGACAGTACTCTTCGCTTTTCATGTGCAGCTTTCCTTTTGGATACATGTCACCGTAAGTTAATGGGCTCCAAGTTATTTACCAGCTGGTGAAAGAGTAAGTCCACCTGGCCATGTTTTAAAATCCACCTCTCACAAACAGGTTGCAATTTTTTCCATGCCTGTACCCTCATTCAAAGGAACATGTTTTATACATTTCAAGCCTTTACATAAGTGGAGAGGACTTTACCTGAAGCATGGGTGAAATATACTGAGGTTATTTAAATAATGCCTCAGACTTCATGTATGTGGTTGCAGCTCCATGTACTGAAGGTGTATCTTGATTCTGTTGATGTGGGATTTTTGTGACTGATTCCAGCTTAAATGTAATTAAGATAATGGTTGCTGGGGGTTGAGAGTAGAAGGGGCCATTCATTCAATAATTATCAGATCTAATGTCAAGGAAACTGCTACGTGTGAAAAAGCACAAGGTAGATCTAGGCTATTACAGCCTTCCGTACGCTGCTATCTGTTCCGGGCCAAGATCCAAAAGTGTTTAATGGTCTAAAACAGCACCCGGAGATTTCAGCTGGGATGGAAGCCCATTTCTCTTTATTGCACAAGCACATAGGAAGAGATGTTCTGCCACCAAAGACTTTGCAGTCGTGCTAAAACAATAGAGACAAAAGGGATGGGAATGGAAGATGAAGGCAACTGGGACTGCAACACAGCTTGTATATGGCTTTGTTATGGTTTCTCTTTTGAAATTGTGGAAGAAGTGAAAGAGAATGCCAGAATATTCACCTCCTGGCTTGTTACTTCTGGGCATTCAGAGGATCTGAAATACCATTTTTTTTTTGGCCAAGGAATAATATTGTAAAGTGCCAGTAGAGTTAGAAACCAAGAAAGACATCTTAATAAGAACAATGGCCTCAGGCCTCTTGTGTAGGAGAGAGTATTACCATTGGTAGGAGGAGCTATGCACCTTTTAAGTTATAACCTGCCAGCCTGCTTACATCCTGCTGCTAAGTTATTGGTGGTAACTTGGCATATTCTGTCAGTTATTACCCTTAGTGTTAATCCTAAGCTTCTCTTGGTAGTAGCAAAAGTGGGAACCTTAGGACAGACAGCACTGCTTAACAGGAAGTGTGTAAGAAGTCTGCCCCTCTCTGATAAAAGCCAGTGTCTGTGAGAGTGCAGTCTGCTGCTCCTGCCAATGGCAATCCATGCAGTGGTGGGTGACTTGAAGGAAAAGATCTAGAGTAGGCAGATAGTTGTCACAAAATTATCGGTTTTTAGGTTGGTTAGGGAAATAGCAAATTGGGAAATGAGGAAACTATGAGGTTCTGATTTTATTAGGTTAAACATAATGTCCCAAGGACCAAATATCTGAATACCCCAGAGAAAGCAGTGTCCCCCAAAGTCAGATGAAAAGTCAAAACCAGTGCCTATGTGGTCCAGAAATGGTGATGGGATCTAACTGCATCAGCACAGTTACATGTATGTGAACTCATGTACATGTGATGATGTCATACAAAGCAGATATTTCAGTGGGGCTCCTTTCATCTGTATTGCATCACACAGGTTATACTTGCTTGAGCCCCACAGTACAGCTGACCCACATCTGGATTTACAATGCCAAGAAGAGACGTTACTTTATATTGGCATCTTCAGAGGAAACGGCCATGATGAGCAATCTAATCTTGGATTCTCTGCCACTTTGGGTATTTCTGTTTTATCGTCTGACAAAAGAGAAAAAATGCATGAGCAGTACTGCTAACCCTTTCCAAGTTTAACATGAATGGGATTTGCTACAACTTTTTCATAATGACATGAAAAGAGAAGAGTTTCTCACTTAGACATGATGAGAAAGTATTTTCTCTTTTCACATAACAAAAAGCTACAGCCTAAGGAACAAATCTAGAAGAGTCTGGGAAAAGTCTATCACAACTGGACATTGAAGCAATTTCTTAAAAAAAAAAAAAAAGTATTATTTCTGTAATATCCTGTTCTCATAGGTCCTGATTCCTGAAGTTCTCTGTTTCAGTTTCATGCTGTCACATGGAGGAGAAGCATGAAATCAGTATTTATGAAAGTGACTTGAGTGATCATTCAAATACCCCTCCCCATGTAACTTTAAACATGTAAAGGATGCCAAAAGATGACCACACACTACCCATTGAAGTCTCAGTTAGATAAGAAACTGTTGATTCTGAAAAGAGGAATGTTTTCATTCCCCAAGGCTATGATAATGCCACTTAAAATACCACTATATTTCTGAGCTTTGAGCTAGCTGATGTCCTCTGTAACTTCAGATGTATTTTAGGATTACTAGTGTTGAATTTAGAAAGAACTTGAGGGTTTTAATACAAATATTAACATCAAAAGAGAATTACAGATATGTATATTTCAGGGTTCTTTCACAAGATTCTGATACTGGAAGCTAAACAGAAATTAAAGTACTTCCAAAAGGAATTTGAGTAGGGAATAGGGATTTTCCCAGCCCTATCACAAGTTTATGAAATCTGTTTGATATGTGTTTTTGAGGAGGACAGAAAGCCCTATGTCTAAGTTTTGAAATAATTTAGAGACCCAAGTAGGACACTGTTAACTTTCTGCATTGATTCTCTTAATTGAGTTGGATCTCAGTGACTTTTAACCATGGGTGAACCCTGTCTCCCACCATTAAACCATGGCAAAATTCTGATTCATAAACATTCTCCATATCCACAGTGGGATTTACTGCTAGGGTAGTAAAATCTAGGCAGGTGAAAAATTTTATCAGCTCAATACAATTTATACAGATATCTTTTTCATTTGCTTAGCTAAACGCTGATGGTTCCTACTAAATCAAAGGCATTAAGGAGTAAGTCCTGATGGGACTGAGGTTATGGTCTGAGGAGGACCTTCATAAGAAGGTCATGGAGCTGTTGGAGTCAGTCCAGAGGAAGATGATCCCAGTGCTGGAGCACCTCTCCTGTGAAGACAGGCTGAGAGAATGTTTACAAGGGTATGTACTGATAGGACAAGGATGAAAGGTTTTAAGCTGGAAGAGGGTAGATTTAGATTAGATACTAGGAAGACATTGTCTCCTGTTATGGTGGTGAGACACTGGCACAGGTTGCCCAGGGAGGTTGTGGATGCCCCCTCCGTGGAAGTGTTCAAGGCCAGGTTGGATGGGGCCTTGAGCAACCAGGTCTAGTGGAAGGTGTCCCTGCCCGTGGCAGGGGGGATTTCAACTAGAGGATCTTTAAGGTTCCTTCCAGCTGAAGTGATTTTGTGATTCTAATGGAGTTGCAGTATAGGTCTGAGGAGCTGGAAATATTTTAAACACAACAGGGCTTGATCAAAGCATTTCTAGACTTTATAAACTTGCCGTTACTGCTCCCTCATTTTTTTCCTATGGAGTTTGTTCTTTCTGTTGGCATGATAGGCCCTAGTGGTGAATGGCAGGATTTACCCTAATATAGGCTACATCACTCCAGGTTTTTCTTTCCTTCGGAGCACTTTTCTATGTATTATGAATGTTTGTGTGTTTATTTATTTATTTAGGAATGTAGAAAACTTATTTGATTTATCTTAGTTATAAAGTGATCATAGTAACTTTTGCAAATTAGAGGTATCATAAAAGTCAGAGACTGCCCTGGGTCACCTGTTGTGAGATGGACATGAGGGGAAAAGAATAGAGACTCAGAGGAAACTTGGCTTCCTGAGTTCTGTTGCTCATGGAATAATTATTGTTGGTTTTATTGTTGGCATTATTATTTTTACTAATCTTTGTCTCCTAAGGGCTGGAAATCCAGTACTCTTTAAGTGACAGTCTTTGGTATAACAAGTATGTCTTTTTGAAAAAATAAATAAATGTGGTGAGAGAGATTACATCCCCTGAAGCTGGGAATATTTCTTACAGTATTTCTTCTTCCCAGCTCATTATCTGTATGGCTCATTGTCCCAGTGCTATGTCTCCCATAGAGAGTTAAAAAAGCAATAAATAAATAGATCTCAATTTAGCAGCAGATCCTTCTGGGAGAACATTTGTAAAGCTGGAATTTTTCCATCTTCCAAATTTCCTGGTGATTTTGTATCTGAATGTTTTTCAGATATGAAAGTCTTTTCATATCAGCTTGACAGGAAGCAGTGCATACCACACTACTGTAAAGTACCTAGAGTTTAAAGTGAGAGATGAACAACCTGGCTTAGCAGGGGATGCAGGAAGAATTGGTTCAGCCCTCAAGCCAAATCTCAAACCAACCCCAAACTAATTTGTGTCTGGCTGAATGTTGTCTTTGAATCTTATTTGTTCCAGGGTTCCCTGGAGGAAGAAGATAGCAGTGATTTTTGAGCTGCCTCTTATGTTGGGAAGCCCCATAACTCACGAGATTTGAAAAGAGCATCTGGTGAAAGCCCAGCAAGGGGTTGAAAAGGATGCATAAAAGACAGAAATAGGGCCCAAGTTACTCAGGAGTTGTTTACCCTGTCTGCTAAAATGTCTCTTTGGCTGTTTCTCTGAGTCATGCCATGATAATAATAATATGCTGCACGATTACAAGAGTGGTTGGTGAGAGAAGAGAAAAAGTAAGGTAGTTCCCTTTGCTCTAAGGCACCTTAGTGAGTAATATGTACGAGTCTTCACATTCAATTCCAGCTATCTTCAATAAAGGGATCATTTATTTGCCACGGGGTAGAAAAACAAAGGTAAATAAAAGAAGAAATAATCAGAAAACAAAAGTTAAGCAGACTGTAAGCACGATAGACCAGATTACTTCAGGGATATGACCCAGCTAAATATATTAGTGCAAAAAAAGTATTCAAGCTGGGCATGAAAGCTGACATCTTACGACTCATTTATTTTCTGAAGTCAGGCACGTAAATCTAGATTGTGAGTATGGAAGGAAGGAAGGAAGGAAGGAAGGAAGGAAGGAAGGAAGGAAGGAAGGAAGGAAGGAAGGAAGGAAGGAAGGGGAAAGAAAAAAGGAAGGAAGGAAGGAAGGAAGGAAGGAAGGAAGGAAGGAAGGAAGGAAGGAAGGAAGGAAGGAAGGAAGGAAGGAAGGAAGGAAGGAAGGAAGGAAGGAAGGAAGGAAGGAAGGAAGGAAGGAAGGAAGGAAGGAAGGAAGGAAGGAAGGAAGGAAGGAAGGAAGGAAGGAAGGAAGGAAGGAGAAAGAAAAGAAAATGAAGGAAGGAAGGAAGGAAGGAAGGAAGGAAGGAAGGAAGGAAGGAAGGAAGGAAGGAAGGAAGGAAGGAAGGAAGGAAGGAAGGAAGGAAAGAAAGAAAGAAAGAAAGAAAGAAAGAAAGAAAGAAAGAAAGAAAGAAAGAAAGAAAGAAAGAAAGAAAAGAAAGAAAGAAAGAAAGAAAGAAAGAAAGAAAGAAAGAAAGAAAGAAAGAAAGAAAGAAAGAAAGAAAGAAAGAAAGAAAGAAAGAAAGAAAGAAAGAAAGAAAGAGAAAGAAAGAAAGAAAGAAAGAAAGAAAGAAAGAAAGAAAGAAAGAAGAAAGAAAGAGAGAAAGAAAGAGAGAAAGAAAGAGAGAAAGAAAAAGAAAGAAAGAAAGAAAGAAAGAAAGAAAGAAAGAAAGAAAGAAAGAAAGAAAGAAAGAAAGAAAGAAAGAAAGAAAGAAAGAAAGAAAGAAAGAAAGAAAGAAAGAAAGAAAGAAAGAAAGAAAGAAAGAAAGAAAGAAAGAAAGAAAGAAAGAAAGAAAGAGGGAAAGAGAAGAAAGTTCATAAAAATATGAGCAGTATCTGAGGGGAACTGTGTTTTGCACCTTTACAATTCAAGTGCTCCAGCTGAGATGACCCAACACAGAGCTGCAGCAAAACTTCAGGGCATAGTGTCACTTTGGCATCTCTCCTCCCTGCATTCCTGTCCATGAGTAAATAGCTTGCTATCTAGATTACAGGTTTGCTATAGGAAATAAGCACTTAACTCATGTTCTCACTGTGTTTGTTCCTAATTTGCAATGTTTTTGCCTTTGCATTGCAAACTCTCCTGTCTCTTCAAGCTCCTGCCATCTCGCTTGTCGAAACACCCTAGCTTCTCTGTGGGAACATGGGAATGGGCCTCATTCAAGCAGTGATTGGAGAATATAAGCTGTCCTCTCCCTTTAACTTATGATACACTCTTTCTTTAAATTTCTGGAGAAAAAGCTTCCAGCTCAAGACCTCCTGTGGAAGGGATTCAGTTGCCATAGTTCAGATCAAACAAACTGTACAGCATTCATACTTCTAGTTTATCTAAGTGGGAAATTAGGGAGGTAAATAAGAGCTAGCAAGACTTTCATGGACCCAGAAACCATGCTCAGTAATGCAATACATCTCTCCCAGTCAATCAGATGAAAGTTGTTTTTGCTATAACAAAAAAACCGAAACACATTTATACTGTAAAATTGCCTCAGCAGGTACTGTGGAAGCCTCCTGATCTGACTTGTGTATTTTGAACACTGTAAAGCCCACTTCTTTTCTCATTATTTCACAATCAGTTTTGGTTTACTCTCTATTTGCATTTTTTACGACATTAATTATTTGCACCTAATAAAAGAATTACAGTCCAGTTCCATTGTATAAATTGGTTCTGTAGGTGTTCCATTAATGTTTTTTCTCTCAGAACATCTTGAGATACAATATCCCATTACTATGAAAATGGAAATAACTGTATTCCCAGGCAGGTGAAGTGTTGCATAGCATAACTGCCATGCTACTAAATTTTAACAATAAAATTTTCTTCTACAATATAATTCTTATCAGAAATGCAGGGCAGTGTACTGTCACACATGATATGTGCTGTGTTTTTTTTAAGTTTTAGCAAAAATAAATGTAGCTGCATGAGTTGTGAGAGCAGGAACTCCCTCCCCCACGTCTTCCATATGTTCCGAATGAACTGCTGTATTCACATGAGCAAAACAGAGCTGGAAATAGAAACTGAAGCCCAGATCCTCCTCTGGCATAAACTAGTACAGTTACATTGAAGCTAAATGGCACTGGTTGATGCAAACAAGTGAGGATATGGCCCTTAAAAAATCATTTATTTTATTGCCTTAGCCACTAAAAGGAGAGCATCCCTGCTTTGCGGGGATTCTTATTCTAAAAGATGGAAATGAGTGTGTCCCCTTTGGAAGTGTTGTGCATACATCTTCTGAAAAGGTCTCAGTAGAAATTTTAAGAAACCTTAAGTTATTAATTGTTAAGATCTTTACTTGTTTTCACAATATCATTAAGAAAGCTCAGGCTAGAATATTAGCTCTAGAAAATTAGGAATCTCAGCTGTCTTTGTCAAAGAGTGTTTAAGGACACTGTGGTGAAACAACAGGAAAACTCTGAGAGAGCTCTGAATATTGGGAACAGCCAGAAGGAATTTACCGAAGGCAAATTTGTGCTTGTCTAGCCAGAATGCTTTCTGTGCTGAAATACTGGGCTCTTTGGCTAGGTGGAGAGCCATCGATGTTCTCCTCAAATTTAACAAAGCTTTTGACATACTCTTGTAGAATACCCACATATCTTGCATGGTAGTGGTTAATGACTGGGAGTCTAATTGGCAGCAGTCTGGTGTTCCTAAGAGGTTGACACTGGGACTGATCTTGTTTCTCTTCTGCTTCAACAGCCTGGGTGATGGGATAGCATGAATGAGCACTCTGCAAGGTTGTGGATGTCATCAGTTTGGGCGGTGCAGGTGGAGGGCAGGGGAGGGACCTAAACAAGCTGGAGGAATGGTCAGAGAGAAACCTCATGAAGTTCAGCAAAAGCAAAGGTAAATTCATGTGCTTAGGATAGAATTACCCCACCATGGGCATCAGATGGGGGGCTACTGGCTAAGCAGGAGTTCTCCAGAGAGGGACCTTGCAGTCCTGGTAGTCAGTTAAATGTGTCAGCAGTGTGTCCTTATGAGGAAGAAAGCTAACTATATCCTGGGCAGTGTTAGCAAGAATATATCCAGCAGATTAAACAAAGTGATTTTGGCCTCTGCTCAGTACTCACAATCCACACTTGGATTGCTCTGTCTGGTTTAGAGGCACATAAGAGTTGTTGACAAATTGGAAAGAGTCCAGAGAAGGGCTGCTAAAACGTTGAGAAAACTGGAGGATGTGACATAGAAGGAAAGTCAAAGTTTTTGTGTGTTTGTGTCTAATTGCAGTCTTCCATTACCTGAGGAAGGGTTACGGGGAGCATAGAGCTTGACTCTTCTCTGATGTGCACAAAAAGAGGGTGAGACATCACTGACAAGTTACGGAAAAGGAAATTCTTACTCAAAAAATCTGAAAACAAAGGGTGTTGAGACAGCCTCACATGCATGAATGAGTATTAGTGAGGTCCATCCATAGTTGATTGTGTACATGAATTCTGATGATGAAAGCTACTTTTAGGGAAAAAGATAAGGGTAAAGAAGGAGAGACAGGCAGACAGAAAGAAGGTACAGGGGAAACTGCTCCTGGGCCAGCTGGGAAGGAAAGTGATGAGGACCCCCAGAGGAGCATCCTCCCTGCATGTTCTCTATTACACTGCAGCATTCCCTCATAGTAATTTTCCCATCGTAACTGTGTAGTTTCCATCTGGCCTTGCTCAAACTCCTTGTTGGTTATTCCTGCTGAGGAATGTTAGTGCTGGTTGGAGCACACTTAGGAGAGGGACAAGTGCTGTGCAGTGCTTGGTGGTTGGGCTTTGTGCATGCACATTGTTGGTCCCCTAATGTAACCCAAAAACTGAAGCAAAAGGGAATAGGGGAGAAGGAAGCGCTGATTGTCACCCAGGCAGAAGTAAATTCCCATGAGTAACCCCTACAACAATGCTGTTGGTGTTTGCAGGTGCATGAGAGAAACAGCATGAAGAAACAATGTGAGAGCAACAAAGGAAAAGTGCTGTGGCAGAAGGTCTGGTAAACACTGCCCTGGCAGCCTGAGTGAAAGGGTGCAAAGCTGGGCATGGAAAGGCAGTGTACAACATTGCGGGCAGGAAGTCCCATGCGGCAAGGCTTAGGGGAAGAATCCTTCACTGAGAGAGTGGTTTGACAGTGGAACAAGAGCCTGTCTCTCCTCTGAGACACCCAGAGCTTGACTGGACAAGGTCCTGAGCAACTTGACCAACCCTTGAAAGTAGCCCTGTTCTTAGTGAGAGGTTGGACTAAGTCAGGCCCAGAGCTCTCTTCCAACTTTAATTTCCCCATGATTCTCTGTAAATGGTGTTGGGTACCGTCAGCACTGTATATGTATTTCAAATGTGGTGACTGAAGGCTTAAAATCTTGTATAACAACTCCTATAAGGGGAGAACATAGAGCTCATGCTCACACTGGACATATTTTGATCTGCACAGGAAGATTATTTTAATTGACATAATTTTTATAGTGACTTCATCTTTTTTACTCTCTTTGAATTGTGACATGAAAAATTTAAAAGATGATTCAAGCATAAGTACTAAACACACTGAAGGTTTTGTAGCTATATTTGACTCAATAGTGACTTCAAGGAAAGCTATAATAATGAAGCTTCTTAATGTAATGAAATCTCCTCAATAATTATATTCATAAAAAAGTAAAGTGTTTACTGCTTGAACTAAATGCCTCCTCAGTATTAAAAAAATCACCCACACTTATCAGTTCTTCTGTTTTCTTCCCCAGGCTTTCCAGTAGATATTCTTGAAGAAATAGTCTTTGCTTAGGTCTATAAAAAGGAACAGGAACAGGTGAGTGAATTTATTTATAATATACATCTTCAGGGAGTTGTATAAATGAAATCTGAATTATTTCTATTTACTATAAATCAGAGTTCAGATAAATGAGTCCCTGTCCATATTCTGGGTGAATTCAGTCAATCCACGTTAGGATCAAATTTAAAAACAGCTTCCAGCACAGTGACCAGCCTCTGTGCAACCTAGCCAGCTACATTACAAAACAGTTTCATTAGAGTTACAGTTCCTAGCCAGCATTTGAGAACTGCAGGGATTCTTTTTATATACTCTAGAAGGGAAAGTGAAAGGGTTATGGGACTGATGTAATTCCTCTACGGGTGAGTGGACTAAAAGACTTGAGCAAGCTGGAGAGCTGAGATGGTGTTATAGTTCTAGCCTATATCAGATGCTGGAGAAATTCCTACTCAGTGCTAGGTCCAGCCAGCTGTTGAGAAAACTAAATGCATATTTTGCCTATTTAGAGCAAAATTTTCATCTTGGCAGTGCAGCTTTAAAGCTGTCCCCCTTTTTTTTTAATTTGTTTTGTTTTTTTTTGTTTGGGTGTTTTTTTTGTTTGGTTTGGTTTTTTGTTTTTGTTTTGGTTTTTTTTGTTACATTTTGTTTCAGCTGATTAGCTCCATGGAACAGCTGAATGACTGATGGGTACAGAACACTCCAAAAATTATCAGAACCATGCTGTTTTCTGGTGGAGCGAATTATTCTGTGCAAGATACGGGGTGGCAGTGGTGGTTCCCTCAAACACAGGAAATCCACCCAGACCAAACCATGGGAGATCAGGATTGTGCTTTTCCCATGTTTAGAAGTTAGCCAAGGGGACAGTGCTCTTTACTCCAGCTGTGTACCTTTGCCTGGGAGAATGGAGAAGGAAGTCATTTAAAGTACAGTTGAAGATCTGTGGGATGTTCCTTAGGCCTAGATATACAAGGGTTAGCTCTATCTACTTCTGAGGTAACTGGGAAGACTTCTATTTCCTTTTTTTATTCTTTATGCTTTGGTTATACTTATCCTATTTACTGAACCAATAAACTTAATGGAAAAGAAAAACAAAACAAGAACCTGTGAATGCCTAATCCCACATTCAGAGATGTGAATGTGGTAATAAAGATATCTAGGCTGTTTTTCTTTGCCATTGTGTCTCGTGATCTGCTGTAATTTAATCTAGAATGAATGGGACTATTTCATTGGGCAGCAGTTCACAAAATGCAACCTTTAGCCAACCTGTAATATTCCTGGCACACTGGAAGGGTACCTTGGTGTCTGTTGCACTTGCTTTATCCCACTTGAGGATAACACAGAAGTTCCCAGACATCAGGGGACCTGCTGCCAATTGAGTGAGGGTCCATAGCTGTGAAATAAACATACCATACAATATGAAGTGGGACTATTCAAGTTGAATTAACCCTGTACAGAAGAAGGTTTCCTTCACAACATTCAGTCAGCCTGAGCATGTTGGTTGGCCCAGTGAACTGCCGAGTAGTTTGACGCCTTCAACACCAGGTATGGCCATCCTCAGACAATGGAAGAGAAAGTTGGAGGGAATATGAGAAGATCAGATGATTGTAGTCCATTTCCTTGATCTACAGTTGGATTAACCATCCTTATGTTGAATACTAGAAGTTTGTAATGACTTTTTAAAGTCAAATAATGCAAAACTGAAGGTGTTTTCTTACCACTGGGTTATCTTTTCGTTTACTGACCAGTCTGCCATCACCCATGCTCTGCTGCATCTGCTGTAGTAAGTTTGATGCAGGAAATGAAGATGCAGGAACTGCCCAACACATACAGTTATGTTTTCCCCTGCTCTCTTCTTCATTATAGAGACCAAGAGAGGACTAGCTAATGTATTTTACTGTTAATTTGCCTTTGTAAAATATTGCTTCCTGAGCCTTGAGATAGAAGAGTATATCTTCTGCTAATCCAACCCTCTAGAGGCATTTTAGCAGCTAATCTGGTTGAATCAAATCATTGCTGCTGCATATGATTAATTTTGGGCCAATTTAATTTTTATTAGTCATGGGTTTCAGTCACCTACAGTTGCATAACTATAATTGCCCTTGAGCACATGGTATTTCTTTGTAAATTTGATTTGAAAATAAATTTGGGTAGCCCCGCCTCCGCTTCACCTATTTGTGCACTGCTAATCTTATTGCACCTACATTTGCACCCTCTTAAATATAGGTTGGTAAAAGAAAACCTTTACAGATTAAATTGGTGAGTCAATTTGCCTTCCTAATTGTGGGATTTCTCAAGTGAATTTAGTGCTTTAGAATGTGGTGCCTATGGCACCCATGAAAGGATTAGTTTATGAAGGCCAGCTCTTAGAAACAGCCCAACAATAGTGCCTTATCCTCGGGAACACTTATCAGTCAATGGGAGTTTGTTCTCAGGAGGGCCAGAGCCAATGGGTAAACTCCTGTTTACGCTAGCCGAGGAACTCTGTCTCAATGTTTGGATAAATTATCACTTTGTATCCCATCGGAGGTAGAGTAGTATGAGGAGTTTAGAGGAGTCTTCAGCTTTTGCGTGTGCAGCTTTGAGCCACCTCTCTCCTGCCTGTGCAATGGAATTAATTCATTTTCACATGGACATGAAATGCCTTATCTTGTGCTTCCCCTTTCCCACCCAGAAATCCCCTCAGGTTGCACCAATGAAGCTAGGGCATTCCCAAGAAGTGCATGGGTCTTATGGGACCTGGACAACCTGGGACTTCACAATGAGGATGGTAATAATGCCTCTAATGAGTGCCAGCAGGAATAATTATTTTTCTACTGTGGACAGTGGAGAGAAAGTGCCAACTCACTTAATGGAGGCAATCGTACCATTTTTGGCCAGAGTCAGCCAGGGCTGGTTTGAAACTAATGACCTGGAAAGGTTCCTCGTTCCATTACAGCACCCCCAGGCACCCAGCTGGCTTTTTGGGGACTGGATTTCTGCATCTCACGGTGAACATTAGGTCCTAGATAACTGTGCTTGATTGGCATGACTTAAAGAACTGCTTCTTCTTTAACGAGTATAGTGTAAGAACAAATGAAGGGAAAGCCACACTATCTCTTCTAATAACATTCTCTCTTTACTGAAATCCCTTAGAGATGTAGCAGACATCGGTGGTATTAATATTATGCGACTTAGCTGATGCTAAGAAGCATTTGGGAAAACTTTGACTGACTGGCTCATGCAGTTGCTAATGAGGATATCTCACTTACAGGGATATGGCAGAGTAAAGAGGTTTATTTCTCAGTATGCTATTGCCTTGTCTCAGATGAGAGAAATATTCAACCAAAAGGAGATGTGAGGGGTTGCAAACCTCTGGCCTGCCTCAGCCCTGATGACATCAGTCAGCTAATGATGTTCTCCTCTCTACCTGATCGTGGTCTATAGACACTGTGATGTTCTGAGCTGCAGGGTGGACTTTTTTTATGGAGGTGAACACCCAGGAGGAAGAGCCCAGAGAGAATACAACTAAAAGCCACTTTCCTAGGCAGAGCTTCATGAGAGACAGATTGTCTCATGGCTTGAGGCACCCAGAGGGGCTCCCTATGTAAAACACTCTCCCCAGATGAAAACGTAGAAGAACTGCTTATTTTAGAGACACCAAGAGTTTCAGGATATAGCTCTGCTTCTGAGGAAGCAACTTGTCACCCTTGCTACCCTTGAGACTACTGGCTGATATATGCTTCTTCCATTAGCCACCTACTTCTCTGCAGCTTCTCTGGGAGGAAATAGTTTTGCTTTTGTCAAAGCACAGGAAAAGAGATGTATTTATTTGTTTGTATGTTTTCTGGGCTGTGCTTTTTTGCCTCTCACAATGGAGGCGGTTGGAATGTGTGAATTGAGATAATGTGGACAGATTGATCTGCACTAAATAAATGTTATGACAGCTTCTGTGAGAAAACTATTCAAAATGTCTTTATTATTTTACAGGAGAACTTCAGCCACAAAATTTTACCAAGGATACAGTGACTTATTATGTTATGGACTCCAATAAACTTTGAATTTCAAAATAGATAGAGTCACTATGAAACTGTGTGCATGAATTTTTCAGAATTATTCCCAAGCTTGGCGTGTATTTGCAAATGTACTGTTCTTAACAATATGTTTCACTTCATACAACTAAAGTCTCATATTGTAATTGGGGGAAGTAATGTGACAGCAGGTTTAGTCCTGTTGAAGTTAATGAAGCTCTCCGTGGACTACTCAACATGGTCAAAATTGTTTTCACTCTGGTGTAATGCTGGATAAAAATAGTTGTTCAGAATGTATACTTTTCATTGCACACTTTTCTTGTGGAATTCTCTCAATTGTTTTGAAGAACAGTGGTAAATACTGTCTTTAAGGTTCTACATTTTTCCATCCAAAATAAAAAAATACAAACCTAACAGAAACACAGCTGTAAACTTCAGGGTTAAAACGTTCCTGCATTTCTGGTCATGCCCTTTGTGGTATCTTTCAGAAGGAGTGTAAGCGTAACTGGAAACCCATAAGTACAGTTTATGTGCATTTTAGATGGGCTGAGCTAACATTCAGTTTAATTGGATGGAGTACTGGATGCAAAGCCAAGCCTTCCTACACTATAGAAATCCATATGTTAAAATACTTCCTTTTTTTAGAATTTCATAACTCTATAGCCAAGAGTTGCCGGAACAAGGTCCTTGTGCTGTCCTGTTTGGAAAATAAAAAAAATGACAAATTTGTTCTTTGTGGTGCAGCCACCAGTTCCTTGGTATATTTGCAAATGCAGAAACATAAAACTGAATAATCTGCTTCTCTCAAGACTGCACATTAGGCAATTAAGGGGGTATGTTTGCAGGCAGGCACACTGGGCATCAGGCACACAACTATTAACAATAATAAGAATTGGGCATTTAATTCCCTTCATAGGGATGAAAATGTATCTCTGCTGTTTAATGCAAGCCAGTGTAGTATTATGAGATAAACACGGATCAATAGAAAAGGATTTTTAAATTTAGAATGCCATTCCTCCACCACAGAATTGGCAACAGAGACTGTTTCCCAGTAATAGAACCAGTTTACCTCTGCTGAGACAGGGGCAAAGTTATCTGAGGAAGTAGAAACAATGTCATTTATTTTAATGAGACTTGTTCTCCAACAAATGCTTTTTCCACACTCAGGGGAAGGTTCCAGTAATGCTATAAAAACTGAAAAGAAGCTTGAGTGTGCCTGTGTTTATATGAGCCCAGATCATGGCACGTAGCAGGGCCCTGCGCTCAGGCACCAGCAGAGCTACCTAACCAGATACGTCAGGGTTTATTACAATGTCTACCCCTGTTCAGTATTCAGCTTTTTTTTTTCAGCTGAGAAAGTGATTGTTGCATATCCTTAGGTGATTCGGCTGTTTGCTGAACAATAAAAACTCTGGGTTCAGACTTCTCCAGATGGATATTAAAGAACCTGTTGCTTTTTGGATATTAGGGTTTCATTATCCTTGGCCCTTTCCGTGGTGTTATGGTATTTTGCTATACGTCCTTTTGGCCTTCCAGCCCCAGTCCTAATTGGGGGAAAAAAACCTCAAAAAACTGACTTTGCTGTGGGGTCTGCCAGTGTGACAACAGGGAGAAAAGCAAGGTAAAACTAGCAAACAGGCTGCATTTACTTTAAGCTTATATTTCAGCAGTCAATGGGAAACTTAATTTCTAAACATGAACATTAATGAATTGCAGCAAGAGTATTTAGGTCAGTCTCTTCACACCAAAACTATTAGACTTCACTAGGAAAAAATGCATTACCACCTAGGAACATATTAGCACTAGTTGTGTTGTATGAAATACTTGCATTTTAATGCACGTTTACCTAATTCTGAAGATCCAGTGTCTACTTCTGACATTTCAAAAAACCCAAAAAGCTTGTCTCTGGATATTTTACAAGTATTTTCTTCATCAGGTAATCTCTCAATCTGGGTTAGACAGCTATTTCTTTTAGGGGAATACTCTTGATGATTTTTTCCCCTGCCTGTGCGGGTTTTTTCTTTGTGCTAGTGCAAGTGTTACAGTGAAGGAGAGCTTGTTCAAGAAATGAAAAGTATCATGCAGGAAAAGATGGGGGAAGGTTAGAGAATTTGAACATTTGGAAGCAGAAGAAAAATTATGCAATGGTACAGGACCAGTATAAGCATTTGGTGAAAATTTAATGTTCTTTTAGAAGGCATGTTTTTTTTGAGCATGCTAGTTGGAGTTTCATTTACAGCAATGAGTTATGCCTTGACAGATACAAAGCTGTGGGTTTATTATAGATAAAATCATGACATTTTTAACTTCCCTGAAGCAATTTTGAAATGTAAGTTAGAGTAGAAGCCCAGACAATGTTTGTTCCGTGAAACAGTAATTGATGAAAAAGGGCTAGATGAGTAAAAGAAGTTATGGACCTTTCATTGAGGATTAAGTCCTACTCATAAAGAAACTTCATCGTAGGTAATTGGGATTGTTGCGCTTTATGATTCAGGAAGAGTGGGCAATGCTTGTAGCAGTGTGAAATGGAACTCGAGCTCATCAACAAAATCTTTTCTTCCTGTACACAAGCAACAATGCATTCCTGAAGTCTCTAAGGAAGAAGCAACTTGAAGTGGAAAAAAACTCCAAACCAAACAAAAACCAATGTAACAACAGAAAAGCACAGACTTTTCATGCGAAGTATAGCAAATCATAGCTGTTAACACTTGCATTTAATGTAGCAGTCATCTTACTGTAGTCCACAGTAAGGTTTTTAATCTGCACAGTATCTTACTGGACTTTTTTTTAGAATAAACCATCTAAGATAAAGCATAATTGAAGAATTCTGTGGTGAAGATGGCTATCAGTTGCCCTTTCACCTTGTCACTTCTCTATTCTGTGCTTCAAGAGAAGGTGATAAAATATCTTGCTGGCAAAAATGCTACATTATCTGTGCTTTTTCATGTTAAAATCTATTTTATAAACGAAAGCCTTGCTAAATATTAAGTCCCAATTCCACATGCTGACATATTGTGAAGCCTTTATATTTTGTTGTGGTATAGGTTTTTAAAAGGTCAAGCTAAAGTGTTCAGAGTCTAGTCTGAATGTATATTCTATGGACAAATAGGATAAAAAACTTATATTAATAACATTTTTTATTAAAAGCATATCTTTATTTGGCAATCTCAGCCTGTAAAATTCTCTGAGATAGAATTTCATCTGAGGTTAAGCTAAGGTTATCCATGTAGTATTGGCAATTTGTGCTGTGTCACCCTTTCATGTGCTTCTTAGATAAACCCAGCAAGTACACAATACATAATTTTAAATATGTAGAATACAATACCAATCTCTTTGAATTCAGTGCAAGGTTTCTCAGAGGAAAATACCAAGGTGGTAAAGATGCTACAAGGGATAAGCAAAACACACTTAATTGTTTAGACATCTATTAAGGGTCAACGGGTTAATGCAGAAGCTACTCGACTTCCCATAGCAGCATAAGAGAGTTTTTTTCTACGAGAGGCAGTACTACTGATGTGAGGTGTCGGGTCAGGTGTATCAGGGTACACAGAGTGTAGAAGATGGGCCCTGCTGAAACCAGATGTCCATGGCTCACTACTGGGAATGCATCTACTGCTACGACATTACCCAGAGGAGTTAAGGAGCCCAAGCTGTTGCCCTAAGCGGGCACTTATCTTTGACACTGAGGAACTAGGTGGTGTAAGCCAGTTAATGCAACAAAACAGAGGGAATTATCCACCAAAAATAAAGAACCGATCAGATTCTTAAAATGCTGTGAGTCTAAAAAGGAATCTCTTACCCAATCCTGCAAATAGTCCTGCCTAATTTTATAATTCCTCTAAATTAGACTAGCCACATGCTTATTGCTAAGCTCAAATCTGTCTGCAGGATCTAACATATGTTAAATCATGTGTCTGATTCCCTGCAACCTATTCTGTAACTCAAAAGCCATCCTGTAGTTTCTACTTATCTACTGACAATTGAAAACAAATAATGACTGTGTTGCTGATATTTTTGTGACCCAGGAACATTTTACAGTAAACGTGTTTGTACAGAAATCCACCAAACCCAAAAAGGGAGGGGAAATCTGTTTTCAGGGAATATTTTGCTCTTCTGCAAAAAGCAAAAGCTATAACAGAAATCACTTTTCTCACCACAGAAATAAAGTCACCTCTGTGTAATTATTTTTGGAAATTCCTTGTTATAGCTGTAATTGACAGACTGTGAAGAGTTTCTTCTTTTGAACATGTTGAACCTTATTAAATCCTTTTTTTTTTAATTCCTTTTGTGAAAACACAAAATTAAGTATGATTATTTAAGTATGTACTCTATTTGGAAGACGTAGTTTCTGGCATATTGAAGCTAAGAAATAAAATTCAGGTCACACCACGGAGGACTGTCCTGATTGCTTTACAGATAACTGATCTCAACACGTAATATTAGGCACTCAGTTAATTTTCAGCTTGAATTTTTACTCATGGCTTCGTGACTGAAGTAGCCTTTTTTCTCCTGGATATGGTCACACTATGCTTGGTTTCTATACAAGTGAGTGGGGAAAGCTCTCTTATGATGCTGATGGAGAACCCAAATGAAATTCCTTGTAAACTATCTAGCGTAGGCAGGCTTACCAGCTATTTCTTTTCTAAGAATTACTGTCTGCATCAAGGTAGAATGACTGGCAACTGAGAAAAACCTCAGGCCTCGATTAATTCCAAAGTTAGCCATTGCGCAGCCCGTGAGTCGGTGGGTGTTAACATCCCACGCTGCCCTTTAGTTGACCTCAACATTGGACTTCTGGAGCAAACACTGATAAGGGGTGAATGACAGTTCAGCTGCATGCAAGCTCTGAGCTAGATGACTGAGTCACCCGGACCTTGGCTATCACCTTTTCTACTTGGGTGATGCTGCGGGCTGTGACCTTTATGCTGAAGGTGCTGAGCTTAAAAGCACAGAGCGTGTCTCTTTCAGTGCCTGGGTTAGCTTCCAAATGTCAGTGCTTTTATAAGGATGGGTAGTAGAATCACTCTTTTGACAGGTCCAACAGGAAAAAGAGTTAAAAAAACTAAAACCAAAACACAACCAAAACTAGAAAAAAACCCTGCTGCTGTTTAAAATAGACAGAAGTTCCACAGAGTGTACTCCACTGCAGAGTCATGAGGTGCCAATGCTTACCCTCCATAATCAGTTGTTAGCTATCACCTCCCTACTTCACTAGGAACTTCTCACCTTCTTAATCAAATTGTCATAAATAGGTCAGGAATTCTTGCTACGGGTTTTATTCGACAACACCTCTTTATCTCTTACTTGTCCTAAGTCTTATCCAATTTTCTCTTACTTTTCCATGTACTCTGTCCTCATGACAATCACTTCTATTTGATTACTGCTACAAGGCCCTGATTGCACTTCCTCACTGATGAGAGAGCTCTGGGACTCAGGGAAATAGGGTTGTAATCCAAATTCTGCCAAAAACATCCTGACCTCAGACAGTGCATTCTGTAGAAAAGTTCTGATGCTTTTGGTCACACAGAATACTCATTTACTCCAGGAGGAGTGAACAGGAATCAGGAAAATGAATCCCAGAATGATTTTTTGTATTACCAGGCAGAATTCACAGGTTATAGCCTGTAATAATCTCTTACTCATTTTTGCCTCTGGTAAGATAGTGCTTTCTCTTGTGGAAGACTAGAGTTGTATCTCTGTTAATGACTATGAGATGGTCTGTGACAAGCTTTCTGAGAATGTGATTGCTCTCTGATTCTGCTCTGGTAAGTGAGAATAGAGGGTTAAAAATCTTCCTTTGTTAACAATGGACCATGTTGTTTTGGTTTTCTTATTTCATCATGGCTTGGTTTTCACAGATTTTGTGTATTACAATGACATTTATCTTACACCCTTACTAAATCCAGTGGTTTATAATTGTAGGATTATATGGAATAATTGTGGGATTCTCTGCTCCCCCATGGGAATTCTTCTCTCTTTCCCTACTGACTAAAAGGATATGAGTTTTCTAGTGGGCAATGTATGAGCCTGGGAACTGGGGAGTCCAGCTTTTATTCCCAGCTGTGTCAATGATTTATTTAGGGATTTCTCAGTGCCTCAGTTTTACTAGAACAATATTGTTAACTTGCCTTTTGATAGTAGTGCTAGGAAAATCCCTGGATTGTTTGCTGTTTCAGTGAAAGATGAGGTTGCTCCACACTTACAGAGGGCAGATTAGTCATTCAATGAATTCTGCAAGCAATAGCTGGAGACATCGTGCTTGTACAGAAAGTTACAGCTTGTGTATTCGTGTTCAGCATTGTGCATAAGCTGAATACCATTATTGTCCCAGCCCTACTGGGTGCTCCCTTTGTGGGTTAAATAGAAGTATTGGAGGATGGTGTGGCAATTTGAACACCTGAGTCTATGGGGTTGTGTGCAGCATCTGATCTTGAATCTTTCTTGATTAAATTTCCAAGCTGTTTAGACTCTCCCCATTGTTTATATAACCCCCCACATACATACATACTTATACAAAACCAAACACATACATGCTCCCTCTTAAGATTGAAACCTTCTCTGTCCTCTTTTCTTAGGCTGATAAAAAAAAGCCCAAAAAACCACCAAAAAAACCCAATAACTAAAAGAATCCCAGAAAATGAGGAACAAGAGAAGTTTTTAAATAGCTATTCCCTTCAGGAGGTCAAGAGAGGTGATTCTCCCCCTTTACTCATCTCTTGTGAGACCCCACCTGGAGTACTGTGTCCAATTCTGAAGCCCCAAACATAAGAAGGACATGGAGCTCATGTAGAAAGTCTAGAGAAGGGCTACGAAGATGATCAAAGGGCTGGAGCAACTCTCCTACGAAGACAGGCTGAGAGAATTGGGGCTGTTCAGCCTGGAGAAGAGAAAGATCCAGGGAGAACCCGTAGAGGCCTTCCAGTACCTGAAGGGGTCTACAGGAAAGCTGAGGAGGGACTTTTTACAAGGGCTTGTAGTGAGAGGATCAAGGGATAATGAATTACAATTGGAAAAGGGGAGATTTATGTTAGATATTAGGAAGAAATTCTTTCCTGTGAGGGTGGTAAGACACTGGAACAGGTTGCCCAGGGAAGTTGTGAAAGTGTTCAAAGCCAGGCTGGATGGGGACTTGAGCAACCTGATCTAGTGGGAGGTGTTCCTGCCAAAGCAGGGGTGTTGGAACTAGATGATCTTTAAGATCCTTCCAACCAAGACCATTCTATGATTCTATGTTTCATAGATAAATAGTTCTAAGGAATTAGAAGTTACAAGATACATCTGTTTTTATTCATGAGCAATACAGTGAAGCTAATAAGTTCTGGGGTTTTGTTGTTTTTTTTTTCCAATACCCTCTATGTATATTATATGCCAAGAGTAGGTGTATGAAGCTTTCTCCTCTGTAGTGAGACTGCTTAGGCATATAATAATATTAAGATGACTAAGGAGAGAAGATATATCCCAAAAGTGCTTGAAAATGCTTTTAGATTTCCGAATTGTTTAGTCCTATATATATATATATGAATATAGTGCCTGATGTTCATGCATACAGATATATATATGTACACATGCATATATGTCAACACGTATTAACCATAGCCCCTTCAACCCTGCCCCTGTGCACCAAAAAGACACCAGAGTCCCTTTCACAAGGTATTTTCTCTCACAAAGTATTCACATCTCCAAATGACCAGTTTTAAAGATCATAACCTAGTCATCTCACAAGGTACAATGACATATGTATCAGAGACCAATTAATTGCTCAAGTTAGTAACATGTTATCCCTACCCTCCTCCAATGTGCATGTTCACAGCACCAGCCATCGCTTCTGCTGTTCCATCTTTGTTATTTTATTTTTCACTTTCTACCCTGCAGCAGCAGGGTGGCAGCAGCTCTGATTGCAATGACCAGCAGACATGGTTGGCAGGGGGGAAATGTAAAAAACCAGTCCTACAGTCTGGCTAGATTTGTGGATAATATACTGCAACAACCAGCCATTTCATGCCTGTGGCTGTGTCAGCTGAGCCATCCACAGTCCATTTTTTCATTGGTGGTAATTTTTTTTCAGTGTCTATGAAATCAGGAATGGGACACAGCATGATTGGAATTTGGCCCGTATCCTGTTGAGTTAGTAGAATGGAAAGAAAATAAAAAGTATACTGACCCAATTTCTTTGACGAAATATACTGGGCCATAACAGCAATAACTATGAACATGTTTATTCTTTGAATCATTTTTCAGATGAAGTGGCCTAGGACAATACATTACAAATGGAGCTGGAGATCAGGGAGTGAAGCCTTCTCATCAGGCTATCCATTAACTTAAAATGGCTCTTTACATCCCAGGTGTCAAAGATTGAAAGTAGGCTTAATTTTTTTCTTTCTGTTGTTTTTCTACCTAATTTCATTTCACTGAAAGTTTCTGTCCACTTTTTTTAACCTGCTTCAATTAAAGGAGTTTTTTGTTTGTTTGTTTGTTTGGTGTGGGTTTGGTTTTTTTTTTTAATAAAATAAAATAGAATCAGTCAGTGTAGTTTTTCCTTATGTGACAATCACCTACTGTTAGGATTTGAGGAGACTGTTCCCCTTGCTCTCTGGAGTGAGCAGAAATGTGCCTGGCTGCATCTGGAAGTGAGGAGAAACATAATAGCACAATCAGATAGTTTTTCAAATGCAAAGTGGAGGATGCACTTAAAACCTGATAATCATCTAAATCGAACAGCTTGTGCCTACCTTTGGTTCCAGCAAGAAGGAGCGTGCCAAGTGGTCGGCTCCAATTCTTGGATCTATGTCCCAGGAAGGACCAAACAAACCCTCTGATCTCCATCTCAGTTTCCTCATTCATAAAATGGGGACAATAATCTTCCTGCATCTTTGTGGAGCACCTGGATATATCTGAATGCTAAGTGGTAGGACACAATGGGAGCCAAGCAGTATTGTCCTTGAGCACCATATGGCCAGCAAGGTTGCCAGCATTCAGAGCTTAGGAAGCCAGATTAATTTAAAACTCCTCCCTCAAAAAAAAAAACCAAACCACAAAAACAAACAAAAAAACCCAATCAAATCTCAATCCCAAACAACAAATAAAATGTTAATTTAGTGCTAATAAACAGAATGTATTTCAGAAATGCTTTGCCAAATAAATCTTCCCTCACAGCTTCCCACCTGCTAGTACTGGCAGAAAAATAGTAGTACCTGCAGTATAGGGTGCAGCTCCTCCTCCAGTGCAACCCTGTTTTCGTTGCCTTCTTCAGACCTACAACATAAAGTCCCTATCTTATCACCTTCCTGCTTTTCAGCTTTTATTTCCAGAGATCCACCCAAAATGCTTAAAAACTGTAGAATTAGTTACTAGGAGAGGATAAGAGAAAAACGTAGTTATGTCTGTGAATTTGTATGTGACTTGGGCCTGAGCTTTTGCTTAATTCAGAGATCATTCAAGTTGACCTCTGTCCATGTCATTGAAGTGTCCATCATGGGGAAAAGAGGGACTCAGACCTGAAGACAGAGAGGAGAGATCAAACACCTGAGTGAGGGCAAGAAGGACATTTTGATCAAATTTGTAGATTTATCTTTCCAGGAGAGTTTTCCTTTCCCATTCGACAGCAGGTGAGTGTGAGCCAAGGTGCTTTATGTTGGCAGAGGAGTGGAGAAGGGCAGTCTCTCCAAGGTGGTGGCTCGAGGAGTTCTGTGGACAAAATCCCAGGCTAAGCTGTGTATTGGTATTACTCCAAGGAGCCTGAATGCATGAAAACAGGAATCCAGGGATCCCAGCAATTTACGGGTTGGACACTAGCTGTCCTTCAGGGCAAGGCCCCTCCACAGAACAGGCAATGTCTGTCTTACAGTATGTTCCTGTTAGCAGAGGTTGGGTAAGCAGGACTAGCAGTATGATGGTACAAGGTCTGGGCACTGGTTTCAGGCAAACACAGTTATTTGCTACATTTTTATTTTCAATGAGAGGTTTCATCATATGTGAATCCCCACCTAAAGTCTATTCATTGTAAGAACTGACAGAAATAAAACTAGGTGAAGGAAAGCAGATGGCTGAAGCATGTTGTTGAAAAAATCAATAGTCCTGCTCCTGATGCATCGATATTTGGGTGTGGACACATTCAGAATTGATGTTTAAATGTCAGCTGGGCCCAATTTGCAGCCTTTCAAAGCCGCCTTTGTGTTTTTAATTCAGCAGGACGGAAGGTCAGGAGTTTTACTAAGTATTCAACTCCAATGATACACTTTACAAACATTCATTTTTACTTGAAAAGATCACCTTTTATCTTGTTCCATCGGTAGTAGCCAAGATGGGAGAACATAGAGCAGGCATAAGTTCAAAGCTTGGTCAAAGGACAACAGTTGCTTATGTTATCTTGACTGTAAAGCTCGCATCATTGATCCTGATAAACTGAGTAGCTGCAAGTCTGAGTTTTTCCAGTGTAGAATTATAAAATATCAATAAGTTCTTTTTTTGTCCAAATCTGTAAAGATACTGTGGCCAATAAAACTCATCACTGAGTTGGTTGTTTTTGATGTGTGCATATTTGGTAGTAGAAAGAAGACTGTAAGGCTATTTAATAGTGTTAATAGCACAGAAAAGAACATAAAAGACATGTATTTCCTTTTTCATGAGATATATTTAAATTACCAGAATTTCAGTAAGTACAATGTGGCAAAACCTCTTTAAAACTAACAGAAATGTGTGTTTAAATAATCTGAAGAGTTACACACCTTAAAATGCAGGTAAACAAGAGCTATAGGAAATTGTAAAAAAAATCTCATTAGTGTTTCAATGCTGATACAAATAGAATAGTTTGTTTTAAAAATTAACTTAAAGACATTGTTTCCTTACTTTGACATGGTTACTGAATAATAGTTTGGACATAATTAATACAGACATAATAATTCAGTTGTCCATTTCACAAACCCGAGCAAAGTACTCCCTTCTTTATGTATAGTAGAGACTTCAGGAAGTAGTAATTGAAGTTTAAGCAAAAGGACATTATAAACAGGATTTTGCTAGATAAATGAAAAGGGACAGTTTTAAACCCAGTTACTTTAGATGGAGTAGATGTCAGTCAGTGTACTGCAGGAAAATTTTGCCAGGCACCAGTGGTGACATTTGCTATGTGCCTTGCAAAGAAGCAAAATACTGAACAAGACTAGTCAGGATGGGGAAGCCAGTCTTCAGAGCTATTAATAAGCTACAGTTCCTTTGAAACTAATAGAACTGGAGGGTGTTTGGAGTTTTTCATGAGACTTGAATTTATTTTCATCTCAGCTATATTACATACTATGAGTGACAGATATGTGGCAATCTAGATTATAGAAATTTTACTCAAAGTTCTGAACTGCAAAGATAGAACAATGCTTGTCACATCTCAAAAAGGCTACAAAGGAAAATCCTAAATAGTTAATGGAGGCACCAAAAGGAAACAAAATAGCCAAGCTTCATAAAAAGCAAAAAAAACCCCTATATTTATAGCTGTAAAACAAGAAATCTTCAGAACTTTCTGAATAATAGAGGACAAGAACTACCTTAAAATCCCAGGCAGGAAAAATTAATCTGAAAGCATGCTTTTTGAAGAAAATCTCAGACATACTTTTGTTGAACAGAAGATTCTGTCTGTAAGGAAGGGCCTGGGAGACACATTCTAGGAAAACACTCCCAGATTGCATGGCACAGCCAGAATCGTTTGCCCAGAAGATCAGAATAGGACACAGTTATGAAATAATACAGACACGAAGGTCAGCTTGTCCAGCATTCATGTCAACTGGATTGTGGTTAGGAATCAACCAGGCAGGCAGTTTCAGAAAAACAGCTTCAAACTCCCTTCTAACAGAAAAAAAAAGAAAAAGAAAAAAAAAAAAAAAAGGCAAAAAAAAAAGGCAAAAAAAGCAAGACCTCAGGAGCTACAGGCCAGTCAGTCTCACCTCTGTGCCTGGCCAGATCATGAAGCATGGCTTTACCAAGGGCAAATTGTTCCTGACAAATTTGGTCGCTTTTACTATGGGGCAACAGGGTCACAGCATTGGTAGACAAAGGGAGAGGAACTGATGCCATCTACATGGATTTGTGCAAAGCATTCAACACTATCCTGCGCGACATACTGGTCTCTACATTGGAAAAATGTGGATTCGATGGATGGACCACTCAGTGGATAAGGAATTAGCTAGATGGTTGCCAAGTTGTGGTCAACACTTCAGTGTCCGCTGTTTAACATCTTTGTCAGTGGCATGGACAGTGGAATTGAGTGCGCCCTCAGCAAGTTTGCTGGTGACACCAAGCTGTGTGGTGTGGTTGACATGATGGAGGGAAGGGATGCCATCCAGAAGGACCTTGACAGGCTTGAGAGGTAAGCCTCTCATGTGCTAACCACATGTGCAAGGCCAAGTGCAAGGTCCTGCACATGGGTCAATGCAATTCCAATCACAGTTACAGGCTGGGTGGAGAATGGATTGAGATCATCCCTGAGGAAAAGGACTTGGGGGTATTGGTTGATGAGAAGCTCTACATGATCCAACAATGTGTGCCTGTGGCCCAGAAATCCAGTTGTATCCTGGGCTGCATCAAAAGAAGTGTGGCCAGCAGGTCAAGGGAGGTGATTCTCTCCCTCTGCTGTGCTGTTGTGAGACCCCACCTGGAGTATTGGGTCCAGTTCTGGAGTCCCCAATGTAAGAAGGACATGGAACTGTTGGAATCAGTCCAGAGGAAGGCCACGAAGATGATTCAAGGGTTGGAGCACCTGTCCTGTGAAGACAGGCTGAAAGAGTATGGACTTTTCAGCCTGTTCTCCCCTGGCTCCAAAGAGACCTTATAGTGGCCTTCCAGTACCTGAAAGGAGCCTATAGGAAAGCTGGGGAGGGACTTTTTATGAGACCATGTAGTGATAGGACAAAGGCGAATGGTTTTATGCTGAAAGAGAGTAGTTTTAGATTAGATTTTAGGAAGACATTCTTTCCAGTGGCGGTGGTGAGACACTGGCACAGGTTGCTCAGGGAAGTTGTGGCTGCCCCCTCCCTGGCAGTGTTCAAGGGCAGGTTGGACAGGGCCTTGAGCAACCAGGTCTAGTGGAAGGTGTCCCTGCCCATGGCAGGGGGCTTGTAACTAGATGATCTTTAAGGTCCCTTCCAACCCAAACCATTCTATGATTCTGTGATTTAAAAACCATTGTAAGGTTTGGTAATTGATATAGTAATACTAGAGTCAAAGTTGAAGATTCATCATTCTCAGGTATCTGTTTAAATTAAAGACACAGGGATGGAAACATACCACATGATACCCCCTCTGTAAGAAAGCTGGGTCCTTCAAAGATCCTCCTATGCTGCTGTGAATTCTTCAGTGGGAAGGACGTATTTTATTTAGGAGCTTTTATGAGTTGAAAATAATGACGTACCAGGGTTTGTTGGGTTTTTTTGGTCTATTTTACAATTACTTAGAAAATACTAAGAGGTTTTTTGTCCTCATTTATTCTGAGTAAGAAAAAGAATAATTATATAGAGCCCTGAAGAACCAAAACAAAACAAGAGGAAATTTATGGCCATGTGCCCTACTCATACCAGAACTTAGAGACATGTTACATCTTTAATATTGTAGAAGAAAACTTCATTCATAAAGACCAGTATGACTTTCTTGGAATGACATTTTACTTTGCAGAGATTAATGTTTGGCTGGTTGGCCTTGTTTGTTTGTTTGCTTGCATTAGAGGAGTCTGCTAAAGCATATTGACTTAAAACAAAAGTCACCTTGCTATCTGTGGCAATAGCCCCACTAACAGTGCTTGGATTCTCAGGCCTAACTGGCATTGTGTTCTGCTGTTTTTTGAAGGTGTTTGAAAGTTTAAGTAGAACCCATCTTAACACCACTAGCCACTGACCTGCTTCTTGAGCTTATCTATTTAAAACACAGCATTCTCGATGATTTCTCCCCCAGTGTTTTAAAACCAAACTCGTTCCCTATCCCCATATTCCTTTTCTGTGATTTATAGTCCACAGCTTTGGATTTAGGACTGTAGAGATCCCCCATGGCACTGTAGTCTCAGTAACGCTGCTTACTCCATGTGTGCTCTCTGCACTATTGGTAAACGGAAGACTTCATCCCCCAGAGTTATCTCAGCAGTATCTTCCACAAACACATCTCTTCTTTAAAAGAAGAAATAATCTACTTTTCCAGCTAGCTGAACTTTGACTAGACAACAAATGCAGCCACCTCTTATGTAGCTGATTTAGCTACCCCACCTGACTAAGCTAAAGTGAATGTGATTCGCAAAGATTTTCTCTTTATCCCTGTGTTTGTCTTCCTTACTTCTCCGGCTGTTTATCTGTGCTTGTACCTGGGAAACCTGGGGAACTCTAAGCAGCTCTCTCACACTGCAAGGTGCATGCCAATCACCTCAGCAGGGGTATACTAGTGGTAGAATGAGACTTTGGGGAGTCTAATATGTAACGTGCAGCGCAGATGATACATTTCTCTTAATTTTCCATTTCAGAAGTTCTTATTGTTTCTTCATGTAATACAGTTTTATCTGCTGGTCTTAGCTTATACAACAGCCAAGTGTTTTTACATCTCAGGATAGGTGTTTTTCTTCCTTCTTATTAATTTAAAGAAATAAATATCTTCATGAGAGTGACCTTCATTATACCTCAGACCTGATCATTGCTCCCTGTGGGCTCCATTACCTCAGTGAAAGCCATGGACAAAGTTCACTCAATAATTAGAGGAACTGGAGTTGTTGTGGTCTGGGAACCTGACACCCCTGCTGTGCTGAATGGCAGTGTACAGATGAAGGATTTGAGAGATGAGAGAGAAAACGAAATTAAGGCTGCCTAAGGTCTGCTTTGTGCATTAACTTGGAAATAAGGTGCAGGCACAACAAAGAAGCAGTAGTAAATCATTCCCAGTTATTATATGTTCAAACAGGTGGATGTGAACTCTCATGAGTAATTCAAACCTACGATAAGATGAATATTGCTTAATAAAAAATATTGTTTTGTGTCCACAAAACTAGTACTTGTCCAACAAAACTTGTTGTATTTTTCTGTGTAATTGGCTGTTTAGAAAAGAGATCATACACAGTAAATTCATACAATATATAAAATATGTTTAAATATATATATTTGCATACATACGTGCACATCAATATATATGTGTTCATATATCTAAACTAATCAGTGCATATCAAGAGTACTTAATACAAGGAGAAAATATTTCACTGTTAAATTCATGGGCAGTATTCATGTGTTCAACAGCATTTCCCTTCTACATTACCACCTATATCTGCCCTGAAGAACTCTCTGGAGGAAGCACCTACAGACAAGTTGCCCTACAGCACCCAGATATAGAATCATAGAATTGTTTTGGTTGGAAAATACCTGTAAGATCATCAGGTTCAACCCTTAGCCTAGCACTGCCAACTCCACCACTAAACCATGTCACTAGGCACCACATCTACACGTCTTTTAAATACCTCCAGGGATGGTGACTCCACCACTTCCCTTGGTAGCCTATTCCAGTACTTGACAACCCTGCAAGTAAGTAAGTTTTTTCTAATATCCAATCAAAATCTTCCCTGGGGTACCTGAGGCCATTTGTTCTATTGCTTGTTATCTGGGAAAAGAGATGAACACCACATAAACCAGGTCAGGGCCCAGGACAGGTCTCGTGATACAGTGTGGATATCCACAGTTTTTCCAAGTACCTTCCAGAAAGACTGCATTAACTTGGATATTCTAAAAAACTTAAAGCCATGCATTGATATAACTGAGAACTGGAGGCCAGATGTGAGTGAAATGCTTTAAATGGGACTTTGGTTGACTCTGTGCAATGTTGACCTGCTAGTAAGTAACACAGCCCACCTCTAGCTGTGGTGTGCAGTGAATGGTAGTGGTGGGCTTTGTGGCTTCTGCTCAGCAGTCTTCACTCCTACAAAAGCCAAAGTATGAGGTGAGAGGTGGCATACCCCAGGGGCTTCCCGGATGAGAAGCTGAGAGCTTCCCAGGGTGCCCATCCAGACCTCCAGGTCACTCTGGGTCCCCAGAAACTTTCATCTCCCATCTGGAAGCAGTCTAGCTTCCTAGCTCCAACATCGCAATGTGACAAACTTTTCTTAGCTCCAGAGGTCTCTGAGTTCTTGGGTCTTTCACAATATGCTAGTTCTCTGGAAACTCTGCTTACCTTTCTCTTTTCTGCATTTGCTTATGTTAGCATCTTGCCCACCTGCAATCCCCAAACTGGGAAGAGTACCTGCTTAGGGAGGTGCTCTCACTACACACCAAACCATACCAGCCACACAGGGCACTTCCCAAAGTATGATTTAGGTAGTTTCATCTTCAGATATGTTCTTTAAGCATCCCACTTTCCTGGAGAGTATATTAACAACCAAACCCTTGGTTAGGTGGCCTTGGAGAAGCAGGTAGGAAGGTGAGGCTGCCTTTCATCTCTGCTTTAGCAACAGTGCTGCTGTGCAGAGAAGAATGCAGGACTCCGCCTCCTACCTCTCTAGCTTGTCCTCTCAAATAAAATTTATGACTGAAGGAGGTCAACCAGCAGAGCTGCTCTCAGGTGCCACAGTGTTGGGTGCTGGTCTTCCCGGGCTCTCCAAGAAGGCCAGTCTGCCCTTGTCTGAGGGAGTGGGGGCCAGGGCAGGCAGGAGGGGTGAGTAATTTGATTGCATCCACCTATTTTTGCTTTGTGAGGAACTGGAGCAGAGCACAGCATTATTGGAGCGGGGTGTTACTGTGAAGGCACACAGGGCGGGATGGCAAAGTTAACTTCTATAAAATGGTGCTACTTGAACAATCCCCAGTCCTTCATCTATTTTCTTCCACAACGGCCTTTCTTTTCACCATTATTTATGCCAGTTTATTTTTCAAGTAGGAGCAATTCCTCTACCCAGGTTGCAATAAGCAACAGTGCCAGCAGAAGTGAGGGTATGATGGGGAAAAAATAGCAGTAGAAAAAGAAGGTAGGTGGAGACTCCCAAAACTGTCCTAAGCCCCACTGCTGCTGAGTGAACAGCTATTGCCAGATAGTGCCTTTAACTGTTTCCTTCATGAGAGCAGATGTCTTCTTGCTTCCCCACCTAGCTCTTTCCATTTTTAATTTTTTTTTTTATGCCATTCCTTGGGTTTTCTCCCTTTCCCTGTCATTTTGCCAGCCTTTTTTGGATCCTCTGCTCACCAATGTGTTTTATGTTATGGTCATCAAGGACAAGGGATTATTCCTGCCACTCTGTGACTCCTTGTTTTATTATATCAGCTGAAGGAGTCCTCTCCTGCATTTGTTTCTTTCTGAAAGAGATTACTCCTTTGTTTTGGGCTGTTTGCATGTGGTCTCTGACACACTCAATGCTGTTGGCTGTTCAAGGGCCACCATGTTGGTCCTGCCTGGTCACCAATCTGTCACCAGCCTCCACCTCCTCCTGTCTGTGTGGCTGTGGGTGAGGCAAGATAAGCAGAACATACAATGCGTTAAGAGGAAATTTATACCATACTTGACAGCGTTACCCTGTTGATGGCTGCCAAAAATATGACTGGCATCATTTTCTTGGGTTTTTCTCTGATCTCAGATGTAAATTTGATGTGTGTTCAGGCAAGCACATATTTCAGAAGAATTTGGAAGAATAATTTATTCCACATATAGCTGTATTACAAGTATTTACTCTGCTGAATTGAACTCCAGCCATCTTCACAATTTCCCTTTATTTAAGGTGAGTAATCATGGTGTCATCTTTAATGCTGCAACTGTTTATGGGAATTGGAATTTTAAAATCCCAGCTGTGAAAACTCAAGACATTTACTCCCATGTTCTCAGTTAGGAAAAGAAAGAGAAACCTGAAAAAGTCACCTAGATACTTGTGGGTGGAAAAAACCCACCTGTGTTATAACATGTGGTTAGGAATAGGAACATTACAGACATTTTTTTCTTTTTTATTTAATACATGTTACAGAGATATCATCGCAATGACCCATTTTGAACTGCGCATCCCACCCCTCTCCACTTTTATAATGAACATCTCTACATTGTGCCTTCTTAGTGAAAAATTTTCACATGTTGTTCTACAGGCAGGTAACACTAGAAATCCATATAGTTCCTAAAAGTACTGTGTGCTTACTCCTGTACAGTGCTTTAAACTTTTAAAGAGGAATTTTCTGAAGGAAGCAAAAGCAGCTTTATGTATCTTTTTACTTTTGTGAACTCCTTACTCTAACATACTGTGGTATCAAACATACACACATCCTGTATTTGCAACTTTCCATACTTGTTATATGCTTTCTCTAGGGAAATTTCTATACTCCCTCTTGATGAAAGACAGAATATTTACTTATTTTAAGTAAATATATGATATATTACTGTCCATCATTGCCTTTATAAGTGAAGAAGGCAAAAACTGCTTCACCCCTGTGTGTTCTTCAGTCAACATGAAAACATTAAAAAACCAAACCAAACCAAACCAAAAAACAACCACCAACAACTTAGAGAGCAGAGAATGAAAACCACAAAAATATGAACTTTGCATTAAAAAAAAACCAAACAAAAGACAGAAAAATTATAAGAAGTTCTCTTATAATTGTGTGGAAATAAAAAAAAAGAGAACAAAGGCACAGGGCCAAGGGTAAATAAGTGTCCTGAGCCCCTTTGCTATCACATGTCCAGGTAAAAGACCACTTTATTGTCTGGGATGAGGTCAGCTCCATTATTTGCTTTCTCAGAGTCAGAGATCAACTATAGAAATATCAGTGTGGATAGTGACAGAATATTAGTGACAGAAAGGAGTCAAAAGGAACACAAATCAGCAGGGTGACAAAGTGGTTTACAGGCTCCTGGACTGAGTTAACACGTCACACAGGGTTGCGTGACAGTGCATGAAAAAGAAATGCAAGTACTGCGGGGTGAAGAGGACTTTTCACAAGACTGAAGGTCCTGTGCCCCAGAGCTTTTGTTAAAAAATAGTCAAATTTTGAAGAAAAAGATGCAGTAGCAGATACTGTTGAAAGTTCAACGATTGCTCAAGTCCAAAGCGATCTCATTAGAAAACAAAATAAGAGACGGGGTTACACCAAGGGCTGGAAAAGGAACAGCGAGGAAGAGGGGAGATGGAAGACAAACAAATGTGTATGACATCTTGCAGTCTGAGAAGAAACAAAAAAATTATTTGTGCTTCTCAGTCAGTCACCAAGACAACAACAGATTGGATTTGGAGCTGCCTGTAATAATTTATGACTACTTCGTCTTGGTTGGATTATCGTGCAGCTTTGCCTGCTTGTGTTGGATTCATTAGCATGGCAAGAGCTTCAGCCAGAAAGACAAGGTAGAGGGAGAAAATGGTAATTTACGGATTTGGGGAAATTTGGATCAAAAAAATTTGGATCCATTTTGATATAAAAATACTAGTGAAACTGAAAAAGGTTATAACTCTTGTTGTTTTGAACGTATTTTGTTCTATGATTTCTTCCCAGTGGTAAGTGACAGAGAAGCACACAAAGAGTAGTGACAATGAAATTCCTTGTTGCTATAAAAGTACCTTTTTCTGGTTCCTGTATCCACTCCTGATCTTAAGCTCCCAAAAAGAAATCTCAAAAGCATGCCAAGAACCAGCAGGACCCCTTGGCCCTCACAGCCATCTGGAAGGAGCATCATGGTGGTTTTTTTCACCCTTGGAGGACAGTGTGGCAAGCTCAGAGAGGTGGAAGGCAATGGAGAAGCTGAAGCAATGCTCCTGCAAGAGCTGTGTCTCGGGAGTGTGGTACATTTTGAACACAGGAATGACAGTGATCGTGGGGAAGCTGAATACAGCTGCCTAAAAAGATCCATTCAAAAAGTAATGCAGCGGTGGCACAGGAGAGATGGACAAGCATCAGGCAACATGCTACACTTAGCACTTAACTTGGTTGTAGGATGGAAAGATGGAGGCTGGTGGTGTGGGAGGGTGCCCTTTCACAGCAAGCAAACAACTGAGTGACAAAAATCCTGTCAGTCCATTCCTGCTGAGATACCCACACCTGTTAGAGGCAAAGATGGTAAATTGCACACACAGGCAAATTGCTCACCATATGGTCTAATTTCCTTTGGAAGCAGTATGGGGCAAAATGCAGAAGAAAACATCCTACAGCATGTGAATCAAATGCCATGTTGTGGCACTGGACCTGCTAGGTTTGCTTGTTCAAAAGCCAAAGGTTTTACTGGGGATTGTCTGTCCTGTAGACTTTATTTTCTGGGACATCTTGGAGGTGTACTAAAACCTCCAAGCAACAAAAGTAAGAGAGCATTAACGATGGCAGGGAAACTCTTTTGCACCTCTGAAATGGATGCTAGAATTTAGCTCCTGAGCATCTAAAAAGTGTGGAAAATATGTTTGTTCTGCTCCACCTGTAAACCTACCCAACTTTATCACTGAAATAACCACACTTGAACCCAAGTATTTAAAAAAACACCAAACACCACTGATTCCCTCTTCCTTCCCGATGCTGCATGCCCAAGTTTTATGGCTTCAGTGAGGTGACAAATGTAAGGAAGGAGCAGTTTGGTATGTGCTGTGTTTTGCACATTGCACTGATTTTATTACCTCTAACATTTCTAGCTGACAAGATAGAAAACATCCTGTCCAAATGCATACAAAGGACCAGTTCAACATGGGTGTGTCTGAACCATTGAATTTAGTGCACAACCCACACAAATGTATTTGTGGAAATAGTTTAGTATTGTAGCCTAACTGTTTGGGTTGAACCATTCATTTATATGCCTGTATTTTTCTTAACTTGTAGCTTTCCCTTCCAAAGATACTATGACAGACCTCTCTTTCCCTCTGAGGCTAGGGCCAGCTTATAATGCTACTTTAGGATTACAATAATAAACTTACAAAAACCATAAACACAAAAAATAAATGGCAGTTGTGAACCATTCATAATTTATTCTTTACTTCTTTTTTCTCCCTACAACTATTGCAGTAGCCCTTTATGAACCCCAAATGTTCCTTGCTCTTCTGTGGCAAGCACTTTTTGAATTGTTTATTAGCTTGGAAAATTGTTTCTGTCTCTCAGGACAGGCATCAGTAGAAGATATCTAGGACTAGTACTCTGTGAAGAAAGTACCTTTATGCCTTAGGAACCAATGAACTGTTCCAAATGATCCAGTGCTGTGTGAACTATGCTGAACTGAAGACCAGCAAATGTTACCTTCCATCTCTTCTAGTGACTTTAGTGTTGTCTTCATTATCATCTTCTGTTCTCCCTTGCCAATTCACTCAGCAGTTTGCCTCCTGTGCTACATACCAGCTGACAGATGTATCCTTTTCATTTCACATACTCTTAAAGCCTTGGGCACTGCTTTCTGGAGATATTTATACAGCTCTGGGACCCAGCTGCTGGAAAAGTAGTTTGTAATGAGTATTTGTTACATATTCTACAAGAATCCACACACACTTTCTTTGCATAGAGTAAAACAAAAAGATGGTGATGCTCTGTATGTACTTTGCATATACATAAACATATACGGTAGACTTTGTTATATTCTGACAGTCTTTCAAAGGTTTTCTCTGTAACAAAATTAATTACATGAGGAACAATTTTCGTGTATGCCATAGTGACTTCAAAACATATCCATGGCAAGTTTCTTCATTTTCTACAAGCAAAGAGAGTGGGAGAATATCTTCCTCCTGTACATCCCAAGACATCACTGTGTCCTCATCTCAAACACCAGAAGAGGAAGGACATCTGCCACAAAACACACTGCTGAGTCTTCTCCCTCACAGTAGTCACCAAGAGCAGTCAGTCATGTGCTTATTCTGCTGGTGTAATTTCTTTCTCTTCTTTTCATCAATATGGGACAAAGTGCTGAACTGGTATAAAGATAACTTATTTTTTCTTTTGAAATTCTATTTCCTTATGTGTGTGTTTTGCTTTCAGGATACCTGATAGTTATATTTGCTACCTATTGAATAACCAACTCCTGGCTCTGCTTGAGGAAGGTGGCCGAATCTGAAGGCTCTTTTGCTGAGTATTTTACCCTGTTGTCTCATTTAGATCATCCATGTAGAAAAAGTGATAAACACATAATATTGGAAAAATGCCGTAGCAGAACCCTTAAGGTAAAACAACTGGTCTTTACTTCAGTTTCTGGGGCAGCATTTTAATAAACATTAGTCATGGCGATTATGGAACATTTTATCAAGGATACAGCATTTCCAGTATTATTCCATTTTTGAGTCCATATTAGCATAATAACTTGCATTAGTAGTATAATTTAAAACACTTTAAGGACATGGTTGGAGAGTAAGAGGCTCAGGCTGGAGAGTGTCTGGTTGCCAGTTACTCGTCTTGTTTCCCAGAGCCAATTAACATTTTTCTTCTATTTTTGCCTTTGCTTGACTTATCAAAATAAAAATGTGCTGCAGACTTTCAGAATCACTTAGGCTCCTTGTTCAGGCTTTAGAGACACATAGCAACACGAAGCACATTCATGCAGATTAAGTGCTCTTTGGAGTATTAGAAACCACTTAATCTGTGTAAATATGCTTCAGGTTGCTCAGTTTTTACACCACCTTTAGAAGGAACTGCAGTGGTTCAGAAAAGTGTGTGATGCATTATTTAAAAGGAGATATATAATCCATGATAAGTTTATCTTCTAAATGACTATTGTCAGAATCATATTTTATTGTTTTGTATTTTTATACTTCATTGCACTGTGTTAATGCAAATGACAAAGGGAATTTCCTACTATATACTCTATTACTTTCAAAATTCTGCTTTTATCACTGTTGATTTAGAAGATAAGCATGAGAGATGTGTGAGTACTGGGCAATTTTACTTTACAAATTCATGCAGCAGGAAGGATTTACACTTTTAAACAGAAAAAGGTAAACAGTATTTATTTTCTCATCTAACTAAATATGTTAGCCCGTGCATAAAAAAACATACCTTTTTTGTTTCCGTTGACTCTAATTTTCATTTGCAGTAGAGCTGAAAAGAATGAGGTATGAGACAAGACTAAGAACAGCATATTGGGCTGTTAGCTTTTTTGCTTTCAGGGTTTACAGTGTCATTTAGTCTAATAATTCTTCATAGTATAGTTTAATTATTACCAAAAATAGAAAGCGTGGTTGCATAGCACAGCTTTCCCAGAGGATGTCTTACATATCCTGAGATAAATTTAAGCTCTGTATTTAATATATTTGCAACTGTAACTGTGTTGTATTCTGAAATCCCTTGTTACTCAAATGCTTGCAGCAGCCATTTGTAAGCAGATGGTGATATGGACAAGACAGCGCCCATCATAAAATGAGTTTTAGCATCAATAAATACCTGTTATGGGGAAAAGCCTATACTCTGTGATGATTTAGTAAACACCAATCTTCCCTACTTGTATTTCTGGGGCTCTTGGCCTCCTGACTTGAAGTGCAGCATCCGTTCCAGGTGTGGTGAGTCAGTGCCAGCTGCTGGGGGCGAGTGCTGCTGTGTCCCCTACACTTCACCACTGAGGTTCTCCATTTGCTGAGGATGCGCTGCAAGAATCCAACACATCGAGGCTCATCACTCCCTGAGGTTGTCCTGCATGGGAAATAATGGGGCCACAGTGGTTTATATTCTGGCTCCAAAGCAAGACTTCCCCTGCCACAGTGATCATAACCTCACTGTGGTTTTAATAGGGGCTGGCATGGCTCTCCTGATTCCTGCCCTGGTACCTGTGACAGAGATGATGGGAGAAGGGGAATGATTACTTGTGTGTTAAGGCAGGTGGAAGGCTCCTTTGAAAAACAGTAAATAAGACTTGGAAAGGGCAGAATGTAGCCCATTTGCTGGGTGCAGAGTTGAATTTTATCTTTCCTTTGCTCCTTTCACATAAAATAACTCAGAATGTGACCTTAGCTGTGAAGGCGTGTCTGCTCCAAGTCATTTCATTGTCCCTGTACCAAAGTTTTTTTGTTTTACAGAGATTTGTAATTTTTTTTTTTTGTTAAGATTTTCAAAGGTTCTTTTTTGTAAAAATAAATTTTTAAAAATTACAAAGGAGCTCTGAAAATTCTGACCTTTTCCTGTGATAAGCAGCATCCAACTGAGGTAAACCAGATCAATAAGGCCTCTCAAATGATTTCGAAATGTATTTAACAAAAAAGGTAAGGTAACTAAGGTAGTTTTCCTAATTTTCATCCAACTTAAGGTGAATGTTGCACTGTTTATGAATTGCACAAGGAATACTAATATTTTTTTCCACTGTGGGCTCGGATTTAGTTCTCTGGGTTGTATCCAGTGCAAACACTGAAATGTTATATGACCCCTATTGTGCAGAGGTCCTTTGCCAGAAGCTTATTGCTGGAATGGGCTTTAATATTTTTTGCATTGGATTTTACTCTACCGTTGGTTGTATCATTCTTGATGTCTGCAAATGTGCTTTATTGTCTGGATCATTTAATTTTGTTAGGCAAACGTGCTTCATTTTTTAATGATAAAATGTTAGCATGGTCTTCAATAATAATTGTTTTTCCTTTCAGAGCAACTGATGCGTAAAGTCTAATCTTTTGTAGTGGAAGGAAGATGTTCTCTAAGAATTGATTTAGGGTCTGCCTTTGTCTTACTAATTTTTAATTACATGCAGTCAGACCCGATTAATCTGAATTCGTATGCAAAACCCCTTTTCAGAACTAAATAAAATCAGATTAACAAGTAAAGGATACATACAAGTATGTGTTAAAAGGTTGGTTAAAAGCGAAATCCTTATTCTTAAACATACAGACATTTCTGCCTGAAGAGTTTGTGTCTTTTAATTGGCTATATAGTTTTGCTGTGTTACAGAGCTTTAATTCCTTTTGATTTTCAAGCGAAGCATCTAGGCATCATAATATTATGGAATAAAATGCCTTTGTAGGACTTTATAACTGAAGCTGGGCTTAACAAGATCAGTTCAGCCAACACCTTTATGAACACAAGTGGGTTTAAAGAGGTGGTGTTATGTTGCAATTTCAGAAGTCACTTTGCTTTTAAAGAGTCGCTAATGCAACCTGATAAGAATTAAGAGCAGCTGCAATGAGAATGAAGCCCCCTCCTCCCTTACAAACTCTCCCGCCCTCTTGCTTCCTGGCTTTTGCTTATTTTCTACTGGCTTAGGTGCTTTTTGGAGCATAACCTCAGCTAACTAAAATGGTGGTCAATAACTTGGCAAAAGAGTGAATATGGACTTTTTTTGCTGGCAGAACAAACTGAGTGAGTTTACCTAGGGGTCAGCCAAGCACCAAAGCTGCTGAGATGGAGGGGAGAGGGTATATGTGTAGTGTGGGGGCAGGAACGGGAGTGGAAGGAAGAAAAGGAAAAAGGGGCAAAATCTCCATCTTTCAGACGCTGTGGACCATTTGTTCATCTCAGTTATAGTGTGGGACTAAGTGTTTGACCTAAGGAGGTCAAAGTCAAGTCTGCTGCTCAGAGATGTGCTTGGGCACACTGTTTAGCTCACAGGAGCAGCCTCACTAAAGCCAGACAGATTTAAGCATGTGCTTTAAGCAGAGGTAGATGCAACACTCCACCATGGAGATTTGATTAACATGTCTTCTGACTCTGCTCCAGAAAACTCCTTAGATGCAATTGCTTTTTTTAATTGATTGTAGCCTATTGTATTACTACTACACAATTATTTATATTTGTTAGAACTGCACAGTACTGTAACTCTGATCTGTACATCTCATCTCAGTCTCTAAAACAGAAAACAGCATGTTACACTGTTAGCATTAAGTTGGAAAGAAATAGTAAAAAACTTCTCAAATACAATGGGAACAGCTACTCTAGCAGGACATTGGTTATTTTAATTTGAAATGATAAATACACATCTAGTAGAGGACAATAAAGGCTTTATACTTTACTAAGCCATGCCCTATTTATACTATTTTTTTGCCATGGTGCATTTCCGTACTGCGTACAATAAAATACACATTACTCAAATTCATCAAGAAGGGATTAATTGGCATGTAATAGGGGATCTGGCTACTATGCAGGCAAGCTGCCAAAAGAAAAGAAGAAAGAAGGTTGTGGAAAAGGCCTGTAAAAAAATACAAGAGTGCAAAAAGCCAGAAACTATAGGAGAAAGTCTATGTGGAAGGTAAGTCCAGCTATGTGACTTGGCTTATATCAAAAAATAGTAGAGACATTATAAGAGTCCCAACATGGAATTATTTCTGTGGGTCATTCATATATTTCATTTTATTTAGGTTTAAACTGAATTGCTTGATCATATGGGTGGAGATTTGATATAGTTATTTGAAAACAGTAGGAACCCAGATGAGCAGAAACCACAACCATGCTGGCATGCTGCTCATCTCTCTTCAAGCTGAAAGGCACTACAAATACTTGACTCTCTGATTAGACACTTTGCTTAGCTGGGGCCTAAGTCAGGAAAATTCATTACTCTCTTCTTCTTTTTATTTTCCTATTTCTTATGACTGTACTCCCCATTCATTTCTTGTATTGCTGTAGATTTTCAACAATGATCACATTATTGGTCAAAGCTAGACTCTTTCCCATCCCCCATCAAAAAGAACAAACAGAATGGCTTTACAGTTTCTTAAAAATCTGCTGTTGCACTTATGAACTTTAGCTGTCAGGCACATAGAGGCAATGTTTTTCAGGAAGTAATACAAATCTGCCCATTTCAGTGCTATTCTGCTTGCCCTTAATTCTCTTCCTTCGTTCTGACTAAATAAAAAGATTAATTCCCACACATTCCTGAAGCTCTGCTTGGCTCTAAATTAGATCAAGTTTGGAGTTTTGCTCATTACAGCTCTTCTTCCCAGCTGGCAGAGAGACTCTTGTGTTCGTCACTTGTCTTCTGTATGTCCGCCTGTCCTTACAATTCAATTGTAAACCTCACGTGACCATCATTCAACCAAATAACAGACCATTGGAGATTTTTAACATGTAAAATATGTACAAATAAGGCACATTACTCCCAGACAAACTCTTATGCTGCTCATAAAGTTTTAGATGCATAGAAAATAATGCAGTTGAAAATACAGTGTAGCACAAATTTTAAATGGCTGCTTATCTCCTTAGAAGGGCATTTCAGCATTTCAGTGTGCCAGAGTGTCACTTCAGTTTTGTGGGTCCTTCCCTTCAAGAAGAATTACTGTCTCTCCTTACACAGGTGTAATTCCACGGCAACACTTCCCACCATGTTTTTAATACATATGTATATACATCTCAGATGCATAAAAAGATATACATAGTATGAATCATCTATTTCATAAACTTGACTATGCTGCTGTCAGAACCTATAAAAATAATGTGACAGGCACACCTTAGCACAGTGTCTATCCACCTGCAATTGTGAAGACAATCAACCACGTTCAGTCTTCATCCCCTCAGATGGAAATCTGTCCCTGGAAGTCAGAGAGAATATTGACAGGTAGGAAGCCAAAAGTTTGAGGGACTCAATTTTTCAATAACCACTAATATATGTTTCATAGGAGAGGTCTTTGAAAATACCATGTTGGTCCCACTTTCCTATTGATACTGAAGGAGCTCCATGCTGAGCAATTTTGCCAATTACAGCACCAGTGAGACTGACTAATACGATACTGTCTAGAAGAGTTGCTGCTTTATAAACCTTGCAACCTTTCTAATAGCTTCCTGAAAGTTCATGCAGACTCCTGAGGTAGGCTATGTTCCCAGACATGGGCACACAGGAGGTCTCTTTCCTGCTTGTCATTCTACAAGGCCACTGACAAGCATCACTAAAAGGATTCTTCAGTGATGGCAAATGATGGCAATAAGTTTCAGTCTTCTTCCCACCCCTATCTTAATGCCCTTTTAGGGAATTGTCCTTATGCACGCTTTTTTAGAAAGGTGCTAAAACACCAAGACTGGTCAACACAAAGTGGCCGAGCCACACAACAAATTGGCTTACGAAACTAAGCAGTTAGTCCTGTGAACAAGGAGCCAAGGCAATTATCTTAGCACTTTTCTATCTCTTTTATCCCCCAGTAAAAGCGCTAAGATTATTTGAGTGCCCAGTGTGGACACAGGGATTTTGCTTATCACTAGATCAGTCAGACCATATTATCATTTTATCATCCACAAAAAGTGTAAAAGCAATAATAAAATAACCCCCAGAGCACTTTTGGGAATTCATATAAAAGCTTATTTAAAATGATGAAGAAGTAAAAACAATGTTGAGCTCAGTTTCAAGTAACTAAAACTTGTGTGTGCTATGAAATTACGTGAAATTTTGTGTGAATTTGAGTGATAATGTTTATGACCATATGGTTGCTAATAAGTCCTTCTGTATTTGCAGAGCTAAGCTGAATTTCACCTAAGAAATCTGGATTTAGGTGAAATTAGCAGATTTTTTAAATTTAATAGCATTTATGAATGAGAACATGAAACTGTACTTGCTTTTTCTTCAGCTAACAAAGTCATTAAAGATATTTTAAAACAGTTTAATAAATGCTTGACATCAAGCCCTTATTTGGGTTTGACTTTAATGATATGCAACTTCTCATTTGATTTAGAGCATAGGTTGAAGCCTTTTTGAAAGCAGAGATAAATTTCCATAATTCAGATTTGTCTGAAATTGAGATAAGACACAGACAGGTGAAATGTTACATCATGTTGATATATAGTACATGGCTGTTTCTTCAGTATTGTCACCTGTCAACCCCTACGTCCTAATTACCATATTCAGAGACATAGGAAAGTTCAGGAAGGAGGAATAATTTTATTTTCCTAAATTTCAATAACCTCAATTCTGCCTAAATAAGAGACACAGAAGCTGTCTGAAAGAGAAGTTATTCATTTAGATTAAGAGGCAACTGTAATAAACATTTGGCTAGTAGAGAGGTAAACAGGGTATAAGGAGCAAACTTGTGGTGAAATCTACTCAGTCATGCTTCTGTTTCCCTAGTTCAGCACTGGAAGTCCCCTTGCTTCTATTGAAAACCAGCTTGAACAAAACACTAATGAATATACATAGACGTAACAAATCCTGTACTGGCAGAGGAACAGATTTTATGACCTAATAGGTCTTTTCTCTCTCCAAAGGTTATAATTCTTTGAAAAATGAATCGCTTTCCATGGAAATGTGGGTATCTACTGCTCAAAACAATGTTATTGTGCAGTGATGTGAGTTCATTATACCACGTAGAGCTCACCTACACTTTGATAAAGGTAGAAAATAAACAGACAACCATTTACTATTAACAATGAAGGCCCCAGGGGCATAAATGATTTTTTTGAAGCTACTTTAAACAATTACCCCATTTCTAGGCAACCCAGTCTGCTGCCTGAATAGTTTTGTGTGTTCCATAATCCCACTAAAGTCTTACGCAGACTTGTTGAATTTAATTTATTCAGTTTCCTATTTGTTTCCCTGTCCTTTCTCAAATTAACCATTATTCTAGTGATGTTGAATTATGTAGAACCTTTTGATTAAAGTGCTACCAAACACAAGGAACCCTCAATATAGCTGAGGTTTCCACAGGGATCAAACCAGCCTCATCTGCTTCCTTACGCCAAATTACAGAAACCATGTAACAGTCCTCCCTGCTTTGGCAATCTAAAACATTGTTTAAACAAGAAGGTACTTTGGCACTGCATGTAATTCCCAGAAGCACAAAGAAGAAAATTTCAGAGGGGTATGACTCAACAAACAGCCTTAAAAAAAGATCTACTTTCATTTCCTGTTTGAATCAGTAACAAAATAAATTCTCCCCCCCCTTTTTTTTTACCAGCATCAAATTAGCTCTTTCCAATGTGAGCCAAACTCAGCTGCTGTTCATTTGGTACTGCTTTCCTTTGTGCTTTAGGCTAGGCTATGCAATTAATTTTTACTAAGGTCTGTTGAGTAATTTTGCTGAAGCCCACTAATTTTTACCAAAGCCCTCCGGATAATTTTATTCAGGTCCGCTCAGCAGGAAGCTGTTCTGGCTCCAGCTCTGACGGTCCAGCCAAATGCTGGATGCTGCCCTCATATCTGGGAACAGTAGCAGTGTGTTGCAAAGGCTTCCAAGGGATCAGGGCATGTTAAGGATCCAGTGACAGGAATGTGCCTGTGATCTGGGTGAGGTCTGCTCAAACCTGCTTTTATTCCTAATCCATCTGGAATCTTGTTTGAGCTGATGCAGTGTGCATTTTATTAATCTGATATTTTTTATCCCATGTTGGTGTAATTCCATTAAGTTTACAGAATTGTTTTTATTTATAGTAGTGCTAAGGAGGGAAGAAACAGGGCTTGTTTACTCAGAAGTTTTCTTAAACTTAGAGCTCACTGTGTGATATTTGTGACAGTTCATCTGACAACCTTTTTTGGATACGATGATTATATTATTTGTGAATGCATTTTGTCCTCCTTTTCCTTAACAGGTTAAACTGTAGGTATTTCACTGGCTTGACTTAATCAGGTCTTTCTTAACTTAGTAAGCACTGTTTGCTAATTCCTATGTAATTAACAAAATATTAATACAGAAAATAAGATATTTTTCTTCCTTTTCATGTAAATAACCTTTAAATGAAATTGTTGAAATGTTGTATATATCTATGGAGAATAATAAAGAAACATACATAAAGAAAGAGGCCCCTTTATAGCCATATATCTAAAAGCTGTTCTGAAATCCAAGGGAGCTGGAGGTACTTCAGACACAGAAGATCAATCCTTTCTTAAGTATGAAAACCTCAGAAAATACTTCAATTTTCCAGAACATCTACTTTTGCCTGGAACCACTGCTTGACATAGTGATGTGTGTATTTTCTACATGCCTCCTTAAACAGACTAAGGAATCAGATGATGCATGCTTTGCTACAGAATGTACACACTCCTTTTTGAATATTGGGATAAATTGTTTCCAAAACCCCCTACATTATTTAGGATATGTTATACCTCTAGAACTGTGAAAATCCAGAAATCTCTGTGTAGGAATGCTTTTCTCTTGCCCCCTCTATATTTTACAGACCCTGCAATCGATGTTGTCCTCCACCTGTAAATAAGGAGTCCAGAAGAGGCTGGGACTTATTTACATACCAGCTGGATCCATAAAGCCATTTAAACACTTATCTCCCATTGATTTTTATGGAGTGCTGGCTCCTAAATGCTTTTATGGATCTAGCAAGTCAGATTCTCTTTTCTTTATGGAGATGAAGGCAATTATATGGCCAAATTCTTTCAAAATCCAAGAATAGTGTTGTCACTCTAATGTATGCTTTTTGATCAGTACTTGAAAACTTGTCAGTGTATTTTACTGCTGTGCTCAGAAACATAATTACATGCTTTAGAAAGTATAATCAATATTAGCACACTAAGGTAGAGAAAAATCTAGATCTCTTAATTTGTCTGCTTTCCATATTAATACATTTTTCAATATGTTTGGAAACACTAGCAATTAAATACCATCATGACTTAGAGAGGGAAGTGGAATCAGTCTGGGTCAGGTGTTCCAGCTCCTCTTGTGCTCCCTTGGAAATATAAAGCAACCTCAAATAGTGTTTAGCTGGCCCATCAGACTGGTTTTACATCTCCTTTGTGTAGCTGGGGCAGTGCAGAACAGCCAGAGCATGCTGGTGACTCTGATCCATTAATTTTAACTAGACACTGGGTCTGAAAGTTGTTTAATACCTTTGGATAACAGGTTTCTGTGCCTCTTCAGAGACATGATTAATGCAGTTGGCAGTGCTGTGTCTGGAGCTACAGTCTTCTGACTAACACTTCTTGTAGCCACGCTAAAACACAGCAATAGAAGCAGCTATCCAAAAGGCAAAAAAATGCATCCTATCAACAATTTATTTCTTTGTGGCACTTTATGGCCAGCTTGGTTTCATAGATAAATTGCTTCATTTTTAGGGGAACTGGATGAAGAGAAATCAGTCCCTGTGGGCAATGGTGGAGGAGCAAGCCTGTCCCCTGGGGGCAGATACCACAACTATGAATCAGTGAAGTAAGCTGCTCTATTAGCCTCACCCATACAATACAAGAGCAGTACATGGAAGACCTTGGCATGAAGAAGATACTCAGCTCCTCTTACAAGGCTCTTTTAAGTATATTGCAATGTCAAGAGTCAGTCTGGCCCTAATATACCTTTAACTTCATACTTAAGATCAATGGGGCAACCCTGACATAAAAATGAGAAATGTAGAATGCTATTAATCCAGAAAAGGTACTATGTTTAATGACACATCACCCAAAATGTATTGTCTATCGGTTTCAAAGTTAGCACAAAAATAGAACATGCAGGTGGCTCTTTCTGTGAAATAAGGTTTACATCTAGAGGTGTCCTGATTGTTGCTGGAACACCATCAAACTCTCTTCTACCCATAAATACCAGCCTTCGGAATGATCCAGGGCAGGGCCAGCTATAAAAAATGCTGTTTGCTATTAACAAACAGTGTGCTATCCAAACATGATTAGGGAACTCTAGGAGTTGGCCATGAATACACAATTATACGATTTCAGCAGAGGCAATATATGCTCTAATATTAAGAAGGCACCATGGGATTTAACAACCTATCCTACTCGAAAAGAAAATCGGATTTCAAATATATTAGACTCAGGCTAAACTGAAGTTGGCTGGTACCACTAATCATTAATTCACATTACTGAGATACAAGCCAAACTGAGACATCTTGCACTCCAGGCCAAATCTTCAGCTATTAAAGAAAACCCACAAAAAACCCAACAAAAACAAAACAAAACAAAAAAAAAAAAAAAAACAAAAAGAAAAAACAAATTTTAAAAAGCCCAAACAAACAACCAACCAACCCCCCAAAAGGCCAAAAGAAACCAAAACAAAAACCAAAACAAAAAAACCTCAACCAACCAACCAAAACCCACAAAACAAAACAACAACAAAAAAACCCAACCAACCCAACCCATTTTTGCCAGTGCTGGCCAGTCATGCAAGACCTCTGACCCAGCCATTTAAAATAATTTTAAAATGTGTTGGTTCCAATCCTCCCTTATGACTAAAACTTCACATTTAATTTTAAAAATGGATCTTTTGTGTTCCTTCTCTTTATCTGCTCCTACTGACTGAAAATCATCAGAAGTGCCAACCAGGCTACAGAAGGCATGAGCCAAAACTCTTAACGCTTCAAAGTCCAGGCGCCCCAGAGGCAGCAGCAGCCCTCACCCGCCTCGCCTGCCTCCCAAAGAGCCCATAGGCAACACCCACACCCATCAACAGAGCACTTTCTGTCAGCCCCGCTCCTCCCAACCTCGCCCGTTCCTGCTCGGCAGCTACTGAGGGAGCTCCTTGCAGAGACTTGGAGAGATGCGATGCCTGGAGGCAGCTGCTCTGAATAATGCCCGTTTAAACTGGTGTTCTCGTTCTTCTGCTTTTCATTCATTGTGCTTCTTCATGTTCTGCCTTTCCTTAAAGCTAAAAATACAGGGCCGCACAGCAGTTATCTGTCCGTATGCATTCGTTAGGAGGGTGCGAAGAAGGTGAGCCCAAATTTTCCCTTTATGAGTGCTATTCAAGGGAAAAAAGGGGAAAATCGACGAGAACAGAAACTAGCATAAAATTAAACACACAATCCTTCAGTTACTCCTGCTCATTTAACCTGTTAAATGGGCCATTAGCAGGCTATAACTTTTCCAAGTGTCTCTGCATAGACCAGCACTCACAGAGCTATCTCCTTAACGCTTCCAGAAAAAGTAAAACAGCAAAGAGATTTAAAGCTCATTTGTAACTGGGTTCTGTGAGTAACACTGTACTGTGTGTTTATCAATGTGCCTTTCAGCTTCAGAAGGACAAAAGTGGATGTTTTCCTCTTACTACTTGCCCCCTGTCAACAGAGTACAATTGTCAGCTCCTATGGACTGTTTCAGCAGCTACAGGCTGAAAATCGGAGTAAAACAGAAAATAAAAACACAGTCGTTGAAAACTGCGAAACAGCACAAATCTGCCTGTTCATTTTGGAGACTAAATTTCATTAGGGGACACATCCTAAAGACATTCATGATTAATCTGCTACCAGTGCACCGTATTTACCTTCCTATGGTGAGAGGCCATGAGGAAGACGTTTGGAAGAACACTTGAAAAAATGCTAGCAAGAGAAGTTGACAAGCTAGCAGCAGAAAAAGTAGCTTACCAAGCAGCTACATGTTGGAGGGACTCTCCATGCGCTCCAAGCAGCTTTGCTTGTTGTTTGTACAAACTTGCATTGGCTTCTTTAGCCACAGTCCCATTTCTCTGGATGTTTGCTTTTCTGTTGTCCCTACATACTCCAGCTTATCAGCTTTGTCTAGCTTTCTTAGGAAAAAGTGAAATAAAAACCTAAATCAAAAGGAGAGGAGAACTTCTATCAGTACATAAAATGCTTCAGGCAGATTTCCATCTGGAAAAGTATTAAGGAATGAAAGGGAATGCATAAGTGAGAGTCCATGAACAACAATAAAATGTATGATAAGAAAGTACATGTAAAATAGAACTTACCCATTGTTGTCAGTTACTCTTTCGGGACAACACCATCGGCAGAAAGCCTACAGGTTGCTCCTGTACCACACAAATGTCTAGACTGACATCTGAAGGCCCAAAGATACCTAATAGCATTTGCTTCCTTAGCACACTTTGGGCAGTGTCCTTTAACAGTTACCCTAATAAATGGTTTGAAGAAAATGCCCTCATATTTTCTATTGATATGCAAAATATTTCCATAGAGAAAATAAATAAAACAAGCAGGAATAATTTTAGGCTTTTAAATTGTGACTTTCTTTGCAAATGAAAATCTGGGCCAAGAGTCAGATAAATGCAATAAACACAATTCCTGAAAAAAACCACAAACAACCAAAATCTAACAACATTGAAATAAAAAGAATTACACAGAAGACAGTGTTATAAAATATTACTATTATTTTATTGTGTAGCTGGCTCTATAAGGGGCCCATCAACATCCCAGCTGAACACCTTCACTGTACCAGTTGATTAGTTGCCTCTTAAAACATCCCTTCAGGTTGGTATTGCTGATTTTGTCCCACAAATGAAGTTTGAATTTATAAGTGGATCGGAAGAAGGTACATTTCTCCTTTGTGTTGCTTATCTGCATCAAAAATCCTTTTGAAGTATGAATAGGGAGAGAAAAAAGATGCAGAAAGAGCAGACTATAACTAAAATCTCTAAACCCTGTTAGAGGTGAGAAACAGTTCAAGAGGCAAAAGTGTCCAGGGTAAAAAGAAAGCCTTGCTGTGATTACTTTCTTCACGGAGATGAAAAGGACCACTCTGGGGCACTTAAGTCCCTTAGTTGCTCTGGGCAGGTATTTTGCTCTGTAATTGTGCCCTGTTGCAGGGTTAAGGCAGGCTTCAGTCCTCTTGGCCTTGACTTCCCGCCCCTGGAGAAGCTGCAAGCAGGCTTGTGTTTATATGCTTTGAACTTGGTACCCTACACATGTAGTTTCACTGTAACCAAAGGCTATCTTCAGTTACTGCTGACATGGTCCTTCCTTTACTCCTTCTGTGGTCCTTCTTTTGTGGTGGGGTTTTGGCAGAACAGCCCTAGCTTGGCATTAGCTGCTGCGGGAGCCCATGCTGTGCATGGGACCCACCTTTGCTAATGAAAGGGCTGTACTCATGGAACAGGGATGTTCCATAGGCGGTTGGACTAGATGATCTCCAGAGGTCCCTTCCAACCCCTACCATTCTGAGATTCCTGCTGTGGCATCAGCTGCAGCTAACTAAGCCCTTGCTCTCCTGTGCTGGTATCTTGGGAGCTCTTCTGTGGGGTATAGAGGCCTTGTGTAATTTAGTCTCTGATTGCTCGGGGAACAAGTATCTACTACAGAGCAGCCAGTGTGGATGACCGGACTCAATGATGCCAGTCTACTCCTCCATGCTACCCCTGAAGAAATGTGGAAAATCATGTCCTTTACATATAAAGAATCATTCTTATTCTTATCAAGGTTAATGGCAAAGCTGCAATTTATTTAAGTAGAAACAAGATCAGGTCCCGAGTGGCTGGAATTAGAGCTTGGAGCGGGAAAAGACATTGAAAATTATGAAGGTGGTTGCGGTTACATGGATATTTTTCCATTGCCATGCTGGTTATAAAAGCCCTGAAGCCACATGTTCTTGCCCTCTTTGTGACACTGACCCCAGAGCTTGTACATAGAACTAAATTACTTTTCTGGGTGGAAAACAAGCAGTTTTGGTGGGGGTTAATTTTGAGATGGATGAGCTCTCTCATGTAGTCCATTCTGTGCTCCCACATATGCTATGCAGACACAACAGGGAGGGTGTCAGGGAGCAGAGACAAGTGGCCAGCGAGGTTGGGAACTGCTTAAACTACTTTTAAGACGATCTCACTTTTCTTTACTTTCTTCCAATTTTCTTTTTCCTGTTCCCATTTTCAAGCATCAAAGTAAAAAGCAAATGATGTTTCATCTCTTCTTGCAATTGCTGGCTGCGTGGCCCTGTCATCTATCTTTCAGAAACAGTGTCGATCTGGTAGTGCTGAGGGCAAGTTCAGGTAGATGAGGTGGCAAAACTCTTACCCCAGCTGGAAGTCAGAAAGTTGGCTAATGCTCTCACAAGTATTCAGACATTGTGTGTGCTGGATACTTGTGTGGATTACAGTAACTTAACAACCCACAGTTTATCACTTGAAGTACAATAGCTGAAATGTGCGTGTCCTCAGGCAAATATAAAATCAGCTGGCTCACTGAAGTCTCTCTTGTAGAAAGCTGAACTAGGGCAAATTGCCTCAGATTTCCTGGGGCAGATCACTGTGCTGATGTATGGTGACCTGACTCTATATCTGAGCCTTTAGTCCAATAGGAAGCACATGAATATTTTAAAGGATCTACTCCTAAATATTAAGGCATTACTCTATATGTCATCAAACATTACAGTATGATATTCCCTCTGGGAAAAAATAAGCTGTTTGTAACTTACCCTGCTTTACCATTTATTTGCCTTCCAGTTTTTCTCTTTTTCCTCAAAACCATTCTTGTTTCTTAACTTTGTTTTAAAAGTGCTATTACTTTTACTGGTCTATTGCCAGCTGCCATTGCTGTAGTCCCTCCTCCCAGCTCCTCTGACTCAGCGTTTCGTGAAACCGCACTTGGCAGGAAACACACTTTTAGAGGGACCAACTGTAATTTAGACAAAAAGACCATTAGCTGCACTCAGCAGCAATGGCAAGACTGCTTTTGTGCTGCTGTGTTAAAGCAGACTGTGGCCAGGAAGAAATAAATTATTTATGTTTACTAGGTTTTGGATAGACAGCTTTTCAAAACTTACCCTGCTTCTTTTGCAGTATTTTGGTGAAATAGATTACAGAGTCAGATGAGAGATCCTGCTCCGTGGCACTAAGCAGTTAATGTTTAAAAAGGCCCAGCCCACAAACCCACAGATGTTTCTGTGGGCATTTCAAAGGAATATGGTGTTTTCTAAACTGGGAAGAACACAGCATGTGGCAACCAACATCATCATGGTCTTCAATTCTGGTTCCTGCTCCCTGGAGGCTGGATTCCCTCTAGAATTATCTATTTTCCTCTTTAGAACAGACTTACTGTTTTCTTCATGGCCTACTAGCCACACGCTCCATTTGTATCTGCTCTTTTGGATGTCAAAGAGAGGAGAAGAGCAGAAGCAGTTATGGGCGACATATTAACTTCTTGTGAAGGGGGTATATTTCTATTAAAAGAGCAGAACTCTTTCCTGACACAGTCAAGGTCTCTTGGAGTTGTCAAGGTATATACTCTTAAAATATATGGCTTCTGACAAAGCAAACAGAAGTTTTCTGCAGGAACAGAGCAGTCAGAAACTATTCAGCCTTTATTTTAGTCAGACTGTACAGTGTTAAGGACAGGTCAAGGATAATGAGCTGTGATTGTAAGAGTCATGTACGAGAGAAAGATTTAGTGATGTGTCATTTCAATCAAGGGAGAGCGAGTCAGAATGGTATTTGTCTTCTGTCTTGTCGGGGAGAAATCTGTCTCCTCCTGCAGCACTGTTGTCGCCCCGCAGCAGATATCAGTTTAACTGGCATGTTCTGCTCTTGTTTCTGGGCCTCTTGAGAAGGGGAAGAGTCCACTGTAGCTTTTGATCTGCTGCAAAGCCTGGCTGCAAAGCTACAGACTGGGCATTGCAATGTGATGAAATAAAAGCCATCAGCTATTAAACAGAATATTCATGACAGTGATTGAAGATTACTTTATTTCTTGCTGCATTTTTTAAAAGACTGTCCTTTCCATATACTCATAACGTACATGACAAATGACTACACAGTTGTGGAAGAAATACATAATGCTCTCTGTTTCTGATTCAAGGTTGATGACCAAATTATAAAAGCATAGTTATTTAGGGTTATTCTCAACATGGACCTGCTAACTTCTTTGTTATTGGTGTTATCTGGGCAATTGTGCTAAAGACTGTTATGTCCAGAAAGAGAAGAATAACTTCTGCATATCTGAATTCATGAATGCATGCATGTATAAATTTATCTATGTATGAGTAATATTTTGAATGTCTAACAAATAAATGAATATGGATATTAGCATGAGCAAATATAAATGAATACACTTTTTGGCATGAACAACAGATTCTGTCACTGGAAAATTTGAACCCAGTGGCTAAATAAATTCTGAGAAAAGTTTAAGGTTGTTTTTTGTTTTGTTAGTTAGTTACTTTGTTTGTTTTTTTGCTAAAGAAGATGGCAGCACCAGCAAGTGTGATCTGGCAGCACAAATACACCCCAAACCCCAATGCAACAAGTCAGAACACCTTGATCTCAGTGGAAAATATCATCTGTCTGGTGTCCCTTAGGGGTCCTTATTGGGAGCAGTACTGTTTAATATCTTCATCAGTGACACAGATAGTAGGATTGAGTGCACTGTCAGCAAGTTTGCAGATGGCACCAAGCTGAGTGGTGTGGTTGGCATGCCTGAGGGATGGGATGCCATCCAGAAGGACCTGGATAATCTTGAGAAGTGGGTCTGTGTGAAGCTTAGCAGGTTCAACAAGGCCAAATACAAGGTCTTGCAGGATCAGGGCAATCCCCAGTATCAATACAGGCTGGGAGATGAAGAGATTGAGAGCAGCCCTATAGCGAAGGACCTGAGGCTATTGACAGATGAAAAGCTGCACATGAGCTGGCCATGTGTGCTCACAGCTCAGAAGGCCAACTGTATTCTTCTACTCCACCCTGGTGAGATCCCACCTGAGTACTGCATCCATCTCAGGGGCCTCCAGCAAAGGAAAGACATGGACATGTTGGAGCAAGTCCAAAGGAGGGCCAAAAAAATGATCAAAGAGATGGAACACCTCTCCTATGAGGGAAGACTGAAAATGTTGAGGTTTTTCATTCCTGAGAAGAGAAGGTTCAGGGGAGATCTTATTGCAGCCTTTTAGTACCTAAAGAGGACTTGAAAGAAAGATGAGGACAAACTTTTTACCAGTGCCTGTTGTGCTAAGACAAGGGGCAACGGTTTTAAACTGAAAGAGGGTAGAGTTAGACTAGATATAGGAAAGAAAAGTTTTTACCATGAGGGTTGTGAAACACTGGCACAGGTTGCCTAGAGGGGTGGTAGTTGCCTCATCCCTGGAAACATTCAAGATTGTGTTGAATGGAGCTGTGAGCAACCTGATCTAGTTGAAGGTGTCCCTACTCACTGCAGCAGGGCTGGTCTAAATGACCTTTAAAGGTCCTTCTAACTGAAATGGTTCTATGGTTCTATGATTCCATGAGAAGAACTGCTCACTGGTTGAAGTCTGCTCTCAGGACTGGCTGTCTTCCACGAATCCTATGGAGTTTGTAATTGATTTACTTGTATAGGAATTTATAAGGAACTATCAAGTTGGACAAACTGAAAATTCAGCAGCTTTTTAAAAACAACTCTACAGGGCTGCTAACTAACCTGTTTATGATATATATACTCTCTTTCCAAGTAAAACCCCAGTTATTTTAAAAAAGTAGAACTTAAAGCACTATGGACAATCAACAGATCTCATTACAAATTTAATGGCCTGATTCACCCCTGCTCTGCTTCAATTTTGGAGCAGTGTGAATCCAGTGTTTTTTATCTCCTCACCCAGACACAATCTGGACTAGCACAGTTAGGAGCAAGTTTCTGGGAGCTTAAACTTGTTCTGCTTTATTAGTTTTTATGTTTTTGAGAGCAGCTGTCTTTGAGATTTTTGATGTTTTCTAAAAGCATGACCACAGTGATCATAAGAGCTTGGTGAATTTATTAACCGTACTTGATTAAATCCTACTTTGACACCATTTTGAAAGAATTAGTTCAGGAACACATATATAGATCTCCTCTACCATGTATTCCCCAGATACAGGGTGAACTTTGTAAGCATTTTGTTCCTGCTTTGGACAAGAAGTATAGACATATGCATTGTAGACTGCAATGCAAATATAGACTCCAATGCAAAGAGATCTAAAGGCGGTACATTTGGCTGAGAATAAAATCAACCTGTAAGCTGTGGAAATTATCCTTTCATTGCATCTGCTTAGCTATTAGCAATGATTTATTTTGTATAAATATGATGAAAACTCCCCTCTCCTTGTCTCTTTCCTTTTTTTTTGTTTTTTGAGGGTTAGTTTTCCAAATAAATCATTAAGTTGATTCTTGATAACCCAAGAAAAAAGTAGAGGCAATAGTTCAAGTCCTTTTGTGTGTGTTTAGAAAAATCTGATACAACTTTACCATTAAAACTCTTAATTTTCTGTCCAAATTCAAATAAATACTGTATGATGTATAACTTATAAATCTTCATAGCACACAAATGGACTGCACCTGGAAATTGTATGGCTTGAGCACAGCATAAACTGGCAATTGTAACATGATTAGATGCAAAGGTAAAGGAAGAATTTCCTGTGACATTTCAAAGCTTCTTATAGCATGGTACCTTCACCTATTCAGAGCAAATGTGTTACTACAGGACCGTGGATTCCTATTTAAAAGGCTTATAAAGATTTTTCTTCCCTAAAAATAATGATGATATTAAACATTGTCATTCAAAAGCTTTTAAAAACAGGCTCCTTATCTTCTCCCATTCCTCAGCAGTGCCTTGCTTAGGGAAGTGAAGAGGATGTGTATGGTTAGCTAATGTCAGATGATATCCTGAATGACACTGCGTAGAGATTAAGACACTTGGATTTTTCTAAATGTGTGTTTTAGAGCTATATAAAGATGCTAAAATGACAGCTCTGGACGTTGGAGTCTCCTCTTTATCCAGCAGTGGACAGAAGATAGAATCATTCAGTCTTTGCTTCATTAGGGCTATTCTTAATCTGCCTCCTACAGCTGTCATTCAGTTTCCAATCAGCCAAAGTTTGCAGTAAGGATTTCTTGGGACACTCTAAAAATTAGATTAAAAGTGGAAGACCACTGATATATTTTACTCAGGACATCCACTATCTGTGGTTTTTCGTACTTGAATCCATGGTCTAGCAATCTAGAGGTGGAGACTCATTTTCTGCTCATCAGCTACATAAAATTTAACTTCATTGTTTATCTGCTTTCTCGCTGAAAATATACCTTATAACATGCAAAGCCTTTAAGGCAGATTTTGCTGTGAAAGTTTATTTGAGAAGAGACTGGAAACAATTTCCAGAAGTGAAGAAGCTGATTTACATTTAAACAGACTCTTTCTTCAGAAAGGAAGTTTACCTGGGGTAAACTGCTGGGTGGGAATGTCCTTTGAGACAATGTTAATTGTACCTTGGTTCAAAGAACCCTTTGAAATTCCTGTAATGCAATTATGCTAAGTTAGAGGAAGTTAAAGGTTTGTGTATTGGCAAAAAAGCAGTTAGAATCCCAGTTGAAGTCCCGTGTCAGAAGTGTTATTGATGATAACATTGACACCTGCCTCTGATAACTTCAAAGTCTCTGCTCCCTGTATGAACGTAAGTTCACTGAGCTCAGCTAGCAAAAGGACAAACCAAGACAGAGACACCAGTCCAGACCTTCAAGAAGTGTAAATGGAGCTATGCCACTTCACAACAGCACATCAAAACCGAGCTCACTGCTTTTAACATAGAGGATACAATGACTGTGCTCTACCAAATGAAGCCCAACATCTGTAGTCCTACAGCTATTAATCATAGACAGAAAGGGATCTCTGTGACTATCGGCTTTCTCCATCCAGGTGGAAAAAACAAAATTGCTCTGTGTGAGTTTCTGAGGGAAGACTGAGTGTAAAAGACAGCTTTCACATTGGTTTCTGAAGGCACTGAGGTTCTAAGTGTTTCTGATGTCTTCTGGGTGAGTTCCACCGTTGCAGGGGACTGTGTTCAGACAGAGTGATGGCAGGTTTTTCATCTGTCCCACAAAGTGCTTCAGGAATAATGAATGAAGTCTGAACCGATGACTGTACCCAGAACTTAACCTTTGGGTTAAGCCCATGCAGGTTAGGCACACAACCCCTACTATTTTGTGATTCTTTGTGATTCTGTGAACAAGATCTAGGAACCACAGAGCTGTTTTGGCTTCCCTAGCAGACATGCAGTGAGCCCAAACCCTCAAATGTCATGGGAGCCAGGTCCTCACTCTCCAGTTTCAACCTCTTATTGCTAATCTCCACAGTATTGTATTCTGTCCACAGCATAGCTTAACAGTAAGAGTTGTGGATGTCACATTAGGAAATAATGGTGGCTTTCAGAATTTAGAATTTTAAAAGGGAAAATGCCCGCCATGGTCATGCAACCCTGTTTACATACTCTGGAGGTGCTTTCGATCTGTTGTTCAAATGAATTCTCAGTGAAAGATCATATATATGTGTGGTGAAGAAGAGAAAAAACACCCCAAATGCTGTTTTAGTGGAAGTGAAAAATATGGAGTCATAGAATCCAGATGACAAAAATAGATTATTTTTTCGTGCAGTGCACTGCTGTTAATCCTTGTGCTCACAGTATGCTTTATTTAGAATCACTGCAGAATTCCTCCTCTGATTTTTCTCCCTGAAATTAGCCTGTAGTGCTATGCTTCAGACTTCACAGGATCCTAAAGGTATTTGATTTAATTTGTATCTATGAGTTTTGTTCTTTGTTTCTTTTAATCACTGTTGGTTTTCTCTCGCTTTGGCTACTGCCAAACACTTTGACTTTCTTTCTGATACATCATCAATTATTATTATCTCAGCTGTTCTCCACTGAATTCAGGTTCCCTAAAATTTAAAGTACAGCAACTTAATTTGAGAATGAGTGACATTAAATGAAACTGCTGGATTAAACTACCTCAGAAGCAGAATATGCAGATAAATTTTTTTCTATAACGTTTATCATGGTGATTCCAATCAACATGCTAATACTTTAGTATTTTCTGATAAATTTCAATTCAGCATTTTTAGATATAATAATTATTTTAAAGATTATGTGAATGTCCTAAAATTGTAAAATATGACAATGATGTGTTGAGTATTTTTGGTAAACATTAGAAATACACTGTTTCATAATGTGTTCAGAGTTAAAGTGGAACACATAAAAAATATGTGGATATTGAATATTTGAAGATTAATTTGATCAATGCCTATTGCAAGACAAAATAGAATAGCATATTCCACAAGTTGAAGCTAACTTACCCATTTGCATTTACTTTCATAGTTATTGCTTTGCTACATGCAATTACATTAATATTTTTAGATACTGTATGGCTTGACATTTTGTTTCCAAATGTAGACAAGTACCTATGCCTTCAGATGGGTCTCTGCCAGCTAAAAATATGGTCCTAGATAGGGACGTGCAACATAAAACCTCCACATTAGTATTAGAGACTCGCAGAAATAGATTGCTGTGTTGAAATAATTCAACTCCAAAGAGTTCTGTAGCTCATCTTTTATTAAGCTACATCCTAGCTTGCATATATATAATTGTATAACACTGGACAGCCTACATATGCAAAGGGTTAACTGCTGCTTCCATTAGAGGTCTGGTAAAACACTGAAGCTCCTTGTAACTTAGGAGCATAGGGTACAAGTGAAAAAGGAGTTTCTGGGTCAGGTAGCCAGGTCCCCACACCATAGTGCTTTTAATGGACAATGATGTAATGCAATTCATTTTATAAACTAAGTTCCAGTTTAAAATTGATCATTTGCTTGCTGCTTGCACTATCAGTAAACTACTCCAGATTCTCACTCCTCCAGAGTTATAAAACTTAATCTATTATCACTGAGTCACAGCTTTGTCTTAAACTCTGCACCAATGTGTCTAGCATTGCAACGGAATTGGGTTGATCTCTTCCCAGAGAAACACAGTGGAGGCTCCCCATGCAGATGAATGAAAACCTTCTCATTCTTGCTAGAGCAGAGCAAACACAAAAACTTCTGGTCACTGCCAGATAATCTCTCTAATCCAACTGTTGGATCTCACTCTGCATGAGATGACTCAGATCTTTGATGGCAAATAAAAGCCTTGTCTGCATTGGTGTGATTGATGATATACTTTCCAAAAAAAGAGAGGGATATTAAATTCTTTTGCACACCAAACTCTGACTATGAGACAGCATTCTAGGTACTGTATTGTTTCAGAGTTCAAAGACTGTAGAGGATGTGTCTGCCTTGCAGAAAGAAGACTGGGAAAAGGAAAGGTTAATATTAAAGTATTTTTCTCCCTACTTTACTACATACATTAGATTTTCAACTGCCACTCAGGTAAGTAATAAAATTCTAGGACACATTTTAGCTACAATGGATTACCTGTAGGTTTTTCCATCTCCCTGTGCCTCTATTTAAACTACTCCTGAAATAGGTGAACCTGTATGTGTTGTGTGGTGGACCAGTATCACCAACATTTCTGTGCTCTGCACACAGATAGTAACATGTCCCATGAGCAGAAGATGAACTTGAGAATACTTCAGCAGTGGCAGTCAAAGATCTTCACCAACATTCCTTCTCTGAGGACTGAAAACTCAGCAGTAGTTGACTTGCAGGGCTACAAAAAGTCTATTTTATTCTGAGTCTAGGGTGTGAGAACTCTTGCTTTTAAACAGTTATGCCACATAGTTGGAGTAAGAGGTGTTTTAAAAGCAGCATTTATCTGCTTATCTGGATTCCTTGGATTTCTCTGCCACTGTTTATAATGGGATAATCTGGTGCTCAAAAAAATGTGAAAAAGCCTTTTGCAGAAAGCAGTAGAAAGACATTTTACATTCCTTTTTACTGATTACTTTTGTGTGATACTAGGAAACAATTATTTTAAGTGGATTACTTCCAAAGAATAACTTAATTTGACAATAAAACAAATACTGCTTTCCCATTTATTGATTAATCAGGAAAGGTAATTGGATTTATTACTTCTGAATCTATGAGTAATCCTGTTTCCAAATCACATATGTGTTTCCTCCTCTGCTTTTATGTTCATCTGGAGATGACACTTATTTATTCCTTCTCTTTCTGGCAATAATTATCATTTTTGAATCAGGACAGCAATGGTTTTATGCACTGTTTCTGAGCTCAAAATAGAGCTTATTTATACTTACACAATATACATCCTTGCTGGATAAAAGTGAGCTTCAGTCATTCTGAGAGGCTAAAAATACTAGTTAATTAGAACATACCTCACATTAATATCTGTGGCATGCAAGGTAACAGTGGGATAGATATAACAATGTTATGATGCTATTTTGCACTACTTCATAACATGGGCCTGGAAGCTGAGAGGTTCCCAGAACACGTATTCCAGCCTGGTATGTCAGAGGTGTCTTTCATGGGCATATGCAACTAATCTGGGGAGTGGCCATGCTAAGCATTGACTCTTCTCCTCCCTCTGCTTTTCAGCTTGATGCTGCAAATCTGCCATGCTGAATCTTTAGAAGATTATAGACGATTTAAGACATAATAAAATCCCAGAATATTTTTCAGCTAACTGAATTAGTAAAATATTAATTTTTACCAGTAATTAATCTTGTAGCAGTTTATGCCTCTAGAGCATCTTTTACCCGGAGATCTCTCTTCAGTTTACAAACATTAGGTAAACTTCTTACACTCTGTGGTTAAATATTTCATTTGTTTTACAGGGCTGGTATCCACCTATAATTTTCTACCAATATAGATATACCCATTCATACCAACAAAATTCTGAAGTGGAAATGTGGCTCACATTAGCAAAACAGTTCCTCTTTTGGTACGGAGTAAAATCTGTTCCTTGAGGAATATGTTTGCATATTCTGGTTTAAAGTGTGATTTCTTTTCATACCTCAGTTCAACTCTAATAATAGTGAAACTTTTACGAGTAGATCAAATCACAAACTGACAGCGCTACAGAAAATAATTCAAACTTGGATTAATTTCTTGCATAAATGGCAAATGACCCTTGTGTTCAAAATACATGGTTTTATTGATTGATCAGCATATGTCCTTGGTCCCATTGATAACAAAGCAAATCCGATACCTCCCCCAGCTTTACTACCTTCACTCTCTGTGTCAGTATTGTCCTCTTGCCTGATAAAGCATTGTTTGAAAACGGACTGCCAGAGCTGAAAGAACACATCTGTAGAGACTGAATTGAATAGCCAGCTTCTGTTGTTTGGAACACTAACAAAATTGCATCTGCTGAAAATCACAGAGTTCTTCCAGTGTTCATGGTTTTACTGTGGATCTGATATTTAGACATTTTTCCTGGTCTGCTAGTGTCAGCCATGTTCTTTAATGGTGGTCAGCAGTGAATGATAGTGATTGACTTGGGAGTTTCCAGGGTTTCAAGCCCCATTGTGGTTTACAGTTGAAAAATTTCAATCCAGCGTCCCCATTTGTAGATGCCATTTGGAGCCAGTGCTGCACTTTCATAATTTTTTTCTTCAAACAGGGACAGAATGTGGTGTTTTGACTGAAATTACATTCTTGGGTAGAATAGAAAAGGGGAGAAGGGGAGATGTTATTTGTTAGGGAAAGCATGCTATGGGCTTTGCGGTACTGTGGGAAATTTTGCTCCTGCTGAGTCTACTCAGAGACCCAAATCCCACATCCACATTGCCCTGATTCCCACCACATTTTCCTTTGTGTGTCCTTCCACGTAATGATAGAAAAAGCCAGATCTTCTGGACTAATCTAACTTACCCAGGCTCTTCTGTCTCTCCCAGTTGCTCCCAGAAAGGGAGGGATTAATTCTGGCCATTACACGGCATCCTGGGGCTTTCTCACATCACTTCCAATGCATTCCTCACCTCCTTTTGCCCAGGAAGAATCTGCCACGTTTGTGTTTTGTCTCAGGTCACTTGTCTCACAGCTATGTGGCAGGTCAGTGCCAGTGAGCTGTTTTGCATGGCAGAGCTTTGTTATACAGGCTGGTGGGTCAAGTTTCACATGTTCAAAAAGAGTCAGTGTAAAGACAAAGAGAAACAGCATACGTTTCAATGCCAGTAATGCATAAACTAGCACATCAACTCCACAGCATGAATATCTTTATCCAGCTGTGTTTATATATTATTTTCATTAATTATGGGTGTTGCTGAAACTTGACACAAACAATGAATTTTTTTTTCTGTTGCCTTTTTATTAGTCTATTGTTCTTCCAAAGAATAATATGCTCCCCCCACAACCATTAATTGGCTAGTGATACACCACCTTTTAAAATAAATCTCAGAATGCAGCCATGCAACCTACTGCTGGATCATAACTTATGAAAGAAGATACCTTCTTCTTCTGTCCCCCATGAATTAAAATAAAATTGCTTATAATCCATCCTTTAAAGCCCTGCGGTCATATTTATTCCTGGCATCACAGCACAGGAAAAAGCATAATTGCACCATGGAGGAACTTAGTCTCCTGAGTTTAGCTGTACTTTGAAAGCTTTTTGATGAATGTGTTGTATTTTATTTATAATTTCTTCTTTTGTTTTGCTTTTTTAATACCAAGGCTGTTTGGGGGCTGTATTAATAACATGAACTTTGCAACACTGACTACAGCAGAACCCTAATAAAGCTAGTGGCATTTTAGCCTTTGTCAAAGATTACAAACTGTATACCACCAGCAAAAAAATAGTTATTTTTTCAGAGATATGCATTTTAGAGATCAGTAGTACTTGTGCATTTATTGACTACAGGGAAACTGTTTGAATTCAGACAAATGCATTTCACACAATTCGTTTCAGGGCTGATTCATTTTATCTTTGTGTCTCTTGTGCCAAGTGGGAACATTAGGCCTCTTTAAAAAATGATGGGGGATAATAAATGCTCCAGGCATTTGTTTTGCTGAAATGAAGTAATGGCACAGAAGCATATGGTGAAATATATTTTTAATTACTTTTCAACAATGTTAAATGTTTTTTCCTTATTTTCATATTTAATGTTCTTGATCAAGCTTGCTAAACAGGCAGCTCATATGGAACACACCACTTTGTGCAATAACACATGACTAATTTTATGGGCATTATTATATATCACTGTGTATCAGCAACATATTAGCTGTAGAACTTGTTTATGATGTTTTGTGACATCCAAGGAAGATGGGATTGGTGAGGGGGTGTGTGTGCTCTTTTGTCCCACTTTTATTTTTTCCTATGAGCCTGCAGCTTTCAACATCTTTAGTTTTGTTTTCTTATAGTTTTGTTTATGCATGTAAAGCAGGAAATATGCTGCTCTTCTGATAGTCTAAACAAAAGGAAAGCCACCTGGGATGGAGAGGAGACACTAACCTCCTTTTTAAAAACTCAACTTCTAAATCACCCTTCTATCACCAGCCTTCATCTCCCTCCCTGTAACACAGACTCCACACTAAAGCAAAGCGAACACAAAGGACACCTGTTCCCAGCCCTGCTAAAGAGGGAAAAGCTGGTGGTGAGTAAAAGTTGAAGCTGAGCTGGATGTATTATGGCTACAGAAGTTGGCTAGGCTGCAGATATACCTGTGCAAGGGAAATACGAGCCTACTGCACAATGCCAGCAAATAATGACTAAAAAGTAACTTAGAGCACAGGAGGATGGCAGGGGGAGATCAGGACACAATTATCACCACTTACCTGTGCATATATATCATCTTGTTGGGATGTACACAAGTGTTCCTTCAATAAAAATTATTAAAAAAAAAAAAAAAAAGTAAAAAAAACCCTGGCAATTTGCTGTCAACACTTACAGCAGGTGACCACACTCTCCCCTCAATTGTTACAGAGCTCTCACAAATTCTTCTTTTTCTGACATCATGGTTGTCACCATTTTGAGCAGAAGGATGCTTCTTGTAGCATGCCCTGGAGATAAACAGACCCAGGCTATTTCATATCAGTGAGTCCTTTCTAGAGCTGAGAGCTCCTCACAGAGACTGCTCTGCAATGGTCACCTGTTTAAGCTTCAGTGGCTTTTCTTCTTGCAGCTGTGGCAGTATGGCAGAAAGGAGGTGGGATGGCTCTCTAGCACGTCCAGCACTTCCTTTCTCACTGCTAGTGATTCAGAGGATGAAAGTAGCAGGATATAAAGCAACAGATGGGGATTTCATTCATTCCCTGTGCTTTGAAAACAGCTTCTAAGAAATATATCCATTGTTACTATTGTGACCTCCAGTACTGTAAACGCAGATTCTAGTTTGAGATGGAAGGAGGATGTCTCTGGGCCTGGGGAAGTGGTTACCGCCGTGGAGAGAAATCACTCTGGTGTTATTTTAAGCAGATTATTCAAGCAAAAAAAACATTTTGCAACAAAGGTCAGTACATCAAAGACATACAAGATACTCCTGTTTTTCTCCATCTCTTCCCCTTCTCCCTGGGGCCCAGTGCAAAGGAGCGGAAGCTGGAGGGATTGGCAGTGAGAGAGGTGAACACCAAGTATGGCTCCCACAGAGAGGTGCTGGCCTTTCAGGCCTGTCCCTGCTACTGAGAAAAACTCAAAAAATAAACAAAAAGGAGAAGCAAAAAGCTGCTGTGGGAAAAGGAAGGCCATGGCAACCAGTGGCCTGGCTCCTATGCTGCCTGAAGCTGCAGAGGGGGAACTGGTCTGAAACTGCTCATATGAGTTTTGGGACACTCTCTGGGAAGGCTTTCTTGCAGCCTTTTAATACCTAAAGGGGAATTGTAGGGAAGATGGGGACAGACCTGCTGCTAGGTCCCAGGCCATAGGAATGAAATTCCGGTTTGATTCAGACACTGACCCACCATCAGTGAAGGAAGAGTTGCTGTGTCAACTATTACAGGAGATGACCTGGACAGACTGGAGCAGTGGGCTAGCAGAAACCTTATGAGTTCAATGGGGAGAAGTGTAAGGTCTTGCACCTGGGAACACATAACCCAGGAGTGCAGTTCAGACTGGGATCCACCTGGCTGGAGAGCAGCCCTGTGGAAAGGGACCTGGGGGTCTTGGTGGACAACAGGCTCAACATGAGTGAACAGTGTGCTGCAGTGGCAAAGAAAGCCAACAGGATGCTGGGCTGCATCAACAAGGGCATCACCAGCAGAGATAAAGAAGTTGTCATCCTGCTCTTCTTGGTGCTTGTCAGACCACACCTGGAGTATTGCCTTCAGTTTTGGTCCCTGGTCTACAAAAAGGATGTGGACAGGCTGGAGAGGGTCCAGAGAAGGGCCACAAGGATGATCAGAGGACTGGAGGACCTGCAATATGAGGAGATGCTGAGAAAACTGGGTTCGTTCAGCCTTGAGAAGGCTTAAGGGAGACTTCATTACCATGTTCCATTACTTAAAGGGTGGCTACCAAGAAGATGGAGATTCCCTGTTTACAAGGAGTCACATGGAAAAGACAAGGGGTAATGGGCACAAGTTGCTCCTGGGGAGATTCTGATTGGACACAGAGGTAAATTTTTCACCATGAGGACAATCAAACATTGGAATAGTCTCCCAAGGGAAGTGGTAGATTGCCCCACATTGGGCAGTTTTAAGTCTCAGCTTGACAGGGTGTTGAGCCATCCCATATCAACTCTAGTAGTACCTGGAAAGGTTGGACCAGATGGTCCTTGAGGTCCCTTCCAACCTGGCATTCTATGATTCTCTTTAACAGGGCTTGTTGTTATTTTTTACAATGAGGGTCGTGAAACACTGGAGCAGGTTGTCCAGAGAAGTGGTAGATGTCCCAACCCTGGAAACATTCAAGGTCAGGTTGGACAGGAGTCTGAGCAACATGATCTCATTCAAAATGTCCCTGTTAATTGCCAGGGGGGTTAGACTAGATGACCTTTAAAGGTGTCTTTCAACCCAAACTATTCTGTGATTCTATGATTTATGGCAGAAGAGGAAAATGTAGCTTTTCCAATCCTGGTCAGGGGGACAGCCTTGTGCAAGTGGTCTGCAGAGAGGGAGGAGATTTACTTCAGTCCCCTCTCTCCCCAGGTTGCTCAACAAAGGTCTTCCCAGGACAAACCCAGGGCTTCAGTTGCAGGGCAAAAGAAGAAGGAAAGAGCCTCCAGAAATGGCCCCATTCTTGTTTTAACAGATAAGAAAGGGAAAAGATTAGTCCCAGGGAAGAAGCTTTTGCTTCTGGGGTTCATAACCTGGGAGTGCTGTGGAGCCTCCAGATATGATAGAGGACGCTAGCTTTTCCAGAGTCTTTGCTTTTAATCTCCACACGTGAAGAATTTGGTCAATTGTGCATGGCCAGAGACAGCAGTTCCCCTTGCACTGTAGCCTTGCGTGCTGAAAATAACATTTTCTATAAATCAAGACAGGCTGTAAAATGTGACAAAAACTGTGAAGTTCAGCTTGCTAGGAAACTGTTATGTGATTTTTTTTTTAAAGGAAAAAAAAATTAATATCCACATCCCGTTTTGTCAATCTTTCAAAACCCCTGACAGGGATGTGAACACTGCTCAAGAGCTATTACATGTTGTTATTATAATTTGTTCTTTTTGAAGAGGGTGATGTCTGTCGTTTTTCATTATTACATTTCCTTGGTCTATATTTATTTGAAAGGCACTTTTCAAACCTGAGAATTGTTACCAAACAGTATGCATAAATGATTAGTACTGCTTTCAGTTGTGCAGTTTGATCCTTATTCCCTTCAGATGCTAATCTATATGTGAAGACAATGTCCTTCCTGGTGCAGAAAGAATGCATCTTAACCACTGCAGCAGCTGAAAGTGTTGGAATGATTTAAAGGTAAACCCAGCCACTTCCTATAGAATCAGTCAGAACTCTGGGTTATAAAATCCACTGTATACTTTGCGTATCCAAAAAATATGTTGTTTGCTAGCAGAATGCTCTGTAAGTGACTAGTAAATACTATGGCTTCAAACACACAGATTTCCTCTTTCTAGCTTCATTCTATCACCTATATGCAACTTACTCCTACTGTGTGGCTGCTATGCCACAAACCCAAAATTATCCTCTAATTTTTCAAATTCAAAAGAAACTCTGTCTGTTTAATTGTTTAATGTCTCCCTAAAGAATCAGGGCATTTTACATTAGGCTCACTAACTTCCCAGACATCTGTCTTTGAAAAGAAGGTTCTTCAACATGCCAGTAAGGAAAATATTTTGGGAGTGCTGCAATTTCATTTACACCTAGTGACAAGGAAGATTTGAGTTTGAACAAAATAGGTGTATGTGGTTTCTTTCTTGTTTGTTTTTTTTTGTTGTTTATTTTTAACACTCTATTATTTGTGTCCCTCACCATTTGAAAACCAAAAAGGAAGAACTTTTCTTGAGAAAAGACCTTTAGACTTCCTCTATTAACTTCAAATAATAGGCAACCACCTAGTGAAATGTCAAAATCACAGAATCATTGTGTTTCGATAACACGTTATGTACTGAAGTCTGTCCCATACATTCTGATACATTTTACACTGGTGTTTATTTGGAAAAAAAATAGGAAACAGTTGTCGAAAAAATTAGCACATGATCCAAAAGAGGTACATATGAGTAGAGGGACTGATTTTTAAGGGTGCAACCATATGATGCACGTGAAATGAACACAAAGTGATTTTATCTTTGTCAACACTAAGAGTATTGTGGTCTGATAGTATAGCCTTTGCTAGTTTTTGGCTAGATCTCCTCTGCAGATCCTGTTCCTGGAGCTGTTCTTTCTCCTTTCTCATCTGATCTGACACATGTTTCCAAATTGAATATGCTTTCTATCTTTTCTATCCTTTGAATCCTATATTGAATGACCTCTCTTTTCTTTTAAATCTTCTGTTACTTAAGGCTGCAAAGTATATTAAAACTCACAAGACAAGCTTTATGTAAACCAAACCCCTAACTGTCTCTGTGTAATGTGGACATGTGTGACTGGAAGCAACAGGATGGTTTCTTCAGTTACTGCAGGGACATTCATGTAAGAGATGAACATAAATTAAATAGATGTTCTGAAATGCAGAAAAGGATCTGGGTTGTGTCCCCTCCTTTCAGTGGCAATGTGTCTTGAAGTTTACCTAATGCCTCAGTCCTTTTTCATGCCAGCTTGTGTCTGCCAGGCTGGAGGAGGGAGGAACCACACGCTGCAGTTGTACCACAGGGGAGAAAATAACAAAACTCTCAAATCAGACAAGTACTGAGGGGCAGAGCAGCACTGTTATGCCTGGAGATTGGGGGTGGCACAACTGAAATAATACATATCTGGGGTTGTTGTGAGGAGGGAGGAAGCATAGACATGACCTCTTTAGTCCCTTGGTAAATCCATTCCTCGTCCTTCTGCCTTCTCCTTCCTTTAAAGAAGCTAAAAATGTCCTTTGGAGGTCCACTGTTCATCTATTTAAAAGGACTTTTAAATCCTAATTCGGACTTGAATCAGATATGGGCTGAGCGAAACAATGAGCCAGGGTTGTGAGACAGACCAGATAAAATCTGTATAACACGTATCCCCTTAAAGATAGTTACTGTATTCTAAAAGCAGTAACAGAATATGAGTTGTAATCTTGATGTTTCTTAGATTGTCAGTTTGGCTCTAACTAAGGTGCCATTTAAGGCCAGTTTGGACATGAGGGAGGCATGTTAAAAAATAATCAACACTAGCTGTTTTCATCTATCACTTTCCAGTGAATTATTTTCTATTTAACTCCTGGTAAAGTTTGTCAGCAATTTTCGCATAGATTTTTTTGTGTGGGTTTGTTTTGTTTTGTTTTTAATAATTTATTTATTCTTGTTTTGGCAAATCTGCCTGCTAAAGAAACTGTTTAATTTAATGGGTCACACTGGAAGAATGCCTGTGACTGCTCAGGTGAGGACTTGCTCTGAGTCAGAAATGCTTTTATAGTCAGCTAAGAAGGAACAAAACCAGACCCCCAGAACTGCGAATTTCAACACCTCTTCTGGCAGCACATGCAAGGCAGTATCATTTCTGAAAACATAATAGTATTTCTAAAATCCAATTAAAGATCTTGCTTTCAAGATATCTTATTTTCTGTTCCAAATAATCTGCAGTCTACAGTATAACTTTGTCATCCAGAAGAAAGCCTGAAATTAAGAGAAACATTATATGATCCTAGCATCTATTATGCATCTTTTTATTTGTTGAAAGCTTACTGTAGAATCTGCTTCTTTCCAAGGAATGAAAATTGCTTATTATCCCAGATAATGAAAGAGAATGTCGTCATCTGTAATTGTTAGTTTAGGATGCTTATCGTACCCTTCTATTATAAATGGGTTTGCATAAAAAAAAGCTTCAGTAAAGGAAGCAGCTTTTAAATATTTTCTTAAAAAAAGAAGGATTTGTTTGCAAGTAAAATTGATGCATTTTTGGCTGCAAAATATATTGGAACAAGTTTCTTAACTGACAGATTGTAACTTGAATATGAATGCTATTTACTGAATGCAATTGCAAATATTACAGTCTTTTTTTTCAAAGATCATAGAAGTGTGCTTCTATATATACCTAAGTATATAAATATACCCACCTGTCTATGTATGTCTGTGCATGTAGGTGTATTGTATCTGGGCTTACTGCTTTTTTTAACACAGACTTTTGCAATATCTAGGCATTTTTTCAAGTCTATTTCTCGTCTTATTTCCCCTGATTAATCTCTTGCAAGATAATCGTTACTGGGTAAGGAGGTTTGCATTAACACCCTCTGCCTGAATATGACAGCTCTGTAAACAGCAGCTGTACAGGGTCAGTCATGAGATCTAGAAATCAAAACTATACAGGCCTTAGTCACAGCTCATGAGACAAACACTATGTGCTGGAAATTGACTGCCAGACAGCCTGTATTTGATAGGTTGCACTAGACTATATGTCACACTTTCTACAGCGGTAGTATTTGACACGCACTCAGAAGTGCCTATATGATTAAAAAAAAAAGGGGGGGAACAAAAAAAAAAGAGAAATCTACTCCAAAGTCTTGGAGGAGAGAATTAAAATCGTTCAACTAGAAGGGCGTTCTCAGAGGAACAAATGTTTGTGCCTAATGGGTTAGAATAACAGTTTAGAGCTAAACCTCTGTGAACATCAGGTATTCCGAGCTGTTAGCTCTTCTCAGTTGCAGAAGTGAGCTTTAAACAGTTGCAGAAGTGAGCTTTAAAGCTGTGACTGCAGTTAGCCAGGAACTGTTTGTGCTTGCATGGAAGAAAAAAAACCTTCAGCACTGGACCAGTGAACCCAAAGAATGACAAGATGCAGAAAATGAGAACTTCTCTTAGTAAGGAAAATAACAGTAAAAAACAGTCATAGAATTGGTATCAGCAATCCGTGTAAAAGTTCATATAAAACCCTCCTCCTGCTACCAGTCATGGTTTTTTCCTCCAAGCCCAGATAGCCTTCATCCATCTCACTGACATGTCCTGCCAGGCTCAGGGTAACTCAGCCTCTGTTTTCGATATCATTGCAGGGACGTCAGATTTGAGAAAGTAAGCTGCAAAATGGTTGCTGTTCATTTCTAAGCACACACACGTGCAACTCCCCCGTGGTTAGCAGGTATAACCTGTCCCTGTGAGCACGTGGGCACAGTTGGGAGCCAGCTTTTGACTTCTGTCAGTGCCTAATTAAAATTATGCTAATTTGAACAATAAAGTTACAAATTTGTAAAACGAGCCGAAGAAATGTGTTTACCACAGTGCTAAGTATTTTATTCGTCTATTGCTTCCCTTCACCTTCTGACAGACAATTATGGGAAATGTCTACAGCAAAACTGTCCATGACAGTTCTTCAAGCATTGATGTGGGGCTTTCAATTTAAAAAGGCTCCAGAAACACCTGTGTTTTTCTGGGCTTTCCATTGTTTTCCAGATTCCAGCCTACTGAAGGTCAAGCTCCCAAAACCCTTAACCACGCTGTGGCTCCTGCTGTGATAAAGTACCTTTGCATGCAATGCTGAGCTTTCCAAACTGTTTCAGCCATTCTTCCCATACTTTATGGAGATCCTAATTCACTGCTCTCATGGTGTGCAGGAATGATGTTACTTTGTGAAGAGCTACAAAGAAATTCCCCTGGTATGGGAGTTGACAAGATTCTCCCCTTATATTTCAGAACTTTTGGGTCTCCATCTAATTAGGTTGTACATCGCTAGGAAGCAAGCATCATGCTGTGCTTGCTTGCTTGCATGAAGTCAGACACACTCCAGCACAGCTCAGGTGCTTTATAAAATACAAACACTTTTTTTTTTTTTTTTTCCCTGAGGTGGTAGGGGAATGAGAGGAATGTTTTGATTGCATAATTCACTAGTCTTGGAGAAAAGCAGAAAGATTAATATTCCAGCATTTAAATTGTCACAACTTGAAAAGCTTGGATACCTTTTATTTATAGTGCCTCTATTGTTTTATTAGGGAATCAGACAGGAGGGATCTTCTTCATACTGCAACAATGGCTATGAAATTGATCTTTAGGGGAAGGTAATTTTGACAGAATTTGCAACAACAGAATGTGCATTCCCTTTCTGAAGCAATTTGATGTTATAAAAACTGGATGCTGCACTTGTGGTGATAGAAAAGGCTGTAATTTCAAGATAGTCCCAGATCAGCCGTATCATCTTTCAGTATTTCAGATTTCAGCCTGCAGGCTGTGCTCAGAACTGAAATCCACAAGGGAGAGAAAAGTGGTCTGTAAAACAACTGAAAACTCTAGAATAAAAACCTTAATTTCATCTTCTTCCACATATTTGACTGTTTTGGGTCACTACCTGCTTATAGTTGCTGTCAGATCTTTTGCTGGATATGTGTGTATGAGAGGGTCTTATTTTACTTTTTTTCCCAAAATGATAATGTAGTGCTGGGGATTGAGGAAGTTCAAGAGATACAGCCCTGTGTAGCTTACACACACATGCAAAATTTGTACACCCCCCCCCCCATATACTGCAAGCACAACATGTCTGCATTTGAATCTGAATCTGAATTCTTGGACCCAGAAGCACTGCTGCAGCTCCATGGCTGTGGGAAACACCAGGAAGTCCCCAGTTTGGTTAAGAGCTGGAAAGCAGCTGATTCTCTGGCTCTGTTCCTCGCATGGGCTGACAGAGTTCTTCCTGCTGTCTGTGTCTTGACATCTTGGAAATACCCACAAAGTTTATCTTTAGGCTTCACAGAAGTTGTAAATCCCACCTCACATCACTCTCACATGCAGAGGCATTTTACTAGGCTCTGGGATAGAGGGAGATTTATTCTGATTAGGGATGCTCAGCTGCAGCTTTTGAAATTTAGTTGCCTTCAACCAACCCCAGAAAGGAGGAGAACTTGGCTGAGTCCTAATGCTGTGACCTGGAGGAGTTATTTCGGAAGGAGAAGGTAGAAGTTTGGTTAGACTATTATTTATGAGACTGACAAAGCAATGGTCCTAATAGTATCAACTGTTCCAACCTACTTGATCTGAGCTGTCGGGGTTCAGGTCAGTAGGTCACCATTGACTAAAGAAGAGGATCATCTGTACCTTAATAAAGCAAAGATGGCTTATTTCCGTCTAACAGATGGCAGTGGATATGAGCCATACATCTGTCTGGGATGTGTTTTTCTGAATAAAGTAATTTGGCCAGTAGTTTGCGGGATCTCCATGCTCTTTCCTATGGTTCCACAGTTTTTATGTATTTTATGGACTCTGACCATATACTGTTTTATCACATTTGGGAGGAAGGAAAAGAAGCACTTATTGCTAAAAACATTTTAACCTACATTTGGGAGGACCACATTGTTTCAAATCACAAAATCACAAAATCACCTGCAAGTCCTTATGATGCCTTTTTGCTCTTCATCCTTTTTTTTCCTGAAAATACTCTGAACTGCAAAGTGAAAAGAAGCAAAGGATGCTCAGACTATGTGTATATTTATGGAACTAATATGAGTTTTAACAAGTTATTCTGAGAGTGCTGAACCTTTTGCTAACAGGTTTCTATCTTCTAGTTATTCACGAGCTCTGATTGGGATCTTTGCTGCAGGGATCCCACAGTGTGGATTTCTTGGTGTCTGATCAAGTGAGGTTGCACGATGCAAATGGTTCCTCAGAGCATGCAGAGAGTTTCTCTCTGTTGCCTGTTTATGAGAAACTTGCAGAAAATTATCTTTGAGGTTTCTACCTTTCTTCACAGTTGAGGTGAGCCACTGAATTCAAACGTATATACACAGTTGTACACAGTGAAACCACTCAAGCCTTGCTTGCTGAGGGAATCTGGCTAAGAATGATATGATGACTCTAGGGCTGCAAGGAATTTCAGTTCAGAGATACTGCAGCCTGACAGATTCAGAAGCAGGGTCTGTCTCCGATTTGATTTTAGAAGCTGATTTTTCTTTTGATTTTAAGACCTGCTTTCTGAAGGAAGTAATGGATTTTTTAAGAGAAAAAAAAAACTAACTTGCTGAAAGTGCTAGGTATTTTTTATTATTTTTTTTTTTAAAGCAAAATATCAACCTCTGGACATCACCAAACAGAGAGCTTTCCTGAGAATGCAGGATTAGTCTGGGATATGGTATTAGCTATAGATATAGTGAAACACCTGCTGTTTTTCAGCCGCTGTCATAAGGGACTGAGTTTTCCGTGAGATGTGTTAGGTTTAAGTTAAACTGAAACTAAACTGAGGAACAAAATAGCTAACTTTACCATACCTGAGATTATTTTGATACAGGTCTAACTGAGGAAAGAACAGGAATAAAGATTGATCCTTGAGAAGGTAATTTCAAGATACTTGCATCCAGATTTCTAAGGCGATGCAGGTTACATGGCCACAGTGTGTTCTAGTGTTCCCTCCAGTACTTTCAAACCTGCTGACAATGTCAACCCGATTTGTTGGTAAAGTAAAAATCTGAAAGATAATAGAGCAAATAGCAGCAATTATTCAGTTTCTCATAGGTAATTATATGCATGTGGGTCAAACTTTCCCCCCACCTCCCTTTCCATTCTTAGACCTGGCATGGTTGATGAATGAATTGCTTTTAAATAACACCTCCTCTTGCATTTTCCCCATGTTCCTGGACCTGCAAACTGTGCCAGACCCCTTCTCACAGACAGTGAGTGTAAGCACTTGAGTATATAGCAGTTTCACACCAGTTGAAATAGTGTTGCAGATGTAACAAAGGAAAAGAAAGGATTTTTTTAATTTTTTTTTTTTATGCACCTGATCTTTTTTACCTTTAAAAGCTGACCAGCAGATTTATCAGCAGAAGCCAGATTACTTGTGGAGAAAATGCTATGGAAGAAGGGAAATGGATTGTTTTCCAGGAAATGGATTCACCTGTTTTCTGGACAGACTTCAATACACAATGGAATGTGGTCTCGAGGCAGTTCTCTTACACTTGATCCTGTATCAAGGCAAAGAGCAAGCTCAGTTGTTTAAAGGGACTTATATGTATACATAGCCTGTGTGTCATAAATCTGGCTAAGCTTCCTGACTAGACATTGACCAGACACTAGAACATGTGTGCCTTAAGCCTTGAAGTCTGAACAAAATCTGTATACTCCTAGGATTAACTTCTATCCTTGAGATTTGTCCTTGCTTCAGATTACCCTTTCCCAAATTGTAGCTACTATGAGCATGCTGAGCTGTAATTCATTTCTCAGGTGCATGTGGTGCTGTAAACAAATTATCTTTATTCTCTGCTAAATAGAGCAAGAAAACTTTCAAACCTACCTAAAATAACAACTCCACTTTATATTCCCAGTGTGAGTTTCTTTTTTATTGTGACAACTTAAGCTGCTTCTGCAGCCTGTGATTTAACTCCTGTTTGGCTTGTCCCCAGGTAAGACAACTATTTGCTTCTCCAATACATCCATCTCTCCTTTCTTTACTTTCCTTTACTTTCTTCACTATCTCTCTGACTTTTTTTTTTCTTTTTTTTAAACTCCTGTCTTCCATGTCTTTGTTTTGCCTGTGAGTAACTCTTTCTGGCTCCAAATGCCCTCTCTACAGAGAGGTGAGCATCTTAAACTTCAGTTTCTCACTGTCCCAAGTGTTTTCATCTCAGCAGATAACCATTAAGATTTAATTACTAACTGCTGCCCTGGTTCTGGAAAGGCTGTAATGCAGACCTTGGTCAGCAGTACATGTGCATGGGGATATCCCCAAATACACCTGACTTCTTAGTAACAGCTTCATAATATCAGCCAGAGCTAGCAGGTTGTGCACAGACTTTCTTCTGCTTAAAATGTAAACCACCCCTTCCTTAATGCCCTACGATTCAGCTATACAAACACACAGATTTTCTACTTCCTCTAGCTCATTTGCTCAGCACTCAAGCACCAATTTAGAATGACTGATCTGGTTTTAATCCAGATGGCTTGATGTAGTGGTTTCTCTCCCTCTCACTAACTCACTCCCTCTTCTCCTTCCCCTGCAATTTGTCTGCATTGTTTGGTTCTGTTTTACAACCTTTGTGTAGGACAGGTATTTTGCTCTCTCCTATAGTGAATACCTGACATTTGTGCTGCTGTTGTCTGCTGAGACTTTCAAGTCACTCCCAGAGACATGGTGTTTAAAGGCAGCTCTGCTGGGAATAGCATTAGAGCGGCACTGATTGTCTCATGATGTGGCATCACTCCTACAGGTAGCAGGTATTTTCCTGGCAGCTTGTCTTAAGCATAGAGTGGAACTGCATAACTGATAAGGGGTGAAGATGTCTGCAATACATTAGTGGAGCTCTGTGAAAAAAACCTACACAGTGTCTGCCTTGCTCCAGCTCTGCCCAGTATTGTAATAATGATATTCGTAATCTACTGGGTACTTTTGAGAATTAAGAAAAAAAAGATACAGCAAAACTGCTCATACTCTCAAGGTGTGCGTGTGAAGATAATGAATATTGTTATCCTCTCTTTGAAGACCGAGAGGTTTTGCATAAATGATTTACCTAGGGCCCCAAAGGAGCCTGTGTTTGACTAGGGAGCTGAACTTTAATTGTACCTGACTTTAATCCTATGTTAAGACTGTACCTCCCTCGTTACCTACCTGTCCGTTTTCATTAGTGTTCATATCCATCAGACTCATTAATAAATCTGAGAGGTTGTTTTGTCATGGCTACTAAACAAGAAACTTAATCAAGGCCTAGACTGGAAATGTTTACTTGCTGCAAATACCCATTGCCTAAAATTGCTGTCATTTACACTGAATGCCAGCTACGTTATGACATTAACCATGACACAGTTAATGTCAGCCATTAACCTCAGGTTATAGTCATAGAATCACAAGTGACTGAACTACTGTTTTTTTAAGAGACTACTCCCTACAGCTGGAAATTACTGTTCCCAGAGGGGACAGCCCTGTGACAGTTTCAGTCAGTCAAAGTCAGTATCTCAATGGTTCTGCCTTTACTGACAACTCCTGAAACATATTTGCATTGCTTTTTTTTTTTTTGCTGGTACCAGCACCTGTATATCCTTCAGGATGAAACAGTTCAGAGAGATAAAAATCACCCCAAACATTTTTTTTTTTTTTTTTTTTTTTTTTTTTAAGGCTGTTTTGGTTCTCTGAACTGGCTTAGTCTTCAGTCATTAAAGAAATGGTGTTAACACATCAGAGGTTCCAGGATCATTGTCTACTCTGGTTTACACTGCTTTAAACAATGCCAGCAGAGAGGCAAGGGCTAAGAAGGTCCAAAGTCCTTGCCATGCAAAAAAAAATGGACTAACTGGAGCATCACAGAAAAGTAGCTAGGAATAGAAAAATGCTCAGTGTCTATCGCAGGTGAAGAACATTAACTTCTTATAAGTAGCCAGCTTGGTAATTTGGGATTGCCCTAGATTGCCTACAGGCTGATGTTGGCCTTGGGGACAGTGGCTGAAAGGCTTATAACCCCAATTACCAGCTCCTCTTGAGGTTACTTTCTGAGTGATATCAAGTGATAGGTTTGCTTAGTAGATGAACTTTAAAACAGAAATATTTGATAGAGGAAATTACTGCCCTTGCTTATGGATGTTGTAATGTAAACTCTGTAATATAGACTTTTTCAGAGGAGGCAGGAAAAGAGGCTGGGGAAATAACTTCCTCAGCTTACTTTGAAAGTAATCATGTACCAGAATCCTTGCCAATGATTTAACACAGCTGCCACCTGCAGCAGCTTCTGGTGAAGAAGGCCTCACTTAGGAGGCATGTATGCATGAAGGATTATTTCAGCAGCACTGAAATATTGAAAATACAGAGAAAAAAAATGAGTCAATTTTTCTTTGCTGCAGAATATAATCTCAAGTTTGACTGGAAGAGTTTATGAGTTTGGATTAAGTTTAGATAAAGAGTTTTTGCAGAAAAGAAATGGTAAAATACTGTTTACTTTTAATTTAAAAGTGTTTGTTTTCTCTCTTCAGAATAGTTTTTTCATCCAGTCCTCCTTTCTTATGTAATACTGCCCTAAACAAGGGGTATTGCAGGTTAAGTTTAGAAACTCCTGTTTCAGCCATTCAATTTTGAATAATGAATTAAATCCTAATTTGAAGAGAAGTTCCTTAAGCATCAGTCAATAAACCCAGTCTCTCTTCATCCTGCTCATTTTTGCAACAAAGGACTGAGCTGGATCAGGGACCAAAGAACTTTCATACCTGCATAGGAGCTTTCATTCAGCCTCAAATGTAGCTTCTCACCATAGCTAAAGGGGTCAAAAAAGTGACTAGCTGACCTTAAGAGCTCCTTCTGCTCATCGTGTCCCTTACACCAAAATCAAGGCTTATCTGCTTCTAAACTGAGTGTTTCTGAAGTTGAACAAATAATTCTATTAAACCATAACTAAACCAAGCCAATAAAAACCCAGTGATTCCCTGGAGTTGCCTTAGTTCCTGGAAGAGAGGCCATATAAAGTTCGATAAGTACCATAGTTTGAATAAGGAGGGAGATAACTGAATAGAAAAAAATGGGCCTTCATCAGTTGTAACTTACATCTGTTGAAACTGTTGTGAAACTGGATGTCAGGGAGCAGTGGGACCACCTGTATTGTGGGGTGTAGACAGCTGGGAGTGGGGGTAACGGCATGGCTGGCATGGCAGTGCCCTCATCCAAAGAGGTTGCAGTCCCACAGCACCTCAGCAAGTAGAGCAGAGCAGGTCTGGTGCTGGTACCACCGTCAGTCACAGCCCAGTTTACCATGTGAGTCCATAGGGATGGGGCAGGTCTGGGCACAAGCTTGGAAATCAAGTCAAGGTCAGGATGAGAGAAGTGCATGGCCAACACAGAGACACTGACAGGTAGTTCAGGCAATGGCCTGAGTGAAGGTGCAGCGCTGGAGCAAAAGGGGAGGGGTGGGGACCAGAAAGGCTTCTTCCAGCTCTTTTTGCCCACAGTGTCCTGGTCCCAGGTCTCATGGTGACTGTGCCGTGACAGCACTGGCTCAGGAGGCAGGCAGCCAGCCACTGGGTGTGGGAAGCTTGCAGATCCTGATGGAGCCCTCAGGACCAAACATCGGATGCCAAAAATGCGGCCATAAACTCGTGGTGTAACTACATGTTTTTGTTCTTCAGCTGAGCTACCTTCTTTCCGTGACAATTCCTGTACATTCCCAGCTCTCTGTTCAACTTCTGCTGCCCACAGTCATGTTACTGCAGGCTGGGGTGCCTGGTTCTCAGCCAGGTCCCTGAAGTCTTGCAGCTTAAAACAAAACAACCCTAAAACAACAATAAAGAAACCCCACAAACCTTTCAAAACTCCTCAAGCACTATACCTTGTAACAGAAATAACTGGTGGAAGGACTGTTGGGAACACTGGAGTGTCTTAAGTTGCCTTCACTGCCAAAGAAAACCTACAGTCAAGGCAAACCTTCAGGCACAAAGAAGTCCCATTGTGGATTTTAGCCTCTTAATACAGGTATTTCTCTTTCTGGTGCACTCACTATATGTGTGTTTAATTTGCCAAAACGTAACACATTCATGTTCTCCATCAACAGTGTAGTCAAAGAAACTTCATCTGCCTAGAAGATAACTATGTTAATTAAAAAAAACCAAAACAAATCAAATCTAAACCAAACCAAAACATAGCAAAAAAAAGTAAAATAAAGCATAGGGGGGCATTTGAGAAAGATTGCTTCCTTCCTCTGCCTCCAATGGCATTTTCAAGCTCATGAAATGTATTGCAGTACTTCAGGTCACTTTGCTTAAGTCACCTTCCATAACATTACACAGTTAATGGAGAAGACTGAAAATAGCATAGCCTGATGATTCACAGAGGGATGTAACTTAGATGGTACCTAGAAACAAAGGTGCTTTCCTAGGATTGCATTGAGGAAAAGATTAATTTGACGTATAAATCTATTACATAACTTTAATGCACTGCATTATCACCACTAACAGCAAAACTAGCAACAACAACTTCTACTGCCTGAAGTTTTCTCTGGCGCTGCACAGTAATTATCTGACCTGTCTCTAAGGTCACTGTATACTGTGCTTGTATTTCAAGTTGTTTGAGACTGCTATAATTATTAAAAGTATTATAGCTGCATAGTCTTTTTTAGTAGGAACTCAGAGAAAAATAAAATCCAAGTGCTTTTCTGGCCCCAATATCTATAAAACCAATACAACACCTTGGAGTTACGCTCTTTTAATCCCAAATATCTGCCGGTGGATAGAAAGAAAGCTCTAGTTTTAACTGTGTCCTGTAGTCCTGAAAAGTTTTTTTCTTCCTCTTATCAAGGCTGCAGAATGCACACAGCAGTAGATATGCTTGATGTTATCTGCAGGAGGATAAAAGCTCACACAGCAGCTACTCTATGCTGGACAATTTTGAAGGTGCTGGGAACTGTTTCTGTCCTTTCAAAGTATTACCACATCCGCATCAGGGGCTGTGGTACTTTCTAGCCTAATTTAATCACTGAAATGTGGAAGCTAATCTTTCAGACTACCACATGTCTTGGGATCTGGGTCTGGCACCCTTCAGTTTTGAACATCAGTGCTCCAAAACACCACCACTTACAAAAACCCAACCTAATGTAAAGAAAGAAACAGAGCTAATTACAATAAAAGCAAAAACTAAAAATGGGGGTGGGGGGAAAGGAAGAATGGCATTGCTTAATGTTAAGCTAAATGTTGTTCAAGATTTTTCAAGTAGAACAGACTTTTTTTCCTTTCTAAGGCCCATATAACAGGGAAAGTATTGTTAAACAGTTTCATGATATAACATTAAGGTATATAATGATTTGCCATCTTTTATTCATCTTCCCCAACAAACAGAAATCTGGAGTTACAGAGAATAAGACATTCACTGAAGAAAAAATAAAGCTATATTAGCTAACAAGGGCTGAATAATATGTGTTGAAACCCAGTGTAGAAAAATATGTTGCATGTTGCTGTGCATAAAGCTTTTAACTTGTGGAGTGGCATTTAAAAAAACATACTAAAAACCAAGGTCCCTGTTAAAAGAATGAGCATAATCACAGTCTTTAACATTTTTGATGTAGCCAGCTGAACTGTGGCTAGCATTCAGATGCCTGTGTGACAGATGACTTAAAAATGATGTAGATGGTTCTTCCAGGCAATAAGCTGCACTCAGAGTCTTTTTAAGTTTCTTTGTTCAGGGGAACACAGAGATTGTGGTTGACACACTGCCGCAGTAGTTAATTAGCTACCATCCATTCAAAATGCTCAGGTTGTCAGTACAATGCTTAATATGGATGAAAGCAACCTAAAGAAGGTTTATGTTCTCCAGAGCTTTCCCGTGATGTCAGTTGGTCTAATAAAAGCTAAAAAGCTTCTCTCTTTTGTGCCGTTTGACCATCGCAGCTGCAAGAAAACTTCTACAGTGGGTAAGGACAGCTGACTAGATGAACTCACCAAAAGATTAGGGAATCTTCTCATTGCAAACATTACTACACAGGACAGATTTAATATATGTAGATGTGAGGCAGAAAACAAAAAGTAGCTTTTAGTTTTTAAAACATTTGGAACAATAGTATCTGAGTTTAACGTTAACATCTATTTATACTGCCACTCAGATGTTTCAGGGTGGGACAACTCCCACACGTCTTGGAAAAAAAAAGGCGACTGTGGGTGTTAAAACCAGAGACATGCCTTCTAATTAGAGGTATTCAGGTGTATGTCTTGCTGTGAACAGGCTAACTTTTCTTAAGGAAAAAAAATAGAGCCATTATAGATATATTGGGAGTGATACAGAATAATTAATGTTTAAGAACAAGGCTGTGGATTACTTCACTGGAAACTGCATTTAATCAAGATGTTTCAATAGCTGAATTTTTCACAGAGAGTCCAGTTTTCCTCCATGATTATAATTTTACATACCATTTCTTACCAGGCTAATTTCTGATGTTTTTTTTAAGAAATGCATTTATTTTCCTCTAGGCAATATCTCCCAGCAGTGGTCAGCACATATCAAATCAGAGTGGGAAAATAGACAGTTTATGTAAAATTAGAGCTGCAGAGTAATAGGTATTTTGTATGTATTATACCAAGGTTGGGATTGTAACAGACACTATATTAAATTTTATAATTATTTTATTGCTAAATCTCCATTCTAAGCAGAAGAAATGAAGACAAAATTAAGTTATTTTCTTCTAAATGTTCAATATTTTTTCAACTTGATAAACTGTGCCCAAAAAATTAATAGAGATTCATCTCACCCTTAGAATTCTCCTTTTAAGTCTGGAATTATATGTAATGTCACAAACTTTAAGCCAAATTAAGAAACTGAAGGTGTTTTGGTTTACAAAACATATTTTAATCAGAATTATGTAAACAGTCAATAAAATGATAAATAGAATATTTTAAAATATGACACAACAATATAATATTATTCTTATACTTTGATATGTTATTCCCACAGTGCATTTTAATCACCATGTTATGAAATAATGTGAAAACAGTTAAGAACTTACTTAGATTAAAATTAAAATTATGAAAGCTCAAATTAATATTTCCCCAAAAGAGTTTGGATTTGTTTTGATAACACGACGTCCTGAGTTTTTTTATCACCAGAATCTTTTTGGTATGTTTGCAATGGGAAATCTGTTAGTCAGGATTTGCCTACTGATGTGACACATATGTTTGGGAAAAAGAGCAGCAAAGGAGAAACTCGATTCACCCTTCATCCTGTCCCCAGAATTTCAGATGATGATCAACAGGGCTAGCTAGCAGGCACACACTGGAAGAGATTTAACCTGTGACACCACTACTATTTCAGACCTTAGCCTTCCCCACAAATGTTGAACCAGTAAATTTCTGTCAATTTTACTGTCAAAAAGAAGTCTTGGATTTTTAACATATGCTAATAGGAGCATATTATTAAATATACATATAGCTATTAATAGTTGAGTTCTCAAAATAGCAAGGATATCTTGAATACGGTCCATGGAATTACAGCTGGCACAATTTTTTCCCCTCTGCAGTATAATCATCCAACTGGGCTAAGCTCACGTACACACTATGTATATATATATTTATATCTCCAAATTACAACAATGTATTTGCATTCCAGTAATATTATTTGAACAATAAAGTATTATTCAAGGTGAAGAAGAATATCATCTAACCCATAGTGAAATATATAGCTAATTGTGAGGTGCATCTCTCCCTCCTTTTCCTTCTGAACTTCACATTTACTGTGGGACAAAAACATGCACATGGGTACTTACTGCAGATGTGCTGTAAATCAAGGCCATGATTTACTGTATCTGTGGGGAAGGAACTACTTCTAGTTTTATGTTTTATTAAATTAAGGGGTCCTCGTTGAACCCATGAATTATACTTTCATATGAATAAATGCCCTTTTGTTCTAGCTCTGCCTCATGAGACATTTAGAAATGGATCAGAGTTCAGACCCGAATACACAGTATTCACAGTACTGAATATTAAAAGCTAAACAGATATTTACAGCCAACACAGAGTACCTATCACTGATGTCTGGTGTTGCTGGCACATAGCACTACTTTATTTATATCAGCACTTGCTGGTTACCCAGAAATTCGGTTGCTATGTGTTGATATTTACATTCATACATTTCCAACTATCTGCTTTGATTACATCTTTTCTTCAGACTTCCCTTGGTGGATTCCCATCTCCAGTACAGGGAGACATTGCTGCCTTTGGAAGGGAAAACATATCAGAGGCATGGCCAGGAGAAGAAACATTAATAAAGGAAGATTTTTGGGTTGATTTCAGTGCTTTGTGTCAATGATAGGTTCTGCAAGAAGAGTCTGCTTCAAACTATCACAGCAACTGAACAAGTTGTAAATATTTTCACGCCAGTCCCTCTTTCAGCTGGAACGAGTGAGCAGGTTTGTTTAAAAAAGAATGAAAATTGAAGTATGCTTAAGGAGGTTCAGCAAATCTTAGTTGAAAGAAAACTGCGAAAGTAGGACAGAAAGCTATAGAGGTATTATCAAAAAGTGGCACTATCATGGTTACACACTGACTTCTTTTTGATAAAGTAAAAACTTGGTTGATTCTGATGTCTGCAAAACAGTCAAACTCCCAGAGTCAGTGTAAAAACAAGTAGAAATATACCTGTATGCAATAGAAGCAACTACACCAGTTCTGATTTGAAGCTAAATATATATAGACATTTTCATACAATGCACATGCTGGCTGCAGTTAGCAGTAGTAGTGACTCACGTACTAGTCCCCATGGGAAGGCCATTGCATAGTTTTGATAGGGGACAAAACACAGGCCATACCTTTGTTTGTGGCAATTCTCAGCTGGCTTCCTTGCTAGTAACAGAAATAGTTAGCATAGATTTTTAGCCCTTTAATGCCTTTGACAGTATATACAATGAGAATAGATTTCCAGAAAATCATACAATTTGTTATAATTTTTTTTTGTTTCATATATGATTTATTACTACTTACTGTATACTATGCCTTTTATTGTGAATATATTTGCACTGAAATACTCTTTAGGGAAGGGTTGTCTCAAAGAGGAACATGAAGTAACTGAAGTGACTGTTCTCACCACAGAATATACCTATTTTGTGGTCAGACATTGAATTTCAATGTATAGCTCTGTGATTTGGCTTACTTCCTAACCAGGTTGTAACTATGGAATTGACATGTTCAATGGCAGGATGCAATGTAGAGTAATGTAAAGGTCTGTTCAGATTAAAAGTTTTCATATGAAATCTTCAGGTGTGTAATGAATATACTTGTCAAATCCGACTTCCCTGCATTAGCAGAGTATACAGGTATAGTTAAATGGTTGGAAATGACTGATGGAGAGATGGTCAAGCAAGTGCAATATTGTGGACTATTTCTCAGAATGTGACCCCACAGATATAGTCTATTTAAATGTCTATGAACACCCTTCATCATAGGAAGGACAATAAGAATAGCTTACTAGACCTTCAGCTGTACAACAGATATGGTTTATCATCTGCATCACAGAACGCTTTGTGATACCTTCACTTACGCAGCCACCTTTCATGGTGCTGGAAAAGTACAGTGTGTTGCACCCTACTTGCTCTTTGACTGGTGATAATGAAAGCATATATTGTGCTATCTATTCATAACAAGCACTTAAAGGTGAAATAATTTGAATATTGGGAGCACTTTGTAACCGGAAGTTCAAGACAGGTAGCTCTGTTTAAATGACGGGAAAAGAAATTCTTGCTGGAAAAGTTAAGAGTTCAGCAGTGGAAAGGGGAAGAAAACAGAAATCTGTTCTTTAAGTGTCCTTGTCCATTACACAACAGACATTAAAAGGTATAGATTTATTTCTCTGAAAAAATGTGACAGTTAAAAAGGACACTGTCGAGGCCTTTGATATATATGGACAGGTTCACTAGTGTTCTCTGGTCATTGCTTTCTGCTGCTCTAAAAATGCAAAGCAGCCATAAACCCAGCCAGATTTCTGGCTGCTCTTTTGCTAGAGCAATGAAAAGGCAGCCAGGGTGTCCCGGTGAAAATGGCCCATATGCTGCAGCCTAGATTCTCAACAATAGGAACCTAAATCCATATTAAGTTGATTAAATAAGTGGCCTGCTTTTCTAAAGTGCTGAGCCTACTTATGTCCCACTGAGCCACTAAAGAAGAAACTTGAGTTTCTTCTTTTCTGATGTGCCAGACTCTACCTGCAGCAGCTGTGGTGTCCAGCTGCAGCTGGGGAGTGAGCCACCCAGGGGGGCTGTTTTGAAGATGGGGCTTGTAGATGGCAGAATGCCTTCGCATCTGGTATGTGATATGTGGAGCAAGGGAGGCCCCATGGTCTTTGGCAAAGAGCTGGATGAGGTGTAGCCCTACACCCAGGGGTGTGTGGAGAAGAAACAATCAGATGACACACACTCAGCACTGGAGACTTGATAGTCCTTACTTGACGCTCACCAGCCCGGAAAATCTGAATGTGCCCATGTGGGCCTGAAAATGGATTTGCAAGAGTAATTAATTCTAATGGAAAATACATACATTGTTAACAGCAACTTGCCACTCCTTGAAATTTGGACAAGAAAATGCAACACTACATCAACATGTCTTTACTTCTACTGTGTATGTTTTCCAGCTATGCTCCTCTTTGTATCTATTTCTGCCAGGCTGACAAGGATTTCTTTTGATTCTAGAGAAAGCACGAAAAGTACACCTTACTTAACAGACAAAGAAAGAATTGGACATTGGAAATGTAGAGAAACATAAAGCTAGACTGGATGCTGGGCATCCTCCAAATTTGAAAGACAACCTTTAAGCAGGGAATGTAGAAGGGATAAAAACAAAATAAAACCAAAACAAAAGCAAAAAACATAACAGCGATGCTCCTTTAAAGTGATGAGCAATTTTTAAACCCTTTACTTGCAGAGTGCAATGCACTGAGGTATTAGCTTTTGGGGCCAAAACAGAAAGTTGGAGGCAGAGCTGGTTCTGAAACATATTTCTTTCAGCCAAAACAGAAAAGTTTGTTGCAATATCAACTTCTTCCACTAATGAACTTTTCCTCCTATGCATTAAGGGACCAGATTTGTAACTTGTTCAGATTGATACAGAACAACAGATTTCAGCTGAGTGGAGTTGATTTATGTCAGCTGAAGATGTGATTTTGTCTGCTAATTTTCCAGTTTGTATCAGAGACAATGGGCTGATGACCCAAGCATTCTAGAATTTAAGAAATGAAGCCTACATGGGGAGCTTAATTCTGCAACCAGTCTTCTGCTATAAGCAGAAGGCAAAGGATGTTAATGTAAATACCTTGATTTTCTATGGTTTTGTGAGGGAAGGTAGATTTTTTTTTGTTACTTTCCATTTTATACTCCTTTCTGATTTTCAACATCATAGATTCATTTTTAATTGCAAAAGGAATGTGACCTCTTGCTTTGCCAAAGTAAGTAAGGAGGAAAACAGAAGCAGAAATACTATAGCTGTAAATTCAAGATTTCAAGTATTTCCTTCAGCTATAATTTTTCAAATAAGTAAAATGGTTATGTTTAATCTCACTACTATAGCCTGGTAGACTAACTTAAAAGCTGAGTTTATCACACTGTAGCCTATCACGGAAACAAAGTCTATTATGCCTGTTCTAATTCAGGAGGTTAAGATAAGGGCCACGGTGTTTGTTGAAACAAATGCGTTACAAAATTGAAATGATTCTCCACTGAAAATTTCCTGGAGCAATTTTTATGCTTAGCTGAGAAATCGCAAAAAGGAATGAGCAGATACATCAACTTGTAAGTGCAGAAGAGCACAGTCAATCTTAAACTGAACAGATCTTAAAAAAACAAAACCAAACCATAAAACCCCTAAGCTGACATCCCCACCCCAAACAAACCCCTTACCCAGTCTCTTCTTTCACATGCTTTGAAATTTAGTGTTCATCAGCAGCGAAGTCTCAAATGCTTCCCTTTAAAATATCTGGTCTGGGAAGCACGGATCTAAAATATTTTATCTGCTTCTGTTAGAGCCAAGAATCCCCTTTGCACCTTTGCTTCGAAGACAGAGAGGTATCAGAGTGAGGGGCAGGAGAGGCAAACGAGTCCCCTTGCAGAGCATCTTCCTGGGGATTTTTCCATACAGTTCCTAACCTTAAGCCAGCCTTTCTGAAGACTTTCATCTGAAGCAGAATACGGTATCATAAAATGTGTGTTCGCCCTCAGGAGAGATGGCAAAGGTTACTAGGCATTATTGACCTGCACGTAATAATGTCCCTCAAGACTAACCCTTAAAGCTTTCAGTTCTGAGTAAGTAAGACTAGCTGGATCTTTTCTATGTCTCTGGGAATATTATAACTTGTCATAAAGCAATGTATAAAGAAGACTGAAAAAGGGCAAGAGGAAATTGCCACCTTCTCTGAGACAGACCTGCAAGGCACACACGTACTCAGCTTACAAAAATCTGTCCTCTTTGTCAAGCTGGTTGGTCAGACTGGTATTGCCAACATCAATATGATTTTGACAGTGGTAGGAAGGAACAATCTGGCTACGTAATATCTTCATCCTTCCATCTCAATAAATAGGATGAGGATTAACCTACAGCTCCACTGGATCCATAGTGGGTGTACATTGGCTAGCTACTTTGAATTTGCTGGAGTTAAAATGCTTTACATTAGTTGAGAATCAAGCCTCTAGTTTAACTACAGGAACAACTTCCTGCATTACTGGAGGCTTTTTAAAAATAAGAATGTCCATAATTTTGCAAAATTAGGGAAATACACATTTTTTACAAGGTGCAGCAAATTACAAGACCTATTTTGTTGTCTTCAGAGGGATGTTTTTCAGGCCAGAGGTGCCTAATAAGTGGTCTAGTGGTCTTAATCTTCATTTAAAAGACAGACAAGCAGGATATAAATTTTAAAATGCAACAGAATTTTTCAATAATATCTAAGCCTTTTAAAATCACAACTGATGGAAATTTTCCATTTTGAATAGTCTGGTCTTGTAATTTCACAAAAATGGATCAGGCTATATATGATAAAGGAGGACTACTGGGAAGGGGAAATTTATTCCAGTACTTTATTTCAACAACATCAGTAGAGTTTATTTCTTTATAAAGCAGAAACTGGTGGCATCTTCATACTCTTGTGTCTTTCAGTGATACTGACATTTACAGCAACATGTGCTGCAATTGCTTCTTGCATCAACCATCAGTTGCTTTAACAGTTAGTGCACCACCTTTTAATCTTAAAATCATAATCCTTTAGGTATTTTATACCTAGAATATTTTACAGAATATGCTTTAGGTGTCCTTGACATAGCTGGAAATTACATCTACAGCAGCTTAAGAGAGACCTGTCAACTTTTTGTTTCCCATGTCAACTTTTCCAAAAAAAAAAAAGATCCCCAGAAAACCTGAATCAGATGCAAACAAGAGAATAATAATAATAATAAACCCAGCAGTGCATGTCAATCTCTTTTCAAATTTGATCAGAAATACTTGACTTTGCAGAGAATTCAAAGTTAACCTAACTACACAGAATGAGAAGAGTATTTTACAGAGAACACTTGAGTACAGTTCTACTTCATTAAAACTTCACCTTATGCTTTAGCACATTTTAACTATCAGAAATGCGGGGAAATAAATCTGTGCCTTGAAGTATGTGATATATGTGAAAGAGCTTGGTAATTTCTGTCATGTTCCTAATAGACAAATATCCATAGCATGAAACTGATACCTGTTAGCAAATCTAAAGAATCCAATTCCATTAAAATTTTCCCCAGAAGACTGGCTGTAGTAAAGAGCTACTCTAAGGATATCTTCTGGTGGAGAGAATCACTGTATGCATACTGATGGCTCAGTGGCACACGGTACATGAAAATCATGGTTTCACGTTCAGGTATTTAGAAAACTGCATTTTCCCCCATTTTCATTTCTTTCTAAATTTATTTATTTATTTTTTTTAGCCTGTGCATGATTTAAGTAAATAGAGCAAAGGAATTGTTTATTGTTGTTAAATTGTTCAAACCTGTATTGCTAACATATTTCTTCTTTCTCTGGTCTGATTCTCTAAGTCTCAGTCATAACAAATACTTCATTCATAGCTAAACCTCTTTCTTACTAAGTGTTTTACATGAGTTGTTATTTTTGGGAGAAAGAAACACCAGCCTTTCCATTACTATAAATCTGGCCCACTAATAATCCATCTTCTCTTCTAAACAGTCAGCTTCTAGTTGAGGTCTTTTAATTTGGCAATATGAGAAAGGTATTATGATGTGATGAGATCTGATCATAATTCCTTTTAAACTGAGACTCTCTGGTCTGCTGAGTGGAGTTTTGAAATTAAAGACAGCAAAAGAAATCAACAAACGAAACTATCACCACTTCCAAAAGCAAATAGAAAAGATATTTAAGCTAACAAGTACGACAAATGTTTGCATTTGAAATCAGTTACTACTGAGTACTACTAAACAGTACTAAACAGTACTACTAAACTAATTTTCAGCAAGCCAATAGCTAGATTACCTACCTAAGTGAATATAAATTAGAAAGCCAGAAAGCCTTGTTATGTTGGCAATGCAATCCCATTGAATACCTTTCTCCCCTAAGATTGTTTCCACTGTTAAGGTAAGACCCATTTTCATATAACCAAAACCTAATGCTAATGGTTAATGCTTCCATAACACTAGAAAGTCTCCTTCCTTTCTGTGCATATTGATGTTTCTGTCATTGCAAGAGGAGTGATTTTATCAGCTGAGTTAGAGATGGCCTGACATTCTCTTGTGAATGAACTTTCTTATTATGGTTAAGCAAACTACAGGTCAGTTCAGAAATCAGTCCATTAGCTGCAAAGTTTTGGAAGGGAAGAATTTGCAATAGGAATTGATAGCTGCCTTTTAAGATAGAAATTGGTTAACGCTCCTGAATATAACTAGTTAAGAAACAGCAGCCCCAGTTCTTTGAGAACTGTTTGATGGCAAAGTAAGACTTGTAGAGTGCTTTTTCTTGCCTTTTTTGACTGGAAGCACAGCCTAGCCACTGCATATGGTCACTAAACCACTTTCAGTTATCTTGCCATAAATGCTTAAGTGTGTCCTGCTCATTATTGCCATTGCCTATCTTTTATTTTAACTTTGAAGATTATGCTAGAATGCCCTCCAGCTCAGCTCCCAAGCCTATACAGTGCCAGTTTCTGCAAAGCTAAAAACATTCCCCTGGCCACTTCTCCAGTTAGGTCCATTGGTCAGGAGGTAATTCATAAAGTACCAAGATATTCCTCTGATGCATATTGCTCCTTGCAGGTGAGCGAGTTATTTCCAAAAGATTTTAGGCAGCATACTGAAAGATATCTGGCCTTGCAGGTCCATTGTAAGACTCAAGCACCCTTTTGTGGAAACATCCTCTCTGTTCAACTAATGTGGTTAAGTAACTATCTTGTTGCATGTCATGGAGATGTTAAATCATTGTCCACGTGAAAACTGGTTGGCCCAAACCAGACGCCTCACATCACACTCCACAAACTCAAACTCAAATACAGTGTTAGGAAGTGAGGAATGCAAGTCTGAATCACCTTCTGTTATGGGCTTTCTGGGCTCACAGGCATCAAAGTGAGAGACAACTATTTCACCCCTTTGGATTTGTATGTTTGACTGGCTGATTCCTTCCTGAGATGAGGGTATGAGCTTTTGAATCACACTTCTAAGGCACTTGATTCTCTCATGTTATAGAGGGAGCACAGCTCATAGCTCTGGATTTTGGATGATACTTATGGGGATAGGTTCTTTAAAAAAGGCATTGTGCTGTCTAACGTAGATATGTCAAAGTCTTTTGGTCAGACCCTTGGGGAACCAAAGTCTTAGGCATCCTTGACTTTAGTTGTCAATCAAAGTCAGTAGGAAGCACATTTAAGTTTGGAACAAATACCACTGTGGCACTTCAGTGTTAAACCTGCATACAGGTTCTGCTTCTATCATTACTGAAGCAAAACTTAGTATACTATCTGTTAAAGACTTTTCCTCAAAAAGCTCAGAAGTTGGAGGAGTACTTTTTTCCTTCTTCTTACAGCTGCTTCCGGTTTGGTGTAAAATTCATGAGTGAGAGGCACACCTGGAGTTCCATTCTGCAGGATGACACCTCTTTCAGTTTATCATTATGTGAATGTACACAGCAAATGCATTTTGCTTCTACAGTAAACCATTTTTACAGTCTGACTTTTCCCCCCTTTCATCATGTCCCTGTTATAAACGGACAGGAAAAATGTGTACTCTTCAAAGAAGAGTGTGTTGATGCCTTTGACCTATGATTTCCAGGGACTATAGCTTGAGAAACCTTGGAATATGGAATACTCGTACACCATTCCTGTGGTGTCTGAAGACAAACTTCTCTTTAATCTTTGATGATGCAATTTCCAAATAGTATTTTAGAAGACAGTTGGTGTTTGGATCTAATTTTATATAAAGAATAGGAGGTCAGAGTGCTTATCCTGCAGGTTGTTCCATGTCAACTCAAAGAAAATAACCCCTTTTTTTTTTCCTGCTGAAGTTCTTTGTAGAGTCTCTGTATCTTATCAGAATTATATACTGTAGATGATCTAGTCTCTTTCTTCATGAAAGATAATATTTAAATGCTGTATTTTTATTGCAATCATAGCATGTATTTTTAAAAAGCACAGTACTAAGGTATGGAAGTGCAAAATCATTATTACAACAGAAACATATTTTTAACAAGCCCTGAAGCCAATAAAACAGCAATTATAGATGTAATTCACTACCATAATAAAGCAATTTATTTATAATAAAAATTTATCTCAGAATTAGAAAATAAAATGTTACTTTAGCTACAGTCTGTCAGAGGGAGCAAGTTTAAGCTTTCTATATGAGACATTTGAACAGACGAATCAGGCAATTTTATATTAGATAATTAAAGGCTTTTTGAAAGCCAACCACATTTGGAAGAAAGAAAAGAAAATGTAATTCCCAATGGAGCTGAGAATCTAACTTCAATTTAGAAAAAAAAAAAAAAAGTCTAAAACAGAAACAAATGTGGCTTTTTTCTTTTTTTTTGTCAAATTTTATTTTAGTGAAGGAAAAACAAGTGTAGTTCCCAGATTCTAAGGGTTAAGTTATAAAAAGCCTCTCAGACTGACCTCCAGTAATTTGGAAGAAAGCCCAGTGTGTAATGAGGGAGTAAAAGAAAGATGGAAAAAGCAACTTCTTTTTTTTTTTTTTTTTTATGTGTATGCTTATGGTGCCTTCAGGGACTTTATCTTGGTAGGCTGGGTAAACAACAAAATGGAATTATACCGGTAGTCTCTCCCTTGCCACATGTTTAAATTATGCAACAAATGTTTGATTGGTGGCTTCTTTGTACTGAAAAATGCCTGATCACTTCATCTCTCTGTAAAAGAGAACATTACTTAAAGGGAAGTGAGTTAGAAAATAAAACAGCACACACAAATTTGGCAGCAAAATCACGGTGAGAGATTGAAGCATCCCCTCTAATATAAGCAGGCAACCCTGAGAATCGGAAGCAAAAGATTTCAGATAGCCTGGGAATTTGGCTGCCTCTGTGGCAGATACAGTAAACAGCTCCAGAAATAATTGTGTATTTCTACTAATCACTTAGACCATAAGATAACAGCTAAGTTGACATTTTGAGTGCAAGAAGTGAAACTGCTTACTCTTGTTCCCTATTTTCTGTCATTTTTGCAGAACAGTGACTGTCAGCAGTGCACCCCGAGTGCAATAATGTTACAGCACATTGGCAAAAAGACAACCTTGAGACTTATGTGCCCCCAAATGCAGGTCCTGTCTGAAATTCTTTAATGTTTTAAAATTATAGATGTGACTATCTTCTCTGTGCATCATCTAGTAAGAATGCAAAGAGTGCAAAAAACCCATGGTAGTCGAAGGTTACTTGCATCTTCCTTTTTTAGAAATATACTCAGGACCTGCTCTTAAGGTGGCTTTCTTATCACACTTCAATATGTAGTTCCACCACTTCTGTTTAGTGGCAATTCCATGACTTGGTGTTAACTGACTTTGGTATTAGAACTGATTTTAAACATTTCTCCCTCCTCTTCATCCACACATGCACATTCCTGTTTACCCCCAGTTTATTACACCCCAACTTTGCTGATAAAATTATTAATGAGACCACACTGTAATTTCATTAATGATATTGCAGAATGACAGAATCATTCTGGTTGGAAAAGACCTTTAAGATCATCGAGTCCAACCATTAACCATATAATCCTTGTTAAAAACAGCTTCCTTTTTGGGGAGGTAGAAGTAGTGTTATAACTAAAGATGTGAAGAACCATTAATCCAGAAGTCAAATAAAAATTTGCTCTTCACCATCTGATGTAAAAACTCACTCCCCTACGTATGGCATCATATTGTCCCAGGCCATGGACAATATAATATTTTCCTTCAGAAAAGGACTTTCTTCCTGTGCCCCCTTCCTTTTTCTTTAGTGACAAATGCAGCAGGACTGCAACGACCTATTCATGGCTTGAAGGTAATAGTACTCATAGTCTGTAATGTTTTCTTCTGAAATTATGCTTTTTCTAAAGTTACAATTAGATTTAAAGTACTGATTCTATCACAAGTATCTCTTTGGTCTAGAAAGAGAAGCAAATTACTGAAAATTGACTGCCTAACCTCTATTTCACATTTCAGTCTGTATATAAATAGATGCTTACAGTAATGAACTTGATTAATTTTACAGACAAATGTGTGATTCTAATGCTGAAGAGAGGCTGCATATGATCTTGAGTCTCCCTGTCTCAGCGGTGAGCATCCATAGCCTCCTTGGAAGAAGCACACCAAAAATAGGAACAGGTTTGTGTGGAAATCTTGACAGTCCACCCTTTCCCTCATGAAGTTATGAAGATTTTGGCAAGAGGTGGGGAAAATCTTGCTGAATGCTCCCATCAATGATTCAGAAAGTGTCAAATCACATAAGGAGTAAATATGGAAAGTATATTAAATTCAAACATTTTGGGAAGGAGAGAAAGAAATACCTAGAGACATGAGAAATCAGATATATGGTGATAAAGGAAAGTAGAAGTGGATGTTTCCATAGGAACCAAGAGAAAAAAGATTTATCTGTGTTCAGAATCACTTGCATGACATTTAGAAAGGGGTCAACAAGCTTCTTGGTACAATTCTTTCTTTTCGGTACACTCTTGACAACTCTCTAGATACTTGGAAAGTAAAAAGATTTTGGAAAATGGACAGGACTCAAGAGTAGGGTAACTGCAAAGGTAAATCACTGTAATTTACATGAGGTCTTCTATGATATCAAGCACCTTTAAGTGCTAACAAATTCTTGTGTGTATAAGAAGCTGATGAGTACTAACAAGGCTACATGTGTCTTCTTTGGATTGTTGGGTCCGTGTGATACAGAACCCAACACTTTTCTTCTTCTGCAGAATGATGAGAAAGTAAACATTACCAAGCCAGAAGAGGCCAGAGGAAATATCACCATATTTATGTCCCTAGATGTAATGACTAAAAGCTTTTTCTCCTGTAAGGGGATACTGTGACACATGTCCAGGCAGAAAAATGGAATTTGTTTAGAGAACAGAACCAAAATGATTCCAAAGCTCAGATACTCCAGGAGAAGAAAGTATGTGAGGTGCCTTATACTGAAAGAGATCTGGGGTTGAAAGGAGGCATGTAGCTAGGCAGGAGTTAGCAATGCATTGCAGTGGCAATAAAAAGCAAAGTGATCTCATGTAGTAAACTAAAAGAACAATCTTGCTGCACAGCAGCATTTTTACTGTACCTCTCTGGTCAGACCACACCTGGACTATTGCCTTCAGTTCTGTCACTTACAGCAAAGTACCAATTAATACAGGGTTACAATGGTAGAAGGAGGGAGTTAAAGATGAGGAATAATTAAAAAGTCCCTACTGTTTTACTTAGCCAAACAGAAAATATGGAAATGTGTGAGATGATACATGACAAATATAATTACGAAACAGGGTGAGGAAATGATCCCAACTTAGAATGACATTATGGTTAAATAAATATAGGCTACATATAAAAACAGTGTTGTTGTTGGGTTCTTTTTAAACAGAAGTATTTTCCCCCTGGGAATGTCACGATATTTACTGCAAGCTTGGGGAAAACACCAGAGAGTATAGTCAGAGTTAAGAGAATGTATTTAGCATTTCTGTCTCATTATTGATGTTACTATTGTATGAATCATATTCAGTTAAAAATAAAGAGAGGAATAGTGAGTTGCAGGAAAGAGGAAAAGGTGTAGTTATATGCTTCTCATCAGGTTTGTAAATGAGTGCAAGAGTTAATTTATTTGTAATCAGGAATAAAAGGAAAAATATGGAAAGCAAAGTGTGATGTAAAGGCCAGTGGGAAGTAGGCCCGAATGCCTGGAGTTCTGACATGAAATCACAGGAGCTTTATCAAGTGACATTGAATGGGACATCTCTTCAAGGAAATGCGTTTTCCAGAAGTCTGGACTCATTTTCCCTTCAGCTTGACTATCTATAGATCCTAGAGATGAGGTTTCTGGTTATGCTCCTTTCTGACGGCCACACATCAAAGAAAAGCTTTGCCTTCAGTTAATATTAAAAGTTAGTATGAAGAAATACATGAGACAGCCAGACTGTCCCATTTGGATACCCTCTAGACCAGTGGTGGCAAGAACAAGTCCGGGCAGAAGCCAGCTGAGAGCCTGGATTAATCAGGGGAGCTTGTTACCTTTTTCACTTTCATACAAACCAGCAGCTGTTTGCCCTGTTAAAACAGCTTTCAAGGGCCCTTATTCTTTCACCATCATGGAGATGATTGTTATTCTGGCAAGCCATACTAGAATCTTGAAAACTACACACTACAGCATGTTGTAAAGTCACTCATGCAAAAAGTCAAGAAATAAGTTAGTAAAGAAAATTCACGTTATCCACAGTGGCTTTGCCAGTTCGTTTAAACGAGAAAGATAGAGCTATGTTTCCTTCATTGGCACTGTAGTTCTTTCTTTAGTTTTCTATAAGCCTGTTGTGGAAGACAGAATTTAAATGTCATGGATCATTGCCAACAGAAAAAAAGAAACTTTTCTTGGGTGGGGGCAGAGAATGTCAATAGCTTGTTTGAGCCTTGGATTCATTTTGCAGACACACAACTCAATTCAAGCAGATTTGGTAGGATGAGATAAACAAGTGTTGACAAAACATAGAAAAGAAACAGACTTTCACATACTTATGGAAGGTAGGTAAGCTGCTTCTCTGAAAGGGAGCACTTTAAAGGCTGATCTCATGCCAGGCTTAAGCTGCAGATTGCTATGTAGCTTGTCTGCATTTCATTCCTTTCCTTGGGTTAGACGTGGTTTCTCATCCTTCCCAAATGAAACGCAGAAGGGTAGAAAAAGGAAGGCAGGGAAGAACGTTTTTTTCTCCCATTTTGATGGTATTGGAAAGAGATGATCCAAGTGTAGCAGCATCACTGATTCTTGTGAAAGCGATCTGTACACGAATCAAGACAGTCTGAAAATATATCTAAAGGAAAGCCCGTGATTTTAATGCTGCACATTAAGCGGAAAATTTAGCTCTCAAACATTTTTTAGAGTACAGTTCTCTTCTACTTTTGTGCCAAGACATCCATACAGAGTTCTGTGCTTCTAGCCTAAAAAAGAGTGCTTTATTAAAAGAGACAGAAGGATTTAGCTCTCTGAGCAATTTTACTCCTTGATTTGGTAAACAGATTTTAATGGGATATTCTACATTATTAAAACTAACCACATAGTTAAAAGTATTTGTCTGAAATAGGGTCCTATGCATTACTGAGATCATCTTTCCTGAACAGGAAACAAGATTGGGGCTTTGTTGGCAGAATTCAGAGTTATGAGTTCTGATTGGGTGGATTTGATGTAATATTTCTTTCTCCTTTTGAATCCACCTAGCTCAAAGTTAGATTTCCTTTTTGGATTTGTCATCTTTCACAATTTTTTCTGCATACTAACTACCTATGGAATCTGTACACAGGTACTTGTACAGACTACTAGTTAACCTTCACTTTGAAATAACTTTTCCCAGTCAGGTGTTGACCAGTGTAACTGCAGAATAACTCAGTTCAGCTCAGTGGTATTAATCTAGTCAGGGAGCAGAAAAAAAGATAGAAGTAACTTTTAATACATATATCCTGTGCACTTCATATGTGTTCCTCACTCTATAGATTTTTGTATTCTTAGTTAAGCCCAAATATTTTAAAAACACTGGACAAGATCTAGCCATAGACTAATATGAAAAAGTCTGCCTAAATTATGAAGTGTCTATGGCAAGTAAATATGAAAATTAACTTATTGAATGAAGAGATAGTTTCTTATATATGTTCAAAGGGCTTTGTGCACACAGATGTCCATTTGCATGTGCCACTCACTATGGGAAATATGTTGTTTCTGTGAGAATCTATATACAACTCAACATCTTCAAAACAGAAGTCTCCATGTGTAGCTATTGTATATCCCAAAGGATCAACTACTAGGGTTTCTTAAATCCTCTTCAAAGTAACATCATTATTCAATCCAAACACTAACTCTCATGAACGGTTCTCACCATATGTTATGGTATATTAAAACTGTTTTACCCTCTATCTGGGAAATAATAATATCCTCAGCCTTATTTCTATGTAGACTTGTGGTGGTTTAGGTTGTGGCATGGTTGGGGGCAGAGGAGGGGCCCCAGGGGTGGCTCATGTAAGAAGCTGAAAAGCTCCCCCAGTTCTTAACAGCTGGCCAAGCCCGAGCTATTAGAGAGACAATAGATGGCCCATGCAATTGACATATGAAAGAAAGGGGAAACTGAGAGCAGAGGAGGGCAGAGAAGAACCGAGCTGGGGAGGAGAGGTGAGAGCAGTGCCGGAGCAGAAGTTACAAAAGTCAGTGAGGAAGAAGAGGGTGGAGATGACTGAACAGAAGTTCCCCTGCAGCCTGTGGCAAGATGGCAGGCTGTCCTCCTGCACCTCATGGAGGAGAAGCATGGTGGATCATCCCCTGAAGATGCACGGGTCAGACGTAGACCTGCAACCTGTGGACTTGGACCTGAAGCCATGAAGGACCTCAAACCTGGTGAGGTGACTGTTCCTGAGGCAGCTTGTGACTCTGTGGGAAGCCCACACTGGAGCAGTTTTCTCCTGAGAGACTGCACCTCATGGGAAGGAGTCGTGTCAGAGAGGTTCATGAAGGACTCAATTCCATGGGAGGGACTCTCTGAGGAAGCACGGGAGGACTGTGAGGAATCCTTCTTCCTGGGGAGGAAGGAGCGGTGGAAAACAACAGACTGTGAACTGACTCTAAATCCCATTCCCTGCACCACTGGGGGAGGGAGGTAGAGAAATCTGGAACAAAGTAATTTGGGCCTGGGAAGAGAGGAGGGGTGTGCATAATGTATTTAAGCACTGTTCTTTGTTTTGTCTGTGTCCTGTTTTAATTTGATTAGTGATTACTATTTTTACCCCAAGTTGAGTCCATGACCATAAATGGTGAATGAACTCTCCTTGTCTTTGTCTCAACCCACAAGCTTCTAGATTGCTTTTGCCCTCCCCATCCCACAGTGTATATGAGTTTGTGTGTCTGTGTGTGGGTTAGTAAAGGGCTACGTGGCTGGTTCTTGTTGTCAGTTAGGCTCAAACAACATCAAGACTTTTCCCTATGTTTTTTGGCCTAAGCAAATAAAATGGAGAGAGGAGAAAAAATGGTGCAAGCCTTAACCTTCTATCTGTGTTTAACAGCCCTCAGCAACTTTACATTATCTGATGAAAACAGTACAAGAATGCTGACTGAACTATATACACAGTAAACAACTCCATGCTCACACAATGCTACAGAAGAAAGGTGAAACAATCCTAGAATCACAGAATCATAGAATGGCTAGGGTTGGAAGGCATCTTAAAGATCTTCTAGATCCAACCCCCACTGCATTGGCAGGGATACCTCCCACTAGACCAGGTTGCTCAGAGCCACATCTAACTTGCCCTTGAATACTTCAAGGGATGGGGTTTCCACAACTTCCCTGGGTGACCTGTTCCAGTGTCTCACCACCCTCACAGTAAAGAATTTCCTTCTAATGTCTAATCTAAATCTCCCCTCTTCAAGTTTTAAGCCATTAATCCTTGTCTTCTCACTAAATGCCCTAGTAAAAAGTCCCTCCCCAGCTGTTCTGTAGGCCTGCTTCAGGTACTGGAAGACCACTAAATGGTCTCCCCAGAGCCTTCTCTTCTCCAGGCTGAACAGCCCCAACTCTCTCAGCCTGTCTTTGTAGAAAAGATGCCCCAGCCTTCAGATCATCTTTGTAGCCCTAAAGCCCTTAAAATAACAATATCTGTAAGTTCTTATATACAGCTTTCTTACGAAAATTAGTGGAAATTTAACTAAGGAAACAGGCATCATTATTCTTCTAGCAGTAGGCTGGACCAAAGATAATAATATACTGTTGTACACGGTCCATAACTGAAGCTGGAATGAAGGAAGGTGAAGTACTGCTCAATGAACCCTAGTATACCCAGTGTTTGGATCTCAGAGCCATCCATTCCCTTCAGTAAACCTTGAAGCAGGCTTTTGTGGCATAAAGATTAAAAATAACCAGGGTGTAATCCATAAACCAGCTCTAGGGTAAAATAGATGTCACCAGGAGAAGAATCAGGACCATAACGTTCCTAGGCAAAGAGCCTGCACATGAATTTCGTTATTCATTGGCCAGGAATGACAATTTCTAAAGATTATATTTTCATTTATTTGACAACAAACACATTCATTCTATAGTTATTGAAGCTAGTTATTTCAATTTCAATTTATTAGCAGCATTAACACAAATGGCTATTATTTTAAAATGTGAAACAATGTCTTTGGCAGTAATTTTAAAGCTAATTTTAATTTGAACTTTACGTTAGTAAAAAAATGACAACACCACTTTTCCACTATGTTTTGCCATTTTGTATTTTTGTTTTCTTATGGGAACTGGCAGAAGATGATTCATAATTACAATATTAATATAAGCCTATGAATAACAATAAGGATTTATAATAATATTAACATACATAATATCATCTGTATTGAATCTGTCAACATTAATAACTTAGATTTTTTCAACCAAGTGGTATACATTATCATGTGTCTATAAATGTCTTCATTAATATACATTTATGATTACTATTAAGCTTTTGCATAGTCTCTTGATTATGCAAATAAGGGTTATAACATACACTCAAATACAGTGACTCTCCATACATCACTTTTATCTTTATTAAGTCCTATAAAAAGCAAGTAGGTTAAAAACTCAACCCCATTAATTAAAATTGGTTTGCGTTCTTGAACTAAAAATGTTCATAGTAGAGGAAATTTATGGAGCTATTAATTACTTAGCTCTATTTATCTATATAAAATCTCCCACATAAAGCTATGCCAAAAAAGGTATTTTTCAGAACTGGCAAAAAATAATGGAAAGAAATAAATTTACAGCTTGGAGTGAAAGTTTTATTTCTACACACATCCAGGTACAATTGGGAACAATAAGACAGTCACAAAGGTGGTTCTACATGATACATAGTTGTTGGAGAGTATATGGTACATTTCATTCTTAACTGAGACTTTTTCTATCCTTTTAGTACTTTACGTTAGAATCTTAAAAAGATTTGTTAGTCCAGCTTGTTTTCTTTAAAGTACAGTTGTTGAAAAAAGCCAAAGAGGAAAACTAGTGTCACAACTATCTGTGAAAAGGGCCAGAGCCATAAATGTGTTGAATTGTGATGAGATCTACACCAATAATGATAAAGGTCTCTGTGGAAATTGTTATAGGCTGTTGATCTTCTACTGAGCTGGACCATCAAACATATCACAGTGTTACATGGAAATAGAACTTTTTTTTTCTCCATCTTCTTTAGTGTGTTTAAGGAGAAAAGATCACCTGAAAAAATTAGTAAATAAACTATCTGAAGATAATGATGTGAGCGACATCTTTCAGCCCCGAACAGTTTCTAAGCTATCCTGTTCTTGTGCGTGCACAATTAGAAGAAATAGTCCATGTTGTCCAGGAAGATAAAATGCTCCCTGGAAGTGAAGGTTTTGATTCAAAAAGCTACTTCAGAATGTCTGCAGGCAACTGCTGGAACTTCAGCTAGGGAGCTTTCCTGAATGAGGATGTAAGCTAGTAGCTGAAATTCACACAGGTCAGTAATACAGTAACATTTAATGCAGAATTCCTGAGGCTCAATACCATACTCCTTTTCTGTAGCCTGTGTCATCACTCATTAGCAGATATATCTTGTCATGTGTGATTAAAAATGTATTAATTAAAACTACTGTGTCAAAAGGTAAACAATATGATTTATGCTATTTGATTATGAGTGCCTTCAGAGAAATGTTAGGCTGGATTCCTGTTTACACCAGAAGACACGTTCCCTTCTAACTTAGAAAGCTGAGTTTTACTAAGAGAAAAGAGGAAGGATAGGCTGAGAGAATACTGTGTTTTCTCGGGAATGGCTTCAAGGATCATGTGCAGGTAAGCTTGTGTCAGGATGGGCAGGGCAAACCCCACTCTGGGAACTGGCCTGGTAGTATTGTTGCACATAGGGTGCAAGGAGGGACCATGGAGAATAACTGCTGCTTCTGGAAGGGGCTTCCACTCCCTGCACTCCAGTTCTTGAGGCCAATGGATGACACAACCTCTCTCTCTCTTGTGGTGGCAGCCGTCACAGCTGTGTTCAACTGCCAAGTGACACAGACAGGTTCTGGCAGGAGTAAAGCTGGGAGTGGGATAATTTCCCACTCCTCCTGATCCATCTGCTGGTTAAAGAATGCTTTATGTGTCTATGAGTGGCTTTCAAGCCGGGGCCAAAGGTGGACAACTGCGATTCAGTAGTAGGGAATGTTGTATGTGATTACTCCTATGGATGGCTGCTGTCACAGCTGTGACTACTGTAGTGCAAGGCACCATTTCAGTAGTTACACAAAAAACCTCAACTGCTAGAAGTAAAATTAATCAACATGTTTAAAAATTTTCCTAGAAATGACACTCACTAATGGCTGTGGTTTTGGTCCTTTGGGGCTCACATAACATACTAATGGGACCATCAGTGTTTCACTTGGGTTAGGATATAGCCTGCAAGATACTTTTAGATAAGTTTGGCTATATTAATGTCATCTGTTGTTTTTAGGTTCCTTGTTCTCTTGGTTCTGTGCACAAGATCTTTAGCGGGCAGAATCAACATGGAATTGACTAGAGTTATGATTCTGATCCTGTCCAGTTATTATTTCAGCTGGGTAGAGAGGTATGTTTGCTATCACTCAAGATCTTGAAAATGGAATCACACCAGGTGAACCTTGGAAGCAATCAGGAAGAGCCCCATGTAGACGGTGTCTTTCTTTCCTGTTGCATTAAAGCTGTGTGAGAGAAAAGGTAAAAGGCAAAGCAGCTAGGGAAGGAAAGCATATTTAGATGGTAAAGGTGGATAAAAATAATTTTTTAGGCATATAGGTACAAGAGAGATATTTAATATTTATTTTTTCTGAATTACAGCTTTGGTCATTGGTATATTGATTATACTACTTCCTTTAGAGTCCTGGGTTGGCTTCAGGACTCTACATGCTGGACCTGCTGCTTGAGTGGGAGCTGGGGCTATCAGCTAACAAAACCAATCTTATGTTCTAGGAAAGACATCTCAAGCATGTCTGTCTGACAATTTATTGACCTAAGCTCTTTGTTTTCAAATATTCAAGGAGAAAAATCCAAGAAATGCCCCCCAAACCTTCCTTAGGGCAGAGTTCAAGAGTCCTCCTTTAAATCCACAAAAAAGGCTGAAAAACTCAACAGAAACCCTCAATTGATGCATGTTCTGTCATATAGAATAAGAATAGTGAAAAAAAGTGTTAGATATAATGTGGAATGCAGAATATTAGATTAAACTCTTCATTTGTAGGTTTTCATAGGTACACAAGTCATGTTTCTGCAATGTCACAGAAACACAGAACGGTTTGGGTTTGAAAGGACCCTAAAGATCTAGTTCCAATGCCCCTGCCATGGACAGGGACACCTCCCACTAGAGCAGGTTGCTCAAAGAGACATCTAATAACCTGGCCTTGAGCACCTCCAGGGAGGGGGCATCCACAATTTCCCTGGGCAACCTCTTCCAGTGTCTCAATGCCATCACAGGAAAAAAATTTCTTCCAAATGTCAAGCCTAAATCTATCTCCTTCCAGTGTAAGACCATCACCCTTTGTCCTATCTGTACATACCCTTGTAAAACGTCCCTCTTCAGCTCTCCTGTAGGCCCTTTCAGGTACTGGAAGGCAGCTATGAGGTCTCCCTGGAGCCTTCTCTTCTCCAGGCTGAACAACCCCAACTCTCTCAGACTGTTTTCATGGGAGTGGTGTTGAAGCCCTGTGATCATCTCCATGGCCCTCCTCCGAATTTGGTCCAGCTGGTCCATGTCCTTCTCGTGTTTGGGCCCCCAGAACTGGACACAGAACTCCAGGTGGGGTCTCACGAGAGCAGGGTAGAGGAGGAGAATCACCTCCCTTGACCTGCTGATCACACTTCTTTTTGCATAAAAGAAATATGAATTTCTGTGTTTTATTTTTGTTTAAGATTCAAACTTTCCTAATATATAGTAAGAGTCAATAATTCAGTAAAACAATATTTAATTTATATTATAAATACACACTGATAGATTTATTCTAGGATCACAGAATCACAGAATCACAGAATCACCAAGGCTGGAAAAGACCTTTAAGATCATCAAGTCCAGCCTATGACCAACACCACCACACCATCTAGACCATGGCACTAAGTGCCACATCCAGCCTTTCCTTGAACACATCCAGGGATGGTGCCTCCACCACTTCCCTGGGAAGTCTATTCTGATGTCTAACCACCCTCTCCGTGAGGAAGTGCTTCCTAATATGCAACCTAAACCTCCCTTGGAGCAACTTCAGGCTATGCCCTCTTGTCCTGTCACTGGTTGCCTGGGAGAAGAGACCAGCCCCCACCTGACTACAACCTCCCTTCAGATAGTTGAAGAGAGTGTTGAGGTCCCCCCGAGTCTCCTCTTCTCCAGGCTAAACAACCCCAACATCCTCAACCTCTCCCTATAAGACTTTCCCTCTAATAATGGATAATGGAATCTGCTATATCTCTACTGTATAGTAGTATTGTACAAATCTTTGATTAGGTGTTTTTAAACTCTCTATGTTATTTTTTTATTTGTTCAAAATGTAATCTTGACACCACCTATTGTACCACGTAGACATGTTCAGAAATTTGGAAGTAACTGACTATTCTTGCTTTTTAATAAAAAACTACTTCTCAGAACTCTTTCTTTGTCATGTTATCCTACTTTAAAGCCTACTGATAAGCAGTTTAATTGATTTCAATGGACTGTAACTGTAAAACTTTATCAGAGGGGCTTAAAGCCATACAGAATGTGTAAATGATAGCTGACTGACTGCTTTAGGATGTCACTGGGATTGTTGTGAAGGGATGACTGTATCAAATTGAGATTAACATTTATAGCTGATGAAACCAATTTAAAAATATTTGGAATTTTTTCCTCCTATCTTTGGATACTGTTTGGTGAGTTCTTGCCTGAATTAAATTAATACTTTCCATCTTCTGTATTTTACAGTCACTTACAAAGAGCAGGACCAAGTTGGTGGAGAGCAATCATTCTTTTCACAGGAAAACTTGATGTTTCTGTTAATATATCAGCTACGAAATATTCATGTTAACCTTTACATTGTCCCCTACTGGTTTCAGCATCATCATTAACTGAAGTGTGACTCACTTCCCTGAGGATAAATTGTTCCATTTAAGAGGTCACATCAAGAACACGACCTGTACAAGTGGAGAAGAGGGCTATGCAGTTTCGCCTCTTAAAAAGTGGTATTGGAGCAGGTGATGCAAATAAGAGGAACATAATAACAAGTGTTACAATGCCAATAGGCTATATTGCCCAGTTAATTGCTCTTGCTCCCATATACCCCATGGAATGCCCATGAGAATGAATGATACACAGAAGGAATGAGAAAGCTGCAGAGAGCTGAGCTGTCCATGTATTTGCTATAGAGGAGAGAGAGAGACTGTGGGTGTGCATATAAATTAAACTATTTGCTGGTCTTCTGCACTATTTTTGCTACTGTTAATCTGTTCCATGAAATGTCTTTTCATGGCCTGTCTCCTCTCAGGAGGAACCTCATGATTTGATGCAATTTAGAACTGTCCTGGCCATGCTGGGTTTCCAAGCAGCACTACATATTTCATTGTCAGCAGTTCATCATCCCACATTGAAAGCAATAAACACGAGGCCTAAGAAATAAATGTTAAAAAGAAACTAAGGTACAGAAGCAGCTATAATGATAATTTGGGTCTTCTCAAAGTGTTCTATACTCAGGGCAGCAGAAAAAGAAACAACCTCCAATAGTTAAGTCTGTATAATACCACAAACTGTGTAATTGGTATAATTTAGGACCAGTTTCAATAAAAGTGCAGCCCTTACTGGGGCTTCTGTGAACCTCTGGACATAGGTTTTACTGAATTTTTACTTTCACAGTTGCTTTAAATTATAGATTTAAACTAAAAGAGCTACATATTAATAAATACCACTATATTGCAGCACAAAAATTGGGCCAAAGTCATATTAGGGCTCTGACTTAAACAAAGAAAAAGAAGACATTTAAGGGAATAAACACCCAAGATTACATTATAGCATAAATTTCCCCAATTTGAATTGCATCCCACTGAAGGCAGTGTTTGTCTTAATGATTATAGTTTTCTTGAAGACTCCTCCTCTGGAGGCACTTCAGCTTCTCAAAAAACCCTGTTTCTTTTGTCCTTCTGTTTCTTTGCCCTTATCCAAATCTATATGATCCAAGTAATTGTGATGTTCAAATAATCAGCAGGATATGTTAAGGAAGTGTTATTATCCTCAGTTTTGCATGTGGAGAATTGAATTCAAAGCAGAAGTAAAAGAAATTGACCACAGCCTCACTTAGAAAGTCTGTGGCACAGTAGGGAATTGAATGCAAGGCTTCTAAATCTAAGGTTAATTTCCTAACTTCTGACCCATCTAACCTCCATAATTAGTCTCCTTCCCTATGTCCCAGCTGAGTGTGCCTAAATATAAATCTAAGATATTGGGTTGAAACTTGATTGATTTTGTTTTCCTTTGGCTTCCTCCCATTACTGCATTTTTTATGCTTTGTTTTATGTGAAGTTTATCTTTTTCATAGGAAACAGCATTTAGAAAGTAAAGAAATAGGTGTGTTTGTCACTGAGACAGTCAGCTATAGTGCTCCTAATCCCTAGTGTTGATTCAAAGTTTGGCGAGAATATGCACTATATAATTTTCAGATATGACAAATACTAACAAGTGACATATCACGGGAGACCTGAATTTTGCCTTTACTTTTCAAATATATAATTCTTGAATCTTAATCTTCAATTGGGAAAAAAAGACAAGAGGGAAGGGAAGGGAAGGGAAGGGAAGGGAAGGGAAGGGAAGGGAAGGGAAGGGAAGGGAAGGGAAGGGAAGGGAAGGGAAGGGAAGGGAAGGGAAGGGAAGGGAAGGGAAGGGAAGGGAAGGGAAGGGAAGGGAAGGGAAGGGAAGGGAAGGGAAGGGAAGGGAAGGGAAGGGAAGGGAAGGGAAGGGAAGGGAAGGGAAGGGAAGGGAAGGGAAGGGAAGGGAAGGGAAGGGAAGGGAAGGGAAGGGAAGGGAAGGGAAGGGAAGGGAAGGGAAGGGAAGTAAGATGTTTATCCATGCTTTGTTCCATCCTTTTCTTCACCATATCTTCTGGACAGCAAGATCTTTAAATGTGTAAGTGTTGAAAGGCATTTAATTGCCAGTTCTGTCATCTTTAGCTGATCACATTCTTGCTTTCATTGCATAAAAGACTTGTCTGCCAGGACCTCATTTGGATGGAAGAATAAAATATTCTTTCTCAGATAAAATGAGGGCAAACCTAGTCATCTTCAGCAGCTCGATACACAAGCCCCAATTACGTCAAAGTAAAGTCTTACTGAAATCAGTAGGGACAAAATTTCTGAAGAAATCTATGTAAGTGTCTTAAAAGGTTAATGTTCTTGCTGACTGAGACCTCCAAAATTAATTCTTCTACAAGCAGGTTTGCTGAGTACCCTCCTTTGAACCCATATGACCAGAGAGTCATACAAGGAGTACTTTACACCACTTTGTGTCTATGTCATTTCTGACTTTAAATACTCAAAATTTTAGCAATCATAAAATATCCAAATGTGAAGAAGTTTCTGCAGTTAACTGAGGCTGACTTTCAAAGCTATGAGCTTTTTGATCTCCTAAAGATCTGAGAGCATTTTGTAGTTTACACTTGCATAGAGGTGTTTCAAAAGAGATACGAACATCTTACATTAATAAAAAAGCATAATGAGTTATTTTTATTTTTTAAAATATACAAAGCATTTATTTATGTGATTTTTTTTTTCCAGAAAACCACAAAACTTAATGAGACAAAAGATCCAAAGAGCATTAACGTGGCAAGAACATAAGCACACACACAAATTTTATATTCATATTGTTTCTTTCTCACATAAAAAGTGGAAGTATTCCACTAAACTGAAAAAATCTAGCTCAGTGCCTTTTCTGAAACATATTTTCTGTAATCTTTAGTGGAAGGAAATACATATAAAGCTTAGAGGGCATGAACTGACTTGTAACAGAAAGGTTGCAGATTAAGAGGAAGTACTAAAAATTTTTCAGATCTTTATTGTCTGTGTGTTTTATGATTTCAGAACAACCTGTGTATGTTTTAAGCAAGCAGAGATCATAATCAAGAGAAAAAAATGAGCTGAAACAATTTAGTAAGTCAGAAATATTTTTTTCTGAGTACTTTCTAGTTTGCATGAATAATCTAAATTGCTTGAACTTATCAACAAAGGTTGGGATACCCACATTTGGAAAGAATTGATTTTTGCTGAACCATCAAACATATTATTTCCACTTAACTAATTGTTTTCATTGATTATTTTTTTCCAGTAGAATAAGCAGGTCAGTCAGTTATATCTGCAGTATCTGATATAGAAAGAAGATACGTTCTTAAACATTCTCCACACACTGTTTTTCTTCTCTAGATGTGAAGGAACGCAACATTTTTTAAAAATGAAATTAATTTGCAAGACTGTGCAGAGTTGGCAATAGTTTCTTATTGTTTTGCCAAAAGAATGCTGAGAATGTTGGTTACACTTGAACTGAATACTGTGATTTATTTTAGAAGCTGTGTTTTTCAATTTAGTGTTTAGCTTCCTTTTCATCATCTCTGTACATATATCCACTGAGAGCAGAAGTTTCTGGGCACTGGTTATGATTGTTTGCTATTTCTTACAGGTATACCATGTGGGTTCCTTTGAGATATGCAATACAAATCTTTCTTTGAGCATGTGCGGCCCAAAAAAACCCAGACCCTAACTCCCCCTCCAACTTCTCCAACAGCTATTTTCAAAGCAGCTCTCTAGCTCCCTGATCTCATTAGTACACCTGACGTCTCTGCCCAGCAGCTTTCCCAGCTCTCTCCAGAGCCCTGAAAATGGCCACAATGACTGCTATAAGCAAGGTGTTTGGCTATTGTTTCAAGAGAAATAAGGACAGAAAGTAATGTTCTTTGAGTATCATATTTTTCTTTACTAGAAACTGTTGTCTGCCTGAACATATTTCTGATGAAACTGGAGAGCCTTATGCTTTCCCGAATTACTTAGTAGTGTTTTACTTATGTAGAACTATAAAACAATAGATGATGATTGATGTATATATATATAAAAAACACATACAAGTTTATAACATTTAGAAAATGCCAGCACCAAGATTGTCTGAAGAAATATTTTCTGCACTGAATGTCCACCTTGTATACATGTTATGCTTGGTTTTCCACAGGTCTTACTACTACCATAATATTTTTGTAATGGTGCTAGTCTCCTTTATTGCAGAGGATGGATAGCATCTGTTGAGCTACTTAATATAGGGCTTATTTTCAGTATATACTTCGTGTCTTATTATCCACACCATGCACAATTCTGCTCTGGTAACAGAAAACTTTTATTCTCCTTGTTTTTCTTGTCTGATGTCTTGAGCCACTTTTGCTGATTGAAACTTATGAAGCCCCTTGTGTGATCAGCTCAACCAGATTTCTTTTCCATGAAAACCAGTGCATAAAGAAATAGGGGGGAAAAATTGAAGAAGTAGTCATGCTGTATTCCCATCATACCACTGGTATGTGAAGGTGACACCAGGTGATCCCAGGTGAAGAATTTATGTGTAGGCACAGAGACATGATGTATTAAAAAAATCCTATCCACCTTCCATCTGGCTTTCTTATGTAGCCAAATACTGCAGAAATATTTGCCTCATATGTGTAATGAATTTAATTGAAAAATACCCATTAGATCATGTAAGAAGATAAGTCTCTGTTTGTGTATGAGTAAGAAGTGTACCAAGAAGTTGCAGCTTAAACTTTCAAACATTGGAACACAAACCCATTGATTTCTAAAAGTCTTTATCATGTTTAAAGCATTTTCTATATGTGTTTCCCATGGCTTTAACTGAAACCACAATTATTCAGGTTCTCCATAAAACAGAACCCAGGTTTTCAAACTGGTTACCCAGAAAATAAGAAATTAGGAGAGCCATTTACGAAAAGACTGATATAACTTACTTGATTTATCTGACGTAGGAATTCAGTGACAAAATCAGAGATGGAGTTCAGTTCTTCAGGCGAAATTCAACAGCCTTAAGCATTATTCATGCATCCCAAGTCGTTGTTTGTTTTTTTGTTTTTTGGGTTTTTTTTGTTTTGTACAAATATACTGAGTTTTGGTACAAATGTGACAGGCCACCCACAGTTTTGAAGTGTCTCACCATGCTTCACCTGCAGAATACTGTTCCTTGCACCCCATAAGAGTTCCAGCCTTCAGTTCATGTTATACTTTTTCCTGCTAAGTTAAAAATCATCCTATCATCAGAAATCTTCTAATTAAATTTACAGTAATGGTACTTAAAACTTTAAAGAAGTACTAAACTTAAGATCAAATTCAAGTGAGGAGGGATAATATTTTACTCCATTTTAGCTGGAAACATGGAATGTATTGATCTGTCTCCCTCTGCAGTGACCTGCACCTTTATAATTCTCTGTTATAAGAAACCAGGAAATCTAATCCAAAGACTGGAAGTTATATTCACCCAGAAGATGTGCATTACTTTGTATAAAGCATGATTTTAAATTCCAAATTAGAGAAAGCTGCATTGGATCTGTGACTGGAAGGCTACATTTCCTTTTTTCTGTAAAATTAGTGTCTGGCTCAATAGGTAGTTTACAGCCAGGGCTGCACATTAGCAGGATGGCATTACTTTGAATACTTAGGTTGTGTCTTTGTACAATGCTGAACCAAAATGGGTGGGTGGGGCAGTCTGACCACCATTAGCTTGTGTTTGTGTCTGGCCTTTGCACAGTGTAGATGAATACCAAGGTGACTAAATGTCCTTTTGTGCTTCATTGACATTTACATTTCCATTCAGCCCTTACAAATCTAGATACAACTTAAATTCTGCTAGCATTTTTCTTCAGTGCCTCTTTTGGGTAAGCTCATAATGACAGGAGTCCAAATGCAGTCAGGTAGCTCAGTTCCAACTTCCTAGCTACCTCCTGGAACAAGACAAAGCTTTATACTCTCTCTGACAAATCTGATGCATACGAGTTCTCTGAGGAGAAAGAAGACAGGCAGCAAGGGGAAGGAAAGCAAACCAAAGAGAGTGGTCTGAGCCAGAACTTCTGCCTCCCGAGGAATCCTCTAGCCAACAGTGAAGCCTTCCCTCTGAGGCGCTGTGATGTTCACTAATGCATCAGATATTGGGAGATGTTAGAACTGCTTGATTTTTGTTCCATTTCCTACTTAAATGCAATACGTTGTGCTCTTTATAGTTACAGCTGGGAGGAAGGTTACCTGACTGATTTTTCCTGAATATTTTGAGGCAGGCTGAAACCTCATGTGAAGGGAGGAAAGTAGGCTGCTTTTTTCTTACCAGAGCAGAGGAAAGCTTGTCTCTCTAAGCAAGTAGTGTGGCCCAGTTCTGTGGACTGAATGTCCTTTGGTGTTTGGAACACACTAGGTGCACTCATGGAGAACTTCTGTTTTCATCTCAGTTAGTTCAGATGCTCCAAAGTAGCAACTTCATGCACTCCTGCCTTGAATTTAAAAGTAATGGAGATATAGTTTTCAAATCCTGGAAGGCAGGATGAGGCTACAAAATACAAACCCAAGAGGAAGAGACTTTCTAGTGTGAGAACCTCATTGAAGACTCTGAGATATGCTGGGAGCCAACATGGAACAGAGAGCAGAAGCAGAGCTGGGGCTCCAAGGATATGGAAATAAAGACTCCTTTACAGGCACACAGAAGGGTCTGCATAGAGCTTGTCAGATACAAAAAGCTATTTGGAGTTGCTGTAATGGAAAGAAAGACTGGTTGAAAAGATATCCACTATGCTGGGACCTAGTGAGCAGCTGGTAGATCTGCCTTCATGCCTTTTATTGCAGTGTCTCTTTCTCAATAGGTATATTTTTATTTTTATTTTTTTTAATTTCAGTTCTAGCTTTTTCTAGTTTGTTACTTTTATGTTAGAAGTCAAATTAATTGTGTAAATAGGAAGCCTGATGTGCCTTTTGGTGTTTTCAATAAATGCTAAAGAGCCTATGGGTTAGGTTTTCTGGATCTGTCATGTTAAAGACGTAGTTCAAGGTGTGCTCAGTCTTTTGTCATTTTGTTTAGCTTATGCTGCTTCTTGTAAATCTGATTTCAAAAAAAGAACAAGCAGGAACAAGATGGATTTTGTGGAATATTTCTCTATGTCAGTTTTCACGCAATTTCATTCACAGGTCTTCCACTAGAAAAAGGGACGTAATTATTGTCCTCAGTTTTTGTCCCATCCCCACTGGGAAAAAAACTTTGTGGCAACAAATATCATCTTGTTTGAATGAGAGAAACATCAGTTTTATTTCTGTTTTAAACACACATTTTAAGTTGCTGTGTTATTTTTTGTTTTAACAGTGATTGTATTAAGTTTATAATTCCAGACATTTCTTCCTGCAAACTCCCTCACCAGGTTCTGAAATCAGTTTTTTTCTCACACGAGAAATATTTCACACACCTCCCTCCCCTTTTTCTGAAAAGCAGTCATGTGGGAACTGATTGCTATTCACTGAAAGGATGTTTTCACTCAGAATTAATATAGTTTTATTTAATTTATGACATCACATAACATGATCAATTATGAATTAAAAATATCATTATTCGGTATGTGAATGCTTGTCATCCACTTTGATAGCAAATTAATCCTGAAGCTTTTGGAAAAAAGCTTCCAGCAACACACAGTGACAGCATTAGTAGCAGAAGCTCAGAAATGTCCCAAATGTTTGCAAATGGACCATCCTATATTTTGCACTGCTCTGCTTTGTCTGGCTTTTGTGATTTGCTAGACTTTAATATACAATATATTTTTGCAATTTATTAGATTTTCATATATAATATATTGTATTCAAAGCTAAATAGAATGAATTGTTTGACAATCAAACAATAGCTCTTCTGCAGATATCAGGCTTTATTATGACACATGCATTGCACATCAGCTCTAGTAAGGAAGGAGGTATGTATTCATCTACCTGTACCCTATCAAAATGCTCATTTACAAATTACTAATTTGCATATCTGTCCCCATATATAATTTTAAGTATTTTTTAAATTATTTCTTATAAGTCCCTATTGTGGATTCATTTGCATTCACGAAAAAAAAAATACTGCACACACCTAGGTGTATGTCTACAAAGAGCCTCCAGGTTTTAAAAAAAACCACAAGAATATTTTTTCTGATATTTTGGTATTTCCAATTCTGATTTGACTAGAAACGATGAGCTAGAAAAATAACACAAAGCTAATTAAACTTCTTCATATCCTAGACAGTCTGAATTTGTTTGGCTCAATTTTCAGTCAAAGATTTGTGCTTCCCTGCTTAATTTGAACCCATTCACCCATTCCAGCAAATCCAAGAATAGATTTTCTGTCTTTGTATGATTCTTGACTGACTGTAATCTGAGGAAATGAAAAAGGAATTAAATGACTTTTACATTTGCTGTTGGACAGTACTTGGCTGAAATTCTTTCTTTGGTACTCAGTTTTTAAACAAATGATCCTGAGAACAGCTTCCAGCTTATTGAGTTTCACACATAAACTGAATCAACAGCACCTCTAGGTTGAGTTTCTAGCTGTGCTGCTTGACTCAAATATCTCACATGACATCTGATTTTCTCTTTTTACTGATTATAGCTGTTATGTTTTTTGTTTAGCCTGGGCTAGCTTTTCAGCTATGAGGAAAGCAAATGAAAGTAGGGGGCAAAGATCCAGCACTACACAGACATCATAAATTCCAGTAACATGAACCAGATAAATATGGCTCAGAAAATCATGGCGAAACTTTATTGGTGAGTTTGCCTTTAATATGCTTTGCAGAAATTTAATAGCAGTCAGTTTGGGTTGTTGTTCACTTCAGACAGGACAGGTGAACTGTGATTAGAGCAACAGCTAATTTGGGTGCTCTGTATATGGCTACAAGTCAGTGTCTGCCAACCTAATTTACAACTAGAACAGCTATTTGTGGTGGGTGAGTTGTTTGTTAGAGAGAAAAAGAGGCAGCTGCAAAGAAAGAAAAAGCAATAGTAAAGGGAAAAGCTCATTCAGAGGTTTCTGCCAAGGGAAAGAAAAAACATCAAGCAAAGGGCAAGCTGGAGGAGATTCTGAGAGTAACATGTTGGTGGCCAAGGCTGAAGATCTAAAGTAAGATGCATTCACTGTAAACCAGGTTTTTTTTTTTGCCTATTCTGCTGCAAATCATGTGAGTTGCACCAATGTCTGTGAAAGTGCAACGTGCTTTGTTCATTGAAATTTAAATACTGTATTAATTTAGAGCTGAGTGAAGAGGACGGGATGGGTGAAAGTAAATGAGAGAGATGTTAAACCCGGGGAAGTTGGCTGGGGTGATGTGTATCTAAACAAGTGCCTAGAAGATGGTCTGTGATAATCAGAGTTTGACACTGCAAAAGGCTGAGCATCGCACTGAGGCAGCATTCAAGAAAGTATCTGAGCACATACAATTTCAGAGTCACAGGCAGACCCATGGAAGACACTGGGATGATTTTCATAGTAAAATAAACGTATATGTTTAAGTACCTTGCACTGAATCTGTGTATGCCATTTAAAGTGCCATTTATAAATTCTGGACCCTAAGGAACAGTGCAGAAACTGTGCTAAAAGCTCAGATAAAATAAAGATTATTGAAGAAAATATTATTCTTTGGATAGAGCAGTATAAATGTATCTCTTTAGTGCAGAAGAAAAGAGAGAAGGGTCTATATAGCAGTTGCTCCAATGACAGTTCAGCGAAACTTTGAAAATATTTATTAGATATGCATTGCTGTTGTTTTAAACTGAATTATCAGAAACAGCACATAATATACCATTGATTTGTTCTCTTTAATGATTGTTTAAACAAAATGTTTGTAAATTGATCCTGGCTGCTTACAAAACAATAGGTTATGTTTTTAATAGGTAGTAGAAAGAATGCTTTTTCAAAGACTCCAAGTAAAGTAAAGGAAGCAAGTTATAGCAAATAGTTTTTATTAAATCAAATGTGTCAGTTATTTGTAACTCTTTTAAATTTTCCATTTTCTAAACCCACAGTAAGAACAGGCTCTTATTGTTAAATTTATGAGGGAGAAAAAAATAGCATTCTCAAAGCAAAGACTGCAAAATTTATCTTTTTTCTTTCCCCCAGTCCCCGCTTTGCTGTTTTAACTGAAGTCTTTATACAAGCAGTCAGTTCTGGTTCTGTCCCTGTAAAACAGGAAGAAACAATTTTTTATCAAGAAGGACCGAATACCATAAAAATACATTTCAAATATGCAACCCTAAAAGCCAAAAAGTGCTACATTGTAAAGCAAAGCAGCAATTCTGTTTCTGTTCCAGCAGTCATTGTCTGTGCACCATATCTGTTATAAACAAAACATGCTTTTTCAGGTACAGCAATGGACTACTCATCATTTCACCTTCAATGACCAACAAGAAACTGAAAAAAAACATAGCTCTGCTTTGAAGAAGGTAGAAAGTTATTCTAGGATGAAAAAATATTATAACCTTGATTTTCGATTCAATTGGTTATTCCATACATACCCAGAAGCCCACCAGAAAACATGAAAACTGGCACAACACACAGAATTTTAACGCAGGCTTGACTGCTTTTGCATTTACATTTATTCCTGTTATAATAACACTCAGGGCTAAATAGGGTGATAAAATCATAGAATGGTTTGGGTTGGAAGGGACCTTAATGATAATCTAATTCTGGCCCCGTTGCCATGGGTAGGGACACCTCCCACTAAACTAGGTGGCTTAAAGCCCCATCCAAACTGGCTTTGAACACTTCCAGAGAGGAGGCATCCACAGGTTGGACAACCTGTCCCACTGTCTCACCACCTTCACAGGAAAAAAAATCTTCCTAATATCTACTATAAACCTACCCTCTTTTGGTTTGAAACCGTTCCCACCTTGTGAGAGACACACCTCATCCTATCACTACATGCCCTTGTAAAAAGCCCCTCCCAGGCTTTCCTGTGCTCCCCCTTCAGGTACTGGAAGGCCACTATAAGGTCTTCATAGAGCCTTCTCTTTTCCCAGATGAACAGCCCCAGTACTCGCAGCCATAGCAGAGGTGCTCCGGCCCTCTGATCGCCTTTATGGCCCTCCTCTGGACTCACTCAAACACCTCCATGTCCTTCTTCTGTTGGAGGCTCTAGAACTGGACACAATACTCTAGGTGGGGTCTCAAGAGAGTGGAATAGAGGGGGAGAATCAGCTCCCTTGACCTCCTGGTCACACGTCTGCAAAAGTGAACACTGCTAGTGATACACCCTTAGGTATGTATGTGTATCACCTGTTGATAAAGGATGCTCAGTGTGTCACATCACTTTAGGGAGTTAAATTTACTCGTGCTACTTAATGCAACGTATGTCACAGGGCCCACAAAGTATTAACACTTAAGTAGTTGAAGCCTGTAAGTTGAAGCTGATAAAAACCTCTTTATCAGAAGATTTTTGTAGGAAAAAGAAAGATTTATTTTCCCAGGGAACTTGTATTTTCCAAATACTGAAAAAATACAATTCATTCAGTTGAAAATCCTCAGTGGTTTTATCCAAAAAAAGCAAACAAAACACAGTAATTTTTTTACTAAACATTAAAAGCATTTTATTGACAGTGAAAAGTGTCAGTCTTTTCCTTTTTTTTCGTTTTTTTTCAAATATAATTTAAATAGTTAAGAATTAGTGAATAGTAATGAAGACCCTGTCTTTCCCCTCCTTTCTATCTCTCCTTTATCCCTTCCCTATTTCTGTGTTCGCTAACAAAAATTAATCTAAAAGTTAGACAGTCATTTTAATTTCTAAGTTTTAATTTTGACTGATACTTTGACCGTCAGATTTATTTTAAAATTCTGTAATCAAGATAAAGTATTCTGGAGTCTGGTCTTGCATTTCCCTTTAGAAGGGACCTTACCACACTGTTGTAATTTAATCACTAAAACTTCCACACAAGGAAGAGACCAGGGGCAAAGTTGCTCTGATTTGCTCTGATTTTTACACTGTCCCAACACTTGTTTGATTACTGCATTCCCTCAAGTCCTTAGGGTGCAACAGGTATCAAAGTCAACTTTCCAAATATATTTTTACAAAAATCGAAACTTTTGATGTTTTATTTTAACATTTTCCAACTGTAGAATGTTCAATGCATGAAGACAATTTATGTGAAAATGTAAAGTGGTCTGAGTTGATGAAAAGAATAAAGACTGCTTGCACATATGTGGAGTATAAGCTCTGTGTTATTGCTTGCTTTTTGTCCTCTGCAGCTGAATATAAAAACAGGTTTTTTGGCTTGTTCAGGGATGTTGTTGATCCTATTCACTGCATTCATGTCTCAGCTTTACTCAAAGTAGATGTAAACAATAAATAAAATTATTGCTAAGGTTACTTTTTTTAAAAGTGGTTGTTATAATCAGAAAAGTGATGCTATAAAAATGATATCTTACTGTTTCACATTTATTCTTCCTCAGTGACTTCTTTATCAAATGTGATCATTTTGCAAGTCAAAACAAGATTCTTCTCGCTCTCAGTACTGTGGCTCCACATATTACTTGGAAAGCAGACAATATTCTTCTCTCTTTTTCAGTAATAAAGATATTAGAATAGAAACCATTCCCACCCATCTGGATGAAGGTGCAAGAGCTAAAATAAAAAGCTTTGAGGTTCTACTTTGCAGTGCAGATAGTGGAAAACATGTATTTATACATGTATGAAAATTATACAAAACCTGAGGCAGATACTTGGGCTGCCATTTTGTGATTGTCTTTCTGGTGGCAATGCCTTGTCTCCAATAACAGGCCTTGAGGTATGAGAAGCATGGGCATTAATGGAGCAGTGATTTTGAATAAGCGTAACATTGTTTAAAATAACTGAAACTATAATGAACACTTGTCTTACTAGGAAGCCTTTCCAGGGAGCTGACAGAGAGCTCAAGTCTGGATCTGGTTCAGAGGACGTCCCCTTCCCTCCAGTTACTAATTGGAAAAGCAGTGTGCAGAAAAATTAAATACTGCTATAAAGGGACCAAGGCAAGCTTTGTAGACAGGGGTCAGGTCTTTTATCCACCATAGTTATTAAGCTAAAAAAAAACCAAGCACATCTCCATGACTTTTATGGCATAATCTCTGCCAAACAAGTCAGAGTCTTAGGATAAGGAATTGGCTGGATGGTCACACTTAAAGAGTTGTGATTAATGGCTTGATGTCTAAGTGGAGGCCAGTGAAAAGTGGCATTCCTCAAGGGTCAGTACTGGGACTGACGCTGTTTAACATTTTTGTCGGTGACATGGACAATGGGACTGAGTGCACCCTCAGCAACTTTGCTGTCGACATCAAGCTGTGTCATGTGGTTGACACCCTGGAGGGAAGGGATGCCATGCAGAGGGACCTTGACAAGTTTAAGAGTTGGGTCTGTGCAAACTGGATGAAGTTCAAGAAGGCCAAGTACCAGGTCCTGTACATGGGTTGAGGCCATCCCAAGCACAATTACAGACTGGGTGAAGAATGGATTGAGAACAGCCCTGAGGAAAAGGAGTTGGGAATATCAGTTGATTAAAAGCTCAACATGAGTCAGCAATGTGTGCTTGTGGCCCAGAAAGCCAACCATATCCTGGGCTGCATCAAAAGAAGTATGACCATCGGGTTGAGGGAGGTGATTCTCCCCCTCTGCTCTGCTCTCATGAGACCCCACCTGAAAATACTGTGTCCAGTTCTGGAGCCCTCAACATAAGAAGGACATGGAGCTGTTTGTGTGAGTCCAGAGGAGGGCAGTGAAGCTGATCATAAGGCTGGAGCGCCTCTCCTATGAAGACAGGCTGAGAAAATTTGGGTTGTTGGACAGGTGCTATTTAACACCTTTGTTGGCAACATGGACAGTGGCATTGAGTGCACCCTCAGCAAGTTTGCCAATGACACCAAAGTGGGTGGTGAGGTTAACACGCTGGAGGGAAGGGATGCCATCCAGAGGGACCTTGACAGGCTTAAGAGGTGGGCTTATGAAAACTGCATGAAGTTCAACAAGGCCAAGTACAAGGTCCTGCACTTGGGTCGGGGCAATCCCAAGCACAAATACAGACTAGGTGGAGAATGGATCGAGAACAGTCCAGAGGAGAAGGACTTAGGGGTGATGGTGGAAGAGAAGGTCAACATGAGTCAGCAGTGTGTGCTTGCAGCCCAGAAAGCCAACTGTGTCCTGGGCTACATCAAAAGAAGCATGGCCAGCAGGTCAAAGGGAGGTGATTCTCCCCCTTTATTCAGCTGTCATGAGACCCCGCCGGGAGTACTGTGTCCAATTCTGGAGCCCCAAACTTAAGAAGGACATGGAGCTCATGGAGAAAGTCCAGAGAAGGGCCATGAAGATGATCCGACGGCTGGAGCACCTCTTCTATGACGACAGGCTGAGAGATTTTGGGCTGTTCAGCCTGGAGAAGAGAAGGCTCTGAGAGGGACCTCATAGCAGCCTTCCAGTACCTGAAGGGGCTACAGAAAAGCTGGAGAGGAACTTTTTACAAGGTCATGTAGTGAGAGGACAAGACGTAATGGATCAAAGCTAGAAGAAGGAAGATTTAGGTTAGATATAAGGAGGAAATTCTTTAGTGTGAAGGTGATGAGACATAGGCACAGGTTTCCCAGGGACGTTGTGGAAGCCCCATCCTTGGAAGTATTCAAGACCAGGTTGTATAGGGGCTCTGAGCAACCTGATCTAGTGGGCGGTGTCTCTGCCCATGCAGGGGAGTTGGAACTAGATGACCTTTAAGGTCCCATCCAACTCAAACCATTCTATGATTCTATGATTTTTCATCCTGAAGAAGAGAAGGCTCTGCAAAGACCTTATAGTGGCCTTCCATTACCTGAAGGGGGCCTACTAGAAACCTGGGATGGCACATTTACAGGGGAATGTAGTGACTGGATGAGGGGGAACATTTTCAAACTGGAAGAAGGTAGATTTAGTTTAGATATTAGGAAGAAACTGTTCACTATGAGGGTGGTGAGACACTTGCACAGGTTGCCCAAGGAAGCCATGAATGACCTCTCCCTGGAAGTGTTTAAGGCCAGGTTGGATGGGGCTTTGAAGTGGGAGGTGTCCCTGCCCATGGCATGGGGGTTGAAACTAGATGATCTAGATGATAAGGTTCCTTCTAACCTGAACCATTCTATGATTCTTTGATTCTAAGTTCTGGTGACACTAGTGGAAGTATCTATTGGTTGGTTCTATTCTTTCCTTCCAATAAATCTCCTCCCCCCTCAAAAGATTTATTTTCTGGCCTAATAGCATCAGTCTGTGACTACTCCCTTAAATAAACCAAAAATTGTTCAAGTAGTACAGCTAAAAAGTTGTTCTCCAGACATCTCCTACTTTTTTCCCATGTACTTAATTGCCTGCTCACACCTACTTAATTTACCATACTTTTTCCCATCTATTCATCATCAATATATTGTATTATGATCAATATATTAAGGAGACATAATTTCCTAATTGGCATATATTGATAATTTTTACTCTGTTTTGAAATATAATTCTGTTTTGGAAATTATGTATTCATTTTACAAATACAGAGTTAATGTTAGTTAATAATTACTGCTTCTATGATAAAAAAAATGAGAAAGTGATCCAAATATGATAAGGTGTTCCCTCTCCAAAGTAAATTAATTTCCAGCATCTCTTATTTTCTGATAATTATGTGATTTAAAATCCAGTTATTCAAAATTTATGGGTTTTTTAATGTAATGATTAAAACCAGGACAGAAACTCCACACACAAAAATCTGAATTGGGCCACATTGTTTCAGTGTCCACTCTACAGTAACATTCCCAAAACTGACTTTGCAGAAGTTCACAAAAAACAAGAGCTGTTCCAGGAATTAACTCTAGACTTGGTATCTGTGAATAAAAACAAAGAATTTCTTGCATGGTCATCCAACCAAAGATAATACTGGCTGACTCATCTGGAGATCTCAATGAGATGACAGAGACCAATAGCTGAATTTCAACCAATGTGTAATAAAAGGCTTTACATATGTTCAACGAATCAATTCAAATAACAAATGCTGATCATTAATAAAATCATGCCTTCTAATGAATTTAATTACTATAAAAAGAAATGCATTTCTTTGTGACACTTTTTTTTTTTTTCTTTTCAGTGGTAAAGCCTTGGCTTAGATTTAGCCTCCTAAAAACTGTGGGGAATTGAGGTTTAAATGGATGAGTTTTTAATCACTTTAATGCCACCTCCACTCTTCAAGTTAATCCACCAGCTGAGATGGTGGAAGAGGTTAACAAGCCTCATACCCTGACAGTTAGTTGTTATTGTCCTCCTTCTGGAGAGTATCAGCTCTCTTGCACAGCTGGAGAAGGGAACATGCATCTGCACCTCCCTTATTCCAGTTTAGATAACAGATGTATGTTGAAGGCTTCTACTGTTTTAGCTCTACTGAGATTTATGATTTTTTTTCTTTCTCTGTCCCCTGGAGGAGTCATAGGCTGACAACTCCAGATGCACTTAGTAAAGGTGGAGAATCTGGCCTGTTAATGGTCTGTACTGGAGCCATGAGAGTGTTTCCAAGACCATGAGTAAGAGGCAGTCAAATGCTCATAGAGATCCTCAGGTCTTGCATTTGCTAAAACTGTCCTGCCAACCTCATTCCTCAATTCTAAATTATCATTTAGCACATATTTTCCTTCTTCTGCACACACATATTTATTTAGTACTTTTTTTCCTGAAATAGTCAAAGAATTCTGTCAGAAGGCTTATCCATATGTTCTTTTAAAAATGTTTTTATTGCTCTTGTTAAATCCAAGGTGTTTTTCTCTTTCTTGGCTGGGATTTTAATTAGTGCTCTGACATAAACCTTCCTAGTGCTCGCTGTTTGTTTACTTTTCAAGAAGCCTCTATTACTGTAAAAAAAATTCTCTAATTTGTTTATGTCTTGCACAGTTTCCTATCTTATAAAAATGAGGCACTTAATTTCTATCACACTGATTTAGGCCTAATTATATCCACCTTGACTGGTAATTGCTCTTTTTCCTTTTGTTTCATGCCCTGTTCCATGCTCTCAAGACACAGGCAGTTTTCCACAAAGCAAACCAAGGGCTGATGGGAAGGTGTCATTTTCTCCTAGAGGACTAATCTCTCTACAGACCATAGTCTGGTACATAGGTAACACTGCAGAAGTCAAGGAAATTGCAAAAGGGAGACATCTGCTTCCAGAAATCAATCGAACTACTCTTGTTACCTAGGTCTGCTTCTGCTGTCATTCCTTGTATACCTCTTAAGTTTGCCAAATGTTCCAGTTACATCTGTTGTACTTCTTGCTTGATGCATTCCTGTTAGTTTAATAACTAAATGGCAGTAGGAAGAGAGGAAAAGAAATGATGAATCCTTCTTGGTCTGCAGTGCACACGGTATGGGAGAAGTTGGATGTGCTTTGTGGGATGAGAGTGGACACAGAGTCTGTCCTCTTCTTACACTCTGCTTGATAAGGACAAGAGGAGGAAGTGGCAAAGTCAGTGAGGGGCTGTGGGAAAAGGATGAGGTTGTGGGTGGTAAGATCATGCAACTGCACAGCAGTGCCCAAGTCCTCAGAACTGCATATATTTCCTTTTAAAATCTCATTTTTTCCTTGTGACTTCAGCTAAGTTAGGCAATTGCAAGGCAAAGAAAAGTTAAAGGGTTCATTTCTTTAAAAAAGAAACGCATCAAATTGAATGAAAACAGACCCTAAGTAATCCCTGTTTCTACATTTTACAACAATAAAATAGATTTTGGAGCTCATATAAAAAAAGGCCCCATATAGCTCAGGAAAAGAGTGATGAATGGAAGAGATTTCAGCAGAAATGTTTTGATGACGAACATTACACTAACTTCTTTTCCCAGAATGAGACAATTAAATTTGGAAACACATAACCTGCTATACTCTTTTATTTACACAACTGATCTATACAATCTATCAGCCCCCCTCACTGCATTTGGCCCACTAAAATCCCTTATGAAATTTATACTGTCCAGCTGCTTTTGTTCTATTAATTCAGCTGCAGCCACTCAGGAGTCCCTCCTGTATGACAATAGGGTTAATTCTTCAGCATAAGGACTAGATGAGAGAATAACTGTGGTAAGCACCCTGGAGGCAAGTAACATTAGGCCCATTTTCAGGGGTCTTCAAACACTTGCTCAGAATTGCCTGCAGACCTTGTGCAAAGTTGATCTTCGAAGCATGGGTCTTGTCTGAGGATGAAAGTATGCACTGTTATGCATAATTAAAAAGAAGGTAAAAATGAATTAAATATTTGTTTTTAAGGGAAAAAAATATTACCTGAATGTATCTTTTTATTCACTACAAAGCAACTTTTAGACTATGTGCTTAAAATGATACTTTCATTGACATTCACACAAGACTGGGAACAGATACGATTGGCAGTTAAAAATACTAGGTATAGTTGATTTATATAACATCAGTTGTAGCTGCAAATAATAAAAATAATGCAACAAACTGAAGCATTTGACATTCTGCTGTAATTTTGTCTCCTGAATATTGGTTTTATCCATGTGCTGTCACCTCAACGTGAGCTTCTTTCTTTGCATTTGAGAGAATTCCTAGGGACTTCAAACTACACAGACTTGCTTTTATTCACTTAAAGCTGAAACCTAAGAACAACAGGAGGGAGGAGTGCCACCTCCTTAAGTGCACAAGGTTTTGTGTCTGTAAATTCACTGTTATCCAGAGGAAATGAGTTTTAAATAGACATTCTTTGTATGGGAAGAAAAGAGTGCTGGTGGTTGAGTGTAATAAGACCATTGTAATGAGGCATCTCAGTGATAAGTCTGAGGTAGAAGTGTACTGCTGGTGACTTATGCTGAACAAAGAAATTGAAAGGGAATGTTCTTGTGGGATTTGCAGTCCTGCTGTTTTTGCTAACCTAAATTCTATATGTGCACTTGCCTGGATATGACAATGTAATTGGCATGCCTTTTTAAGCTTGAAATGGAATTGAGAAAAAACACACATTTATGGTTTTTCTGTCGATCTTTAAAATGAAGGTTCTAGATAAACCATACAGCCACCAGCATAGTCATATAACATTGAGAGGGAACTGCAGCTACTGGAAGTGTGTGGAGAACGGACCGTGACAAAGTGTCATCATGAGCTTGTGACTTTGGTTCTGCTTGTGTTATTTAACAAGGAACTAAGCATTAGTGTGATGCCAACCAAGCAAAGCAAACTAAGAGGCTAAAAACAACCTGTGCTGGGGCTGAGTGGCTGCTGTGAAAATGGGGAAGTAGGACTTACCTGGTGGGCTGTGCCACATCACATCAGGCAGTCACACAATTAGATGTGTCAGTCTAAGAAACTGTTGGATTAAAATGTGGTCATTCAAAAATTAAAAGGTGTCAGAAAAGGAGGAGGTAGCAAATGTTGTTACCCTGTCTCCTTGCATCAAGCTCCCTCATTTTTGGGCAGTTTGGTTTTTCTTCAAGCAAGCATGTAAAATTAACATAAACACACAGTAGCCTGGATAAAAAGATTAAACAAACCTAATAGCTTCCTGTGCATTTTTTCATGGTGGAAAATAGGTGACTAGCAGCTCGATGACACTATAAAAACTATTTACTCCATGAGTAAATGGGCTAGTTGTATTTGTGCCTGTAGGATATTCAAACAACCTTTTTGAAAGTATGAAGGGTCACAATCCCTCAGAATCAAGGTTGTCCCCATCACTTTTGATTCATTCTATGGTGGATGTACTGAAAAACTTGCATGTAGGTCATTTTCCTATTCCCTTCTAAGAAAGTGCAACATTAACTATGCCGTTTGTACCTTTTGAATAAACTTGGCCCACTGACAATGTAAATCACACCAATGTTTAATTTGAATGGTCAAGCTCAGTAAATGGCACCCAAATTACTTGGATGCGTGCAACACCTTGTGAACTGCATGGGGACCTGCACTTTTGTACACTTCTAATTTACTTTAAATGAATCACATCCTGTTTCCAAATACTTATCCTAAGACATTTTTCTGGAAGACTGCCTTTTACCTTCAAAGATGTCTCAGGATGCTGGATCTTTAAATGGAGTCTTCCATTACATTTCTACAAAGAGCAGGTCTCAGGCATTTTACTTCTTTTCAAAGTAGCACTGTTTTAGATAGTGAAAAGTTGCTAGGAGCAAAGGCACAGGCTTATTTGTAGTTGTGTTTTTGTCTGTCTGATGATAATTTCTGCTCTTTGGCCATCTCTAACCCAGCAGGTATAAATAAATCCTCAGGGCTTAAAACTTTTCTACAACAAGTTATTTTCTTCAGTCACCTGTCAACAGCATTTTTTTTTCTTTCTTTTTTTTTTTTTTTTTTACTTCTATGTACACTGTTTTTTTATAAATACAGACCAAGCTTTTGACATTCAGTGACTTTATTTCTGTCTCTTTGAGTATCATTTGATACTCATCACTTGATGCTCTGCAGATAGTAGAGCTGAAAAACATGTACAAAAAAAGCATGTTGCTCAATATTCTCAAGAACAAAGAAAAAAAAGACCAAGACAGTAGTAAAATGGCTACTTCTTTTAATTTTTCATCTTTCTAAATACCATACCAGTAGAAAAGGATATATGCATCAGTGATGAGCAATAATTAAAAAAATCATATCTAAACACTATGCCTAATAATGGCACTTCTACACATCCTGAACCTGATCTGCAGCTGGTGCTAGTAAGAACAGTTCAATTTTGAGTCATGTTAGAAATAGCACATTCCATGAATCAGTGGTAGATTTTGTATAATTCATAAAAGACTTGTCATTATACAACTTTTTATGCAACCATTTTTGTACTTTTTGTGGGCATTAAAATATTGAAACTGGGGGAACAAATTCTGCAGGTCTCCCCTAAGAATGGGTCTCCACCACCCTCCTGGGAACTGATGCCTTGTGTCTCGGATTCTCACTGGGCTGCATAGAAGAGTTATTAGGCTTAACATGTGTTTTTATGTATATTAGAAAGAGAGGTCCTCTGTCTCTATTAACAAACTTCTTGTGTACCTGGGAAGTTACAGTTGTTTGGTGTGATGGTTTATTAAAATGGAAGGGAGAAAATAGTTCAAGTAGGCAAATAGTCTACAGCATATTGAGAATGGGAGACTGCATGTCAGTATGCTGCTCTCAGGGAATTTCCACATCCTCAGTTCAGAGTCCTAGCAGGGACCCTGCTATGTGAGTTCCTTCTTTCTCTACATTTGCTTTTTAAGAACTTGGTTTTATTTTAGAGGAATTGAGGAGATTTCAAATATTAACCAGATTTTGGTTTTCTGAAGCTCAATTACTACTGTTTCAAGAAGCAAAACTGCAAAGGGTCTTTCCATCAGCAGCTGCTGCAATGTTGCAAAATAGTCACAAATAATCTGCTTCTTAAACTAGTAAATTTGCCTTTCATTTAGATTCAGTATCTGCTCTCTGAGATTATAGCGAGATGGCATTTGATTTTCTCCTATAATCTGGGAGGCTTGCAAGTGTGTTTTCTTTAAAGTTAACCTTTCAATGTTGTTTGAAAACTCTGTAGAGTTCAAGATCCAGTGAGCTTGTCACACAAAGACTGACATAACCTGAAAGTAATTCTGAAAGTTATTGAACACTTTTGAAAGACTTAATCTCAATGTACTTAGAATTATTTCCTTTGTAATTGGATCCCATTAGATGACTTTTCCCTGAAAATTTGCTGGTGAGTGACACAGCAAATTCACTAATTTCAATATCCTAAACATATTCTAAAGGCACCAAGTTATTACATATATTAATTGGAGCATTAAAAACCTTTGGAATGACTAAAATATTATTAATAATTAATAAGTAATATGGTGAATGCTTGACAAACTATGATACATATTTATGTGATCAGTTTTGACTTAATAAGAAAAAGCTGGGCTTCTTACAAATAAACTAGGACAGTTAGAAATACTTTAAAAATAAAGGTTCATTTTCAATAGATATATGGAAAGCTAGAATCAGTCAGAGGATTTAGTAGTTTTATTCACTGCAGTATAGGAAGGACATCGAGGTGTTGGAGAGGGTGCAGAGAAGGGCAACTAGGCTGATTAGGGTTCTGGAGAACAGGTCTTATGAGGAGAGGCTGAGGGAGCTGGGGCTGTTCAGCCTGGAGAAGAGAAGGCTGAGGGGAGACCTCATTGGTCTCTACAACTACCTGAGAGGAGGTTGTAGCGAGGTGGGTGTGTTGACCTCTTCTCCCTAGTGACCAGTGACAGGACAAGAGGAAATTGGGTCAAGTTGTGCCAGGGGAGGTTCAGGTTGGATATTCGGAAAAATATCATCACAGAAAGAATGGTGAGGCATTGGAACAGGTTGCCCAGGGATGTGGGGGGAGGCACCATCCCTGGAAGTGTTAAAAAAATGGGTGGACTTGGTGTTTCAGGAGATGGTTTAGTGGTTAGGTGTTGTAGGGCAGATGGTTGGACTTGATCTTGAAAGTCTTTTCCAACCTTGATGATTCTATGATATAACTAGTTCAATATTATTGATGATTATTCAGACAACTGTCTGGCAGTTTTGAAACACAGAGCTCTTGGAGCGAGTCCAGAGAAGGGCCACGAAGATGATCCGAGGGCTGGAGCACCTGTCCTATGAAGACAGGCTGAGAGAGTTGGAGCTGTTCATTCTGGAGAAGAGAAGGCTTTGAGGAGACCTTATAGCAGCCTTCCAGTACCTGAGGGGGGGCCTACAGGAAAGCTGGGAAGCAGACTTTTTACAAGGGTGTGTAGTGATAGGACAAGGGGTAATGGTTTTAAACTGGAAGAGGGTGGATTTAGGTTAGACATTAGGAAGAAATTCTTTACTGTTAAGGTGGTGAGGCAATGGAACAGGTTGCCCAGGGAGGTTGTGGATACCCCCTCCCTGGAGGTATTCAAGGCCAGGTTGGACAGGGCTTTGTGCAACCTGGTCTAGTGGGAGGTGTCCCTGCCCCTGCATGGGGGTTGGAACTAGCTGATCTTCTAGGTCCCTTCCAACCCAAACCATTCTATGAAATGTGCAAATATACAGCTTTTAGGAGTATATTCCTAAATCAATATTAGTCTTAAAAATTCTCCTAGAAGTATCATATGCTCTGAATTGCTACCGTCTAGTCTTTATTCTCTAGCTTTAATATTGTATTTTTTCAGGTGAAAGAAGAAATATTATTATTTGACCAAACCAAGTACCAAATAATTAAAAGGAATACATTGTAAAGAGAACTTATGCTGAACACTGTTTATTTCAAAAGTGTATTTCTTGAGATTAGCAGTGACTATAACAATTCACAACTAAGAAGAACATAAATTTACAGAGATTAATTTGAAATTCTGTAGTCTGGATTGTTGTAATAGTTCCTTAGTAAAGCATAAAAGAAATTACAGGCAGTTTATACCAAAACTCCATCTATACACTTTGGTTCTTTTAATGCTGAATGATATTAAGGTATGTCTCCATAGGCATACTATCCCCGAATAAACCTCCTAGTGACTTCACAGAGCATACCAGGAAAAACTTGGTGTTTCCATTTCTGCCTGGGTCACATGAAAGTTCTTCACAATAAACTGTCAACTCAAGCAAAAAATGTTTCAGAGCTCACCTACTCTAGCTTTCTTATAGTGTGATCTTCATGACTGTCTGTTTTGCAACTTCAAATTTTGTGCTGGGAAGTAAAAATTGTTCAGAGCTTGAGAATAAAAGAACAAATTAATGAACAAAAGAAAGGAAAAGGAGGATTCTATTGTTGCTGATACTTTGGGAGATAAGGGAGATGATTTTTAGAATTTTGAAAGTTTCAGGCAAAATTTCTTTGCTGTTAAGAACATGCTTCCTCATATTCCCTTTAAGAAAAAAAAAAATTGCAGCTTCACGGGGCCCTGAAAATTCTAATAGAAATAAATGGTGATATTACAAAGTTAACAACCAGGTTGTCAGCTGTTGAGAACGTGGTATCTGAATGAGCATATTAAGAGTGTCCTTGTGTTATTTGAAGTCATAGACAATTTCTTGATATGGACAGTACTAAAGCAGGAACAATTTCCAAAGCAAAGAACATTTAATGATCTTCATTTTAGATTCACCTAATTAATCTCTGAATGTTACCCATCCCAGCACATACATATGTATCAGTAAGAGATCAAGTGTGCTTTTATGTCAAATCCCATTGCTTCTGTTAGAGCTGGACATCATGTTGTCAAAGGTCTATGTATGAATATTGGCAAATGAATGCTAGCAAATAGTAGCCATGCTTAAAAATTACCTAGATGACTAGTCAAGTCCCTATTGGTCCAAAAATGTATGTATAATTTATATTTCTACCCTATATAGAAACAAGGCAACATTCAAAAGAATATTCATAGTTCATCTGTGCTCTCTATATGATTATGCAGAGTTTGCATCTGATGAATTAAAATCAGAAGTTGCAAAATAACCTATTTGTAGGTTAGACTTGAATGAATGAATGAATGAATGAACCAATTAAGGAACCAACAACAGGAAAAAAAAAAAACAATGCAAAAACCCAAAGAAGCCAAGGATTGGAGTGAAGAAAATGAATCTGCAAAATTGTTGCCTTATATTGGCATAAAATGAAAGAATATCCCAAGAAATAACTGCCTAGCTCCCATCCTCTGCCTTAAAGTGACTAATAATTTCCCTACAACTACTGTACAAAATACTGGGTGATAAGGACTTCACTTCAAGGTGAAGGTTGTATCATGACGTTAACAAATAATATGGTAAAAAACCTGGTAAAGAAACTAAATGCCTCTACTCTTTGAGTCAGATTTGCAACTGATTATTACCAGGCACAGAACTTTCATAATTTATTTTATTCCTCTTCCAATTAATAATACTGTTGATGAGACATCTGACACCATCTGACACACTTTTTGATTATGTCAGGTAACGTCACCTCAGCACATATATTTTCTTTTCAGTTGTAGAGAGTCAGTGTATTTTCAAATGTAGTTTTCAAAGCTGCTGAAGCCTCTCACCCCAACAATACCTGATGTAGTTAGGTATTTGGCAAGTAACATGTCTAATAGGCTTTTTTTTTTTTTTTTTTTACATGAAGTTCCTTCATTTTTTCCCCTAGATATGCAGTTTCTATAAAAATATTCACCTCCCCCGTGAGTCAACCATCTTGCCAAATTATGTAAACCAGGTCTCCTGCAGACAGTGTTTGGTTCTCTAGATGAGGAGTCATCTACAACTGCAGATTTTTGAATCTACATAATTCTGATGTCCTCATCACAAAAGCTGTTAGAAAGGTCTCAGGATCATAAGATACATGCTCAAAAATAGTTTGAAGCCTGCCCTCTTGCATGACGGTCTCTGAAAGCTGTAACCCTTGGATTTTCATGCCATTTGACCTGAGAGGGTGACAGTGACTGAATGTGGACTGATGTCAGGCCCCATTAAATGGTTTCCTGGGAAGACAAGTGTCCCTGCAAAAATGAGATGACAGTTGAGCTTTCCTCTGTAGTCCCAGAATTATTACTCCATTCAGAGCCACCGTGTGTGCGATGTGTAGGTACTGAAAGAATTCACTGTAGCGTGGTACATAGTACACAGAGCTGCAAATGGGGTCATTCTTCTGTTCAGAGCCCCAGTGCCCAGAATAATTAACTTCACATGCTATGGCTGAATGCTGAGGCTGAGTTCAAGTGAAGTGGTGAGGAGCCCAGCCCTGAAGGGCATGGTTGCTTGAGTTCTTTATTACGAACACAATGAAAAAAAAGTAATAGTTTTTGCTTTACAATGTTGCAGTGCTTCTGCTCAGGAAATGAAATTTTATGTGTTTTGTGTCTCATGAATTCTGCATATTTTATTCCCTCGAGTTTAGTGTAAAAAGTGCTTTTTTGGTATTGCTAAATAACATGACTAATTTCACAAAAAAACCAAACTGGCCTTGTACATTACGAGGTTGAAATGTCAGGAGCTATCAGGAGGTCCCCAGGAAAGAGTGCCTATGTCATTTTAAATAGTCTTTACACAACATGATCTTAGTGCAAACACAGGATGTTCTAGGCAATTTGTGTTTTAAGATTAATAAGAGCAAAAGCTATTTAACTTTAGCTTTATTTTTTAACAATCGCAGGCAAAATATCTTCAGCACTCCAGGTATAAGATTTTCATGTAATAATTTGTGCATAGCAACGTAAATAAAGTACAAAGTAAATAATAGATGCTGAGAACTCATTCTCTTCTTTAAACAAACCAGCAATCCTCCCCTCAATACCAAACCATCTGGAATGCCTTGATTTGACTAAATTATTGCAGTCTTGTCTGGATAATAGAATGCTTTCCTTCCTCTTTTTTTAATTGTGGTATTGATTTCAGTCCTCAAATTTATATTACATTTTTTGAACAAGGTTGGGAATAAATAACTTAGGCCTCAGCCACAGGGAAGGCAGCCACAACCACTGGATGCTGCCTGAAGGTGTGCTTTATTTCTTGTCTTCTGACATTCATTCTGCTGTCTACCTAGAGCGGGTCATCTCCAGGTCCCTTTCAATTTGTGCACTGATTATAATATCTGTGGGTGGATTTTGAGTTTGAGCTGACTGCTGCCTGCATTCAAGCTCCAGGAGCAGACATTTTGGAAATCCAGGAGTTGAACATCCTGGGTTTTGTTGAACCTTCCCCACCTTCCTTCCCTGTAGTCTAGGGCTTCCCCTTACATACCAGAGGAGAGTATGTAGGGGAGTGGGTGACAAATAAGAGGGAAGTTACGCTGACTTCTTTAACAAGCTGTTTGTTGTAAGCAATTTTGTCGTGCTGTATATCTCCCACAGGTTTCAGTGAATTGATGTAGACAATCAGCATGTAAGTAGGCATACCTGTTATTTTGTCTCCCAGGGAAGTTTCGTATCAAAAGGAACAGAAGTGGCTCACAGCAGAAATCATCTACAGTGAGTGGTGAATGCATGAGGGTTTGTCTTGCAGATTATCTTTATTACAGGCTTCAAACCTCTGGTTAGATGTCCTGACGAGTGTGATAATTGGGTAACATCTTCCAGTTTGAAAGGAAGCTGCCTGATGAATATTTTTACTGTTGGGAAACCATAGTCTTTGAAGTCACGTATTCACAAAATACACTGGATGAAAAATGAGTAAATACTTTAAACAAATCCTAAAAAGGCCTTTGAGAGACTGCCATGTCCAACCTTTGCTCAAAGATAGAATAAACTGTATCTCTACTTTGTTTTCTGAAAATCCTTCATTCCTGTGGAGAACGATTCACATACTGTGAGTTATGATTAAAAAGCTGTGATGAATTACTGAATAGTCTGTGTGTGTTGGGATTTTAATTTGTAGCCTACTGAAGAGAGACCTGCGTCTATAAAACAGGTTGAAGGACAGAACGCATTGTCCTTACTCTACCTGTAGCCTCTTAAAAAATTCTGAAAATCAGAAATTTCAAGACAAACCTCTTTGAGGTTTGTGGGGAAGAGGGTTCAGTCACTGCTCTCTATTGTAGCAGACCTGCAGATTTCTGGGTCTTTGTCCAGAGCTCAGTAAGATATTTAAGTGATGACAGCTGTGAGTCAGAACAAAATTCACTCCATCCTACGACTGATCCCCACATGGAGATGGCTATGAATGTCTTCCAGAAAAAATTCTGTAGCTTCTTCCTCAAAACTTCTTATAAAACCCCAGAGTCATGAGCTGTGCTTCAAATCACTGGCTGAAACCCTCCAGTCTTCTGTTGTAACCTGTACAAGTGGATTTACGGAGCTGCAATCTGGACACAGCTGCTAACCTGTTCCTTTCATCCTCCTTTCATTAAAACAATGCTGCTTTGCTCTGCAAATAGGATCAAGCCTTGACAAAAGGTTTCTGTAAGCAGTGGAAACAATAGCTAGCATTAGTCTGCTGGGAAAAACTTGTCCAATAATGGAGCAAGTACTGTTCTGCAAACTGAAAAGTGATGCATAGCTGGTCATGGAAAACAGGAAAAGACCAGGAAAAAACCCAGCATCTTGATGGATCTGAAGGGGCAAGGAGAGGAGACAGAGAAGAAATAAGCTAGTACTGAGGGACAGAACTGAGAAGGCTTTCAGGTGAATACACAAAATTTGCACTTGATTTGGTTGATCAAGCAGAGTGAGATCAAGCATTTCTGTGGTGCTGTATTTTTTTTCCAGATTAATTTTTTTAAAAATCATGCCTTTTGAATGTATCAGAGGGGAGCAATTAAAATATCAGCAGAGAAATCTTCATCAGTACATTCATTCAACCACTGCTGACCTTCTCCTCCTTATACCTATTTACTCCTTGATAGGTACTTTGTATAATTTACAAGACACAAATTAATACTTCCTAGAACATCAGAGAAATATGTACTCCCAAAATCAGTTGCCAAACCCAGGCTGATTCTCCTGAATTAATGAGCTCACTAAAGATACGAAAAGTGATTTGAAATTCTCTGACAGGCAAGTATGTGAAGTTATGCCAAACTGCTGCTTCCCTGCCAGTCTGGTTTTTGTCTTCGGAGTAAGTGGCAGCCTCATTGAACAGTGATACTACCTAAAATGTTTGATACTTATTAGATTAGTTACAATGGGAGGAGGATTCTATCAAATCATGACTCTTCATTAAATGACCTCTAAAATTACAGAGACCTTAGAGAAAAGATTTTAAGCATATAAAGAGATGTCTCTATATATTACAAAAAGAAGGGAGAGCAGACATTGCATGTGGTGTCAAATTTGTAAATCTCAAAGGGTAATGTACGATTTCATTATCTTAGATATATTCTCACTGGATGATAAAAGAGTTACCAACAGTATCATTTTCAACAGCTGAACTATGCCTAATGGCACAGATACAGTACAGTATATCTTTTTATATTTTACAATGTAGTGCTGAGAAAGCTCTGACCCAGTTGGGAGATTCTCACTTATTCAAGTGGTTCTATTTAAGTCTGTGAAATGACTTATGCCAGGGCTTCTTTACCTTTTCATGGGAACAGATCTCTTGAATTCAGCCGGTTGGAACATCTGAATTCCAGTGGCAATAGTCTGATTATGTATTATTTTTTTTAGAAGGGAACTAGCCTATGAACATCAGTATACATTTTTTTTTGTCACTCTATACCAGAAACGAGGCACTGATTTATTTTAGAATTGAAAGATTGAAGTGACTAATTTATTTGCTTTATGTAGTTTGTATCAAGGCATAACAAAATCTCACTGGATTAAATTCTGTAAATTTCCCAATCCAAAGTTTGTTTGAGACTGTTACCAACACTAATTGCATTTCTGGGTTGCTGTGTTTTTTTTCCCCAGATTAATGTTTTTTAAAAAGTTCATATTATATTTGCTCAGGGTTTTTCTACGTACTGGGAATCATAGCATGTGTGATAGATGTGCCAAGATACATATATTAAAAAAAATCAGGACTGATCAATTTAACAGCTGAAACAACTACATTTGGAAAGCATGATAATAGCTCTTAAGAGACAACACAGTTGTTCATTTATGCTAATCAGCCAATTTGCTATTGCTTTCCTTAATAGTGAAAGGTGTTTTTAGTACAGAGAGTTCTGCTCCATGAATGATAGATTCAACAGTAGGATATTAACTCATGTCAGCTTTTCCTCTGAAATTTGGACCATATGCCTATACACAAGTACATTCATATTATACAAAGCAAGTAACTGATCATGCTGTTAATGCAGGACACAATTTTAAAGGCAATTTTGAGATGCATTTGTTATTACTTTAAAAAAAAATAAATTCTGATACTTTTGCTGGTGGAAATCCCATTATTGTGTTTATGCCATAAAGAGGGCTCTGAAATTTAGTGATTAACCTGTTCTGGGATGTATGGTTGCATAGCATAGAAACAGGTGGCAGCACTTCGACAGAGTAGCCCACAGCTGTCTCACAGCTGCGTGGTGCTCTGGTAAGGCTGATATAAACAGAGAAGCCAGCACTTTGAAACTAGGTGACTGCAGAGATGAGTTACAGATGGTTTGAAAAAGCCCCAGTTCAGCACTAAGCTCAAGTGAAGTGAGAGTATTGCCAGCTTTTTGAAGCTCTACTGGTTTGTCTTGATGAGACTTGGCTTTCTATACCTTCTCCCATACTCGATTATGACTGTAGTTTCATACTGTATAGGTGCAATAATAAGAAAAGACACAACCACGACCTGTGGGCTGTCTAGCTATTTTACTGGCTCGAGGCTGATGATGTGGTTGCTCCAGAAGAGCAGGGTGAGTGTAAGGTGACAACTCTCTGTCTGTGCTGCAGGCAATTAAGTGTCATAGGTTTTGCTGCTCTGGCATTGATCCTCTGAAGTCAACTAATTTGTATTAAAAGGCCTGTATTTCATAGATATCTCTATGCTGCTTCTGTCTGATCCTGCCTCCTGCTTGCATCAAGATATAATGATAATAATGAGGGGCTACTGCTTAAAGTGACCATGTGAGAGGAGTCAGTAATCAGAGAGGAACAGGAGAAGAAGCTGACTTGCTGAGCAAATGCAGCTCCACCCTCCTAAGCCAAGTTTTAGACAAAGTAAGATAATTTAACTCCTCTCACATACAGAAAAATTGTTAATCTTCTGAAGAGAAACGTGTGTGATTTTTAAAACAAAATAACACTCTAGTAAATATACTCATGGCAAAGTTATTTGCAGTAGAAAGTACTAATAAAAATTTTACAACATGTTTGCTATTTTCTACAGTGGGAATATGTTTCCTGGGTTTCCTACTTAACAATACGCAGTGCCAACATGTTCATTATTTTAACAAGACTTGCTTTCAACCACACCTAGTGTGTGCCTTTCTGTGTGGGGAAAAGAAAACCAAAAACCAGCAGCCCTTTCTCCATTTTCTGGAGTTCCTGCCCTAATGTTCCATGTGCTTTGGGAGTAAAGGCTTGCTCCTGAATCCAGATGTTTGTCATTTATCTTACCAAGAACTGGGACTTGTGGGAAGATGAGTACTTTCAGCTTTCAGGAAAAGTAGTCATTATCTCACACCAGTCAACAGGCTGACAGCATCATAAGTGCTATATTTTAGAAGGCATTTTACTTCCTCTACAGCTTTATACAATTTTGCAGTTACTTTACTAATCTTTATTGGTTTAATAGGCCATTGCATACAGTGCACCTGTTGTGACAGTTGCAAACCTATGTTTTGCTCAGGTACCTGTGCTAAAATTTTAATGCAAGCTGAAAATATAATGGTTACAGTCTGGCCTTTCAGTGGCATGCAGTAATTGTTGCCATTTAGAGTACAGTGCAGTTTTACTGAAAAAATAATGTTGGGCAGAAAAGAAAAGCAAGCATTTCAGGGTTGTCGTTTTTTTTTTCCCCTCACTGTATAGATTGCAAGCTTTTAGGAGAAGATGGACATAATTGTGTAAGTGCTGCTTCCATTAAAGTATAGCTGATAAGGCTAATACTTTTGAAACTGTGTAATAGGAGTTTGTAATATCTAAAAAGAGGGGAGCCTTTTAGAGACGTGGTTCTAAACTATTAGAATAGTCACATGATAGCAAGAAATATACACTGAGCAAACAGTTTAATGAGCTCTGAAAAAGAGATGGACAAATTAACTTTGTTTTGGGCCAGATGACATTTTGCAAGATACTGTATGGGATATTCTGGGAATCTGCCAGAGAAGGAACAAGAAGATCTGAAGAAGAAAGATTTAAGACAGTATTCAGCATTTATATGACTATTCAGTAAACAAATTCTCTATCTTTCTGACTTACAGCTGTAATGATATAAAGGAAATGATATCATATTAGTGCTATCAGAAGGATTGGTTAAACATTGAGCTATCTGGGGACAAACTACTTCCTTCCAATTTGGAAGCATCTGATATTTCTTACATTTGACCTACAAGAATTGTAGAATTAAATACAATATTTTTTTCCTGAGCCCAGCCAAAAATTTTAGTGCATTAAAACAGACAGAACGCAACACCCAGTTTCAAGCACCCTGCCTTTTAGACAGGAACTTTGGATTTTAATGTAAATGTATGTATAACTCATTCTTCCATTGAGATATTCATTCATCTGTCTCAAGAATATGTTTGTTCCAAAAATAAATATACATTTCTATAATTTGAATAAACAATGTGCTGATAACACCTTGATACCAAGATTAGTGCCTTACTTTGATGCCATATGTTGGCACAGCACTAGTGAACTTTTGTTGAGTAGTGGAAGAGAGCTGCTCAGTTTCCATTGTAGAAATTCTGTCATTGCTCTCACCACCAAATATTTGAATACTATCCAGCGATACTTTGAGCTGGGTGACTACTTTGTGCAATAGGTAAAATTTGTTTTCTTGTTCTCTTCCCAAGAAAAGATTGCAAGCAACTGTTGTTTTGTTTTCATAAGTTTTTAATTAGAGAAGGTTCTTTTCTCATACACATTCCCTTCAGTAGCACAGCAATTGTTCATTTTTCCATGTAAGAAAATGAAAAGCGTTAAAGAATGTATCTTGCTCAAGGAGAGGCAGATCTACGTAAAATGATAATGAATGATAATCAATTTCAATACTGCATCAAAACTACAGACAAGTGAAGATGCAAGTTTGCTACAAGTTGTGGGATAGTAAGATTTACACTTACTGGCACAGACTGTAATCCCATGTGTTAGGCTCATCAACTGCACCTATGTTTTCTCAAGTTCTATTCATTTCTTGATTGGGGTTGAGGATAAATACTCATATTCTGTTTACTTAGGAGTTGCCATTCTTATTACGTGTTAACCAGCTATAACAACACTTCTGGTTTGAAAATGTGCTGTTTACAAGAAATATGTAAACTATTTTGTGTAGCAAATGTGGACTGAGATAATCCTTGAAAAGAGGCATGTGGAACAAATGTGGTAGGGTTGGTTCCCTTTCTGGCAAGCTACTTACACAAACCCACTACATTGTATGTTGGGGATAGGGATCTGAGGAGGCACCTTGGCACCATTATGGGTGAACTGGAATGAAGGAAACGGTGAATGTCTCAACTATTTCTGTAAATATCATAGCTATTTTTCAGGGTCATTAAACTGACTGTCCATTTTGATTATGTCTAAGAGTCAAAGGTATTTAAGCATAAGTGACAATAAGTATTTATGACACAGTGATTCACAATTTTCGTATAGATTTGGAAAGTTTATATAATTATTACATTGTACAATTTGTCCAGCTAGTTGGCTAATGTTAGGTTGAAAAACTCATAAGGTAAGAACAATGAGCTGGGTATGCTGGTAATGTCAGCTGTCAAATAACATCATAATAGTATTACTGTGAAAACCAGAAAGCTCATAAAAAATGTATTAAAGGCTGTACATTTGAGGGACTTAAAAAAATAAAAATCAAGACCTCAGCTGTTTGAAAATGAACATCATTTTTCTTTATAAATGATGGGGTCCAAAGGAATTAATTAGCTTTTCTAGCCCACTTGCAACCCTAAAATACTGTGAGGGCTCCAAAAGCCCCAAACGTCTGTTAGCACATGTGATCTTGAAGGCAAATCCTGTGACTGCTTTTTTGCCTTCAGTGTCATGCTGCTTTGACAAGATTCTGAGAAAAGGACTGGCTCATATAATGCTCCAAGTCCAAGTGAATATTTCAACACCTGGTAGATGAGTTTTCCATATAATATGCATTGCCTAGCAATGTTTTCTACAGTGTGCATCCAGACAAAATTATTTTTGCCTGGTATTTCACTCTTTTCTCTTTTGCTATAGAATTGCCTAAGAAATGCTGTTTGATTTATAAACATCTCACAATGAATTGTTGGGCCATTAGAGCAATCCCTGTGGAATCTCTTGGAACATGCGGTGTCTGGGGGAATGTGGAACCAGGAATAGATTCCATGGTGGGGATGGACTCCAAAGCACAGAGGACGCTGTGGTGAAGCTGTCAACCTTCAGGAAAACCTAGTCAGTAAGGAATCATACCCCATCTTTCCTCAGCAGCACAACATTACAGAATAATGGAACTTGGCCTTGTCTTGAGACCAGCTTGCCATAGAATGGCAAGCTGTGTTTCAGTTCCTGACCCTTGCCTCAAGCTACCCTGTGGCCCAGGCCAGCCATGTGGAGAAGTTCTGCAGACATTACAAGATGGAGATAGGTCTCTTCCTCAGGCACACAGGAAACAGCTATGTCACTGGCAGTGAAAGGCAGCCAGTGAAAGAAAACGAGCAGATAAAGCATTGATCAGAAGATGGGCAATGCCATTCTATGGTAACTGAGGGCTATCAAAGTCCCACACTTTCCAAGCATAGCTGCAGTTCATAATACAATTGGTCTCATGAAGTGACATGAGCTCTTAAAGACCACAGACACAGTTAGGACATGCCTCAGAATGTACTAAATAATGAGAAATGTGATAACACAGTGACCTTGTTTATATGACCATGACTTCATTTCCTCAATAACTGTAATCTGCTACTTTCTTCTATCTAGCAATAGTCTTTCATTCAACTAGTAAGAGATTCGTGAAGTTGTGGTTTTGGTGGTAAAGGTTCAATCATCACTTGGCACTAGAGACTGTCAGTAAATGCAGCCACAGATAAGTTGCAACTATTAGTGGCCCGGGTCTGTTGTACTACTTTAATGTACAGGTTAAGCTGAACAAACTAGAGGAAGTTGTGTAATACGAGAACGTGTAAGAGGAGAAGGAAATTGCTGTCAGGCTTGAAGTTAGTCTAGAAGTCAGATGTTAGTCACCTTGATTTCTGTTAGTATAATTGTTAAATAGGGAAATTTTTATAATACTCATTACAAAAATTAGTATTTTTTCACTAATGTTGAATTTTTGGAAAATAATGAGAAACATGTTTTTACTTTTCTTTATCATTTTTTTCTCCCTGAAAATACTAATAGAAACCCTTCTGACCAAGGGGGTATACAGGAAATGAATATATAATGACAAAGTTCCTCACATTTACTGCTCCTCCTAGATAATTTGTACAGATGTACGTTAAATTCGTTCAGACAGATACATTTAAAATGAGATTAAATCAGAATATATAATAACCCTAGTGCAGAAGAAAACAATGTCAAACAAAATATTTCTAATAAGAAGCCTGTTACAATAAACCTGTAGATAAAAGGACCTTGTATTTTCAATCAGTTTTGAAAATAAAAGACATGAGTTTCATCATCAAATAATAAAATTTGCAATCTGAAATTCAATACATATCCTACTTCCAAATATAATAAAGCTGGACATACTATACTTGTTCAAAGCAGTCCATATTAGGATGTAGACACTATCAAGTCATTTAGAGACAAGTCTATGAACCTTGCAATGGCCAATAACCTTCTTACAGGGAAAGTCTATTTTTTGATCCTAACCACCCAGCTGACAACTAGTGCTTGGAAGCCTCAGGATTAATATCACCAACATAGTTATGTTAGTCTTAATTAACTGGAAGTGTGACTGTTCATTGTCCTCCTATTAATGCTCAGTCCTATATTGGGTCACTCTAAGATTTTGACTTCAGTGTCACCCTTGTGGCAAAGACCTCTACAGGTGAATTTTGTGTACATAGAGGATTTCCTTTCAACATTTAAAAAACTATTCTCTAATGTCACTCTATACTTAATTGCTGGTTTACCAGGCCACTTTATGAAAAAGGATTACTAGAAGTGTTTCTTTTTATACTATAGCTTGTATTACTAAATTTATCATGATCTTTCTTTCACATCCTTCTAAGTAAGGCTTTTCAGTGAACCCATGGAGACATTTTTCTGGGTTGCTAATATACTTGTTTTCTGTATTCTGAAACTGCCTAGTTACAATTCCACTTACAAAAAGGGACTAAACCCCATAAACTAGAAGAAGAAGAGACAATGCTATACATTTGACGTTAAAATAATTCATATATTATGTACATGTAACTGTGTGAATATGTCAATTTTAGATATATATATAGAGGTATTAATTTTGTTTTTCCTTTTTGTGTATAACTTTACTCTTTGACTTTCAATATTTAGTATTTAAACATTAATTCTGGGTACATTCCTCTCATGCTTCGTATGATGAGAAGAAAATATCTTTGAGCTATCCTGGCAATTCCTCTTTTTTTCCCTGAGACATTGCAATTAATTTGTTGTGTATTAAATTTTATGAGCTGAAGAGATAAGTCAATTCAACACAGGTCCACTAAAATGTTTTGATGTCAAGTGCAATAGGAAATCTGCTGCAAAGCATAGATTTGCAACCAGGTTAGTACCAGCTTTATCTCTTTGTGCCTATGAACTCTAAATGGAAGGTTAAGAAACAAATATATAAAAAACATGAAACAGACAAGGAAACTTAATCAATTATGACTGGCTCTTTTCCTAGGCTTGTCTTTTAAACCACTCCCTGCCCCAAAACCCCAACAAAGAAATCAAAAAAGTAATTAGAAAAAAGTGAACCATATTAAGGATAAATAGAAGTTCTTTTTAGGAGGCCTATTTGAAGAACTGTCAATACTTTCTTATGAGAAAAATTAAAATGCATGCGATTTACTGATTGTATTGATTATATTAGGAGAAACCATCTGCTATCCAATCCAGCAACATAGAGTTTTGTTTTCCTGTGATGCTTCCTGAAGGCACAAATAAAAATAACTGGCAAAAATCTATCTGAAAATAATTGGTAGCTGATTATCTACCTCACAATTGTGTTCTTAAGTCTTCTACTGTAGCAATACTATTTAATGTATCTTCCTTAATCATTATTAGTTGGCAGAAAAATTTCCACTTGTGTGTCATAGTAATTGACAGTCTCAGCATCATGTGTAGAATGATGAATTACTAAATACAAATGTGAAATTTAGAAGGGCAGGTAACAATTTACCTGTTGCTGAACATCTTGGAATTAAATTTAGTTCTGATAATGTTTTAGGAGGAGCAGATCAAACTGAGGACAACTTTCTCTAATAAAATATAAGAGACTAAGCCTTTTTACTCCAGCTCTGAGACATCATGATCACAGGCTCTCATCCTGCTGGTGGATTTCAACCACCCCAACATCTGTTGGAAAAGTAGCACGGCAGGCTGTAGGGAATCCAGGAGACTCCTCGAGTGCCTTGATGACAACTTCTTAAGACAAGAAATTGACAGCCCTACCCAAGGGGATGCATTATTGGACCTGATGGTCACAAATGCAAGTGAACTCATCAGAGATGTCAAAGTTGAAGGCAGCCTGGGTTGCAGTGATCATGCACTAGTACAGTTCACTATCCTAAGGGCTAAGAGGCAGATGAAAAGCATAGTCAGGACCCTAAATTTTAGGAAGACAAAATTCCAGATCTTCAAGGAGTTAGTAAGTAGGACCTTATGGGAAACAGCCCTCAGGGACAAAGGAGCAGAACAGAGCTGGCAGACCTTTAAGGATGCTTTCCATAGAGTGCAAGAAATCTCAATCCCCAGGTGTAGGAAATCAGGCAAGGAAAGCAAGAGACCAGCATGGCTGAGATGAGACCTTCTGGTCAAACTAAAAGGCAAGATGGAACTACACAGGCAGTGGAAGAGGGGACAGGTATCATGGGAAGAGTACAGGGATGTTGCCTGGTTGTGAAGGGATGAGGTCAGGAAGGCCAAGAGGCAGATGGAGCTGAACTTGGCAAGGGATGTAAAGAAGAACAAGAAGGGCTTCTACAGGTATGTAAACCAGAAACAGAAGGGTAAAGAAAGTGTACCCCCCTAGTGAGCAACAGTGGTGAACTAATAACAAGAGATGAAGAGAAGGCTGAGATTCTCAACAACTTTTACCTCAGTCTTCACTGGCAACCTCTCTCCTCATGGCTCTCAAGTTCATGGCCCACAGGACAGAGATGAAGGAGACAAAGTCCTTCCCACTGTAAGTGAAGACAAGATTTTTGACCATCTGAGGAACCTGAACATACACAAGTCTATAGGACCTGATGAGATGCATCCCAGAGTCAATTCCTGAAGGAATTGGCTGATGTAGTTGCCAAGCCATTTTTCATGATATTTGAAAAGTCATGGCAGTCAGGTGAACTCCCCAGTGACTGGAAGAGAGGAAACATTACACCCATTTAAAAAAAAGGTAGAAAGGAGGACCCTGGGAACTACTGACCTGGCAGCCTCACCTCTGTGCTTGGGAAGATCATGGAACAGATCCTCCTAGAAGACATGCTAAGGCACATGGAGGACAGGGAGGTGATTCAGTACAGCCAGCATGGCTTTATGAGGGGCAAATCCTGCCTGACTGACCTAGTGGCTTTCTACAATGGAGTGACTGCTTCAGTAGACAAGGGAAGACCTATGGATGTCATCTATCTGGACTTCTGCAAGGCCTTCGACATGGTCCCCCATAACATGCTTCTCTCTAAGTTGAAGAGATATGGGTTTGATGGGTAGACTGTTCAGTAGATAAGGAATTGCTTGCATGGTCACATCTGGAGGGTAGTGGTCAATAGCTCGATGTCCAGATGGAAAATGGTGACAAGTGGTGTCCCTCAGGGGTCCATATTGGGACCAGTGTTTTTAATATCTTCATTAATTACATTGATGGTGGCATTGAGAGCACCCTCAGCAAGTTTGCTAATGACACCAAGCTGGGTGGTGCAGTCAATATGCCAGAGCAATGGGATGCCATCCAGAGTGACCTGGACAAGCTGGAGATGTGGGCCCAGGTGAACCTCCTGAGGTTCAGCAAGGCCAAGTGCAGGGTCCTGCACCTGGGCCAGGGCAACTGGAGATATGAATACAGGCTGGGGGAAGACATGTTTGGGAACAGCCCTCTGGAAAAAGACCTGGGGGTACTAGGGGATCAAAAGCTGGACATGAACCATCGAAGGCCAACAGCATCCTGGGCTGCATCAGGAGAAGCGTGGCCAGCAGATTGAGAGAGGTTATTCTGCCTTTCCACTCTGCCCTGGTGAGACCTCACCTGGAGTCCTGCGTCTAGCTCTGGAGCCCCCAACATGAGAAGGATATGGACCTGTTGGAGCATGTCCAGAGGAGGGCAATGGAAATGATCCGAGGCTGGAGCACCTCTCTTATGAAGACAGGCTGAGGGAGTTGGGGTTGTTCAGCCTGAAGAAGAGAAGACTCTGGGGGTACCTAATAGTCACCTTCCAATACCTGAAAGGAGCCTATAAGAAAGCTGGGAAATAACTGTTCACTAGGGCATCTAACGATAGGACAACAGGTAGTGGTTGCAAGCTAAAAAGGGGTACATTTAGGTTGGACATTAGGAAAAAGTTCTTTAATATGAGGGTGGTGGATCACTGGAACAGGTTGCCTATAGAGATGGTGGGGGCCCCATCTCTGGAGACATTCAAGGTCAGGCTTGATGGGGCTCTGAGCAATCTGTTCTAGTGTGAGATGTCCCTGCTTATTGCAGGGGGGTTGGACTAGATGACCTTTAGAGGTTCCTTCTGACCCAAGACCTTCTATGATTCTCTGATTCTATAATACATTTTGGTTTAGGTTTACTTTAAAACTATCTCAACTGACCTGAAGCTGCTTTATTCCATTGTTTGATTGTCTCACCCACCCATTCTCTTCCTCTTTACCTCCCTCTTGCATTTCTGTATCTTGGCTTTAGACTGCTTTGCAGTCATTTAAATGCTAAGATTTCTGGAGTACAAAGCAGAAATTTCCTTATCATGTCTATGTCTATGTTGTTATTACTTTTCAACTTCTGAACATTTCCAGGAGATCAATTGTTAAATAAGTATTAAAAAGTTAAATGACTTACAGGATTCAGATACTTGTCTATAACTGAGGCCACTGACTGTGATAGTACTTCTACACTATTGCTCATGATTAAGTTTATTTCCCTCACATCTCAGATTTTTTTTGTTTCATTTTGTTTGCAATGCTATTGATGCTTCCATTTTGTTGACTTGACTAACACCAGTGAGTAAGAAAATATCTTGCTAATTTGAACTATGATTCTAGTAGTCTTTCTTTTTTATTATGAGATAACCGTTGTACTAAAACTTGTAGACATGCTGTTGTTGTGCTTTCATTCTGTTATTTTTGGGTTTTATTTTGGGAAAAATTTGTTCTGATACTTTGCCTTCTTTCCTCTTCTCCACTCACTATCAAACTTACTGTGAAACAAATATGATGTCTGAAGGAAGGGCTTTCTTCTTTGTTGCTTGTCAAGGCCCTGAATAGGATGGCTGCTATGGTGATACAAATACAAATAGATCACATACCCTAACTCTCATGGTTATACTAACAAGAGAGACAAGAAATTTTCCACTGTAAATAATTATCCTTGATGCATTTCCATCAACTTAGTCTTACACTGGAGACTGTAAACTGGGGTATAACACTGAGAAAAAATGTAGGTTAAATCACTGCAGAGGCCAAAAAAAAGGAACTACTACAGCTTGACCTTCCTGATTTTAACAGAGAATCATTTTGGTTGGAGAAGACCTTTAAGTTCATCAAGACCAATAGCTAACCTGGCACTGCCACATCTGACATAATTTGAAAGCAAGTAAATATAAGATATGCTCTTCTTCTAGGTTTTCATCAGCATCCTCATCTCATTAATAGTTTTGCAGTATGGAGATTGTTATGAGCTGGTTACTGTATTATGTCAGTTAAGCAAAGCAGCAGCTGTAAACAAATTAGGAAAATTCAACACTGCTTATCTGAATTCAAAACAAGAAGTTAAATTGAATGGGGCAATTTTAAATTTAGTCATACAGTGGAAAAACAAGAATAAGTAAATATGTACAACATTTGCAAATAAATGCAATATTTTAAAACATTTTCTTTTTTTAATCAAATATTTGCTCTATTTAATAACTATCTGTTTATTTTTGCATGTGAAATAATTGCTCAGCTCTCTGCTATTATTAAACACAGGGTTAAGAAAAGATGAGCTTATACAAACAAAAACTGAGCTTTGTCTATACCATGTTGAATTGTTTAAAAGGTAATCACGCTCTCTTCATAATATGGTGGTTTGTATTTCAGTTTTTCAGTACATAGCCAGACACATCTCTATGGTTTAGAAATGTTTAATGCTATTAAAGTGTATTACATAAACTTTTAAAATATTTTGGCACAAGCCTTTATTCTCATTTTGATTTGATATTTCACAAAAATCGTATTTCCTTCTCCTTCCCTCCGCTTCTCTCTCTCTCTCTTCAAAGTAGAGAATATGTGGATTATTGGATAGATTTTATACAATAGAGAAGTCACATTTTGAAGCTATCTGGAAAAATAACTGGTGCTTTGAAAAGTCATATTCAACTAAATATAAAAATAAATTTCAGCTTATTGTTTTCAGATCTTCAAGCATTATGTACTGAGCTTCCACATCAGGCAGAAGTAAATATATTTTTCCTCTTCTTTACACAAGTCTAAGGTAAGTACTGATTCATTTCTGTGGGAAATGTGTCTGCCTTCCTAAGGACAACCAAGCAGTTGGAGATACCTCTTAGAGAGGTGTGTTCACTAGAGTAATGCATTAAAATACTGAAATAGAAACAGCATCTCTAGGGACAAATACTTCTTATGAAAAACAAATACATTAGGCTGTGCAGTCAGATTCATACATGTCAAGCTGTTAATCTTGTTCTGATAATCAACTGTTGACTCCGACGCTCAATTTTAGTAGGAAGTGTTATGGCTGAGGTTTTGCATTCCTTTCTCCAGCAGAACTCCCAGCAGAGTTTTTTTGCTAAGCGAAGCTAGCAGGATATTGTACAATAGTACAAATTCACATGGTTAATCTTGTTCTCCCTCAACACAAAAGAATTTTAGATGTAGTGGGAAAGGAGGAAGTACTGCAAAAGAGAAGGGCATGGCGGTGATTGTACAACATACTTGGTTAATGGACAAAAGTTGACTTCTCTTTTGATAGTTTCGTGTCATAACTTAATGATATACCCTTTGTTTCCACTCTATGCAGGCTCAAAAAGATGGAAAGTACAGGAGACTGTACCGGTGATAGAAGGGAGACCATTCTTTCCTTTTCATGGTTTATTCTGGGTCAGTGAGAAGCTAGCCTACTAGGAAAGGCAAATTCCTTTCCCCTCCAAATTGTGAATATTGAAATAAATGGTGTAAACACATGATATTTGCCAAGCCTCAGTACGCATCACAATAAAAGGCACTTTGATAAAGTGCTTTTGTTATTGATTGACTCTGTGGATGTTGTTTAGAAGATACTGAATATGGATCTATCAGTTTTCTGGCCTGATTTCCATTAAAAAATTTACTAAGACTCCTTGTTTAACCCAACATTGGTGTTCAACTTAGAGGTGGAAGATTTATCACCTGTTAAATCTGAGAAACTTCAGAGAGTTCTGAAGGTGGGGAAAAAAAACAGAACAAAAAAAAAAAAAGAACTTTTAAAGTTTCTTGCCCTACACAAGACAAGGAACTAAAAGAACTACATAAAGGAACTACACAAGGACCCAGGGAACTATAGTCCTGTTAGTCTGACCTCTGTGCCAGGAAAGGTTATGGAGTAGATTGTCTTGAGTGCTATTATGCAGCATGTGAGAGACAACCAGGTGATCAGGCCTAGTCAGCATAGGTTCATGAAAGTCAGGTCCTGCTTGATGAACTTAATCTCCTTCTATGACAAGGTGACCCACTTAGTGGATGAGGGAGAGCTGTGGATGTCATTTACCTGGGCCTTAGAAAGGCCTTCAATGCTGTTTCCCACAGCATTCTCCTGGAGAAACTGGCTAAATATAGCTTAGACCTGTGTACTCTTTGCTGGGTAAAAAACTAGCTGGATGGCTGTGCCCAAAGCTTTGTGGTGAATGGAGTTAAACCTAGGTGGCAGCCAGTCATGAGTGGTGTTCCCCAGGGCTCAGTGTTTGGGTCAGTTCTGTTTAATGTCTTTATCAATTATCTGGATGAGGAGATTGAATGCTCCCTTGGTAAGTTTGCAGGTGACACTAAGCTGGCAGGGAGTGTTGGAGTGCTGATCTGCTTGAGGGAAGGAAGTCTCTACAGAGGGACCTGGACATGCTGGATCGATGGGCTGAGGCCAACTGTAAGAGGTTCAACAAGGCCAAGGGCCTGGTCTGGCATTTGGGCCGCAGCAACCCCATGCAATGCTACAGGCTTGGGGAAGAATGTCTGGAAAGCTGCCCCGAGGAAAAGGACCTGGGGGTGTTGATCGACAGCCGGCTGAACATGAGCCAGCAGTGTGCCCAGATGACCAAGAAGGCCAACAGCATCCTGGCTTGTATCAGAAATAATGTGGCCAGCAGGATAAGGGAAGTGATTGTACTTGGCATTGGTGAGGCCACACCTCAAGTACTGTGTTCAGTTCTGGGCCAGTCACTAGGAGAGACATCGAGGTGCTGGAGTGAGTCCAGAGAAGAGCAACAAAGCTGGTGAAGGGTCTTGAGAACAAGTCCTGTGAGGAACGTCTGAGATAAAAGAGGTTATTTAGCCTGGAGGAAAGGAGGCTGGGGGGAGACCTTATTACTCTATACCTGGAAGGGGGTTGTATCAAGGTGGGTGTCTGTCTCTTCTCCCTAGTTACAAGTGATAGGACAAGAGGAAATGGCCTGAAGTTGTACCAGGGGAAGCTTATATTGGATATTAGAAGAAACTTTTTCACTGAAAGGGTTGTCAGACACTGGAACAGGCTGCCTAGGGAGGAGGCTGAGTCACCATTCCTGGAAGTGTTCAAAAAAAATGTAGATGTGGTGCTTAGGTTCATGGTTTAGCACCAGACTCAATAGGGTTAGGTTAAGTGTTGGACTCAATGATCTTAAAAGTCTTTTCCAACCATAATAACTCAATGATTCTATGATGGCCCAACTGGGTAAAATCCATCAAACATGACAAATTAGAAGAACATGCACTCTGTCAGCCTTTGAGAGATCACGGCAATCTTGTACATTCAACTCTAATTATAGCTGAAAGCAATCCACAGTCATCTGATTTTAACAGCTGGTAGTAAATTTCCTTATCCACCAAAATAATAGGAAGAATAATAATTCAAAGCTGTTCAGTCATGGTGCTTCACCTTTATCCTCAAATGATGCCCATGAGGTACCCCTCAGACAGGGTGGCTTTTAAATCCCTTTAAACTACCAAGGGAGTGCAACAGTGAAACCAGAAACAGGATGTCTTTGTTTACCACCATCAAGAGTCTGGGTACCCTTGGAAGATAGTGTATTTTTAAAATATTAACATAGGATTAGTAGAGAAAATTTGTACATACATAACAGGAAAGGCACGCCTGTTTTATGTTTTATGTCTCTAGGGAGTACACATATATGGAATGACATATATGTTTATTGTGGTTTCATTTTCTTCTTTGATGTTCATAGTATGCTATAGAAAAACAAAGTATTACTTTGTATGAGAAAATCACTTCATGGCATAGCTATGTGAAATCTCTGTATATGTAATAAGTCTTGCTGTGAAAAAGGATTCTTTTTGCTCTCTGGGGGAAAAAATAAATAATGAAAAGAGGCTGATTATGTAGCTAATATTACATTATGCAAATATACAACCCAGGGAGGTTTTGGACACAATGCCTTGATTTATACGCTGTTTAAAGGCACCTTATCTTTCTGTTTTGTTATTTATAGGCTAGATGCTGTGTTTGTTTATGTGGATGCATATCCAGAGAGAACTGAGGAGCTCTTTTTTGCCTTGGTGTCTCAGTCCACACTTTGGAACTGCTTGAAATGGGGTTGGCTCAGAAAGTAGGGCTTAGCATGCACTTGTAGATACCATGAACTTCGGCCTAAGCTGAGAGCCCTCGGGCAGTTTCAAGAAGAGGGAACGAATATTTCCCTCTTGGAAGTTTTATTTGTTCTTTGGGTGATGGGTCAAGTGAAAGAATGTTTGACAAGGACAACTTTATAATAGATTCCTGTTAAAGTACCATGGTGAGTCACCATATCTATTTACAGCAGAATGATAAATAGAGGTGCTTTTCATTGCAGAATCTCTCTGTCTTAACAAAGAGAATTGAATTGAAAAGGGAAGGAAGTCCTCATTTAGAATAATGCCAGAAAAGACTATAAGATGAACTAATATGAATTCCTAAGCTATGAATTTTCTTCAGTGGTTTGCTGAATAAGACAAAATTTAAGCATATAAATTGTGTCATCGATTTGGGTCATACACCTCAGTTTATGCTACCTATAAGCAGGGAGTCCCACAGAAGCCTAATTCTGGAAACATACAGAATTAATGAGTACTTCTGGTGGTAGCCCTGGAAGCTAACAATGTATTTTTGATCTTGCCTTTGATTTGCTAAGTTTTTAAAATGTTTCCATCCTAGTTCAGGCTAGTGTCATTGCATGTGAGAACTAAATTAGCATTCGTTCATCCAGTTTTGCTTCCACCAGATGGAACTGGTGATGTTCAGCCTGTCCTGGGGATATAGCTGTCATAGAAACAGCAGAGAGCCATCAGTTGGTGTATGCTTTTGGATATTGCTGACATGTATCAGATTTGATCTGTGAATTGAAGTCTTACATTTTCTGTCATTGGTTTGTAACAAGTTACTGTATTTAAAAAAAGAACAAAACAAACAAAGCTCTATTAATTTAAGCTGTTAATTTATGCAAACTTTTATGTGCATGTATTACCCTTCTGTATAAGTTTAGGGGAAAAAAAAAGCTGGAATACTAAAGTGAATTAATCATAGATCCAGCTCCATAGCTTTAGAAATGCCAGCAGCTCATCATATCTTCCCATTAGGACAAAAGAATAGTTGAGATTTATCATGCTGTCTTTCACAATGGTAGATGTTACAGCACAGTGGACTGAGATGCCAGGAATAAGTAGCTGGTGATTGTACTAGAATCTTAGCATATGTTTCTGCAATGCTTTCTGTTATCAAGCAATGGGTCATGATGGCCTGTAAAGCCACTGATGGATCATCTATCAACCCCCCTACCATGATGAGTAAAAGCTCTGGAAAACAGTGATACATTAGAAGATATTTTTCTCAAAAATTCAGCACCAACAGATTATCTTCAAAGTAAACTTTTGTTAGTATTTTTCTGATTCTATGTGAGTATGGAGACTTCTGCCTTTATCAAAGGTATTGTACCCCAGATACCATGTTGATGGCTGATGAAAGTTTTACAGAGCCTTGTTACAAGCAACTTAGAAGACAATGAAAACTAACTTTTGTCTTGTTGCACTCTTTTTTCCTTTCTTCCAGAGGTCTTTGCTATTGGCTGGGTAGGCTATTAAATGCTTCTTTAATGTGAATCAGAAGACTTTTCATACAAGGTTTAATATTTTCATTTTAAGTAGCCAGTTGTCAATTGAAGGAAGGCTGGAGACCGGAGAGGCTTCACTTATTTTACCATTTACAAGAAGTGAGAAAAAAAAAAAAAGTAATTTCAATGTACTATTGCTGATTGTTGTAGCTTCCTGTGACTAAAAGCTGCATTACATGTGGATAGCACTAGTGGACATCATTCTTTGAAAACTATGGCCATATAAAGTACTTTAATTGAGCTATAAACACATGGGTGATCAATACACAGTTTGTTAGAATTAAGTGAAAGAACAGCCAGGCTGGAAGCAAAGGAACCTTTATGTCTTTTTTCGGGAAGAAACCAACAATTCTTGGACTTGGGTAATTTGATCATTGTCCTGGGAGATCCAGGATCATCAGGTTTAAGCAGTGGGCTTGGAAAGTTTTTTGAGTGGTTTGCTGAGCAGCAATTTTGGAAAATACCTTATTGTACTTCTCTCTCTCTTTCATTAAAAACAATTCATAGTGATGTAAGTTGATGATTACATCCTCTCTTTTTCAGGCCTTAAATTGCAATGAACCACTGTACAACAAGAGCCTGGAGCATCTTAGGAGCTACTATGCTGACTACACATCAATGTTAGCTTTTTAACTTTCCAATTTGAACTCATTTCTCACACTTCCTCACCTCCACTCCTACCTTGAAGAAGACAAGGTGTGACCTGCTTTGATAGACATTTCAAAGTTCTTTGTTGCTTTTTCTTGTGTCTTGCTGTTCTTAGCAAAGCTAAAATCTGAGTATCCTTGCAGAGCAGCTGAAGATTGATAAGCTTGTACAAGAAACTGATGCTGTCACAAAATTAGGCTATGGTGCTGAGGTTTATGTGGAGGAATCTGCTTCTACTACTTTATAAGATGCAGATTTTTCCTATGAAGTCTGCTTAACACTGTTTTTCCTTTAAAATTACCTGTTTTCTCTCTCCATTACTTGTATCCTGACTGATATATCCAGAAATCTCATTGTCTTCCCAAAGCAACCAGCTTTCAGGTGTGTTTCAGTTACAGCCAAGAAGCTTTTATCCTACCAAGTGTCTTTACAAAAAAAAACAAACAAAAAAAAAAAACAAAACAAAAAACTTTTTGAAAAATGATATGGTGAAGATGTCCTGAAATGAATTAACAGCTTCTTAATTTTCCCTAATATTTAGACACTCTCTGTCACAGCACAGGTTTCTTCTTTCTGCTTTTCACTAAACACCCATCCTCTCTCAAATAAGGTGTCAATTAGTCCTTCTTGCCTAATTTAGTCTTGTATGTTTTCATATCAATACACCTCTCTATTTTGTATACTCCTGTAATAAAATACATCATTTATGCCCTACCAATGTTCCACTCAAAATTAAACCATGTGTCTTTTAGCTTCACAGGCCTCTGTCTATCCTCTATAGACCCACAGTCCTGATCATTTCCAAATCACAAAGGAAGAAGCAAACTTTGCACATGATATCTCATGGAGATTGTTTGATCTGGGGCAAACTGTGAAGATGACTGTAAGGCAGATCTCTAATTTGAATGTGATTGCAAGGTTGGCTGTTGAGTGACCACAGTAATTGGTAATATGACAGTCACATTCACTGGCTGCCTCTCACTGTATTATTACCCAAAAGAAAAAACCTACATGAAATCTGCTCATCAACTTGGAGCCATTTGTAAACAATGACAGGGATCTTACTCTGCTGTGCAGTGGCCTTTTCAGGCATTCTATCTCCAGGAATGTAGCTTTTTTGTGCAAATTTTAGGCATTAGTCACATGATTGAGATTTAAGGAATTTCACTTGCGACTTCTAATGGCAGTGTGTACTTTTTTCCCCAAATACTTATTTCCTATTGTAGTTATCATCAGTAGAGGTGAACAAGATGGGACAAGAGGGAAAGAGCATTAATGTAGATTTGAGGGTGCCTGAGTGTTTGCTGTGTGCTGCTGATAAACTGCTGGTGCTTTGAATGCATGTTGTCTATTTCTTTTAAAATTATTTAGGCATAATATAGTGGTGGGAATGCCAGAGGTCATCAGTGCTAGGTCAAGCCTGAGCGTTTTGTTTCCTTAATTGCAACAGAGGCCATTTTGGCAACAGCTCTGTAGCAGATAGGGCATGACAGGCTCGTGTTTACTGTGGCCTCCTGATTGCGTATTTTTCAGGTCTCTGACAGCTTGGGTCTTGAAGATAGCATTATTTTTGAGTGAATCTGCTCATAATGTCTGGGTTTGCAGTCTTATTGTGTTCTATTTCAGTGGAATACAAACCACTTGTTGCAACAGTAAGTTATTTAAATGATATACGTTGGTTTGTGTGCAAGTGCTTATATCACTGAAAAAAAAATTAAAATAAAATAATGCCTATTATTCCTACTTTTGGTGATATATAAAGTTTCTATAACTGCACCATTGATATAGTTGAATCTTAAATGGAATGAGATTGTGACAGGAAAGGGAAGTTACATTTCTGAACATCACTTATTCGGATGACCCAGCTGTAAAATGAGCCATGCCATATTTCACCAGAGAAGAGCCTTCATCTACAAAAGCATACTAAATGTAGGTGCACAGGCAGAAGAAAATACACCCATGAATTGTCTTGTCTCACTTAGTTAAACTCTTTACACATGTAAAAGTAAAGACCAGCAAACCAGAGCCCCATTTGGGTTTGTGCAAATCCAAAAGTTTATACATTTGTGAAACAATGACTTAAATTTATTTTGGTTGGTTCTGTAGAAGAATCATATTCTTTAATTGGTAAGTCACTGAAAGCAAATTTAATTAATTTGAATACAGTTAGGAAAAAACTTAATTTTATTTAACAGATTCCCAAGTACAGATAATGCAGGTTTAAATAACCCTGAAAATCACTTAAAAAGATTGAGGACTGCATTACTTTTCTTTGCTTGTTGGTAAAGTTGAAACCTTGCCATGAGACTTCCCTTCTGAAGAAAAAGCTACTTCATGGTAAGCTCCCCATCACAATTAGTGCAAGCTAAAAAGGAAGAAACCAAACCAAACTCTTCCCCTCATCATGTCACAAGGGTGTATAACATTGCTGTGTTATGTAGGATTTATGATTGTACCAGCTCTGTTTGGATATGGAGACAAAGGTGAATATGAGTCCCCGCAAGATGGCTGTAGATGTGACCGTACAGCTGTTAGAAGGCACTGCATTGTTGTTCCACACAAGCAGCTGGGAAATATCAAATGAAAAAGAGCTCTTCCATCAGCCTACTATGGATGTCATACTGGGAAATATCTTGAAGATAGTGGGACATAAAAAGCAGTAAAAGTTTGCTACATGTTATATTACAGTGTCCTAAAAACTCAGGTGTCCAGCAGCCCAGGGGATGACATAAGCACAGTAATGACCCAATTTTCCATCCATTTTTCCAGGGAGATAATGGAAAGGGTAAGAAATGGACCCTGAATAGTCTAGAAATAATGAAACAACACAGATTTGAAAAAGTATAGTGAACTATATGTGGACATATTTCAGACAAAGATACGGTCACAAGCTTCTAATTCATGGTTAAATTTATACACTAACACTTGACAAAATGCACAGTTGAGTAATGCAGTACATGATATAGCTTATCTTTCCTTTTAAGGTATGTAAAGACACAGATGTTTTCTTTGTTTTCCAGCAATACTGATGTTTGGTAATGTAACACACAATTCCCCAGTTTTATGTGGGAGGAAGGGAGGAAAAAAGTGTTAATGAAAATGTTAACTTTTTTTTAAACTCAAAAAAGGCTCAGTAGAGATTTAGGCCTGCTCTTATTTTAGCTTATCTGATTAACATAATAATAATGACAACAACAACAACGATTTATTATATCATTCCTTTGAAGTTCTTTGATGGATATCTGATCCTAAAAAAAATGTCAAGTTCTATGTACATAAGCCTGTCTGCTGTGGGCTTTTGTACTCATTAGTGACCAGTTCCCTGGAGCTATTAAATGCTCTGGAGCCCCTGCACCTCTCCCTCCATGAGCTTCCTTTGGTCTCTTTGGTGGAAGACTTCTGTGCTCCAGTTTCTCTGTTACCTCTATGCCATGGTTGCAGGAATCTCTCTGTGCATACCATGGGCACTTCCCAACCCCAGTGTGCCACTGCCTCCCCACTTCACTCATCCTTCATTCACCTTCTGGCTACCACAGAAATGCAAGGAACAGGTATCCAGAAATCAACAGGTAGTTGATTGGGATGATTTCTGGAGATAAGCAAAGGCAGCTTTTCTGAATTTGGTATCTAGTTCTTTTTGTGGCAAAAATTATACAGATATATCCTTCAGGAATAATTTTCCAGACTCACAATTTGGGCTGCCTCTGAAATTTCTGCTGTACCTTTTGGTAACACAGTTGTGTGCAGACTTCATATCTAGAAAGTGTGGAAGAAATGTCTCCAACAGATTGAGAGACTCTTTGTTCCTCACCTGACTAGACAGAAACTTTCTCATATGCATAAATAAATACATAAAAATATAAATGGACGTACTCATGAATGTTCTAAGAATAAACCAGTAAAAAGATTGTACATCTGAAATTAAATCTATATCAGCAAAAATACAGTCCTGCCACACTCTTTATGTGAAGTCCTAGCAAGCATAAGATGTGTTAAGCATTCAAGGTAAGGCCTTAGATTTCAGTGGAACACCAATTACTTTCTATGAATTATGAAGCACTTTTATTGTTTCCCTCTGAAATATGTTTTTGAGTGAGTTTAGTACACCTGAAATATATGAGAATTACAGCTCTGGAGTAAGAAGGTTTCTGTTTATTTGTATAACAGGTGAAAAAGCAGGCAACTGAAGAGTGAATTTCCTCAGCACAGTCCTGGAAGGAAACTTCTATGGGTGGGAGCACAGTAATATATTTTGATTTTTATTAAATAATCCTAAGAAACCATACAGGCACTCTGAGTCAGGATAACCACATTCTCTAAACATATCCTGCATGCAAACCAAATTACATGTATTCCTGGTTGCTTTGACTAATTTTTAAAAAAGACACAGTGACCCCCCAAAGAATATTCACAAATAACTAAAAAGAACATTATCCTCTTTTTTATATACTACAACGCTTCAGTTTTCATGCTCAATCAGCCTTTGACCTCTCTGTTTACACTGCTACAGAGATATCCATTAGTGCCAAAAGAGTTGTTTCTTTCTAGATGTTTGCAGAAGCAGCCACCTCCACACCAACTCCACAAGCACTGCAGCTGAAATACAACCACTGAGCTGTAACAAAGATACAACAAAGCAACAGGAACTGAGCATTAGCTGTATTGTCACTAAAAGTCCATGCCATGACTTCCGAGTCTTTCTAGATATTTTGGTAACACAAAACCAGGAAGCCAGTTCATTAAGCAAGGCTGGAGTGGGTTGTCTCTTTTTGTTTGTTTATTTCTTTTTTCCCCATTTCTTCTCTTTTTCTGATTTCCATCAGCAGCAGGAACAGACTGCTGATGACCAAGTCACTCTGGTCTTAGTTCGTCGGCACTTAGGAACACGTTTAACGGAGCAAATGAATAGTCTTGTATTTACATGTAAGTACTGTACTAGTGCAACCCAGTCTTTCATACACAAGTATCATCCTTCTTTATACCTAATTCAACATTTTAATAGACTGTGCCAGCAGCTAGAAGGCAAGTCATTGTTCCCTAGAAACCCTTGGATAAATTATAAGACATGAACGCCACTTAGTGTGATTTTGCAAAAAAGACTAAGCAAAAATTAATGGATGTCACTGAAATGGTTGTGTATTTTCAGTAATATATGCTGCAGGGCATATTGACATTTGCCAATTAACATTTAATCACCCTGAAACACCCCAGTGTGGACAGAGAAGAGAAAGATGGCAGCACTCCTGCAATACAGCTGTTGGAGAAACATTTAATTATCTATATCACTCTGAATTATTGGTGATGTGGAAGGGAGGGTTTGTCTTGGTCCAGCTGCAAATGGGTGCTTTTAGATGACTCACATTTTCTTTCACAACTTTCTTGAAAGGCACCCCAGTCCCCCTTTCATCATCCTATTTTGTAAGCAATAGCCTTGTGTTTCATTATATAGGATTCAGGCATCTCCGGACAGTATTGCTGTAAATCTTGATGGATGACAGAACATTAAATGAACTAGTGTAAATTTTGAGTGGCTATATTCTGGTACTGCTGAAGAAACTCAGCAAGCATGTAAAACAAGATGGCAAATGCCAAGCAAAATGATAGTAAGAACTGAAATCAGAGGTCTGATTAAATAATAGACATACTTGGATTTGTAACTGAATTTTAGATTTCCGTACCAAGGAAGGGAAATGGAATATAGATGGAGAGAAATATTTATGTTTTACCAGCATGGTGGTGTGTTTTGCATCACAACAAGCTAGTTGCAATAAATTACTTTCCTTCCTTTCTGGGGTTTAGACTTTTTGATTCAGGCGGTCTTATGCAGTTCTATAGTTCTCTGTTACTTTTATCCTTTTTTAAGGAGAACAAAGACTATTTTCATTTTAGATGAACTAATCATAAATAAACCTCAAAAGTGTTTTTTTTTTTTTTTAATTTTAGGCTGTTGTATAGAATTTGAGTGATATTAAAACATTCTGACTACTTAAGAGCTCATACTAGTTTCTGAGTGCCAAGCCTTTTTAAAATTAAACTCTGAATGTACTCTAGAGTGATTTTTGACAGGGATTTTTTGGTGTGCAGTGTGTGATTTAGATGCACAAGTTTTGAGATGGAGATGATAAGTGTGTGGCAGTGTACATAACTGTATCTTTAGCATTAAGCACCTGAGTAGTCAGTCTGGTTTCTAGTCTCATGCCTAAAACCAAGGCTGTGCTTATGTGGAATAAACATACACTTTGTTAGAATAGGGCACGGGGGTCCATTTCACAGAATGAATGTAACCTGCATCAGTCGCAAAAGTGACACATCATTTGCTTCAAAATAATGTATTCAGTGTTTTCTATGACATGTTTATGGCAATCCTTGCCTTGGGCCCTTTGCTTTAGTTTTCTCACTCACCTGATAAGGTCCTCTACTCGGGGCCCACCTTCTGTCAAACCCGTTATTTGGAAATGTCACGGGAGCAATAACAGAAGAAGGAGGTGAGAAGCTGACATACAAAGCTCTGCATACAGCAAAGCTCCGTTGCTCATGAATGATCTGTGATAGGAATCTGTGATAAGAAGAGCAGAACCTCTCTCTTTTGAATAGGGTGGGATAAGTTTATGTGAAAAGGATAAGCATTTAATTCCAGACTCGTGACAATACATTTTATTGTATCCATCGTTCTGTACAATGATTTAGGTTTGATTCACAAGGCGGCTATAGCTCCTTTAAGCCATCACAACTCTGTGGATTTCATCGCCTTGGTCTTATTTCAGATTTGAGTACTGATCCTTAATCTGTTGCACCAGATTTATGCTAATGAATCAGACCCTGATTCTGAAATTATATCTGCCATCTTTTCATTCTATTGTACATCACCTGGCAGCTGCATATGTAGTTACTATGTAATTTATGCTTTGCAGGTGTCAGTAACTCCATGTCAGAAAACAGAAAGATGCTTGGATGTATTTGGTAATTATTGTGTTACTAACAGGGTAATTGCACACTTATTTCTGTCTACAAATTACATGGTAGTCACACTCAGAATTACCATTAGAGGCATCTTCAGTAGTTGCCAATGAATAATTGTTTTTTAATTACAATATAATTACATGCTTATTACTGTCTGGTAGAATAAAGCACTGCTTGATTTTGTATACTTTGTGGCATTGTCAGAGCAGCCAAAGGTCCATGGATGTCACTTGCACGAACACTGGGGCAACTCACCAAAATTTTTGAAAGTGTTTTTATCTGAGAATAAGAAAGAAATTTTCAACCAATAAAATTCCAGCCTAAATCTCCAAATAACTGCATAACATTTTCCCATAAATGGTGGGGAACGCTCACCCAAGAGTTGACTCTAGGCTTCCCTACCATAGCCTGTTTGGCTACGAATTTGAGAGCCAAGCTAGTACAAAGCAGCACCTGCCATGAGTTCCAGGGTTTCAGAAGAAGATGTAGGTCAAAGCTTAACGTGTTTCTCAAGAGTGACAACTTTTGATAAATTGCAACATATAAAACTCAAGAGTCTAACAGTGTAGAAAGACCAGTATTTTATTAACCGAATTGTGGAATACAAAGAGTAGTAAGTATCAGTAATCTTTACTCTGTCTTTGTTTATAAGCAGTGGAGAAGAGCAGAATTTTCAAAAGGCAGATCTGGTTTCAGGAAGGCCCACCCAAATGAATCCCAGGGAATCCAATGAATCAATCTGCACATCGTGCCAGAAGAAAAGCCCATTTCTCATCTCATGGACAAAAAAGCCTTTCACTGGCTTGAGATCAGATTCTGCTAAATTTTCACAACGTTCTCAGCAAGGGGTACTTCCCAAGTGAGCCTGGCCTACAGGAAATAGAAGCTTTTAGCTACAGAACTGCCTTACCAAGAACCTCTGCCTCACAGAGATAGTGTTAATCATTATTAACTACTTTACTGTAAGATTCTAGATTCTGTTTTACTGCAAATACTATAGGCAAATTAAATGAGGTTCAATTAATCATCAAAATGTGGATAGCCTGAGTTCTGCAGAGTGTTAATCACAGTTTAAACAAATAGGTAAAATTTTCAAGTATTTGGAGCATGCTGTGCCTGCCGTTCAACACGCTTTACAAATGAATGAAATTTTTCCTGTGATTCTGCATGGAAAAACAAAACTTAGAAAACAAAACCAGGCACTGCAGAAACTCAATCTCTGTTTTGACTTCTGAGTTGTAAAAAACCTTTCTGTTTGCTTGTTTGTCATCCTCCCTAGTGGCTTTTTCAGGCGATGCTTATTCACATACCTTGCCACTTTCAATAATGCACTGATTTGAAGATAATGGGGAAAATAAATTCTATCTCACGTTTCAACCTGAATCTGATCTTTTATACAGGCAAAAAATGAAATTATTAAATGTAATAAGGATGTAAAGGTTTCGGCTAATCATGGATATTAAATGAAGAGAAATACTTTCAGTTAGCATTCAGCTACCTTTTCATAAAGTCCTTCTAGTTGTCCACTGTGCTTACATTTTCTCCCCTCAGGGATAGTTTATATTCTCTTATTAATACACAAAGCTGAAAATCAAAGAGCAATCAACAGTCACTGTGAGCAGAGTCACCAAAACTATTTTCTTTTTCACATAGTCCTTTGATTTGAGTTTATTTAAATCTAGCTTGAAGGCCTGGCAAAGTAACAGTAGGCTGAAATAATGGATTTTTTTGTGTTTAACTAACAATACATTTTGTTTGAGGTCAGGATTTTCAAAATTATTTAGCATGCATGACATATTGGCAATCTTTATTTTCAGAGACTTCCTTTTTAATCTAAAATATTGCAGTTTATTTTTGAAACTGAATTGGTGGGGTGGAGAACAAACTGCAGCCCACTCCATGGTATTGCAAATAATTCAAAATGAAATGCAGTGTTTGAAAGCAGTAGCATTTGCTAAAGGGCATTTGCAAGCAGACAGAAGCATGAGGCCGAACCACTGCCTCAGCTGAACTCTGAAGCTCAGTAAAGGCAAGAGCATGTGTGTGCACTGGGACTTAGAAACTGAAGACCTACTGAAACATTATAATGAGATTTGAGTGTTCAAGTAAACAAGGAACTGCTGGACTCAGAGTACTCTCAGAAGCCAACGCCAAATGGATAAAACAGTGCTTTCTTCATGGTCTTCGGGTCATCTAGGATGATTTCACTGAATTGTATTTGTGCTTTCTGAATAGTAAAAGCCTTCAATAACTTTTTGTCTTTCTAATGTTGGAAACCTGTTTTTGATCTTTTGATCCATCCAGCCCACAAACGAAAAGAAATCTTCATTGTGGTTTGTAAAAGCTTGGAAGGATTAACTGGAAGTCCTGACTCTACTGATGGAGAGAGAAACTCAGTGACAGGGGTTCTCCATTTTGAGTTAGATCTTCAGTTAGAGGGTACATGCTCAAACACAGCAGGTTCTTGAAATAAACTGTTTCACCTTCAAAGCTTTTTGCTGAAGCAGCAATCCTCTGTCAAGAGCATCGAAGCAGAGGAGTGTTTATATAGAGTGGAGAGAAGCAGCAGCTGATCTGGAAAAAGACCCATTTCAACTTGATGCATTCATCCTAAAAAAATCAAGTAAAACTTTCATTCTACATGCTCTTGATTCATGCATGCTCCATTACTGGAATAATTGAACCTTGAGTATTTCCACTAATCAAAAGAAACATAAAATCAAAACATAAGAGGAAAACAAGGACGAGAAAGAAAAAATCTGAGGGACTGAGGCATCGACTATGAAACAGGAGATCTGAGTTTGCAGCTTGCTTCTGTCTTACATTTACACCATTTGAACAAGTTGTTTAAGCTTTCTGTACTTCAGTACCCCAGGTATAACACAAGAATAGCAACTCTTCCTCTGTTCCCCTTTTCTACTCTGTCTATTCAGCCTGTCAGGTATTCAGCAGATGCGCTCACCTCTCATTGTCTGTTTGCAGCATTCCAGTTTTGATGGGTATGTCTGACTGACACACATCATTGATGCCAGTAACACGAATCAGATGTTTTACATGAACCATTCCTGTGTGGCTAGGACTTACAGCAAGTGATTCTATGGGGCAAACACAGTATGTTACCCCCTTACTCCCTCTCTGCGCAGCTTTTGAGGCTGGTTTCTGTTCATTTGCAGAACCATCAGCAGGTGGTTAAGAGCCTCCTTTTTAAACTCTGGATTTTATCCCTTTATGTTTCTGCACATAGCTGTAGGTTCAGGGTTTCCTGAAGTTTTTATGCATTTAGACCTGATGTTTTACAGATATTTCTCCTTAACCTAAGCATAGTGTTGCAAGCTTCCCTATAGTCACTTTTAAAAGAACTAAAAAAAAATAATATAATAGTATATAATTAAGCTAGTGTCATATATACAGAGGGTTTTGGCTTTGCCATTAACACTAATAGAGAGTGTCATTTACTTAACAGCATCTGTGTGCTATATCTGTGCATGGTCTGAACTGAAAAGCTTGTGAGTGAAGGACAGTCTGAAGAAACCTGATATGAATGCAGTTCTTTGCAAAATACAGATGTGCTGCTGCTTGTAGCTGTTTTATGTGTCAGACACTTTACGGGAGGAAGTTTAAAGTGCAGGTGGAAATGAAGAGCAGCATGGAAGAGAAGGGTATAAGTAAAACTACAAAGGTGGAAAAGCCTGAAGAAGTCTGTGAGGAGCAGCTAGTTTGGTAAGCTGTATTGTCTGAGTGGGCAGGAACGGGGGACAAGAAAAGAGGGAGGGAAAAGTGGAGGTGAGGATGAGCGAATTTATTTTTAATTGGATGGGGAATCCAGGAGGAAGATGCCAGCCAGTGCAACCAAAGCAGCTCTTCACTTTCAGCAGGTTCTTGCTCTTTTCAAAAAACTACCCATCTTGAGCAAATGTTCAGAATTTCTTTCACAGACATTTTCACAGAGACACAGTCAACCGTTGCCTATACATTGAAGACTGTCTATGATATTTTGCAGTAACTGTGGATTTGGACACCGTAGAGGAAAAAGATGCATTACATTCACACACTGTACAGAAAAATCTGGTTACAGACTAGAGACTGCCTACCAAAGAGTGTTACATCATACCCTGAAAGAAAGAAGCTGACAGCATCATTTTAATTTTATTATAACATGCCTCTGAAATGTGTTGTGACTAATCATATGAGAAGTTAACATTTATTTTTGAATGGGTGGACATAGGTAGGCATAAGAAAGAATACACTTTCAACTAGCAAATCATTTTTATATTAGCCAAAGCAAAATCTTCACAGTGAATGTATGTAAATTGCTAACTTTCAGTGCACCGAAGGGAATGTACTTCATGCTATAACTTAAATACTAATGAAATCAAATGAAAATGATAGTCATTAGTCAGCTGTGCCTTGATAGGGTTCCCCGTGGACTGATATAAATTCACCATTAGAAACGAATTCTCTCACAGTCCACAGTGAGCATTTAATCCTTCTGTAAAGCAGATTTAAATTTGATGTTTAATATGTGGTATTTTTTCATTTCAGGTCTCTTATGTTTCCATATTTGCAGCTTGTGTTTAATCTTTTTTAGTCACTCTAAGTTTTTTATCTGCATTCTCTCAGTTTTATGTGCATATTATTGGCTTATGTGAATCATACAGCCACAGGTATTAATGATAATCAGTGGAAGTGAACTAATTACCACACAGCTCAAAATAATGATTTCTCTTGCAAGCCAAATGACCCACTTTGGTTTCAGTTAATAAAAGGAATGTGCTACCGGGTAGAAATTTAGGGGTAGCATTTAAAATGGTACCCAAGAAAAGGACGTCTCTAAGCATTCCTCATCTCTTTCCTTAATATGAAAATAATTTTAAATACTTTTCCACAACAAGTAGGCATGGTTCATGGCATGGCTATATCATTCCCAAAAGACAGTACGGACAAGACAGCACAAGATTTGGTTCTCTCCAAACATCCAGAGTAAAGTTCAATCCCTGAAATACCTCTCCATATCCTCATTTTATCCTTATACATCCTTAGACACCCACTCTCCCAGCCTTCCATTCTACCAAAATGTTCCTTTTCCTCATGTATTTGAAAGAGATGTACATTACATGTGTTCTCCCTAGTCAGTCTTTATACAAAACACCCAAATTCTTAAAAAAAACTTACAAAAATCCCTTTTGATACTGGATTTGAAGCAAACAATGATGTTGGTGTTGAAGACACCATTGTGGCAGACAGATGTACAATAGCTTTTCTCTGCTTCTCCCATAAGCACACAGACCTGATCTGACACTCCCTGACAGCCAGGTGCTGGAATGCTCCTCTCCTGCTCTTTTGATGGTGTCCAATCCCTGGTGATGATACAACCAAGATAGCGTGACCTACTTTCCTTCTGGAAAGCAAAACTATACCTTCTTTCTTGCTGGTTTGCTTTTTCTGTCCAATAACAAGCCAAGAGTATTGTTGGTCTAATCAAGCTCTAGGCAGGAGCTCCCAAATCCTGCTTTAGATTAAACAGTTTATACTGACTATGCTGGGCAGGAATTAAACTAATTCCTATTTCCATACTGTAGCAAAATAAACTAGTGGAAAACACCTTCATACATAACTCATGAAAATGTTACATTTGAACTTTACCAGCATGGGAAAAACAGACAACTTTTGTGTAAATCTATTGATTTAGACATTTTGGACTGAATTCTGAAAAAGTTTGACCTTTAAACTAGATGACTTGGGGTGCAAAGGTATAAACCTGTGATCTGTTACTATTGGTACTAAAAATCTTTGAGCAGTCCACAATTTACACGCAAAGCTCAATCAGAAAGCATTAAAAGGAAAGAGAAAACAGCTTAAATAAGCCAGAGCTTTCAGCACTGTCCTGATATACACAAGATGAGATAAGAAGCTGTGGGCTCAACAGGAGACCACCTTCCCATCCCGACATGCATTGTTGTGGTCATGCTGTGCAGTCTGTCATCTCGCCTCCCCAGGGCTCCATCTTCAAGGTGTTTGTTTCCTACTCTCATCTTTCACAGTGGTCTGGCCTCTGCCCTGAAAAGCGCTGTTTGGTGGGAAAGCGTGGGGTAAGGGAGAGCACTGAGTGCCTTCGAAACGTGATGAATGTGCCACTTATGTTCAGTTTACAATTAAACGATGCTGAGGCTAAGTATGCCATTTTATGACATACTTTGTTTTCACAGTTGCTGAGCAAGGGGTGAAGTGAAATTAGTAACATACCTTCTAAATCCAAAACAAATCAAAAAAAGGAAACTTAAATTTTGCGTGTGTATGTGTGTGTAACTGCCCTTCCTAACAAATCTGTAGCTGCTCTCTCATAATTTATGCTGGCCTGACATTAGTTTGTTTTCTGAATGACTGTGTTGGTCTAATTACAGAGACATCTGCCTGCAAAAATACACAGAAAAGAGAAGAGTGCATTAAGCTTAGCCACTGCTTAGCAAATACTTGATAGGGGAATCATTAGGTCAGATTCTGGTTCAGTGTTGTGAGTCTACGGGACTTAAATGGCTAGTTTCACTTCTAAGGCTCAAAGCCCAGAAACAAAGCATGAACTCTGGGAGAGCTAATGATAACTGCTTCCTCACGAGAGGCTCTCAGGTTTTTGGAGAGCCCAGTCCTTGCTCTGGGTATTTAAAGAACTTAGTGTAGGAAACCTGAAACTGGCAGATGAGAAAGCTTTTTTAAAAAAATGAGCATGTGGACTATTGATCTTTTAAAATAAAATAAGGCACTGACAAAGCAGGGACTTCATTGCTACTGATGACATATACACCTTTTGTTTGAAGAGGGTTTCCAGATGGAAGAAATACAGGTTCCTGGATTAACTTCAACCTATAGATAACCACTCCTCAATGCAGTTGATATTTTGGTCCTGGACACCGAAAATGTCATCATTTTAAGGATTAACGAATAATAACTTTAATGTTATATGTATATTTATCAATTATATCAGTCATAATATAGTATTTTTACCGACAATGACTTGAGGTTTGATGCAATTACTTTTCTTGGTGTATTTTGTAGTTTCTCAACTGATTTATGATGGTCAATAATTCCAGTAAAATGGAGAAACAAAAAGAAATTGAGTCAAAGAAAAAGGCAATTTTTCAAGGCCAAGTATAAGACCTATCGTATATGGTCACTCTTTTTTATAGCTAGCTTATCTACAGAAGGTGCAATGATGTCTAAGGTGTCAAACCTCAGTCTCAGTTACTTTTCACAGCCTGTCCCATTTGCAGAGCTATAGTGCTCAGCATTATTCCCTTGGGGAGAGTTTGTCTTTTCACCCTCACACACCTTAGCCAAATGAAGGTAGCAGCAGCTGTGAGTAACGGGAAGCTACAGGAACCACATGGGCACCTGGACAGAAGTGCTGAAGCTGGGGCTTGCTGGGCAGATGCTTATGGGGTCTAGAATATATTTTCCAATAAATCTGAGTTGGTAAGGTACAAGGGCTTTGGCCTTTTTCATAGACAAACAAGTTTCACCTGTGCCTTGGCTCAACAAAAAGGTGGAAAAAATCTGATGGATAAAATTCTCAGGAATTATCTGAAAAATGCTCTCTCTCCTTGCTCTCCTTCCTCCCCTCAGGCCCTGCACACAGTCTGAAATCAGAATTTACTGCCATTTTGTTGACAATTCAAGAGTCAGTGACCTTCTTTCCCAGAAAAATTATGAGTCATCAGCACAAAGCACAGTAAAAAGTGGTCTTTGAGTGTTTCTTTTTCTATGTCTGGTTATTTATCTAAGGACTACAAAATACATCATGAGTATTAAATTAACTGTTAGAAGGTGTGTTGGTACTTCTAATCCACAACAAATTCTTGATTCCTTCAGTGGGATCAACTCTAATTTAACCCTGGCACCTTTTGGTGTGCTTGTTTACCTGATGAAGAGTCACTAACTTAGCAGTATTTAGTGACGTTCTCAAGGTCCTGCATGAGCACTGTGGCAAATCCAGTAATGAACACAGATATTTTACCTCCTACACCTGTGCTTCAAAAACATTTTCTTGGTACTCTCCATGGGTATTACTCAGGTAACTCATGGGAAGCAGATGTTTCTGTTGGAACTGCTACTTTTCTGTCAATAGCAGAATGTCAATGCAATGGTTGTTTGAATAGCACAAATGAATGGGAGCTGCACGACCTCCCTGTACTTTTGTTATATTTGTTTGACAGTTTCCTTTCTGAATTTTAGCTTGAAACTGTATTTTAAAGGCAGCTCCTGGCACCATCCATAGCAGCACAACAGCTATTAATTCTGACTGCTCTGCTTCTCTTTTTCTCTTCCCTTGAACAAGTTTTTCACTGCCTCATCAGTGCAGATGAGGCCTGTGAACCAGACAAATGTATATAAAATAGATAGGCTCACTCATTGGACATATTTTACATAAATGGGGGTGCAGCTTGGCATGGTGTCAAGCCAGGCAATGCATGCAAGTAAAAACAGCACAGCCAGCAGTGATGAGGGATGGGAGCTGGGGTTTGCTCGCTGCTCTGCCCTGTCCTCACACTGCCACGTGCTTCGGTGATTAACCTGAGTTACTGACTCATGCAAGGCGAGACACACCGAGAAGGCTGTACAGTAGGTAGGATTCAAACATACAAATCCTAAAGGTTTAAGTTGAACTAGCTAACCTTAAAACATGGAACATAGGCATGCAGCTCAGGATCACAATGTTTGCTATGCTTTGAGGGTCAAAACTTTTCTCTTTCCTTCCACAGTGATGCAGTTTGATACATAAAGAAATGGTGTGTGCTGCTGGTCATGTCTGTCTGTACATATGTCTTTATACATACATTTGTGTGCATATTCTGTAGTATGTGTGTGCATGTCTACGTATGGACAATATATATGTACTTACACACAAAGCATGTGTGTATGCAATCTATGCAAAGTTTATCAGACTTCTCTGAAGCTCCATGAAATAGGTGTCTTCTTTCTTAACTAAGCTGAAGGAGAAAAAAGAGATGATCAGTATGATAACTTTTTTCGTCAGCATTTTTGCAACAAAATAACACAATGCAAATGCTGCTACTGGTTGACCAAAAATCCTTACACTGATGGTTTGTACCATCTGACATCCAGCACTGTGTATCGGATCACTTTTCTTTTAACCCTTTTTGTCTGCTTTCTTCCCTATTATTCTGATACATGCAGATTATTTGGCACACTGGAAAAGGGACCTGGGTAATGAATTTACTAGTGCTAATGAAACATAAGTGTTTCCTAGAAAAAATAATATGTAAGATATTTTACAGCTATTGAATGAAGAAATGAGTCCCTTATTAGGTATTTTTTCCTTCTGCAGCCCTCTAAGTTGTCTGTAGTTTAATTTTGCATTTTCTTTTTGAAAATTCATAAATCTAGATGTTGTTTGCATCACAAATACTCCAACAGTATTAGGGAAAGAATAGCATACCTCTATTCCTACATCATGTAAATGTAACATTTTATTAATTGCATCTCTTCTTATATTAGATCTGTTTAAAAATTCTATTCCAACTATAATGTCAGCATTAAGGCTTTTTCAGCATGGCAGAACTGACAATCGTTAGTTCTAGTATGTAATTAGGACATATAAAATTCTTCACTATAAACAGAATTTTAATACCTACGACATCATCAGAGAAGATATTTTATTTTATGGATTGCTTTTATCCTATTTTGAGCATCTAACATGAGCTGGTGTCTTTGTTAATGTGAAATGAAACAATAACAAGCTCAAGTTTACTGGCATCCAAATTGTCTCATGTCAGGAGATATTGTGGGCTTTTTTCCTCAGCAGCCTCACACGTTTCTTCAGTGCTAAGGCAGTGCTGCAGCAGTTCTGATCCAATATGCAAGATTTAATAGTTTAGACAATATTCCACTCTTATTTAGCCAGTCACTGTACTTTGTTTTCCATTACTGATTTATCTATTTTCACTAGATGTAAAGATAATAATAGAGCTAACTTTTTTTTTTTTTTAATAGATAGATAGGTATTAGAAGGGTATTCTTTATCTTTCTGTCTGTATGGATTTAGATAGCATTAATTTTCATTTACAATCTTGATTGCACAAGGCACGCACAGAAATCTCATCCTTATATTGCTCAGTGTTCTTACTGGAGCACAGAGGTGTCAAATACTATCAGGTACTAAATTAGCAAGGACATTTTCACTGAAATTGATTTCTTGAGTCTTTGGAATCCTTGAAATCACTCAAAGTCCTTGTTGCTTTTCAGGTACCCTATTAATCTTTATAGGGTTATATTGACATTGTTGGCTGCAGCTTTCCTGCTCTGGTCTCTGGGCAGATGTGAACAGACCACAAAGGGACAGGAATACATTTCTAATTCAGAAGAATCAACATCAGATCTCTAAACTGAACAGAACAGTCATATTAAAAGCAGTCATAATCACAAAGTGTAAATGAGACATAGGGTGCTGAATTATTTCCTGATAAAGATAACATTTTTTGTCGATCTCAGTGCTGACTTACCTTTGCTTTTCACCAAGTGTGATTTACAAATCTAATAGTGAAGTGTTTTGGAGCTAGGTGAGTGATTCTTAATAAAACTCAACATCTACCAAAAATAATAGTTCTAGCGGGGAAAAAAAGTAAAGAAAAAAAAAGGAAAAGGGAAGAAACAAAAGCTTGGGACAAGGAGTAGAGAGACTGCTAGAGGAAAGAAAAGAAGTGAACTGAATTGCAGGGAAACAAAAAGCAATCAATATAATAGCAGTATAAAGCAGTGAAAAAAAGGACAATGGCTGCAGTCTGACATCTTTTATTCCTGAGCCCAGGTGGAGCTATAATTGGCAGCGCCAGCTTGGAGATGAATGTAGTGTAAAAGAGCCATCTCCTTGGAAGAGCAGACAAAGAAGTGTCTTGGGTTTTTACAAGAACAGTCAAAGAATATCTCTAGGTTTTTTTAGGGAAAAAAAAAAGGACCAAAAAAAATTTAAGTGGTCATAGGGGGAAAAAATCTTGGCATGTTATGAAACTTGTGCCTGGAATCCGTGAATTCCACGGCTGCTTGAGCTCCCCTTCCCTTCCGGCTTGCTGCCCTCATGGAGTAGCAAGAACGGTCACCTAAGGAGTGTCTGACTTCCTTGCAAAGTGTTGCTGGCCATATTTGCTAATTTAGGTGCCAAAAGCTGAACTCTCTATTCACAGTTAGCAGGGATGACAGAAAATCTGGTCAGGATCAGTTGTGATCACTGACATTTAGACTTTTACTAAGGCAGAAGGGCTGCTTTCTTGCTACACAAGGAAGAAAAGGCATTTTGCCACTGAATAGCCTCAGCCACTGCTCAGAATTTTAGCTGTAAGGCCACTTCCACTAAGAAGTACCCACAGCCTTTGTGTTGAAATGTAAAAATATAGGCAGACAGCTAAAAATTATTGATGTAACTTTCGATGTAATTTACTATCAGTACTTTGCTTCTCTTTTTCCTGCTTCAACTCTGTAATTTTTTATATTAAGTTAATGAATTGCCTCTGAGGTACAGACCCCAAAGTACATAGATTTGGTGGTAAAATGTTTTATTCCTTTTCTGAAAAAACAGTAACAGACAGCAAAATCTGAAAATATATAAAAAACAACATCAAGGGAAGAAGAACAACATTTACAGCCTCTTCTAATAAACTACTTTCTTCGGGAATAACTGCATTAAAATTAATCAGACACCTACACTTCAAATTAACCAGCAAAAAATGCTCATTGTCCTCTCAGACCCTATATGCACATGTGCTTTACTATCTTTTAATCAGTGGGGGACATGGATAAAAAGGGCACATTATATAAATGTATTGGTTTACTCCTTTCTTCCAGCCAAGAGCAGATCAAGAATAAAGACTTATTTCTCTGAGGTTGTTATTTTGAACTTATTGACCTTCTGTTTCAAGCTTGATTAGAATTTTGGGTGAAAAATTCTTTAACCTCCAGAAAATTCAGGTATTAGTTCTTGACCTTCCAACAGAAAGTCTGTACATTTATGACCTTAGAAAACCTTTTAAAAGTGTTTCTTCACACGTGTGTGTGTGTGTGTGTGTATATGTCTCTGTCTATGTCTGTGTATGTATACCTACATGTACAGATAGACAGCATATTTTGAAACATAATATAGTGACCACACTGGGTGTACTCTAACATTCTGTTGCCAGTAGTGGCCATCAGCAGATGCTTAGAGTAAGTGCAGTAAGTCTATGATGCCTACAACTGACATTTTGCTAACAAATGTGTATTTCAAGCTGAGGGAATTTACTGAGCTGGATGTGGTTCCTGCATGAGTAACAGTGCTTGCTGGGTTGACAGTTCAAGCATTTGTCCAGTGTATTGCTGAACCCATATATACCTTTAAAACTTACAAAACTCCTTCCAAAGAGCTTCCTTCCTGGCTGGCTTTTGGAATTGAACTCATTGGTGTTAACCTGCTGGGATTTATGTTGCAAGGTCATGCAGAGTTGTTCTTAGGAAGATAGTCACTGATTTCCATATAGATAGAAAACAGACTTTCTGTCAAGTCCTGGTGTCGCAACCAGCTGGCAGTGAAAAGGCTGTGACCACTCAGTATCATTAAACACTCCTGGATCATTCTCTTCCACTGATGCCAAGAGGCATAGGATACCCTGCATCCACATAGCAATCTATTTCATCCTTGTCTCTGGTTTAATTGTTGATTCTGAGTAAAACCCTACAGTGAATCCCTTCTGCTTCTGCATCTTCAGCCTGATCTCTGCATCTCCCTTTTGGCCCATTGTTTGTCAACATACAGAATCACAGAATCATCAGGGTTGGAAGGCACTTCTAGAAATTATCTAGTCCAACCGCCTTGCTAAAGCAGGATTGCCTAGAGCACATTGCTTCACACTTAAGGCTCCACACAACCTTATAGTTACAAAATTTGGTGATCCATACAAGTAAAAATGAATTCCCAGTTAGTTATTTTCAGTTCAGATCAATCACATAATGCAGTTAGTAATGATCTTTTTGAGATCTTCATCTTCAAACGTATCTTGTGATGTGTAGTCTTTCTTCAGTACAAGGAGAAGAAAAGAGTCTTTAGAGGAAGTCCATATGAAGAGATGTAGATGGAGAGCTCATCGGTATTTCCTCATGGTGAGGAAATCATGCTGGTATGTCCTGCACCTCATAAACCTATGTCTAATCAGTACATTAAGTCCTTCAGAGGCTATTATTTGCTCCTGAAGGCAAAGTAAGACCTGGTTTGTGTCCACATGACTTCTGTCTGCTCCACTCAGAAGACAGAGTGACAGCTTTCAAGCTGCCTAGTGGGAATAGCTCCTGAAAGGTGCTATCAACCAAATCACATCCAGGCATTTTCTGCTGTGTACCAAAACTGTGCTAAGGGGAATGTAATATTGATAATGAGACAACTGGCTTTGTTCAGCCTTGAGAAAAAAAGGTTTAGGGGAGACCTCATCACTATGTTCTAGTACTTATTGGATGGCTAAAAGAAGATGAAGACTCTCTTTTTACAAGCAGTCACATGGAAAATATGAGAAATAATCACAGAATCATAGAATCATCAAAGTTGAAAAAGACCTTCAAGATTATCAAGTCCAACCATCCGCCCCACAACCCCTAACCACTAAACCATCTCCTGGAACACCACGTCCACCTGTTTTTTGAACATGTCCAACACCAATTGGTGTTCAAAAAATTCACAATGAGAACAATCAGCCATTAGAATAATCTTCCCAGAGAAGTGGTGGTTTCCCAGCAATGGACACTCTTAAGATTCAGCTGGGCAAGATTCTTGGCCATCTTATCTACACTGTGCTTTTGCCAAGAAAGGTTGAACCAGATGATCCTTGAGGCTCCTTCCAAACTTGTATTCTATGACTCTATGAATAATAAGAATAATAATTCTATGAAAATAAGGCAATTACCTTGGTACAGTACTTAACTGTACTTCAGACTCTGCCCTTACCTTATCTTATATGGTAGAATAGGTGTAGGCTAAGTCATTCCTCAGTTACACTCCATACATGTGGGCTCTTCACAGAGATCAGTCTACAAAGGTAGCAACATCCATAAACAGCTGTTTCCTCTGCCTGAGCCTCTCTTGAGTGCAGCAGTAGCTTGAGTGTCAGCATGCCTTCATTCTACTCCCATTTCTATTTTGGGTCGATTCATACACATTTCACTGTGTGTAAAAAATGGGATGTTACATGTGAGTATCTAATCAAATACATAAAGCGGGTGTTGATCTTCTAAATGACATGTCTTGCAAAAACAAGACGGGGGACAGGACAGTAACAGTTACTACAAGTAGAGATGTTGGTGAGTAGCTGAAGAATTGCATGTGCATAGACCACAGCCCTTTTTTTCACCTCAGATATGCACAGCCTGGAATGAAGGATTAGCTCAATTAATTCAGTGAGACAAATCTGTTTTTAAATTCCAGGGCCTTTTCAATAGTGTAGCTGATTTTTTCACTGAGTCAGTTTGCTACTGGGCCTTCTGTGGTTGCTGGGTCTGAATGTCAGACTGTGCTTGCTTGCTTAATGTCATCCATCAATTACAAAATGTCAGCTCTCATTGGAACCAATGGAACCAGGTCAATGAAATGTACACCACAAACAACAATTATGATGAAAATTAAGGAGAGTTTTCTAGTGGGTACTTAGACGGTGATTCAAGACTGTAATTCTGTCACATATTTTCAGTTCTACCTGGTGCTCTCTAGGCTACTTTTTCCAATCCATTTATCCAGACTTTTCTCCAGCCTCTTTTCCATCCTCATTAGTACAAAATAGGATAATGATTTTGAAATACATTAATACATACTAGCTGTATATATGCAATGAACGGCAATTTGCAGGAAAAACACCTACATGTGCTCATGATTGTGATACACACGCAAAGCCTTATGATTGCTGATAGTCTAATTTTTAACTATTTGTATAATGCATATACATATGTTTTCTCAGAATCTCTAATATTGTTATCATATTTTTATTCATGGGCTTTGTCTCCATGCAAGCATCAAGTATTAAGTTACGTACCAAAAGAGCAGAAAAATCAACTGCTAGAGTGGGATGCTGAAGACAGGACTAATAGAAAGCCTAGGTATGAAGCTGGGACATCTGTTTTCTGATACATTTTATGCATTTTATTTTTCACTCATCCAGCCCTGTGCTATTTATCACTTCTGTTTATTAGTTGTACTTGCCACACAGACTGCAACTTCCTGAGGCAAGGACTGTTTTTTTTTTTGCTATATGTCTGTATACTACATAATAAAATCGATCCTCGATTAGGTGTCTGGGCAGTAGCTTGGTGTCAATAAATAATAATAACTTTCCAGTGCATGGCCTTTTGTGACTGAATTAAAGACAGAATGGAAAGGTGAAATAGCTATATTGTAAATTGAAGTCAATAAGGACGGCAGAAAAGCCCTGCTGTCCCTGAATATATCATAAAAGTAACACACAAGAGGTAAACAGTTAAAAGTTTTTTTCTTCAGAAGAACCAGTAACTGGCAATGACCCATAATCACTTTATTTCTTCATATAGTAGGGATGAGCTTCTGTACTTGTCAACCAAGACACAGCTGGATTTGCTGCCAATGCCTTAGAGAATGGCAGGGCTGAGCAGTCTTAATAATCTATTAATCCTGATGCAGTCTATCAGTATAAAAAAGAACTGTTAATTAATACAAGCAGAGCAAACAGTGTATGAAGTAGACACTTGTCCACCTGAAAAATATCTGGAGTAACATATTTGTAGGAAGATACACTCATCATTGAACAGTACAGTTGCAAGGCATTTGTGGTCTTGTCCTACTAGTATTAATTTTTTTAAAAAATAGTATTTTCTAGTTTATGTCAAAAGAATATGGAACTACTTAGTAGTTGGCAGCTTCAAAGGAAGGCTTGTGGGCAGCAACCTAAGTGTGTGGCTGGGCCCTGCACTCCTCCTTGATGGACAGCTTATCCAGCCTCAAGTAGCTGAACAGAGGAAGAGTTAAGACTGTGAAAATTCGAGTTTGGTCATTGTAGAGTTTCTGCAGCCACTGTTAGCAAGTGTGCTTGCTAACAAGCAAGTATGGACTTGACTGCCATAGGGGATGTAGCTACTTAGGTACTCAGGAGTCAGCAGAAATGGGAGATTTGAAGGACTGCATTGATCCTTGAACCACGTCTGCAAGTGGATTTTAGGGCTTAATGAGGTTCCTGTGGCCTGTGTGATGAAGCTGATGGGCCATGATTGTCTCCTCCAGAAAAACCTTCTGCCTCAGAGATCTCTTACCGAGCTGCATTTTACTGATCTGTTCTGTAGGTCAAGGTGGCACCAGTAACTAGGATGAGCTTCCCATCTAAAAGAAATTGTTGAGCCAGTTCTGTTGATCATAAAATTAAGAAAGGAAAACACTGTAAGGCAGGAAAACCTCTTAGGAATAGGTGGTAATCAAGAATATATTTATATATTAAAATAACTTATGCTTCAAACCTTACTTCTCAAAGTCATACCTGCCAAAGTCTCTACAAAGTATCTCTAGTAAACTAACTTTCTTTCTATTTTACCTCAATCTTGACTAATCCAGTCTGTTCTTATTCAAGTCTCTATTTGAGGAAACTATTAGAACAAAGACCTCATGCATAAGGAATTCAGAACTGTCCTCATTACAGTGGTGGTATCACCACCTTCATGAGGACTTGGCTATCCATTGTTCTTGACTGTGTGTTGAAAATGAGGGGTACTGCAGAGCCTTATAGCTGAGTAATTGCCTGGCCTCATTCTTATGAAATTCCTGGAAGCAAGAAGCTAGGCTAGTCTCTGAGTAATCCTATCCAAGCCTGACACTGAAAGTGAAAAACCTGCCCAGTTTGGAATTTCATGATGACCTGTGATTGCTTTCGCTGAGAAGCTTGTTATCATTTTCAGCCTGATCAAACTATTACTTGGTAGAGTTTTGATAAGACAGAAGTATATTTGGGTTATTCTGATAGAGCACTATTTTTTAACTCTTGGAAGTGCACATTAGAAATCAAAACTGTGAAAAAAGCACATAGAGTCTGAGAAAGTCTTGAGATGTAGTGCACAGCTTAGTGCCTTCCTATAGCACACATGTTTACAATCTGATACCAAGGAGTACATAGTTTTCCCTGTTTTCACATTTTTAACTTGCATTGAATTTTAGGGCAAAAAAAATGTAGCAAGTTTCCCATGTAGGAAGTAGCCATCTTGGATCACCTCAAATAATGTATACAACTTGCTTAGTTTTACCCTAAGACAGCTCTGAATTTGCTCAGCAAATACTTAGCAATATATGTAATATATCTCATGTGGCTGTCAGGGTTGAGAAACTAAAAGCAAAACAGCAGAGGAAGTGGGAAGGCTTGCAAATAAGCCTTGTGAGTTAACTTTTTTCTGGACTACTCTCTTCCTTCTGTGGTTTGAAGTTTTGCAAGCCTTACAAACTATTTCATGAGTTCAAATGTTCACAAAGCCAGATATTGCTCAGAAGTACTTTTTTTTTTTTTTTTTTTTGTAATATAAGCCTACTTTTGGATTGGAAAAATGACTGAGCTAATGTAAAATATACTTAGGTAAAGAGAATCCTCTTCCAGTAAGTGCAGTATATTCAATTGGGGTGTATGTGCATGTATATATGTATGTGTGTTAGTATATAAGTGTGTGTGTATGTATGCATTATGGATTATTAAATGTATTTTCCTCTCTCCTCCATTCAGTTTCTTTATTCACAGTATCGCAGTCTTGCTGACTTACTGATCCATTTTTACATCTTAGGTAACATTTTCAAAAGTGCCATTGTGTGTAAGAAAGTAAATGGCATTCAGGCTCTGAAGGCAATTTAGGTGCTTTAGAAAATGGGGTCAAAGTTGCCTTGTCATTTGGATGCATAAAAATTTTTACTTTCTGTGCTTATAACAATTTATTATTAGTATCACAGTAACATAGAGGAGGCCCAGTCCTGGGAACAGAACTCCATTGTGCTAGGTTTTGAATAAACATATTCTAAATAGACAGCCTCTGACTCAGAGTTCTTAGGAATTTTTTTTCCCCTGTCTGTCCCTCTGTTTTCTTTTTGCTAGTGGCTTTTAAGCAGAGTGTAAGCAATGTTAAATTTTAAATCTACAATGTCTGAATTATTTGGAAAGCAGAAAAAAGGAATTCACTCATCCATGATCTTCAGTAAGGGAAATAATAGGTGAAAAGCTGAACACTAAGAAAACAAAAATGACAAATATCTGAAGTAAACACTTGATTGAACAAACAAAAACCTCTCTTGTTCAGAGGTAATAAATGTTAGTATGAACAAAAGCACATTTAACAAAATATCAATAATTAATTAATTTGTCAATACAAATTAATAACAATCATATACTTCAAAAGACCATAGCATGCAATGTAGTTTTTACTATTTTTTTTTTGTGCCTTGACTGTGATCATGTATGAAGTGCAAATGTATTGTGAATCTGTAAGAAAGTATGCCTGAGACCCTTTGATTCCAAATCAGTGGAGCTAACTCCCTTGTTCTCTTGCTTTGCTTTCAGTGTGGATTATCAAGTGAAATGTCATGGCTTCTTTGCTGTGGGAACAGAAAGAGAAAGAGTATTAACTTGTGGACCACCAGGTATTCCATGATGAAATTAATATCTCCAAATCAAGTTCTACAGGAATTTCCAAATCACACCTGGATGCTGTTAAGTGATCACAGACTTACTCATTTAATAAGAAACAAAAAAATTAAACAACCCAAACACAGAAGGTATTTTAGGAACCTATTCGATGTCTCTCATAGTATAGCACTGCAAATAGCTCACAATCTTGTTTTGTTCTTTGGTTGCTTGGATCATCTTTTCTCTTGAATGGCACAGCTAAGAGTTGAATTCTCCAGAAACTCCAGTCTCATTACTTTGTACTGCTATTAATCACCCATACAGACTTGTATCAATTGTTACAAAATCCAGTTCATTAGATAAAATAATGTATTAGATTTTTAGGTATTGTACATTAACAGAGACACCTGTTGATTTACAGGATCGGGACTATGCTAATTTAGAAGTATCAGCTCCATTGGCTTCACTTATCTTCTGGAAGCACTTAAAGGACTCTGGCTGTTTGAATAACTGTAGTCACTATGCTTTACTTACATAGGTGTGTACATTTGTCAGCAAGGTATAAGGACTTTTGACCCTTTTCCACTTTGCATGGCCTCCCTAAAAGCCAGGAAAATTCTAGTCCTTTGTGGAAATACGTTTCTTGGAAACTGCAAGAAATTAATGGTATTTCCTTCCCTACTCTGCTCTTTGATTAGTGCAAAAAATATCACTGATATCAGAAAGTCTGAGCTCAATCCTGAAGATACGGATTTGCATCTCAGCTCAGATACTTCTTCTGAACTGACTGGTACGTGTGTGTTATGGTGCACTCAGGTTCTCATGCTCTGCCACCAGGACCCTTCCTTTCTCCATATTTCTGGAATTCTTCCTCATGGAAACCATGGTGTGTGGGGGATGAGGTTTCCCCTGATTGTCTCACAAAGTTAAGCTGGAAAATGGTTGGGACACTATATCTGAACACAAAAGCTCCTGTTCCCCCTGGAGATAAAAATGCTGGATGCATTTGTCTATATCCTTAAAACCATACAGTATTGAGAAGATTGTGCAGAGCCTGATCTCATTGTGTTGCACCTATGAGATCTCAAGTCTTTCTTTATCTGTAATGTCTACAGACAAATAAAAAGTGAAATTTTTCAGTTGCATTTGCAAGTTTCCAAAATCAATGAAAACATTTGTAGAGAGATTAAAAATCCATAATTCAATTAACTGTTTGTGAAAGGAGAAGATTCATGTATCTTAAATAGGTTTTTATTTTGAGGGGAAGGGGGGGGAAGAGGAGTGGTGGTTGTTGGTTTTTAATCTGGAGCTGCCTATGAACTCACTGGATTGAGCAGACAGTTCAGGACTGACCTAAAAAGAGTAGTGAAATATAAATTTTCAAGAGCATTTTGGCAGATTTGTAAACACAAAAAAGGGAATAGAAATATATATAAATTGAGTCAATTTTCTCCTCCATTCCTTACTTTGTCCTTCTCTTTCATCTCCCATCTTCTTTTTCTCTTCCTAAATATTGATTACTGATATGATCTATACAATTGCACCCTATTTTCAGCTTCTAAGTGCTGCAGCTTAACCATTTACTAAGTAGTTTTCAAATGGCCCCTACTTTCTCAAGCTCCGGGGGTCTTTTGTTATGCGACAGAGACAGAAATGCTGCATAGAATGAGCCATACACAGGGAAATCTGCTAATCAATAGAAAACGTTAGTATTAATGATTAATAAAAGTGTCCTGAAAATCAATACACGATAGGGGTTTGAAATGTTAGTGATTTCCAAGTGTTTCAAAATCAGCTTTAGAGTCATCTTCCACTGCCAGCACCACCTGAGCATTAATTTCACTTGGCAGGAATCAGTTAAGTGTTCTAAGTTTATTTTTTTGTTGTTGTTGTTTTTGTTTGTTTGTTTGGATTTTTTTTTAATTATAAGAACCTTTTTGCTGAAAAAGCATTGTATCTGCAACCAAATGTTCCACCAACCTGGCCATATTACACTTACCCTTACTGAAAGGGTAAGATTATTACATTTGAGCCCTGCTCCTTGTGTAGAAGATATGGGTGGAGCATTAGGGAACCATCTATAGCTACTCAATCTATAGCCCTGGTCTTGGCAATACTTACAGCAATTACTGTGCTCACTGAAATATGTCTACTCATATCAGTGCAATGATGGGACTCTGGTTCCTCATGGCCAATTACACTGCAGCAAGATCCCCTTCCTGCAACAATGGGCAGGCTATAAAGAACTGGAAAAATGCAGCTGGTACCAGCCCTTGACGCAGGCTAGATGAGAGAGTTACTGGTTCATCAGTGGTGGTGCACTGGAATTTTCCAAAAGCCTACTTTTTTCTTTTACCTTAGCAGGCCCATACTTTAAACCAGGACGTTTTAAAAAAGACATTTCATATGTGAAAGCCTCGCATTTACTTTTATGTTCTATTCTGACACTTGAAATGGAATTTGTGGAGTTGCTTCCTTTGCTTCTTTTCTTCAATTTTCTGTTCATTCAGACTAAATGCTGTTAACTGCAACAAAGACAAAACAAAGCCTTATGGGGTAGTTGGAGGGACTTTTGGTTTGCAAATGAAGTAAGGAAAAGAATTTGAGATTTTCCTGTGTTCGTGAAAGTGTTCCTTTGTCAGAAAATCCATTTCTCCTCCTGATCTATCTCTCTTTGTAGAAGAATTCTTTACCTGACCTTTGCAGCCAGTTTCTGATCTCTTTACCTCATTTTAATATGTGTGTGTACATGTATATTCAATGCTCAAATCTAGCATACTGGTACTTTTTACTCATCTTTGTGCTAGATGAATAGACTGCATGCCAAGGATTTTCTTTTCCCCACCATGACCACCGTGAATATGTACATACATACACAGAATTTCATCTAAGTCCCTTCTTTCTAAAAAATGTATAGAAAGGAAATAAAACCATAAAAATACTTACAGATTGCAAAGTTGACATAAGTAGCTGGGAGATGCAGCTAGTTTGTGTGTTACCTTTAATCTCCTCCTGCTAACTCAGGTGTGTTTTATTGATCAGTCACACTTAGTTAATTAAGAACATTTCCAAAATACAGATATGCAAGTTGTGTTCTGCCTTGGTTTTGCTATGATTTTTGTATTCTTGCCACAAACACCTGCTACTAGCACCAGTCATAAGTATGAATTAATAATAAAAGCTGACAAGATTTGTAAGATTTATTCTATTTTAGTAAAGAAAGTGAATGCTGCATTTTGGTTTTTGCTTAGTTAATCCTATTACTTCTTAAAATACTTCCTCATGACTGGTCAGAATTGAATCTAACAGGTGCAGCAAATGCCAGTGAGGTCTCACTTAATCTCATCTTAATCTGATGGTAGATGTAGTGGCTTGTTTCAGCATGACCTTTATGCGTTTCCTCTAAAATGACTAATTGTGTTTACTTATTCAAAAAACATTACACAAAATCTGGAAACAAAAGTTAACCTTCTTGTTTTAAAGCTTTGTTATTGCAGAAGTGGAGAGTTTTTGCACACAAGCAACAAAGAAGATCTGAAACATGGTAGTCATGTTTTTGCAAAAAGTGGTTTATTCTCCATAGAGAAGAGCCAGAGGGATATCACTGGTAAAACTTGCACTGACCTTGTTGAGCACTGAGGCAGTTCAACACTGAGTTTCTTTGAAGATATCTTTTTAGTTTCTAGGTGTTCTTCCAGAGAGCTTTTTTATGGCAGAGAAAGAGAGGAGAGAGATTAAAAACTGATACCACAGGGTATCAGTGTGATTGATGAAAGGCTATAAACTTTGTAACTTTCATTCCTATGTTATATTAATATAATTTTAAAATGTGAGTGAGTTAACTAGTGCTGGGTTTAAATATGATAATCCAAACACGACTCCACATATTAGAAAAACCAAGTAAAGAAACTGCAAGATGTCAAACTAATTAGTGCTAGAGTTGAAAAAAGATAGACCTACCCAAACTCTAACGTATGAGCCTAAGTTCTTAAATATTAACTAAACTTTTATTCTTTTCAGTAAATATTCTTAGAATTTCAAACACTGACCTTCTAGTGATATTCCCAGTAATCTTTTGTAATCTGAAAATTTAATCTGAGGTTTTTTTGGGCTGAATTTCCACCTATAGATTTTGTCATTTCAGTATTATTATTCTTTCAACATCTATCTTGATTTTCTTGAAGTAATTTGAAATTGTAATTTTTTAATATATACATATTTTTTCCCCAAAATGTATTAAAGGTTAAGAGACATAGTAGGATAACAAATTTTAAAAAAAGGATCTTTAATTTTGGCTAGAACAATTTATTCTACCTTCCATTGCAACGTTTTCTTGAGAAATCAACAGCTAAAAGCAATAAAAATTATTAAAATGCATCTGAACATGTGAAGATTGGTTCATTATAAGGGGTCTCCATCAACAAGTAAGGCAATAAGTATTTTTTAGTAGCTTTATAAACATAAATGTGGCTTCTATGAGATATGGTTAATGTGGTCAAAATCTGACTGCTACTTTTTTACTGATTTCAGGGTTTCGTTCCAGTAAAAATGATCTGAAGACTGAAGCCAAAAACATGTATATACAAAAAACCCCTTTTTTTTTGTTATCCAAAAAGTGTTTGATATTTTTCACAAAGCTTATTACTAGCTGATCGCACTACATCTAATTAGTCATCACTTCTTACTTCTAAAATTTACATGCACAATACCTTGTTTCCAGAAATGTGAAAGACTTTTTAATCAAGCAAAGAAGCCCAAGCTAGTTATTGGCTGATGGGTGTATCTGAAGGAAAAGTGTATCAAATTTGCATTCCTTTCCTAAAGGATTTTTAGGACAAAACCATCCAAGAGAAATCAAAACAAGTATACTAGCCACTGCCATCAAACCTGTCACCATTCTCCTTCAGGGCCACTTCATGCTCTGACAATGTCCCCGTTCTCTTTGCCCCCATCTTGGTCCCCCTACTTCCAACAGTTCAACGTTAACAAGGTGAGAAGTGGTAAGTAAAGAATGTGAGGAGCAAGGAGTGCTTGTCTTTAAAATTGAGGAGATTGTTACTCATTGCTGGAGGTACTGGGCAATTTGGTGCATGGTGTTCTCTGTGCCACATTTGCTAAATTTCACAAGTGTTTTTTTTTTTAGCGTTTAATTCCTTTTTTTGGATCACTTGAATTTATAATGCTCGTGGTGCAACTGGGCAGCTTCTATAGCCATGCCAATTTGCCTGACAATGGATGTCCATAGCAATTTACAGATTCAGTGGGAACTCTTCCTTGTTTTCTCATTAATTTTGAAATTTCTTGGTGGCTTTAATTTTTAAGATAAAACAGTTCCTTTTTTTTTGTATTGAAGCAATCTAACACAGACTCCAAAAGAACCTGTAAACTGAGAAAATAAAAAATAAAAATACAATCTCTCTAGTGTTGCAGACAAATCTAAAAAATGCCCAGGAACTATGTGCTTATACTTAGTTTTTGTTTTAGTACTATGACAATGTAGAAGGCCAATAAAATAAAACCTAAAGGGCACTAAACAGGGGTCGCTGATTGTGGCTTGACTATTGGATGCATTTGCATCCAGTCTCCACCTCAAAGCCATTCAGTCTTAAGGATCAGCAGATGAGTCAGGACTCTCCATATCACCAGGGGATTATGGTATCTGTTCCCCACCTTCCAACTCCTCCATGATTTGTACTTATGTGCCAGAAGATAAGAAGAGTTTGAGGGAGAAGATCATTGCTGTGTTCCTCCCAGATGTGGTGTTACCTTCCACTACAGAACTTCCATATGGGTCCCAACTGGCAGTATATCCCCTGTACTGAGGGGCTGTGTCAGGGCTAGATGCCACATTGGAGGGACAGCTGTTGGGCCAGAGGCATGAAACTGCCCACTTCACTCTCAACAGGGTGGCAGGGTAGGCACCAGGCAGTCCTGCAGGCTATCAAAAGTGTGGGGAGGTGTTTGGAGGGTTGAAAGTGATGCTAGTTTGTTGGGGTTTTTGGTTTTGTGTTTTTATTTTGGTTTTTTTTGTTTGTTTGTTTGTTTTTTTCCTTGCACCAGATTTACTGGTAAATATGACACTGGTCTAATTAATAAACTGTCATCTATGCACTGGTCTTCCTGTTAAGACACAAATACCCTAATCAAGAGTTGAATTACTCTGGAGCCCACAAGGAATTCTTTAGAAGGGGGTCTCTTGCTCTTTATCTTCTGGTTTCACGTGACTAGAATAACACATCAGAAGACTAAATAGTGTTTCATAGTATTTCAGGTGAACTAAAGTGTAGGTTTTATATTGTTAGGGGGAAAAAAAAAATCATCTTTTTTCCCTTCCTCATTTTTCTAATTTTGGAGCTCTTTCTCCCACTGAAAATTGTAAAAAAAATATTTCTTACCTAAATCATATTTTTCTTTACATTTTTGAAATGCTATTCCACTCACTTTTGTAAAATTAGAAGATTACCATAGAAACTGTTCCATGTTTTAAAAAAGATGTCATTACAGTAAGGAGAATGTAAAAATAATACCCACCTTCCAACAGAAGAAAACACACAGTTGTATTCCATCATTCACCTTGTTAATTTTGTTTCTTATTAAAAATAAATGTTGATTTTAGTAGTTAATCTTGCTAGCCTCATTTTTTTTGCATAACAAGAAATAACAGCAGCTTCTGACTGTAAACTATGTGTCTGAAATGACAACACTGGAAGCGATATCCAGAGGTATTCTGGTCCAACCTCTCAGGCTTAAGCAAGACCATCTAGCACCGGTTGCCCAGGACCATGACCCGATGACTTTTTAATATCTCCAAGGATGGAGACTAAACAACGTCCTTGGCCAATCTGTTCTATTGCTTGGTCACCCTTACCATAAAAAAAACCCATTCTCAAAAGGTAAAGTCATATTTTGAAAGAGAGTCCATTAAGGTGGAGACTAAAAACACATCTGTTGGGATCTTAGGATGTTCTGCTTCTTCAATTTCTGTTCAGTTAAACAGAAGTTGATGGAATTGATAGATACTTAAAAACTCAGAAATGCATATCTTTACCTGCCAGAGCCAAGTCCTTTGTATTTGACACCCTTGTTTGTGACCACTTCAAAGGCTGAAGAACACAGGTACTCCAATTTGTGCACTCAGGGCATGTAGGTATCTTATTCTGATTGTGCACAATTGGAAGCCAGGATGCATCTCATTTGAAAACATAGCTTGTAGAGTCAGGGTGAGTGTTTAACATATTAAAAGTTCACCGGCTCCATGATCTCTTCTGCACTGGTGGCACAACAATTATTTTTGGAGAAACAGCATGTGATGACATAAGCACAGGGTTATGACTTCCCTCAGCTAAAAGAAAAGCTGATTTGTGAGGGAGAAAGCTATTCAAACACAAGCATCTTTAATAATAGCAAGGGGAATAAAGGATGTTGCTATCTAAGGAAATTGCTTTTTATATGAATGCACTTAGGTTGTGGGGTTGTTTTTAATGCACTCAGCATGAAAGGCTTTTTTAAAGGAATTGGAGGAATTTCTTCAGGCTTTTTTTATATTTCTTTTAATTTTAAGGGATTCTTCTGGGTTTTTTTCCTCTTCAAGGAAATTTTAGAAAAAAATGGAAGGTAACTGATTAGACCCAGCCCCCATTACTCATAATGTTTTTGGAATAATGTAATACTGACATAATTCACTAATCTCGAGCACAATGATATACTTTGAGTTTAAAATCTAAAGACCAAATCCCAGGCTTTTTAGTCAGACAGGGCTGTGAGTTAGGGCTGTGGTTTCCTTTGAACAAGGACTACAGAAAGGTGAATTATTAATGGAAAATACTTCATTTGGTTAATTAAATTCCGTTTTTTTATACCTCAACATTTTTCACAGGTAGAGGGTTTTTTTCCTATTAATTGGTGTGTTTGAGTTTGTGTGGAAAAAATGAATACATTTTACTTTAAGGCATCCAAGCCTGTTACTCAAAAACTGTTTCCTTCAGCTTCTTAGTATTTATTTTAGTTAGTAAGCACATGAAGGCACCAAAAATCATTAGGTACAGTACACACTGCAGGCAGAGGAGTGGAAGGGGATTTTAGCTGCTCCATTGACCGATGAGGTGCATGCTCTCATGCCTGCCTGCACACCTCAGGGCTTGCATCAGGGCTGTGCTTACACAGCTACACGGAGGGGCACAATGGCCATCGCCAGTGCTAAAGGTGGGGAGAGGAGCTACACAGCTGAGTAATTACAGTCTTAAATAGGGATAAAGCATTTCCACCTTTTTATTTTCTTTGTTTACAAGTGCTACTTACTCCTATCTGTCTTTTCACTCAGTTCTCAGGAAACCACCTGATATATTGGGCATCTTTTTGGGAAGATAGGACTCAAAGAGAGATTTACTCAAATGGGTAAAGGGGTTCAGAAGAGCTTAGCTGGGAGACAGCAGGCTAATATGGCTGAAGAGACAGGAATGCTTGCATTTGTGTTAACAAAGAAGCAAACAAGGCTGGCATATAGATAGAGCTGAGAAGTTAGTGCATTTATTTTTGATGAGAACTGTGTTCTTAAGCACGGAAAACCTGGAGCTGTGGAGATCTTTAAAAGCTGAATTTGCTTGGGAAATAGTTTGGTACAAATCGAAAGTATTGGAAAAAATAATCTCAGAGATATATTTATAGTAGTTATAGACTGTGGAATAGCATGTCAAAGAGACAGTACCTTTCTTCAGTCAATTAAGAATAAAACATAACGAAAATATCAGAAATATTTATGTATATATGTAATAGATACACAACAATATGTTATGAGTAATAACAAATTTATATTCTTTATTACAAATGAAAAATAGAAATATAACACAAATCATTATTTTATTTATAATCTTAATATAAACATATATTTATATTTCTCATAAAACAGAGATTAGAACAGAGATTATTTATATTCATTGGTCAAAATAAAAAGCTAGAAGTCCCTGTCACCTCACTGAAAGCTATTCATCAATGCCCAAAAATGTCAGTATCTGTGACAATGGTTCTAAGGAGTGCTGGGAAGGAATCATATATCAGCCTGTTTTGATCAGTGGTTATATTGCCTTCAGTTATAAACTGCAGCAGCTCTTTTTTCCAGCTGCAGTAAGGAACTCACAATGAAGCAGCTGCTATTATAAGATTTTCATCTGCATTTTTGCTGCTCCCATTTTAGCACGCAGCCTTTGGTTAACATTTGGATAATCAATCTTCTGGCTGCTTATCCAAACCAAACCAAACATGTTGCGATTTGTCCTTCACTGTTTATGTGCATTTGTTTTATAAGTCACATCAGTTAGAGTACTTCTAATTATCATCATTATTCAGTAATAACCTAATGTCTGACAAGAGAAGGGATACCGCTCGGTATTGAACCCCGTATTCGAAAGTAGGAAGGTTACTGAGTGAGATCTATTTTAGGAAGAGGAAAAGAGCAGATGAAAGGCAATATTTAATGCCCTTCATAATAGATTTATAGCTTGGTAACAGTTAATATCTATTAAGATAAACATGCATGTGTGGGTCCCAAATTCTGATACTTCTTTTCTGTTTGTCTTTGCAAGTTCCATTTAAATGTGTATCTTTATCAAACTTTGACAAAGAAGATAAGCTTCTTGTAAGTCCCACTTGCAGTATTTCTGAATTTTCACTTGAAGCACTTGATTAAAAAACATTTACTGAGGACAAGCTTTCTCCATGGGAGCACAGTGAAAGAATTGACTAAACCAATTTCACTCAAATTTGAGAATGCAGTTGTAATACCTCTCTGCTGAACCTGATCTGTCTCACCTTGTACCCTACTGTGTTAGGATGGGGAAAGAATGTGTTTGAGCACATGTCTAATGGGTTTGAATGGTGTAGGATTGAAAACTATTCTGGTAATGGAGCTTTATAAAGAGCTCCATGGTCTTCAAACCTGGCTCTTTTCCAAGGCAGAGGGCCACTGTTGTAGCTTTCTTGTAATTTCTGCACACTGAATAAAAATGAAATGTGACTCCAAGACTAGTTCCTTCCCAGATCACCTTTGAAAATTATTGAAGCATATGAGCAGGGGACAAGAATGCAGGAAACGAGAGGCCAGAGTGTTTATTCCAAATAGACGGCAGAGCTCCCACAAGGCCTAGAAGAGAGCAGCTGAACTAGCACAGGGCATAGCAGAATAGTCAGCAAGTAGGAGAGTGTTCGAACAGTTAATGTTAGAGGTGAACAAATTAGAGTACATAGGCTTGTATGTGATGAATTTCCCTTCTGTTTGTGAATCGTTAGCAAATGGGTTGTCAGAATCTGGCATTTCTTGCTGCACACAATGTGCACAAATCTGTGCAGCTGAAAAGGAATGGAAGTCCAGTCTAAGTATGTGCACTGAAAAGGTTATAATTTCTTTGCCCTTTCAATTCTACTTCAGAGAGATTTTGAGCAGCTAAAAAATGCAAATCATCCAAGGCATGGCACACTGTGATGGTTTTTGTCACTCTGCTAAGCACTGAAGTTCCAGTCCTACAAGCAATAAATCCAGTGGAATGAACCATGTCCTAAACCTGATCTTGCAGGATACAGACCTTCACCATCCACCATAAAAAACAAGAGATGATCAGCATGTCTTCTGAGTCTATGGGTCACTCTCCTGCTTTGCAGATGCCTCCTTAGACTTCTAGAATTTTTCTTTGCAGGTACTTTCTACTTGCAAAGCTGGACTAGAACAAGTGTTTTAGAGTGTTTTTAGGCAGCAAAGCAAAATGAACAGTTTAAGGATCCAGGAAGCAAAAGGGTATCAATAGTCCTGTGCCTTTTTCTGGTCAGAACAGAATGTTAAATCCTCAATTGTTTCAGATCGTGCAGAACATAAGCTATAATCAGTCATCTCTAGACTACCCCGACCTCTTCACAAAAGCAGCTTTTCTTCATGCTGCTCTTTAGTTCATGTAAACTGGCAAGATTTTATGGAATCCTACTGCATTTAGACATGTTACTAATTAAATATGGCAACTTCAGGAAACAAAACAGGGTCATTTCAGTGAAAATGGCAAAAATTCTGGTTTTGTTTTTGAAAAGTTAACAATTTAAAATATCTTAAGTGATTATTTTGTTTAAAATATTGCCATTATTTTTTAGCTTTCAGAATCTGAATAGCTGAGTTATACATTTCATCTTGGGTCAAAGCAAAAGAGAATTTATTTTGGCTTTTTCCTTCCCCAAGCCAAGAAAAAAAATTATTCAGAAAACTTTAGTGCAGCTGTAATACCAAACTCTCTCCAGTGTAAAAGAAACCACAGAATGAATGTCCTCTCATACAACAAAAGACAGAATTTTATACCTGTTAACATTAAGTTGGCCCTTTATTGCAGAGGGGGCTTAATGTTATAATACTATATCAACTTTCTTCTTTTTGTCCTGTCTGCATTAATTGCAGAGCCCTTTTTTAGACATGAATGCAGTGCCAATTACTACCAAAAAAATTGTGAAACTCTGATTCATACCTGTGATTCAGGGAGCCATGCTTATGTTCCATTTCTTTGAGAGCAAAAATCGAGGGGAGATTGACATTTCATTCCTCCCCACTTTTAGATGCAAGTGCATTAGTACATTATCCACTTCTCATCTGACTCATAAAAATCATGTTTCAAATCATAATGTTGTGCTCTTTGTGACAGAGACAGGGTTATTTTCTATAGGGCTCTGTGAAAAAAAATCATGAGCACACTCTTAAGTCCACTAACCTTGCCTGCTGTTGCATTCCTGTTACCATTTGGCAGTTCTGAACTTTCTATACAGAGTCATTAATCTGCATGAAAAGTAGTGGGGATCGAGGCAGGATCCCCATTCCAGAAGTTGTGCATGGAAATTTACTGCACTTAAGAGCCTACAAGCTTCATTACACGAGGAGATGGAGAGCAGGTAAATAAGGTTGAGAGGCCAGCAGAGGCAGAATGCATTAATTTTCTAGCCTACTATTTTTTTCATTCCGAGTTATTTTATTAATTCTGTTTTGTTCATAAGCAACCATTAGCTTTTCCAGTTACTTCTTGATTGTATGTCCAGGCAAGGATCAGACGTCTGAGGTTTAAAGGTAGATTTGAATGATATGAAAGAAAGCATTAGATGTCAACTTTGTCCTTTTCCTCTCCATTTTTGTTTCAAATGTAGCTGTTAGAAACAGTCATGCCATTGAAGAAACACCCAAGCACAAAGGAAATACAAGGCAAGAATTAAGTTCAATGATTATCTGCTGCTTCTAAAGTAATTTTCACCTTTTCAAAATGAGCCCAAAGTGGTGCTAAACCGCTATCAAGGCTAAGCAGCTGATACTCACATCCCCTCTGCACTCACACAAGTAGCTGCACAAGGTGGAAGGTACAGGAGGATCAGGGCCCTAATCTCTTTATCCTAGTCAATTCATGACGTGCCTCGGACAAATTGCCAAGCCACAGCCCACTCCTGCTGAGCCCACAGAGGGCTAAGCCATGCTGTGAATGGAACATATGGCCCTTCTGACAGCACTTAGGCTGTAATCAAGTCTCAGCATGACAGAAGGATATCTCTTAGATCCATTATATATAGACTTCAGCTCAACTGTTCCTGTTTGTTGCTCTGTCTTTTATAAACTAGGAAGGATTTTCAGTTCAATGAGCAGGGTGAACATCCCTGTGTGTTATGGTCTGAAACGTGCTACGTGTTTATATTCACAGGGAGGTTCTGCGAGCGAAGCAGAGCAAGTTGTTAAGCCTCAGCTTTCTGCAAATGCAGCATTTCTCATAAGGGGCAGACACTGCCAGCCCTTCGTGTTGCAGATGAGTCCCCAGGTCACAAGAAAAAGACAGCTTTGCTTGTGATCATATGAAGGTCACAGAGCTGCATACCAGACAAGGCCTCAAAGACAAAAAAGCCAAGAGAAAATCCTTAGGTCACAGATATAGTAATACCTTTTCTGGCTTTTGGGAGAGGACATGCTTAGACTTCAGCTTCACACACCACTAAGCTGATCTGATGACTGACTACTATTGAAGGCTCCCAAAAACTTGTAGAGGATTCTTAAAGACAACTAGCCGAGAGGAAGGATGAAGGTCTCTTGCACACTGACTCAACTCCTGGCAGCTGGACATTAAAAAGACATACCTTCTCCCTTCATGAAGGCTCTTAGTGTTCTAGCTGAAGCCCATGGGCAGTTTTGGTGATGTTTCCTTTGAACGACAACCTGAAACAGCACGGAAAGGAGGTCCCAGATTTCTTCTCAAACCAGAGACAACTATAACAAATTTGCTAGAGCATTTGAAGGGATATAACAATCCATACCATCAAGGCAGCTTTATATCCAGTCCAGATTGCCTCCAGTTTCCTTCACAGGATGATGCAGCTTTCTACTATCTTTTGCTGTGGGCTGTGGTCAAAACCACAATGTAGTCCATAAATAGTGTGTCCTTTCTAGTTGTTCTACGCAAGCCTGCACTGGAAACATAGTTCTTCAAAGTGCTCCTGAGAGGTTCAAAAGATGGAAGAAATTGTGTCATATCCAAACATAATAACAACAGTAATGCTCACACACAAGCAGATAAGGCTATCAATTTAGTACAATCCACTCTGAGATATTTTCATCGGTGATCCATCTTAACAAGGCAATCCAAATGGGAAAGGAAAATGTTTGTAATAAAATAAAGGGATCAGAAACGAATGAAAAATACAGGGAAGAAATAAAATAGGGGTAGAACTTGAGTGGATAAAACCAACGAAAAAAATACAGAGGAACAGTTCACACTGATGTCAGATGTCAGACAAATCTAAAGGCAATCGTATCTGTGAGGTGCTCTCTGCATACGGGTTGAAGCCAGACAAAGACAAATTAGGCAGTGATAAGCACTTTTAGAAAAATGTGTAGGTATCTGAGAAAATAGTTTGTAATGAGTATGTTAGAGGGAATTTCTCTCTCTGCAAGTCCTTGCATCTATTTCAGTAAGAGCTATTTAGAGGCCTAACCATAATTAGGGCCTCAAAGTAGAAATGGTTCAATTAAGAAGTCTTTCTTGAGCAAACTCAAGTGCCCCATGACACAAAAGTTAGATGTGGCATGGTGTATTTTCCCAAGGTTGCCTGTTCAAGCCTGGGCTTGAGCTAGAATAATAAGTGCTGTAAGAAGCAGAGGCAAGATCCCAAGAGGCCCGGGAAGATCACAAGAAACTGTCCCACAACTTCTATAGTTACAGGGCATAATACAAAATGATAGTGACTCTCACGGGTGACTGAGGCAATCGATGTATATTTTGGCCACACCAAACAGGAGTGATGAAATGCATCTCTAGTGCTTCTAGGCTCAGGCCAGTTCTCCTCACCCTTGCACTCCAAGGGAAAGAGCAATTGGATAAAGCCATACTATCCAGAAAAATAGGCATAGAGACACTAATCTGCTTTTTGTGTGGTGATCACAAATGACAGAGCTGACCATTCATGAACTGCAGTTATGGGCAGGTCTGCAGAGCCTAAAATTGGATTGGACAGAATGTCTGCTCAAGCTAATAATGCTGCTGGTACTTGTCAGTGGCCATGTCTATCCTGCTCTTGAAAGCTGCGAACATAAACTTTGGTCTGGGGAAACTTAGTGACCCTCAAAGAGACAACTTCATAAAACTTCACCAAAATGAGTGCTGATGAATTTTCATCTTTTGAGATCTTCTGGGGCCACGCTGTCTGAATGAAAATGCTGTGACATTAAGTAATTGATAATTATGTAGCTGAAGACCAACTTTATTAAAAAGGGACCTTAGTCTTTGTAGAAAGATCAGAACCTGGAAGAAGTTATTAAAAACAGGGGATTTTTTTCTATATTTAAGAATACAGATTTTACCTGATACAGTGATGTTGAGGAGGTGGGAACTGATGTGATGCCAAAAGGTTGAACGTAAAGCATATCTCACATTGTATGTGAACCAAAAGTTACTTCTACCAAAAGGGGGAAAAAACCCCAAAATCTCAAGGAAAAAAAACAGAGCAAGGTATTAAGAGAAAATGTTTGGTGGGAAATAATTTACAGAACTTATAAATTGTTTTCTCTTAGGCAGTAATTTTCCACTTGTTTTGACTTGTGAATTAGTTCAATTTTTTATTACAAGGCAGTAACTAACGCTGCAATGCTCTAATACCAAATGCAAGATGTATATCTCAATGTAGAGTTTCTTTCCAGTCTTTTCAGCTTGATGAGGTTTAGATATGGTGGGTTCCAAACCTCCAGAAGGGATGTGAAGAAGCTCTTAGAGATTCAGTATCTCACAGCTAAAGCAGCAGATGACACATCAGTGGGGTTTGCCTGCATTCATATGCTGGCAGAACAGTACCAGGAGTCAGCAACTGCTTGTAGGAAACCTATTTGGGCTTTAGAGACTACAATGAGTGGCAAGGACTTCAGAGGCTGGATTCCTATCCCCACCTTTGAGAGCTGCCTAGAATGATAAGTCACTGATCCTGACTTAAGATGTCTTTTTGCAACTGTCCAACTATTCTATGACAGACGCAATTGTCACAAGTTTTTGCTGGTTTATGGATTAACTCTTTCACTCTTCACCAGGATAATTATCTCCATACTGTACACCTGGATGTCAAAAAGAATTTCCATTATGTCTCAGACCTGAACCACATCATGTATGGTTGTCTCATGCCATTGCCATGTCTGCTTTTGATCACATGATGAATTATACATTTTGTTAATGTGATAAAGCAAATAAGAAACAAATTCAAGATATTTATATTTCTCTGTTACAAATGTGGCTTAGTTTAATTTTCTCTATATCGCCTGCTGGTATTGTGAGAAGTCTCTTCACTAGGTTGGCATCACTTCACTAGCAGAACCATTATAAGATGTAGTTATGCCAATGTAAATTTGTTTTTGCTGGCTTTACTTGGAACGTTGGAAAAGCCAGTGAGGAAAAAACAAACAAGCAAACAAAAGCTAGCTGTTGGTGGATGACATATATTTACTTCAGCTAGATTAATGTAGATGAGCCTTTGAAAGAAATCTTCCAAAAAAGGTGTATGAATCTGTTTTCACTCTGGAACAAGAAGTAATACTCCCATCCATTTTAATTCTGCAACGAATGTATACTGGTTCAAGAGAAGAGACTATGAGTTCCATAAGATTTTTTTCCTTATGTGGCTGAGCAAATTTAAACCTAAATTTTTTTTCCAATATTAAGGTATTTGGAAAATATATTAAATACTTTATATGTCATGTAATTTAAAATCTCTGTTTTCATCCAACAGTTAGTCCTAATAAATGGTCCTCTGTGAAGACAACTATCTTCATTCCCTTGCTACATTTTATGGGATGGAGGGATGACAGGTGATACCAGGTTGATTCGAGATCACTGTCCTGGAATTGATCACTGCTGCTTCTCTGTAATTTCCTCTAGACCCTGCTGATTTTCCTGGTACCCATGTATTTGTTAAGATTCCCATTTGTGATACTCCCTCCTAGTCACTCCATCTGTCATGTTTTGACTCAGGATTGGCACTTGAACCAGAGACAACAATGCTCTTGGTCCTCCTCTCCCCCTTCCCCAGGTAGGGAAGGAGAGATAAAATTATGGAGAGAGAGAGACTTTTCTGGATTGAAAACTAAACTAGACAGCTTTAATTAAACACTAATGATAAAAGAAAAGATGTACAGGTATGTTCAGGAATGTGCAAAACCCTATTGCCTCTTGCCATTCCCAGCAGCTCCACCAGCACTCTCCTTAGCTGTGACCAGTCCTGAAAAGTCTCAGCCCGCTGCTGGAGAGAGCAGCAGAGCAGACAGGAGCTGAGGGGAGAGTTATGAGGGTCAGGGATGCACAAGCCTAGGGGTCAATGGTGATGGGTGGATGGAGTCCTCCCTGGACACCGGCCATGGGCGGAATAGAGGGGAAGAAGAAGCAGGAAGGAAGTTGTCTTTTGTGATCTCTGACCTTCCTCGGAGCTTATGTAGATAAATAGAATGGAGTATCTCTGGCCAATTTTGCTGTCTGTCTAGTCCAGCCCCCCCACGGGGAAAGAAAAGTTTCCCCTTGGAAAGAAAAGTTCCACCTATTTTTCATTGGAAATTTGTCACTCAGCTAGTTTCACCATGGTTTCAGTAGGCTGAGATCAGCAACATCAAGCCACTTTTATTTGCATGTTTCCAATACATTCCTGCAGGAAAAGAAGTAGTGTGTTGCATTATGTAGGAGTTTTATTTTTGTAACATTTTTTCTCTTGTTATCAATTCAGTGGTTGATTTTACATGCAGAGGTGTTGATTCTCTGAAATGCATTTCAACTTCCTTGAGTTTAGCTGCCACAATTAAAATGCCCTGGCAATTGTTTCTCTTTTTTGGCTGCAGAGAGCATGGTCTTAGTGTACACTTCATAGACTGATGTGGTAATTTTCATTAGTTTGGATGAAAGAAGATACCTTGGCATTTGGCCTCTGTAGTTAAAAGCCAAGTTATTTTAATAGAAGACAAAGATCGTGCCTCCTTTTAATATAAAATATGGTCATCTAGTAACATTACAATGTTAGATGGGTTGAAAGAAGAATTTAATCCTGAGATATTTGGGAAGGAAAGCCTACATTTTGGATGATCGGTCTATTCTCTATAAGACCCATATTCGAATTAGCAGTGGATAAGCAATACTTTATTTTTGAATCTTTTCAAGATAGGCAGAAATTTGTGACAGTGAGATATGATGAAAAGTAATTGTTTAAGAAATGTCCACTAAACAAAAATCCTTAGTTGTGAAATAATGTGAGATAGTTTGGATCAATGATATAATTGTGTTCAGACAATTTTAATTTGTTTCTATTTAATTTCCTAGGAATATTTTATTGTTTCTACCCTAAGTCATATTTTGAACTGAAAAGTATTTGGACCTGAAAATAGGAATCAGTTTTTGAAGAAGAAAACATGTCATATTTTAATACATAGTTTTCATTAGAAATGTTGCTTTATTGGAATTGATATTATTCTGTAATTTTTCAAATGAATGAATGAATGAATGAATAAATAAACAAACAATTAAATAAATAAATCTCAGTTCCTGTTATTATCCTCAATTCTTTCTACTGTCAGGAACAAGGGCCTGGCTGCTTAATTTATAAACGTTCTGACAGATTCTTTTAAGTTAAAATCAGCCATGAGGAAGTCTTACTTTTCCTCCTGAGATGATCATTGCTGTGCCATCTGTAAGTGAAGTTAAAAAAATGCAGCAAGTGGAGATAGAGTTCCTTCATTGCTTGGGCACATTACCCTTTCTGCATCATCTAAAAGTTGTCATTCTGCACTGTCTGACAGCACCATCTGGTTCAGAATATAATATCTCAGATATGGCCATTTCTAGAGCTAGATGTGCTGACACCATATAGAACGTGAATGGTTTTTGCCTTTGTGTTCTGTTTTCTGAAATTGTAATGCTGATGCTGTATCTTCAAATGGTCCAAAAAAACCCAGACAGTTTAAACAGAAGCAATGAATAATTCACATCAGAAACAGAGAAAAGCAAACAAACAAAAGTCAACGGGCATCTCCTCATTTGCTGGGAAGGGAGGAGGGGGATACACAATATGAGCTGCTGTCATTTTCAGAGGCTTTAGAACAACTTTTGTCAGCTGTGGGGAACTCTCAGGAGCTCTGCTAAGAGTGGCAGATCATTTAGAGGATCACTGGCTCTGTACCATCTCACCTCCCCTCCTTAATATGTCAACCAAGAATGAGCTGTAGCACGCAAAGATCTCTACAGGTGCAGTCTTCTGGGAATCATAATCACTGGACATAAGGCTAGTAGTTTTGGGTAGAATGGCACAGTGTCTTTCATACTAGGCCAATCTTATCTAATTTCTCTAATTAGGAAAAAAAAACCAAACAACCCTCATAATAGCACTTTTTCCATTAGCATGTGGGGAAACTTTACCCTGGGAGATGAATGGAGAAATTCAGTGGAATACTCAAACTGCCTTGCACCATTTTCTCACAGAAAGCATCCATAAATCTGATTTTATGTAGTGGTAGCAATAAGCTTCTGACTGCCTCGACTCATTAAAGTTGTGGAAAGAAATTGGAATATGTCCCTAGCCTGGCAAACTAAGCCCTCTACCTGTAAATTATTAAACCTTATGTGTGTCAGATATACTCAGAAAAGAAGGAGTCAGAGAACAGGGAGAAATAGAGGTTGTATCATTAGGTGCAGGAAGCAGAAAAGAGATCAGATGAAAACAATCTTCAGCTTTGTTTGCATTATAAGAAGCATGGAACGTCAAAACTATCTATGAAAGGTCAAGGTGACACAGGGAGAAAACACTGCATACAGTCCACACACAGCTGAGGGAAATGTAGCAGGCATGCTGACTAATGTGGGCTTTGATTTTGAAGAAATACTTGTAGACAGGGAGCCATACTCAGTCCTAAAACTTCACTTTTTCATTATACTGGAAACAGGAAAAGATGTCCACCAGACCTACACAGGCAAATATAGCATGATCCAGATTTATGTAAGTAAATTCTTGTTCTGCTGGCATAGCCGATGCTCAGCAGCAGTGAGTTTTCCACAGTGTTGCTGTATCCCAATGACTCCATCAATCTATTGGCAAGTGTCATTTGCTGCCATGAGTTGCAGGAACCTGCCCTAACCCACCCATGATTTGCTGGGGGTGTCAAACTAACCCTGGCACCTTGATGCATCACAGAGCACCATGCACAACTCTCCCTCGAGTTTTTTTTCCAATGATTTTTGAGGCAGCTTTAAACTGCGTGGGAATCGCACTGCTCTGGAGGACACAGTTATCTGACCTACTTTCTGGAAGAAAATGGAGGGCTTTTGTACTACATATACTTCACCACCATGTGTCAGCTCAAGTTTGAAGCTCTATGGTCTGGCCAAGAATTCAATTGCTACAGTTCCACATGCATTTTGTTGACTGAAACAATGAAAACAAGACAAACTCCTGCCATTATAAAATTTTCATTGACACAACAAATGCAGAAATATTCCTTTAATATACCAGCATGAAATGATTTGTAATGATCTGTGAGCCCAGAAAAGATGACTGACCAGTGGCAAAGTGAATTCTAGCAGCGTGATTCATTCCACACATTAAATCCTTGTAGCTCTACTGTATCCTCAAATCAAAACCCCATGCTTTCCACATCGCTCACTAGACACTGAGAATAACATGATCATTTTGGAAGTTCAGTCTTGCCTGCAGGCAAGAACTTGTCCCATCATGGCAGAAACAAAAGTAGCACAGCAGGACCTTCACTGTTATGAACAGCAGCAGGAATTGCCCCCTTGAAACAACTCTCTTACGTGTGTGCTTAAATTTAGATATTTAATTTCTATGAATGTCATTCTCAACTGCCTCTATATCAACCTAGATACATAATGAGCATAATAATTCCTGGAAAATAATGAGAAGTGTAGTTCCAGATAAAATATTCAGTTTGGAAATATTTTACACAGCTACTATGAGTAACAGGGACAAGGAAATGAAACTGTTTTTTTTTTTTTTTCCAAATTAACCTTTTGATTGCTTAAGTAACACCTCTAACAAGTGTATCACCTGAAGGGCTACCTTGTGTGATAGCAGAGACCCTGCTGCTCAGGCAACGATCTTGTACTCTTCAGCTGTACTACCCTCCCCCATGCACCTCTCCACCAAGTGATTATTTGCAAAGATAAATATGCCTATACAAATAAAAAGACTCTAATGGGTCAGAATGTGAATGAACATATAGTCTTATAAAATGTATCAACACAGTGATAACACACATTTCCTTGATGACAGAACTGTGTCTGTCAGGGCCACAGCAACAGCACCAATTTGTCAATAAATTACATTTACACTGGTGGCATCTGGCTACCAGCGACTCGATGCTTTATAAATATAGAGCTAGATAAATTAGCTAGATTAAATAGATAGATGTGGGATGTTTGGGCTGAATAGCCATGAACCCTTACTTAAGGGATTTATCCTATAAATTCTTGTGTAGCAGATTACTTTGTACTGATGGCTTATAGCTATCCAGGTTCTAAATCAACGAACTATTGGCTTGTATGAAGGATGCAGCATGAATCATATTTATTATAAAGAAACACATGAAACCCAGTTGCTCATTTTTAAATTTGCTATATGAGGAAAAAACCCCTTCATTCTCTGACTTCCATTGTGCAATGAATTGCAAAATGGCAGAAAGAGATATAAAGATCTTTAGTCTTTGGCATAAAATAGGCTTCAAGGTCTTCCTGATGAACCATTAGTGCCTGCAGGCTACATACTGCCTCAGTGGGATTCTAGTGCACTCATTTTCTATACTACACTTAAGTATAGTAACCCTTGGGTAGCTTAAATGCAGCAACTTCTCAGCAGGCAGTGAGATGAGCTGATCTGAGCCCAGACATACAGGAAAAAGAGAAAATTAGAGGACTCAGGTCAGAAATCACAGCATTATGTACAGCAATAGCTCATCTGCTGATTAAAGCAATTATTTTCATTAATTTAGAAATTATAACATTTTAGACACAAAGATGCATAGGAAAAAGAGGAACGGTTTTGGAGCAGTGATAACAAAACTCAGGCTTGAGATCTTTGCAGGGAATGCTGTGGAATGTTTGTTTAATGCTGTAGAGTACTTGACATTCATTCCTCTTTTGTTCTTCCTATGCTAAACACAGGTTTTGGCCCTCTGCACTTTATGGGATAGGGTGTTGTGAGTCTTTGGTGATTCACTGTCTGTTGCTGTGGACCTGTGTGAGGGTGAGGACAGACAACTGGGAGGACAGGTGACAGCCCACACTGCCCCCAAGTTACGCCTCCCAGCATTGGGCTCTTGTGCTCAGTCTCCAGACCTTGTCCAATCTGCCAGCATGTCCCGTACCCACAGTCCCCAACCCTTTTGCTCTCATGCAGAGAAGGTTTGCCCTAAACTAATGCCCTAAAACCAATGGTTCCCTTGATCCAGTGCTTTTTCAGCCCTCAGATAAAGCTTTCTTGTTCCAGTAAAATAATTCTCTGTAATATAGACATAATGTGTGAATGAAATGTAGTTCACCTTATTATTTAGGGTCTACAGGATGGCCCCATAAAATTATTATATTTTTAAATTAAGATTTGCAAGCAAGTTGATCTCTTTCCTGGAAATACACTTTAGTCTTTCTTTCCTCCATTATTATCAGATGAAAAAGATGCTGATTATTTAATAAATTATTCATTCCTTACATCAACTTGTTAAGTATTTTTGCTCCCGTACTTACCATATGCCTATAGCTACACTGCATTTATGGGGTCCTAATTTTCAGAACAAGCTTTTAGTTTTTGAATTTGCATTATTTGCATTGCAGTATTTTGGACATTCAATCCTTTATTCAGTAAAGAACATTGCAAACATTTGCTAACTAAGCACAGTAACAGTCTTAAGCTCAAAAAATTAACAATATGTAATTAATAGAGTGAGCTGTCACTCATTATTTAAAGCTTGTTGTGAAGCATACCAGCCATATGAAAGGATACAGTAGTATTACTATCTAGCTCAGAAGAAAAAAAACTTATATTGTTACAACTGTGTTGGTAACTTGGGTTATAAAACTCTGCACAAAAAATGCATTTGGCAAGGGTGCTGGGGCTGATTCACCATAAACTCAAATATTACTATATAGTCTTACCATCTTGTCCAAAAGACAATAAAGTAGCTTCTGTTCTCCTTTATCCCCATGCTAACTGGAGTGACATTATCTGAACGTTGTAATGATGTTGATAAAGGTAGTTTCCACATGATTCAAAAGCACCCAGTTATGCTTTCAGTTTTGTTCTTAGGTGATCATGATAAATGGACTGGAAGTCATCGTCAAGATTCAGTGAGATTAAATAATCTAACTGAAAAATACTGTTAAAATTGAAGATGGGTGACATGAATGCCAGATATTCAGGAGTGTAAATATCAGCCAATTCACTGACACTGGTGGGATTTATTTTACTCTGATTTGTCACCTATGTGCCTTTTTAATACATGCATAATCAGCCTGTATGATCCAAGCACTGTTATTCTGGAAGATTAATTATAGCATACAGTAGAGTAACACATTAGGTATACATAGGTTAGAAATATGTTCCTCCATGAGGAACACATTTCCATAAATTCTTTTGCATTTCTCTTACATTTCTCATCAACTTTAAAAGCATGAAGAAAGTGTCACATAATCAAACATATTTTCTGTGTTCAGTTATCAAGATCTTGATATGTTACTTACTGATATATTTTTCTAAATTTATTTTAAAGATGGCATTAAAATTCACAGCTGTTTCAAGAGGAACATAAAATCCACTGAAAGGACAGATTTACAGAATTTTAACGCAAATTTCAAATGCTCAGCTGTCATCATACCATCCATTGCAATGAGTATAAATAACTTCCCCTTAATATATGAAGAATTGGGAGGGGAAAGGAAAAAAGATATTTGCATTGCAAGAAAACTCCAGGTGCTCTAAGAGTTATTTGGGACACGTTCCAGTTGACAATATGGAAATACTGTCACTCAGGCCAGAAAGCTTGTTGCCATGGGGACACAATAGCAGCATCATTTGACAGCTTGGCAGTTGTTAGAGTTGGCAGAGAGAAACTCTGAGAGAGGGGCTGTTGGATGATTTCAGGTGGGTGTGCATGAAGGACGGATGGGTGGTTAGGAAGAAAAATCACTGAGAAATTATTTTGATTTTACAATCTCTCCTTCACATATGCTGGTTTTTTGTGTTTTGTTTTGTTTTGTTTTTCATACAGTATACTTGCTTAGAAGCTTAACATCTTTGAAACAAGAAGGAAAGAAGACATATTCAGACATCGACTAACCAGACATCCATCCTGGGATGGGTATTTATTGAACTGCAAAAAATTATGCAAGAGCTGGCAAAGAGATAAAGCTGCTGAAAAAGCTGGTTTGATTTTGGCTTTTTCCTCTGAGGAGTCATATCATAAACCAAGAAGATTATAGTTCCTCCAGTTGAGATGTGATGGTACTTGGAATATTATAGTAACTGCAGCTCAGTACATAGGAAGTCAGAGATTAACTAGGGAGAATTTAAAAACAGTTAGCAGAAATTATTGAAAACTGGAGATTGGTTTATAAAGATCAAAGAACTAACACTGTTTAAGTTGGCTGAATGTCAGATAAGATTCATGTCACCAGTTCGCTAATATTTCAAGAGTCTGAACATCAAAGGAATTAAGGAAATATTTAGGGAAATAATGGTATTATTGGAAGAATTCTTGGGCTGGAACTGAGGAAAATAAAATCCAAAGTAGACAGAAGGGAAAGAATCATACTTCTAAGTCTATTATGTTACAGAATGGTCACAGTTTCTGAGGAAGACTATTCTTCACTGGGAATGTCCCAAGTGACATTGGACAATGCATGGGAAAATGTGCATTAGGCAGAAACTGTGCACTGTCTGGCAGTTGAGAGATATATGAATCTTTCTATTTCTAATATTGGGAGGGGGAGAGCAAAATCTAGTGACTGTATCGGAGTGCTTTTCTAGCTGAAATAAACAAAGGCAACAAGGTCTGAAAAATGATTCCGTGGCAGCGTATGAAGAATTGGAAATGTGTTATATTTGAGTAATGCACTTATATCCACAAAACCTCTGGGTTCCAATGCTGCAGAAGGATGTTGGGTGAGAAACAGTGTCCCCACTCAGTCATTGGATGAGGAACAAAGAAGTTTCCTAAAATGCAGTGTGGCCTAAATACATTAATGGGTGTAGAATTATATTATCGAGGGTATTTGGAAGGTTTTCTGGTTTTTAATTGTTTTCAAGGGGAATAATATCTTCCCTGTCTCCACCAGAAGAAAGAAACAAAGCAATGGATATTTTCTCTTCTGTTATGGTACAATACAAATATTATATGTGATAATAGATTTTAATCTTTGTTCCTACAGGAAAACTGCCTCTGTTTCCCCTCTGGTCTCTTATGATCATGCCACCCAGACTGTTTCCCTTCTCTGTGCAAATCAAAATCAATTAGAAGTATCCCCACAGGACCTGATTTTCAGAGAACCTACATATCCACACCTCTAATTGAAGTCAATGATAGCTGCAGGCATGTGGCATCTCTGAAACTCAGGCTCTATAGACCAAAGTAAAGAAAAGCATATGGATTTTTTAGGTAATATACCATGGGAGAAATCTCTAAATAGGCCCTGAAATAATAAAGCTACATGTTTTATGCTATAGTCCAACTTGCAATCACTAGGCCATCTCACCACAGGGGAAAAAACGGATATTGAGAGTTATTGAACATTGCCAATTTTTGCTGTGGATCAGCTTGAAGTTATTTAGCACAGATGTTTCTGTAATTGTGACACACTGGGAAAATCCACATGCTCAATAGCCCTCAAACTTGCACTTCCATCTGTGCAGTGTGATGGTCTACAGTTACTGCACACGGCTGCAATATAAAACATTGAAGAATACTGTCTGGCTTAGATCTGCTGAAAAATTTTTCTTAGTTCCATCTGCACTTTTTATCTACCTGTTTTCCTATGGCTCCGTGTTTAGATTTAGTACAATTATAACACAGAAAAATATATGTCCAGTGAACATAAGAGTATGTAAAGAACCGCACAAAATTTAACAGTGTGGTTAGGAATCTCTCATGATGTGAAATGGCTGACAGGAATTTAACAGTACACTGCTAAATCCAGCACTATTTCTATTTATATTCCTAGGTTAGTTTTGAGCCATATTAGTAGCAACTGAAGGGCAGAATTCTTAGTCTCATATTGGAAAAAGAGAATGATTTGACCTACAGTGGTGAAAACCTGGGTCCTGGAAAACATTTTCTCATCCTAATACCTTCTTAGCCTTTGATCACATTCCAAAAAGTACAGAGATAAAACCCCACCTCTTATGATTTAACAAACATTTTGGAATCAAAACAGTGTGTATCAATCCAGAACATTAGAGAGAATGACTTCTACTACCTTTGAAATTTAAATAGGTTTGAGTGTTAATTATTAATAACTTACTTTTTCACTTCAGGCTCAGGCTACAAAGAGAAAAAGAGGGTAATCTTTCAGAATTTAGGTGAATGAAAGTTGATGCAGAAGGACAGAAGTTGTTTTTGGTACTAACCAGGCAGGGTGAATCTCTGCTGTCATATACATTTTCCCTATGCTGCTGCTGTGGGTCCTGTTATCTACCCCTATCTAGAGAGAAAGTGGAAGTCTTACCCCGGCCCTTGACTTTATAGCCCTGGCAGCAGGGTAGGTTTGTAATTTAAATTTTTCTCTACAATGAACTGCTGCTTCTGTTCTACAGCCTCTCCTTAAGAGCTCCTCATGCAGTTTACTTCTACAGATTGTTGTTGGAGTGGGAAGTAGAAAATGTTTACAAGAGGACACTGTAAAATATTTCCCATCATGCAGCCATGCTAAATAGTGCAAGAGAATTGCTGGGTTCCTGCATTTAACAATACTTCAGACTTCACGAGATTAAGGAAAACTATCTCATTTCTAAACCAGACAGTAATCTCATACAATTGTCTGGAACAGCCACTGAATTCTGTCTTATAGAAACCAGGATTATAAAGTAGCAGGCTATAATTTTCTTGAAATAGTAACATCAGTGTTTTCACTTTTGTTAGAAATGCCATAGGACCTGAAATTGCTAGAATCTCCATTTTGCATCTTCCTTTCTGCCCTTCCAGACTTTTGCTCTGGGAGCTCAATCTCATCATGGTCTGAAGGAAACAGGCAGCTGTTCACCAGTGTTGCAGAACCAGCATGTTTCTAGAATGTGTTTTGTCCAGCTCTTGAATCTAACAATTTTTTGTTTATTTAGTTTTATAGATGGTAGAGCTGCAGATAAATGCACAGTATGCACTACAGCAGACCTGTTTCTATATTTTCATTACATTTTATTTCTCTCAAGAAGAGACAAAATGGCTTGTGTTGTAATACGCAGTATTAAGGCACTGCCTTCCCTGGCTGTGAGTGTAACTTTCTACCTAAAGTGCATCAGGAGAATCTAATACACAGATATCCTGAGAGATCCCCTGCCATGGCACTGACTAATTTTCATATACTTAATCTAAATCCTCCACAAAATCTAGGGGGATGAAGAATATCACATTCTCCATTTTCACATCCTTTTCCTTATGATATTTTCAAGGTCAAATTCATGATGCCAGGCCTCCCTTTTCCTTTATCCTTAGTTATTTTTTTCCCATTCTTTCTTTATTTTGCTTTTTTTGGAATGACTTTGGGGAGCCCTTAACAATACGTGTCAAAATGTAAGGGCTGCACTGCATTGTGAACTGTTTCTCTGCTGACTCATCTGCCACAGCTAATCAAGACTTTTTGGTCTACATACTGCAACATTTTAAACCAGTTAGCAGTAAAGAAATGCTCGTTGCTCAAAAGCTTTTAAATTATAGCACATGGTGGGTGGCTGATAAGAATTTTTATTTTATTTTTTTTTTTCTAAAATGGAAACTTTTCTTGTTATTGCTATCTGCTCTCCTGTTTATCAAGTCACAAGGTTTCTGGTGTCTATTAACATTTTTCCAAGCTGGGGAAATTGTTTCCTATTTAGACAGTCTTGCACATTTTCAAGTTGTTTTCAACTGCACCTGTTAGTGACACATAAGCCTAGGTTATTCTTTCCTTGTCCCACCACCACATAGGAAGAGGAAGACAAGTCCTAAATCTGCATGCTTTGGGAATGAAGTTGAGAACAGAAAAGATTATTTAGATTTTGTTGAGTGTGACACATTCAGTTCAGTATAACTCCTCAGTTGCTCTGGCAAGGAGACCGAAAAACACAGCTTCCAGGATTTTCTAGATGTTATGCTCTCACTGTTGCCTGTTCAGAGTTGTCTGTATTTTTCTCCTCTGTCTGAAGGTGTTTGCAACTACTGCCTTTTCCAGAAGGCTTCATGGGGGGGTTCATGTGACTTGGACTCACTAATTTTCCTCACAATTTTGGTGGCTTGGAAAAAAGACAGTTTGTAAAGGAAGAATTTGTGCAGCTTGATCAGTAGTGCAGTCTCTGTATGTTGTTTCTAAACCAGAGCTCAAATGCTATGTCACTGCTTTCTGTTCTCAGCAGTTTTGCTTTTTACCCAGTTAGTAGCACTAGGCAGCTCCTTCTTCCCAGGTGATGCAAGATGAGTACCTTTTCCTCTGGGTTTCACAAAAACTCAGATAGAAACAGGACTGTCTATCAGACACATTTAGTAAGCTCCCCATTTTGCAGTGATGTTTCCCCATGCATTTTTCAGCACAAAACTTTGACACCTCATTACCAATTAACCCTTTCCTATGTTGGGGTTCTCAAAAGTAAACCATGTAATACAAAGTCAATTTAAGGATGTTATAGAGATGTATGTGTTAAGAAATACATCATACAATCATCCAATATTTTTAAAAAGGTTTAATCTTTGTTTCTAATTTTGTTATTATGAAAAAAATAAAGTGGAAATTTTACAGATATTGAACATTTAAACTTCTGTAAGGTCTAATACATCCTTTTTACTGAAGTTATATTTGTATAGAAGCATTATCTTTGATAGCTTTTTGTTTGGTTACAAAATTATTATTGGAAATCTCAAGACATTTTTGCAATGATAGAGAAGTCCAGATGATTTGCAAATAAATAGGAATATCAGGTAATCCTGTTCCTTACAGAGATTTTTTCATGGTGGGACACCAATGAAAATGATAAAATCGGCACGCTATAATTTCAGAGTTCAATAAACTCACAGTAAGGGTCAGGTTTTTGTTTTCTTGAAATAATTCTGAGGTGGAAGTAGGTTACAGATGGTAGATTACAAGCAGATTTTAAAGCGTTCTTACCCAATGAATTACACCGACTGTGCACTGCTACTTAATGACAATGTATCTTTCTGGTGCAACTCCACTCCTTTCTACAAAAGAGCTCTACAAAGGTAGAGACATCTTTTTTTTTTTTTTTTTTTTATCTTGGGAGCATTACATATTTCTGGCTGGTGTGTCTGCTTCACAGTGCTATGCTCCCATTTACTTTGATGGCCAGGAATAATGAAATCCCAGGATCAGAATTAGAACTTCAAGAAATCACCACATCCTTTTTGTTTGTTTAACTGTTACTTAAAGCAAATGCCATTCTTTGGTCCTCTCTACTCTGAATTAAAGAATTAATTTCCTTCAGTCTTTCCCCATAGGCTGTTTTTTTAAATGTCTGATCTTTTTTTTTTCCTAGACTCTCTGCATTGATCTATGAGTTTATTGAAGTGTAGTGCCCAGGACTAGACACAACAGTCCATCTAAGGCCATAGTGTTGAATAAAACATTGAACAGAGCAGAGGGATTACTTCACATTTCCTTCCAGTCATATTCTGTCTTGTACATCCTGCTGAGGCATTTGCCTTTTTCACAACAGCGTGACACTGTTGACTCATGTTCACTTTTTGACCCCTTACAGCTCCTCATTTATATTTTTATAGAACTGTTTATAGCCAGTAATTCCTCATCCTGTATTTATGCAGTTAATTAATCTCAACTAAGTATGGCATCTTGCATTTACTCCTACTGAATGTTGTCATATTTCCTGTCTATATCTCTGATTTATTAAGATAATCTTGAATTCTGTCATGTCCTCTAGCATTGCTTCAGTTCCTCCCAGCAAGTGGTATGTGTTAACCTAAAATCCTTTTCTCTATTCCTTTCAGGTCATTAATGAAAATATTGAATATTACCAAACCCAGAAGAGATAGACCATTAGAATTTGTCCTGCTATGCATGTATTTTTGATGAAAAAGAAACTTAGGACACAATTCTATTGGTTTAACACACAAATATAAAGATTGGCTAAAGTCTGACAATATGATTTTATCATGGAAGCTGAAGGGGTTTTTTGTAATTTGAATTCAAAACAAGGACAATTATAATTTCTCCAAAAAGAAATATGCATTTGTATAGTGAAAATATTAGTTTTCTAATCTCTCTCTGCCTATATATGTCTTTTTAGATTTGCTACAGATTTCACCTGTGATCTCGAAAACCCTACCATCAAAAATTATGTCAAAACCTATATAATATTGAAAAACATTTTGACATCAATAAACTGCTATTAAAACAAAAAAACCCACAAACAAATCCAGCAAAAACATTTATTTGAAAAGGTACCAAGTAACTCTAATATCTGTAGCTAAACTACTGATCATAGAATCATTATTAGTAAATTAGTAAAGTTTTATACTACTGTGTCAGTTTGGCACTGAGTTGGCAGTCTCTCAATTCACCCCTTCCCCCCTCTCCTCCCTCAAGGTAGGGAAAGAGGGAGAAAAAATGAGAAAGAGAGGCTTTCTGGATTGAAAAGTGAAACAGATTGATTTTCATTGTTAGTGATAAGGGAATATATATATTTGTAAAGGGGTGTGCAACACCTGATCCCCTCCCTCCTCCCCCAGCGACTCTCACAGCAACTCTTCTCCCTGGTGACTCCCAGCTGAAGGGGGGAGTGTCCAGGTTTATGGACAGGGTCCTTGGATGTCGGCTGTGAAGACAAATGAAAAAAGAGAGAGACAAAGAGAGGGCAACAGAAGCGACAGTAAGCAGAAAAATGAGTGGAAAAGGAAAAAGAAAGGCTTGACTTCCGTGATGTCTTAACCTATACTGAAAGCCAAATAGAGAAAATATTATGAGAAGGGAATATTCTGATTTGCTGATCCTGCCTTCGGTCTGATCTGCTCCCCCGTAGGGGGGTAGGCTGCAGACAGTCAGAAGTGACCTTGGTTATTATCAGTCCACTGGCACTTCCAAAAAGTTCACTGAAAGAAAAAAAAGAAAAATCAGCAAAGAGCTTGCTCAAACCAAAACAACTATCTACCAGAAAGTATAAATTTACTTGACAAAAAGAGGATAAATTGGAAAGGGGAAAATGTGGATTGATTCAAAGGGAATCTTTCTCACAATAAAATCAATGGGTCTGAGCTCCCAAGGGGAGATGTGGAAATGTCTTCATGTCCCTGCCTGTGGCAGGAGGGCCGGACTAGGTGATCTTTAAAGGTCCCTTCCAACTCAAACCAGCCTATGATTCTGTGATTCTACGAACGTCAGTGTTCAGGATTTTTCAGACTTCAGTAGGCAAGTATTCCAGAGGGACCGACTCTGCCCTGACAGGCAAATGAGCCCATCTTAGGTCACCCACAGAATTAATGCAGGCACTTCACAAGTCTATAGGCTAGCTTGCTAGTGTTAAGGAGCATATGATCTCCATTAGGCACTGCGAAAGAGGAAAGGGAGCTGCTTCTCCTGAGTTCACTATAGTTCAGTGCCTGAAATTGTCTATAAGGCTTAATATCCCGTAGGATTTTTGAGGTTTTTTAATGGTTTTCCAATGTTGGGAATTTAAAACAATGTGCTTTTATTTTTTCCTTGATAAAGTCTAGTTCCAATTATGGAATGCTTATTATAAGCCCTCACAAAGAGAGAAAAATTTTCATTGTGTAAATTTAAAAGAATATCGCTCCTCTTTGTTAAAAAGAAAGAAAAATAATAGAGAGTACTGTACCAGTGAATGTAGCTTGAAGAATCTACTTCAACCTTGTGAAGGAACAGAAAGCAAATAAGATTTTTTAATAAAAGTCTCTTACAAGTTATTTTCAATTTTTCTCTTTATTTACTCTGTGCAGCCAACTGCCCTACTCTTCCTACTACTCCTTATATACTATTTTATATGGATAGCAATGAAGTACGAGAGAGAACAAACTGCATGTGACAGATGGTAAAGGCGTACTTAATGGGCTTCTGGGAGAAGTATTACAGAAATGAGGACTATTCAGGAGCATACAGTGAAAAGTAGTACATTACACATAGGAGGACAATGTTTTTATGAATTGAGAAAGTGTGAATTTAGCCTAGCTCCAGATTAACAACAGTCCCAGAGTCACTAATGTGCGTTAGCACTGTGCTGATTTCTAGAGGGAGGTCTTGCAGGGTTAGGGATCTGCAGCTAGAGATTGGGAAGAAAGTGGTGAGCTATGAGAAATAAATGCCACTGGCCTATTTCTCAGCCCTCTCCATCCCTAGATGCAGAAAAGCTAGCAATCAGATATAATCATCAGTTTTGGCACAGTTTCTTCTCAAACCTCAGAACTCACCTTCAAGGAGGGAGATTGAGATCTGTGCCAGCTAGAGGCAGCTATTTTGGGTCAGGTCGAGGTTGCTGGGAACCCACACTGAGACCGTTTCCTCTGGCAGATGGATGTATTACTCCTGGACTCTACTTAAGGCCAGCAAGGAGAAATCCCTGGCTTTTCCCATTGCTTTTGTGCTTGATCAGTCTGTGACTGAATGTCCTCTGTCATTGTGATAGTGTGTTGCTGTATAAAGACAGCTCGGATCTGATTTTGACTTCTCTAGTGAAGTTTGGCTTGGACGAAAGATTAGAATACAGGTAGGGAAGCTAATGAAAGTTTTAATCATGAGGAATTAATATATGGGAACTTTCGTTCATATTTGGTTTGCCTGATATATACAGTAATTTCCATTGAAATTGTGTTTAGATTAACTCATGACGATTTTATTTAATGTACATTTTTTGAAGTAATAATAATAATAACACAATTAATCTAATTTTTCCTCCTCTCTGACCTTTGCCTTTTTACGTCATAAGTTTTCCAGAGAAGAGACTGTATTTTACTAAGCGTTTGTACACAGTATGACAGAGTGGTCTCTGATCTCAAGTTGGACCCTAGACACTACTGTAATGTAAATAATAAAGGGTTTTTTTGCCAACAGAGGCTATATATATATATCTCAGGGTTTTTCTCCTGGTTTTTATTCTTTCCTTTAGAAGTTTAGAGTGTTCTTTGCTAGTCACTCAAGTACTAAATATTTAACATCAATTCATATGCAAGTTGCTTTGATCTTTGTGTAAATAAACAGGCTCTCTTTCTCCCATAGGACTCTTAGTAGAAAATGATTTCTTTCATCAAGTAGTTTGTCGCATCTCTGTGAACATCAATACTGTTTCCTTCAGAACTTTAAACAAATATTTCCTGCACGTTTACAGGAAATGTATTAAACACTATAGATGGCAACCTGCTTTACACCTGATTCAACAGTTATAAAGAGGTTTGGGAACTGAGTGACTCTGTCCTCTCCTGACATCCGGGCAGAGAAGCGTGATATATGCAATGTCTCTTCTATAACAATGTTAACAATCACACACATACATATGGTATATTTGTATATATAAATGCAAATATGTATTATATAATATATGGATTTATATACATTTACAGACAGAAGAACTCTGTCCTCTATGAAGCCTGAAAGTTTTAAAACTGATGGTATATTTTGCATGTAGTTAGCAACTATTGTCCTGGAAAATCCTGAAACATGATGGTAACAACTCTAAGATTGTCATTCAAGTGCAGATGCCTCATGGACAGTAGGTAAAACAGAGAGAAATGTAATAAACTTAGAAGAGAAGGAGACAGAAGGCCCCCAAAGATGGAAGTTTACCTCTAAGAAAATTTCAGCAAAACAGAAGGTAATCTGAGAAGCTTCACCTGACCAAAAAAAAAAAAAAACCAAAAACAAACCAACCAACCAAAAATCCCCCAACAAATAAAAAAATCCTGTTGCCCTCCACCAAAAACTCGGCACCTAAACTCTATGTGGAACTCAGTTTGCCACCCACCTCAGGGATGAATGCTTAATACTCTTGGGGGGGGTGGGATTTTAATAACAGAATTTGTGTGCTCTTTTTATCATTGATATAATTCCATTGTAAAGGACTTTTTATTTACTTTATTATCTGTGTAACTGTGGGACCAGAATCTGGTCTTCAATGTCTAAACCACAATGCACTGGGCAGGAAGCTACAGAAGAGTAAATCCCTAGGAGACATAGTTCCAAAATGTGAGTAATTTCTGCAGAAATGCTGATTTGTTGAGAATCTGAGAAAGAGCTAATGGTTCAAATGAGTGATTTTTTTTCTCTAGACAGCTTCCTGGCACTAATTTCTATGATTGTCCTCTTCACTTTGTCATAAACTCTGCAAATTTTTACTTACCAGAAACTCATTTTGGAAGTTTTCTCTAGATCTCTTGCTTTCTTATAGAACAAACCAGCCACATGTGAAGCCAATTCTCATAGCTTTACTGGCCTTAAGTGCCCTTTTTTGCACTTAGAAAGCTCTGAAATAATTTTAATTGAATCAAGCTCATGAATTTAACTGTCTAGGAAACACTGCAATATAATTGTCTTTTTTTGTGATATTTACATTCTAACTCAATTGTCCTCTCTGGTGTCATGCTTTGTAGCTCCATTTTGACAATGTTATTCATGCCACAATTGTACGCTTTGCAATCAGTCAAGGCCTTGCCATATAACTCTACTTTTGTTAAGTGATATGAATATTGAACAGCTAAGCTTTATTATCTTTGAATGAAGGCACTCTTTATTCTTCCTGTCCTAAGAGTGAGTTAATATCCCAAATAAATACATGGCTTCCAAGTAGGTATACAACTGGCTTTTAGTTAATCTTCAACATTCTCTGATCTAGTTCTGCTGATCTCTGAGTATGACAACAGTTTCAGTCAAACCAGTAAAATACAATGAAGATTTAGTTTTCAGGGAAGTGAGGAGCTGGGTTGATTGGTGGGGAGTCTTCAACCGAAAGACAAGTATTTTTTATTTTTTGAACTCTTCTTTGTAAAACACTTTGTTAGGCGGCAAATCTCCAGTTAACCTGGTTTCTAAGGCCACTTAACCCACAGCAATTACACTGATGGGCCAATAACTCTGTCAAGAGCAGCTGGATTACACTGTCATTGGATTAAATTGTGGTGAATTAATTTATGGCAGATGAAATAATTCCTCAGTACACTTCCAAAAAGGTGCATCTCTCTCAACACACTGGATTCAGGGGGTCCCAAACAGCAACAGTTTCAAAAATACATGATGGGAGAGGGAATGAACCCCTATTTTATAGCCTCCTGTGCCCCTGCTGCAACCTCCCTCTTCTTGTGCCTTCTTAGTGCCCTCTGTCCTCCTTCTCTCCTGCTGCTTTCAGTGCAGAGAAGTAACTGGGTCAAGCCAGTGGGTCACTGACAATGCAGAACATAACTCGCCATGTGATGCCCTGAGCTATACAGGATTACATGCTTAAGTTTCTCAAAGGCTATTTTATAGACCCTAAAAAAATCTGCTCTCGATGAAACAGTGGAAAGGGGCAGCCAGTAAAAATGTGCATATTTCAAAGGTGAAGATACTTTTCAGCTAACAAATGGAAACTAAATATTAGCAATATTTCTAAGAGCAACTCTTAAGAAGTACTTTCAAACAGAGCATTCCTTTGTTCCCTATGTTTAAAGAGAAAGAAAAGACCCTCCAAAGTCCAGCCATCCATCACTCAGGATGCTCATACTAACAGGGAAAGAGATCAGATCTCTCACATGCCATTTGGTATCAGTCACGTCACATTATGTAACATAACTGCCCTATCACAACATAATGCGCTGAGGAGGAATGACAAAAGGCATTTTTCACAGCTACATTTGAAGAAGCCACAACACTTCAAACTGGTGACTTAATACATTTTCTTGTTAAAGGACCTGTTGTAAGCACAGATTGAAAATTTACTCTTTTTTCCCCAGTCCATCTCTGGAAATACACAAGTTCTTCAAACATACCTGCATCATGTATATGAACACGATAAGACATAACCTCTTTACACAGGAAAAAGATGGCTGAGTAGAGGTATGTATGTCATAGTGTCTGCAGGCTTATGTAACAAGCAGGATGGTACATGCAACATACACAGTTACACATGCTTGACATCTATGGATTAACTTCCGTGATTACTTTGAACTTAGTGATCCCAAGTGCAACAACTAGTTTAATAATTTTAACAAAAAAAATCAAGTTTCAGCAGATTATAAGGTTTTTTATTGCCATCATAATGAAGTGAGAACACTTGTGCTAGTGGGTATTTTTTTCATCCCACAGTTTTTATAATAATGGTGGCAATTTATTTTTCCTGTCCATCAGAAGCTCCCTTCTGCCTGGTTTATACCAAACCATTTTGCCCTTCCCTTCCCCTCACCTGACCTCTCTACCTGTCCTTTGTGCTCTTCTCAGCTCTAACTCTGGCTGCCTTCCAGCAGGTTTAAAGGCTTCAGTAATGGACCTTGTGTTAATCCCAGGCAATGCACAGGACAGAAATAAGATGATGGCATTAACGATGTTGGTTGACTTTAGTCTCCATCAAGACTCCAACAGCTGAGCTCAGTTACATGTAGTGCCAATGTACCCAGGAGTTCCTCTTCTTTGGCAGCTGCATGGTCTTGTCACCTTCGACTTATCTTCCCAGCAATGTTGTGTCCTTTGTCATGCTGAACTGCCAATTTTGGAAATGTCACCTCCTCAAGCAGAGCAATTATGGATATAACATATCAGTGCCAATGATGAATGATTCAGTAATTCACTGGTGCTTGAAAATGTCAACTCTAGAAATACTTATGCTTTCTTTAAGTTTGACTGTGACTTGGGTGTGTTAGTCCAGAAAGAAGGGACTCACAAAGTGGGAGAAAATGCTTAGCTTGTTTTCTGCAGTTCTTCTGGGAAGTGCTTGTTCCTCTGCTGAAACTCCTTTGCCTCTGATCTGGAGAGTGTGAGAGGATGAGGAAGCCCAATTGTGCTAATTAGCAGTATCGCGGAATGATTCTGCAGGATGTGGATTATATCTGCTAGACCATGCTAATATGAAATATGATCTTATAACGGTGAGGATGGCCTCAATACTTTTAGCCATCCAGTGGCATTTGACTTTGTGATATGAGCTTGCAATACAGTGGGATTCAGGGTTCTTTGGAATCACTTCAGTTTTATAATAAGTGTGAGTAAAAAAAATACTAGCTAATTTTGTAATAGTAAATGTGAAATGTTGTGATTCTTAGTTGTGACATCTCAGGAAAATACGCTATTAATCTTACCAGACAAAGATACATTATTTTACACACCTTTGTCAAGAACGACATGAAAACCTCCAATTTGATATTCATGATAAAATATTTTATTGCTCTCTACATGCGCTTGAGGTTGCAGCTATAAAGAAAGAGCAAGACATCAATTAAAATGCCATAAAGAAATTCTAAATTCCATTGTCCCTCATGAAAGTGAGGTTGGGACAACTAATGTTTAAATAGATTCAGAATTGTGTATTGTTACTAAAAAATAATAGGATATTAATTTCAGTCCCTGGCCTAAAAATATTTCTCACTTGGAGTGGGGAGAAACTAGAGCAATATTGAAAGTTTTCTTTCCTTGCCTTCGGTCAGTATCTTGGCTTTAAAAACACACAACACCCAAGAATACTTGAAGCATAGTGTATACTTCTGGACCTAAAGAATGAAAATGAGCTACGTTTGAACTCTTGGAAGTTTTTCATCCCAAAGGTCACTCGGTTACAGACAGGTTGTTTACAAGACTGAAGCTCGTTGCTATTGAAGTAAATTATTCCAATAACCTTAGAAAAAATCTGCTAATTTATTTTATATTTCAACTAGTTTAAACTCAATGCTGGTTTTCTTTCCTTGAAACTTATTTGAAATTCTTTTGCATTAAAGGGAAGATATTGCCTATGGTCTATTTTTTAGCTTTCAGTATGACTGGTAACAATAAAAATGTAGTGATAAGGTGTACCTCCGTGTTTTCTGTCCAACCAGAGGGAAGGGAAGGAAAAGAAAAGTCAATACTTGGCTGGAATCATGAACAGTTTGTTGGCTGAGTAAGTCAGTCAGGAGCCCTGCAGCTGGTCAGCTTCACCTCACCGATAAATGTCACAACTCACTGCTGTCAATATGAATTACTAGAAAAGGTTTCCTAGAAGCTAGGAAAGCCAGGGAGCTATTTTCTTTTGAATGAATTATATGGGCCAAAATAATACTGAAACAAGATTAGAATAGGTTGCTCTGATTGACTAGGCAATTATTTAAATGTACCCTGGAGGTAAGACAAATCATAGAAAATAATGCAACCCAGGTCATACAATGCAGAAAAATTTGTGACTTCAAGAGATATTTGGGAGGTTATGTTTTAAACTTGATGTATTAAGTTGCAAAGCAGGTTTTCTTTGCTTTTTAGTGCTAGGAAGGTTATCTGAGGAAGCATGAGCTCTCCATGTGAAATGAAAAAGATTTCTTCCCGAACCACTCACAAGGTGCTTAGTGCAGCTCCAGCAAACTTCCCGGTGGGAGAGGGGAAAGGCAGCTCTGTCCCATGGCTAGGATCCCAAGACCCATACCCTGGGAGCAGGAGGCGGCTGCTGAACACAGGGCTTTTGTATTGCCCCTTTGGGAAGAAAGAAGGACTCTGAAAACATACAATGAACCCAAATTAGTCTCAGTCACAGGGAATAAGGAGCACCCACCAATCTGTGAGCCAGCTGGGCGGTAAGCACTTCTGACACTTGTTACCAGAAATAACATTGAGTGGGTAGCTGCCTTGAAACAGAAAAGCGCAGATTTTAATTACTTCTACACCTTGTCCTCATGTGTTGTGTGTTAGGCTGCAGCCAGTTGTTGCCATTAGACCTGGCGGGATGTTGACATGGCAACATGTAATTTGGGACCAAAAAAAAAAAAAAAAAGGTAAAAACTGAAAAAAAACCTTTTATGTACCTGCAAAGCACATGTCTGTGTTCACAGCAGTTACTGTGCTAGCTGGAAAATGGAATCCCCTTTTTACAGAAAATCTGGACTTTGAAACTGAAGTAGAGGTTATGATCACAGAAAAACAACAACAAAACAAACAACAAAAAAAACCTGACACAAAAGCCTTCCTGCAAAAAGAAAGACTTTCTAAAAACTGAAATGGGATGTTTATTTTAATTGAAATATTTTATTTAGAAGCGATGAATTATTTTCATTTCAATAATATGAGTTATTTTTATCCAGCAAGGCAGAAAATTGAACTGAACAGAGTAAAAATATGTCATAAAATGGTGTAATTATGACCGTCTTTTTTTATTCTGAAAGGAACCTGAAAAACTCATAACTAACCAAAAAGGTTCACTCACTTCAGATATTTTATTTTTAACACAATTTAAGAAATACGACCGTATTATTAAGGATACAAAAATTAATAATAATCATAAACATGATTTTTAAAGGAAGAATGTAAAATGCCTCAGTGCAGAAATGTAAAATGAAACATTACAATATCATCTACTTTTTTCTGAAAATAATTCTTGCTGGCATCAACCTGCCTTTGTGAAACATTTTCATTTTGAGTGCCTTAAACAGTAGAAAATGGTCCTGACAAATTTTTCAAGCAATTCTTTATTTGTTGGTGTAATAAATGGCAATGCATTTAAATTTTAATCCAGTATATCTACTTAATGCAGACATTTTCTTATAATATTCAAATTAAACCCCAAAATGGAAAGAATATTTCCACTTTATTAAAATTATGTCTTTTGACTGTATTTAAATGAATCAAGGAAACAATATAGTTTCAGACTTTCTTTCCAATTGAATTGAGCACCAAAATGGGCAAGTACACTATTTTGATTACAGTAAAATTGCATTTCTTAGTGAAAATAAATGTTCCAGCACTGCACAGAAGAAGATAACAAAACAAAGGATGCAAAAATAATGAGTAGTAAGGCAATTTTCTTGACAGTGTATCAGGTTCTGGTACAGTTAGGCCATTTCTTTAATTATCTACTAAAATTATCTCAATACCACCTTCTTGTCTATCACATGGAAATAAGCAAAATAAATTATAAACTAGATATGAATATAGTTTCTGCTTGGAGTTCTGGTGCTTTGCTCTGCCTGCATTATTGCTACCAGTCCACTGCTTTTCTCCATGATTTCTGGGAATCTGGCAGTCCAATTAGAGCCTTAGCACCAACTGGTACAGGCTGGCACCCCGAAGGCCCTGGCATACATCCACTGCATATGCCCATTCCCAGTGAACACCACCAACACTGGCATCCCCCGGCAGCCTTTGGATTCCTTGTGGTCGGAGCAATCTGGTACATGTTCATGAACAACAGATACAGCACCTTCCCGATTGAGAAAATCAATGTGTATGCCCTGTAGAACACCAAAGCCTTTATTTCCACCTAGTTTTGCAGGCAGAAATGCAAGTACTTTCCCTGTACACTTCACTGGCAAGAAGAGAATGCAGGAGTAATCAGTAGAGAAAATACTACTTTTTTTCGTTACATCCTCCAGTTAGTTTAGTTTGCTCTTTATCAAAACTCTTACTCCTGCATGTGCATTGCTATCATAACTGGTTTGAGAAATTCTTACTCCAGTAATGAGTTTGTTGGGAAATCTATGCAAGGACATTTCCCAGAATCTCAGCATACCTCTTTCTGGACAGACGGGACTACAAGATGCATCTCCTAACATTGTAGAACAGCTCAGTAGACATCATAACAGAGACCACCTTTGGGAAATGTTTATAAACTCAGAATGTACACCGATGTGGTCGTGTGATTAATTGATTTGTGAGGACAGGTATTACTGATGTTCAGTTCTATACTTCTCCTTGTTTTAAAGAAATGTACATTCACTTAGATTTATAATAATAGAATGCAGTTCAGGATCCTTACCTTGTCTATGCTATTTATGTTCCACTCTTGGTAAATTTATTCTCAAAAACTCTTTTCCTTATATTCCTCTTAAAAACACAGAATTGCTTTTAGTTCCTTCAAAAAAAATCTCACTGCTAAAGACAATTGTATTGAAAAAAAAGTGAAAATTAGAAGAATCCACTTCCAAAAAATTAATATGCTTGAAATAATTTATCAAAACATATTTTATCATTCCTGCTGTTAGGAGTGTATGAATGATAATAACTGATTTGATGGATCTCATTTGTATTTCTGTTTGTAAATAGTTTATGTCTAGTAAAATTCCTGAATACATTAATTTTCCTAAATATTTTAGACATCTTCAGGATTTAAGTCAATGTTTTCAAATAAATCACAATGAATGTCGTTCAAATACTTGATATGAGCTGTTTAAACCATGTGTGGATTATGCAGTGTTGACTGTAGGTAGTACAGTTTCATAAACAATTGCAATATGTTTTGATCAACTTTCATATTTTAAAACTAATAACAAATTTTCAAAAATACTTGTATTAATTAAATTAGATGCAAACTGATGCTTATAAACTACCTGTTAAAAAATAAAAAGTGTCATTTTGACTCTCATCATACACCAACACAGAATAAAAAGTAAAGAGAGGGAAAAGTAAAAAAATACAAAACTTTCTTAATGAATCTCAAAACCTTAGTGATAAATGATGGAAATATCACTTTTTGACTCAGTGGAATAACTTTATGAACATTGTGAGGCTTTGTCTCACTTTTGATTGGGGCATTATAAAATGGTTATCACCAAGGCAGAATTCACATCTCATGTAGTAGCTTTAAATTAGATATGCAAGTTCAGACAAGAGATAGAATCTTCCCTCTGTCTGGACCTGGCTAGTGTTATTAGGAGCTGTGGAGAATGCAGAAATGCAGCAGAGACAGACAGGAGCCAAGCAGTAAATTGACCCACTCATCTCCCTCCTGGAACTCTCCCAAAGAGCTTTTATTTTATACGATAAACACCTCCATTGCTCACTTGAAGGTCAAGTGACTGGTGATGTCTCACCACTTTCCAGCCCCTTAATACTTAAGAATTTCCAAGTTACATTATATTTTCCTTTTCCCTTCAGATCATCAGCTTTTTTTCTGTTAGGAGAAGCAGCCATCAGAAAACTACGGCTACAAATAACAGTCTATAAAATCCATAGGTAGTCCATTCTTGCAGATTTCAATCTAGCACTGCAGGCAATAAATCAATGCTTCGCCCTTATGTAGCATCATTTATCAGCAATGTCAAAGTTCCACAGCAACATTAGCCTCCTGCAAAGAGGAATCTGAATCCCTAGGGACACTCTCGGGAGATTGCAAGGACAACATTCATGGAATTGACTATACATGAAAGAAAAAAGCAAACTTTGATTCTTACCTCCTCTCATTCCTCTTTCAGGGTGACATGTGCCATTTGAAGAACAGAAAAGTAACAGCCTTCATGTATCTTCAGGGAGAAAAAAATTTCCTTATGTATTTCTTTAGAGGACAGCCAAGAGGCAGACAGAAGAATGATAGCTTCTGAGAGTCCTTGTGAAGTGGAAATGGACATCTATATGTACATCACCAAGGCAATGCCTGGATCTGAAGTAAACCTACAAGTCACAAACTCTAACCTTTGGATAATAGTTATATGCCATTTCCCAATTATCCTATTCCATCATGTGCTGTGTCTAACATAAAAGAGTGACAGGGTCTTGCTTCAACCAGCTGCTCTACAGACATGGATAAGACCACTGCGAGTATTCTCAGGACAGTAAAAAATACAGTGTTAATGTGTGGCACCTTTTTTCCAGGGACCAGTGTAAAAGCAGAAACTGTCAGCTAGAGCCTGGAGAGGAAGACGGACTGGAGTGCTGAAGGCCACCCAAGAATCACAGCACTCATTCAAGGATCCAACAATAGGACTGCACTGCCTTCCATATTACATTACCACTGTGTTCACCAAAACATACAAATGTTCTAAGTGCTAAAGATACCAATTTAGGTGAACTACAACTACATTAACACAGTAAGAGTTCCCTAGACTCATAAATACTAAATACCAAACATCATTGCTTTGAGCATGTGCAAAATGAGAAGATGCTTAAATAGGTTTCTTCTGTTAGTTATCTCTGACACTTTCAATTGAATAGCCATTTATTTAATGTACTAGGCCTAAAGAAAAGAAAATCAAAAAGTATAACATAACCATGCCTCATAAGTTTTACTTCCTTATTATAATTTATTAAATTTTTATAGAATATAATAATGGCACTGTAAAAGCAAGGTTAGACTGAATAATGAGTCAAAATATGTACTCCTTACAGCTACTGGTGGTGCACACAGTGAGTGGTCCATTAACATCAAGCCAAGTTGACAGTACTTCTGATTTTGCCATGTGAAGATACAGAAATTGGTGATGACTCTAAAATAATGAAACAGAAGAAATCAGAGAGGAGAAATATGATGAGTCCTTGTTTGCATGTTTGACTGTGTTCAGTTTTTCAGTAGCATTTCCCTCCCAAACCTCCCAAAAAGGTCACTGATACAGACCACCTCATCCTACTGTACACACAGCACTGCAAGTGAGTTGACTGCTACAGTACAGCTTCCCCTCCCTCTCTGCTTCCCACCAACACTGCAACAGATTAACCAAAGCCGCAGTCTATTAATCTTATTTAGTCTCTCAGTTACCTGCCTGCTGTTCTGAGTTACAGGGTTAAGCATCCAATCTGGGTGTCTTTGTTGTATTCAGTTCTTGTTAGGCGGTTGAGGTTCTTAATTGTTCCTTCAGCAATACTACCAGAGATAAGAAGCCACAGTTGGCCTTCCAGTCAAGCCAGAAGAAACTGGTAAACGAGCAGCTTGCACAAAGGTATTTTGTGTTGCGGCTAATATGAAAGAGCTCATTGACATTCTAATAATGCTATTAGATATTTCAGAAAATAGAGCACAGCTGTCCTAGAAAAGAAACCTGACTTTAGTTTTTCTTAAGAACATAGCTGCAGAATAACCTGTCAGATACACAAAGAGAGATTTTTGCTAAGAGAAAAGTCATGCAAATTCTACCAGCAGAGGAAGACTCCATTTCAGCTGACACAGTGTAGCTTCTGCCAATGAATCATAAGGGTACCAGGCTTAAAAACAATTGCAGCAAAATGCAATATACACATACTGTCCAGTGAATGAATAGATGGAGGGATCTATATCTGCTCTTGTATCAATCCTGCCTTTGATTGATTGTCATCTCAAAGTTGCCACTTCATGAATTTCACAATTAAGGATTTCACTTGTTCTTTGAATGTGCAGTTAAGTTTCTTGCTGATGTTGCTGTAGATGTTATTCCTCTAGTTTACACTTGTGAACAAAGTCCTTTGCCCTTGATTCAGATAAGGAGTCTTAGACATCAGTGAAGCTCTTTCTGGGAATAAGAATCAGCCTTATGGAAGCTAAAAGTGAACATAGTTGCTTGTAGCATTTGTTTGTATTTATACTATTGTGGTAATTAGACTTCTTCTGTTTTCATGGCTCCTTTCCTCCTTTTTCAAGATTTCCATTTCCAGATGGCACATCAACAGTAATGCTCTTAAGCGATCATCCTTTTCCTCTCTTGACTGATATTTGCAGGGCAATTTGTGCAGAGGTCTCACTGTGGACTTTCTGTATAAGGGTATAAACTTGTCCCACTGATGATTTCTTTGTGTTTGTATTCCTGGAAAAAAAAAATAGCTTCTTCGGGAGAGAGATGTGCTGTCAGAAAATGACCATGATTGAAATTTTCTGGACATTTTGAATGAACCTGGTGTTAGACTCCATTTCTTTCTCCACCTTGACACACTTCCTTTTCTATTACTTTATTTTTCCAGAAAAGGAGAATGTCAGATTTCACCCCTGCTTCTTATCCCACACCATCAGAGTCTCAAATCCTATCTTGTACCTTCACTAATTGGACCATTGTTTATGAACCTGGCTCCTGGAGTCTGAATTACTTTCAACACTATTTTTTGTTTAACAACACCAGAGAGGATTCCTCTTGTCCTGTAAAATGTCAGCCTTTGGAGACCGGAAACTTCCTGTTTCTGTTAATAGAACTAGGAACAGAACTTACACTTGAGCTCAGTGAAATCCAACTGCAGCTGATTTTTCAAAGTAACGGTATCCTCATGCCTCAGATAACATGCTAACAAAGAGGCAGAAATAGGAAAACAGTTGTGTTTAAACATGCACACACACAAACCTATCACAGTAACCGAAGAGGAAGAAGGAAAAAGAAAGGATTTTGATGACACTTTGGTTCCCCCTTATAATTTAGACAATTTTCAGTATTGTAAACTTCCTTCCAATACAGAAAAGAAACCCACATTGCAATATTGTGGAATACTGAAAGCATAAACCAAGCTGCATCTTGAAACAAACTATTCTCATGTTAATTATTTGAGCAAGTATGTGTAAATAATTGCTTTTTTAGTTCATTAGCAAATAAAAAATACTAAGGGATTTCTTGTTGACCATATAAAAAATATTTTTTAAATTGCTCATAAAGCTGGTAAAACTAAATTGCTTTGAGCCAGGTCAAGTTTTTATTTAAATTTTGGACAAAATATATATAACTGAATGGTTATTACAAAACATATTTAATCTGAAATATCAAAACCCTGTCATTTTGACATAATTAATTTGAATTATGAGCAATTATGATTTCAACAGTCCATTAGATTTAAATTTTCTTTGCTGTATTCAGTTTGTGTATTAGCCACTTTTTCTTTTTTCGGACAAACAGCAAACAACCAGTTTTAGGTCAATATTGGCTGCTATGGGGAATAGTAGTCGGTATAGTAATATAATGTGCATATATACCAAATACTAATGAATATATATAAAATGAATATATATAATGAATATATATGAAATAACTAGTTGTTATTTCTTTATTAATATTTACTATACTACTTCATATATTTATGGGTTATACTAGAATGCTCTACTATTAGTTTTATATAATAGGTAAGCAGTTTGTGCACTATTTAAGACTGTTCCAAGAAAAAAAAATACCCCAGCACCAAATATTTGGATTGCTATTTCACTCAAAAAAAAGCCACAAAAGCTGCATTTTAAAAACAAACAAACAACAACAAACCAGGGGATATCCATTCGTGGGTAAAGATGAGCTGAAAAGAAATGTAGAGCAAAAGAAGCATGTTTTAATGATGAGAAGAATCGCTCAGAAAGAAAGAAGTCAACACACATTTTGGACAGGAAACTGGACATGGTGATTTTATGGAGCCAGAGAAAGGGAAAAGAAACAATTCTAAATTTCTTCTTTCACATAAAACTTTTATTTCTATCTGACAGTTTGGGTAAAGAACTGAGATGCACACCAGTTCCTATCCATATCACTAGTATGTATTGCCATTGACCTAGGTAATTGCTTGCAAAAAATATGTTTAACATTGGTTAGAAAATAAATAAAACAACCACGAAATCATTCTGGTTGGAAGGGGCCTCAAAGAGTCAGATATTTCAATCTTCTGCTCAAAACAGGGTTAGCTGTGAGGTCACACCAGCTTGCTTATAATTTTCTGCAGCTCAGTCCTCAAAAGCCTCCAAAGATGGAGATCCCACAGTCTCACTGGACAACCTGTTTTGCTGCTCCGCTTCATCAATGTCTTTCTTGTAATGGGATTCTCAAACTTGGATACGGTATTCCAGATACGGTGTAACCAAGTGCCAAGTAAATACCATTTTCAGTGATCCCCTTTCTATACTCTGCTTAGCACAGCCCAGGATGCTGCTAGCCTGCTGCGCTGTCAGGGAACACTGCTGGCACCTGTTTAGCTCACTCTCCACCAACTCCTCCAGATCCTGTCCAGCAGATCTACTGCCCAGCCAGTTGGTCCTCAGGCCATACTGTTGCAGGAGAGTTTTCTGTCCAAGGTACAGGACCTTGCATTTGTCCTTTCCGAATTCCTTATTGGCCAGTTCCTCCAGCCTGTCTAGGACTTTCTGAAAGGCAACTCTGAGCACATTGACTGCACCAGTCAGTTGCTTAAGTTGGTGCAAACTTGGTGAGAGTGCACTCCCATCTCCTCCTTCAGGTCATTGATAAAGATATTGAACAGGAGAGGTCCCAGTACAGACCCCTCAGTTACTCCACTTGTAATCAGCCTGCATGTACAGTACCACACATAAACTGCTCTCTGTTGAGCCTGGCAATACAGCTGTCTGGTAGTTCACCCTTCTAGACCATAATGCCCTGACTTAGATACTGTGTCTAAAGTTGTACAAAATCAAAGTAGCCATTATCCACTGCCTTCCCTTAATTCACAGATCTAGTCACAATCATCATAGAAGAGAGTCATCAGGTTGGTAAGGCATGGTTTATCCAGTTCAATCCATGCTAGCTATTCCCAATCACTTTCCTCTACTTTATGAGCCCAGAAATGGCTTTCAAGATTACTTGCTAGATCATTTCTCCAGGAGCTGAGGGGACGTTGACTATCCAGAAGCTCCTTTGATTCTTTTTCCAGCCTTTTGTGAATATCAGTAGAACATCTGACTTTCTTTGGTCATTGGGACATTCCCTGATCTCAATAGTAATTAAAAAATTATTGAGTAGCCTCATAATGTCATTAACCAGTCCTCTCAGTACCCTCAGAATGTCCCTTAGGGATTTCTCAAGGGACGCATGACTCAGTTCTCTTCCATTGCTGGAAGTTCTGCTCCTTTCACAGGAGCAAAGGCCTAGGAACCTGTTGGCAAAAACCAAGGCAGAGTGGGCATTGAGTACCTTAGCCTCATCTGTGTCTGCTGGAACTGAATTATCTGTCCCATTCATCAGCAGGTCTATGACAAATAAAGCCTCCTATCCACCAGCTCCACTTGATGAAGGGATTTAGTACTGTCCACAGGCAAATAATGAAAAGCAGAAAGAATAACAGCCCTAGATAGTCCCTTTGCAATTTCATTTTTATTTTAGAAAATAATAAGGATAAAAGATAGAAAAATTTCTTTAGCTACTAATGGTAAGACAAGTTTTCTCACGTGCTGCTCCAATGTGTCTCATTACAAGCCTTTAGAAATCTTTGCATTAGCTAAGAGAGTTGACTCACTGAACTTTTAGGTCTTGGATAACCTGGCTAATTATTGCAGTCACAATTCCTATGATGTCTTGGCTGAGCTGACTTCACTAACTCTTCTTGCATATGCTAATGAAAAACCAGGTAAGATAAATGCCAAAATTATATTAACATAATATATTAACTAAAGAGATGGAGGAATGTTTGCAAAGTCCATCATAATTCCCCCTTTCTCCATTACAACTGGAAAAGGAGTGAAAGTAACTGCAGATGTTCCTAATGTAATTATAAGTGCTACATATGATCCCTCTCTTAGACTTTAGAAGCACTTCTACATTTCAGGTACTATTCTGACACTCTTTTTGAAAGGGGAAGAATGAGTGCCGGTATCTGTCAAACCAACTTTCTTCATTCCAGTAGACTGAACATACATAGTTATGAGATCTTTTCATTCTCTTCTGGTATCAAAATTGAAATAGTAACAGTTTTAATCACAAAGACTACAATATATGGTGTTTTTTCCTGATTCTTGTTGCTGAGGCTTAATGGGGTACCAACAAACTTCCTAGTTTTCATTTAAAGAATGCACAGATTTCTGGTCTCCAGAGTTAGGAAAAGAGTTCCTAAAAACAAATGAGAGTTTACAGAGGATGGAACACAATGGATGAGTCACTCACCTTTATTTAACCTAATGATTTTTAGGTCAATGATAAAACTTCTTTTTGAGCTGACTCATGAATTTTAAAAGCTTGAAGTTAGCACTACCGACACTGACATAAGTGTCTGTCACTGGCTTTCTTGAGATGAATGGAGAGGAAGCTACTTAAGCCTCCTGCAAATCCAGTTAGGCATGCTTGCTGGAGTAATTATTCCAGATGTTTTTTTGTAAGCACGTAAACATATTTTTTTATTGTATTTTCAAGCATTCTAATAATGATGTTGTTTTTTACGCACAGTAGCTTTTGAAATCCTTATATGTAATTAAAGTCTGCAAGAAACTGGGTGGGTTTGCTCTTAGTCCTGTGTGTCCAGTGTTTTTGGAGCTACATGCCTAAGAGTGTAATTTTTGAGACATTCGAAGTTCTTCCCAGCTCATGTGCATCCTCCACCTTCCACAAGCTCTGAGGAAATAATACCAGAAAGGTCTTAAATATACTGTGCAGTAGATTTCAAACCCAGAGCTTGTATTCTTTAGACTCTTTAGAAGCTTTTAAAGTATGATGCAACAAATGCATGCAAAATATAACTACAAAACAAGTTCACACTTACTGTAGCAAATGCCTAACACTTTGCATCATCTGGGATAAACTGCCACCATTCCCATGAAGTTGTTACTTTTCCTATTATTAGGAAAGGTAACCAGTTTTTCCACTGGAAGAACTATTGCATGTTGAATGTTTAGTGTATGTGAAATTTACATAAAGGATTCCCTAAAATATATATATAAAAATCATGAGTAAAACTCATTAAAACACAAGACTGGAACATAAAAAGTAATGATCCTGGTTAAAGACCAGAGCCTACTGAATACATTACCCATGTTCCTAACATAGTCAGCGACAAATCCTCTATCAAGGGTACAGAAATACTAAATATACAATAAACCTCCTTCTGACATGTTCTTACTGAGTTCTGGCATTGAACAGCTTAAGGAGTTTTCAGAATTAAAAAAACATGAAAATAATTATCCTAAGAAAATATTCCTTCTTCTTTGCTGTTTCATATTCGTTGTGGGCCTTTTTATAAATGCAGGAAGCACTCAAAAATCCCAGAGGTGAGCCAAACAGTCCTACTGCCTGCCCTAATTAGGTCGTTACAAAAGTGGATTCCTCTGCCTTAATTTTCTTAATTTACTGGTTATGAAGCTATGGTGCTTATTTTGTAAGGACTACTTTGGGGATTATATTTAAATATATTGTTTTTACAGAATGTTCTTCATTCCTTATTTTATTCTTGTTTCTCGTGATGCTCTTGATTTGCCTGATCATGTACTGAATTTTAAGGGGTACGCTATTAGTCATGAGAGACAGGCACTGCAGTAAATATGTTGGATGCTGTTTGATTTGGAATCTACAGTGTGATGATCTTGTTAAGCACATGGGTAGTCATAGGCAACACTTTGAATAAGATTATAAGGTTAAACTCTTCTTGATGGTGAGAGAGAAATAGAAACAGTGCACTTAGTTTTTCTCACACATTTGGGCTTTATATTAGATTAATTCTTAATGCATGTTGGGCAAGTTCAGAAGTTTAACTTCCAAGTTAGCTCAAATTATATCTGCTGTCTGTATGTTTTAAGGCCTCAGGCTAACTTGTAATGCAGTCTGACAGACGACCAGGACAACATCCTATCTCCTAGTTCCTACATGCAATGCTACAGATAGTGAATATCTGCTTCAGTACACACTTACCACAGGATCACCTTTTCCAAAGCTTTCAGTCATTAAACTGAAAGACACCTTTTTTGCATTTGTGAATCCATATCTGGCATTTCTTCTCCTTTACTCCTAGCAGGCTGGCTGACTGATACGTTACCTAGCTAACTGCTCGTCCTCCCTCCTCCCATAGACATGCTCACATCTCAAGAACAGAAGAGAAACAGTCAAACATCACATATCCACCATTCATCCACCACTATAAACTAAGTGGCAGACTGAGCAGAGAGCAAAACTGAATTCTACAATGAAACCGCACATAAACCATTTCTCTGGTGACCTAAGCCACCAAAAGGATACAGACATGACTTGATTATAGAGTTACTACTCTCCTTTCAGCACGTGCTGCGGTCGGGGAACTTGAGCTTGAAGCCAAGGGTAGGACATTGTTATGGCCAGTTGAATTCGAACTGTTGTGGTTCTTCTTTGCTTCCCTGCCTCACTAAGAGTGTGACAATGATGTTCCATGGCATAAGAAGGAGCTGCAGGGGAAGCTGCTCTGAGGTACCTTCAGTAGACACCAATGGCTGAAGAGGACCCTGGCTAACTTGGAAAGTACAAATTACTTGGTTATGGTTGTGCCCCCTTTTCTGTATTGACTTCATGCTTAGAAACAAGTGTGACTACAAAAATTACATTCAAAACAATGCAAGATTCCAGAATGAAATTTTTAATAGGTTGGCACATGTGTAATTTTTTTTTTTTTTACTGTGTAGTGTGCAAAATATTTACATGATTTATGGATATAATCTTGAACACCACTAAAATTTTAATTTTCTTATTTTTATTGAAATGATGAATTTCATGGGAAGGCCACAAAGCAAAGCAAAATAAAACAAAAACTAGATTAGGAGCTGTTATACATGGAGTTTCATATCTGGTCAGATGAGATTAATGTACCTGCCTGTGGCTCATGTATTACTCTCCCTAGCTAACCAGAAATGAAAAGTTATGTGCCTCAACTTATACTTTATTGTTTTTAATTTGTCACCTATCTTTGGAAAGGATAGAGAATCAATGTCATTCTATCAGGCTTTACCTTTTGTTTTATGACTGTGAAAGCTGGCTAGTCCAGCCTTTAATGAAACACTTCACGTTAAGTACTTAGTCAACAGATGAGAACATGTCTTCTGGGTCTAAGGAACAAATGACACACAGAGAGTAATTAAAGACTACAGATAGACCTTAAATCATTACTGAGACAGAAATGCTCCTATACTAGAATTTTGAATAGTGAAGAAAAAGTGTAAATACTATTATAATGAATCTTGTGTCTTGAATAAACCCACAATTAACAGTTGGCTAGTGAACTCCAGCAAACTGATGTCCTTTAATCTCAGGGCCCTCTGCTGTTTATGCCTGTAGTTTCACAGTGAGGGTTGGAAAATACACAGTCACACAGAAACATAGATACACAAATGTGCATAGAACAAGCACCTATACACAGTGAAAATTATCATCCTTGTAAGTGTGAAAACCTTTGAGACAATAAGGAAACAACTGCCACTAAATCTCTACTTTGTGGCTAGGAAGAAGCTGGAAGAGAAAGGTGGTGTCTGTGCATATGACGAGTAGAGCAGATGAAAAGGACTAAGACAGTAGGAATGAAGTGAGGAGGAATATGAATAGGACATTAAAGAAACTTATGAAAGTAGATTTCTTTTAATTCCTTGTGAGCAACAGTAATGCCAAAAGGAAGAAAAATTAAATGGAAACTTGTACAGAGAGCCAAAGATGTGATTTCTAAGGGCTTTTATTTTCATTGAGAATAAGAGAAATATTTAAATGATACAACCCTCAGGCTCATAAGCTTGGCAAATTTTATTAATTTTGTTGTAAAGACAGTCTTGCTTTGCCAAATAGATTTCACCAAGCTTTCACAGCCCTTTGTAAACCACTCTAGGCATTAAGAAACCATAAATTAAACAAAAATAATAAATATATAAATAATGAATTAAACTGAAACAATAGTGGCAGAAATCACAAACAAAATCCAAACTGAAGGCTCTTTGATGGAAAAATACTTATGCAGATATATAATGGAGTTACTGTTTTTCCTGTTTGCATCATTAATTTGCAATAAAACATGAATTAGGAACAGTTTTCTAAAAATGCCTTCCCGTCTGTTTCACAATATGAGACTTATTAAGGAATGTAATCTGTCAAATGCTTTCCTTTTAAAGATACGCTGCTTCTGGTTTGCCTTTGTAGTAAGAGTAATTTGTGGAGAACAGCTCTATAGTCTAGATGCATGCTGCTAGTTTTGTGTACAATGTTTTTTCCCCTGCTGTCCTATTCCATTTAACAAAGCAGTGCATTGTCTTTCAGATTTACAGAATAAAGTTGCAATGAGAACAGACAAGCTGAACATAAGGGAAGAGACCACTGGGGAAGGAGCAAAGGTCAGTAGTATCAGAAATGAAACTGCATTGTTCTGAAAAGGAAAAGTCACTCTGCTGCTGATATGTAGGCAGTAGACCAGAGAAGGAAACTCTATTTTGCATAATCCAACAGGAAGGACACAAACCCAATAGCTGAGACTTTCTGTCGTCATGCAGAGACTGCACTCCTAGACTAGGTCAGCAGGTGTCTATCAGGCCCTTCTTTCACAGTGTCCAGTCAAAGCACACTGGTGAGTGCTTTGATAATCTCAGTAAAAGTGGCATTCAAATTCTTCAAAGTGAAACTACTAACATTGTAATTGTTTTAACTTTTCTGCCTTCCTTGTTACATTACTACATTATTAACCTTCTACCCAAAGCTTTTGAAAGTGAACTGCAGTAAGTCACATCAAGCATTGCATGGTGCTTGGTGTGTCTGTGTGGAATTCACCTTTTATTTCTTTCATTGTGACTAATGTTGTATCACAAGATTCTTATTGTAAGCGTTCTTTCTGACCCTCCAAAAGTAATCAGAAAGATTTGTCCATTCCCATTAGACCTACATGGAGGGAAATAACAGCATCAGTGGTGAATTACAGGGTGAAAGAGGAATGGAATCAGAAAGTGCTGGTTTCATTAGTGTCTTCTTGTAAAAGAGAAAGGCTACTATATACAATTGTTAATACAGAAATAGACATGCAATGACGCCATACATCAAATGGCATTACTTACATCTACTTAGGAACAATGCTACTAATAAAATAAACCTGAATAAAACCCTTTTATGGGCTATTCAGATTAAAAAAAAAAACTGAATCACTGAGGCTTAAAAAAGAAGACAGAGTAAAAGGCTTTTTTTAAGAAATTGAGATTGAGAATGATGCCTTACTTGTCTTCACAAGACAACAGAGCAATGACTTTTAATTGTATTGTAAAGTCTATCTAAGAAAGCACAGGCAAGTTTAAGAGACTGTGTCCACACTAAAAAGCAACTTAAAGAAAAGCAATTATGAAAGGGATTTAAAGAGAATTAAAAAAAAATAAATCTTTTTCTATTCAGGCCACACTTCTCAAAACTGGGGTCTCATAATTCCTTTTTTTTTTTTTTCTTTTTTGTGTCCTTTCTATGCACTACTGTTCAGATTAACTTAAATTTTGTTTCCTAGCTTTAGCTCTGGTGTGATGTACCCTTATGTGCAGCGTAGCTACCAATGGAGCTTCTCTGCTCCTGAGTTTCCCCTGTGCAATGCTATCAGCATTCAGGAGGCACATTGATTTGCACCCATCTAAACAACATGAAATTCATCTTGGTCTCTGCTGAGGTAGTTCATAAAGTGTTAAATTTTGTGAAGAAAAATATTGAGATTATTTAAATAGTGTCTTATAGAAATTATTCACAATAAATGAGACCTATTGCAAAATGTAAGGATTAATTTATTAATCAGAGCTTTCTGAACTCTCACATTAAGCAGCTTTGTTATGCTAATTCCCTTATAAATGAATAATGGACTTATTCTACCATTATTGCCTATCATTTTAAAAGACTCATTTAGGAAATTAAGATGTCCTTTTCCCTTGAAAATTATGGTGTGTTTTATGGCACAAGTTTTTAAAATTGAATATTTGCTCCCTATACCATTCTGTTCTTCCCCTGCCCAGCTTGTACTCATCAGTCAACATTCAAATCAAACACAGCCATAACCATTTGTCATAAAAATACATACTATGTAGAAAGAGACATGGAGACAATGGGCTTTGAGAACAGAGACCCAAATCTAAAAAGCCGTTTACCTCTCAAATATCTGTGAATGTATCTTAGCTCCTATAGACATTTATATCAAATTCTGCTGTGAATAATGGCATAAAAGAAGAAAGCCAAGATGGTGCAGCTGTAGAAAGGCAGCAAGTCCAGTCACAATGTAACATATATGTTTAACAGGATAAAAAAATAAAAATCTGTATTACAGGAGCTTGGTTTTGCTGCACAATTTCCATGTGGTCTTAGAGATGTCATCTGCTCTTGCGTGTGTATGTACATGCTGTCATTCAATAATTAACTTCAGGTCCAAACCTACCTAGGAGTTAAATTTACATTGTCAGCTCTCTTACACTGAGGTCTTGGACTTTCTGGGGGAGAGTCCAGGCTAGATTGGTGCTTTGACATGAATTTTCTCTTGCGCACTATGCAGGGTTTGGAGAGGACTGAGGGAATGGGGTGAACAGGATTGAACCCACTACAAAGAGCTGCCAAGCAGACACACTGTCATTGCTGTGTCATAACCACATGACAAATATTCCTTTTTTAATAGTGTGCACCCTTGGCTGGCAAACATGAGTTTCCTCAATCCCAGGTCATGCTAATATGACCAAAATGGCCTGAGGTCCTAAAGGGTCTCTGACATCTCCTCTAGCAAGGGTAGAAGGGATTTTTATGCAACCTAAATTTGGGCTGATTTCAGGCTTCTTGTAATGCAAGTACCAGTAACTGCACTCCCTCCAGAACTTTCAACTCAGGAAAGTATTACCAGTTCCATGTGGCCAAACAACCAGCACTGTGGTTGAAACCAGGAGATTTGGCTTCCTTTCACCTATTTTGAAAGATGAAGTCTGGAAGAATGGACATTGTTTTGTGTCTCAGTTCCCTATCTGCAAAAACAGAAATAACATTCACACAAAGGGCTGTAAACTCTTCTGAAGCAGAGGTGCTTCTTACTTGGTTCCTACCACAAGATCTCTTAACACCAACACAAGAATCTCTTCTTTTATTAGCAGCTCTCTTTTTAAAATGTCAGTTACGCTAACATAGGTTTAAGGAAGGATAGCGTATTCTACTTCTAATGTGTCAGGACATTAATAAGAAATATGTTTAAATCTCTCCTCATATCCATAACCTGTAGGCTCCATGATCTAGGGTGCTGTTGATGCTAAGAATTTTTTTTTTAATAGAGTTGAACATGCACTCAGGATTTTCAATAATACAAGTAGTAATAAAAGTGTAAATGCTTCAATGGATCATAGAATCACTAAGGTTGGAAGGGACCTTAAAGATCATCAAGTTCCAACTCTACCCTTCCCCAAGCAGGGAACCCTACCACTAGACCAGGTTGCACAAAACCTCATCCAACCTGGCCTTAAAAACCTCCAGGGATGGGGTATCAACAACCTCCCTGGGCAACCCATTCCATTTCCTCACCACCCTTGTAGAGAAGAATTTCTTCCTAATATCTAACCTAAATCTCCCCTCTCTCAGTTTAATACCATTACCCCTTGTCCTATCACTATGTTCTCTGATGAAAAGTCCCTCTCCAGCTTTCCTGTAGGCCCCTTTCAAGTACTGGAAGGCCTCTATAAGATCTCCTCGGAGCCTTCTCTTCTCCAGGCTGAACAGCCCCAATTCTCTTAGCCTGTCTTCATAGTAGAGGTTATCCAGGCCTTTGATCATCTTGGTGGCCCTTCTTTGGACCCTCTCCAACAGGTCCATACCTTTCTTGTGCTGAGGGCACCAGAACTGTATGCAGTACTCCAGGTGTGGTCTCACCAGAGCAGAGTAGAGGGGCGGAATCACCTCCCTGGCCCTGCTGGCCACACTTCTTTTGATGCTGCCCAGGATGTGGTTGGCCCTCTGGGCTGCGATCGCACGCTGGTGGCTCATGTCTAGCTTCTCATCTACTACCACACCCAAGTTCTTTTCCTCAGGACTGCTTTCTAGCCATTCTCCTCCCAGCCTGTATTTGTGCCTGGGGTTGTGCCAACCCAGGTGCAGGACCTTGCACTTGGCCTTGTTGAACCTCATGAGGTTGGCATTGGCCCACCTCTCCAGCCTGTCAAGGTCCCTCTGGATGGCATCCCTTCCCTCTAGGGTGTCAACCACACCACACAGTTTGGTATCATCAGCAAACTTGCTGAGGATGCACTCAATCCTGCTTTCCGTATCTCCAACAAAGATGCTGAACAGCACTGGTCCCAGTCCTGAGGGACATCACTCATCATCTGCCTCCATTTGGACATTGAGCCATTGACCACAACTCTCTGGGTGTGGCCATCCAGCCAATTACTTATCCACCAAGTGGTCCATCTGTCAAATCCATGTCTTGTCAGTTTGGAGACCAGGATGTCATGGGGACAGTGTCAAACGCCTTGCACAAATCCAGGTAGATTACATCAGTTGCTCTGCCACCATCCACCATCTCTGTTACCTCTGTTACCTCTGATGATTCTGTTGAAGCCACAACTTTAAATAACAGACCTGCTTTTGCTTTAAAAATTGGTTTCCTAAGAGCAATCAAACCCTACTTGATTTTCCAATTCAACTGTTCTGTCATTTTTGTACCTGTGAACTCAGTCCCTTAGGGCTGAAAGACTAGCAAAGTCAGTGCAACTTTGGCTTGACTGTGGCAGAAATGTGAACAGTTCCTATAGCAAGAGAAAACACAAAGAAAATAGGAATAGCTCAGAGCAGAGTACACATTGTACCTTGTTTTGGCTAACAGGCTGCGATACATAATGACCAGCAGTTAAGTGGTTAAGGCTTAGAGAGAATTAGAGTCAGAACAAAACAGCTCTTTTCCAAACTCCAGTGCTGCTTAGGCACATTTCTGTGTGCTTCACCTACCATTTGGGTAATGAAAAAGAATGACAGAGTTCATAAGATTTAGAGTCGAGACTCTTATTGTAACATAAATTCCCTGTTCTTATGTGAGCTCCCAGTGTGACTTCCAATAACTGGATCTGAGAATTTTCCCCAGGTTACTAATAATGGGTTTGCTACCTTATGGTCTGTTTTGAGGAGAAGGTGCTTTAAATCATTATCATAATGGTTGTCTAGGAAAGAATACTTGTGTACAAAGTATTTTTCATCTCCTCTAGCCTTGTTTTCACAAGCTTATCAGTATATGAGTAATTAGGGTGTCGGAAGAAAAAAGAAAGAAGTTTTCACAACTGGGGCTCAGTTTTCATTTTTAGCTTAGTTTTTCTGAGTGAACAAAATCAAGGAAACACTTTTTTTTTTTTTTTTTTTTAAACCCAAATGGAAGTTCATATACCAGTTTTAATTCAAAGTTATAGGGTCAGCCTGCTGCCAGGAAATGAGAGGTCTTTGGAAAATAAGTACAGCTCCTTACTTGAGTGTGGGAGTCTAAAAGCCTCATAGGGAGAAGTCTACTTTGTTTCCTTTGAGTGTCAAATCAATGTGTGATTCAGGGGACCAAACATATATAGAACAGATTCCTCATAGAGCGGACATATAAAGCAACAGATATCTCTAGAAAGTTGTGAGAGAGGGAGAAGGAAAGAGTTCAGACCACTAAATTACAAGGCAAAGTAGATGACGTGGCCATTTTGCTTCGTTTTCACTGATGTCACTTAGAACCCCTTTGCGAGAAAATACAAAGCATACAGCTTTAAATGCTCTTTGGGTAGAGGAAAAAGGAAAAAAAAAAATCCTCCAAAATAAAGCTGCAATTCTCTTTTGGGCTTCTTCATTTTACATCTGATCCTTCAGCTGTTGGTTGTCCTCGCTGTAGCCCAGAAATGCAAACACACACCGTTTCTCTTCTCTCTGAGGGCCCTCCTTTTTGCCAGATTTGCCCACACTGCTCCTACAGTGATCCAAGGATTGGAAATTTTCTTGTGATTGGCCCTGCTCTCTTCTGATAAGTCTTTGGGAGGGCTGCTAGCAATTTAACTGCATCTGAAACCTTTAATAAGTGAAACAGTGGAACAAAGAGGGTGGCACTAGAAGTGGAAACAAATTCTATAAGAACTATGTGAAATTTGGTAAGCTGACCCTGTATTTTCAAAAGTCTTTACTCTTGCAGCTTTCTGAGAGCTGGATCTCATCTGCTTTGGAACCTGTAGCAGGAAGAGAGCCAAACATTTGATCATTATCAGTGATTTATGAAACCCACATAATTCCAGGCTATTATCTGACAGTACTCCAATGCTGCTGATAGTCTTATGCCCTTTCCTATTTCCTTTTTATTTTAACACTTCTGGAGTGTGATTTCCTCAACATAAATTAAAAATGTCCACGAATGTTCCTAATTGCTGTGATTCTGAATTGAAAATCAATAAACAAATCTCCAGAATTTCTGATATCCTTGTTTTTAAGGATCAAATATAAGTACCCACCTATTCACATTTTTCCAGACGAAGAGAGAAAAAAATACTAAGAAACATAAAGAGTGTGAAAATGGAAGGTATAGTTTTGGTGGCTATTTAAACATGGGATTTGAAGCCATGGATTTGGCAAGTTCTGAAGGATAATACACAGTACGATTTTTTTTTCAGAACCAGCGACTGTTTCTGCTTTACACCGCCAACATGTGACCCTTAAGACACAGGTAATACATAATGATAACCTGTAGAAATGGTGTTCACCATAAATTGCTGAGGATTCTAGAGGGAAATACTGAAGGTGCTACAGCAGAGGGGTCAGCACACACAGACTTTACAAAAAAATCTAGGGAAGAGACAGAGCTCAAGGAAAGCTGGAGCTGGAGAGCTTCCCTTCTTCTTCCCTTCCCTTCCCTTCCCTTCCCTTCCCTTCCCTTCCCTTCCCTTCCCTTCCCTTCCCTTCCCTTCCCTTCCCTTCCCTTCCCTTCCCTTCCCTTCCCTTCCCTTCCCTTCCCTTCCCTTCCCTTCCCTTCCCTTCCCTTCCCTTCCCTTCCCTTCCCTTCCCTTCCCTTCCCTTCCCTTCCCTTCCCTTCCCTTCCCTTCCCTTCCTTCCCTTCCCTTCCCTTCCCTTCCCTTCCCTTCCCTTCCCTTCCCTTCCCTTCCCTTCCCTTCCCTTCCCTTCCCTTCCCTTCCCTTCCCCCTTCCCTTCCCTTCCCTTCCCTTCCCTTCCCTTCCCTTCCCTTCCCTTCCCTTCCCTTCCCTTCCCTTCCCTTCCCTTCCCTTCCCATTTAGCCCAAAGCCTCTCAGTTGTCAATTTTAATTCCTTTTTTCCTTCCTCTCTCAACTTTCAGAATAGACTTGTAATTCTTTTAACTTTTGGCTTATTTTGGAAGAGCATTTAGTAATAGTTTTCTCTCCCTTCCCCTCCACACATTTAACGTGAATATATTTAAGGACTCTTCAGTCAGACAGTAAGAAGGCTATTGTTACAAGCAGTGTTTGATTTCAGACTATTCTATGTTTCAGCTAAAAATACGGACATTTCACATCTCTGTTTTTCCATTTCACTGTGTGATATTTCCACCTGCAGGACGCAGGGCAGTGACAGCATTTCAGAGTTTGACCTCTTTCTAACTGATACAGCAAAAGGGTGGTTTGGGCTGGCAAAGAAACCAGCGAATACACAAAACCAAAGTGCATTTCTGGTGCTATTTAGGAGGGCAGGGTTTTAATGCATATTTAAGACACAGTTAAAAAGATGGTTTATAATAAATAGATCTGTAAGTACTCATTGATAAAAAAACCCCTTCCACATGCAGATATATGTATATATAACCACTAGGATTTTACAAATATTAGAAATGGCTGACCTGTATTTTTCTCTCTGCTTTTCTTCACAGTTCATCTCTGTTTGATTTCTCGTCTTGTGATGCAATAGTGGTCTTTTACCAGTGAAAAGCCAGTCTAATTATCAAGTTATAAAAGCAGACCGTAGAGAAAGTGAAATAGACAAAGAGGGGAAAATGCTCAGCATATTTGAAAGCTGTTGACAATTAACTGTTAGTCCTAATTTTTAACAGGAAAACATTAAAATGACGTCAAAGACTTCCTCAGTATGTGAAAGGTGTTCTTTAAATAAATGTGCTCATTTTAACTTCTCCTGAGGTTGTAAATCAGAAATACTGTTACATTTTTATTTACTGCCTGCTGAGAAACATAAAGATGAATTCTTACTCCATTCCATCTTTTTGTCACACTGCATGTTTTGTTTATAAACAACTAATATTGCACAATTTTTTTGTAAGAATGCTTCATTCCAAGCAGGACACTAAAGCTCACAGAGGATGAATGTCCAGCAGCTTGGTAGAAATCGCAGATACTGAAAAAAAGATGGCTTGAATTTCTTGAAAAAGGAGAGTAAATAGAAGTTATCTTGTTCATTTGTTATTTATAGTATTTTGCAGAATAGAATCATATTTCAGAAGAAGGAAGAAAAGGTACATCTTGTTCTTAAGCCTTCTCAGTATCTGATGGAGAGTTTTGGGGAAAAAATGGTTTCTGAATTATTAAAAAAACATTTATAAGAAGCATAAAGATCCTTCAAGTAATCTGCTTATTTTAGCTGTGTATTTGTGCATTACATTGAATTTGTCATGTCTTTCATCTGTTCCTGTACCTACCTAAGTACTAATTCAGACATTCAGAGCAGACCTAGTGATCCAAAGTTCCATACCATTGAAAATTCAGTCACCCGAGTTCATGCTTCCACCCTAGGTTTAGATAGACAGCATGGAAGAGGGGCCTTTAGGTGGATCTAAACATGACACAGCTGAAGAAGGATGGAAATGGGATGTCCAGTGAAACCTCAGGTTTTCTCCATTTTCTAGCTAAATAATTAGTACCTTGGAACTACTGTTATCAAAGGTAATCATTGGATATGACAGCTCAATATGGACATCTGGCTTACATATTAGCACATGTGGAAGAACATTTCCTTTACTTTTAAAGTAGCCAAGATTTCACCTTTGCAGAGGAAAAATGTTTTGGCAATGTCCTCCGTGTTATATAGATAATTAAAATGATACAGGTAAAGGAATTTTTGTATTTTGCATTTAGCCAGTGTGAAGATAGGAGGATTCTCACTAAAAATCAGTGCAGGCAGGATCAGACTTTACAAAGTCAACGTACAGGCACAATTTAAGATGTGTGCCCTTTTCTAAATCTATTTTCAACCTCTAGCTGCTCTATTTCTTTTTTTAAAATTGTTTAGACATTTTCCCATGGGAATTGCCATGAGTTAGTTATCCCAGTGTTAATTTTAGCCAAATCACATGAGAAAAAAAAGGAAATTTTCATAAAATGGATACTTATGCCTTGTGCACTCTCCTGCTATTCCTTTTTAATTGAATAGGATAGCTGAACAAATGGCCATAGCAGATGATGAAATAAAAAATAATAATAATAATCTGCACATCTTCAGAGTGTTATACAAATTAGCTAATTAATGCAACAATCTTTCAAATTCTAGGTTTTTTGCTGAAGCATGTACTGATGAAAGACAGTGTCAATACACAGGTTATTGTCCGCAGGCAGATGGTCTCTATTGGTGTTAACTAAGTAAGATGTAGTAGAAAATGATACAAAGTTGTAGTGTTAAGTCAGGAGACTAAAAATTTTGTTGGTTCTTTTTGGTTTTGTTTCAATTTATCTAATAAAACTATCCAAGGAAACAGTTACGTAGCAAGGGTATTTGTGTAGTTTATGGGATGGAGCATGCAGACTTGATGTCAACATTCAGAACAGAAATAAATGGCTTGTTAATGTTTTAAAACTTAATTCTTTATGTGTACATGTTTTATACAAACCTTGTCAGTTCTAACTAGGGTCTGAATTCAGATATAAATCAGGATGTTGCTCTTCTTTTCATTTGGAAACACTCAGTTAACATTTGAACTTCCCTGAGTGGTTCCTTCTGCTTTGCCCTTACAGTTATTGAAAGGATGAAAATCACTGCAGTGATCAGAACCACTGTATCATTAATAACATGGAGAACAGAGAGTTGTTCTTACATAAAACTCCTGGTGATGTTAGTAAGACTTTTGGGATTAACTAATTGATGTACATGAAACTGCACAGTTGTCCATCTCATGCAAGAGAACAGCAGCAAATTTAAGAATCAAATTCACCAGTAGGTTCTGACTGCTTTGTATTGCTACAGTGATACAAAACAAAGAACATACAGATCAAACTGACCCAGATAATCCTGTGAGGTAATATAAATACTCATTTAACTCCTCCCATTCAGATTGTATTTGCCCTGTATGCAGCTGTGTAGTCCTAGCTAGGATGTGACTTTTAGGTTCAGTGCTAGTTTAAAACAGTGATGTCAAATCTAGAAGTTGTTTTGTATGTTGCTATCAAGAAAATATCCCTTTTTCATCTTCTATCATATGATACTGTGCAAAAGGTGTTAATAACAGTAGCACTATTTTCTTGATGGGGAAATGGTGACTTCAGAAGATTTGGTCTTGCTGAAAGACCTGATTTCACACGAATATTCACATGCTAGATGCATGAAAATGCTACTCCAGAAGCTCCTATTTCCAGCCTGTTTCACAGTCAGCCTTGTTACCATGATCATGGGCCATGCTAACAAACAGGTCTCAGGAGCTCTGGGACAGAAGATGTTATCCACCTTGTAGTAATTTACATAGACATGTTTACACTTGGCAGTGGAATGGAAATTTTACCAATTCATCTTCCATTTAATTTTCAATCCCTCTAGACCATATTTGTCAAAACTGAAACTTCTAGGCTTAGTCTGGGTGTGAATCAGTCAAACCGTCTCTCTCCTTCTGGAGCTTGGATTAGAAGTGGGATGTATGATTTCATTTTTTATTCCTTTTCATGTTTTTACAAATATTTTTATTAGAAAAGCCAGTGTCTAATTAATGAAACTGTGATGAAGAAAGAAACAATAAAATACCAAATTTCCAGATGACATTTTACTGTACTTTTGAATGTACTGGAGTTGCAGTAATGTAAGAAAAGCTATTGGAAACTGGTAAGAATCCATCAAAAACACTTGCTTTAAATGTTTTCCTGTTCACTAAATTCTGTAAAAGTCCTGTGAATGTTCAGTAATCTTCACTTTTTGTAATTTATGTTGTGTTTTTCTTGTGTTTACATTTTGGTCTACAAATTTTACCATAAATATCTTCAGTGGAAGTGTAACATCTGGTTTGAATTTGGCACATTTTAAGCAATTCTCCAGTTGGTGTGCAGACAACACAGTCAAGTGATTACTCTAGCCTTGCTTACAAGAGATAGAAGCATTTCCAAGTAGGGAATTTTAGCTTTTATGTCTATATGGGTTGTACAGTCATATAGTTGAGTAAAGTCTGTTATATAATTCCCATTTCTGTAATTCATCTAGTTAGCCCTTCATGATTTATACCTTTTGGACATGTTCATCACTGAAATACATGCCTGCCAATGACAGCTTCATTGTTCTTCAAGCCTAGCTACTTAGATATCTTTGAGGAACTGAGTACAGAATCTTGTTATATTTTGGAGATTTTATTTTATTTCTTCACAATAAGATGTTCATTAAAGTCTTGAAAAATTCCTATTGATGCCAAGGGGACTGGAGTCAGGGAGTCAGACCTGGCAGTAGGGACACTTACTGAATTGTTTTATGAACACCTCTAAAATGCATTGCACTTCAGTCCTCCCTTATATGAACATCTGTTACATTTGAAAGTGATAGAAGAGATTTTCCAGTCATGAAAATGTTGCGATGTTGAAATCAACCATCTCCAAAAAGCAAAAACATGTCTGATGGTCTTATGTGACTTGCTTGTTTTGAAGAGAACTAATATATATATTTGATATATATATATACACATTATACATATGTAAGGGGATAAAACAGGTATTCAGAAGTAATTCTGCTATAAAAATACATGCAGAAAGGAAGATACCTGCATAGCAACCTCTCTTTCCTGATTAACCACATTCCTTTGTAAGCAGATGCAGATGTTTGCCACATGAGAGCAGAAAAAATGAAATTTTTCAGTGTGCTCTGTATCTGCAATGAATTTAATGCGATGTACATGTGAACATCTGTTATACATTGAAGTATTTTTACTAGCAACTTCAAGGAACGTAAGACTATAAAAGGACTATAGCTAAAATGGGAAAAATGGGCTTACATGAAAAAAGACATGAGGGTCTTCTTTCAGTGAATGTGGTAATCAGCTCTAAAGCTAGTGAAAAACTAGGAGCATTTTAGGAAGGTGAATGCAGGGGGTAGCTTTGGTTAACTATACCAGCTTCACTCATCTGTGTCATTATTCAGCTGTAGTGACTTGATTCTCAAATTGGAGACCTTATCTTGTAGGTGAGTTCAGAATCATCAGCAGAAAGGATGTGATGACTCCTACTACAATGGTGTTACAGCATTGGTGGATAAGGGAAGAGCAACTGAGGCCATCTACCTGGACTTTTGCAAAGTATTTGACACTGTCCTGCACCATAACCTTGTCTCTAAATCGGGGGGACATGGACTTGATGTACAGACCACTCAGTGGATAAGAAATTGTTTGGATGGTCACACTCAAAGGGTTGCAGTCAATGGCTTGATGTCCAAATAGAGTTCAGTGATGAGTGGCATCCTTCAGGGCTGGTATTGCGACTGGTGTGATTTAACATCGTTATCAGTGACATGGACAGTGGGATTTAGTGTACCTTCAGCAAGTTTACTGACAACACCAAGCTGTGTGGTGCAGTTGACATGCTGGAAGGAAGGGACTCCATCCATAGGTACATCGACAGGCTTGAGAGATGGGCCCACACAAACCTCATGAAGTACAATACGGCCAAGGGCACATGGGTTGGGACCATCCCAAGCACAGTTACAGCCTGGGTGGCGAATGTATATAGAGAAAACCTCAGGAAAAGGACTTGGGAGTGTTGGTTGATTCAAAGCTCAACATGACTCCACAAGGTACACCTGCAGCCCAGAAAGCCAAATGGATCCTGGACTGCATCAAAAGAAACATCGCCAGAAGGTCAAGGGAGTTGATTTTCCTCCTCTACTCCACTCTTGTAAGATCCTCCTGGAGTACTGTGTCCAGTTCTGGGGACCCCAATATAGGAAGAATATGAAACTCTTGGATTGAGTCCAGAGGAAGGCCACAAAGATGACCTGAGGGCTGGAGCGCCTCTTCTGAGAAGACAGGCTGAGATCTCTGGTTTTTCATACTGGAGAAGAGAAAGGTCTGAGGAGACCCTGTAGCAGCCTTCCAGTATCTGAAGGGGGTTACAGGAAAGCTGGGCAGGAACTTTTTACATCTAGGACAGGGGGAAATGTTTTCAAACTGGAAGAGAATAGATTTAGATTAGATATTAGGAAGAAATTCTTCAATGTGAAGGTGGTAACACCGGAACAGGTTGCCCAAGGAAGTTGTGGCGGCCCCCTCTCTGAAAGTGTTCAAAGACAGGTTAGATGTGGCTTTGAGCAACCTGGTCTAGTGGGAGGCATCCCTTCACATGTCAAGCAGGTCAGAACTAGATGATCTTTAAGGTCCCTTCCAACCCAAACCATTCTATGATTCTGTGGTTCTACGATTCCTGGAACTCCTTAATGGTGACATAAATTCTTCTGTAAGTCCTCCAACTTTTTCCTGTTGCTATGTCTTAGGTTTTGATGTTTAATATTCTTCCCACTCTTTCTTGAAAAGAAACGCTGTAAACAAAAGAACACCAATGAAAAAACAGGGACTCTTTCTTCTGAGAAACACAATATACTCCTACACATGCACCGCCAATGCTAGAAATAATATTTTGATTTAGAAGTTGAACTGTGATCGATGAATATAACATTGCAACAATTATTTTTCACAAATTATATGCTCAGTGAAAACTCATGATATTTGATTGGAATTTTTCCTTAAATTCAACTGATTTAGAATCAGATCCAGAGAGTTAAAAAGGAATTTCACTGTTTTTTCCCCTGCTGTTCTCTTTGGACCTCATACAACCTGTTTAAATAGAAAAAGGGTAATTTTTATTAAATGTCAACATTTGCTACTACTCAGGTAGCAGTATTTATTGGCTATTTTCTTTAATCCATGAAAATGTGCTAATTCTAAATAAACAACCCAAAATCACCTAGTAGAAGCATACAGAGAAAAACACTCAAGGACTTAAAATTGTTTTCCGGTGGTTTAACAAATGAGGATAGCACAACAAACATTTCTTTGACCTTTACTCTGAACATACACAGCTGAAGTCTGCAAGGCATGCTAATAGAATATTCTTTGTAGCTTTCAAGAAGAAAGAGCTCTTTTCTGACCCCAGGTTTTTTACATTTTCCCATTATGTAGATTGACTGTTTTGATAGGCTAAGGTGACTGATGATAACAGAGTCTCAAGGTAGGAATGAATCTGATTGTCTGTGAATTGGTAGAGAAATGAATACTCAAAGCAATTGTCAGCTAGATTATTGGCTTTGCTTAGATGAAAATCAAATAAAACTTTGAAGCAGCTAATAACGTTAAGAATTGTCATTGAATGACAATACCATCAAAACTGAAATAATAGAGACCAAAATACAGTAAGAGGTAAAAAAAAAAGAAAAGGAACAAACAAACAAGCAAACAAAAAACCCAAAAACCTGGATATTGTCTTTCTTATCTATCATTTTGATTGTTTAGTTCGGAGAAGAAATGAAATTAAATGATCTCTCTGGCAGTTGAAAAAATGTCGCAGGCATCAGCTACAGACTCAGGTTACACTGCTTTCCTAAGGAGCTCAAATCCTTTAGCAAAGCTGTTGTATCTATACCACATCTCATAAGGTGTTGGGTGACAAATTATAGTTTGTTATAAGACTGTCAACAGATGTAAAGCAATCCTGATTTAGATACCTAAGCCTCAAAGATAAGATATGAGATACACCCTGATTTTCAGTGAGTGTCATCATGTGTAAGCCAGGGAAGAGTCCTCTGTGCTAGTATTGATTCAGAATGACATAACTATACAATATGCTGCAGATTCGTTTAGGATTACTGATTTAACTTTAATACATTGGTCTGAAAACTGTAATGATTTAGGAGTAATTAAACCTCAGCTGTAGGAGCAGTATGGATATGTATGTAAGGTAATCACACACTCTCCCAGTTTAATTTGCCACTGAATTTGAATCAACACCAGCCCTTTAGATAAAGATCCAATCTCAACCTTTTTGATAAATGAGTCCACAGAGAGGCAAATTATCTGTGATTCATAACCCCATCAAGTTCTTTAATGTTTTTGGAAGGCCAACTGTAAAATTATAATGGATACTCAATTTTGAAAGGCTAGTTAAAGAGTTTTATGGTGTTGGAAAAAGCACTGAATACAATAACAAATATTTAAAATAAAGAGCTGTTTTAATTGGTTTACCAAGATGCTCTGAAAATACAAGCAAGGCACTGCACTCTTAAAGTGCTTCTACCCAGTGACAGGCCCTCACTTAGTAAGTTAATGAAATTCATGCTAAATAACTTGTAGTATCCTAGATACAGAGCTTGGGTTTAAGAAGGGGAAGAACTGTCGTAGCTAATGCTGAAAGCCTGTGTTGTTTTAAGGTTAATCCATTTATTGGAGAAGAATTTTTGCTTATGAAAATTGCTAGAACTATTGACACATCTGCTAAATTGGGAACAATGTTTACCAGCAGAATATGGAATTCAGTGGTAATAACCACAGTGAATTACTGTGCACTAGAATATCTTTGAATTCTTGTATCTTTCATCACACACCTTTTTGTGCTCAGTAATCCCTAAACCTACATAATACAGAGAAAATGGCATTCAAAGTGATCTTTATGAACGTTTTTTGTGTTTCATAGCTTGAAGATAAGAGCTTCTGTCTGCTGTGGAAAGACTCTGTCAACAGAATCTGCTTGATCAAAGCATCCTTTGTCAGTTATTAGTAGGAGAAGTGAAAATCCACTAAGTTGTGATTCTCTGTTATCTGTAGCATTTTCAGCTTGCAGCTTTTGCAATTTTCATGCTTCCCAAATTGTAACAATAGCTTAACATTTCAAATATGTTTTTGGCATGCAGCTAGGAGAATAGCAGGGGAAGTATTTGTTTCTTTATTTTGGAAAGTAATTGAGGTGTTTTTTTCCCCTCCTGCAACTTATTTCTGCTGCTGCTTGTTCTGTTCTCCTTCATTTCTGGACTTCTAATGAATGCTGATATGAGCCATTAGCCATCATAACTGCATAGGTCCCCGCTTAGCCTATCTGGTAAACTAAGCTACCATCACATGCAGGACATTAGCCAAAGCAAGGTAAGAAAAAATGAAAATAAAATCACTTTCATTGTAAAAGCAAATGGTTCTTGTAGACAAAGTTGAAAGACAGAAAACAATAAGATGTGAGGTAATGTTGGACTCTTAGTCGTCCACTTGCTCCTGTGAAAGGGGACTTTCCAGTATCCTTTCTTATTTCCTGTTACTCCTTCTTCATTTAAAAACCTTTATATATTGTATTTCCTCCTTACTGTTTCCAATATTTTTAAACAATTGAATCAGTCAAATGACTGACTTCCTCCACTACGCCTCATTAAGTAATTGAGTTAAATTGATTCAAAATAAAGTGACACACTTTATTTTACAATGATTGGTTTGAATCAACATTTGCCTTTTTTCCATTGCCACTTCATCACAAGCTTTTTCTCTCTAATGTTCCCACAGTTCTTTTATTGTCTTAAGAAAGGCAAGCAGTGAACATAAGCATTGTTCAGTTATATCTGCAAATGATACTGTGCCAGGATTCTTGTGCTCCTTTATGATTATTACAGCTGTTTTTAAAAATGTACGTACTTTCACACCACTGAAGAAAAAAATCTCCCAAAATCTCCAACCAATTTTTAAATTTTTTTTTTCCTCAAATTGTTCAGGAAGATTTTCAAAGAAAAAAAAAAAAAAAGAGAGATGGAATTAAAAAGACCCTGAAAAATGCTTGTCATAGTATAAAATCAGGTTTTGTGGGTGTTCTTAAAAGACATCTACCAGATTATAAAAAAAAAATTACTTCATTTTTAGGTGATAATTGAAAACATATGGGGGAAAAGGAGAGAAAAATTATTCTTTTTTTCCATTGAATAAGTGGAGAAGTCTTTCTGTAATGCCTTTCTTTGTATGTATGATTCACCGATTAACACTTTAAACCATTATGAGCTTTAAACTAGAGTAATAAGACCAAATGTCAGAAAATATAAGGATAGATAGAGATCCCAGATGAATCTTTGAACTTCAATGCTTTATTAACATATCTGTTCTATTATTCCTGACATTAAATTCCACTAGATGATATTCTTCAGGGAATAAATAACAAGCCTGAAACCTATGTTACTTTGACACTTCCTCTTCTGATAGCTGCTGGCAACAGCAGGTTACTTTACTAATAAGAAAAGTGTATTTCTAAAATGTCAGTGATTGCAATCAGATTTTCTTTGAATGTATTTACTTAATATAGCAACAGGGAAGAAAAGAAAAAAAAAAAAAAAAAAAAAAGGAAGACACTCTTATTGTTCTTAGGTCTGAACTTATCCCAGTAGCATTAGAAAAACACGAATGCTTTATTGGTTACGTCGCTCAACCAGATTAATGTTCCAGGACTTTTTCCTGGAGAATAGATTTTGACTTGTGCATTGGAATATAGCTAATGATACAGTCTTAGTCTTGCTGTTGTTGGAAGATTGTTATTTATAATTTCTTATAATCACAACGTGCATTTTAAAGAATATTACCAAGGGGGAGAATACTATGGATGCTGATTCTTTAATGTTAAAATAACAAAAGTATTCCTGTCACCAAGGCTGCAGTAATATTAACTTGTGCAAATAAAACTAAATCAGAACTTCAAAATATATATATACACATTGTCTATTTTGCTTTCCCATATTTTCATAATAAAGCTCTTAAAATCCAACAAGCTACTTTCATGCATTTAAGAGTATTATTATGTACACAATTTAGGTTTAAATAAAGGGCATCTAAGTTTGTTATCTCCTGAATTAAATGAGTATCCATCAGTACTAACATCACTGAGAAATGTACAGAATTTATCCTAGAATGCATACACAAAATAAAAAGGTTTTGAATGTCAAAGGTTTTGGAGGACCTTTATAATTGTTACTCTATGAGTGATGTTTATAGTAATGAATTACTTTGTATTTATTCCAGAGAGAAAGCTTCTTTCAATTCATAGGCACATTCATATGAATGAAGAACAAGGGCATGGATAAATATTTCTTTTTATAGTCATATGACTTAGCTTTTATTCTCATGAAACACTGATAGTCTGGGAGATGCAGTGAAACTATAAGAATTGTTTACTCACCAGCTAAGATTAAGAAATCCAAAAGTCTGTTCTTCAAAGAGCAGGAAGACTACCGATTAGGAATATCTTGTACAAACTGTAGGACATTCAACAGGGCCAAGTGCAAGGTTCTGCACCTGGGTCAAGACAATCCCAAACACAAATACAGGTTGGTTGGAGATTGGATAGAAAACAGCCCAGAGGAGAAGGACTTGGGGCTGATGGTGGATGAGAAGCTCAATATGAGCAGGCTAAGTGCACTTGCAGCCCAAAAAGCCAACCGTGTCCTGGGCTGCATCAAAAGAAGCGAGGCCAGCAGGTCAAGGGCGGTGATTCTCCCCCTCTTGTTCACTTTCATGACGCCCCACCTGGAGTACTGTCTCCAATTCTGGAGCCCCCAACAGAAGAAAGACATGGAGCTCCTGGAGACTGTCCAGAGGAGGGCCATGAAGATGATCCGAGGGCTGGGCACCTCTGCTATGAAGACAGGCTGAAAGAGTTGTGGTTGTTCAGCCTGGAGGAGAGAAGACACAGGGGAGACCTCATAGCAGTCTTCCGGTACCGGAAGGGGGCCTACAGGAAATCCAGGGAATGACCTTTTACAAGGGCATGTAGCTAGAGGACAAGAGGTAATGGCTTAAAACTAGAAGAGAATACCTTTAGAGTAGATATTAGGAATTACTTCTTCACTATGAGGGTGCTGAGACACTGAAACAGGTTGCCCAGAGAAGTTGTGGAGGCCCCCTCCCTGGAGGTATTCAAGGGAAGTTGTGGAAGCCCTATCCCTGGGAGTGTTCAAGGCTAGGTTGGATAGGGCTCTGAGCAATCTGGTGTGGTGGGAGGTGTCTCTGCCCATGACAAGGGGGTTGGAACTAGAAGATCTTTAAGGTCCCTTCCAACCCAAACCATTCTATGATTCTGTGATCTGGAAGGCAGTCAAAACTAAAACCAAGAAGAGGCAGTCAAAAAAGGGTTCAATACAATACTTGTTAGGCATATAAGGTATCAAATAAATGCCATCTTCGTGTTCATTTGCATAAAGTGAACATCTTCCCTATGCTGGTTAGGAAAGATTTGTCTCTTGTTTAGGGTACTTTCTGGGTAGCTCTACTTCTAGATCCTTTTTCCTTGATCAAGTGAGGATACTGAAGTGATCATCCTACAATCCCATCAGATTGTAGTGTTTCTGCTGTGGATTTTGGAATGAAACAAAGTGGAAGCTATCCTAAAATGGACAGAAACTTGGATTATGTAAATATTTCTGATGTGTAAACAAGGATGAGCTACAAATAAAATATTTGCTTGTGTTGAAACATGCCCAGAACAGACAAAATCGTGATTGGTTCTAGTCCTTTTACATTTGTAACTCTTCTGAAGTCCTGTCTTTACCTTTTACAGCTTTCTTAGGACCACTGCTATTATTGTTGCTACTTTCTGTCTCATATTGTCTTCTTCATCTGAAGAGAACAAACATCAGAGGGCAGTTGCCTTGAGGACATAATACTGTGCTGCAAGCAGGAGAAATATGGAATATGAAAGCAATGGTGGCATGACAAACTCTTTTCGATCAAAGTTAGAGAGGCAGATAGATTGCCCTTAGGATGAGTACACACACTTGCAAAATGGCACACTTTGTAAATGCGTTGGAAAATAATACATTTTGAAAAAACAGTGTTCAGTAAATAAATGCCAAATATAGGGAAAACTGGTTGGTGGTATGACTGATGGAAGAAATTGATCTGATCAGGCCTCTGCATTACAAGGCTGAAATTGAGAATATGAATTCTGTTAATGAATAATTCATAGATCATGTTTGGGAGCTTCACATGTTCATAGGGCTTTAGAAATGTTAACTGAGTCACAGAACCGTGCAGCGAAGGCTGAGGTCTATAACTGTAGAAATGTAGAGCCAGAAAAGACTTCTGGAGGTCATCTAGACCATTTTTCTGCAGGAGGCAGAATCAGTCATACCCAGATCACCCCAGTAACATTTGTATAATTTCCTTAATTATACATAATATGTCTGGTGAAGGAGATTCCACAGCCACCCTGGGTAGCTGTTCACGACTTTCATTGTTGTCATAATTAGAATGCTTTTCCTAATACCAGCTTCATTCTGACTGGTCTTAATGACAACAATTTATTTTCCTTAACTGTCCTAAATGGACAATATTCCTCTTATGACTGCAAAGCTGGCTGAATAGAAAAAAATAACATGGAGGTTGGATTTAATTCAAGGACAGAGTAATAAACATGGAAATAGTACTTTGCTTAGGTGCTAAATATCATAAAAATGCATGCCAGAGTTTCTCTTGATGTAAGTACTTTTTATTACTCTCCTATGGATTTTTATTTAATTTTGAGCATGATCCGATACAAGAAGATATTAACCCTTTAATAATAATACAAGAAACATAATACAAGGAGTATGAATGAAGTAGCCTTAAATTGACAAGCACAATACATGATTAATTCACTGTTCTCTTTCACAAAGAAGAATCTGCTGTCTTTGAATGAAGTAAAATACAGTTTCCTTCCTAGGTTTGGCCTTTACTATTCAGTAAGTGAACAAGATGAGAGATTCTGTCCCATCCAGCTCCAGGGCACTAAGTCTCTCACCATGAGGTCATTCTGCTTCAGGCATGCAAGGCATACAGCTTTGCAATGTCCTGCTGTGCATAACAAACATGGTGGTCTCATAATAATTATGGACAAGCTTGTAGTTTTGTGTTCTGTTCACTTCATTAATCTCCTCCTTGCCTATACCTGTATGGCTCTGCCAAAGGATGAGAACTGTTTTGCCTTACCTCTAGTTCATAGAGAGAATTGCCAATGTATGTTTTTTCCTTTATACTCTTGTCTGGAAAAATGCAATTTCTCTGTAATGACTTACGAACATTCACCTGACTCAGGCTATGCAATCAGAAGGGAGAGAACTTTTCTCTGGCAATAAATCCATGAACAAAATCAAAACCAGACAGATAAAATGAAGCTTGTTCAGCTCGTATCTTTAAATGTTGAAAAGTGTTTTACTCTATACAGCACATAGCTACCAAAAGATTTAATCAGAAAGAATAAAAATGGTGTTCACTTCAATGTTTTCTGTCTGTTGAAATTGTTGGTAGGAGAAATGGTTGCATTATATGAAAAATAACATTTACTTAGAAAGTCTCATGTCAAGAAAAAGAAGAAAAATGCTGACAATATTCTCTTGGAACAAAATATATTTTTTCAACTTATATGAAATATGCTTCTTTTCCCTTGGGTCTGGCCACTGCAAAACCTTCTCTCATACACTAGATAGATTAATTTCTCCATAAACATGCCAGGTTTGATATATACATTAAAAAAATATCTGCACACTGAAACCATTATACATGTATTCTTTATTAAAAAAAAAAAAGGTTTTGCCAGTCTTAGAGGCAAAGTCACTAAATTGTACTCACTGGTGGGCAAATTTCTGTGATCTATATGTTCTAAATTAGTTCCCTAAAGGACTTGTTGTATCTGTGGGAAGATAGTAGGATTACTTGCATAAGGATTACTTGTGGTAAAGTAAAATTAGAATTTTTGCCCTCTGTTTTACTAATATTCAGAACAAAATATTTCAAAATGTGTGGACTGTCATTTTCAGTCATGTAAGTAAAGGGTATATATAAGGTAAAGTACTTTAAAATGCAAAATTTCTATCAAACTTCCACGATGAGCATAGGAAAAAACCCATTTCTTACATGAACAGATGCTGAACTGAAATTGAAGGAAAGTTATAAAGAAATACAGTGACAATGCACAGTTTTTTGGGGTATTTTCTGTTAAACAAACAAACAAAATTCAATGGCTGTTCCAGGCTCTAGATTATCTTCTTAGAGAATTAAAAATCAAAGTTCTGCAAAAGCAAGCTAACAGTTCTCAGTGCCAATGAAATAGGAAATGTCCTCACCTCAGCTCTAGTTCTCCCAAAATCAATATCACCTCCTGACCCTTCGTCTGAAGTCACCAGAAAAACAGAGTGCCCATCAATCAAACTGTTACAGAATAATGAGATTATATATTTCTGACGAAGCTTACCGTTCTTTGAACTTGGAGGAGCTGAGCAATGGTAGAGCTCAATCCACGTCATTCCTTCCAGAGGTTTAAACCTTCAGTGTTTTTTGTCCATAATGGAGATCTTCCCTGAAGTTTGCTGCTCTGCATTTGGACTTTAGAATGCATGTCATGCATGCACTTTCTACAGCAGTATTTCTCTAAAACTTTGAGGACAAGACTTCTGGAAGCATCTTATACTCATGTGTAAACTCTGCCTGACACCACGAGATGCTTGCCTCAGCCACCATTTCTTGGCATTATTGCAGTATCATCCTTGATAAATAATAAGGTTCTGTGATACCTTCAGGGCCAGGGGGCACCTCCTCTTGTTCTCTTCTCCCATCTATTCTGAGTGTGAGATTGTCCCCACTGTCAGGTGGTAACATATTGCCAAGTAAGTGCTAAGCAAAAGTGTTACTGCCAGAATGACACTCTTTCTTTGACTCCAACACACAAAATCACTGATCTGATAAGTCAGTGCTGGGCACCTAATTGATTGGAGAAAGCATTACAAGGCACAATTTATGGCAGAACATACAGAACATTTTAGGGCTGCAGAGCATTGCTAGCAACCTCATACAACTTAACCTGGCTTCATTACTCAGCCAGTACTCTTTTACTCAATGCCTTATAGATAAGCTGAAAAGCAATTAATTTGTGCCCCAGCTGCCCTCCCTTAGAGATACTCAGGAGGTACAAGAACAGTTTGTGCATGTTACAGTGAAATAAAATCGCATTTGATGTTTCTACCTTTAAACTAGTAGGTGCTAGGTGTCATTAAAATCCTTCCAGGCTGACATAGCTAAGCAGAGGCAGCTTCATTCTCCAAATCAATATACAAGGGGAAAGAAACAGTCAGCTGGTGTTTGACAACAAGATAATACAAGTTGTATGACTTCTTTCAGCCTGCTCAATTATTACGAAGGCCAGGGATTATTTAACACACTTAAGAGTTGTTAATTTTCATAGCAGTAGCTAGCAGACGGCCTAAATTAAAACAGACTGCTACTGTGCTGTTACTTCAGATAATCTCTCAGTTAGGTGCTCTGAATTTCTAGACAACTTCATTAAACACAAACAGACAGAGCTGCAGAATTTAAACGTACAAAATGTTGCCAAACAGATGTCAGAGTTTGCTGTGCTGGGCCATGCCAATACCGCATTCTTCTATTTGCACATCACCTCCTGTTATCTGGTATTATGCTAATTGATGCTATGCATAGTATGTGAACACATGGTGTCTGAGTTTAAAATAACATTATGACGTTTTATCTCAAAATCTGGAATAATTTATAAAGCAGCAGTCAGTTTGCTGTATTTTCAATTGATTGCAAAAATGATTGACTTACAATGAAGCAGCCATGCAGGACTGTTGATGTGTGTGCGCATCAGGGACTGACCCAGAACGCGATTCATTTTTAACCAGCATTAATCTCCATCTTGTTTGTAAATTATTGTCTATTCTCTTCCTGATAAGCTCACAATCGTGAAGTAAAATTAGCTGAAAAATGAAGTGAGGTTGCATACCAATAACATGTTAATAATTTAGAGAAATGTTTATACTGCATTTGATTAGCAGGTAGGAAGCCTGGTTTGCTGTAAAATGTGCTTAATGTGGTGTTAACTGAACAGTAAGATAAAAATAACGTATATGGAAAAAAGGGCTTAGATTTCTAGGTGGAATGTTGTCAACTTTTGCAAAGAATATCTGGTGCATGGCAAGAAAGGTATGTTAAGGAGAAGAAAAGAAAGAAGATGATTAAGAGTAAAGAGTTATTTTTGACATAATTATGAAGTTCAAAAATTCTACTGGTGGTGCTAGTAGGATAGAATGGTTCCTTGGAAGGGATTGGAATGACTGAATAATAGCATCCACAACATGCAGAGAATATTTCCTCCTACATCATTTTTCTGATTTTTTTTCTGGAATTCTAATTGTTTTTATTAGCCATTAATAATCAATCGTACACCTAAAAAGACCTTTTTATGCACACAAAAAAAAGTTTCAGAGAAAAGATTGATTGGCCTGGTGCTACCAACTTGAAAAGCACATGAACAAAAGAACCACAGAAAGTATTTGCTAAGGACAAGAATTGATCGAAGACATGAACAAATGTTTTCAGATGCCTCTAATATATATATATATATATATATCTAGAACTTTTCAAAACTGGAATACAGCAGAAGAGGACAGGATGAGAAATGTAATACTCTGAACTAATTTTTCAGTAGCTTTAGAGATGAACTTTTAGTTAAAAGTGTTTCATGTAAAGCAGTTAGGTCAAACTTTATGTTTACAGCTCATGATCATGTTTTCCACTAATTGGAAATGAAAATTTTTTGCATGTATATTTACAGATACATACAGATACATATACGCATACATATATATATATAAACACCTATTCAGCCTTTTACAAGAACAAATTTTAGATTTCTGCAGCGATTTGAGAAAGTTTTTCTCAAACTTGAATTCTAGAACCTTGATGTAGAACCACACAGAATTTCTTCAGCTATGCTTTAAGCTCAGAATGGTTTAAAATATTGAAAATTACTTAAATTGAAGAGACATCTAAAAAGCCCACAAATGTAGAACATTAAGAGCCTATTTCCTGAGATGGGTGATGTAAATAACCAATTTTCTGTGTTGGAAGGCAACCTGTACTTACTTTTGAAATTGAGATTTGGATGTTCAGACTCTCAACATCAGTGGTAATACAGAAATATAACACACGGGACAAAAAATATCACATTTAAAGAAAAATAAATGGGCCAGATGCTGA